>CP139764.1:7535000-8785000 GCA_034370585.1 Fragaria x ananassa | reverse complement strand
CAGGATAAGCTTCTCTCAATTGCCTTCGAGCAGACACTTGTTCAGGTAAAACTTTGTACTTTGTACTCAAATATGGAATTGTTTGATATCCATTGGCTATGCTTTAAATGCCCTTTACATATTGCCTAGTTGTGAATGCACATTTGAGACAACTCCTTGCACCTTCGTGATTATGCCTAAGAGTCACTGTCAACATTGATAAAATGTTATCTTCATTTCTCCCTTGGTAGGTAAAAGTCTTTTTATCTACCCTTTGTATGTTTTCATGTCTTAGTAAAATCCCATTTCTCTTCGAGAAAAAAAATAAAAAATACAAATTTTCCATCCATAGGTATTTGGTAAGCTTGTCTACATTGCCTTGAAGAAGACACTTATTCAGGTAAAGTTTTGAACTTTGCCACTGCAAAATAATTCTTCGATCGAACTTTGCCACTGCAAAATGTAATTCTTTGACATCAATGGGTGTGCTTTACAAAGCCCTTGCATCTTCCCTGGCTTTGAATGCAACACTTGTGACACCTCTTGCAGTTTGCACTGGTGGTCTTTGTCATCAGGCCAAAGAGACATTGGCCTAAGATCTTTCTATCTGTTGCAAACTTCAGTGATGGTAGAAATGTTCTCTTTATATCTCTCTATCCGTAGGTTGAAATATTCTTGATCCACCGTGTATATAGTATTTTTCGTATAAATAAATCTCGTTCTCTTCCAACAAAAAAGAACAGAACATTCTATCGTAGGTATGGGATAACTTCCTATAATGGAGGAGGTCGGTGGAATTTCTTTCAACTTACTGTACAAAATATAAGTTTCTTTATTTGCTAGGCTGCTTCATTTTGCACAAATATCCAGCTGTTGGTTTATATAGTTGCATATGTTAGTCAGAGGTACGCACAAGTTTTTAAAATCTAATTATTAATATTTTTTTGCAGCCTAATATGCTAGTTGTTGACATGGAGAAATTCACTACACCAGAAGAGGGTAAGGATCAGAGAAATATGTATTTCATACTTTTATGTGGGCTTAGTTAGATGAAGTGCATTTTATTTCTTCTTGCCCATCAAAGATAGGCAGGTAGCCATGAAGCAATTAGCATTACATATCATTTTATTATCATTTTGTTCTGCTGCATGTTGTGTGAATATTGAAAGATTCTCTTGAATGCACTCTCGAGATAATAGCTTTTGAGTAATAATCCTAATCATCATTCTCTCTTTAGCTGCCAAATGTTCTGACTAATAATTTGTGTTCCCATGTATGACAGAAAATTGGTTCTCTGTGGATGAGAAGGAGCCTGTTGCGCATCTCAAAGTAGAAGTTATTGAAGCATCCGACATGAAAGTCTCCGACTTAAATGGTTAGTTTTTTCCTTTCCTCTTTTTTCCCCCCTTTTTTCAATCACAGCATGTCAACAAGGTTATTAACACAAAAACTTTTAAATTTTTTCAGGGTTTGCTGATCCTTATGTGAAGGGTCAATTCGGTGTTTATCAATTCAAAACTAAGATACAAAAGAAGACGCTGTCCCCAAAATGGTTCGAGGAATTTAAGATCCCGATTATTACATGGGATTCACCTAATGTGCTAGCTATTGAAGTTCATGACAAAGACATTTTTGTTGATGATACCCTTGGGTTTGTTTCCAAAATTCTTTATTGCATCATGCTTTCTAGTGCTGAAATATGTTACAAATTACAAACAATACTGTGATGATGCTGTAGAGGAATACTGATCAAGAGATTAGTTGATTACTAAACAGTGATGTCCTTCTTCCACTACCAATCGCTGTTTCTTTTTACATTTATTTAATTTTGAAAATCCTGATCGACAGTCAGCTCTTAGAGTTTACGAGCTGTGGTTACTAAACTTTACGTGATAGTTTCCTGGATCCAAAATCATCTTGCTGACCAATGATATTAGTGTCCATTTTAGTTTCACTTATTAGAACTTTGTTTTTCTTCTTTTTCTGATTTGATTCTCTCAAGTACTGTAAATTTGTGGGATTAACCGACTCTTCTTCTATATCCAGGAACTGTACCATTAACATCGGTGAACTTAGGGATGGTGTGAGACATGACATGTGGTTGCCTCTTCAGAACATCAAAACAGCAGGGAGGCTGCATCTTGCAGTAACTGTGCTTGAAGTCAGTGGGGAGGTATCTTTTACTTCTTCCAAATTGTTCTATTGATTGGTTCGATCAAGAAATGGAAGCAAAAAGATCATAACTCTGTCTAGCTATTGGAGAAACTGTAACTGAGATTTGCATAAAATGCTCAATTGTGTATTCCAAGTTTTTGACTTGAGCTATATATATGCAGGGCAGTGATCCCCCAAATGTTCAGGAATCAGAAATGCCAAATATGGAAGATAAAAGAAATTCCTTTTCCAGTGAGACTGCTAATAAAAATTCCTTCTCGTCTTTATCATCAGAGAAATCTCCTAGGGTGGCCGATAATTATGAGCCCATTGATGTTGAAGGACAAAAAGAAACGGGTATATGGGTCCATCACCCAGGAAGTGAAGTTTCACAAACTTGGGAGGCTAGAAAAGGAAAGGGTCGACGTCTTAGTACCCAAATTCAAGGGGAGCCTAATGGGAGCAGCGGCACTGATGATACTCAAGATGATAAACGTCCAATGCAATCAGTTCGCCGGGGTCTACGTAAACTTGGTTCAGTATTCCAGAAGAATCCCAAAAAGGAGGATAATTCAAGCAGCTTTACAGAGTCACTCCAAAGCCCAGTTACTCCACGTGTCAATCTAAGGGCGGTTAATGAAAAGGACATTGCAGTAAAATTTGTTGTCGAAGATGAAATTTCTGGTAAAGTTTCAAGTTCTGGAGAGAGTAGCTCAGGTAGCCCAGGAAAGGGCAGGGTGAAAGGCATGGCAAAGAGTTTCTTCAAACATGCTGAAAAATCAGTAAAGCGTGCACTTTCACGTAAAGGTTCAAAAAAGTCACAGACTGATTCTTGTGAAAGGGAAATCATAGCAGATTCCAACTCTTCTTCTGATGATGATACTCCTCCCTCCCCAATAGTTGAATTGATACCAGTTGTCTCCAGGGATATACCTCATCCTCCTATTAATGATTCGTTCACGTCAGATGAGAATTTGGTTCAGTCGCTTGCAAGTGCTCTAAGTAACATTCCAGAGGACACTGAGGACCAGGTGAAGAAGGTTGAACATAAAGACACAGAAAACATGCTTGAGAAGCCGGACGACCCTGAAAAATGTGACAAGGGATTGTCTGAGCCGTTAAAAGTTGAAGCTACGTGATGCAGTTGCAGATTCGACAAAAAGAATGTAGATCAAATTGCGATTGTTGTAAAAGGATAGCTCACATCATCCTACTTGTGGCTGAATTAAGAACTAGAGACTTAGGTTTGCATGACCAAGGCACATTGATTTTCATGTATGAGCATCTGCCAAGATAGGTACTTTTGTTTTAGGTTTGTGAATCACATGTAAGGGATCTAGCTTTTATACCGTGGAAAGAGATCAGCTTCTACACAAGGTTTTGAGAATTTGTAGCAGATGCAGGCTGATCTTTCATATTTGTAGATTGTTGGAGCGTTGGAGGAAGATTCTGATTTCTGTTTGTAAATTAGTAAATATGTTAGAAAATATTCCATATATATGAAGTCGTTTTGGTATGGCAAATACCTCATATTGTCCATGCATCAATGATATTATCCCCTAATGGTCTAAACAAGCGAATTAGATCGAGGTTGAAGCTAGCTAGGCCGTTAGGTCATCATATGTCTTCCTCATGAGCGATCATCACTCATCAGGATGCTCTCCATCTCTTCTAAGCTCATTTTCTGTGAATCTTTATGACATTCTTTTTCATGGCCTGGTCAGCAAAGAGTGAAAATGCAAGTACTTGTTCCCCAACCTTTACATACGTGCTAGATTGCAAGTCATAAAAATTAAACAAACGTTCACATAGTTAAAAGCTAGTAAAGATTTTCAATCATTAAGGGAAAACAGAATGTATTTAATGATCTAAATAAATAAACAAAGATGAAGGTTTCAAGATACAGAATCCATGCTTACCAAGTTCATCATCATCTTTCCAGACAGAGTTCCAAAATGCCTTGAGAGATTACATCCTGATAAATTCAACGTACTTTACTAGTCATCGAACCCCTTAATTTCAAACATCTAAAAAACTTGTATAATTTATTCTCTTTTTTACACAGACGGCTTCTGTAGATTATCATCTTATTCAAAACATGACCATTCTCTAACACGTACTATGCAACGATATTTGATATATTATATATATATAGACACACACAAATACATATAGGATGAAGCCAAGTTTCTATCTGTAAAATTGAAAACTTGAAGCTAATCAGTTTAAGAAGCAAGACTGCAAGATATAACACGTACAAGATACACATCTTCTTCGATCAGTCATCACTCATCAGGTAGTTCTCCATCTCTTCTAAGCTCACTGTCTGTGAATCTTTATGATCATTCCTTTTCTTAGCCTGGTCACGAGCATTCTGTTTAATTAGGCCTACCTCAAACTCCATAGCCCATGTTCGAAGTTCGTCTGATTTCTTTGAATCATTATGATCAATCTTTTTCATAGCCTGGCCAGCAATATGTTTCTCTATGTATACCTCAAGCTCCATTACACATTTCCGAAGTTCGTCTGATTCCTGTGAACCTTCATGACCATTCTTTTCCATAGCCTGGCCAGAAATCTGTTGCTGTAGGTATACCTCAGACTCAACCGCAGCTTTTGGAGTATGTTCGTCTAATTTTTGAGTAGTAGTACTGGTTTCTTCTTCAACGAACTCAGGTTCAGGAAGGTCTCCATCTTGTTCATGATCATCACTTGCGTCGCAACTCATATCATCTTCTTCTTGATCATCTTGATCTTCTGAATTCTTTTTTACCGATCTGCTTTTCTTTCTAAGAATACAAAGAACGTAGTCCTTTGCTTTACGTTTGTTTCTCAATACAGATGCATCAAGTTCAAACTCGTGCATTTGTTCCGAGTCCTCCTTGTTTTAGTAGCGAAATCTTCTTCACTTGCCAATCACCGTTCGAGAAGAAGCAGCAAGTACTCCCTTGGGGGGGTCTTCGCCTTTCCATGTGCCGCTGCCGACTGTTCGATTTATGCGCTTGCCCCTTGCCCTTGGAGTCTTCGTCTTGTGCTGTGTGATGAAGTAGAGGTCTGTCCTTTCTTTGTCCTTCGCTGATAATTCTTGGAAATAATCATTCCATATCTGCCATGGTTCTTTATTTCCATACAGATCGCATAAAGGAGTTGTTCCGTGTCTGGCCTAACCTTGTAGCCCGGAGGAAGATCACCGTCAACTGCCATGGAATTTTGTACGGACGAACACGAAGCGCACATATATACGTGCTTTGTTTCTTGTCTTCTTGAATAGTTTCTAATTTCCGCTGCGCAGGGTAAAATGCTTGACAGAGTACTCCATATTTATAGATAATGACGCTAGGTAATAAGGTAAACCTAATCCAGGTGGGAGTCTGGGAGAAGAAGGAATATTAGACACATGCACACGTATAGTCCAGATAAACCTACTGAATACCCTTGATAACTATTCATCGATCAACACCATCCATATTGTGGAGCTAGCTTAATCGATCATATATGTGGGCGTGATTAATCTGCTTGGCATGCGAGATCAGTTAGGGCAGTCGTCACATGCACAGCATCAACGCATGCCCACCGTATCTCTGGCTAGGTTGCATGCATGCACCACTACGCACGTACTATATCGAATCCGAAAATGACAAAAAAAACTACCATAAATAGTTGTAAAACACAGAAAAACCACATTTCAATAGATTTAAATAAATAAGGACATAAGTCCAAGCCCACAACGCATAGCATCACGCCCTGTCAGCAATTTTTATGCAAAATACCAAAAAAACCAATATTTTTTAAAATAACTACAAAATTGCTACCCGACTGCCGATTCGTTTGATCATCTCACACTTCTTCACCATTTCCTTTCGAAACAACGATTCACTCTCAAAATCTCAAACCCTAAAATCACAGTAGCAGAAAGATTCGTCTGAAAAATCTCCACCATTTCCATTCGAAACACTGATTCTCCAAAGTATAGCAGATCGACGTCTCTCACGATTCACGATTCAGGTACTTGTTCAATCTTCTATAGCTTTTGCATGTCTGAGTGTCAGTTTTTAGCTTCGCGATTTTATAGTAGTAACCAAAAATGAATAATCGATTTCTATGAATTTGAATTCGATTTCATGGATTGACTTTGTGTTTGTGCATTTCGTTTAGATTTGGTGTTATTTGAACTTGAAATTACGATTTCGTTTTCGTTTTCGATTTCATAATCGAGAGTAGCACTGAGTTTATAAGAATCCGAAATTCATATTTTACGGTGCTTTTAGAGGCAGTAGCAGTTTATAGATTTGATTAATTGAGGAACATGAGTCTACAATGATATTAAGGAGCCAAAAAGAAACAGAGGTGGCAAATGATATCCAGGTAATTCTCTATGCACAAGCTCATTTGCAATATCATCTCTGCTACTATGTCATGAGTTGTCTATGTATTGGGTGTTTTACAATTGAGAACATGTTTTGAATTGTCTAGACTAGTTGTAAGTCTGTTACTACACCTGCTGAACCTTAAGAGCTGCTACTACACAGACTAGACTAGTTATATGTTTGCTACTACACCTGCTCAAGTAAAATTTAAACTGCTATGTTTGAATTTTTTCATGTTAACTTTATCATGCTCATGCTACTGTTAAATTAAGAAATATTTCTGCTACTGTGTCATGAGTTGTCTATGTATTAGGTGTTTTGCAATTGAGAACATGTTTTAAATTGTCTAGACTACTGCATTTATTCACCACACTATTGTTTGCAAGTTCGGGGTCGACTCTTGGTTGGAGCTTTGTCAAATGCATAACAGATTATGACACCATGAAGAAGTACAATTGGGCCAAGGGAGTTAGGGATTACTTATTATTGTGCTTGACTACTTCAGAGGATAGCTGGGCTCACACTAGGAGTGGATGTGTAGTATTGATCTCGGTAAGCAATAATGTTGCTGCTACTGCCTTTGAATTATGTGCTACTGCTAATACTACTTTCTTACATGCTTGTTTTTGTTTTGTAGTACTGGATTTGTGAAAGAAGCACCGTGCTTTGTGAAATTGATGGGAGATGTGGGATGACTCCGTGTTGTGTAAAGTGGAGTCTCCCTACTTTCACAACGGCGTTTAAAAAAATGCAAGTCCATCAAATTGATGTAAGTAACGGATACAACTCCATATAATTTTAGTTTGCAAACATTAAACTGCTACTATTTGATATTACATTTTCATTTAGGTCAGCTACTCTCTTGTGATCATTTTTTCTTAGATTAATTAGGAAAATTTGTATTGCAGATTGATAATGCTGAGGATGAGACAAATGAGAAGGATAACGAACAACAAGGTGATGATGATTTTGTGAATCATCCACCAAATCATGCTGCTGCAAAGCTGAAAGGCAAAAAAAGACAACGAGCAGAAGAGAAAAAAGCTGTTGAACCACAAAATCCATCATCAAGCCAAGCTACTGCGGTGGAGCAAGAAGTGGGAAAAAAAACAAAGAGGGCAAAGAAGCAAATGCATGTGGCAGAGCAAGGGACTGTAAAACAGACATTGAGAGATACAGTAAGACTGCTCATGCAACTTTATTGAATTTTACTTTAGCTTCTTAATTGGGTTCTGCTACTACCAAATTCTTTTCGCATTAATCTACTACTACACTGAAAAACAATAAAAACTACTGCTACAAAATAAATCATAGCTACTATTTGTTCAAAAATAAACTATTATTTTTTCTGAGAACCCTATATTTATTAGAAAAACACTGCACTACAGGTTGATAATGCAGTTGGTGACGATGACTTTGAAAACCCTCCACCGAAGAATGGTGTTACTATGCATGATGAGGTGGGAAAGAAGAAAGCGCAGCAAGGAAGAACTTGAAGAAGTGTGCTACTGCGCAAGCTGAAGAGGGTGCTTCTGTGGTGGCTGAGTGCTCCAGCAGAATCTGAAGAATGTGCTTATGTGGTGACTGAGAAGGGAGCTAGTGCGTAAACCGAAGAAGATGCTAGTGTACAAGTTGAAGAAGGTTCTACTCCACAAACCAAAAAGGGCGCTCATGTGGTGCCTGAGAAGGGTGCTACTGCACAAGTCGTAGAGGGTTCTAGTGGACAAGCCAAAGAGAGTGCTACGTCAGAAGCCGAAGAGGGTGATACTCGTGAAGGCCTTGAATCATTCGACATTACATTAAATGGTTGGGTAAGTATAAAGCTTAGATTGCAATTACAGTAGATATGAGTGGATTTAAACTTGACTCATTTATTTGTCCTTTTTTTGTAGCTGGAAGGGAATGAAAAAGCTGATGCTGTGGACGATGAAGGTGAAGCATATGAAGAAGCAGTAGCAGACATGGAAGAGATTTTGAAGAAGTTTTTTAATATTGATAAGGATGCAGATCAAGAAGGAGGACATGAAGAGTTTGCGAGTGAGAAAATGTATGATCCGGAGGACTTCAGGTTGTATGAAGAGTTTGTTGAAAAGGAGTCTAGGGAATTTTCAAAAGCAACTAGCAATGAGGAGTTGGAATACTGGCAGGGTTTGGCCAAAGTAAGGGGAGAAATGGTGGTGAGTGCAATCTATAGCTGTAAATCAAAGAATGACTCCTATGTGCGGCTTTGGGATGAAAGAGAAGAACTGAAGATAAATAACACATAGTTGAAGAAAAAACTGAAGCAGAAAATTGATTACATAAAAAAGTTGGAATATAAGTATAAATTGTTGTTGCTAGGACAAAAGGGAGAAACGAGTGAGGTTGGTATTACAACTCAGGTTGAAAAAGGTTTAAGAGCCAAAAAGGTTGCTACTGTAGAGGGAGAAGAAGGTTCAACTGAAAATGTTGCTACTGCAGGGGAAGAAGAAGGTTCAGCTGGAAATGTAAAAGGTGCAGGGGAAAAAGAAGGTTCAGATATAGGAGGTGCAGCTGAAAGAGAAGGATCGAGGACACGTTCAGTTGTAAGAAAGATTAAAGCAAGGACCAACCGAAAAGAGAAGAAGATGGAAAATTTTGAGGTCCAGATTCCCTTAAGGATACAAAGGAAGAACCGTGATTGAAAGTCTATGTGTTTGTATAGGAGGGCTGCTACTGCTTATTTCTGTTTAGTTTGAGATTATGAACTCATGAGGATCACAAATTTTCTCTGTTTAGTAGGTCAAGTTTTTTTGGATATTGCAGATTAATCAATTGTACAATCACGACCATTGTTTTATCATATAGATGAATATAATTACTTTGTTCTGTAGTTTTTGTACTTGAGGAGAGTATAGGCATAATGTCTCTTGATATCTTGTGATCTTCAGATGTGATGATCTTGATTACATTGTTCTGCAATGCTGCTACTGTATTTGGAGTGTATAGGTTTTTGTTGTTTAAAATGCTGCTACTATATTTGGTGTTTAGGTTTATGATTTTTCTAGAAGCATATCATGACAACATTCTCTTGTTTTGTTGTATGAAATTGAAAGGCTCTTTTTAGATTGATATATTTCATTTGATATACCACAGTTGCTACCACAAGGATCACAAAAAATCCAAAAAAAATGCAAATGTTAAAGAGCTGCATGCTACTACACAGACTGGACTAGTTATATGTCTGCTACTACACCTGCTGAACCACTAGGATCACAAAAAATCTAAAAAAAATGCAAACGTTAAAGAGCTGTTACTACACAGACTGGACTACTTATATGTTTGCTACTATACCTGCTGAACCACAAAATCCAAAAAATATTCTGATATTGCATTTACTAAAAAATCCTTGAATTCTTTTGTTTTTATAACGAAACAAAAATAGGAAGTATGCCGCTGCACCACAAAAACACCATACTAAAATGATGAAAGTATACCAATGAACCTAAAGAGCAGCGTGCTGCTGCACCGCCAAAAAAACATCTAAAACGTTCTCGTTACAATACACATGTTGTACTCAAATAGGATTGGTGCATGTCCTGCTGTTGTGGCGGCCTAATGTGTGACAACGCAAGCAAGTGATCTCCTTGCATTGTTCACCAAAAGATCTGATTCTTCTCGACTTTGGTATTCCAGGTGGTCTTCTAGTCTTGAGAGGCTGCAATGCGGAATCTCCAAAACTCGAGTTAGGCTTATCCAGATCAGGAACTGGACAGATAGGAAGCTCATATGTTTTCTTGTAGAATGTAGTCTTCCAGTAGTCTTCAATGTAGTCATACACAAGGAGTTTGGCTTTATTCATCACTTGAACAGCATGCGCACAAGGAAAGCATCGAAACTCCTAGTGACCACAAAAACATTCACACCTAGCTAAATTCACCATGATGTTGCAGGTTTCAGGAAAAACTTCAAAAACATCTTAACTGGACTGGCTAACCCTTCAATTCCTTCCTATCTGAAGTTTCTTCAACAACTTCTTCTCCATCTTAGGACATAGAACGTTGCCCCAATTGGAAGAGTCTAATCTCCTTCTTGTAAACAAATCTATCATATGAACACGAACACCTTTAAGCAGCTGAGGCAGTGGCATACACCTTTCATCCTTGATCATGTTGTTATAACTTTCGGCTTGAGAATTGCTCATCGCACCATATCTCTTGCCAGGGAAGTGAGTGAAAGCATAGTTTTCCGGTTTCAGTTCTTTCATAAAATCTTCAACCACCCCTATACCATCACTTCTCAACTTCTGCATTGCTTCATCAAACTTTTCATGAGTTCTAGCATATGCATAAGCAGCAAACGATGACACAAGAGTGTCTCTATAAGACACAGACAACTTCTTTAATAGCCTACTAAACAAGTTGTCCTTGAGATGCTTTATGCAGTATGAGTGTTGGGAACTAAGAAAAACTTCCATAATGTCATCCAACAAACTTGAACCACGGTCCGTCATGAAAACAATATTCCTATGATCACTGATTAAGATGATGGCCAGCTGCTCAAAAAACCACCTCCAGTTCTCTTTGCTTTCGGCATCAACAATTGCAAATGCATATGGAAATATATCTGCAAAATAAAGTGAAACAAGAAATAAATAAATAAATATATATATATATATATAAAGAAGAAGAAAAGACAAAATGAGGAAGGCTGCTACTACTTCAACTGCTACTGGATTCAAGTAAGAAAAATACTCAGATACTTCTGCTACTACAAAAACATAAAAGAGGTCGATTATTTCAAAACTGCTACTGTTACTAAAATAGTTGCTGCTACACAGAACAAATATCATACATTTGTTCCCTATTTTTGCACAAGCACCTAAAAGCATCCCCTTGTACTTGTTCTTGATGAAAGTTCCATCAACAAACAAAATTGGAGGACAGTATTGAAAACCATGGAGGGATGCCCCATAAGCAGTAAACAAGAGGCGGAAACGATCATCTTGAGTGTCAAGAACACAACGGGAACCAGGATTTGTTCTCTTTACTGCCTCTAGGTACCAAGGTAAATAGTCATAGCCTATGCCTTCATTGCCATGTAAACTTCGATTGGCAACGTCTTTTCCCCTATACATTGTATGGTAAGCAACCTCAAAGCCATAATCTTACTTCAAGTAATCCATAATATATCCCTAGTCTTCACCAATGGATTAGCTCAAACTTTATCACTAATGATAGTGGAAACAATATTGGATCCTAGCCTCTTGTGTTTCTGATGACGAACAACACAAACACAAGTGTGCTCATTGTTCAATTTGGCGATGTAGAAAAAATTAGTGGAATGGTGTAACGAGGCATGCACATACCATTGACAATTCTCTCTCTTTTTCTTGGCACACTCAGCACTAAATTTTTCTTATAACGAAAATGAAATCTGCTTTCAACAGCATATTTGCACAACTTATCCCGAAACTCAACAACACCACCAGTAAAAAACTAACCTGCCCTGAAAATATAGTCATTCCACTCACATGACATGTACTTCCACTTCATTTTGTCGCTTACAAAGTTCCCTAGGATCATGTTACTGTCATCCTCACAATTAGAATCATCACTACTAACATCACCATCATCAAAGTGTGCTTCAATGCTAACAGTAGCAGACTTAACAGTAGCAAACATTACAACTGGTGAAGGCATTATAGAGCTAGATGAGCTAGATCCAACATCAAAGATTTGGATATTTATGAACCGATAGTTCAACACTTCAAAAATATCCATCATTATGGCAATATCCTCATCAGAGTCAAGACGACAATTAGGAAGATCAGTGAGCGAATATTTCAGGACATACTGACGAAACTTCAAATTCTGAAACTTCAAATAAATCTTCGCACATATATCATTATAATCATTATACTTAATGTTTGATGACAAGCACATAATGAAAGAATCTCCCTCATATGAAAACCTTCCAAACTTAGAATTAGACATCCTACAAAAAATGTTCACACACACTATCAAACAGAGCTATGCACATACATAAAAAAAAAGATTCAAAAAAAGGTAGTGTGCCGCTGCACCGCCAATCCGACTAGTACAACACCTCAAACAAAACAAAAAATGCTACTGAAACAACCTTAAGAGCTGCTACTACATAGACTAGACTAGTTATATGTCTGCTACTACACCTACTGATCCTTAAGAATCACAAAAAATCCCAAAAAACACTAATATTAAAGAGCTGCTACTACACAGACTAGACTAGTTATTTATCTGCTACGTACTACACTTGCTGAACCACAAGCATCCCAAAAAATACAAAAAAAAACACTAATGTTAAAGAGCTATTATACTTGATGAGAACACAGAACCAATAAAGCTACAAAAAATGTTCTCATTATAACACACATGAAAACATTGAATCAAAACAAAAGCAAACACCTGCTACTGCATATAAACTAGAATAGCTGAAACATTGAATCAAAACATATAAAATACAATAGCTACTGTATATAAACTGTAAATAAAAACATATCAAAACAAAAAAATGCTACTGCATATAAACTAGAATAGCTGAAACATTGAATCAAAACATATAAAAAACAATAACTACTGTATATAAACTGTAAATAAAAACATATCAAAACAAACACCAGCTACTACAAGTAGCTGAAACATTGAATCAAAACAAATAAACAAAAACAAACACGACCTAGGAAGCTACTACTACAATAGTTGAAAACATTGAATCAAAACTAAAACAAACATATGCAAAATTCAATAGCTCAACAAATCTGCTTCGAATAAACTTTAAAATTGATATATAACTGCAATCGAAAAATTATCAAAACAAAACCTAAACAAAAATAGTTCATCATCAAATTCCAATTCAAAATTCAAAAAGATGAAAACACCATAAGAATAAAGAATCAAGAGATTCAACCTACAAATTTCTCACTAATAACATCAAAGCATCAAACCGATTCAAAAATAAAGTAAACCTAAACAAAAGTTGGATCATATTCAGAGGAATTCGAATGTACAACTAACTTTTCAAAAGATCAGAAAGCTTGAAATTAATGGAGAAGAATGAAAGCTTTAAGCATGTGAGAAAAAGAAGCATGAAAGTTACCTGCAAATTCACATACACTACCAGAAGAAAGGCTTTAGCCGACGAAAAAAAAAACCAGGCCGACGAAATTTTCTTTCGTCGGCTAAGTTAAATTTTCGTCAGCTATGAAGTCCACTTTAGCCGACGAAATTTTCTTTCGTTGGCTAAGTTAAATTTTCGTCGGCTATGGTAAACTTTAGCCGACGAAAAAAACTTTCGTCGGCTAAAGAATTTATTTCGTCGGCTAAAGTTCACAAACTATGGCCGACGAAATATTTAGCCGACAAAATTAATAGTCGTTGGCTAAAGTGCTTTATATTTGCGGATCTGGGCAGCAGCAACTCATCTGAAAAAAAAACGGGAGAAGAAAAAAGGGGAGAAAAAGTTTGGGTGTTGTCGAAATCTGTCAATAATCAGTTTGTGGAGCCATATATAGGTACGTATATGTATATATATGTTGATTAATTGAGTTTTATTTAAGTTGATCGATTTTAAGTGTGATTAATTGAGTTTATTGATTTTGATTGTGATTGAGTTGATTAATTTTGAGTACGTTGGATGTATATATATATATATATATATATATATATATATATATATATGTGTGTGTGTGTGTGTTGGTCGATTTGGTTGATGATTTGAATTGATAATATATATGAATTAATTTGTTGTTAATAAATAGTAGATATATATATATATATATATGTTAATTAATTTATAATATTATTGTGTTGATATGGTATGAAGTTGTTGATGATATATATGAGTTCATGATGATTTTGTGATGATGTTGATATATGATTTTGATTGTGATCGAGTTAATTGATTTTGAGTATGTTGGATGTATATATATACATATATGTTGATCGATTTGGTTGATAATTTGATATAATATATATGAAGTTGTTTATAATTAAGTAGTATATATATATATATATGTTAAGTAATTTATAATATTGTGTTGATGGTATATACCACAATGATGATTTTGTGATGATGTAGATATATATATGTATAATATTGTTCTGTAATTATTAAGTATATATATATATGTGTGTGTGTGTTAATTAATTTGTTATTAATTAGTTGTAGTACGTAGAATATATACTAAATGAATTGAGATTTTATATATGGCATGAAATTTCATTAATAATTAGCTAGCAGCGTTATAAATATATATATATTTTGTCATATTTTCAGGATATGGATAAGAGTTGGATTTCGCTTCCAAAATAGGACAAAAGATACGGTGCAGGAGTTATGAGTTTTATAGAATATGCACTGGCTAATCCTAACGGGAATACAATTTTCTATTGCCCGTGCACGAAATGTCAGTGTCGCAGCGATATGCATCGATTTCCCATTGACAAAGTATGGCAACACCTGAGGAGTAACGGGTTTTAGAAGAAGTACAGATGTTGGTTATATCACGGTGAAACATCATCAGGGGGTCCGCATGATCATGGCCAATTTTCTGAGACGGGCAGTACTAGTACATCCAACGATCCAACAACGACATTCATCAACGACATGTTTCCTTATGAGAGCGGTGTATGCGCTCAAGGACAGTATATGCCTGACCCGGTGCAGCCCTTCCCTAGAGCTGTGAACACTGCTGGTATTGAAAAGTACAACAAACTACTTGCTTTCCAACAGACCCTTGTGTACCCCGGTTGTCAGAAGACCGTTCTTGAAAGTGTGATGGACGTAATGAAGATTAAAGTTGAGACAAAATCGACCGTGAAGGCTATTGATGAGTATCTACAGTACACTACTTCGATGCTGCCCAACGGTCATCGTCTTCCTACCACTCATCGTAAGGTCCGATGTATCCTGAAAGATCTTGGGCTTTCCTAAATCCATGCATGGAGATATGACTGCGTTCTCTTTTGGGGTAAAGATCCAGAAGGGAATGACCTTGGTGGCCTTGACGCATGTCCGGTATGTCACACTGACAGATATAAGCTGACTCCTCCAGGCAACAGGAAACCTGTAAAGGTACTTCGGTATTTCCCTTTGAGGGATAGGTTGGAGCGGTTGTACATGTCTTCACACACGGCCGAAGCTATAAGATAGCACGCTGATAGGGAATTGCATGACGAAGATACCCTTATACACCCTTCTGACGGGGAGGCTTGGAAGCATATAGACAGGGAGTTTCCTCATTTTGCGTTAGAGGTCCGAAATGTGAGGCTCGGGCTCTCATCCGACGGGTTCAACCCTTTTGGCAACATGAGTCTTCAATACAGTGTATGGCCGGTGATTTTGGTATCGTACAACTTTCCCCCATGGATGTGCATGAAGAAGGAATACAATATGTTGAGTTTGTTGATTTCGGGGCCCGATTATCCGGGAAAGTGTCTCGATGTGTATTTGAGACCTTTGATTGAAAAGCTTAAATTTTTGTGGGACGTTGGTCATCCCACTTATGACAAGTACACGCACGAGATGTTCCAGATGCATGTCATGATTGTTGGTACCATCAGTGATTTTCCTGCCTATGGGATGTTGTTGGGCAACGTTGTTAGGGGATACAAGGCTTGTCCAGAGTGCCTTAGCGATGAGGTGAGCAGCAGTCATTGCAACAAGATATGCAGATTGGGTCACCGTGCTTTCCTTCCATATGATCACGAATGGCGGTTCGATGACAAAGTATTTGATGGGACCGTAGAACACGGTGTGTCTCCCAGAAGATGGACGGGGGAAGAAATTTAAGCAGTGCTTAATGAGTACGATTTTTGGCAGCTCAGCAATCATCCCAACATTGTGGCGGCAATACCTGAAAGACCCGACAGGTACAAATTCTGGACACATAAGAGCATATTCTAGGAACTCCCATACTGGAGTAAGTTGTTGATCAGGCACTACCTAGATGTGATGCATATAGAAAAGAATGTGTGCGACAGTGTGGTGGGCACAGTGCTGAACTTGGAGGGGAAGACGAAAGAGGGTCCTAAGGCACGCATTGATCTAAAAAATGCGTACTAAGAAGACATTTATGGTTGAAAGAAGGGAAGAAAAAAATGTCTCAAGCTCCTTACACCGTGAAGCCTGACCAGAAGAACCTAATTTTCAGGTTGATGAGTTGTGTGAAGTATCCTTCAGGCTATGTAGGAAATATAGCCCGGTGTGTGAACTTCCGGGACAATAAGATGTACGGGTTGAAGAGTCATGACTGTCATATCCTGCTACAACGTCTCTTCCCTGTTTTCATTCGACCGTTCCTTCCCCGTCAGGTGTTGGAGCCGTTAGTAGCGTTGGCAAGATTTTTCCAGAAGTTATGCACACGGGAAGTGAAAAAATCTAACCTCCGGGAAATGCAAGAGGACATCATTTATATCATGTGTAAATTTAAGAGGATATTTCCTCCAAATTTTTTTGACATCATGCCTCACCTGATGATCCATCTTCCCGAGCAATTGTTGCTTACCGGTCCAGTACACTACACTTGGATGTATCCCATGGAAAGGTACGTTTTTTACACCTGAATTCCTCAATATATATACATGTTCAATAATCATAACATTTTGCAACTTGATTTATAGGCAACTTGGAGACTACAAAGATTATGTGGCTAATAAATCCGCTCCTGAAGGATGTATAGCTGAAGCATATATTGCGCACGAGTGCGTCACCTACATGAAATTGTATTTAGGAGCGTTGAAGGAAACTCCGCAAACCATGCCGGTAGATGTACCGAAGTTCAATCTTTCCATAGTCTCTAGTGATGTTGAAGTGTATGGAATTTTGCCAGACTTCTACAAGTTGCAACCACATGAGCTAGTCATTGCCCACTGGTGGGTATTGATTAACTATCCAGAAGTTAAATACTGGAAAGACATCCATCTATATTGTCCAGACATTCAAGGTGATCTCGAGTACCACAACAGGGAGTTCGCAGATTATTTTGGCGGTTGGGTACGTAATTTAATTTTTATGTACAGGTTTATGTTTATTGCATAATTATCCATATGTACGGTTTTATGAAGGCGGTTTCCCGGGTGAACGCTCAGAACCGGCAACGCAACACAAGGAACCATCATGCCGGTTCTAGACCGTTCGTTGTCTTCATGGACGAGACGGCCAGAGAACATCCAGAAGTCAACCCGTACATCTATACGTACGAGAGTGCATATCCTGATTCCCAGGAGGATATTGTAAGTCACTTTACGTTTTTAAATTTTTAAATTTATGTAAAAATTTTAATTAATAATTTTTTTCCTATCCATATAGGCGAGGGTGAGGGAGGCTAGTGACGAGGTCATGAGTGTCGTAGTGAGGGAGACATGGCCGGACACGCAGGAGAAAGAGATGTTCGAAGCCATGTCCCGGATCGACACTTCAGATCTGATGATTGGGGCGAGGATCATGGGCACAGCCTTCCCACCGATAGCAAGCAACTTCTACTGCCGGGGTCTAGGAAAGAGAGGCGAGGAGGTCCTGAAGACCACTCCAGGATTTCAACGAAAGGCAGCATCGACCAACAGCAGGACCACGTCCACGATCAACAGGACGACTCAGTTAGAGTCGGAAGTTCAGAGACTACGAGAACATCAAGCTGCTCAGGCTGCCTCGCAGGCAGCCTATATTGCCTCGCAGGCAGCCTTTAATGCCGCGCAGGCAGCCTATGTTGCTGAGATACATGCCATCCAGCAGGCCCAGCAACAGCAGATGTTCCAGTACTTGCAGGAGTTTACAGCTGCTCAGATTCACGGACTTCCGCCTCCGCCCATGCCGCTACCCCAGCCGCCGCAACCTCCCCAGCAGCCCCCAGAAGAGGATATTAATTTAGACGATATAGAATTTATGTAGTTGATATATACTTTTATGTGTTTGATACTTTTTGTAATTGATACTTTTATGTAGTTGATATATACTTTTATGTGTTTGTTGTTGGTTATATGGAATTGTTTTGGGTTGTATGGAATTGTTTTGGTGTATTTTGCAGCTTGCTTGGAATGGTAATTCAGAAATTTCGGGGTTTTTTTTTTACTGGAATGGACTTATAGCCGACGAAAAAAGTCTTAATTCGTCGGCTAAAGTTTTTTTTTTTAAATAAGTTTTAGCCGACGAATTAAAGCATATTTCGTCGGCTAAAGCCCTATAAAGCTGACGAAATATAGTATATTTCGTCGGCCATAGGTGTTTTATATTTTTTTATTACAACCTTTAGCCGACGAATATTTTAAATTATTCGTCGGCTAAAGTTTGGAAGATAACCGACGACACAAAATGTCGTCAGCTAAGGTATGACCTATAGCCGACAAAAAATTCGTCGGCTAAGGTATAGACTATAGCCGACGAAATAATGTCGTCGGCTAAAGTCCAGACTATAGCAGACGACATTATTTCATCGGCTAAAGTATGGACTATAGCCGACGACATTATTTCGTCGGTTATAGTCCATATCTTAGCCGACGAATTTTTTTGTGTCGTCGGCTAAAGTCATCACAGACGACCCTTTCCCGACGACACTATAGCCGACGAAGGTTCTTAGCCGACGAATTTTTTTAACAGGCCGACAAAAATTTTTCGTCGGCTAAAGTACTTGTCCTGGTAGTGATATGAAGACGAAGCAAAACGAAATCGCAACAATGAAGAGTCTAAGAGATCGCAACGAAGAACCGACGAAGAACTGAGAGAGAGACGTTGCGTTTCACTTCTTGTTGCGTTTATATACATTTCTCCTCCTCCTCACAACCCAAATTTGGTTAGTTAGATATGCAGTGGCAACTTAGTAAAATTATCTCATGACACATGACATGCACAGAAAAGACCGTCATTAATTGTTTAAAATTGTCTTTATTTGTTTAAATACGTTTCTCCTCCTCCTCACAGCCCTAATTTGGTTAGTTAGATATGTAGGGGCAACTTAGTAAAATTATCTCATGACACATGACATGCATAGAAAAGACTGTCATTATTTGTTTAAAGTGAATTTATTTGTGTTTCACATTTTTTCAAGGATATATATGTGATTTGTTAATCGTTTTTTGATGAAGATCCTTAAGCAATCGATGGAAATGTGACAAGCCAAACACATTTGTTTCTTGTCTTCTTGAATAGTTTCTATTTTTTTTTTTGCACAGGGATGGTGAGAGTGATGGACTAGCTAGTGTGCACTACGAAATCGTTAATCTTCAGCTTGAAGAAACCTAGCTAAATCTTAGGTGCAATACTCGTACATACGTATTAAGCTAGTAATAACCCTATTTCCTTTTTCTTTTCGATGAATAGTAACCCTAATCCCTTCCCTTGACGTACGATCCACATGTGGATATATACGATCAATCTGTTCAGTAGTAGACGCAGAAAGTTATGTAAGTGGGGGAAAAAAACAGAGTTAAGGCTAAGTAGACTCTGGAGACGGCTTAGTGTTCATTTCCACATCTCTATTAATTTATAGTTCTTCATAGAGTTAATCTATACTATTATAAAAAATATCAAAGTCATTTTTACCAATCATATGAAATTCTAATGAAGCACTATAAAATGACAAGCTTTCCAACTTCGAAACTTTAATATATCAATTTAAGTTCAATTAGACCCCTCAAATCTAAAATTCCAATAAACTGATACCAAAAACCAACAATTTGAAAGATTCAAGCTGGTTAGCAGAAAAGAAAGTTTCCTAAAGGCACCTGCCCCACTAGCCCCCTTCTCCGGGCGCCAATGAATATGCTCATCAATTAGTTAAGTGGCATGTACGATATGAGACAACGTACAATGATATTTCACTTGTACGTCTAAGAGCAATTCTCATTTGCTTGGAAACTTTTTCAAACAAAAAATGATGTAATGGTGTAGAGGATGTAAATGACAATATCCCTTTCTCATGAAGTTAATTAACTAGAAACCATGAAGCTGCTTCGGAAACCATGGGAGTCCATCACTAATCTGCAATGAAAATGTCCCATTTCTTTTGTAGAATATAGACTCGTATTTCATTAATCAACATGTTTCTTACTGCTTTAAGCCAACTATAGGCGGCCATAACAACCCAACAAATTCTAGTTGATGATCAGTACTATTATCGTTATAGTCGTATGCTTTTTGCTTGATCGATAAGGGTTGAGACTGTCGGTATGGTTGGTTGGTATGGTGTTTTGTCCGGAATCACAGTCAATCCACTTGCTCGTTTTCAACAACTTTGGTTGTGTGACACACTTATTACTGTTGATGTGTATTATTCTTTTTATTTTTTGGATTGAGCATTGCTTATATTTAAATTGCTCCTTTTGGAAGACGGAGGTTCTTCAGCTCACATAGTGATACTTCACCGACGGTGATATTAACCACGCGCTAACAGACTTGGGGCGTGAAACAAAAAAATTGCGCCGATCAAGCTACGGTAAAAAGGAGTTTAGACATTCTTGTGTGCAACCAACGTATACGACCATCCACTCACTAGCGGACACGAGTGGGCTTTTTCTCACATCATCATAGCTGAAAAGAGGAACAGAAAGAAATCGGAATGCCAAAACCTAACCCATAGGTCCTCTCCGGCTCTCCCGTCCCATCCTCCACCTCAATTCCCACCAGCAAGCTCCCTCCGAAGACCCATTTGCGTCTGTTCCACCACCCAATCCCATCTCTTCCCCTCGCCAAACTTGGGCCAGGTTCAGTGCTTGACGGCGCACTTGCTGGGGAAATCGAGGTCCTCGCCTGCTTCGGCGGCAGGAGGAAGTCGAGGTCCTCGGTGTCGTCCTCGTCGAAGTCGCCCCATCAAATCTTCGCTGGTTGGGTGTGGAGTAGGTGACAAAGTCAGTTGAATGTGGCAGTGCTATTCTTGGTCGAGTGTGGAGGGGAGGCGGCCAAATATATTTCCTAAACCTACAAGTGGATTGTTTCTCAAGTAAAACCCTACAAGTCGTCTCCTTCTTCATTTTTTTTAAGGAAACGACACCGTTTCACTATTCGTTTAACTGATTAATACTATCTTTTTCTACTTAATTGTTTTTTTTTAAGATGAACACACGTGTGAATTAGGATAATCCGACTGTTGGAAAAAATGAGAGTGATACCATCAATATTGGGGAAAAAAATTATGAAATTTCACTTATTTTTGGATTTTAATCTATCAGTCAAACCTAAGAATGTTTATAAACTAATGGGTTGACCAAAGTAGTATCCACTAGATCAAGAATCAAACAATGACAAAAACTGATAAATTTTCTACCCCAGCCGTACCGATCACATCCAACCGCTGATTTTTTAAAATTTTATTTGCTAGATATAGTTGGTTCAAAAGATATACACTTATATATAACTAAATAAGTTATACCACATTAGCAGACATATTATGGTTCCAATGACAAATATTCATAAAATGAAAATTCAACCGTGTGATGTGATAAGTATGCTTAAATATGGATATAGAAAAAATTCACTTATTTTCAATAAGGTTTGGGTCTCGATCGACGCAGTCAACTATAAAACTACGTCACTTATTACACGAAAACGTTCTTATATATCTCTTCGTTGTTTATTTTGGTCGATTCTTCGACCTACACACTCTCACATAGATGAGATGTAGCAGCCCATATAAAATTTAGGAAAATTTTAGTTCCGACGATAGGCTTCCCCATAAGGAACCATTAGCATAGAAAGAGTTGACCACCTTGATCAGGATCCAAATATTATCGAAAATGATTGAATTTTCCAACATAGCCGTATTTCACTATACCAATCACATCCTACAGTCGATTTTTCAAAATTTTATCCTCAAGATATAGTTGGTTTATAAAGATGTACATTTACATATAACCCACCAAGAGTAAGGGCCGAGCGGCTACATAATTATCGCAACAAGAGGAGGCGGGGGAGAGGTCATCTCGCATTCTTTTTGTTGACTACCTCGCGTGGTCGTCTGTCTTAGGGGGAGATGGCTTGCGGGCTTCCGGGGAAGTAAGGAACGAGGCTGAAGGATATAGATATTACAAAAGAAATAAAGAGAGTTAGAGTGTGGGCTCCACCTTCTTGTTGGCTCGCCGCTTATTTTCCTCTCTCCTTCTGCTTTTTGCTTCGCTTGTTCTCTTCTCTTCTTCTCCTCTTTTGTTCTGTCCATATTGACTCCGCCTGCTTCTGCATTTCTCTTGTTCCCTGCTTTTTGCTTCGTCTCCCTCTGTTGCGCTCTGTCTGTATGTTTTCTTGTTCTTTGTCTCTCTTTATATAGAGTGCACAGTTTGGAAAATTGAGTTCGCATTGGACTTTGTTGTCCAGCTGTTTGCAAGAGTCACAAATGAACTCCAAAGCATTGTGCATGTAGCACAAGAAAAATATTTTTAAATCCCTTTTCTTTTTTTTCTTTTTTTTTGTTATTTTTTGGCGATCAACATACATCCGACCTCAACTATGTTAACCTGCAAACTGGGCAGGGGAAAACATTTAAAAACGAATGACCTATGGGAAAATATTTGAAGACGTTAGAGTGAGTAGACAAAAATAAAATTTAATAAAATGAAAAAAATATTTATGTTTTCCTAATTTAATTTCCATATAAATTATGCTACATGCAACAGCTTAAAAACTTTTAACTTAAAAATTAACAAAAACGTGACTAGCCTCTCTAATCTCCCATACTTTGCAGTAAAGAATCTCTCAGGCTAAACTATATATATATATATATATATATGTATTTACACTCGTCATATTCCTTGTACGAATTCTATGATAAAATAATAAAAATAGAAATTCATACAAGGCTGCGACGCTTGCGTCTAACGCTCACGTCACACCATAATAAAATTTTACCTCATTATGACAGAAAAACACGAGTGTATATACGTGCATATTCCCTATATGAATTCATATAGGGCTACGACGTTTGCGTCTAACGCTCATGTTACACCATAATAAAATTTTACCTCATTATGACTGAAAAACACGTATGACTAGCTAATATTTATATACATATTATCCTCATAATTATCCATATATGAAAATATATTCACTGAAACTCTCACTTTCAGTTATTCTCCAACAATAAATAAAATTATCAAATTAAAATGACGTCATATGCTCCAACCAAAAGAAATTGACAAACAATAAACATTTGCATGCATATTATTTAAAACAAAAGTCCACTCATAATTTTAGGTCTAAACTTGACGTCAATCAGAGGTCTCTTCGACTCGAGTCTTCTCATGTCTTGTTTCCAAATATATAATTAAATTCCCAACTAAAATTCAATTCTTATTCAAAAATATGCAAAATTAAATGTGAGCTTTAACACACTCATCCTTGTCTAACTTCAATATTCTTAATTCAATACGGCTCAAACTTCACCATAAATACCGGCAGCCTTATTACAACATTATACAGTCCTAACAATATTAATCCAACGGCCGAATTTCTACCGAATTAACCTCCAAATTCACCAATCTTTGAAAAATCTCAAACATATCCAAAACTTCTCCAAAAATTTCAAACTTCACTTCATTAAACTCTCCTTAATATAACAAATTTAAAACCATGAAAATCCCTCTAACAACGGCGACCAGCGGCCAACTTTGGTGACCTCTAATGTCCACTAAATTTTAATATTATCTTCCTCTCAACCCGCTTTACAACTTTCCTAACTAACATAAAGTCCAATTTCAAGTTTAACTAGGTCAATCGAATAAAAGACCACAAAGAACCCTAGAAATTCAACTCAACAATTCTCATTACCTAGCTCAAAAGGGAGTGAATCCTTTTGAGGGATTGATTCATGGGAGGAGAGCTTCCTATTGAGCCAAGCAGCTCCGGCTATGGCCGTCGGAGGAGGGAGTTCCGGCGATGAAACACCAGGGACATTCAGACCTTTCAAGCGCGATATCTCATTCATGACGGTGCTAGGGAGGCTCTCACCGGTCCAGGAAGGAAGCTGGGTTGATAACCGACCGATCGGGACCAATGCGGTGGTTGGAACTGGTTGGATGACGTCAAACAGGCGCAGGGAAATTTTCCGGCAGAGAGAGCTCGGGGGAGATGGAAGAGAGAGAAGAAAAAGAATTGGACTTTTGACTTTCAATTGACCCGGGCCACACTTAAAAACCCACTGCAAAAAATAAAACACTCCAACAACAACCCAAAAATAACACCATACTAAAATTTACCCTTTTACTAGCTAAAAATTTTCTTTTTTTACTGTATTCTAATAATTCTCCTACGAATACTTTCTTTGAAAAACTCATCCCTTAAAACATCTCTAGGGTCCTTGAAACTATAAATTCATTAGCGAAGTCAGTAAAAACTCTTATTAACACTATGCTAGTAAATATGGTAAAAATTAAGAGTCGGGATGTAACAAATATATTATATAAAGATCATTTTTAATCACTCATTACATATATTAAATAATTAAGAAAATAGTTATAACTTTGTTCTGAATGAAAAAAAATTTGATGAACTACGTTGTGATATGAGATTAAAAATTATAAAATAAATCTTATTATATTAAGGTAATAGGAAATAATTGTATCAAATAAAATTTAAAAGATGAAAAAAGTATTAAGATGTAAAAGATATGAATTAAAAGTATAAACAGCTTAATTTTAATACAAACTTAAAGAAATAGTAAAATAAAAAATGTATAAATATATGAATGACCAAATAAATGAAAGACAAAAAAAAAGCTAAAACAAAAAAGATGAGACTTGTGGAACTTCATCCCATAAACTATTAGATGTTAGGCGTATTACTTACCACCATAACTAATTCATATTTCCAAAATATGTATACATCAGATGTTATATATAGAGGCTCTTTAGAATTGGAGACCCTAGACTTGGGCCTTGAACGTCTTGCCCCAAAGCTGGCCATGATTACATGTCTGCCTTCATACTTAATATGTTACAACATAAGCTATCAAACATAATATGACATATAATCCTCACTATTAACGCATAAGCTCATATAAAACATCCCACTTCTCTTAGATAGTAACCTAGTAGTAGTAGATGATACAAAACTCGAAATAGTTACTAATAACTAGTAGAAACCCTGCCACAAATGTAACAACTAAGCCAAGTACAAGTCAAAATCAATAGTCCCTTTGTGGGAGTTAGCAATTGGGTAGCCGACTGCATTTGAACCAAGGCCGAACGACCTAAGCACATCGTCCTATTTCTTGCCCTTAAATGTGCTCGGAGACTAAACTCAAGCTATAATTATTGAATAGACGAGCATGAAAATGTACTTATTAAATGTGATATGAAAGAACTAACATTCGGTGATTAACTTCTTTTTAGAAAGAAATTCCAACTATAACTTTAGCCATTAGGATGCATATGCAATTTGACATTTTACTACATTAGATGATACTATTTATATCATACTCTTAACTAAAAATTAGACATATTTTGATTCAAAATATTTCGTGCCCGAAATGGTTCTTTCAGCTCACCTCAAGTCCGGATCAGTTTAGTCAAAAACCACAAATGAGAACTACCCAGTTCCTAAACCTACCACAACGGGAACTCACTCTTTCTTCCTCTACAAAATGTGGTTCTAGCCTTCTGTCTCCTAGCATCTTCCTATGCTCTTTCATACCCATCTTTGACATGCTTACCCAAATCAAACCACTCCTATAACCAATATACATTCCATTCTGGTCAACCAATACGATGGATTTACCCTTTGAACCGCATCGGAAACCCAAACCACCCATAAGGACTCACTCCCTTAGATTCGAGCTATACACTGGCAACTGAAACCAAGCTCAAACTACCTAGACAATCAAGCCTCTTACTAAACTCATAAACTTTACCAGCCTATTTAACATGGGAATTGCCAAGACCTGGCCTCTGGCATTGTCCCTATATGCTCCCCATCAATCGACGTAACCAAACCCGTGCTCAAATTCCTCCAAGTCCACAGAGAGAGAGAGAGAGAGAGAGAGAGAGAGCAGAAGAGACCACCAAGAACAATGAGACAAAATTTATATTCTAAAAAGGGCGTCACATTCTTTGACATTGAATTAAAAATGTCTCTAAGTCACTCAAGTGTAGTTAGAAGATGCTCATCCCTTTCTTACATCATTGTGTTAACTGCATCAAATTAACTATTTTATCTCTATATCAGATTACGAGGAAAGCGCTGGACTACGTCTAAGTTTCGTACGCCATTATTGGCCCAGGACACGTGGCTCCATATCATTCATTGGTAAATTTTTTTTTGTTACAGTAAACGTTTAAGGACCATAATGTCAGATTCCGATGGCTTTCACCACGACCAAAGAAATAGTGCAAAGATCCTGAAAACCATTTACGAAATATTGTCATCTTCGTCTACCTCCACGCCGAAAGATTTTTGGGCCAAGATTTTTGGGCCAATTACATATAAGTCTACTTTGAGACATTTTTTCCCACATAGATCCACCCCAACATTTTTACTCACATAAGTCCACCCAAGTCTAAATAAAGTTTTGTATTAAGTATTAAAGTTCAACATAATTACAGACTGTCATCCAACAAAAAAAATTAGATTTTCTCCTTTATATTTACAAGAATGCCACTAGTATAAAAAGTCAACAACCATTCTCATTTCGGAACAGTCTCCGGCGGACCTCCGGCGAGATTTCCAGCGGACCTCCGGCGAGGTTTCCTGCCGACCTCCGGCGAAGTTTCCGGCCGACCTCCGGCGAGATTTCCGACTGACCTCCGGCGAGGTTTCCGGCCGACCTCCGACGATGACAAAAATTACTACTACCAGCTAAAAAACCTACTACCACCAGCTATAAAAGCTACTACCACCGCCTACAAAAGCTACTACAAAAGTTTCCGGCCGACCTCCGGCGAGATTTATGACCGACCTCCGGCGAGGTTTCCGGCCGACCTCCGACGATGACAAAAATTACTACTACAAACTAAAAAAGCTACTACCACCAGCTATAAAAGCTACTACCACCGCCTACAAAAGCTACTACTGTGAGGTTTCTGATGAAAACAAAAGCTACTACCACCAGCCACAAAAACTACTACCACAAGCTACAAAAGCTACTACCACCGCCTACAAAAGCTACTACTGTGAGGTTTTCGACGAACACAAAAACTACTACCACCAGCGACAAAAGCTACTACCACCAGCTACAAAAGCTACTACCACCGCCTACAAAAGCTACTACTGTGAGGTTTCCGATGAACACAAAAGCTACTACCACCAGCCACAAAAACTACTACCACCGCCTACAAAAGCTACTACTGTGAGGTTTCCGACGAACACAAAAACTACTACCACCAGCCACAAAAGCTACTACCACAGCCTACAAAAGCTACTACCATATTTTCAGCCAAAGATGCAGCTGAAAATACTGCATCTTTGGCTCTACAAGCAAAGCTGTTATCCATGATTTCCAGGTTCTCCAACAATGTTGGCGCTCCACTCTACACTAGTTTATGCATACAATGCCCAGTTGTCCAGACTTACAAATCTCAATGATACACCCTAGTGACATGAAATCTCTCAAGTAATAACAAATGTAGCAAACACATTCCAGGCATAGGCAATACAATAATCTCCTAGCTATGTAATTGTGGTAAAGATGGTTATAGCTGGTGAATGCAGACTATTTCAAGTTTCAATCTTTCACTTATTAGCCATAATTAGAGCAACAATACCGTAAGAGGTTCTCCCAGGTAGAAATGCCATGTCTCTGCACACGGTATGCGATGAAGGCGTGAAACGTCCCTAGTAGGCAGCAAGAAGTAAATAGCTGTACTCACAGGCGTGAAAACGTCGTCGTCGATCTAGCGGCGTCAAGATCCGAGAGTCTTCGTTGTCGATCTGGCGACGTCGAGGTCGAGCCAGCAACGTTGAGGTCGAGACGTCGTCGTCGTTTATCCGGCGGCGTCGAGCATCATCTTCTAGTCGGTGTTGGCCTAAGACGCCGCCATGGCCACAGATTCAAGCTTGGAGAAGAAAGGGAGGAGGAAGATGATGAGAGGAAAGTGAAAACGAACCGTCTAAAAAGAATGAAGAGAGAGACTAGAAGAGAGAAACTGATTTTTAGGGAAAAGGGGTATTTTAGGAACATCACAAAAATGAAGTGACAGACTTACCCTTAAAAGTGGACTTATATGGGTAAAAAGATTAGGATGGATTTGTGTAGAAAAAAATGTTGAAAATGTGACTTTATTGAAATTTTCTAAAGATTCTTATGCGAGTCTGGTTTCTCCTACCTCCACCACCGTTGTCTCAACCACCTCGTCTCAATTGGTAGCTCAAGTGCTCGCCGTCGAGTATAGGATCCCCGGAAAGGTCTCTCTCAACACGTCAAGGCCGGAGGTAGAGTCAATTTCAAGGGTCGGAGGTTGGCTCGTCGATGAAGATGATGATTGGGTCCATACGCGGCAGAGGGTCGGAACTCGACCGATGTCACCAGAGAGGCCGTCGGACCCATTACTTCCGACGAAGCTATGAGCTCGGAGGAAGGAATAGTTGAAAGAGTTTGATCAACAGATTAAGTATTACTTTATTATGGAAAGTGATTGGGTATTACTTAGGAGGTCGACAGTGAGGAGGTAGATGATCACATCTTCCTCTTTCTCTTTTTTATTCACTCTTTGCTGTTTCTAAGGCTTTTTTTGAAGATATGCAGAATATATGTGAAGATGACGTGCAATACATATTGGCCATCAAAACATGTATGAGCTCCTTATGATCAGACCTGAAAACATAAAAAGAGATTAAAAGCAGATTAACTTGTTATGGAAACAGTTGGTTGTTGGTTGTGATTGTACTATCAGAATGAAGAAGACTGTTAAATAATCAAACTGCTGAGGCTCGTAGAAGTTGTCGGGGGATTCCTTATTTAAGCCTCGTTGTGATGAACCAATTGTTACATTTTTGTTCTTTAGTGAGTTTGGTAAAAACTGATTTTACCAAGTCAAAAAAAGTTACATTGTGAACTACCGACGTTTTGCAGCTTTTACCCTATATCGAACTAAATCTTACCACATCTATATCGGATTAAATAATGCATCAGTACATTAATGTATTATAGTTTATTGTTTTATTCCCTTCCAAATTACCATGTTTTCGCAAAACACAAATATTACCCTCTTCTCTCTCTCTCTCTGTTTTTTTGGTGAGAATCCTCTTCTCTCTCTACTCATGGTTGAAAGGAATCGACCAGTAACGTGGTTCTCTATAGGGCTGGCATTGGCACGCAAAATACCGAGCCAACCGACGTACCGTCCCGAACCGCCGGAATCGGTTACCGACATTGTCGGTTACCGACTTTTCGGCATGGTACTACCGTACCGCCATCAACGTATGGTACGGTAGCGGTACTGAGTTTTGTATAAATACGGTATTACCGTACCGTACCGACTTTTTAACATAATTAATTTCCATGTAATCTAAGCCATTGATTCCATCCATTTACAATCGTAGCCATTGAAATTAGAAGGAAGAGACGAGGTTCAATGGTTCATCCCCAATTCGGCATTTCTCCGGAATTCTCCCATTTCGCAAACCTAATTCGACTCTCTCTCTCTCTCAATATGAAATTCTCAATTCTCAAATTCTCGACTCTCTCTTAGTCTCTGGACTCTTGATCAAGGGGGCGACTCAGCCTCTCAAGTCTTAAAATCACAGGTACTTCTCTTTCTCTCTAACTTATCTTTCTGCCTTTCTGACTTTCTACGTTTCTGACTTTCTGGGTTCTTGACTGGTTATCGAAGTCTCGAAGATGGGTCGGCAGAGGATTAGGATGACAGGGAGCGCATTAGGGAGGCAAGCTGCACAAGGGAGGCAAGCTGCAGTAGGTTCGACTCTTCACTCTCTCTTAATCTCTTAATCTCTTCTTCTCTATGAGACTATGATGATATATGTGATTAGGTAGCTCGATTGTTGTTGATTGTTGTTTTGAGATGTATGAAGTGAACTGCAGAGGAAGTGTTGCGTTGGTGTGTTAGTCTGTTAGATGAGTTTTAGTTGCTTTGAGAAGAAAAAGGTGTAGGATGGATTAGTTGTTGTTTTGATATTCAGTATTTCAATGTGTGTTTGTTGTTGGGTGTTGGCAGTTGACTACTTGACTTGGAATTAGTTTTTTTTTAATTGTGTTACTATGCTGCAGTTTTACACTTGTACAAGTTTTTTTGGTTTCAATGTTTGATCACTTGTTAATTGTTATTGACAGTTGGCTTGGAAATTGCAAAGTTTGTTCACTTGTTTGTTTTGTTGTTTGTTCTCTTGTTTGTTCACTTGTTAATTGTTATTGTCTATGTTGGCTTGGAAATTGGAAACTTGGAAAGTTTGTTTTTAAAGTTACTGTGCAGGTTTTTAAAGTTTGTTTTTCAACTGAGTTTTAGAGTTTAGAGTTTAGACTTTAGAGCAGGCTGAGTTTATAGTTTGACAGTTTTTGACTTTCTGTGTTTGTGTTTATGGCTGTGTAACTTATTGAGTTATAGCCTTATAGGTTACTAAAGTTAGTAATAAAGTTCACTTGAGCAGTAGAGAGGGCCTAGAGGCTCTAGAGCAGTTGGTTACTTGGTTAACTTAGTTTTGTGCCTTTCTCTGTTTTCTGTGTTTTGTGACTTTGTGTTCTCATACTTTCATCAGTTCATGGTCTCAGTCTCATAATCTCATTGTCTCACTCTCATAGTCTCATGTTTGTACTTTTGTGGTTGAGCAGTGAGCACTTGAGATCTTAAGCAGTTGGTTAATGTCTTAATGGTATTTGTAAGTTTTGGTTGATCATTAATTTGATAGTTTGAATGTTTGGTAGTTGATAACTTGATATTGCTGCTAATGCTGCATGATCTGCATCAGTTCAAGTTCAGTTCAAAGCAGAAAAATATGATTTGAGCCAATGAGCCATGTCTTATTTTTTTTTATATAAAAAGTGGCCCATTTTGAAGTCGGTAGCCGGCCCAACCGTACCATACCAAACCGAGAGTTCGGTATACTGAACTCTCGGTATACTAAGTTTGCCGGTCGGTAATGGTAGATTTCATGTACCATAACAAGTTGGTACGATAATTGGTTTTGACAAAAAAAACGCCGGTACCGTAACAATGCCGGCCCTAGTTCTCTACTTATTGGGAATATCATCTTCTGGGCCCCACAGTTACATTGTTAAGGTTAATATTTTTTTGACCAAACCCTCTTAAAGACTTTCAACGTATCCGACGGCCCAGCATCAATCAACGCATCCCGAGCTTGTCAGCTTTACTCAGGCGGGTCTCGCTCCCAAGGCTTCAGATCAAATGGGAGCTCGACACGTGGAGAATGATGTGACTGAGGGTACACTGGTATGATGTGATGTGAAGCAGGGGAGAGAAACCCACACCCAGTGTTAAAAAAGCAGAGGCTATTTTGGGGGTGGGAAGTGTGAAGGGGAGAGGAGCAGAGAGAAGACTGGTGTGTTTTGAGCTTACTGTCTGAGGAATCAAGGAATCATTTTTCTTCTTTTTCAGGTTAAAGAAGAAGCTTACCAAGTTTGTACCTTTCTGGGTCTTTTGGTCGCAGAGCTTTGCTTGTGCATGAGGGTATGCTCTCAGCTCATTCAAGTTTCAATCTTTTTGTCTACTTTATTTTGAAAAAAGAAAAATGTAAAATTTATAATTTCACTGTTGTGTACTTGAATCTCAGATTTGCATTGCTTGTTTGCTTCTGGGTATCTTTTTGTTTTTGGTATTTAGGTAAAATGGGAGGAGTGTTGATGTGCTTTTTTCAATTCTGGGAGTGTTAAATGTGTGTTCTTGGTGGCATTTATGAGGAACTGGTTAGGGTTTTGGCTAGAAAGCTGTTTTATGGAGATTGGGGTTATTAGGTGGTTTTCTTAAATGGGGTTGTATTAGATTTCCATTCTGCAGTAATGGGTATGCTTGAGTGTTGGGTAATGTGGGTTCATGGCTTCAGTTGTTATATGGGTATCAAGTGGGTATCAGTTGTTATATGGCTTTATTGGGCTGGTAATACTGCTTCATTTGTGGTTAAAACTTGGAAATAACTGTGATTTAACTGTTTTATGTTCAATGCTCAGGATTCGATCAATTTTCCTTTCAATGGTTTGATATGTATATCTGAATGCTTTTTGTGCTCTAAATTAGAAAATGCAGTACTGATTATTGTGTTTTCGATTGAAAATTTTGGTGAAAATATTACAGGTCTGAGTGGTGGGGCTGGAGTATAATTTATCTTGTTTTGAACTTAAATGTCAACCTACTTGAACTTGTTTGACCTTAAGAGGTCATCTCCGGGTTAGTTGGTGTTGAGGGATATTGGACATGAGTATGCTGGTGGGGACATGCTTGAGCCAAGGGAAGCTGATATACCTGCACTGTTCTTGGTTTTCGTTGTGCTTCCTTTGCTTGCTTATGTTTTACTTGGAAAATGGAGTGATGCATCTAAGAAGAGAGAGCGGGTGAGTTTGCTTGCTCAACTTGCATCAGAAGAAGCTCTTAGAGCAGAAGCAATGGCTGTGGCTGACATTATTCCTCCAGTTTCGTCTGTAAAGAATAATGTTCATGCGTGTGCTAGATGCTCTAGGCCAGCCACTACCCGCTGCTCTAGATGCAAATCTGTCAGATATTGGTATGCTTTAATTTTTCAGATATTATCAGTCTATATACTTCCTTGTTCTATTGTTTTCATTATATGCTTGTCTTCTAAAGAAAGATCGAACTTAAATGATAAATTGGAGCACTCCAAGCATAGTGACTTATTGACTTAATAGCTGTTGAGGTTACTTAATTCGCATTTGTTGCTTGTGTAGTCTTCCCAGACAGTGCTTTTAAGATTACTTGAAAACCTGATTCAGCCACTTTTGCTCAAATCTCTTCACTTAAGGGCAAACGTATATGTTTCTGTAGTATTGTACTTTATTTTCATGTCTGCAAAGGGTAGTTAGAGTTTTAAGCGTTGTTAGAAGTATGCATTTTCTATAAAGACAATTATCTGTGGAAGGGAACTTAAACACGCCACTCACAACTATCAGAAAGAGGACAATGATTGCAGCATCTTATAGTAATTATATTCCAAATTTTGCATGTCCCTGAAAAATCAGGTTATGCTAATTGGTGATTTTCACATTGTTTTGTATCCAAATTGGCATAAAATATAAGGAAAAAATCAAATGCATGCAAGTCATAGTACTCTTACGAACTAAAGCTGCTCCATGAGATTAGTCTCTAAACATTTGTACTCATTAATGCAGTTCTGGGAAGTGTCAAATAATGCATTGGAGGGAAGTTCACAGGCAAACATGCATGCAGTTGGAACCTAGTAGTGCAACCTCATCTCCTATGGCTGTCTCATATGGAGATTCTTTTCATAATGACATCATTAATTCACAGTACTTTGGGTGTGGTATGGAGCAGATTTATGTAGAGGAAGCACCAACTGAAAATATAATTTATTCTCCAATTTACACTGGTATCCCGAATATGGTTCAGTGCGCTTCAGTTGACCCCTCTCACATTTCCATGCTGGAGAAAAGAACTGTGGACAAGAAGGTTTCCCGAAAATCCAAAACCGAACTCTTGAGGAAAAAGGATGGATTAGCATTTGATCCTTCTGAAGAAACATTTGGTGATTGGACTACCCACTCAACCTTTTCTAACGTTGCATTAAAAGAGGTTTCTATGGAGCATAAGGTTGTTATCACTTTGTCATTTGCTAGTAATTTTCGCCTTTGGGTAAATTATGTCTGATAACTATGATAAATTGTTCTTTGTAGCCATCAAATATGGATTCTGTCTTGTCAGAGGCTGAAACTTTGAAGAAATACCATGCCAATGTTTATGATACTTATATTAATGGACAAGATACTTCAGGACATACAGTACTTGAGAATGATAAGTTTCAAGGACAAGATGGTAACATATTTGAATCAAGAAGCAACTCTGGATTAACTAGCTCATCATATTATTCTTCAAAAAGTGGAGAAGATTTGCATGAAGTGGGGTCAGACTTCATTTCCGAGGGAGAACATTCTCTTCAAGGAGAAAAAAGTTCCAAGGATGAAAAGGTGGAGTTCAAAAGTTCTGAAATTGCTGCAGTAAAGGGAAGTGTGAAGGCTAAACGAGCTCCATATTCTCTCGGGACAAAGGTGCCTAAATTGTCAAAATCAACAGTCAAAGACTCTTTGAAGCAGTATTGCTCTGAGATAGAGAGCCAGGGAAAGATTACTGATGATTCAAGTAAGTCTACTAAAATAATAATGTTTAAATATATCTTGAAAATTGTAGACCCTCTAATTCTTTGTCGGTGATGTAGAAGTAGCTAGAATGAAAGAGACAACTTCACAGGGAAGCAACGGAATGACAAACATAAGGATTATGAAGATGATGGGTCTAAAGAAGCCAAAAAACATTACCAGACAGGATGTCCCTGAAGTCAGTGGTTATCGACACAAAACTAAGAAGGTCACTCTCTGGTCAATGCGCATCCAGGAAATATATTAGTCGTATGAGTTCTGAGCTGAATGCAAGGTCTAATTGATTTATGGCATATGATTTTCAGGTCCTGTTTCCTTATGACGAGTTTGTGAAGTACTTTCAATGTGAAATCTTTGACTTAACACCTCGGGGGCTTTTAAATTGTGGTAACAGGTACTGTATCATATCTCATATGTAATGTGTTACTAGGTCATGAGCATAGAAATGGTTCCACGTGATAGAAATCAGAACTCCATTCACTAATCAGATAAACTCGGAAAATGAAAAATACCTAGATCAGAAGTTAGGAAAAAGAGAAATTGATCTCATTTAGTAATGAAAATTTAGTGCATGCTTTAATGCCAGATTGATGAAGTTTAAATCAATAAAGCTCTTGATGGACTTCATAGTGATACAGACTGGCAATTGATCATGGGATTCATATGAATAAACTCATACAGTCCAATCATTAATTGTTTTATACAAAGATGTGCTGTGTCATTGTGATAACGTGTTTGTAATACAATGACCAAGCAGTTTTTTTATGCACAGGAAGAATGATCAGAAGCTTCTTTGTTTCCTATGAGTCGTTTATTTTGTTTGGTTGATTATAATTCTTTTTCCTTGCAGTTGCTATGCAAATGCTGTCTTGCAGTGCTTAACTTGCACGAAGCCACTCATTATCTATTTGCTTCGACGATCACATTCGAGAGCCTGTACTTTCATTTTCTTATATCCCTTTCGTTAAGTTAAACAATAGTTTTGGCTCTTTTGTTTTAATATGCATGTGACTCAATTTTTTTTTTTTATGATATTTATTAGGTTGTGGTAAAGATTGGTGTCTCATGTGTGAACTAGAGCAACATGTGATGATGTTACGAGAAAGTGGGTGTGCTCTTTCTCCTCGCCAGATTCTTTTTCACATGAGGAGTATTAATTGCCAAATTGGTGATGAAAGTCAGGAAGATGCTCATGAATTTTTAAGGCATGTCAAAAGTTGCCATTATATCTTCTTTTTTTTGGGTACTGAATACACTGCCATTTCCATCTGTTTACTCGTATTGTATCTCATAAATGCTGCTGTTTCTAGGCTACTAGTTGCATCAATGCAATCTATATGCTTGGAGGGAATGGGTGGTGAAAATAGGGTTGATCCAGGATTGCAAGAAACAACTTTTATACAACACACCTTTGGTGGGAATCTCAGATCCAAGGTACTTAATGTGGACTTACAGATATCCTTTATCAAGTTGATGTTTATAATTAATTTTATTGTTGCCATTTATCCTCATTTACCCCCATGAATGATTGCTAAATCAATCTTGATTGCCCCCAGGTCAAGTGTTTGAGATGTCATCATGAGTCTGAACAATATGAAAACATCATGGATCTTACATTAGAAATTTATGGTTGGGTTGAGTCACTTGAAGATGCGCTGACTCAGTTTACGACACCTGAAGATTTAGATGGTGAAAATATGTATAGATGTGGAAGGTATGATGACCTTAATTTAGTATGCTTAGACCCATATACTTGGTTTATTCAGTAAAACTTAAATAACTTACAAATCATATCTTTGGGGGGAAAAGGTGTGCTGCATATGTCCGAGCCAGGAAGCAATTGAGCATACATGAGGCGCCAAATATCCTGACAATTGTCTTGAAGAGGTTTCAGGTATTATTATATTTTCGAGATAGATGGTGGATCTTTTTTCTTCCCATTCTCAAGTATCTTAAACAACACTCACAGCTTTGCTTGAGTTTCAATTGTTTGCTACTTGCATAGCAAGTGAAACATTTGATTTGCAATTTTCTTTTTGTAACTACAAGAGTTGCTATTGTACCTTATTCAGGTATAGCAACTTGAAAGCAATTTGGTTTTAATAGAGAAAACCAGCTTATGTTAGTCCCTTGATGTCTTGTGATTCACTTACAAAAATTAGTAAGTATGAGTTTATTCATATGAATCAATTAAGAAAATCCAAACCCAATTACAAATCACAACTCAAATACCTAATCATCTAGTGCTTCCAATGTGTTTAAAAATAATTTTAGTTTTGACACCTTACTGCGAGATAGCAGTTATCTTGGTATTACTTGGAATGTTAAAACATGGCTGTCGCTTCATCAGGAAGGAAGATATGGGAAGATAAACAAGTGCATCACATTTCCGGAGATGCTGGATATGATTCCATTCATGACTGGAATGGGCGACATTCCTCCACTTTACTTGCTATATGCTGTTGTGGTGCATTTGGATACACAAAATGCCTCTTTCTCTGGACATTATGTAGCATATGTGAAAGACATGCGAGGCAACTGGTTCAGGATAGATGACACTGAGGTAAATGCTTCCCTCATTTTTCGTTCAAGGGTTTTTGATAGTGTATCAAATTTCAATTTGTTATGAAAAAGGACAAAAGAGAAAGAGGTGAAAGCTTCATTCTGTGCATGTGCTTTGTTCTGCCAGTCCATAACTTGGTTCTGGTTTTTAAAAAGGTAAAAGACCATGATTTGCTTTAAGTAATCGGATGACATAATTAGAAGTCGGATACCTTTCATTTTTAGTGATCAGATCCTGAAGGTGATCATGCTTTGTTCACAGGTTCAGCCCGTGTCAATGAGCCAGGTTATGATGGAAGGGGCATATATTTTATTCTATATGAGGTAAGAGTTACCGGGATAAATGGAAAAGGAAGTGTCTTTAATCTCTTTCCTTAACTTTTTCTTGGTGGAGCTTGTCAGTTTCTTTTCTTCCTTGATTCGTAATTAACATACTGTGGATATCATTCCTTCTCAGTTTTCATTTTACTTTTTGCTATTTTAAGTAAATAAAGTAATTTCATGCTTTTGAGCTCTTCAAAGTTTGGAATTTCTTTCCTCCTTAGGTCTTGCCCTCGCCCTCAAAGAGGATTTGGAGGAAAAACTATCAGGCAGCAAGTTCCAAATTTTGAAAATGGTTCTTTGCCAAAAGCTCAGAGGCCAAAGCCAAGCCATAGCATTCCCAGCAGCCAATATGTTAGCCCAGAGCATTTACCTGGTTTTATCAGGTCAGAAACTGCAAATGGCATTGCAAACAGCACTTGCAGTGACATCCTTAGGAGTTATAATGGGAATGTTTTTCCAACTGAGGAAAGTCGGGAAACATATGTTGACCCCACAAGCATGGAATTCTCTGATGCTACATCTAGTGATTGGTCCCTTTTCACAAGTTCTGATGAGGCTTCTTTCACAACTGAGAGCACTAGAGACTCTTTCAGTACTGTTGATCATGCTGATGCTGGCAACATGGATCCAATCTCATCAATTTTCAACATCTTGTATGCGCCAGAATACTGTCGCAGTTCTGTTGCCTGTAGAAAGTTTTCAAATAGTAGGCTACAGTAGCTTTGTTTCTCCAGAGTAGGTCTTAATTAGTTCAATCTGTACTTGTCACCATCCAATTGACTGAGTACAGAAATGGAACTATTCAAAACAGGTCAGCGATTCTTCAACTGCAGATGCTTTTAGAGTTTTAGTTAATGCAGCATACCTGTAAGATATGGGAGTAACCCATTACAGTCTGAGTCTTGACCGAACTTCTGATCATTGTAAACTCTAGTAGATGAGAGATACTGTTAAGTAGATGAATTAGTCCGGTAGGAGCTGGTGCCCCAAGGTTTTTGTTTTCACTGATTGTTGGTTGGGGCACGTGGTTCTTATCAAAACAAGTAGAATGAACAGATCTTGTTATTCGTCCAAAAAAAAAGAACATATCTTGTTAGCCATCAGTTTATCTATGAAAATTGTAGAGTTCCAGGCTTTTTCCTGGCTTCAACATGTTTTCATGATCTTCACTAGTTGCAGGCAGCCGAAATGCTTTCAAGGAAGCATGATGCGCTGCTTCTGAACTTTATTTAGTATTGTATTACAAATGCAGGCAACAGGACTGAACTATAATCCCACAGAATTAGTTACTTAAAAAACATACAGCCACTATATTCTTTATGAACTAAAGTTTGACAGCAGTTAGGTTACACAACATCTCACTACAGAAACTTAGCAGATTCGAACTTCTCTAAGATTTACTACGTACCGACGGTGATTTGGCTCTCATTTTACTCCATATCAAACGACATCCAGATCTCATTCACCCTGTGATCGAATTCAAATGGAGAGTTGTACTGTGCAACAGTATAAATTGTAGTGTGATCAGCTCCATGGCTTTTCTCAATGGCTTTAGACCAAACAGTGCCGGCAAGGTTGGACTGCAAGGCAGCAGCTTCTACACCGATATCATAGTCGGAAACAAACCCACTGAATTGTCTCACTGCCACATATGTGGATGTCCATTTTTGAACATGGAGGCCTTCTGCTGGTGGTGGTTTTGCTTGGTTCTTCTTTGGCACATAGAAACTCACCACAAATGAAGACTCACAGAAGGGTCCATCGCTTGGTTGAACTTCGCTGAGCACTGGGGCTGTCATCTCTATTTTCTCACCATAGTCGTTCTTCCCTTGAATGTAATCAAACAGCCTATGACAAAAGAACCAAGAACAACCATATAAGTACTACTTTCATACATTCCAAAAATTAGTTTCAGAAGTGGGTGAAAACCAAACTATTCTTATAGCTACCCTTCAAACTCTTCAAAATGAGAATAACCAATTCTGAAAATAACCTAGTAATAAGTTTTAGTTTTGGAGATAACCATCAAGAACACATAAAACATTAGAATCGAACAGAAGGAAATCACCTTGGCTGATTACACAAGGTTATTTTTATTTTCACCAACACCCATGTGAATATTATCTACAGCAATTCACACGAAATCATGATAGATACCAAGATTATATATATATAACTGGAACATACATGCACCAAGAACAGTTCTACTCAAGATTATATCAGCTAATGATGAACAAAAGAACCAGAGAAACTAAACTCACTGTAAGAAACCAGTTCTGGTGGCAGCAACCAGAGAAATGTCCTGAATTGGAGAAGTTGATATCCATTCACTCGAATTGTACCGACGAATTTCCATTGCCAACTTCAATGGAGTCATAGCTTGGGCACTCTATGCTGTTACATGATGGTGGAAACGTTGCCACGCTTTTCGGAGCTTCTGGCCAGAGACCCAAGTTCAGATTGGAGAGCAGGCTCAACAAAACTGAGAGCTTAAACACAGAGGCAGCCATTTTCGATTAACTGGGGTGAAGAGGTGTGTTATTTGTATCTCTTCAGAAAGATGTGAAAAGTTTGTTGATTGTGAGCATCAACGTCTAAGGTCCACAAGTTTATAGGACAAGTATGGAAGGAAATGCCATTGTAAAGTTTGAGAATTTACGATTGTGGCTGTGCATGTTCCTATGTTGTTAAATTGTGACAGGGGCAGACTGGGAATTTTAATTGGGCAGTGGCAGTCACAACTTCAAGAGGCCAATGTTTGCACACGAAGTGCTAATAATTTGAAGTGAATTTCATGCTATACAGATTGAAATGAATGATGATAAATGCTTTGGAGCTTTCTACATGATTTTATTTCTCCTGCAATTTCATTTTTGGTTCGGAAAGAAACTTTATAATTACGAAAATGAACCATTGCTCATTTGCTCCCTATAACTTGGTAAATGACTTGAATAAGATGCAGGCCATTTGTTCAGTTGCTTTTCTCTTGCCTTGAGAACCAATCAAGGCCTGAGATGATGAGCTATGACATCTATTGCGCCCTTTAGACCCACATTGACATATAAGCCAATAACTTTCATGCAATTGAAGCTCAGTTTTGCAGGGGCTTGTCAATGGCATCTTCACTGGTGACAGTTAAATTATTTAGACCTCAAGTGAACTGTTTATGTGAGAGTTCACCAAGGGAACACAGCAAAACTTGTATCAACATTTGGGATGGCAACATTTGGTTGCTGTATGTGCTCGGAGAACTCTACGTTTTAAAAGACAGGCAATGTCTATCTCAACAATAAGTGATCTAAAAAAGCCACAACCACATGCATTAAGTAATGCAAAGTTTGAGCGTGTAGATACATCATTCTCATTCTCATAAGGAAAGATCATCAGTAGGATAAAGTTAATGTTAGGGAACAATCATATATATGATCTTTAAATAAAATAGAAATCTTAATAACGAGTGTGAGAAACAAACAAAATACGATTAGGATTGAAACCTATTCAATCCAAATTTATGAATATAACACTATATGAATCTTATAAAAGTAGTACAAGGAAAAAAAGAACTAACTTGATATTCCGATTGAGGCATGCATAAATGCATTTGACTAAAGACAGATTTCGCCCCTACCCTTGTCCTTGTAGTTCGATGGGCGTTCGCCTTATATAATACAACAATCGATGATCCAAAATAGAAGCACCGTAATTTTGGACTTTAGCGAACCATCTTGTACTCTTTTGACACGAACAAGACTTCTAGAAAAATTGAGGATTCTTGATCTTATATTTAAGGAGATATGAGTATAGGTTTATATAGAACCCCAAGTGAACCAACATGTTCATTCACTTATCTCCTTGAAGAGACACACTTGTTCCTAAAGACATCTATTGAAAAAGACACACCCTTTCAAATAGAAATGTCATGAGTAATTTTATTTTCATTCATATTGGATATTATTACATAATTTTCAACAGTTAAAACAGCAACCACAACAGCAAAGTTCTAAGCTGCAACTTTATCACTACAGATGAATACGCATACTAAGTGAATCATGTTAATAATTATGCTCTAGCTAGCAAGATGCAAGAATGATAGAGCATCGAACAGTGGACAAGTGAAGGGTCCTTGGGAAAAAAATTGTGCAGACAAATGTGGATGAGCAAATAGTCCTAGGTTTTGAAGATATTGCTAGTTTTTGAAGTATTACCCTCAACCTCAGGTCTAATGTGCATATAGTTCATCATCAAAAGTTTTAACAAATACTTGGCTAAAGAACTAGTTGATACATGAATCTATTGAAAGAAAGCATATCAGTTAAGGTATTATGCATTAATATGGCAATGTGTGATGGAGGTAATTGTGGATCATGTATCATTAGGCAATCAATCAGTAGTCATGTAGAGTGATTGTAGGATCGTAATTTCTGTCATTGATTCCTTGAGTAGACTTGTATGCATCCTATATGTATCAGCTAGCTTGTACAGACAAGAGTATTGCAATATACAGAAATTCATCTTCACTATCATTTTGTTTATGGTATCAGAGCACCAATTCTAGTGCCTCTAGCTCAACACCTTCCGCCACAACAAAATCAACAACACAAATACCATCACACCAACCAACATGGTTAACACGGTTGAAAATCCAGAGCAATCAAAACAGAAACGCAACATCACGGCCAACACAACCCTTACAGTGGAGGAGTACAACCAACTCAAGGCCTTACTGAAAATCCAGAACGGTAATAACCAACCACTTGCAAATGCAACAAGTACACCCACTTGTAATGTTACACATCATGATCCGCATTCGACCTTGTACTGGATTGTGGATAGTGGAGCCACCGATCACGTTTCTCCACCAACCCGCGGTCGTATCCACCGGCGACGTTGGTTGGGGTGACGCCGGTGGATGCGACCGCGGGTTGGTGGAGGAGTCGTGAGCGGCAGTTGGTGGAGAATCAGATACAGTATGATTCGGTGGAGGAGGAGATTGGGTACGTGAAGGAGTGGATAGTTGAGGAGTGGGTTGTTCATGTGGGTTGGGCCCAGCAAATTGAATTGGATCGATGGAAGTAGGAAGGACCGGGTAGTCTTCTTGATCCTCTAGTGGAAAATGATTAAGTGGAAAGATATTTTCATGGAATGTAACATCCCGGGAAGAGAAAACTCTTTTGTTTTCAAGATCATAAACACGATAACCCTTTTGCCCAAGAGGATAGCCAATGAAAATGCATCGACGCGCCCGAACATCAAATTTGTTTTTGGGTGTGAGGTTTGTGGCATAACATAAACAACCGAAAACACGGAGATCGGAGTAATTCGGCGATTTGTTGTGTAAGAGTTCATATGGAGATTTGAGAGAAAGGAGTGGTGTGGGTAGACGGTTGATGAGATAACATGATGTTTGGACACTTTACCCCCAAAAACATAATGGTAAATTGGCTTGAAAACGTAGGGCACGAGCAACGTTTAAAAGGTGGCGATGTTTACGCTCGACTACCCCATTTTGTTGAGGGGTATGAACAAATGTGTGTTGAAAGATAGTGCCACGTTCGTCAAGAAAAGAACGCATTGACTTTGACGTGAATTCACCTCCATTATCGGCACGTAAAATCTTAATGTCTCGATGAAATTGAGTTTTGACCCAAGCAAAGAAAGATTTCAATAAAGATTGAGTGTTGGATTTAAAACTCATGAGATGAACCCAGGTAAAACGAGTATAATCGTCGACAATGGTTAGAAAATATCGAGCCCCAAAATGTGTGTGTGTTTTGTGTGGTCCCCAAATGTCACAATGGATTAAATCAAATGGTGCATTTGTTTTTATTGAACTGGATGTGAATGATATACGAGTTTGTTTTGCTAAAGGACACACCTCACAAATATGCTTGGAGTTCGAAATAATTTCAGGAAAGGATTGGGATAGGGCATGAAGGGGTGCATCTGATGGATGTCCAAGTCATTGGTGCCAGAGATCAGAGGTACTGGTGATATGATTGGCAAGGCGAGGGTTTTGGTTTGCTGTGAGATAATAAAGACCATTGTAATGCTTTCCCAGGCCAATCGTCCTCCTCGTATTCATGTCCTGCACAACACAAAAATCCGGATGGAATATCACTATACACCGCAGAGCTCGAGTCAATTTACTCACAGATATCAAATTAACTCGAAAATTAGGCACATGTAGAACACCGTCTAGAGAAAACTCTTGTGACAAGTTAAAGGTTCCAATGCTTTCAATATAAGCTTTTCCTCCATTAGGTAGACCAACATAACCATGAGACCCTTTAAGTGTATTGTGGGTAGGAGAGAGATGAGAAACGTGATCGGTGGCTCCACTATCCACAATCCAGTACAATGTCGAATGCGGATCATGATGTGTAACATTACAAGTGGGTGTACCTGTTGCATTTGCAAGTGGTTGGTTATTACCGTTCTGGATTTTCAGTAAGGCCTTGAGTTGGTTGTACTCCTCCACTGTAAGGGTTGTGTTGGCCGTGATGTTGCATTTCTGTTTTGATGTTGCCTTCCCTGACCCTACGCCACCACCACAAAGCCCTTCAACCACTGACGCCACCACCACATCGGCGCTGCCTCTAGCGCCTTCATCATCGGCCGACGACCCATCCCCACCACCGGTCCAGTCACCATCATCCCACAATCCGCCAACTCCGCTATCACCATCCTCAGCTCATAATCAACCACCATCACCGCTCCAAACACCACCACCACCACCAATCCAGACGACACCACCACTGACCCAGAATCATCCATCACCGGCCTCGCATCACCCACAACCGACCCAGATTGATACAGCCATCCCAGACCTTCGCCGCTCCACTCGGCCACATCGACCTCCCCCTTACCTTCGAGATTAAAAAACGCACCATGCTGTTCTCCTGGGCCCTGACGCCTCCTCCTCCATGTCTGGCACTCGGTATCCTCTACAACAGTATGTTTCGTACTCTGGGTTGTCTGATACATATCGTTCATTTGTTCATACTATATCCAATTTGGTTGAGCCTTCCAATTATGAACAAGCTAAACATGATTCAGAGTGGGTTGCAGCAATGAATTCTGAAATACAGGCCCTTGAAGACAATCACACATGGTCTATGGTCCCTCTACCTCCTGGCCACCGACCCATAGGATGCAAGTGGGTCTATAAGATCAAGTACCATGCCGACGACAGCATCGAGCGTTACAAAGCTCGACTTGTTGCCAAAGGGTTCACTCAACGTGAAGGCATCGATTACAAAGATACTTTCGCCCCTGTTGCCAAGCTCATTATTGTCCGTTGCTTACTAGCAGTTGCCGCTGTTCGGAATTGGCCATTACACCAGATGGATGTGCAGAATGCTTTTTTGCATGGAGAACTCAGTGAGGAGGTGTACATGCTTCCACCTCCAGGTTATCATCGACAGGGGGAGAATGTAGTTTGTCGACTCCATAAATCTCTTTATGGCATAAAGCAGGCATCTCGCAGTTGGTTCCGACGTTTTTCATGTGCCATACAAGAGATTGGATATCAGCAGTCTCGTGCCGATTACTCACTGTTTACACAGGTCCGTGGTAATTCAATTACTATTGTGCTACTTTATGTTGATGATATGGTCATAACAGGAAATGATGAAAAGGCTATAAGTGACCTCAAACAGTTTCTCAATAGCTGCTTCAAGATTAAAGACCTTGGTCCACTCAAATACTTTCTTGGTATTGAAGTTGCGCGTTCTCAAGCTGGAATTACAGTTTGTCAACGAAAGTATACATTGGACATATTGGAAGAAGCTGGGTTACTTGGAACAAAACCAGCAACTGTCCCCATGGAACCTGATTTGGTGCTATCAGAAACAGGGAGTGAAGCTCTCAAGGATCCCACTCGATACCGCAGGCTGGTTGGGAAGCTGATATACCTTACAATTAGCTGACCAGAAATCACGTACTCTGTGAACACACTCAGTCAATTCATGCAGATACCCAAGTTACATCACCTCAAGGCTGCCCATCGACTTCTTCAATACTTGAAGGCAGCCCCAAGGCAAGGACTATTATTCCCATCAAACAGTCCACTTCACTTGATTGGATATTGTGACGCTGACTGGGCAAGATGCCCAATCACACGACGGTCTGTAACAGGATATTGCATTTTTCTTGGCAAGTCTCTTGTGTCTTGGAAGAGTAAGAAGCAGACAACAGTCTCAAGATCATCAGCTGAAGCAGAATATCGATCCATGGCTGCAGCCACTTGTGAACTTTCTTGGTTGAGATATTTATTAAAGGATTTACATGTAGCACATCCTCAACCAGCAAGATTGTTCTGTGACAATCAGGCGGCCTTACACATTGCTGCAAACCCGGTGTATCATGAGAGGATGAAGCACATTGAAATAGACTGTCATACAGTTCGTGAGAGAATCCAAAGAGGAGAGATCAAGACGGCTTATGTGGCAACTGGAAAACAGATAGCAGATATACTTACGAAGCCATTGCGATCACCGGCATTTCACACACATCTCAGCAAGTTGAGTGTCATTGACATTCACGCTCCAACTTGAGGGGGAGTATTGAAAGAAAGCATATCAGTTAAGGTATTATGCATTAATATGGCAATGTGTGATGGAGGTAATTGTGGATCATGTATCATTAGGCAATCAATCAGTAGTCATGTAGAGTGATTGTAGGATCGTAATTTTTGTCATTGATTCCTTGAGTAGACTTGTATGCATCCTATATGTATCAGCTAGCTTGTACATACAAGAGTATTGCAATATACAGAAATTCATCTTCACTATCATTTTGTTTACAATATATACTTTACCTTATCTTTTTGTTAACAAGATACTGCACTGTCCATTTCAAGTAAAACAAGGCTCTCTTCATAAGAATGAATAGAGCAATATCGATACTCTGAACTCCCGAGATTGTTGAATTGTTGGCTCACAGTGTCAAGCGAATCTAAGCTTTCACTTTCCCTTTCATTGTTTCTCAGTGCCAAAATTACCTCACCGCTCTTTCTGAAACATAATGGACGAGGCAAACATCCTTCTGGACCTTGTCGACAGAGACTTATCCATTTGGTCCATGACTCCTGTTTGCAATACTCTTTCATTAACCATATGTCAACATGATAATCACCATACTCTGTGAACAGAGCAAGAGATTTCCCATCTCCTGAAACAGAAACTTCATATTCCAAGTGCAATTCAATACCCTTTGGCATCCTTATCTCGCGAAACAACTCACTGCCAAGATCCATTGCCAAAATGAAATAATGATCATCTTTCCATGAATTTGATTGATACTCTTGAAGAGATCAAGAAAACCACAAAACACCTGAAGTCGGAATTTGAGATGAAAGACTTTTGGAGACCAAATCATTTACTCGACCTGGAGTCGTGCAAAGTACAAATGGAATTTTGGTCCATCAATCAAATTACATCTTGAAGATGTTAAGATGTTTTAATGAGGATAAAACAAAGTCTTCAAACTCACTAATAATCGTCTGAAATCTAGTGAGACTCGTATCATCATGCAGATGATAACAAAGAGATATTGAGACCAAAAGACTTATATCTAAGTACAATAGGCACATTATTGTACTTTGCTAAATGTCGTAGATCAAACATCTCACACGATGTGAATTTGTTAGCTAGATATAGCTCTGCGCCTACACGCTGTCTCCGGAAATGACATAAAAGATAATTTTCCGTTACTTTAAATGTATGACAGAAAATGGCTCATTCTATCCCTAGACATCATGGAATGGATCAACCGCCTATGATCATTGGAATGATGTTTTCCTTGTTAAATATGGTGACATGAGTTATGTAAACCAACACAAGGCTTATTCCCGACTAGTTATGTCTTTACTGTAGGGAATACAATAATCTTAGAGCTATATGAAACAAAAACTTCTTTAAGTCATGTTGACTATTAAATTATTCAAGAAACATGATCAATGTAACAGTTTTATTTAGTGTGTAGTTTTCAGGGGGAGTCAATATTAGGGGGAGTATCCTGAAACATACTCTTGACCATTGTGTACTCTTTTCTCCTTCGTCCAGGGTTATTTTGTCACACTGAGTTTTGTTACCTTGCAAGGTTTTAACGAGATACACATTAAATTGGTCACCCTACTCATACTTCATCTTGAATATGTCTTTGTTTGAAATATATGCAATTACTCATATTTTCCTTTCGACCACTGGTTTGTCCCATTGGGTTTACAGGGAAAGGTTTTGGTGTAGCAACTATTATGCATTTATCTCCTATGGACTCACATCTTATGATCCAGACTAAACCGCTTCACCAAAATCAAATGTTCTGACTACCACTGCTACGTGTGCGTTGTACTCTTTTCTCCTTCGACTAGGATTGTTTTTGTTCCATAGAGTTTTTATTACCGGACAAGGTTTTGACGAGGCAACACTGAAGCACATATCAGAGGAAGCTAATAACAGAGAATACCCAAGAGAGTGTTATAAATAGTTTATTTAATGGGCATTCTTGTAATTAGCTTATTAGGGATATTCATGTAATTTACATACTGATTACATCTCTATATAAGAGATGGTTCCCTACTCAATAATATACATATATTCCATCATTCTCATTTAAGTATCATTCATCTTCTCTCTCAATCTTTTGTATTTTATGTTTTACGACACAATGCATTTTTATAAAGAATTTTAACTAGTTATGTAGAGTTTTTAGTACACTATTGCAATGAGTATAGCTCCTATTAAAGAGATAGCTTGTGTCCGCATTCGCCAACCATCAACTAGCGGGTGAATTCACAATTTGATTTTCCACTTTGTGAAATTTGGAATTCCAAAAACTAACGACAAATATGACTTTTTACGTGGGAAAAAATAGTACTATGTTGAACGAAAAAATAGTATTACGTTGAACGACTATACACATGACAAGTTTAACTTATTTGTAAAATACTTCTCCACCCCGACTTTCTTGTGATACGATGGGTGTGACTTGGACGTCCAACACAACTGCCCGACCAAAGATTCATTCTTAAAGTTTGAGTATCATCATACTAGCCGATATAGAGTTGCATTCTAGATGTAGTCGACGAAGATGCACTGTTTAAAATGTGTTTGATAAGACTCTTTGGTCGTTCAACAGACTTTTTCATCCAAGATAAGTGATCGCCCGCCAGATTGGATATGGAAGAAGTGGACGGAACAAGCTTGATCGGTCGAAATCTGAAGAGACTAATATGTCACGCATGATGATCTTGCATTATCACGCGGCAATCTGCTCTACCCTTTTTGACCACCCATATATGCATTGTTTCGAGCTCTTTGTGTCATTTTCACCAAGGATTCGAATATCTCTATGCATCATTCTTAACAAAAATTGCATGAGTAGATTTTTGCTTTCGCAATCACATCGTTATAACGTATAGATGTAATAATATCCTCAAGATCTTATATGTTAATCATCCCATTTATGCCTACAGGAATATACTTAATTAGTTGTTCAACAATGAGAAATAGGAGACTTTTTTGGTGAAAGATCCTCTCGCACTTGTAGTGAGAAAGATAGGTGACACGAGTAGATTTTTTTTTGAATGAAAGGAGGTTAGACGATTTTATTCAATAAGCACAAGCCATATTAAACAGTGACCTATTCTTGCAGGGCCGTCAGAAAGAGAAACCGCTAAAACGTAATACAACTCATATATTAAGTGAAGCTCAGTGAGGGAGTAAACTAATAAAATACTGACAATAAATTTTTCCGCAGCATCCATTAAAATACTTGCTGACAACTTTCAATCAATAATCTCAATAGTTCCTTGCAGGTATTGATCCCAAGAAAAAAGGGGAATTTGATGTTACACCCAAAATTATAGATCCATTTTAAATTACACCCACATGTTATACTCTTTTAAAATACACCCAACTTATTAATTAGGTTGATTTAGTAAAAATATTAATATTGTTTATCTAAACAATATTGAATGAAATTACTGAAATGTCACCAACTGAACCATTGCAATTAACAAGTTGTTTGGCCGACTCATTAAACATAATTACCCGGCAGCTGAAAACCCGGTTTCACAGACTACGCCCAAACCCTAAACCCTAGTCTAAACCCTAAACCCGCACTACTAGAAAAAGTTTCTAAGGTGACGAAATATTTTTAATTCGTCACCTAAGAGAACACTTTAGTGACGAAACCGGTTTCGTCACCTCAGTAACAATTTTCGTCATCTAAGTAAGGTAAGGCGACGAAATATTATTTCGTCACTATTTTTGTCACCTTAGAGCTAACTTAGGTGACGAAAATATATTTCGTCACCAAAGTTTTGAACACTTAGGTGACGAAAATATATTTCGCCACGTAAGTGATAGGTTAGGTAACGAAATATATTTTCGTCATCTAAGTTTTTAGCACTTAGGTGACGAAAACATGTTTCGTCAGGTAAGTGATAGGTTAGGTGACGAAATATATTTTCGTTATCAAAGTTTTGAGCACTTAGGTGACGAAAATATATTTCGTCATGTAAGTGATATGTTAGGTGACGAAATATATTTTCGTCACCTAATTAAGCTTTTAGCACTTAGGTGACGAAAATATGTTTCGTCAGGTAAGTTATACGTTAGGTGACGAAATATATTTTCGTCACCTAAGTGCTCACAACTTAGGTGAAGGAAATGCATTTCGTCGCCTAACAACTTACTTTTGTGATGAAAATAAATTCGTCGTCTAACACCTTTACTTAGGTGACGAAACATAAAGTTGTGTGTCTTTTTGAACCAACCACGGGTAGAAGTAAAATTTTAGAAAACTCACCGTACTATATGATCAGTGTACTTAAATACGGCTATGGAAAAAAAATCCACCAGTTTTCGAAAATATTAAGGTCTCAATCCACGCGATCAACATTAAATTAACGTCACTTATTACACGAAAACGCTCTTACCTACCCCTATATAACCTAGTTTGATTAATTATTTCACACACAAAACTGTTACATCGATGAGATGTAACGACACATGTAAAAATTTGGAGACGTTTACCTCTCGACGATAGAGCTCTACATAGGGAAACATAAGCGTATATAGGGTTGACCGCTTGTATCGGGGACCAAACGTTACCGGAAATATGTGATTTTTCAACCATAGTCGTATTTCACCATACCGATGACATCCTGTTTCACAAGATTTTTAAAAATATTGCTTCCTCCCTATAGTTGGTTCACAAATATCTACACTTGTATATAACATACTAAACAAGTTATACCACATTAGTAGACAAGTTGTGGTTCCGATGGCTAAATTTTATAAAATAAAAATTCAACCGTCCGATATGATCAATGTACTTAAATACAGAAATGAAAAAAAATCCACCAGTTTTCAAAAACATTTAGGTCTCGATCCACGCGGTCAACATTAAATTAACGCCACTTATTACACGAAAACACTCTTACCTACCCCTATATGACCTAGTTTGACTGATTCTTTCACATACAAAACTCTCACATTGATGAGATGTAACCAGTCATGTAAAAATTTGGATACGTTCACCTCTCGACGATAGAGCTCCACATAGAGAAACAAAAGCGTATATAGGGTTGACCACTTGTATCGGGGACCAAACGTTACCGGAAATATGTGATTTTTCAACCATAGTCGTATTTCACCATAACGATGACATCCTATTTCACAAGATTTTTAAAAATATTGCTTCTTCCCTATTTAACAAGATCACATTCTATCAAAACCTTTTCTTTTTAGGAAAAAAGAAAAATAAATATTTTTGGTTCACTGAGACGACGAAAGTTCATGTGTTTGTCACCTATACTTAATATTTGGCGGGTCAAACTTCCGCCAATTTTTTGGGCCAAATTTTGTATTTCCCTTGAGTGACGAAATAGCCACGTTCGTGGGCTTAGTATCAAGTCCCATACTTGATCAATCTTGCTCTTCCTCCCTAAATCGATCAAGAGTTGTCTCCTCCACATCGCCGTCTCCTCCCTTGCTCCATTGACCCCAATTGGCCTCTCCTGTGCCCACATAGCCGTCTCCTCCTCCACATCGCCTTCTCCTCCCGTATCGCCGTCTCCCTGCGTCCCCTTCTGCACCGTCTTAAGGAGCGGCCCCAAAATTGGGCAGACTTCATATGCTCGTGTTGCAGAATGATTGAAGTGCGCACCATATTCCTCGTCTCTCTCAACTGTTCAATTGAAGACTCACCAAACTGCTCCAGGTTTGATCTCTCCTCTCTCTCTCTCTCTCTCTCTCTCATCTTCAACCCATATCTGCCTTCTTTTTTTCTCGATCTGAAATTGAGTAAAGATTGATTGCTTAGAGAATTGTTTATGGGTTGTATGGCTTGTATGTATTTGATTGATTGATTATGGATTCAGTGTCTGGGTAGCTTGATTTACTATGAATTGCTGCTTCAGGATATTCTTCGTCATCTTACATTGTGGTTCAACCACGGAGCTACTGCAGAAGTTCAAATGGTGCTACAAAAAGGGTTTGCACATGTTAATATTAATACATGGCTGGTGGTTTTACCCCAAATAATTGCCAGGATACATTATAATAATCATGCTGTACGGGAACTCATACAGTCGCTCTTGGTGCGAATTGGACAAAGTCATCCACATGTATGCTTTGGATGTCTGTTATTTGTGCTGAAGGAAAATATAAAGATATGAATTTGGTTATTAGTTGTGTTTTTTTTTGCTCCGGATTATGATCATTTTCCACTCATAGCTAAAGTGGAAGTATTTGAGTATGCCCTGCACAATACAGAGGGAAATGACCTTTCAAGGGTATGATTCTTACGAAATGCATATTTTTCCGATATATTCATCAGTATGTTTCTTTCAATACCTTGAGGTTGCTGGGAAGATGACTAGAGCTACTTTTGATAGGTTCTTTGGCTTAAAAGTCGCACTTCAGAGGTATGGCTGGAGAGGAGGACAAACTACACGAGAAGTTTGGCAGTCATGAGCATGGTATATATTTTCCTTGTACTACCTTATATATATCTGCCTTACATTTGTTGTTGGATTTAAACAAATTTATTAGTTCCTTAACCTTAATAAGATGAATTCATATAATGTAATTCATATATTGTATCACATTACTAATTCATATTACACTGCTGCCCTTGCAAACTAATTCATATAATGTAAGATAAAATATTGTATCATATTACTTCCTGCCTTTGCATTTTTCTTGGTCTCTTTGCTGGAAGCCAACTTATTCTAGATGGGTTAATAATGCTAGATGAAAGCTAATGATTATGACTTTAAGCAATTCTATATATTACTGCCCTTAAAACTCTATTCTCCATATTAATTGTTTTTGTAAAACATATTCTTTTGTTAGGCTAAATTGATGGAGAAGGTTGATGAGATCCGTGACAATGTGAGGAAGGGATACCCTAACATTCCGGAAGAAGATATTGATCTTCATTTTGACCAACAAACTCAGGCGATCGTGTTTGAAAAAGCATTTGGACATAGAAACATGAATGAGATCCGGGGTATGGGACTAGTAGGCAGTTATGGTTTGAGTCAAGGGCCCGATAAGAGCTGCACTTCACGTTCCCAACGAGCTGCATTTGTTGATATTGCTGTGGAGGAAGCCCGAAAGGCCAAGGAGGAAGCCCGGAAAGCCAATGAGGAAGCCCGAAAAGCCAAGGAAGAGAACATACAAATCATGGCACGTCTTCAACAATGTGAGCAGTTTCTCTTCACCAAATTCGGCGTATGCCAGCCAGCAGTCCCACCCCAGGAGCAGCCCAATGATGATGATCATGATGATGGAGGCATTGATTCAATAGACATTACTCCATAGTCACTACTTCAGTTTCTAGTATATATTTTGTATGAACAAGCTAGCTGCTAGTCTCTATATTGATCAGGTACAGTTGATGAGTTTGTATATGAACTAGATGATTATATATATAGATATATTTTTGCTACTGGCCAAGTGCTTTGAAATCTTGAGTCTTTTTTTTTTAAATTTATTTATGTTAATATTAAATGTGATATTAATAATTTTTAATGATTAAATTTAATAAAAATAAATAGCACTAAGGTGACGAAAGTTTAACTTTCGTGGCCTTAGACGGATGAAAGAATTATCAGCAAGCTGACCGTTTTCGTAGTGTTAGTATTTTGGTAACGATAGTTGTCGTCAGCTAAGTAACTTGGCGACCAACCACTACCAGAACATGCACTTTAGCCGACGAAAAATTTTCGTCGGCCTGTTAAAAAAATTCGTCGGCTAAGCCCTTAGCCGACGAGCCTTCGTCGGCTATAGTGTCGTCGGGAAAAGGCCGTCTGTAATGACTTTAGCCGACGAAATTTTTTTTTTCGTCGGCTATAGTCCCACTTTAGCCGATGAAAAAAATCTCGTCGGCTATAGTCCCAGACTTTAGCCGACGAAGTATTTCGTCGGCAAAACGTTGTAAAAAAATATAAAAAATAACTATAGCCGACGAAATATTAGGTTATTCGTCGGCTAAACCTTATAAAAAAAAATTAAAAAAATAACTATAGCCGACGAAATATTAGGTTATTCGTCGGCTAAACCTTATAAAAAAAAATTTAAAAATAATTATAGCCGACGAAATATTAGGTTATTTCGTCGGCTAAACCTTATTAAAAAAATTAAAAAATACTATAGCCGACGAATATTATGTTTGAATATCGTCGGCTAAAGTTGCTGGGTTTTGGAAAAAAAAACTTCAGAAACTTTTTTTATATTTTTTTTTGTGTGTGTGGAGAATCTTGACAGATACAGTGAAAAGTTGCCACCGAAACTGGCAACACGCCGGTGAGGTTGTTGTTGTAGAGGTCGAGAACATGGAGGTTAGTGAGGTTGGAGAGCTCCGGCGGGAACGTGCGGTTGAAGACGTTGAGGAGGCGGAGAGCGGAGAGGCGGGAGTCGGGGTCGTCGAGGGAAGACTTGAGGGAGAGGAGGGCACGGTAGGTGGCCATTGGGCGCGTGGGGGTGGAGAGTAGATGGTGGGGTGAGGAGAGAGAGTGGCGGAGGTGGAGGAGGAGAAGGAGGAAGAGGAGGGGACGCAATATTTCTAGTGTTGGGTTTATTTGTGGTGGTTGTGTGGAGGAGGAGGAGGAGGAAGAGGAGGAGGGGCCGCAATATGTCTAGTGTTGGGTTTATTTGCGGCTATATAAAGAACTTTAGCCGACGAAATTATTTATTTTCGTCGGCTAAACTCTTTGGTTGACCGCCAAAAAATTTTGGTTGAAAATTTTGAAAATTTTTCGACTTTAGCCGACGACTTTTCATAAAATTTCATCGGCTAAAGTCCTTTGAAAATTTTGGTTGCCCGCCAAAAAATTTTGGTTGAAAATTTCGAAAATTTTTCGACTTTAGCAGACGAATTTTCATATATTTTCGTCGGCTAAAGTCATTTGAAAATTTCGTCGGCTAAACCTTTGAAATTCGTCGGCTAAAAGTATTTTTATACATTTGGCATGTTGTGATTGCATTGACCGCAACTATCGGCACCGAATATTTACCGGAATAGTGTGATTTTTCAACCGAGGATGTATTTCAACATTCTCGTCATATCTTATTTCATGACTTTTTAGAGTTTGGAGGTTTTACGTATAGTTTGTTTTTGAAACGGAACATTTACATAACACTTGGTAAACAAGTTATACAACATTAGTATGCATGTTGTGATTGTGATGATCAAACTTGAGAAACAGAATTCCGACCGTCAGATCTGACCATCATGATAAAATACATCTATGAGAAAAAATTCAACTTGATCTGAAAAGAATAAGGACTCGATCCGGACGGTCAATCTCGTAAGTCAAACCCCTAAACGCACGGAAAAGGTCGTTCGACCGTCTAAATTACGTATTTTGGCCGGACCTCCAACTGAAAATAGTTTTAAACCGATGACACGCAACAAGTCGTATAAAAATTTTACGCAAAATAACCACCGAATATAGGGCTATAGTAGGTAATAGAGAAATTTTAGGGTTTAGCCGACGAATACCCTAACGTATTCGTCGGCTATAGTATGTAATTAAAAAATTAAAAAATAACTATAGCCGACGAAATATTAGGTTATTCGTCGGCAAAAACCATCTTAGCCGACGACTTTTCATATATTTTCGTCGGCTAAAGTCTATAAATTCACGAAAACACTCATATCTCCCCCTATGTTACGTAGTTTGGTCAAATCTTCCACACGAAAAACTCTCACGTAGATGAGACGCAACCACCTATATAAAAATTTTAAAACATTTACCTTTCGACGATAGGGCTCCCCTTAAGAAATAATAACGGTAAATAGGGTTGACCGCAGTTTTAAAAGAAAAAGACCAAACCCTAAAAATAGAAAATTACATAAAAAGCCTCGGATCGCTAGATCCGACGGTCGGATAGGCCCCGAAAGTAAGTTAGCTTGGATTTGGGCCTGCGGAGCTGCTGTCAAAATTTCAGCAATTTCTGACGGACGGATCAAAAGTTACGCCCCTTTTTGCGTAGGACCATATTGCATCAAAATTTGTAAATATAAGACATTTTAGCCGACGAAATTATATTTTTCGTCGGCTAAACTTTTAAAAATTTCGTCGGCTAAACTCTAAAAATTTCGTCGGCTAAAGTTTTGAAAATTTCGTCGGCTAAACTTTTGAAAATTTCGTCGGCTAAAGTTCATAGACTATAGCCGACGAAAAAAATTATTTAGCCGACGAAATATAGCGGACGAATATTTTTAATTAGCCGACGAAGGAAAATTTTGTCGGCTAAAGTCCACTTTAGCCGACGAAAAAAATATTCGTCGGCCTGGTTTTTTTTTTTCGTCGGCTAAAGGGTTTCTTCTGGTAGTGAACCAATTTTCGTCAGCTAACTAACTTGGCGACGAAATCATTCTCGTCAGCTAAGTAATTTGGTAACGAAACTTATTTCGTCGGCTAAGAAACTTGGCGACGAAAATTATTTCGTCATCTCAGTGCTTGGGCGACGGAAAATATTTCGTCATCTAAGTGCTTTGGCGACGAAAATTATTTCGTCATCTAAGTTCTGTGGCGACGAAAATTATTTCGTCATCTAAGTGGTTACTGAGATGACGAAAATAATATTTTCGTCACCTGAGTTCTCCGACCACCGCCCTTAGGTGACGAACCTTAGGTGACGAAATTTTCGTCGTTTGAGTGTTTACATGACGATAGAAGCTCTTAGGTGACGAAATTTTTTTCGTTACCTTAGAGCTTTTTTCTAGTTGTTTCTGCTGGAACCTGCAGACTCCGCAGAAGCACAGTGGAGCATGAATGAGAACAAGGACAAGATTTATAGTGGTTCACCGTGCCATCGGAGGGCACGGCTACGTCCACTTAGGATTCTACTATCATGGCCAATAGGCCTTCGGCGTTACAATAGTTGTCATCCCGCGCGAGATACATGAGGAGCCGTCCCGCGGGGTGGAGTACAGTTTTCCAGTTCCTTTCTTAGATCCCTATATCTAGAGGGGGAGCCTTCCCTTTATAGACAAGGAAGGTTCCCTCTTATATTATGTTTCCGATGTGGGACACTGTACATAATTATACTCTCATGGTGCCTTCTTGTGGAGCTTGGAGAAGCACCTTCCTGATGTTGCATTGACGATCTTTCACCATGGCGAGGTAGTCTGGATGTCGGTCTACAAGTTCCAGTCTACAAGTTCCATGACTGGTCTATGGGCAGAGAAGGTAGTTTACTGAATACCGACAACAAGTCCCCCAAGTTCCCTTTCAAGACATGTCTTGAGTGGGGACTTAATATACAAAATGTCCATAGACCAGTTATTTACATACGGGCACCCGGTCCAGTCCCCCCAAGTCCGTACTCAGGGCGTATGTTGAACGGGTCTTGCTCTTCTTGATTTCTTCATGGGTGAGCTGAGGAGTCCGCCTAGAAGATATGTTATGCCCCTCCCGGTCCCCGGCCGCAAAACTTACTCGGCCGGGCGCGAATTGTTGTACCTTCACAATGAACAAATGATTGACACAATTATGGGGCGAGCCGAGTACAGATATGGCATAATAATTATTGAAATGCAAATTGGTTCATGCATTTTAGTTCATGTATGCTTCCCGGTGGTGCTCGGGTATAAGAATCTCATGAAACGGTTGGTATATTTCTTCCCGTTAGTTCTTATCCGGGAATCGAGATTCTCCTAAGCAGTTGTTGCATGCTTCCTCCCGGTGACACTTATCCGGGACTCACAAAGTTTGAATGGACAATAGTTATCATGACCATGTTATGTAGTTCGTACGTGAAGCATGATTTGTACATTCATAAGAGGCAATTAAATGAATGACTTATCTGTGTAATTCGCTCAACTTGAAGTACTTTCACGCGGTCTGTTGTGGCGTCCGCCTCGCCTATGAAGGTTGATACACGGGCGAGCTCAGGCCCCTCGCGCGAACTGAGCCCTGTCCCCCAAAGTTTGGACTCATGATGTGTTATCACGTCTTATTTTTGGTGGACAAAGGTGGCGAACCTCTCCATATCGTGTGTTTCTGCTCGAGCCCGGGGTATTATCCCCGCGTGGGTTATCAGGCCACTATTCTCCGTATGAAGGGAATGATATTGTCATGCCCAACTCCCACTCTTCGGGAGCTGTACAAGGGAATTACAGTTATCATGGCTCTAGTTGTTTTGCCCATGCTTCCCGTTGGTTCTTGCTCGGGTATATGCACATGTGTGTTGGTTCGTGCATGCCTCTCGTTAGTTATTATCCGGGAATCGTTATTTTCGTAAGCGGTTGTTGCATGCTTCCACCCGTTAGTTCTTATCCGGGAGTCAAAATTTTCCTAAGCAGTTGGTGCATGCTTCCTCTCGTTAGTTCTTATCCGGGAGCCAAAATTTTGTTATTTTCGTAAGCAGTTGTTGCATGCTTCCTCCCGTTAGTTCTTATCCGGGAGCCAAAATTTTGTTATTTTCGTAAGCAGTTGTTGCATGCTTCCTCCCGTTAGTTCTTATCCGGGAGTCAAAATTTTGGGTTTAGGGTTAACCAAATCGATCCTGGCTTCCCGGAGCCTAATGCCTCAATCATACATAATTTATAAGGTACGACATGCTGCACACTAATGACACCCTTACGTGATGCATATGTATATCAGTTGAATCTATGGTATGCCATAGATTACCAATATAGGGTGTTAAGTGATGTCTGTGTTGTGGAGATATGCATGGAGAGTATATTACTATGTTTAACTCCTCAACTTGTTCACGAACAACAAATATGCATATAGCTCTTTAAGTTCAAACACTACAAGTTTACAAGCATAGTAGCAGCCTGTGGTTATCACACAGACCTCTACGTGTCTGGTCAAACAATTGTAAGTGATGTACCATGATGAGAGATAAACACCTCTTGTGCGCACTCATAGGTCACTTACTTGTCGTGTAATCACATCATGGAAATAGTATATGCGTGCGAGAAAGCAATAGGCTGTTTTTGTGACTCACTAACAACCAACTCAGTATGAGAAAGAGAAAAACAAGCATAACCGTGTTGTTGCAATGCTGCATATCGAAAACGAGAAGCTAAAATCATATATGAAGAAAGGACTTAGCTTCGTTTAGTTGTTGCATTCTCAACTCCCGGGCAAACAATAAGCAAAGTAAGTGCCATCGGTGAGATTTACAGATAAGAATATCACTGAGAAGGTTTCTGAAGGTGCCGTGCGGGTGGCTAGAGTAAGATATTGGGTGTCCAGACCAACGTTATTTCTTCCTTTCGGACAGACCAACTTCCTCTTCCTTCTGAAGCTAGAGCACAAAATCACATACTTCTCAGAGCTCACGAGGCTTGATTGTCCTGGGATCCCGATGAATCGATCGGGTTGAGCCCATGTGCAGATGAGACCGGCAAGGACACCAACTGAGGCATAGCTAGATGCACACCGACTGACCGTGATGAACTCATGATCGAGATTACCCCGTATCGTGTCTAGTTGTGAATATCACCGGAAGGCTTTGTTGCTGAGACTGGCGATTCCCAGATTGAAAAATAAGGACCCACACATGCCAGATTGAACGGGTACCGTGGATTAGGAAGCCAGTGGAGTACTTAACCAAGTTGACTGTGGTGCCTAAATTTTAAGGCGATCGGTTGGAAATTGATCACCTGAATGCTGCCAACGGGACCGCGATAATACTTTGTTGATCCACCCTTTCACATGAACTATATATATCTCTTGACAAGTACTTGCCCGGTCGGAGAAACGACGAACATTGTTGGTAAAAATCACCGGTGATGCTCCGGTTGATATGGCTAAAATATTATGGTGATTGCATGAACTCACCACGATCCCGATGAATCATCTCCGAGTGTCGATTATGGCCGTTGTAGTTGGGCTCTTGGTTACAACCCGGTGGTAAAGAGCACCTGAACAGGTCATGCCATGCCACCTGATGGCTTGGGCCCGACGACTTGGGTGTCCATAGCTTTTTTTTGCATCTTCCTTTTTGCTTTTTTTTCTTTCCCGCCATTTTTTTGAATCCGGGACACGAAACATTTGCTTCTTCCTTTCTTCCCCTTCTCTTTCTTTTCCCTCTCTTTTTTTTGCTTTTTCTTTCCCGCCCTTTTTCTTTTGCATCTTCCTTTCTGGAAGCCCCCCGAGACCCCCCTTCCTCTCTCTTTTCCCTTCTTCCTTTCTTCCCTCTTTCTTTCTTCCCTTTCTCTCCGGGCTCCCGAAGACTGCTTCCGGGCTGGGTGCCCAGAGTAGAATCGTGGGTGTCCAGACCGACTTCCTCTTCTTTCCCTCGCCGGAGAACGAGAGGCTAGCCGCTACCGAGCTTGAGGTAAGGCCACCTGGAAGCTGCTGCCGAACTTGAGCCATCGGGAAGCTGTTGTTGCACCCGGGAGTAACCACCTGGAAGCTGCTGCTGCACCCGGGAGAGCCATCGGGAAGCTGCTGTTGCACCCGGGAGTAACCACCTGGAAGCTGCTGGCGAAGCTCCCGGACTACATCACTGAGCTCCGGGTCCCGTTGAATCCTCTCCGGGACGGCTGGAGGCTCCGGTCATGAACCCGAGCGGGAGGCTTAGCTCCGACGTCCCGATGCTATCTCATGGAAGTCAAAAGAGGAGATGGAACCCGGACGGGCTGGGTTATGCCACTTTTTGTGCTTCTTCCTTTCTTCCCCTTTTCTTTCTTTTCCTTATCTTTTTTGAATCCGGGTGACTTTTTTTTCTGCCTACTATCTTTCCCGGGCGGGAGGAGTACACTTTGGAGGGGCCCCGGAGATGAAAGGCTCCCGGGCGGGTCATCCTCTCGGTGACTTGGGCCTGAGTTCTCCAAGATGGTTAGGCCAGAGTGGCAGTTTGGACTTGGTTGAATAACTTGCTAATCCCGGAGACAGTCTTGGGCCCACAGAGGAGTATGCCAACCCACTGACTAACTAGCCTTTTGCTAGACTTGTGCACCTCCCGATGGACCTGTTGCTCTTATGGACTTGAATAAATTGCCTCTCGGAGGCAGAACAATGTGACTTTTCGTAATGATTCCCACAGACGGCGCCAATTGTTTCTGCTGGAACCCGCAGACTCCGCAGAAGCACAGTGGAGCATGAATGAGAACAAGGACAAGATTTATAGTGGTTCACCGTGCCATCGGAGGGCACGGCTACATCCACTTAGGATTCTATTATCATGGCCAATAGGCCTTCGGCGTTACAATAGTTGTCATCCCGCGCGAGATACATGAGGAGCCGTCCTGCGGGGTGGAATACAGTTTTCCAGATCCTTTCTTAGATCCCTATATCTAGAGGGGGAGCTTTCCCTTTATAGACAAGGAAGGTTCCCTCTTATATTATGTTTCCGATGTGGGACACTGTACATAATTATACTCTCATGGTGTCTTCTTGTGGAGCTTGGAGAAGCACATTCCTGATGTTGCATTAACGATCTTTCACCATGGCGAGGTAGTCTGGATGTCGGTCTACAAGTTCCAGTCTACAAGTTTCATGACTGGTCTATGGGCAGAGGAGGTAGTTTACTGAATACCGACAACATTAGTAGTGCCGGTTTCACAAACCCTAAACCCTAAACCCTAGTCTAAACCCTAACCCTATTTAAAATAGAAGAAAGTCAAGAGCCACATTTAGGAAATGTCTTCTCATTCAATCATAAGGGAAAAATATTCTCAAGAAAAAACAAAAAAAATAGAAGGGCAAAAGAGTCAAGGAAAAGAGGGATACAAATTTCAAAAATAAAAATAAAACATATAAGTCAGGTTCAATATATAATATGGTTGGGTGTAAATTAAAATGGAATATGAGCATGGGTTTATTTTAAAAGAGGTTTGATTTTTTGGGTTTTTGTCTAATTTTCTCAGAAAAAAATTGGTACTGGATTAAGAAAAGTCTTGGATCCCAATTTTTATCGTGAAGCGACCTGGATCCCAGATCGAAAACCAAAATTTAAGAAGCCCTTGGAGAAGAATATCTTCTTTCCCAACCAAATCAACCACAACACAACCCCCAACAAACAATAAAACAAGATCAGATCTCTTCAAAGCACCTGCTTTGAGTCGTGCTCGATTTGACCGAAGCCGGTCCACGAACGAAAGCGATCTGAACTCACCAATCTCCGCAACCTTTGCTTTGCCCCACACACCAAAAATTGGAGGAGAGATCTTCGCCGTGAAGTTTGCTTGTGGTGAAGGAAAAGATGGCGAGGTTGTGCACATAGGTCTCGACACTGAGGACGGTATCAGAGAGGTTATCCAAGGTTGAAGACTTTGGAAGAGGAGGATACATAGAGGCTATATATAGCACTCTCCCAAACCTAGCAAGAGCACTAGGCATTTTTGCTAATGATTTTGTCGAAGTCCAGACAGCCACGATAAACACTAGCAAATCGGCTGCTAGGTCAGAAAAATTCCTACTAGAGAAGGAATAAGATGGCTACGTTGATGTGGTGACACGAGTAGATATCCTACATACAATGTGCTTTGTTGCAGTATGATGGATACATTTCCCGACTCTTGAAAGTCTTGGACATTAGACATGACTAATCGCAATCCTACTTTTCTACAGCACTGCACGCGCAGGGGTACAACATTGTCCAATTTAATAGACTTGATTGGATGATCAATGTGGTGAGCCCAGAGCTTAATAATTTGAGCTAGGAGTTTACCAAATGTAGCGTTTATTGTGGATAACAAAGCAACGTGTGACCAACACGTTGATGCATCAACCAGAACTATGAAATATCTAAATGGCCCGCACTATGATAGGTCCACAAATATCACCTTTGATACTTTGTAGGAATGAAATATTTTGTTTAGAATCACTAGCAAAAGATGGTCTTGCAGTCAATTTGGCTAGTGAACAACCTTTGTAAAATGAGGGGTGAGCATTAGGGATTGCCACTAAGGCATTTGGAGTTTCGGCTAGGGCCTTGGAGGCGGAACCATTGGCTGGCACATCATGCACGGCCTCATCACCTAATTCGGTGGCAGCAGGACCTCCAACACGCTTCAGTGCTTGGAAAAATAGATGTTCATGTGAATTATTAAGAATTCGGAACATCATGTCGCGTCTGGGATGTCCTAAACGATCATGTCAAAGCTTGTAAAAGTCAGAGTCGCAAATATTGCGAGAAACAACATAAGATTCAATAATCCTGATAGTTGTCAGATAAAACCCACTTGATTGACTCTTGAGCTTGACTAAGATGCGTTTACGGCCGCAATAATTAGAGGTAATAAACAAAAACTCTTGTTCATTCTCTTTGAATGTTTGTAGGTGAAATCCGTTGGCACAAATGTCCTTAAATGATAGCAAGGTTCGATTAACCTTAGACGCGTAAAGCGCGTCAATGACATGTATCATTGAGCTATTTGGAAACAAGAACTACGCATTGTCTCTGCCTTGAATCAAAAGCAAGGATCTAATCATGGTAATAACTGAGGATACGTGAGACACAAAGTTCGTAAATAACAACATATTCCTCATAATAGTGTGGGTAGTCCCACTATCAGCTAGACACTCAATTTCACCACGAGACATCTACACAAATATGTGAAATTAATTAGTCTTAGATCAAGATAAGGCGAACACTTTAATTAAACATAGAAGGTTTAATCGAAAATTTAAACCAAGTTGGAACCCGAATGAGTGCAATTACACGACATGAAAATCACTTTCATTAAGTCATAGCATGTGGTCGACCTAGAGGCTCGACAGCAGCACCAAAAATGTGTTAGAAGTGCACTCGCAGCACTGGCAAATGGCAAGGGCCTCTAAGGGATCATAAGGGCTCGGCAGCGCGCTTAGCGTGCGCGGCAACGCAGCAGAGCACATGCTGAGGTGCGTCTGAGGGCATGTCCGCCCGCGGGACATGCGGGGGCGCGGTATTGCAGCGCTACACGACAGGGGGCGTGCAAGGGCTTGTCCGAGGCTCGGTCGGCACGTAGCAAAGCATAGGGGTGTGGCAGGGACACCGCCAGGGCTCATCCGGGGCTCAGCGAAACTCAGTGGTACCCAACGACGCTCAGAGGCCCGGCCGGGGAGCGGCAGGGGCTCGCTAGGGGTGCACTGCCTACACAGACGTGCGGTAGGTCTCGATCGCTTGTGGCATAGGCCCCTTAAAGGCTCACAGCCAGCACTAGGGCTCGGCATGCTGCGGCAGAGGCTCTCTAGGTGGTCAGGCAGCTGCCTAGCGCGCACAGCAGGGACGCTCAAGGGCACTGCAAAACTACCAATACACGGCATCTTGTTGCCTTGGTGTATTTTCGCCGATTTTTTGCAATTCTTCTCATGTTTTGTCATTCTTTATGCCATAACCATTTCAAGGACCACAAACACATGTGGATTTAGCATGTTTGTCATGTAATGAACTTTTTAGCTTTGTGCAATTCAAACCAATCATAAAAGAATAAAATTCTCAATCCATTCAACACATTTGAACATAAAAGAGAGATTTTATTAATGTCAACTGAAAAATACATGAAAGGATGTCTAATTTCATAAAAACTGACTGAAAAGTTGAGAATAATTGTGGCTAAACAAGTGCTAAACAGAAAATAGCAGAGAAAAAATATCTAATCCAAAAAGTTTAATCAAAATCTGTAGCATCTATATGCGCAAGACTAGCTTGCTTCTTAGCTACGAAATCTGCTATGGTGAGATTGGTGGAAGGCTCATCACCAATGTCATCTACCCCAATAAAGTTAGCTTCTTAAGCCAAGTACTACTGTGTCTTCTGTAGTTATCTCTAGCATCCTCGGCATCCTTGTTGGCACGACAATCTTCGTGCATGTGGGCATTAAAGCCACAATGAAAGCAAGTAAGATCATTTAGCTGAGTTGAATGCAATAGAAGTTGGCGAATGGTTTGCCATCTTGCCGGCAACGCTGGAAACTGTACACCATGTACGTAATCAAAGCGAAGCTCCAAGTCATCCCGTAGTTCTTTGGGATCCATCATCATCAAATATTGCATCTTCAATTCCTTATGGATATGATGCCTAAGGAGCATTAGGGCTTGGGCTTTAATCATCCCACTGGGAACCACATCTGGGTCATCAGGAGGAAAAATAGTGGAAGTAAATCATTTTCCGACGAACAATGGTGTAACATCGGATGCCCATGGAAGATAATTATTGCCTCATACATCGAGGATCTCAAACTCAAGCCTTAGAGGCGCAGTCATCTACAAAAGACAAGGGGATTGAAATTAGTGAACCAATGATGTGGTCATAAAATCGATGCAAATAAAAGTCAGGGACACGTAATCACGGTCACAATCAATTCTTCCCTTGTAGGCGATGCTCACAGCTGTCGCAGCGACGCGTAATTGTAGTCTCAAATATATGGTGACGCGTATGTCGCAGTCACAAAGTTTAATAGAGGATGAGATCCCTGACAAAACTCTCAAACCCTATTCCCTCCCCAAAACTCAATCCCGTCATAGAGAAGGGATAGATGGAAATGCTACTAAGCCCGAACTATGAATTGAAATTTGAAAAGCAGTGACCTTAATTAAAAATTTACCTCTGATGAGTTTGAATCGATTGCAGACTTCGATCGAGGGTTGGGAACTTTTCTGGCTTTCCTTGGAAAACGAGCAATCTTGAAATCTTTGGTTTCTAGAGGCTACCGAGAGGAGAAACAACTTTTCACCTACTTCTGCTTTGATTTTGGAGCTGAAATTTTAACAGGAGGAGCACCACTGGAAGAGGAAGCTTCTGTCCAAAATTAGGTCGCTCGGAGCATGGGAAGGCGGTGAACCAATGGTTGGAGGTAGCGGCGGCGGTCTGGAAACTTTCGGCGGCCGGTTCAGGAACCTTTCGGCCAGTTCTCGAGGTGAGACTTATGGGGTTGGAACCGGGACGTCAAGGGTTTTCTGTGGATATGAAATTCCGACCGTGGACAGAGAAAAATCCGACCAGAAATCAGGAAAAACGAAACGGGCAGATTATGGTTTTTGAAGGTTTTAGAGTTTTTAAGGATGGTTGGCCTATATTATTTCTTAGTTAGGGCACCAAGTCTGATAACGTATTGTAGAGTATAAGAATATGAGAATAAATGTCTACTCGTTCATTGATAGATTGGTCTTTATATAGGCATTACATAGAGAATCTCTGTAAATCAGGGTTTGATATCTAACAGATATTCTAGTCTAATAAAGAGAAGATTCAGTCGAGACATATCATCAATAATATGAATGTAAATTCCTTCAACAACAACAAAAACTATGGGCTCGGAAAGTACAACTGCCCCCAAACTAAAGAGCCCAGTGTTCTCCACCGCAGTCTCAAAAATCCTAGGGTTCGATTCTTAGCATTATTATTTTCACATGTTTCTCATGTTTAGACTTTAGAGAGCTAGAGCTAAAGCAAGAGAAAGGAGCACATTAATTTTCTGAAGTCAACTTAATTAGGTTACTTCTTATTATATCTTATCTTTGCCAAAGTGAAACCTTAGTACTAACTCTATTAAACTAATGATCATCACCAGCTGGTGAACCTTTCTATACCTAAAAAGTAAAAACACAAGTGATCGACCATGCATCTTAATTTCTTTGTCAACTGCATTTCAGTAAGAAAAGTTGGCAACATATTATAGATTTGACTCCCAGTATGGTCCATTCCAAGCCTTCCATGACTCTTGAATTGACTGTGACCTCGGAACCGTCTCGGATCGTTTTTCTTTTAAAAATTTACATGTCATTTCTAGCTAACAAGTTCATCAGTGCCCACAGATCGACATGAGTAGAGCACTCGGGCCTGTGTCTTTTGGTTCAAGACCTTTTAAGACTTTCTCAGTACTCATGTCTCCATTTTCTTATGATTTTCTATCAATTTAATGTTTGCCCAACTTCTACATGCAACTTCCGATCCGATCAAGTAGTTCTACATTATGAAGCTAGCTGATATAAAAGTGCATGACACCAAAAGTGATTTATATCTTATAATATTAATATCGTAAAGTTACATAATTTCATCGACATTAGAAACCGGTAAAAAGTGAACAAAAGACTTACTTTCAACATTTTAATAGTTAAAATTAGAATTATGTGCAGTTTTAACGTCAACTTTTGATCTAGCTAGCCACTTAATCATGATTCTTTTTTTTTTTTGACAAATCAAGGAAAATTGATCCAGTAGTGATTAGAGTTTGGAAAATTGATCCAGCAGTTTTAACGTCGCTGATGATAACGACCTATTGATTCTCTCTCTTCTTTTACTTTTTTTGAAATTCTCATATTATATGTGAAATTTTCATATCATATATGTGTCGTACGTCAACATGCATCGAAAAAAAAAAATGCATGAAAAAGACATGTATCTACCACTTCGATCCGACATGCCACTTCGAAGTGTGTAAAAGCTTTTTCTGCATCGAACATTTTCTTGACACTCACATTATGTTTCAGCACGTACAGTTTATATTGCACCAGCATGGCAGCATTACTTTCTAGTTTCATCATCCAGAGATGAACACAAAATCTTCGACTGCTTATTCAATTTGGACCAAGTCAGTAGATATAGTACGCGGACCAAATTAGATCTCGAATCTGTGTACGAGTTTGTAAATTGAATCACCAAAGTTGTGTTTATACCGTGTGAACCCTCGAAGCCATTCACACATGTTCTTACAAGATTACATGCCAAATTGAAAATGTGTGTTTTGTGGTTCTGAGATGTGCATGTATGTTCATGCATATGTGATCGATTATTGGTAACAATGAAAAAGGTTGTGATCACATCAATTTACTACCCTCGAAAGTTTGGTGATATTTTTTAGTGTAGGGCACAACCGATAATGAAGGTATATCAAGGAAGAAGAAGGGATATGCGATTGACTAGTGGAAAGTAGTGAGAGCAAATAATTGTGGTACTTTGCATTAAGAATCAAAGATGTGATGGCATTCGAAGTCCTCGAGTCATTTTCCGATTGCGTTCAAAGGATATACTTTGAAGCAAATCTTGCCAGGTCGATGAGCAGTTATATGTCCAAATTATCACCCCCAAAGAAGCTTCGATCAATATACCGCGCCGGCAATTTTTGTTCATGCAGGGCCGGCCCTTCAGGGGTGCATTAGGTGCGATCGCACATGGCCCCCAAAATCGAAGGCCCAAAATTTTTTCACATAACATATATATAAAAACTATAAAAAAAAAAAAAAAACCCAAAATCAGATCGAGGCATCGAGCAATTGCTCCAAACCCTCTCAGCGACTCAGCCTCAGTGCCTCACTCAGTGGAAACTAAAGTTTGAGGTAGGGAAATCAAATTTCTTTCTATCCGTTTTGATTTATTGATAGATGGGTATCAGGGTATGTGCATTTGTTTGTTTGTTTGGGAAGGAATGGATCTTCTGTTGGTGTTTGTTTTGGATCTCTAGTTTGAATTGCTTTGCTCCATTGTTATTGAGTTTGTAAAGAGTTGGGTGTTGACTAGTTTGCCAAATGATGCTGGGAAATGCTTGATTAGCTTTCTTTTATTTATTGTTGCCGACTACTTTATATATTGCTACTGCCACATCTTGTCCAGCATAAGGGGATTTGGAGATGACACAAATATAAACTTGCATGTTCTTTGTTTTGGCAGTAGGAGCTTGAAGAAGGCCGGGATCACTCAAGCTTGAAGGAGAGGCTGCAACACACTGCCTAAAGAAGGCTGCATATTTGCTGAATTAATTTTCTGAATTAATTGCAGATAAGGCTGGTCTCTTTCTCAATGCCTCCTATAAGAAAATATGAGTCTGGACATTCAAAAGAATTGAAGAGAAGAAAGGCTGCAAAGCTGGTCAATTCTTTGAGAGGAAGTTTGAATAAGTTTTTCACTAGAGAACCAGCAAATTCAGGTGAAAATGTGGATGATAATGGAAGTGTGGGAGGGGACAATGACAACGAAAATGAAAATGATGCAGGGCAGAATGTGAATGATGCAGTGGAGAATGTGAATGATGCAGTGGAGAATGTGAATGATGCAGTGGAGAATGTGAACGAAGGGGAGATTGTGAATGATGCTGGAGAAAATGAGAATGGAGGAGAGAATGTGAATGATGCTAATGTGCCTCCGATAGATATCTATGATCCAAGAAATTGGGATAGCTTAGACAAATCGTTGATAGACTTGTTGGTGGAAAATGGGCCTCCTAGAGATCTTTCTATTGTAAATGGCCCTCCTGACAGGTTCAATCGGCATTTCAGTTCTAAGCATTACACTCGGTTCATAGGAGATGGTGAGAAATATGATAGAGAATGGCTTGTATATTCAAAGGAGCTTGATAAGGTTTTCTGTTTCTGTTGTAAGCTATTCAAAAGAGGGCCAATGAAGGGGACGTTGCCTAATGATGGGTTTAACGATTGGCGTCATATTGGTAGGCGACTTAAAGATCATGAAAATAGCTCTGATCATCTTGTCAATGCATCTACTTGGATTGAATTGCGTCTCAGATTGCAGAAGCGTGAAACAATTGACAAAGCCTTCCAAGAGCAGATTATGAAAGAGAAGGAGCATTGGAGGAGTGTGCTGAAAAGAATAATTGCAATAGTGAAGTTTCTTGCTAAGTATAACTTAGCTTTTCGTGGAACTAAGGAGAGGTTATATGAACCTGATAATGGATTGTTTTTGGGTTGTTGTGAAATGATGGCAGAATGTGAAGAAGTGATGCAAGAGCACTGCCGACGCATAGTTAATTCTGAGATTCATATTCACTACCTCGGCCACAGAATTCAAAATGAGTTGGTGCATATGATGGCTCTTGAAATCAAAACTGGAATCATCAAAAAGGTTAAAGCTGCTGAATATTTCTCTGTCATTCTTGATTGCACACCAGATGTTAGTCACCAAGAGCAGATGTCTTTGATTCTTAGATGTGTAAATGTCTCTAAGAGTCCTATACAAATTGAGGAGTTTTTTGTGGAGTTTTTAAATGTACATGACACTTCTGGTAAAGGGTTATTTGAGGAGTTGCAAGCTATATTACAAGCTTTGGATCTTGATATGAAGAATGTGAGGGGACAAGGGTATGATAATGGGTCGAACATGAAAGGCAAGCACCAAGGGGTTCAAAAAAGGATGTTAGAAATTAATCCTCAAGCATTATACACACCTTGTGGTTGTCATTGCTTGAATTTGAGTCTTTGTGATGTGGCTAGCTGTACGGAGAGGGCAAGAGATTTCTTTGGCTCCTTGCAACATATTTACACCTTGTTTGCAGGTACTAATATTATTATATATGCTTATATGTTCTTATAGTATTTTGGATGTTGTGTGTTTGATAATGTTGAGTTTGATATCTATTTTTTTTTGTAGCTTCTGTAAGGAGGTGGCAGATTTTGAAGGATAACGTGAAAGGATTAACTCTCAAACCTCTATCCACTACGCGTTGGGAAAGCCATATTGAGAGCGTCAAGCCTCTAAGATTCTTTCCTGTTGAAATAAGGGAAGCATTACTTCAATTGGCTGACATTGACAAGAAGGATTTTATGACTGTAAGTCTTGCCAAGGGTTTAGCAAAAAATGTGTTTGGTGATTTTGAGTTTCTGCTAAGTTTGGTGATATGGCATGAAATATTGTTTGCATTCAATTAGACCAGTAAACTGTTGCAATCTGATGATATGCAAATAAGTGTTGCCATAGGTGAAGTGAAGGGTTTAATTGCCTGGTTGGATCATTATCGGGAGTCTGGTTTCAATGCAGCTTTAGTTGATGCAAGTGATATGGCTGAAAAATTGAATGTTCCTGCTGTATTTCCAGAAAAGCGTCCAATCAAGAGACCAAGGTTCTTTGATGAAAGTACTAGTGAGCCATCACCACCATCTTCAGGTGAGGAGTTATTTAGAGTTCAATATTTCTTATACATCGTAGATCAAGCTAAGGCATCATTAGTCAAAAGGATTGAACAATATCAACTCTATGATGGTATTTTTGGATTCTTATTCACTTCAAAATGTTTGAAGTCCTTGGATGATTATGCTTTGAGAGCTGCTTGTATTCATCTTGAGTCTTGTTTAACTCATGGGGAGAGTCTTACAAGAAAGGGATACCTATCCGGTTGCCAGAGTTGCATATCGTATTATGTTGACTGTCCCTGTTACTGTTGCTTCAGCTGAGAGGAGTTTCTCTAAATTGAAGTTGCTTAAAAATTACTTGCGGTCAACTATGTCACAAGATAGGTTAAATGGACTAGCTTTGATTTCTATTGAGAATGAATGCCTTGGAGATATCAATCTTGATAAAGTTGTAGATGATTTTGCAGCTAAGAAGGCAAGAAGAAGGATTTTCAAATGAGAGGGATGTATTTTGTGTAGAAATTTGTATTGAATTTTAGCCTATTTAAAGGCATTATCTAAAGATCTATTGTGTTAGCAATGTTTTTACTTGTTTCATTATATATATATGTACAAGAAAAATAAATTATATAGCTATACAGGTTAGAACTTGAAATGGCCGAAAGGCCCCATTTCAAATCTCGCACAGGGCCCCCAAAAAGTTTGGGCCGGCCCTGTGTTCATGATGATGATGTAGATGGTTTAAAATTATTGACGAAATCAATTGTAAGTATATTGATTAACTAGGTTAAAAATTCTGCGCCCAGGGGCGGAGCTAGTATAGGACCAAGGGGTGCCATGGCACCCCCTATAATTCATGTCATGCTATATAATTATGGTTACGAAGAATGATTATAGCAACGAAAGATTAATAAATCTACTTATTGACCCCTCTTGTATGAAGACATGCATGCAGTTATTATTGAATGAATTTGGCAAAGTTGTAATGTATAGTGTCATCAATAAAACCAAAATTTTCTTTAACGTATTATCAAAAAATATTACCCAGAACACTAATAAATACAACATACAATATTTCCTAGCTAATCTAGTTTCCAACCAATACAATAAATTGTATAATTATGTTATATGGTAAAGTATTTTTATCTTGACTCATATATGATACATAACTTGATTTGTATTTTGTATTAGAAGGCTCCGAAGGAGAAGAGGAGTAGCATCCGTTTACCAGGCTTTGCTCTCTCTTACGACTCCCTCAAGCCTGCTACCTACGATTTTCTTGGGCGAGAAATCGGATGCAAAAACATTTCTAATACATGATTTTATCTAATCACTTTATTCAATGTATTGGTGTACCTCTTGTTTTTAGATTCAATCATTTTATTTAATATTTATACTTTTCTAAAGCATTTTTAAGTACATTATATTTTGGCCCCCCTTAACAAAATTTTCTGGCTCCGCCTCTGTCTGCGCCTGTGTGTTGAGTGTCAGATCTCACATCGTTTGAAGGAATGGTGGTGAGGTGTCATATATGTGTATTTACATTGTCTTATAGTAAAACACGTTTTGAATTGAGAACCTAAGAACAAAACTGTGAGGACGCATTGCGGACTGGGTCGTTACATGCATTAAAACAAGTGCTTGTTTGTACGTGTTAGATGTGTTTCATATCATATAGGTACGAGGGGCCTAGAGACTTTAGATGCTTGTAAGATAAGAAGAAACGAAGAGAGTTGGGAGGGTAGGGCACAACATAAATCATAATTGATCGATGATTAGAGGCATTGATCGGAAATGAATAGGAGAGATCGAAAAGCGTGTTGCGAATCACATGTTGATCGACAGAAGGATTGAACTATGAATGCAGGTGCCGGTTAGGTTTAGGAGGTAAATAGTACCCAGTTGTGGCCAACGTGATGACCAATTAATTGTGATACATCAAAGAAGGCTAGGGATCCGATCCCATCAAAGAAGTTATATATGGCATTCATATTCCTCGATCATGTCATTTTCATTCAAATATATCTTTTCCGTTTGTTAGGGCACATTACATTTGAGACACATGTCCATCATTAATCCTTAGCTTCTAAATCAATTAAATAAGTGGTCTTGAAGAGAAGCAAAGTTTCATAATATCGATCGTAACTAAGGTTAAATGGGAAGCACATTGCCTGAGGCATCAACTGGTTATAAATTATAACCCGTCAATAATTGTAGATGGGTGTATATATATATCTTCGGTTCTTTTCCCATAGAAAAAGATAAGGTGAAAAAAAAAAGTAGCATATATATATATATATATATATATATATATATATAAATCGGGGTATGACACATTACAACCCGGCCACGAATGATGCAAGATGATATGAATAGGAGATGAGATAGACTAAGACCAGAGAAAGAAAAGCGTGATGAACTTGTTCCGATATCGATGTTTGAGAAATAATAGAGATAACATGATGTTGACGCAGGGGAAGAAGAAGAAGAAGAAAGAAAGAAAGAAAGAAAGAAAGGAGGGAAAGCTGCGCGGTGCAATTAGGTTACGATAGGATCAGCTGGGACGACGTACATAGTAGTAGCAGCAACAGTGATAAGTAGGGCAAAGGCTTCTGAGTGGTGTGGCCTGCTGGCGTGCGAGCATAACAGTAAACCACCCAGCCCCCAGTTATACACTGCGCTGGCGCCAACCGAGTTGGCCGGGGAGGTATCGTAAAGCATGCATGTAAAAACCTAAAAACCGACACAAAGTTCAAAAAGAGAGGAAGGCCCTGCGAATGTGAGGAGGCCGCGTCAAGTAACAATTGGGGATCGCCTACCCGCCACTTTATTAGCCGTTTGTTTATCGGAGGCTGCGGTTTCTACACGTATCTATATATGTCTCTGCAAAACCCTGTCGATCTCTTTCCATCTGGAAAAGCTGGCTGGGATTCCTTTCCAATCGACGGCTCTCTCTCTCTCTCTCTCTCTGCTGTGGGGCGACCACCTGTTATTGGACTTGGGTTGTGGGACCATGTGGCATGTAATCATACGTGCTAGGATTTTGTTCTTCCATTTCGTTGGGAGCTTATTGTATTCTCTTATTTCTTCGTTAGGGTCATGGCTTTCTGAATTAATAAAATCATTCTAAAGTCCTATGTATGTAGATGATTAAGAAGCACGATCGTTATTCACTATTACTAGTGTCATCTGGTTTGATTCAGTTTTTCTAATTATTTCGTCTTTGAAACTAACAACTAGAGTTGTATAACCACATTTTTTTAGGGCAGAGTTTTGCCGATTCTTGCCGGTTTGAATAACCACATTTTTAAATTACCAATCTACAAGTGAGAGTGGCAATGTTGTTAAGAAATTAGGTTTGTCGAGCAGGGCAGAGTTTCATCGAACCTCGACGGTCATTTGGCTCAAATGTGTCGCCCTGCGGTTGTTATCTTGTGGATATGAGGGGATTGTGTCGGAGGAGAGGCGTCTATAGCTAGGGGTGAGGTCTTATTTGCTTTATCGAGAAGATTTGGGCCTCCTGTGACAACGGTGAGGTGTTGGTTGGTAGATGGATTGCTAGATTGTAAATGTAGGCGAAGGTGTGTTGACGTTTCGTATTGACGGTGAATTAGTTGCTCGTTTTCTAGCATATATAAACCTTGGATCAAGTCTAACTACAGATGGCCTTACGTGTTCTTTTTCCAATTTCGGCTGGTATTACAGATGGTTGCCGCACCGGCATTTCAGGTTGAGGTGCTGGAGAGGGTGACCCTTGGCGACGACGATGATTGGAGCGGCAAACGTCCAGGGTACCACAAATGCGGATGTGCTTTTGAATGAAGATGTGCTATAAAATGACTTTATTTTGGTACAACAAATGCGTTTTTGACTAAGGGGGGTTATTAGAAGATGATTTAACCCTAAAAGACACGGAGTTCTTTGTTTATAATAGCGAGCTGATCATAATCAACTTCTGATGAGTTTACTTTACTTAGAATAGGGTTCTAGATTTTCTTGCCGGTTATCTTATTTGTAAGTACTTAGAAGTTAGAACAGGTATCCGATTAGTTGTAGGTAAAGCTAGACCAAACGATTAAAAATTTAACGGTTGCTGATCTAATGAAGTAAATCTCAGTACGTTAGCAAAAAAAGAAAAGAAGAAGTGATAATAACAACGTGGCTAACCATTTTTGTGAGAAGGAAAATGTGGCTAACCATCACCAAGAAGTATTGGATGACTTATCCGCGAGTGCCTCTTGATTTGTTTCTTTTTGAAAAACAAAGATACCATCAAGTTATGAATGGAAAGCTAACTTCACAAGATTATTCTATGGGGAATTTGATGTTACGCCCAAAATTATAGACTCATTTTAAATTACACCCACATGTTATACTCTTTTGAAATACACCCAACTTATTAATTAGGTTGATTTAGTAAAAATATTAATATTGTTTATCTAAATAATAGAACTTGTTGTTGAAGGAAATTGCTGAAATGCCACCAACTGAACCATTGCAATTAACAAGCTGTTTGGCTGACTCATTAAACATAATTACCCGGCAGCTGAAAACCCGGTTCCACAGACTACGCCCAAACCCTAAACCCTAAACCATAGTCTAAACCCTAAACCCGGTTCCACAAACCCTAAACCCTAGTCTAAACCCTAAAGCCTAATCCCTAAACCCTAAACCCGGTTCCACAAACCCTAAACCCTAAACCCTAGTCTAAACCCTAAACCCTAATCTAAACCCTAATCCCTAAACCCTAAACTCTAGTCTAAACCCTAACCCTATTTAAAATAGAAGAAAGTCAAGAGCCACATTTAAGGAATGTCTTCTCATTCAATCAGAAGGGAAAAATCTTCTCAAGAAAAAAAAAACGGAAGGGCAAAAGAGTCAAGGAAAAGAAGGATACAAATTCCAAAAATAAAAATAAAACATATAAGGCAAGTTCAATAATAGGGTTTGGTGTAAATTAAAATGGAATATGAGCATGGGTTTATTTTAAAAGGGGTTTAGTTAGAACATGTATCTGATTAGTTGTAGGTAAAGCTAGACCAAACGATTAAAAATTTAACGGTTGCTGATCTAATGAAGTAAATCTCAGTTAGCAAAAAAAGAAAAGAAGAAGTGATAATAACAACGTGGCTAACCATTTTTGTGAGAAGGAAAATGTGGCTAACCATCACCAAGAAGTATTGGATGACTTATCCGCGAGTGCCTCTTGATTTGTTTCTTTTTGAAAAACAAAGATACCATCAAGTTATGAAGGGAAAGCTAACTTCACAAGATTATTCTATCCGTTCTACAGATCTAAACCATCGGCCTCCTTAAAGCGTTGTCCTCTTCACCGATAACTATCTTAGGTTCCATAAACTATACCTGATTCTTCTTTCTTCTTCCTCTCCTTATTAAATACATTTGCTCGATGGTGGATGAGGCGGCGACCACTTTCTTTGTAGCATGGAGGAAAGAGATGGTTTGGTGTAAATCCATGTTCAACTATATGGTTTCACACTTTTCACAATGGAAGTTTCTTTCTGATGGTGAGGAGGGCGATTGTGTTTATCTTGAGATCTTGTTTCATAGATGGAACCGTGGAGTGTTTTATTGTTAGTTTTTTTTATTTATAAGAAACTAAATCAATTAGATGGAACTGCCGTTAAGGCATCCAATGTTGACAACATCAAAGAGCAGAGTAAGAGAAGCTTTAGAGGGAACACAATTCTCCCAAAAAGCATAACTACTCAATCTATGACCTAATTTACAACAGCATCAGCAACAAAGTTTACTCTCTACGTACATGTTTGAAACTAACAAACTCAAAAGATGTTATTAACGCTCCGATATCTTGGATGATTTTGAGCTACCTCCATAGTGGCGCAAACACTCCATTATCTGCGTCGATAACAAGTTTGGAGTCTCATTCTACTTCAATCTTAGTTAAACCTCTATCGCTACACAAATGAGATTGTTTCAAAGATCAAACGCTTCAACAACTAGAACAGTTGAAGAACCAGAGTTCAAAGCAACTACAACTAGAGGTTCACCAGAAGGGGTTAGAATTATAAAAAAAAAAAATTTGTTTCGTCATTTTTTTTATATAAAAAACATAGGGATCAACACAGTATTTTCATATACTTTTTAGATCTAGAGACTAATTTGTTTCCTCCTCATGACCTTCATGAATATATGAGGTTAAAACTTTAATTAACGTCGGCGGAATTCTAACCTGGATATGAGAGTTCCTCACCTAGTCACTCGACCATTTCTGATGAATAGCCGTGAAATGTTTGGTCATGGTTGTTGGTGTTCACATCTCTATATAAGAGTCTGATGGATCAAGTTGCTGAATTTCTTGGTATTATTCTTTGTTGGAAGTTTTGACACCATGGATTAGGCTAACGGGGGTGTTGTGTTGTGCTTACAGCGACGGTCATAGAGTTGTGATATCTTTCGCACGACAATAGAGGTGCTTATTGTAATGCATGATATATTTATCATATATGTAGTATTATTTATTAAGTTACTCTTACTCGTATGGTCGAATCTTGTTTACTAAATGGACAGTCTTACTGAAATATGAGATATAATGTTTTTTTTAGACATGTTTTAAACTCTAAAATTATAATAAATTAATTGTATTAAGTGTTATATCAGATTAACTGTCTTAGGCGTTTTACCTAATATGCCACTCAAAATTAGTGGGAAAATATCATTTTGTTCATAAAACCTCGTTCTTTATTAATGAAATTTTTACTTCCCAAAAAGTAGTATTATTAACACACTTATTTTTGCTATTAACACACTTCTTATGTGATATTAACACACTTCTTATACGGTGAGAACTAATCATTAATCAAATTCAAGTGACAAGTTTATAAATAAAATAAAAATGTGAGATAAGAAAATAGATAGGTTGTGTTAATGGAAACAAATTTACCGACCACCATTATTTGCCAACTAAAGTGTTCACTTTCTTAGTCTATCGACACATATCTATTTTATTATTAAAAATAAAGTTAAACTATTTGAAGAGATATATGTCAATAGACTAAGAGGGTTGACAAATAAAGATGGTCGGTAAATTTGTATCCGTGTGTTAATAGTAAAAATAAATGTGTTAATAACAATATCTTTAAAAAAAAAACAAAAAAACAGAACCATTGAAGTCCATTTGAATGGGACTAATACTCATGACTCAGTACCTCACTACATATTTGGGCGGGTCATGACTGGACTGCTCTCATTTAACTGGTGTGTTGGTTACAGTCTGAATGGGTTAGGGAGTAAAATAACAGTGAACTTATATATAATTATAAAGTCATATTAAGGAATACTACAAGTCCAATGTCATATAATATCAGATTTGACTAGAAAGAAAATATATAATATAGATTCTTCATTATTTAAGAAGGAGAAAAAGAAAGTCCCCCTAGTTTTAATATACAATTTCTTCTAGAGGTGGTTATTAAATGAACATTCCAAGGCCATTCCCTCTCTCTTCCTCCTATAAATAGCCAAGAACACACTTGCCTCAAATTCCCAAGTGCCTCTCTAGTCTATACTACTCAAGCCATATCAACTTGCTTCACTTTCAATATTCATCTCTACAACTCATTCCCATCTTTTTCTCAAACATGGTGCTTTTGTCTAAACCAGCTACTGAGTGCTGCTCTAGTTATAGCAGAAACCTCAAACTCTCCAAGTCATCCTCCTCTGGAATCCCTGTCATAGACCTGTCCAAACCAGACTCCAAGCAACTCATTGTGAAGGCTTGTGAGGAGTATGGATTCTTCAAAGTCATCAACCATGGTGTTCCCATGGATTTCATTAACAGATTGGAATCTGAGGCCATCAAATTCTTCTCCTTGCCAGATTCTGAGAAAGAAAAAGCAGGTCCTGCTGATCCATTTGGATATGGCAGCAAGCATATTGGGAGAAATGGTGATGTGGGCTGGGTTGAGTACCTTCTAATTAAAGCCAACATAGAAGCCAATTCTGACAGATTCAAACTAGTCTATGGAACAAACCCAGATAAGTTTCGGTATGTTAAAACTTCAAGTTCATCAATTCAATAATTATCCGGGCTTTCTTTCTTCTTCCTCTTCATTTTTTAACAAGTTTTGATTTTTGCTCTGTTTTAAATTGCAGTTCTGCTCTGAATGATTATATTCAAGCTGTGAGGACTATGGCTTGTGAGATTCTTGAACTGATGGCAGAAGGATTGAATATTGGGCCAAGGAATGTGTTCAGTAAGTTCTTGTTGGATGAACAGAGTGACTCTTTATTCAGGCTCAATCACTACCCACCATGCCCAGAGCTTCAAGGCTTGAGTGAACACAGTGACAGAAATGTGGTTGGATTTGGAGAGCACACAGACCCTCAAATCATTTCCATACTAAGATCCAACAACACCTCTGGCCTCCAAATTTTGGGAGATGGCACTTGGATTTCAGTGCCTCCAGACCAGTACTCCTTCTTCATTAATGTTGGTGATTCTCTAAAGGTACTATTACTCTGTTCCAGTAAGATTCTAGCATTCCTGTAGAGAAGAAGACCCTTACTTTCTCTATCAGTTCCCTGTTGCCATGGATAAAATACAGTTTCAAATGTAAACTATGTTCAATTTGTTCTTTTTTGCAATCTTCTTTAGCTAGCTAGCCAGCACCGACTATTATTGGGTTTTGCAGGTTTTGACAAACGGGAGGTTTCAAAGTGTGAGGCACAGGGTTTTAGCAAATGGGTCAAAATCAAGGGTTTCAATGATCTTCTTTGGGGGATCACCCTTGACTGGAAAACTAGCTCCATTGCCATCTATCATGAAAGAAGAGGAACAGAGCATGTACAAAGAGTTCACATGGTTCGAGTACAAAACTGTTTGCTACCACTCAAGATTGGCTGACAATAGGCTTGGACACTTTGAGAGAATTGAGGCCTCTTAAAATAAAACCAAATCTATAAAAAAGAAAAAGAAAAAGAAAATTCCTACTTGAACTTGAACTCGAACTCTGGGTTCTTGATAGTACTCAGGAATATAAGTTAAGATTATCAAATAAGTTCCTCCGTCATGTAACCTGCATGGAACTAGGGCTTTACCTTCTTGTAGAAATTATGGTATTTGTATTTTCTTTTCAAGGAAATATCGTTAAGGTTTGAAGTGTGAAGTGAGTGGAAAATCTATAAGAGAAGAGAGGTGGATTGCTGATCATCGATTGTCCCCACAGGGATATTTGTTCATCAACATCATCTTCATCTACAACTGTCAATGATAACGCTTTCAATGATGTAAAGAGAATCATTGTGCTCTTTTCTCTCTAACGTATTTGGTACAAGTTATTGTCTTACTCCATCACCTCGCTCTCTTTCTTCTGCTTCTTCTTCTTCTTCTTCTGTATAACAATGAAGCTCAATTACAAATCATCGGTCGTTAGGTACAAACAATTTAAGTAATTCACGGACAATTAGGTATTGGTCTAATAGTTCTGGTTTTGATAAGCAACAAGTACACAACACTCAATATTTATTGATCCCATTTCTCAATTTTGAGAGATGCTGATGTTGAGGACATGGACCGGACTTTATTTTGACTTTTTTCCTTAGATAACTAATATTTATTTTTATCAAATATCATATTGTATGTAAAAAGTCAACATACGTAAACTAATATGAATGCGTGATAGGGGGTTATTCATATTTTATGAATTTCAATCATCACACTCTACTGTATTTCTTTGATTAAAATCCGATGCATCTTATCACGCCCTGAATTCCAACATCAACATCGATAATTAAGCAGTGGTATCCCCGGCTTAGTGTCAGAGCAATATTAGCAATGCCAGTTACTTTCAGTTAAATTTTAATTAAATTAGTTAAAATATTATTTTTGTTAGCCATTTTAGAAATACAGCTGCATCAATATTTTCTATTTTAACTAGTATTATATCAACATTATTCTTCAAATAAAAATTAAATAGTTTAAATATATTTATATATCACGTAAAATATCTTACAAGTATTTAAGGAAATTATGTTTCCGTCATTCTGTTATGTTTCTTGCCCTAGTACACGTAAGATTGGTTAATCCAGTTTTCTTGTTAGAATATATTACAGTTGATAGATCTTCTAAATCATTCAAGAGACTAAATGTAATGCCTATAAATATACATTTCTATTAATGAATGAGTAGACCGTTATTCTCGTTATATTTTCTCCTTCAACACGTTATCAGCATTTTGCTCTACCCGAGCTTGATAACGAAACCCTAAAAATACAACAACAACAACAACAACAAAACCCTAAACTTTGCTATACCCAATCGATTTCTGACTTGGTCACTTAGAAATTTTCTCTGGGCACCCACCTTCCCTGAGCGACGTCGGCGACCTCTACCCCGGCAGCCCCATCATCTCGGTCAACTCTTCCTTCTCTTCCAGCGTAAACCACTGAGTCCATGCTCTGAAAGCATCTCAACAACCGTAGATAACCTAGCCCCAACCGAGCTACTCCGACTCACGTCTGATCCGGTTATAGCTAGCCTCGCTAGCGTCTGCCCTACTCTGGCACCGCATCTGCTCCTTCACATCTTGCCCGTACGACTCTAGCCCAGCCCAGATTCGGCGTCCTTCACCAGCACTTCGCCGCTCCTCACTGCGAAGCGCAACTACACGCACGTTCGGCAGTCCTCCAGTCTTGCAGCCCTTCACGTCCGATAGCCGGTGAGCCCAGTTCCGACCCGAATCTTCTCGCCCCAGATTTCAAGATCTGACCCGCTCAATGTTTTTGGAAGAAACGTACTGAATGTACGAGGGGTAAAACGGTAAATTTGCCTATTCGGGTAGAAATATTTTATTTACAGTCGTAACTATTTAATTACTTTTACTGTTTTCATATATATGGTGAATATTACTAACCATATGTTTTCATTTCATGAAATTTCTCATGTGACTGATCGCGATGTAATTGCACGAGCAACTTCTCTACACGCACGTGAAAGTACGTATAAAAAATACAAAGGCAACTTCTCTTACATGGCAAACTAACACGTAAGCATTTATAAAAGTTGCTGCTTTTGAATTTTAATTTCATAGCCAGACTTCGTAGCCTTCTTCTACATCTCACATTTCTTTATAACGTGTGACGATATTGAGGGATTTGGACCCCTCATATCAACGTTTAAATTTGTGATAGTTTGACAAGTTACGATATTACGACGAAATATTGTCGTGGTTAATAAAGGGACAAACATCGATTTGCGACTGAAATTGTCGTGGTTAACAATGAGAAGCATAGCATAAGTGAACTATAGTCGGAACAATTAGTTGTTATGGGGAACCTTAACAATGATTGAAAAGTTGAAAATAACCTATAATTTCCTGTTTTTCAGCTTACAGATTAGTCATTGTGAGATCCGGTTTAACAACTTTTGGACCGGTTCTTAAGGTTCTGTTTGCGGCCACAGATTCCTAACATCCAAACCTACCTATGTACTAAATTTTGTAGCATTTGGAGAAATGGAAGGTGGTGAACCGCTCAATATAAGTGTTCACGGATGTCCAGCGACTCCGACGAACGGTTCGGCAGGTTTTAGGCCGGTTCCGTCTTTGAGGCTGACGGTTTTATAATCATATCTTCCATTTCTACATGTTTACAAAATTTGGTAGTGTTTGGAGCATTGGAGAATAGTGAACCATTAAAGGAAGTGTAAAACAAAGGTCCGGTGATACTGGCGGTCGGTTTAACCGGTTTCTTTTTTACTGGTCCCGGCGGTGAGGCCAGCGGTTTTTTTGGACTTATAAGACCAACGACTACGGGTTGTAGCAGGGTCATAGTTTTACTTATTCATATGTACCCACCATCATTCAAATATTTATGTTACGGTTGTAACGGTATGCATATTTGTTAACAGATTGAGTTAACGTTTTATAATCTATATCGTCTTCATGTTGTATGTGTCATATTGCACCACCATAAGCGCACAATGATGGATTATTTATGATGAATATTGTCTTTAAATAAGACATAAACTTCCGACTATAGTCCACTTGTATAGGACCTTGACATGCGATCTCTTTTATATATGTTTAAATACACGAAGGTCATGCCATGAGTGAATATAATTTTCAATGTGAACTTATGTTTTGAGTTCTTAGGCAACCTTCTCTTTCAAGATCAAAATATTTCTAAGCATAGCAAGTCTGATATAAGGATGTTGTGGTTGGATTTAATGACTAAGTCGTTGCCCAAGTCTACTTTTGAAATATGTGAAGTATATAGGTTACGCCGTTTATCTGTACTCCGAGATTGAGTTGCTAATCAAGTGGAGTCGTTGTGTAGACATCAGGAGGAGTCTACATGCACCACATGTTATCTTCAATTGTAGTTTGTGTGTTGTGCTCTTTTTCCTTTCGTCCAAGTCTTTTGTTTTACCCACAGGGTTTTTGTTTTACTTGACAAGGTTTTGACCAAGGCAATACTATAAGCACCGTGACATATTAAGGACGCAACACAAGGGGGAGTGTTTAAGGAAATTATGATTCCGTCATTCTGTTATGTGTCTTGCTCTAATACAAGTAGGATTGGTTAATCCAGTTGATAGATCTTCTAGATCATTCGACAGATTCTATGTAATGCCTATAAATATGTCTTTTTATCAATGAATGAGTATACCGTTATTCTCGTTAACTTTTCTCCTTCAACAACAAGGAATATATTAAATTATAGTTAGTCTTATTTGAGTCATTTCGCTCTCTATATTTAGCTAGTGAGATAGATAAAAGTCATAAGAGAATCTTTAGCAATGCTAACCATTTTTAAGCTAAATTTTAGTCAAATTAACTAAAATGTCATTTTGGCTAGCCACTTTAGAAGTGTGGTTGCATCAATGTTCTCTGTTTTAGCTAACATTACATCAATATTATTCTTCAAATAGAAATTAAATAGTTTAAATATATTTATATATCACATAAAATATTTTACAAGAAATGTATTAAATTATAGCTAGACTCATCTGAGTCATAATATTTAGCTAGCGAGATAGCTAAAAGTCATAATAGCTCAAGTTTGGCTAGTTTGTTGTAGCTTCTAAAATATTCAAAAAAGCTAAATACGCTCTCTAAAATAAATAATGAGTTAAAGTAGAGAGTCTTTTAAAGATGTTCTAAAAGAAACTTTAACAGACTCTGTATTTTAGCTTTTAGCTATTTTAATGAGCATGTTTAGTTTTTTTAATATTTTTGAAGCTCCAACAGACTAGCAAAAAAGATGCTCTATTTTCTCAACTGCTAATAGTTAAACTTTGACTAGTCTGCTGGAGCTCTGAAAATATCAAAAAGAAGCTAAACATGCTCTCTAAAATAGCTAAAAGCTAAAATAAAGAGTCTGTTAAAATTGCTCTTATGTCACTTTTGGTTTATCTCTCGTGAAAAACTATAAGAAGAAAATTAGAAGCAAATCATAAAACATTCATTTTAGACAAACAATGATGAGTTTATATAACTATATGAAAACGTAAAAGGTGATATGAACAAGATTCAAGTCGTTACCGAATCTCGTTTTATAGGTGTTGTCTGAATCATACAAATACACACGTTTTCTCTTTATCAGTGTGCTGTAAATTAATTAATATTATATTTGTTATGGTATTTGTAAAACATTTTGAGATTTTTGACGATCTATATTACCTTTTTTTTTCCATTTTATTAAAACAACAAACAAACTATAAAACAAAGCCTTTAGGAACAACCCTACCTAGCTGATCCAAATGGAATGCTCGGGACACAGAAATGGATAGGCAGTAAAACCATACAAGAGGAGAAACAACAGTCAAACCTAGAGTAGCTAATCTATCAGCAGCCACGAAATTAGCCTCGCGGTGAATATGTAAAAAAAATACGTCTAAAATTGGGAAGCTAACCATTGAATATCTTGAAGAAGCGAACTAATGCACCAAGGAGTTGCAGCCTTGTCATTGATACAATCAATACAATCAATCAAAACATTGGAGTCGCCCTCAATAACAACCTTTCGAATTTGCTGCAACTATGTTGTACGAAGACCTTCTTTTATAGCGGGTTAAATGCTTGTGACACCCTGTAGTTTATACCTAAAATCAGTTTTGTCCCTCACTTTTTTTTTAAACTGGTATACCCCTATACTTTGAATTCTCGACTGATTTGCCCTTGTCGTCAATTGACCGTTAAAGAAGACTGTTAAGTTGCTGAGATGACCGGTCTTGCGATTCCAACTCAGCTAGAAACCTGCAACATCGACATAAAATGTCCAATATACCCCTGACTATAGTGAGGGGCAGCCGGGTGAGTCGAGGTGGCGGCAGAGAGGGGAGGAGCAAGGGAGGGAGGAGAAGGAGGAGGATTTTCTCGGGTCAGCCAAAAAATAAGGTCAACCCCTCCCACACACAAAACCCCCAACAGACTCCACTGCTCCCCATTACTCTCCATCAAACCCTCCCACCACAACCACCACCATCACCACCGCCATGCTTCCTCTTCCTCCTCCTTAATAATGCCTCCCGCCGCTTCCCCATCCCCTTCCCCTGCACCCTCCCCCACCCCAACATTCTCCACCACCCCAACTCGCCTCCATGCATCCTCTTCATCTCCACCCTCTAAGCTCCCTGGAAAGTGAAAACGATTCAAGAGAATTCACCTGGAAGGTCCTCTTGCAATCATCAACCAAGCCTTTGAGCTGATGAAGGAGCTGCTGCACCATCTCACGGCGATTCAAGAGCAAGCACACCACAAGAAACCTCGAAATGAACCGGAGCTGCTTGTTAGCCAAGCTCAGGTCCTGAAACATTCCCTCCTTTAAGTACTCTCTGCTCAGAATCGCCTCGTAGAAAATGTAAGCTTCCGAGAGATAGCTGGCCTCGCTGGTCCTCATGTACTGCCCTAAGTAGAGTTACGCGATCCGCGACGCGATCTCGCCGATCTCCGATCGCCGGAGACCGGCGTCGACGAGCTTCTGGCGATTCTCCTGCTGGAACTTCCAGAGCTGCGTGTAGAATTTGAAGACCTTGTAGAAGTAGGCGTCGTACTCGTGGCGGTTGCGGTGGTAGTAAGGGAGCTCTCGGATTTTGGAGAATTTCTTGTCGGCTTTGTGGAGGAGAGACCAGTAGACTTCGCTGACCGGAATGCTAGGGTTTTGCTGCACTTGCATTTTGGGGCTTCGTCGTCTCCGGTGGGGTTTGGTGGTGGTGAACACTATCAGGTGGTGCTTTTGTATATTAATTCAGGAGGGAGAGAGAGGGGGTGGAGGGGAGGGGGGAGAGGAGGAGGGTGTGGTGGTCAAGGGCGGCAGAGGAGAGGGAGAGGAGGAGAGTGAAAAAGAAGAGATGGGGGTCTTCTTCTCCTCCATTTTGTTTGGGCGGTGGGGAAGTGGGGAGATGAGGGAGAAGAAGTGGGAGAGAGTGGGGAGATGAGGGAGAAGAAGGTCCGAGAATCAGATCAAGAAAATGGAGGAGAAGATACAGAGAATATATAACTGGTGCAGCAGAAGATACAGAGAATATATATGACCTTAACTATATATAACAGCATAGGAGGAATTGCTGTGGGCAAAATTGTCATCTCAATACCTTGGTCTCATACATGTGTCAACATGTTAGCCACGTCAGCTACATAACGGGTTCACTTGACGACAAGGGCAAATCAGTCGAGAATTTAAAATATAGGGGTATACCAGTTTAAAAAAAAAAGTGAGGGACAAAACTGATTTTAGGTGTAAACTACAGGGTGTCACAAGTATTTAACCCTTTTATAGCTATAGTCTCAGCCATTAGAACAAAAGTGTCACCAATAAATTTAGCAGCAACTGTAAGAGGATTACCATTGGCATCACGAAAAACAAAACCAATACACGGTTATGTTGAACAGATGCATCAAAATTAATTTTCACAAAATCTCTATCTAGAGGATGACATTTAATCATAGGAATACCTGATGTTTTTGGTTTATAACAAACAATATTAACTGACAAATAATTATTCAAAAACATAGTAGCATGAAAATAGCAGTGCCTTACGTTAGCAATTCCTTGTCGAAAAATAAGATGATTCCCAGTATGCCAAATAGACCATGTTACTGTCAGAGCTAATTGTAAAGCAGATTTATCTTGATGATTAAACGAGGACTTTAACCTAACAAATAAAAGATTGGGCATTAATAGGAGGGGAATTCCCAGTAGTACAGAAAGACCAAACTCTTTGAGCAAAGCAACAATGAGAGAAAAGATGATTGACAGTTTCCACAAGTTCATGACAAAAAGGACAGAAAGGGAGAAGTGGAGAACATTAGGATTGTATAACGAAAAAGTATCCCTAGTTTTTAACCGATTGCTGAAAAGCAACCAGGTAAAAACTTTAACTTTAGGCGGTAAAGCTAATTTCCAAATTTTATCCATGGACAGAGCATTAGAGTGAGAAGGGACAGAACATTGTTGCATCCAACTAGCTGAACTAATTGTGAAAGAACCTGTATTTGAAGGACTCCAAATAAATTGGTCCAGTTTTAGATGTAAAGGAGAGGAACCGCCATAATTTTAAGATCAATAGTACTTTGCTCATCTATTTTATAGATGGACCCTAGGTATTTAGATAGTGAGAATATATATACCAGTTTTCTTCCGAGCAGTGTCTTGTTTATATATATATATATATAATTATTATTAAATAACTCACACACTTTACATACGGTGAGGTTTAAACTCGTGATCTTAAAGTTATCAGTTAAACTCCTTAATCAACCAAGCTACGGTTCATCGACAATGAATTTGTTGCTAGTGTTATTCTCAATAGTCTTTCTGATATCATTGATCACCATCACTAATAATTGAAACCGAAAGAGGGCTCATTCCAGAATGTTCAACCGCAGGGCCATCCTACAAGAACAGAGACATATCATGGGTCAAAAAATGACTTGCACGTTGGAACTACGGAAACACTCACTTTGCGAAATGAACACACATAAAATGCTATATGGAGATGAACCTTGATGAGTCTCTCAGTGCTAGCTGTATTTGTATTGCAAAGCAACTTTGGAGTTACAAACTTGTGACGCTGACCCGGCATGGTTCAATCTCACTATCAGGCATCAACAAATACAGACATGTTGAGAAAGCTATTTTGTTTCTAGTTATATTTCTCACGTTGGTCCTAATAATAATTGATGTTTAAAATCATGATATCGAATATCCCAATGGATGGAGGGATCACTCATGAGGATAGATGGGAAAATTGGTGTGAAGGAGTAATGGGTTGGGGTAACGATTCAAATGGTTCCGGTAATGACATTGTGAATTTGGATTGTGGGAAAGGCCGAGAAGGAGTTCTGGAATTGTAAAGAGAAAACAGGTAAATTGTGAAGGAGTGATGATAAGACATACTGATTTCATCTTTGAGAAATAGTAAATAGAAAACTGTAATCTTGAACGAGCTTTAAGTAATTCTTGCTTGATTTCAAATATAAATACATAAGGAATATGAAATTCACACATCCCGAATTGAAATCCACACGTCATTTTTCTTTTTTTGATTAAAACATTCATAAAAAGACAAAGTTTAAGTCACCAAAGACAAAATTTAAGTTACCAAATAAGGAAAGAATGTGTGTGGATTTCATATCCTATAAATAATTTTGTTGTTTGGTTATTGGACTAAGATTCTCTCAAATTTGATGGTGTTAAACAACATTGACAATGACTAAAGTGAATTGCCTTATTAGATACGAGTGAAAGAGAGTGTCGAATGAGTTATAGTTCACTGATCATTTGTGTAAATCTCACTTAGAAAGACGTTATTTTTATGATATCGGGTGTATAATTTATGATATCGGGTGTATAAAAATCTGTAACTTGGCATCCCTCACCAAGATTATACCTAAGTTGTGGAATTCGTATGGTGGTACATTGTATCATCTACAATCCGATGGAAAACTGCAACAAACAGTGAGGGCGAGAGCATTCACAAGATCATGACTTGCGCACTGCAACAAAAAGAGAAAACAAAATCGAAGACCAAAAGTTTAAGATGGATCCGAGCCCATGCTTGTCAAGAAGTTGTGAGAGCCCAGACAATGTCGGCTTTGTAGTACTTCTGACCCATACACACATTTCTTTTGTATGGGCTTAACCATCTGGCCTAAATATAAACAGCAACTGCAACACCGCCATGCCTTCTCAAACTTCAAGTTCCAATTCCTTGCAAAAATCAGAAATTTGCACTGTTATTTTGAATTCTTCTCACTTAAACATTCGCCCGGAGCTAGCCAATGACAATTATATAATGAACACATTCGCAGCTGTACCTTTTGTCTTGAGTAAGCAATTTTGATTTATTAGGTTTTTGACGGAGAAAAAAAAAAGTTTATCATAACAAATTAAGTACATAGATAATATAAGACGTGAGAATAACAAAATATGATGTGTTAATAGCAACACACTTCGGTAGTCTAATAAGTTGATGGACATGTTATTCTCATTGGTATTGAATAACTTGGGAGACATCTTGGTATTCAATAGTTATTATGTAGATGATATACTAGTGGCCTGTTTATAGACTTCAATGTAATACATCGTAGGTTGGATATCATGTGACAACTTATTATTTTCTTTCTTTCTTTGAATCCCAAGTACATTGTGAAAATGTACGTAGATTAAGTATTTGACTGATGATCATAAGTCAGATAGCTAGTGAGTAGGAAGCTGATCAACGAAAGTATATTTCTGAGACATGATCAAACTAGCTCTTATTTTTATCGAGTATGATTGGCATTCATCTTTAGAATATCTATCAAAAGTTGTATGGAATAGTTCCTAGAAATCCTCAACAACAGGCAATTCCTTTAAATATTTGTGATCAGAAATATGTCTCACAGCGAACCTGCAATATAATACCAGATCTTGTCCGCAATACATAATTTTTCTTTGCTAAAGAAGCTTAATTGCTTGTTTTTTCGCCCAATATTCCTTTCAGGCAGACCTCCATGCCGCGTTGCTGTGGTTGGAATTCTGCTTACGCATATTCTCAATTGAACAAGACCAAAATAGAATTTACATGATCGATCGAACTGGGTTAGTTTGTAGTTCCAATAAATAACTCTCCAAGCATGCATTTAGATTTTCTTAAACCAGCAGAAATATAGGAGAGCATTGCATGATCGAATCCGCAGGTCAGAAATCATGGATTTCCAAATCATCTCTGGAACTGAAATATTTCAGATAAGGCGGGGGAATTATTGCTCTGGAAATTTCTGCATTGAAACAGATTATAACACGTAGCGTTTATTGGAAAAGAATCCCCCTAGCTAATTAAACTTGCAGCGTCCCTTCTCCACATGATCTCGAATCCAATTATTTTGATCTTTTTGGGTGCGAGAGCCATGATCGATGAGCATATCTATGATCTTCTTGCTATATATTTTGCCAAAAGGATTTTGTTGGGTTACCTACTGAACAGAAACTTGATCAATAATTCGATCAATAGTTTAGTTGGTTGCTCTTAGATCGCCAACTAGTCAATATACCTCAAACCAATAGGAAGCGTTATACAGATTCTGCTGAATCCTTTTATAGTTAGTTATATATGTATGTGTGTGTGTCTATTTATATATGTGCTAGCTAGTAATTAGTTCTATATATAGTCTCAAGTTCTTCATTATTGATCTGACCAAATAGGATTCTGCATTCCATGTGACTTCTATTAGTATACAATTCGATGCTTTGATGCTGCATGAATATGAGAATAGTCATCAGAAAGTTCGGAACGTACATAGAGATATGTGGTTGAATTCATAATTTTCAGTCGCAGTTCCTGGGGAGGAAACTTATTTAAGTACACCATCCAACAATATCCGAATTCTATCTCGTTGAATGATTACAGCTGGTAATACCATGCCCAGCCACAAAGATACAGCTGGGGGAGCCATGTGTGTCAATCCCATACTTCAAGTTTTTCCAGTGCTAGCTCTATCATAATGATTGCTTACTCATCGTTATATATGATGCATACATACTTACTAAAGCATATATATCATAGCTGACTGAGACGCTGAGCTCTACATAAGTTTACAGAATTACGCTCGGATTCTATATTACTCGTATACATTTCCATCTGCGGGCAGCTTCTATGCCACTCAGTTCCTGAAGCTTATTCTGTTTATGTTACCATGGGGGCTAGACCCTTGTTTTTGTTTGGTCGTAGATCCCTGGATTTTTCTTACAACGTCCAGGTTCTTTAGATTTTAACTGAGACGCGGGTTATATTTTAGCACGTATACATTTCCAGCTGCCGCAATGCTGGGCAGCTTCAAGACCACTCATCGGTTCCTAAAGCGTATTATGTTTGCTTAATTTTCTTTTAGATTTCTAAGTTCATAAGATCTTTAATTCCACATACTTCATGCATGGTAGTCAAATAATTAAACTGCATGTCGATCATTAGGATCAAATTAGCGTGCACGGTGAGTAGTCATCGTGTTTATATAATTAATAATCATAAGTATGTGGATGTGGTTTGTAACTCTCTATATGGGGTGATTTTTGAACGAATTAACGAGGACAATTTGAAAATGTTATCCTACTGTTGATTAATAGCTACATTGTGGCAACTAATGAATTTCATAAATAGTTTAACATATCATGGTGTTATATCAATTAGGCAGGGATTTTAAACTGACGTATGCGTTCTTGGCTGCTTTGATACTTAGTTGGCTGGTCAGAAAGAGAACTAAGAATCTGAGTTTGATTGAGATTTGAGCAAACACAAGTTTGGATCTGTTTTGTCTATGGCTCTATGCGTTTGGAGTTTAAACTTCATAGCCAATTAGAGTAGAGGATTGTTTTAATTTGCGTACGCTTTCAGGGAATAATAATCCTTCTTCCTGGTTGGTCTACATTTGCATCACTTGACCAATATATGAGAGCTACCCGTAACCTTTCTTCATTAGGAAAGTTAGCTAGACAAGCTAATTACCTTCCCACTGTCGAAAGTGGCTCGATCTCTCATCTCATAGAAGGATTTTTCTGCTTAAGAAAAAGATGTATGTTAGTTGCCCATACGTATTTGACGTCTTCCTGTTGGATAAATATGCATGTGCTAAATACTAAACATGCAAAACTTACAAATAAAGCAACTAAACCGATCACAAAGCACTAGTAATCACGCATCTTTTTCCTTATTAAACTTTGACTCGGATAATAGTTTGATTAGGGTTTTTTCGAGCACTTTTTTTTTTCACTCTTTTCGTGGATTGAAATTTTCTTGCAGATGAACTATCTTCTGTTAACTGTTAACGCAGTCTTAAAGCTAGCTTGATAGAGCATCAGATACAATACGACGAGACAAACTATAATATCTACTTTCAATTTTGTAGTTAAGTTGGTAGTCGATTAATATGTCTTTATGTGTGAGGCAGCAAATGATGTCACCAAACATAAAAGAGGCAAAAATAAAAGAAAAGGCTTACCTATCCTGCTGGACAAGAATGAGTCAACAGAAGAGCGACACGTAACGTATCTTTGTTGGAGGAAAACCCTAATTGAAATTCTCTATATTTATATTCATCAAAAAAAAAAAAAAATCTCTATATTTATCTGTGTCTCCGTCTCAATTACATGCATTCTTGGCCTTTCCAGACGTTACGTTTCGGTGGAAAGTAGAGAATGCTAGAAGCACTTCTAGTTGTTTGCCAAATGTGCAGTGAGTGAGTGGGTGAGTCCAATCTTCTGCCCAATTATTTGATCGAATTGCTTTTAATCTCTACGTTCATTACATGCCATCTGGACCAAAGTATATAGAATCTTCAATCTTCAACTTGTGGGTTTGAGAGGTTCTTCTTCGATATCCACGGGTCTTTTCTATTTGGTTCCATTCCAAAATATTTATCCTGTTTCCCCCGAGTTCGATCGATCTGTTCTAAAATCCATTTTGAGTTTGATCCAATTTTTTTTTTTTTTTAAAAAGAAAAAAAAAGTGGTAAATAGATCTATACGTATATTCATGGATATAAGATTGATTTTTTTTTAATCAGGTAAACAACTTAAATATTACAAGTGTGTAAGTTGAATTTACAGTTCTTACTTACTAAAGAGAAGACTAGAAGATACTGAGCATACAAGATTAATTCTTAAACAAAAAAATGATACAAGATTTATGTGTCCAGGTAATTATTTAGTTTATCTAATCTTTGATAATTCTATCATTGAAACCGAAAAGTTTAACTATCATATATAAGAGGTTTTGTCCAATCATGACCAGCTGATTTGAAGTTGAATATTTTGCTGAAATCTGATGGTTATGCCAACTCCCAAGCTTTCTAGTTTGATATTTTGCTAGTGGCCGTAGAAATTTAGCTAGTCTTCTTCATTGATCCATTCTGTAGAAGTACTTAGAAAGTTCTAGACCTTTTGTTTTGGGAACGAGCTAGTTAATATCATCCGCCCACACACCTTGTAGCTGTAGCCTTCAGACCTCGGCATCACAGAGAATAATCCAAACCAGCAGAGTGGTCGCCTTCAGCCACCGCCGACCACGGAAAGAACGACCGGGAAATTGAGCACAAGAATAACAGATGAATGACATATCGTTTTCAACAGAACGAAGCCCTAATTAAAATTCCCATATATTCTAGTCTGCGATCGATGTTTACAATTCCAGTCCAGCGCAATCGGCAGCAAAATGATCAAAGAGGACCACCTTGTCTGCTTGCTCTTGAGTCTGGGCACGTAGCAAACATTCTCATATTATGCTTTTGTTCTGTTATTCTCTTCTCCCATATGCTTTGGAGATTTGGAAACTTTGTAGGGCTTCACTTTGCAGCTACCGCTTCGGTGGAAAGATGCATACTTATGATTCTTGTCCTAGCTAGCTTTGTACAGGGGCGACTCCAATGCACACTAACTTATTCGATCAAATGCGCATTTTGGCTTTTACATTCATTACATATGTTTATTTTGTCTTCCCATACATATGGAATCTTCAACCTTCACGATTGCAGTTGAGGGTGAGAGCTTCAGCCAACGTCGAAATTCATAGGACCGGCGAGTGTATTCGTAGGCCACTAGATCTTCCGGCTCTGTAAGTTTGTTGAGGGAAATGTTTGAAAGAATGAATCCAAAAGACTCTAAATCCATTTGCAACAGACTCTATATAATTGTGTCCAAATGTAGATTCTTTTTTTCCTTTTTTTCATATTGTAAGTGTAAAAATTACACCATTAAGATATTCAGGTTGACACTAATGCGATCAGTCAATTCCCAAAATCTATTCGGTTGCTTATTCAATATTTTCTTGAATAATAATTCGTCAGTAATATATAGTTTCTTTCATCCAGATCACCCTTTCGATCGATCTAGCTACTTCCCACCAATAACAAACGTTATGTAGTTTCTGTCAAATCTTTATGCCTGCTTATATAGTTCCACACATAATTGAACTGACGCACTATCCATAATATATTTCTATGATTAATCGGCCAAGAAATAGAAAATTAAGTGACGACATGGAGTAGTTCATCATCGGCAGGCACCCTAATGTCGACAAGCCTTTGTGGAACTTCTAGTACGTCGTAAAATTCAGCAAGTTTTCTTGATACATATATAGCAGTTGCCAGCAGAAACACCAGAAAGTTCTAGACCTTGATATATAGAGGACTGACAGAAAGTTCCAGACCTTTCTTAAATTTAGAAGTCGATAGCGTTGAGGATCAAGATACAGTGCAGCTTCTAAATTATATTTTATACGTACTTGTATTCGGATCGAAAAAAACTTGTAGATTATACAGTATGATTCTGGGGGCCAATTATTAAATCATATGATCCTTCACTGATAGGATTTCTTCGACGGAGCAATTCCTCGGGAAGTTTATATTAACCCCACCATTTCCCTATGTAAATTCCTTTTCTATTCTTCAATGTTTCTAGCTCCTTTTCAAACACTTTGAATAGTATTAATCCCATATACGTACAGCATGAGTTCGTAGATATTGTGTCAGCTGGTATGTCAACACATATCCTATAAATCATGTTTCATTTACTAATTTATCCAACAACAAAAAATATGTTTCATTAGATATGTTTTTCGATCTAAGAAACAAATCTAACAAAAATGTTCCATTTAGATAGTAGGTTAATCGGTCACCAGCTTCACTGCATCCAATATTGTAATTTTATTTCGTATAAAAAAAAATGTTGTAATTTTATTGATACATGATACATTGTGCACAGAATAGAATTTAACAGTAATTAATATGATGAGCCTGTCTACGTACTGAGTGTACTTGAACTTCTTATATAGTTGAGTCCTTTTGATGGATATTGTCCATGTTTTGGCATGGAGAAATTAGTTCTTGATATATTTTAGGGTCTAAAGCCTTAACATGTAAGCTAAAGGACAGTACGTTCCCTTCAATTCTTACGAGTTTCTCTAACTTCATGAGCATGGTAAAATGTGGGTGACGTTTCTTTTAGGAATCTTACATGATATAAGTTTGATTCATCGGTGCACTTCCAGTTCCTAGGTGTTGAAATTTGAATAACAAACAGAGTAATCATGAAGAGGATCCGCAATATTGCATCATATATCCTAGTTCAAACTTTCATGCATAACATCACTGCCTGCACTATAAGCATGATGCATGCAATCAAACTCCAAACATACATGTTTTGACCTAACCCGATCGATTCTTGGCTTCCATTCAATCACGTCTGCATTTCCATCTGCAGAAAACCTGGTTAGCTTTAATTATTGACCACCCAGTTCTGCATCGTTTTCTTTCATTCTGTTAAATCTAGCTAGCTTCATACATGACAGTTGTGCATACTCCAACGAGTTCAGAGCTTTGAGGTTGTGGCTGTGGCCTGTGGGCTGACCCCCGGTTTTCCAATTCGATTTGAATGCAGTCAGAGTACTCCATACTTATGTTCTAGGGTTCAATTGCATCTGTGCAGAAATCCTGGTTAGCTTCTAGGCCACACAGCTTCTGCCTGCTCTCATTATTCTGTACATGATCGACGACAGTTGTGCACTATATATCCAACGAGTTCAAAGCTTTCAGCTTATGTATGGCTGATTCCCGGTATTTGAATTTGAACTGATTCAACTGAATGTAGTCCAAGTATTCCTTACTTTCTAGGGTTTATGTCATGGTGAGTTGGTCACAAGGTCATTGCCTCATTGGTGATGACAGCATTCTCACTCTGTAGCTAAGTATTACGCTACTAGAAAAAATGACATATGCGACGAAGAAAATATAATTAGTCGCTTAGATATCAACCTATGATATGAAAAAACACTTCATCGCTTAAGTTTTAACCTAAGCGACAAACAAATATATCGTCGTAGAAGTTATTTCCTAAGCGACGAAACGTTTACCTAAGAGACGAAGATATAACTTAAGAGATGAAAAATATTTCGTCTCTTTAGTTATTTCTTAGGCGACGAATAAATGATTTTCGTCATAAAAATGTTTACATGAAGTAACGAAAAATTATGTTGCCGCATAACACAATATTTCTTACGAGACGAAATTTTATTACTAATACGGCAAAAAAAATATGTCGTCGCCTTAGACAAACTTAGGCGCGTAGGATCGCCTCGCCTGCCTCTTCATTGCCTTGCATCACTCGCCTCGCCTCGCCCTAAATTTTTTTAAAAAAATACTAAAGCGACAAAATATTCATTTTTCGTCGCCTTAGACAAACTTAGGCGACCCAGAATTCCGTCACGTAGGATCACCTTACTTGCCTCGCTTTGCCTTGGCTTGCCTGCCTCCTCCTCGCCTTGCATCACTTGCCTCGCCCCAAAATTTTTTGGAAAATACTTAGGCGACGAATAAATGAATTTCGTCACAACAATTTTTACCTGAAGCGACGAAAAATTTGTTGCTGCATAAGATATTTCTTATGAGACAAAATTTTATTACTAATATGACCAATGTATTGTTGCATAAGTGTTTTCGACTTCATAACTCCTTCCTCATTGCCCAGATCTAAAACAGAAGAAACACAACAGCTGGAATAGATTTTCAATGTTAGTATCATCGAATTCGGACTTCTAAAGTTTTGTCTACCTTTACTCATCAGGAAGCATCACTAGTTTATAGGTTGGTATAATCTCATTCTCTCTTCTTTTCACTATTCATGTTTCAAATAATGATGATTATAGCTTTGTTGATGATGTTGTATGTTGATGATGTATTGAATTTTGGGTTACCCATTATAACATAATGTTTATGCGGCTTGTGTAGTGAACGGTGTTAAGTTCCTGACTGAACGACGAGATCAACGCCGGAAGACACAGAACAACGACATCATGGTAGTGGGTAAGGATAATGTTGCATACTACATAATTGTTATTGTCGTCATCGAACTGTTATATCCAGCAGGTATGCCAATTGTGTTGTTCAAGTGTAGATGATTCAATACTGACCCAAATTTTCCAATGAGTACGAAGATGGATCACATGCTATTATTAGTGAATACATCCACAAGTTGGTATGAGCATTCCCCGTTTGTGCTTGCCATTCAAGCAAAACAAATGTTTTATCTTGATGATCTAAAAACTGGTGGGGAAGGAAAGTAGTTAACGTGATAGAGCATAGAAGTATCTTTAACGCAACCACACTTGAAGGGGATTGGGTAGAACAAAATATTGACAATGTTGCTCTTGAACCATAACAAGAGGGCCTTTAACTTCTGACATCTCCGACACAAGCACTATTCGTATCAACAACGACATCTATTTCCCACAAGGTGAGTACATTCCAATTTCAGGTTTACGATTCGATTTCGGTTCACTGCCGTACATCCCACCTAGCCACGACTTCATTAACGATGAAGATGAAGATGAAATTCCTCAGGATGATCTAGAAGATCCAGATTACGATGAGGATAGCGATTGAGTACTTTATTATTAGACCTATTTTGATCCAAATGTGAACATATAACATTGTACTGTAAAACATATGTATTCGTTCTATTAAAAGATTAATCATTAAATAAATGTATTTAATGAAAATATACATACATTTATTTTTTTTGCGACAAGAAAGCCTAAATTCGTCGCTACAAATATATCTTAAGCGACTAAAAAGAGTTATTCGTCACAAATGGCATAAAATATAGCGCGTTCGAGTTTTACGCCAAATATTTAGGCCAAAATTCTAATACATAGATTGGGCCACGAAATTCGTCCATTCGTCCATTCGTCTATATCAAATATACCCAAACCCAGTTCCATCCCAATTTCGTATCAACTCCAATTAGCCTCCGTCTGCGACCTCGTTCTCAATTCGCCTCACCAGAATCACTCAAAACCCTAATCTCATTTCGCCTCCATCGCAAACCCTAAACCCTCTATCCCAAATTCGTCCTCCCAATTCTAATCCCAAGCATGCCACCATTGACAAAGAAAAAGGCTAGGGAGATTGCGTCTGAGAGATTACGATCAGCTTATGCAGCTCAATTTAGTTCTGACACGACAAAGAATACGATGGGGCCGACGAAAGATGTGGCTAACCAGTATATGACGTGAGATGGTGAAATAACTCCACCTCCACCACCAACCTCGATTGCCTCTACAGCTCCCCCACTAGATGAGGACGAGGTTGACGATGTCGCAGCCCCAGAAGCAGCTCAGGCGACGGTGTCCGATGGTGTTAATGTTTGACGTGGTACTAAGAAGTCCACCGGACCTCCCCCAAAATGCCGAAGAGGGTTCGGCAATCTTGACAAAGTCAAAAGAATTGTAAAATGCACCGGCTTGATCGAAATTGTGTATGACGACTTCATCAAAAGATCGTCTTCATCATCAGTGAACAACCTTCTGGTTAATAGCATTGGTTGCATAATGCGATCGAAAATCACACTGTCGGCTGGAAGCTGCGAATGCATTGGTGACTCTGAGAAGAAGAAGTTGATAGACAGGCTTACAGTAAGAATCCAGTACACTTTTGCTGAATGAGTTGGACAGTGTCCGATGGTGTTAGTGTTTGACGTGATACTAAGAAGTCCACCGGACCTCCCTTAAAATGCTGAAGAGGGTTCGGCAACCTTGACAAAGTCAAAAAAATTGTAAAATGCACCGGCTTGATCGAAATTGTGTATGACGACTTCATCAAAAGACCGTCTTCATCATCAGTGAACAGCCTTCTGGTTAATAGCATTGGTTGCATAATGCGATCGAAAATCACACTGTCGGCCGGAAGCTGGGAATGCATCGGTGACTCTGAGAAGAAGAAGTTGATAGACAAGCTTACAGTAAGAATCCAGTACATTTTTGCTGAATGAGTTGTTTTTATTGTTCATTATTCTTGTTTACAGTTTAGTAATGATGATGACGTTATAAGTGAACAAGTGTTGATGTCCTGTTATAGGTGAATGAGTTGTAGGTGATGTTAGGACAGTTTACTGATGTCCCTTGCCTGTTTACTAATGAGTTGTTCATTATCCCTTGCCTGTGGATAGTTTACTGATGAGGCATTGTTAATGTTGAATGTGTTATAGAGTTGTGTTATAGAGGTGGCGAATGAGTCATTGTGTTATAGAGTTGTTTGTATTATAAATTTCAATGCCTCTACAACTTCCCCACTATTTTTATTTTTCATTATGTCAATTTACAGGGTGATTAGGAGTTAGTCCTCTTATATGGTGAATATACTGTTTTTATTCTTCATTATTTTAATTTTTAGTCTGATGAGGTGTTGTTTGTGTTGTAGCCGTATTTTAAAATTGATTTTGGGGATAAACGGATGTGGGCGTGGCTTGAAGATAAGGCGGGTACCATATATCGAGATTGGAATGGGGACTTTTCAAGGCATTATAAGGAGTATGAGAGAGAAACAATTCGGGCTGATTTGATTCACAATCAAGATGAGTGGAACTGGCTTTGCTGGCACTTTGAGTCGCCTGATTTCAAAGTATTATTCATAGAATATACTTTTAGTAATGGTTATTTTTCAAGAAACTCATTCATAGAATTATGAATAATGGTAGAAAGAGTCTAAAAACCTTAGAAGTAGAAACTCATTAAGATGCCCAGAACTTAACTTCCCGCACAACCAATAACAGTATTTGAACTTATTTGCAGTTCAAGTATCACTAGCTACCACATCTGACATACTTGGCCAGTAGCCATTTGTGGGCAGCTGTAACCTAGTATTCAATTTTCAGCAATTAATGAATAAAGAAGAATAGGTTAAACGATTAACCTAGTATTTAAACGATTAACGATTAAAGAAGAATAGGTTATAAGTAATTTACATAGATAATGGAAGAGCATATACAAGTTTCTTAGAGTGGTAATATTTCCTAGGAAGGCAGAGATTGGTCCAGATAAGTTGTTCGCACTGAGTAACCTGCAGTTTACTCAATGTCTTAATTAGTTCAATCACTAATATAGGCCACTCTTAGCTAAACTTGAATATGAAGTTAAGAAGTGCATTTACATTAAGTCCAACTTTATAGAAGCCTATTCACTCGGTATATTACCACCGATAAAGTTCCTTGAGAAATCGTTGTAGAGAACATAAAAGTTATTAGTGATAACATTCGCATTTGAGAAAATCAAACGTTTATTAGCCACTGTTACAATGCAAAATACTTACATTCATGTAAGGTAAGGCAACTTACTCAATGGAGGCATAGATGCGCACACCTCCATTTGTTGCAAAGACTGATTTGCAGCTGCCATAAAAATGTGCATTGTATATCATGAATCATAATTCCATATACAAAGGCATATATTGTATGCATGTACTTCCAGATGTCATGTGTGTTTGTATATAGTTGCATATTTTGGCTAGTTTCTAGCTTCTATGATCAATTATCTATATATGTGAGTTTGTATGAGGCTCTATGTGTTTCATTGTCATAAGAACTCTATCCAGTATCCATATACTGAAACCATACTTTGCAACTCAATAAGAAGCTAAAACCTTTTTTTATCCTTGAACTAGTTTTCAACTAAGCTTTCATTTTCTTTTGTATTTTGTTGGTCTTCTTTTTGGTTCCTTTATTTTTCTTTTCCTGACATTATGAATATGAATGTGAACTACGTACTATGTGATTGGCAGACACGATCGGCGGCTAACACCACCAACCGTGGTAAGAAGGAGTCGGAGCACCACACAGGGCTGCTACCTATCATCTACAGGGTGGTCCACCACAAAGAGAAAGGTGAGGAATTTCATGTTATCCCAACTTACAAAGAGATGTATGACACAGTCAACGACCCTAAAGCTACGACCAAGAATCTTGTAAGTTAATTAAATCTGGTGCAAATAGCTTACATATATTGTTTGGATAGTTTTCAGTTGGTGCAATTAAACCCTTTACTGCTTTTCAACTACAATATGAATTTAAATTCCAAATCTAATTACAAGCTTATCTCTTACCTCTTATCTGTAGGAGGAAATACAAAAAAAAGTCACTGAATTGAAAAATGCACAGAAGAATGCAAACTCTGACATCCCGGAGGCTGAACTCCCACCTTTAGAGTGAGAGTCAAATATTAAGGTGCTTGAAGCAGGAGTCGGCAGAATAGCCGGGAAAGAGATCTGTGGTCTTGGAAGAGCAGGTGCCATCATCTTCCACTCCACGTTCTCGAGTTCATGACACTACTAGAAAAAGGTTCTAAGGTGACGAAATATTTTTAATTCGTCACCTAAGAGAACACTTTAGTGACGAAACCTGTTTCGTCACCTCAGTGACAATTTTCGTCATCTAAGTAAGGTAAGGTGACGAAATATTATTTCGTCACTATTTTCGTCACCTTAGAGCAACCTTAGGTGACGAAAATACCTTTCGTCATGTAAGTGATATGTTGGGTGACGAAATTTATTTTCGTCACCTAAGTTTTGAGCACTTAGGTGACGAAAATATATTTCGTCATTTAAGTGACAGGTTGGGTGACGAAACATATTTTCGTCACCTAAGTTTTGATCACTTAGGTGACGAAAATATATTTCGTCATTTAAGTGATAGGTGGGGTGACGAAATATATTTTCGTCACCTAAGTTTTGATCACTTAGGTGACGAAAATACATTTCGTCATGTAAGTGATAGGTTAGGTGACGAAATATGTTTTCGTCACTAGAGTATCTCTCTAAGGTGACGAAATAATTTTTCGTCATGTAACAGGTTACTATGGTGACGAAATATTTTATTTCGTCACCTTACTGAACTTGCTTTTTAAACGCCGATTGACCGGACGGATCGAGCCCTTATCGTTGTCCGATGGAGCTTAATTTTTGCCCACCCACGTAATTCGTTATGCTGGTCATATCTGACGGTCGGTTTTCAGTTCCTCTGCTCCGATCACCAAACTCACGATATATGTACTAATGTTGTATAACTTTTTTATACAAGTGTTGAGTTTAAGTTTTGTTTTGAAGACAACGTATACGTAGAGGCCTCAAATGCAAAAAAGTCGGGAAATAAGATATGACCGGAACGGTGAAATAAGTCAACCCGTGAAAAATGAAGATATTCCGGTAAAATTTCGGTGCCGGTTGTTCCGGTCAACGAATTTTTCTCTTATTTCTACCTAGTGCTAGCCCTATCCCGGGTATTTTTTTTATCAAATTTTTATAGCCCCGTAAGCGTCACGTCGATTGGAAACTATTCTCAGTTGAAGGTCCGGCCAGATTACTCATGAGGTGGAAGAGAGATTACATATTGCTGAGGAGAGGGCCGAAAAAGCTAAGGCGGTTTCACAAAAACTTAGTGAAGAGATGACATGGGTGAAACAGCAACTAGCAGTAGTAGCAATGTCTTTTATGGTGCAGTAGACTAGGTGTCCTTCACAAGTCCCTTCCCAACAACCACAAGATGAAAATATTGATGCAGGGAACAACATGGAAGCTGAGAGGAACTAGCTAGGTACATCACTACATCCTTCACTATTTTGGTTTTGTTTAGATGGAGAAGTCTTTGGTTAGGTTGTTGTGCAGTTGGTTTTGTTTAGATGAAGAAGCCTTTAAGGTTAGGTTGTTGTGCAGTTGGTTTTCTTTAGTTGGAGAAGGGTAGGCTAGATAGACGGAGAAGCCTTTAAGGTTTGTGCAGTACTTGGAGAATGATAGACTAGCTAAGCTAGGATGAATGATTTTGTTTAGTTGCAATTCAAGGTGTTACTAAGGAGTAAAGACTTTGTATGAACAAATTATGCATATATGAAAAAATTTATTGTTTGCTAAATTTGCAGTTTTACAGTTTCTGTTTCCATAGATGATGATGATGAATTGATGATAGTGAAACATAGAGGATAAGGAAAAAACAAATAAAACTAGACTCAGTGAAAACTCTTATGCGACGAACACTGAAGTTTCGTCGCATAAGTGAATCAAGTTTTCGTCGGCAATTCATCCTGTTTCGTCGTTACAGAACTACTACGACCAAATATTTTTCGTCGGAACATCTATGCGACCAAAATGGACTATTTGTCGCATAAGTGAATCAACCTTTCGTTGGTAATTGTACCTATAATTCGTCATTATAGAATTACTAACGACGACAATCTATTCCTCGGAAGAGAGATGCGACGACGTTCGTCGTATAAGTGGACACGAACTCATCGATTCTGTTATGTGCGACAAACATATATTCGTCGCATTATAGACATTGTAGTGAGGAATAAATTTTTTTTGTCGCATAGATTCTTATGAGACACCACTTATGCGACGACTTTTATGCGACCGATGTTTCGTCGGATAGGTACCTATGTGACGAATGAATAAAGTCTCTTATGCTACGAAATGGTTTCGTCTCTTAATTCTGTCATCCTACTAGTGTTAAGTTATGATCTCGTAGGTAGGTACTTTTCTAACTTGCTATATATGGTAATTTTTCGTATATATACAAGCAGCATAGTAATAAAAAAGATCCAATAAAAAACGATATCCTCTTATCTTGCTAGCTGGTAACTTTTGTTCATCAGCCTCTAACTGAGAACGCATGCAACATATTTATTTTTAGTTTAAAGTTTTCAGTTGCTCAAAAAATTCAGAGATAAAGATTAATGATTCATATATAAATTCTGATTTCTGAGTCTCATGAGACCTGACCAGATGAACATAGCTAGCTTGATTCAATTTCTTATATATATGCACCATATCATAGAAAAAAAATTATATATATATAGGGCTCCTCCACGAAGGGATCCTTTATTTTAGTTTAATTATATGAGGAATGATAGATTACACTAACTTTTCGATTATATTTTTGAATCTTCACCGTTCAGTTTGTTGGTCCTTATATATAGATCAATTATGCAAATTTTCAACCAATTTGGTGATCGTTAAGGTGTCGAACAAGATTAAATCAATGAATGAACTAAATCTGCCAAACATGAACCGTTCATGCTTATAATTATAAATTATAGTTTTGAATGCCTTAACAATTACCAAAATTTTTAAAAATTTACATAAGTGATCTACTCATATATAACTACATATTGAACGGTTAGATGTGATTTTGTGATTAAAAAATTGGTCTAATCCCCCGTCACTTATATATGTCAAAAAAAAATAGATCATATATATATAGACACACGCTGACGAGGTAACCAGATTTGCAAAATGACTGATGATTACGTGAGTTTGGTATGTGTAGTTTTCAGGCATATTTTAAATTCACAGAATAGAAAGAAGCATATGCATGTAGATTGACTAGACTAATTAAGTAGTCGAGTGTGTAAACAAATTAACAGATTAATTAGAGATATATGCACACGGCTTTTAGTAATTGAAGAAGGAAAACGACTTGGAACTGCAACTACCTTCCACTATGAGTAAGTGGGTGCATATCGTGGCTATCTCAGAATTAAAGAAACGTACGTCATGAGTATCTTCTTCTTTTGTGAAAACATGTTTGGTTCCCTTGCTACTTTCCAGAGACTGCGACCTTCTCTTCCTCTTAATTTCATAATCTTAACTATTTAAAAATTAAATTAATTAATAAATATAAAAAATAAATACAAACGAAAATTATTTACAGAGCCGATTATATTAAACAAAGAGATATTTCTGATGAAAGTTAACAGTCTCATGATTCGCCGTATGATTCATTTGGCTGACAAACAATTTTTGTTTACAATATGATATACGTACATAAACTGTATATATGTGCCACCTTGCTATATATATAAAACGTGTATTACTACATTAGACAAACACATCGTTTTCCTAGTGTTGCTGATGGAGGGATGGTGTTCCTTTCCGATTGATATCCACAATTTTTTCTGAAAAATAATGTAGTCCAATTCAACTCTTGTCGGTCATCACTCACTTTATGATGCCAAAGAAAACTACAAGAGCGAATTGTACATGTGCCAGGTGTCGAAGCCTTTACGAATAACAAATTGCGCTGTGATCGATTCTGCAGAAACATGGATGCATCTGGTCATTTTCACTTTTCTATTTTCCAAATGTGAATGAAGAAATTACGAGCATCGAATAGTACATTAACGAAGTGCTGCGACCGACTAGTCGCTATAAGATCAGATATGGCTAGCTAATTTGCTCGTTTAATTGTCGGGAAAATGGACGAAACATTAGACGAAAACAAGGATGAAAGCGAAACCTAAGACGAATAATGTTATACATAATCAGTTAATTAGGACGAATAGTAACTAGCTATATATAGCTTTGTCAATTGTCATTGTGATTTATAATTGTCTATACGTACATGTGTATTCACAGGACAGTAGCATCCAGGAGTCTTAGGTTTCATTTTCCCTCTTCCTAACTGACAAATGTGCCGAAGCTAGCTAGGGTTTGAGCTCAATCATCTCACATATTTTGTAAAAATTAACCAAATTAACCCATGAAGAGTCGAACTCGCAGATTGCTCGGATTTCCGAACATTGCCAAACAAAATAATTAGTATACTACTGTGTCAATTAGTCGATTATTAGTCAATTTCGTTCATCGTTTTGGCGATTTACCACTTACTTACAAGTTGTGACACATGTATTAACCGACGTCACGTCATTTACTTAACATTTTAAAGGAGGAATATAAGGTAGGACACTAGCTAGCTAGGAACTAACTCGCAATAAAAATTGTACATTTAGTACAAGTTTAGGTACAGTATGCAGCTAGTTTTGATTGATCAGAACATAATCTGAGCTTCTAACATGAAACCAACATTCTAGACTTAGCTTGCACGGGTTATTTCTGCGCAACAAATAAAAACCTTGCAGTTTACAAGACTTATGCAACAATTACCTCAGAAGCTCTTTTACATATCTGATGTAGAACATCTCTCTCATGCACAACCCAAGCGCAGGAAACGTGAAATCAATGGATAGTAATGTTACTGTGATAATATGCTTGAGACACACTTGACATGACATAGCTTACACCAAGTGTCAAAAGGGATTCAAGATAAGCCTATCCTCTCTCGAACCAAAAGGAAATGGCTCCATGAATTATCAACTTCTTCCATAAGTCGTGAGTGGTGTGAAGTATAGTCCACTCTTGTTTGCAAGAGGCAGAATGCATGGAGTTGGTCGATTGGATCTGATTTGAGCACCATGCATGTTTGATTCAACTTACCTCAGTGCAGAAAATAACAAACATCACTCCACACTAACTATTAAAACCAAAACACGACCATGACTCATCCATGTATATATATCATGATGAAGCACACCTCGATCAAAAGCTAGCCATCCATGTATTGAACATAGTTAAGATAAGATCGTAAGACCACATGCCCCTACATACCGATCAAGTGCTCATGATCGAACCACAATTCAAACACAATGAACAGAAACGCCCATTCCTGCATGCAACTAGCTCTTCGTTTTTGTAGTGGGCAATCACAAATGAAACATTATAGTAGTGCAGAGCAATTTGACATTGTCATAATCCTCCTAAGTAGTTATGATTTATGAATTAAGCTCGTATGGGATGGACCCTCGAAGCACCAAAACTCGATCACTCAAAAGAAGCGAAGAAATAGAATTCTAGAAAGCTTCAATTCCCCGATCGATGATTGACCTTCGTTTCAATTTTAGTTTTATTTGTTAGTACTTATTTGTCTCTTTGTGTTAGTTATGAAGCACTACACTTGAGAGTCTTAGCTAGTTTCGTCTGTTTTCACATTGATCGTGAGTATATCACAATAAGTTTCATTTCATAAGCTTTTCACCTTGTGCTTATTATCAACTACAAGCATGTGTCTGTCATGGAATGATTTGTATCGATATTTTTTTAATTTAACCATCCGTAAGGTTTGACTTCCAGCATTGGGTTTTATTATCGATATAATAATTAACATTTATCTGTCATTTTTCTGATGTGAAACATTTTCTATGTAATAATGTTCAAATATTAACTTCACCTCCTAAGAGCATTTCCAGTAATTAGCTAGATTCAGTCATAAACTATTACTTTAACAATCTCTTCTAGTTATAAACTATAAATTAACTCTTTCTTGTTTGAAGATATTTTTTTTCCTGTTTATGAACATGCATGCATCCATGCAAAGATTGATGTTCATTATATATATATATATATATATATATATATATATATATATTCTATAACAGCTAGAAACGATTATTATTAAGATTGCATCTCTAAAAAAAAAACCCTAGCCACGCTACTTTCTCCTTTGGCGTCTAGCGCGCGCCTTCCCTACAACGCTTATCGTCATACCAGCGGCTTTAACTGATCCACGCCATCCCAATAAAACTTGTTGATTTCAAAGGTGTGAGCCGAACAACCATTTTTTTAGACATGAGCAAAGATTCATCCCCGACGAGTCTTTTTAGGATTTTTGTGGTGAGTTTTATCTTTCTCTCTTCCAGCGACCTTGTTATCAACATTCATAGCGGTTGTGTTTTAACTAGATTTGTCGGAGATCAAACTTCAGTTTCCTTGGTCATCCATGTCCTAGGAGGAGGGAAGCCTCCTGACGAGAGGATGTTCTATAGGAAGTCGAGTGCACCTCCGTCGCATATGACAACCCCTCAGTTTGGGAGGGGTGTGACTAGCCCTAACAAAAAAGGCAAGGAGGCTAGGTTAGTTAATTCCCTTGTTTCTTACCTAGACATCTGATGGAATACTATTATTGTTTAGATTTTGGTTTTACTTTGTTATACACCAACTAAGGTCTGTAGGTGACGGGTATTACCGGTACATGGAATTTAGATAGGAATAATTAGAAGTTATGTGTGATAGGCTTAATTGAGCGTATTTGTAACGAGGTTTACATATTTCTTTGTTAGTGTTTGTTGTCAATTAGATTTATTGGTCGTGAGTAAGCAAATTGATGTAAGTGTCTTCTTGTCGTGGACAAGTTAATGAAATTGTCTATTTTCTCAACAACAAAAAAACTATTATTATGACAAAAAATGATGGATTATTCTAACCGTGGACAAGTTAATGAAATTGTCTATTTTCTTTAAAAAAAAGAGATTATTATGACAAAAAAATGGTGGGTTACACTACCAGAAATTTCAACTTGGGCGACAAAAAAAAATCGTCGCCCTGTTAAAAAATTTTGTCGCCTAAGTACTTAGGCGACGACATGTCGTCGGCCAAGACGTCGTCGCCAGAAGTGAGTCGGCCAAGAACTTGGGCGACGAAAATTCATTATGTCGTCGCCTAAGAGTAATTCTTAGGCGACGATACGAATTTCGTTTCCAATCGACGAGACTCTTACGGCACTATAAAAATTTGGTAAAAAATAAATACCCGGGATAGGGCTACCACTAGGTAGAAATAAGAGAAATTCGTTGACCGGAACAACCGGCACCGAAATTTTACCGAAATATCTTCATTTTTCACGGGTTGACGTATTTCATCGTTGCGGTCATATCTTATTTGACGACTTTTTGCGTTTGAGGCCTCTACGTATACGTTGTCTTCAAAACGAAACTTAAACTCAACACTTATATAAAAAAGTTATACAACATTAATACATATAACGTGAGTTTGGTGATCGGAGAAGAGGAACTGAAAACCGACCGTCAGATATGACCAGCATAATGAATTACGTAGGTGGGAAAAAATTCAGCTCTATCTGACAAAGATAAGGGCTCGATCCGTCCGGTCAATCGGCGCGGTCAAACCCTTAAACGGACGGAAACGGCTATTCGACCCTCCAAATCACGTAATCTGGCCGAAACTTCAACTGAGAATAGTTTCCAATCGACGAGACTCTTACGGAACTATAAAAATTTGGTAAAAAATAAATACCCGGGATAGGGCTACCACTAGGTAGAAATAAGAGAAATTCGTTGACCGGAACAACCGGCACCGAAATTTTACCGAAATATCTTCATTTTTCACGGGTTTACGTATTTCACCGTTGCGGTCATATCTTATTTCATGACTTTTTTGCGTTTGAGGCCTCTACGTATATGTTGTCTTCAAAATGAAACTTAAACTCAACACTTGTATAAAAAAGTTATACAACATTAGTACATATAACGTGATTTTGGTGATCGGAGAAGAGGAACTAAAAACCGACCGTCAGATATGACCAGCATAACGAATTACATAGGTAGGCAAAAATTCAGCTCCATCTGACAAAGATAAGGGCTCGATCCGTCCGGTCAATCGGCGAGGTCAAACCCCTAAACGGACGGAAACGGCTATTCGACCATCCAAATCACGTAATCTGGCCGGACCTTCAACTGAGAATAGTTTCCAATCGACGAGACGCTGACGGGGCTATAAAAATAAAAAACATTACCTTACAATTTAAATGTGCTTTATTTATTTTAATTATTCGGATTATCTTGGCTGACGAAATTAGGGTAATTCGTCGGCCAATATAATACTTGGGCGACGATATTTGTTAAATTCGTCGCCCAAGAGTAAAAATAAAAAATCCTGTATAATGAAATTTAAATGTGTTTTATTTTATTTTAATTTTTCGGATTACTCTTGGCCGACGAAAGTAGGGTAATTCGTCGGCCAAGATAATACTTGGGCGACGATATTTGTTAAATGCGTCGCCCAAGAGTAAAAATAAAAAATCATGTACAATGAAATTTAAATGTGTTTTATTTTATTTTAATTATTCGGATTACTCTTGGCCGACGAAATCAGGTTAATTCGTCGGCCAAGTAAAAATAAAAAAATAAAAAACTTAGACGACGATATATTTGAGTTTCGTCGCCTAAGGATTAAAAAACTTAGGCGACGATATAAATATCTTAGGCGAAAAAATATTATTTTGTCGCCCTAGTTTCTATATTAGGCGACGAAATTTAGCCTTAGGCGACGATTTTATTTTCGTCGCCTAAAGTTGAACTTTAGGCGACGATTTTTTTTCCTTGGGCGACGGTTTTTTTTGTTTCGTCGCCCAAAACCCATTTTCTGGTAGTGTTATAGTCATCGTTCTAAAACAAGGCTGCCTAGCCTGTCTAGGTCCCGTTTGGACGCTTCAAGCGTGCCCTCCGCGTTAGTAGTGCCTAGGGAGTTTTCTAACATTGGTTATAGACTTATAGTGATGAATCTTGTGTTGCAAGAATTCTCCAACCACCAAAAACCACTCGTTAAGATCTGATGTGGGTAAGAAAGTAGAAAACTTCTACATCGAAGATAGGAGTCCGTTTACCTCCTCGATCATTCACAATTCCCGTATACAAAAGTCAATTTTCTTCAACAAATTGCTTCAGCTCCCTGTGCTATACCATCTTATCGATCCTTTATTTTCCTCTTGAAATCATTACTTGGCTGCATCTTTATGGAGATTTTTACCAATATTATATAATGCAACAATTCTAATATGGAGATTTTAACCAATATTGTATATATACTCAAACTCTACATAAACAAATTATAATTGGTTTCTTTCCAAAGTTGAGTGATCGAAATATCCTTGCCCAAGTGACACAAGTTGGTAGCATTCGAAATATCTCGAGTTGCATCATCAACATTGCAACCATTGTAGTTCTGTTCTTGCTAGTCATTTCTGCAATAATATTGCTTGCAACACAACCAATCATGCAGACACACGACCTACTTTCTCTTTCGCAGCAGCCGTGAAAAAGCGATGAATTACAGTAATTTTGATGACTTTAAGAAGCAATCAATCACCTTTTTAATAGTTACCATACTTCATTTTCATTTGCGTTCCCATAACAACCCACCGCATTGTCGGGTATCCACTCCATTTAAATTTGAACTCGTAAGTCTCTTTGGCTAAAGGTCAAATGGATGCTAATTAGGCCAACATATTTAACATGATTCATTTTTATGAATAGGTTTTCCTAATTAAAAAGGTGAAATGGATGCTAATTAGGCCAACATATTTAACATGATAACCACTACAGGTGGTCGAGTTAGTAAAAGTTTGAGTGTGGAAACCTTGTACCCTGGTTTAAATCATACCGATGCTGATTGTAGTTAAATCTCAACATAGTTTTGATTGCATTACATTATTATATAGAATCCATCGCAGTATCAAAAAAGATTATCATCATATGTATATTATCTAGTTCAAGAGACATCAAATTTGATACAAATTTTAACACTATTTTCTAGCCATTAGATTATAAAACATTCAAGAGCCTAGACCAGTTGTAAATATGATGTTAACATATAAATAATTGATGTGGCAAGTAACATGGACATTGCCCTATTTTTATACCATCTGAAATCAAAAGAAAAGAATAAAAACTCATAATTTTAAAATCTAAAAAAACAAAATTATTTATGTGGATCGGTTATTTTTACAGTTAGCAACCAAAGGGGTGATGTAGATGCTTGTGCGTTTGTATATGTTCAAGGCTAAATCTATGGTCGAATGTAGAATATATTTTTTGGATTTTTGTTATATTCTGGACAGCAACATCGTCTTTTTTCTTTGCGTCTTGGATCTTTTTACTGCAACATTAGGTTTTATTTTTTAGATTTAAAATTCAGAGTTTTCCTTCTTTTCTTTTAATTTGATTTGTTATAAAAATAGGTGATGTCATATTACTTGTCACATCAATTATTTATATATTTACATTATATTTACAACTGGTTTAGACATTTGAATGTTTTATGATCTAATGGTTAGAAAATAGGGTTAAATTTGATGCCCCTTCAACACATTTCAATGTGGTGTTTCAAGTCTAAATTCTAATCCGATTATTTAGATGTTTAAATTTATGTCACTAACACATGATGTTGCTAGATCAAACATTGTGTTTCCATTTGATAAACAAAACAAGAAAAGAGCATCACCATCACCACCATAGTCATCACAAACTTGATTAATTCTAACATTAAAGAATATACTCGTATTATATATAAACAACCTGATACTATACTCCACCATGTACGTACAAGAGAAAACAGTACATATACGCTCTTCCATATAAGATCATATACAGGACATTACATGAGAATAATTCACACGAAAGTGTAAGTATTGGCAGTAACCAACTGAGCTTCACCTAGAGTTATACCCAAAAGCTACAAGCTGGTACCCCAAAGCCTCTCACTCCAATCCTAACTCTAACCAAAAACCCATAACTAATACAAACATCAACATCACCGATCTGTAACTAGGGAGACTCCGGGGGCTTATCTGCAAGCTTCCCACTGATAAATCTCCTCTAATTCTTATAAAATCTACAAACTTAAGCCTGCTTCTGTAAATCCTTGAAACTTATAAACGTGCCATGAAAACCGTACGGGACCCTGGAGGGTAACTTGATCGAAGCTTCAAGCTTCAAAGTCATGGCATTAACAATTTGCAGCTCCGATTTCCATTCCTTCTCATCATGAACAAAAGCGAGAATGTAACCATCGTCTTCGTTTCCGGAATTCGGGTCTCTTGGAAGAAACAGAGGCTCACCACCGAACCTCTGCTCTCCATAGATGTGCTTCTTGACCTCCCCAGTGAAAAGGTCGACCTTAGCAAAACCCGAGACTTTAGGCCACGGCTCGGCCAGAGCCAAGTACGCGAACCGGGTCTTGCGCCCGAGCTTGTTCCGGTTCACCATCCCCGCTTCCAAATTCATCTGCTCGGAACAGATTGGACGACGCGTCGACTTTCCTGTTTTCAAATTGAGACGTATTTCCGACAAAACACTCTCTAGACATTCGTCGCATTCATTGAAAATGGAGTCCGGTGGAGTCATACACGACCCTATCACGACCACCTCGTCAGTCTCGGGTTCCTCCCACGCGTTCCAGAGATGGAAGCAGAAGCAGTCGGGAGCCTCGACCCATCTGATTCCGGAAGCATCGCTCGCATTCTTGTTGAGAATCCCGAACCGGGCAACCTTGTTCTTGTCGTAAATGACAGGGGACCCACCGCGGATCATCTCCGGCAGGTTGAAGACGACCTGCTGGTCCGGGATTACGACGAACCGTTCGGTAATGGCGAAGTCGTGCATCATAGTGGGCTGAGCCAGCGGGATTTCTACGTCAGGGGATTTCGTGCCGTTTGGGGAGAATTTGAAGTACTTGAGGTAAGGCTTCTGGACGACGTCGTAGCTGAGCGCGAAGAGCTCGCCGGTGGTGGGGTCCACTTTGGGGTGGGCGATCATGGTGGACTTGAGCTGGTCGTTGAAGTCGTATCTCCCTTCGGTTTTGAGGTCCCCTGTTTTGGTGACCCTTACGTGGTACGGCAAGTCGTCTTCGGACATGGCGAGAAGCCTGCCGTTGAAGTAGACGAGGCCGGCGTTGGCCACGCCGAGTCCGTGGCTGGGGTCCACGAGCCCGCAGGCCCCACGTAGGTAGAAGAGAGCCAATCGGGCGATGCCAGAGTGGCCGTGGAGTTCGCCTATGGCTTTGGGGAACATGGGCCGGCCCAGAGCCCGCTCTTGGACGACACGGTGCGTTTCGGTGAACCTACAGGAGTAGCTGGCGCTCCCGTCGGAGTTGAAGCTCAGGGCGTGGACCATGCCGTCTCCGTCGAAGAGGTGGTGACCGGCGGTTGGCTCGTGAAGTGGGTTGGCGCCGTTTCGGACGTAGACGCCGCGAATGCATTCCGGGATTTGTCCGGTGACGGGGAGCGAGTGTTTGACGGGTTGTTCCGGCACGGGAGCGAAGTTTCCGGCGATTTGGACTTTTGGGTCTGCGGTTTTGGGGAGTGGATGTTCGAGCTCTTTTGACACCAAAGCGCTCTCCATTGCGTCTATGGCCATGGCAGCTACTCTCTGAAACAAATTCCATTGTTGAGGCTGTACAACAGGCTTAGAATTCGAAGAAGAAGTTTGGGGTTTTTGATCTTTAGGGGTTTTAGTTAAAATGGTAGTAGATGATGACGATGGCTGTGAGTAGGTTGGAGCTTGTTTGGGAAAATGGAGGAAGGAGGGTGTTTGTAGAGAGCAAGTGATTGTGTTTGTGTTTTTGGGGGTTGAAGAAACTGAGAGAGAAGTAGCGGTACTACTACTCGAGTCTCTTCTTCTCGACGAATAAAGGAATCTCTTTTGGTGAAGCACCCATGTGCCTGAAGTAGTAGCTGTTGCAGCAGTGGAAGGCATGGTGATGCTTCTATTTTTTGTATATTGTTGTTTTGAAAGTTCCAAAAGCCTGCGCTAAAAATAGCACACACACAACAGTAGTTGATCGCTTAATTTAAATTTGAGCTTCCTTGATTGGCCTTGAAGGGCAAAGTGAAAAGAAGTCTATGTTTGTTTGGATGTGAGCTCAGAGAGAGAGAGAGAGAGAGAGAGAGAGAGAGAGAGGGAGGGGGGGGGGGGGGGTGTGAGATTTGAGGACTGGGGTGAGAGAGATGGAGGTGTTTATATAGGAGGGAGGAGGAGGGGGAATTGGAGGTCCACCTCAAACAGGTAGAAGGAGACCACGTGTTGGATTACGAGAATGGGGGACTCAAATTGGAATTGCCAATAAGTGAGCGTAACTAGGGTAGAGAGGGACATACTTGTTTGATAACTTGACACGAGGACACCCTACTATGTATCCCCTATTATATTGGTTTTCACCAAACAAATATAAATCTGGATTTTATATTTTGCAGATCAAACGTCTTTCTTCTTCTTTTTTTTCTTATATTTTTCTTCGTGAGAAAGTTCCTTCAATTTAGGAAGAAAAAGAACACCACACTGACATTGTCACATTGATTGCCAATGCTTATGGTAGGGCATTATATAGTGTGAAAAATCTCAAGTAGAGTATGATTGTATCTATGTTTCATACATGATCTTAATGTGTGTCAAAAATAAATTTGTAACAATAGAAATGGTTTTTCTCAATGGCCGGTATGCCATCATATACTAATTGCCTCGTTACTATTTTTTTTTTCTTGTTGCTAACATGTTGGTGAACTACGTCGCACAAAGTTTGCGTCTGATACTTAATAATAAAGTGTGGTTTTTATTATTTTCATTATATTTTAAATTTGTTGATCTATATCATAGAAAGTATTAAAGCTCAAAAAATCTTTTATTTGAAAAATAAAAATATTATTATTTAGATGAATAATACACCAACGGTCACACCAAATAATTTAAGAGCTAAAAAGAGGTGGTGTTTAGGAGATTAGTTATTGGCCCATTTTTATAGCGTGTGTGAGAATTGAGGGAGTGTTGGGTTTTTTTTTTTTTTTTTGTGTGGGGATGTCCCTAAGGTACACGTCGAACCCCGCGTTTTTCCCTCAAACTCAATCAGTCACCCATAAACACGTGGCGCCATTTCCTGGCCTTCCTCAGCACCCTGAAAATCTTGGTCACATCAGATGCCCCACACGCTCAACTCTACTTCATGTTCATCACACTTCACTAATGGGTTGAGTTAACATAATCCAAATTCTTTTTCTTTTTAGTGAAATCCATCGTTGCAATTTAAAAATTAAATAGCAAAAAGCTATTCTCCTTTCCTTGATAAAACAGAAAGAGTCCAGCACCCTCTCTTTTAACCAACTATTGTGTTAATTTGGTTTAACTAATCATAATAAGAACTTACTCAAAACATCTTTAGCAATGCCGATCATTTACTCAAAGTATTTTTTAATAATACTAGTCATTTTAAAGTTAAATTTTAGTCAAATTAGCTAAAATATCATTTTAGATAGTCACTTTAGAAATGTGGTTGCATCAATGCTCTTTATTTTAGCTAGCATTACATCAACATTATTCTTCAAATAGAAATTAAATAATTTAAATATATTTATATATCACATAAAATATCTTACAAGGAATATATTAAATTATAGCTAGACTCATCTGAGTCATCTCGCTAGCTAAAAGTCATAATAGTTCAAGTTTGGCTAGTCTGTTGGAGCTCCTAAAACATCCAAAAATGTTAAACACGCTTTCTAAAATAGCTAAGAAGTTAAATTAGAGAGTGTTAAAGATGCTCTCAACATCGATCGATGAAATTATAACCTATAAAAGAATTCACTCTATTTATATGTAGTTGTGTTTCTTGTTAGGCAATGTGTGTCCAAAAGGTTCAATTGTCCACCACCTCCCATCCTTTGATGTTTTCTTTTAAAATTTTCCGCTGCGAGTTCTTTTGTTGTTAAAACTAGATTTTATCACTATCTACCATCAAAAACGTATGAATTAAAGAGGCTAAAGAATGATATATATATATATACACACACACGTGTGTGTGTATAAAGTCTATACAAGAACACGCATCTCTCCCTTTCAATACTTCACAATTTTTCTCAGGGTTAGTCGGTTAGAACAGAAAAGCAAACAGACATATATTCTCAAGGGTTACATCTGTCGAGCATTCTATGGTAAAGCATTATTAACAACAATGAATCTTAGTCAGACTAAACCTAAAAATTGCATGCGCAAATAGGAAGAGTGCAAGAATGCAATTAGAGCCTAACATATCGAAACTTATAGCGTAAACGAAACAATGTAATACAGAAGGAGCTTTATCAAATTTCATTAGTCGTTCTAAAGTTGTTAACTAACAACCTTACTGTAGAGCTGAATTACTTGGTAGAAGAAGAACATTGCGATGAAATTCGACACTGCAGGTCGCAATCGAGTTTAGGTTCATTCCCAATAGGTTAGCTTGGTTTAAGGAGAGAAGAAATATCATCATTTGATTATATTTTCTCGTGGACTATTAGTGTCGGAATTCTGTTTGACCGAAACAAAACCAAATTTTTTTCCAAAGTGGAAATGATGGATTTTGGCACAGGATCAAGAACCTGCCGCCAAGAAATAGACCTCCTTTAGTTCTTCTTCTTCTGGACCCATAAAGTCGGTGGTCAAAAACTAAGAGTAAGAGCTACGAAACTCCATCCGTCTCCATGCACTGAAACCCGTTTACCAGAAAAGCTAGGTTTCCACTAACAGCACCCGAGTGATCGAGGACTGATGAGTCGTTTTTTTTGTTTTTGTTTTTGGTTTTTGGTTTTACAGTAGTCAACAACACGGTTTTGGGTGTCTGTTAGGATAAATGGAGTTAGAGATCTGGATGTGCATGATCGAGAATCAAATTTCGGTTGGTGTTTGGCCGGTTTGGTGCAACCTCGATCGCTTAGTTGTATTCATACCCAAGTCCTAACACTATAAGCAAAGGAATAAGGGATCGTATCTTTATGATAGCTAGTATAAAGCTTTTATGATGAGATAGATAATACGAGTCTGCTGTAAAATTTAGACTAACGAATTTATTGTTAATTGATATTTTAAATTACAACATTTTAGCCAAATACTATTTGGTCTGGTGACATCAGTCTTCTCTTTGTAAATGGGGAGGTCATGAGTTCGACTTACGATAGACTTGTTGTATTATTTCAGTTGTTTGTTTGATAAAAATAAAATATCACAACATTTGTTTGATAAAAATAAAATATCACAACATTTTCAAACTATTTATTTTTGTTTGTTAACAATGAAATTATCGGGGATTTTCGAGAAATATTATTGATTCTCAAGAGCAAAAATAAGATGGTTTGTTTTTAGTTTAACCTCGAACGTGTTAATTATCGACTTTTTGATATATCGATCTATACATGACTAATGCTAGATAGACCATAAATATTTATCATAGACAATGTTTTTTCTGCACATTAGTGAATGTATGATTCAAGACTTCTGATAATTAACAAAGAAACTCGATCAAGAGGGACTATTGCGCATGATATTAATCTTCTTGTTCGTGTCAGAAATCTTTAGTCCTAGGCCTAGCGAACTGCATCTCTTGAGTGTTGCGGGGGCATGCCAGTATCTTGTGATACGAGTTGTGAGATAATGCGTCGGATCTTGCTTCTGCTTCAAGCGGTTGTGAACGGAGGAGAGCACCAACTCGGTCTGTTAAGTTCTCCTTTCACCTAGACAGAACTAGGGTTTTTCATGTGATCCCTTGGGAACCACACTTAATCGATACCTACAGCACAACCGTACTTGGTGTGCAGGTAAAACAACAAAATGAGGAAGACAAACGAAACACGAGGTTTCTGCTAAAGCTGATTCTTTAGCTTCACTGGTTAGTGTCTGAACGGCGAGCAAAAGCTGTCAAGCGATGCTCTTTTGGGGGGGGGGGGGGGGGGGGGGGTGACCTCCGCTACTTAAATCTTGCGATCACGGAACAGGGCTGAAGCTTTAACCTAATTCTCAAGTCAATAAGTTAATCTGTTAGCTGTTTGGCCGTAGGTATCGACTTATAGGTTGGACTATACATCAATGTCCAAATATAGTTTTGGGCTGAAACACTTCTATAACACAAAAAATTCTATTGTTATTATATATTTTTAATGTTCACCCGATCCTGGTTAATTGAATAGAAGCATTTCATCATAAAATTATCACTTATAGGCCATGTGTACGTCTTGCGCAAGATCTTGTTCCTAGATTTTTTTTCTCCTCGAGCTAATCTCAACGAGATCAATTATCATGTTGGTATAGCTAACAAATTATTATCCGATTTGTTGTTATTGTAGGTAGAGATTCCTTCTTCTACCATCTTCCACGTGAAAATAGAAGCTTGAACATATGCGTCTATGTAGCATTAATCAACAGGCCAGGCTCTCTCTCAACTTCCCAATCATGGGTTATAACCACCATATCCCTTTTCTCATGCTCTTTTTATATATAAAAACATCATTATATATATATATATGTCTTTTCAGATACGGACATCCGTATTTATTTAAAATGTACGGATTCCCTTAATTGACATATAAAATGTATATATTTAAAAATATATGATAAATACATATATCATATACTGATAAATACATATATCTATTGATAAATACATATATTGATTTATACTGACCGGGTATATTCGATGAGTGCGGATTAGTCTCCTTAATGTCATGGATGACTCTTACCTGAGAAAAAGGTTCAATATTATATACCGGGTCTCAGTACTCTCACCAGATTTAATATTGGTAGAGATGATCTTTTTCTCGATTTCCACCGGATCTTCTGTTCTTCAACATTCTTAAGTGTATTGCCTAACGTGTCCGGTTTACGTGTGTGCTACAATAGCTAGCTTATTGGATCCTAATTTTCTTAGTTTTATTCTTAAGCGATATTGTTAATTAGTTGCTTTCGTTTTTCTTTACTCATCATATGGTTCACACCCCGGTTTCTTATAAAGTTTATTTTACTTGTTCAAACCAGAAGTAGTTATTTAATTCTTTTCAGAAAATGGAGACTAGACTTTGAGACGTCAGTGAAATTAATCGACTAAGAAATCAATTAAAACTCAGTTTTTGTACGTCGATACTTAATAAAATATGAGTTTTGTTATAAACTAAAAATGAGATCGAGAGAAAAGAGAATAACATAATGTAGAAGAAGGAAGAATTGTCACTTTCATTCTTATTAGGCTCCTTTATATAAGAGTATGATTTACATCTTAAAGACATAACTAATAAGTATTTACAAAAATATCTATATATTATAATATTTACAACACTCCCTCTTGGATGTCCATTAATAATATGATATTGGACGCGCTTAGTGTTGTCTCATTAAAAACTTTGTCATGTAATAAAAACTCTGTAGGAAAAAACAACCCTAGTCAAAGGAGAAAAAGAGTGCAAAAGCACATATGTCCTATGTACCGTACTTCTGGATGCTCCCCCTGATGAGATTTTCCCCTTGATTGTTGCAAGCTTCATATACAGTAAATAACGGTTTGATTTGTCTATTACTAAAGTGAAATCTTGTTCATTTTGCATACAAGGGATCATCACAAGATTTTCATATTTGCAAAGTGAATGCAACACCAACAGAGCTATACAATTTAATAGGTCTTACCTCATGTAGTAATGATAGAAACAACCTCACATGTTCAAATTCATACATTATGTAATAACTAAGCAGTATAAGTTGATTAACACATTACTATGTATAGTTCAAAACCATTGGAAGATCAGCATGACATATCTAGCCACTCATATCAATATCTTCGTTTATTGATACATCTCGTATATGCTCTTCAAAATCTTTAAGCAATTCATAACTTCGCGAAAGTTAGAATATGTAGTAACATAACCCGAATTCGGTTTTTTAGTCCAATCATAATACTTATTGAAGCAATTTTGATCACGTTAACTATAACAAAATAAGTACATATGAGCTAGCTTTAGACTATCGATTGCATGAGTTAACTTTATTTTAATACCCCAGCATAATGAGATATGCTCGCCTTTGGGCCTCCCCCTCATGGCTTTCTTCTTGGGTTCAAGCCCAAGACACATCTCACTATTGAGAGTTGTGTTTGCATGTATAAGGCACATTACGTCATTTTCCTTAGGCGATGAGGAATCTCACATTCAGACTCTCTCAACTATTCATGGATCGATTTACGTTCGAATAATTCATGTAGTTGGATCCTTTAAGGATTTGATAAGCGATACGCTTATAATGACACTTTACTTTTCAGATTTTGCTTTTAACAAAGTCTTTTAAAATTCTCATAATATACGATGACAACTGTAGTAAGTCTCTTATCAATAAATATATGTAACACTATACTTACAGAAAATGTCACGTATAAGGAAAGATATTTGTAATCCTTTTGTGTTTTATAGACATTGTGTCATATATAGTGATTTATTTTCACTGTGATTAATACCATTTTGTATCATGTAGGGTTAAAGGTCTAAGTATCTCATCATGTTTCATATATTCAGTTCATTGGAATTGCCTCTATCCAATTTGGCCAATAATATGTTTTTGTCGACATTCATAATGAAACATGGTATTGCATCATACAGTCCTTAACAGTATTTGGTAGCTACCATATGTAAATTTTTATAGATGATCATCATTCATAAATCTCACATATTCTTATATGCATGCATTAGCTACTATGAGCTTATTAATGTTGGTTACCTGCCACTTCTAGGACAAATATGGTCACTTCTAGGACAAATATTGTCACTTCTATGACAAACATCTCTAATAGATGAATTATATTTAGCGAATATGGATCTATATTCATAAAACCATAAAACATTATAGGACATGTATAATCTTCCATTTTCATGCTTAAAATTTTAGACCTGTTGGATATATTCCACTCCAAATTCACGCCATTATTCAAATGACATTAGTCTTTTTTCTCCCTCTAATGACGAGAATGCTGTCTTATTATGACCATGCATAAAAATGTGTTTAAATGACTGTCACTTCCTTTCAAGTGAAGATGTCCATTGGCTGGTGGCGAACCTAAACCAAGTTTAAGGTCAAAAACATTAAATTTATGAGTATCGACCATATTAATGTATTGTTCTATCACTAAGATATTATCTTCTGATTATGTACTTTAATCTTTGTATGTGTAATATTGTAGCCGCCATATTAGGAACTCGGATATTGTTAATGACATTCTGGTCAGAAGAACTATGTCACTTACATTCACATTCCTCCCACAAATCAAATGGGCTTAAGGTTGTTTTTGTTAATATAGTTAGAGATTTTAACCCAGGCAGATGCCTATGCATTTAACATATGCTTTTGTCAAGATATTTTACGAAATCACTAGTTGAGACATTTCTCAAAATCAAAATAAGATGAAGGATATGTATATATGTCACGCCCCGACTCTTAAATTTTACCTTATTTACTAGCATGTTGTTAATAAGAGTTTTACTATATTCCTCATTAAGTTTATAGTTTAATTGGTCCCCAGAGAGGTTGTGGAGGACGACTATTTCAAAGGAATTATTCGTAGGAGAAAATGTGACGACGGTAAAAATGGTAAATTTTGGCTAGTAAAAGTAATTTTTATTAGGGTATTATTTTTTTGGGTGTATTTTTTTGAAGAGGGTTTTTAAGTTGGACGGGGCCAACTATAGTTGGAAAAAGCCCACTCACTATTTTTCTCTCTCTTCCTCCCGACTCTCTCCCCTCTCCCTCTCCCTATTGGTTTCCTTTCCTGGCCGTTTGCTGCCGTCCGACCGCCTCAGACCGCCATGTCGGTCCCAATTGATCGGCCGTCGACCCAGCCATCTTCGTAGCTAGGGTGGTGACAGCTGCCCTAGCGTCGAGCCCGGAAGTTCCAACTGCCCGAAACTTCCCATCGCCGGAACTCCCTCCTCCGGCCGCCATAGCTACCGATCCTTGGCTCATTGGAAAGCTCTCCTCTCGTGCTTCAATCACTCAGAAGGTTTGGTCCAGATTCAGCTTGGGTAAGGAGAAATCGCTGTTTGAAATTTTATGGCTTTATTTATGTTTCCATTCGATTGACATAGTTAGGCTTGAAATTGGTGTTTGTGCTAATTAGGAAAGTTGTAGAGGAGATTGAGAGAAATGTGTTGTTAAATTTTGATAGGCATTAGGGGTCGCCGAAGCTAGCCGCCGGCCGCCGCTGAAAAGGGTTTTTAATGTGAAATTTTAAGGGGAGTTTAATGGTGTGAATTTTTGAATTTTTGGAGGAGTTTTGGATATGTTTGGGAATTTTTAAAGTTTGGTAATTTTGACGGATTAATAAGGTAGAATCCGGCCATTGGATTAATTATGGTTAGGACGGTGGAAGATAATTTTAAGGATGTCGGGATTTTACGGTGAAATTTAGTTTGCGACGAATTTAAGATTAAGGTCATTAGACATGGTTGAGCACGCGAAACTCATATTTTATTTTGCCTACTATTTATAAGTGTCGGTATTTGGTTGAGGATTTAATTATGTTTATGAAATAGGACGTGAGGAGGCCCGAGCAGAAGTGACATCCGACCGACATCAGGCTTAGGCGTAATTTGTTAGTGGACATTTGTTTTTAAATAATGTGCATGCAATGATTTATAGATGGATATTTTTTTTGTTGAAAAATAACCGAAATTTAGAATTTCGGTGATTATATATTCATATATGAATGTTTATGAGAATAACATGTATATAAATAAATGCTAGCTAGCTATACGTGCTTTTCCGTCATAATGAGATAAAATTTCATTATGGTGTGACGGAAGGGTTAGATGCAATCGTCGTAGCCCTATATCAATATATTAATTTATATAGGGAATATGCGCGTATAAATATTCACTCGTGCTTTTCCGTCATAATGAGGTAAAATTCCATTATTATGGTGTGATGTGAACGTTAGACGCCAGCGTCGTAGCCTTGTATGAATTTCTATTTTTCGTATTTATTCATAGAATTTGTACAAGAAATATAACGAGTGTAAATACATACTAATATATATAATTTTAGCCTGAGATGTCATTTTATAAAGTGTGGGAGTCTAGCGAGGATAGACACAAGTTAAGAAATTTTGAGTTAAAACTTTTGAGCTGTCGCATGCATCGTGTTTTCCATGGAAATAAATTTTGGGGAAGCATAAATATTTCATTGGAATTATTATTTTGGTCCACTCACTCTAACATTTTCTGAATGTTTTCCCCTGGGTCCTTCGTTTTAAAATGTCCAGTCTGCAGAGTTCGAGTTGAACCTAGTAGGAGGTGACAAGACATAGTTACTTATCTTTTAGCCACTTTCCACCAGTAGGTTACCTGTTTAACCTACTAAGGTATTGTCTTTATGTTTCCGTTGTCTTTAGTAGCTATGAATATTTTTGAGATTATTGTATAAGATTTTCATTGGGATATTATTATTTGGATATTTATGGTTGAATTGGAGGATGATTTATCGTTGTCAAGAGAGTAATTATATAATTTTTTGAGTTAGGGTTGTCTATTTTCAAGGGAGGTTTACCGAGTTCTTTAATAAATTTTCTTTGGAGATGGTCCCCGTAAGATTTACTTCGGGTTTTAAGGTGAAATTCGGGGTGAGTCTTTACAATATAACACCAACACATATCGTTCTTCAGGATCAATATTTATCCCCCTCATGACATGAGAAGTATTGTCTCATTGAGATGACAACTAGCAACTATGTGGTAAGTACTCAATTTTGATTAGAAGTAAACTTAGTAGTTATCAAACCTTATAAGTGATTTCACACAACTTTGTAGACAAAATATGATGTAAATTGTTATTACATAAGAGTGTATTTGATGCAATGAACTTCTGGTTCATGACATTATATGCGACAAATTTCTTGAGAATTTGTCGTAGCTAGTGTATATATAAGATACCAAAAATGCATTCTCGAACCACATTTGAGACACTAAATGGAAAAAGAGAATAATATGTGCTTTTCTGGAGCCATCAAATATAAGTATAATCAAATATTTAAGTTCAAATCTATTATACAAAAATTACAGGTTGAACGTCAAGTTTAAATAAATTTGGTCTTGATATGTAATTCATATTTTTAAATTCTCATATGCATATGTAATTCAACAGTTCATTTAAAAGTGTTTACTTGGTCCTCATTATAAGGTCTCATTCGGAGCTCTCTCATATATACACAAGAGTTCGGTTAGAGCATATATATATATATATATATATATATATATTGAGCACATACTTTGATTTATTAAAGTAGATTTTGCTCCATGTATGATTAGGTAATTAATTAGCTCGGCCTCATTTCAATTGTCTACTGTAAACTGCTACCAAAGGGGGTGGCTATTAGCATTTTGCTAGTAGTATAACAAGTATAGAACTAGTTGTGAAATATTAATTTGCACTCAGCCATATAATAATCGGAATTAATTAACAAATTAGATATATACAAATTAAAGAACATGACTAGCTAATAACCGAAGATACAAGAACAGGAGCACATTATTATTAGCTCACTCGCATATTAATGAACCCATAACATGATCGAGGCCACAGGTAGTTATGTAAATAATCGAGTTGCAGCACATAACATGGTTGATGGGTGTGGATATGAAATAAGTGAGGCAGGTCAGGGGAAAATTGTGATTTTTAATCATATATACGGGATGTATATATACACATATTTTTGGAAGCTCGTGACACACGAGATGACGAGAAGTGGAAGATTCACATGAACATGATTTAATCAGTTAGTCTTAATTAAGGTAGCTTAATTAGTAATCTAAATGATAATCATGCATGCGGCTGCTATAATTAACATGGTGTAAATCATACATGATTTAAGAACATGATATCTGATAATGAGCTCAATTATCATTTGTTAATGTCTAGCAGTTACATAATCACATGATCACGTACAACTATTACGAACATATATTGTAAATTACACACTTAATTAAAGAAAAAGGAAAAACATGAATGAAACAGAGAAAGTCCCTGATTATAAGAAACTTAAACTATCATTGTGTCATCATGATTAAGTGGATTTAATTATCGCTTCGAAGTTAATCATAGTTATGCTTCAGAGATCCCGGCCACAAATGAAGTCAACTAATGCACACAAGTGCATATATATTAGCTTCTCTGATAAATCGAGCTTCTTATGCAACGAAGGTATGATCCGGCCGGCCGCCTACACATGCAAATGGAAGACCATGGTTCATCATTTGGGTCACTAACTTGTTCATATATCATCCACTTCTTTCACATGGTGCCACATGCTTCGATCACTTGGATTGTTTTGTTATCCAGATTTTCGATTAGTTACGAATTAGGGTTTGTGCGATCACTGTTGGGTTTTAGGGTTCAAACAGAAGCCAAGTCTGAAACAAAACTCGGAATCTTTTACTGATGATATGGTCTAAGCAGACTAAGTACTCTAATAATTCCGAACAAACTAACTCGATCCTAACCCTGAAACAAACAAACTGTTATTGAGCTGAATGTATTAACTAACGAGGAAGCATGATTCTATGCTAGTTGGTTCGGCGCACTAATTAATACTCTAATAATATCTACATAATGTCATAATTATCACCCTTTCGGGTGTCCATGTATATATTGGAAAAACTCTTTTTTTATATTTTTTTAAATCACTTACAAGGATTAATCGATATCAGCTCTTCTGCAGCAGTCTGTTAGGTGACAGAACATTCATTACCCCGAAGGGGACCGCTACAACCGGGATATTGGAAAATCTCTGGTTTTGTTAGCTGCGAACCACCTGCATTAGAACTCTTTTTTTTTTCTTTTTTTTTCCTATCATCGACCGATATGCAATTGGTTATTTTTCACAATAATTAAATTTGACACATAATAGGTTTTAGATCAAACCACATGTGATATCCATAACGTACTCATGAAATAAATGTTATGGCACATAAAATTTAGTCTAGAAGTACATGGCCACTTGATTATTTATTTCTTCATAAAAATTAAGCGTTGTACAATATGTATATTCGCCAATACGCGTACGATTTCTTTTTCCTTTCAGATATGCCCCCCGCCCTATATATACGACTTCAATGTTTGATTAGGCTAATCTAAACTTGTATAACTGACAATGCCCCAAATCAGTGAATGCTATAATCGGGATCCGGATCATACTATAAATATTGGCATATTGCTACAAAAAAAACTAGCAATTCTTTGTTATTAACTATATATACAAGTTAATATATACTTGCAATCAACAAAATGAAGTGGCAACGACAAAAGGATTAGCCTTTATGTCTCGCAAGTCGGTCGATCACTGTCTTTCTATAGAGAGGTCGACATTGATTAGTTTTGTCTAGGAACCCCATATAAATAATTGAAGCATTCCTCAACTATAGCTTGGTCAAGGGACTTTACCAGAAAAAACTGCCCACCAACCAATAATTTAACTAGAAACCAACGAACATTGTACATGTAGTTATGAACCGACTAATTAGTTTTAATTTATATGTTACTTTTACAAATTTTATATGCCCCCCACTTGAAATATCGGAGCCCAACTCTTCTTGTATTGCTCTACTTAATTCGTAGAGGATGTAGAAGGGTCATGATCATGAATTAAAATTGTTGCTCGAGTCCAATGTTGGACCATATATACTTAACATGGCCGGTGAGCAAACACAGAGCAACATATAGAGGAGAAGGCACATGGAATGATGGAGTTGCATATTCAGATCCCATGGCGATGTTGCTTGCAGCTGGGGATGAGATCGAGTGGGGTTCTTCTGTTTCTCTACCAATCTACTATGAACAAACTCACCATGAAACATGGTCTCATATTCGATCATATAATACATATATATGACTGAGTTTCCACTCGATCTCGATCAATGATCGAAGCACAAATTAAGCAGCAATATCATCTCAGAAGGGGGAAGAGCACTTGTTGCTAGATATTGGTTTTGCTGGAGGAGGGCCCTGCATGATTCGGCTAGCATATTCTTATATAGTTGAAGAACATCTTTTTGTATTTATATATATAGCCTGTATACACACACACGGACTAGCCATGAGATATTTATGCAAAAGGTAAGAGAAGACAAAAGAACTATAGTCCCAAAAATATCTTGTGCAAACTTGCGGTGCGTTTTGAATTTTACAGGGTGTAATTGTTATTCAGCTACCTAGCTATTTGTGATTAACTATTGCAATGAACACAAAATTATAAAACAGTAATCAATAATGCCCAAAGTATGAATAAAAACATCTCCACGTATATACGACATCTTTCTGTGATAACTCAAACTTCCTTTTCATGAGCGTCTGGATATTCATGACCAATTTAGTCAGAATAAACAACACCATTTTCTGTTTTCTTTTTTTGGCCAATCCACCTCTTTCGACGATTGACTAGCTGGATTCGAACTTCCATTTTATCGGAATGAAAAACTGACGTATCATAAAAGTGATGAAACCAAACGTGCATGATTAGCTTGAACAAGATGATAGACAATGCATGGCACCAACTTTTTGGATCAGAGGAGGACTACTGTCTGCAACAGTGAACTCGCATATACAGTCCAAAATGCTCTCAAAGGAAACTATTCACCTTCATGTTCCATGCACGAGTGTGCTGTCGATTGATCGGCTCTTTAACAGAAAAATATCTTACCGTTTTACCCTGAAAGAGGATAAAGGCATTGCCAACAGTCTTTATACAAATGAATAGTTCGAATTCTTCAGAAGTTTGTTCTGCATTTCCACATAATTGGGGTAGAAAGACAAGACTTGACACTGAAAGAGAGAGGAGCACGCATAATGATAAAAGGTGAGGTGATGAACACTCCCTATGAATTTCTGGATCACCTTTTAATCTCAGCTTTTTTTCTAAGGTCCCGCACTTCTTTGACCCCGAGAAGAGTTTGGGTTGGGGGTCACCCTCCACAAGGACACCCTGAGAGGATAAGTTTGGGTATGTTGGCAAATGGCAATCAAAATGCGAAAGAGTCGGTCCAACCACTGGGTCATGTTTGGGAACAGTCAAAGCAGTTCATCATGGTGAGCCCTAGCCAGTGCATCAAATAATTGCCCGTTGCTGTGGTTAAAACAAAGCCAGCTAGCCATACTACCTTGCCAAACAGTACATTAACCCCCTAAGCTAGGCCCCTACCATCCACTGCTAATGTTCTGTAGCTAGGTAAACCAGAAAAACCTACATGTATTGTTTTCTCTGCGCTCCAGTAGTACTAGCTACTTCTGTGAATACACATAGGACATTGCTACCATTTCAAAGGATCAAGTGAACTGAGTTCAGGTAATCTCATGTAGTTTGTTCACATGCAGTGCATTTTACATCAAATACAGGCATCTTTGATCAGGAATATGAATGTTTTTGATAATTACTAGCTAATACAGGGGGAGAAAGAATGAAGAAGGTTATTAGTAGCTTCTTTTAACAGTATGATTAGTTACCTTATGTTGTTGAATGCTCTATGCAGTTTTCCAACTTGAATTATGGCACATCGATCAGTTCTTTATCTATAAGAACCCTGTGATGCATAGTCTAGGTGAGCAATTATTGGATTTGAAAACAGTTCGTCAAAGTTAGGCTGGGATTTAATCCTCTGAGCAATCAAGCAGAATCGTACCTGTGAAATCCAAGTAGAATGGATTCAAAGACTCAAGGTCAAGAACTTTTTCAAAGCATTTTATCTGATGCTTGTGGCTCGATGCTACTGTTAGAATATCCCAGTGCTACGTTCATGATGCCAATCTAGTCAACAGTTCAATTCCGACGCGAAGCTCGTACATGCCTGATGACTTGTGCAATGCACCAACAGCTTTAATCAAGAAAATAAGTACCAGTTCACATGCATAGTTCAGCTTTCGATATGGCAGCTAGTTCATCCTCTACTTTTACTTACAGAAAACAAAACAAACTCACACCGAGTACATATTAATTTGTGAACATGATCGATTCAACCATCACGTTGGAGTTGAATTCTTTCAAGTACGAAACGACAGCCTCACGAACCTGAAAGATAAGCTATAACAGGTAATTAAATGCACGTATATGCCACCCAACTGAGCTCATGATACTATCTTACACTACATTTTTTATCAACTTTCAACATTCCTCTACTTGGGGATTGCCTATATGGTAGGATGTATAACATATACTCATTTTATCATTAATTGAATCAAAATTATAATTTTGCCAACCCAAATTTACAACACTGACTACAAAGTTATCTAATTTATTTTACACATTTACATATAATTAAACATATTTACGACATGGACAACAACTTGTTCATAAACTCATAAAAATGTTGTCGGTGAGGTAATTATTACCTCTTATAGAACTAAAATTACATAACCAATACCTCATTTTACTACAACGACAACAAATGTGTTATCATATTTGTAAATGTGGGTATCACATACGGATAGGTACTGTAGAACTTCCTCATCTACTTGTATTTCTGACTGAAAATATACAAAAACGAAATTAGAAATGAGCAAGATACCACTAGCTATGCTTCCCTTTTATACACTGTTTGATTTACCAACATTGTTTTCGGGTGCACTTAATTTACTCCTCCAACACATTTGCTCCGATATCAGTCTATGCCTTGTTCGTGAACTCTTGAAAACATCATTATTTTAGGCAGCGTTGCAACTAAGGGGTGGACTTTTAGGCACCGAAACAACCGAAACCGGTTAAAACCGTACCGAACCGACACCGATTAACCGAAACCGAATGAAATTGAGGCAATCGGTTTCGGAAACCACACAAACCGAGTAGTGCGGTGTCAGTTTGCGGTTCCGTGCATCCTAAAAACCGATTAAACCGAACCGAACCGACATATATTAATTTTATATATATTTATTATTAATACTTAATTCTACATTACGTATCATGTTCTTTTCGGTTATGGGTTACAAATAGTAAACTTTCACACATATGATTATGTCTTTAAGTGTTTAAGTCTAACCGAAATTCTTCCCATGTAGTTTTATCTTTTGTTATATATGAATATTTGAGGTTTTAAATGAATTATGTATAAATTTTAGCTTCTATTTTCATTTGGATTACTTATTTGAACTCATTAGATTAACTTATTTAAAGTATTGAGAGTTTACAACTTTGATATTTTTATTTTTATGTTATTTGGTTAACTGTAAAAAAATATTACGAATAATAGGTTTTGTAACCTAAACCGCACCGAAACCGAACCGATGTTAGGTTAACCGACAAGTGCGGTCTTTTATATATTTTTATCGGTTTCGGTTCTAAAAAATAGAAAATTGAAGATTCAGTTTCGGTTTTCGGTTAGTGCTTAAAAACCGAACCGTTAGGACCGAGTCCTCCCCTAGTTGCAACATCAGCGACGAAGGTTGAGAACTTCAAAGATCAACACTAAGGTTGGGCCACCGCTGGATAAGCACGCTCTTGAACATCAAAAGAGACGACGAGGGTGAAAGTTGAGAACTTGAGAGATGGCTTGAGGGAGCTAGAGTCTTTTTTTCTTTTTTCTTTTTTCTCAGTGGTTTGTCGATATAATTTTAAGTACAACAAACTGTCATTTCAAATATTCAAGGTAGAAAACGGAGAAAAATAACTGGAGATTTTTGGTAGATTTATGCTGATTTCAATCAATACTTGAGATGTTCATAATGATCCGGCCACGATTAGGTCAAAACATCACCTAGCATGTTGATACTTAGAGCATATACGACTTGCACATACCCAATGATAGCTCCAAATCTATTGTTCCACATAAATCTTTGTGAATACGAAAGATTAATAAAACTAAGGTTATAAATAATGAAAAGCATGCTAAATCAGCCTAAATGTATGCATGAATGTTGACAGAGCATACCATTCGAAAAATTAATTACATTTTTTCATGATAAAAGAAATCGTAATACCATTAATTGGTCCCGCGCGCATATGATTACCATTTTCTTCTTCAAAGCTAGGTCACCAATCCGTTATAGATTCATGCTGACATTATTAAATGCCAAACCTAATAACCGATCTTGGCATCTATACCCAAAAAGCGCCATGAGTTTTGTTGGTGTTGTTTTCTAGCACTAACGGGTCAACGATAGATCCGTTGAAATCGTATGTGTAAAGTGGCGAGGTAGCTTCCTCTCTCCACTTCGTAGTAGGCTTCCTCTACTTGATAGCGAGCTAGCCTCTCTTCTTGATGGCGAGCTTGCCTCCCTCCTTGATGGCGAGCTTGCCTCCCTCCTTGATGGCGAGCTGGATTCTCTCCTTGATGGCTAGCTGCCTTCTCTCCTTGATGGCGAGCTGCCTTCTCTCCTTGGTGGTGAGATGCCTTCTCTCCTGGATGGCGAGCTGGCTTCTCTCCTTGATGGCGAGCTGCCTTCTCTCTTTGATGGCGAGCTGCCTTCTCTCCTTGGTGGCGAGATGCCTTCTAACCTGGATGGCGAACTAGCTTCTCTCCTTGATGGCGAGCTAGCTTTCTCTACTTCTTCTTGGCGTTGGACATTCGCCACTTGACTTGGGTCTTCTCTTCTTTAAGTTGGTGGAGTGTCACTAGATGACCTGTTGACATGCGAACTAGGAGGTTATCGGAGGACCAACCAAAGGTCGGCCAAACACTCTCCGATGCCCAAGTCAGTAAAATGTTTGGAACAATAAATAGATATTGGAGAAGAATCCTCAACCTCAGCCTTGGGAAGGCTTGGTATTTATAGGAGGGAAAATCAGAGACGTGAAAAGGAAGAGCATAGGCTTAACATGGCTAAAATCAGGGTGTCAGTCTTGCTTCCTGACAACCCCTTCATTCCATGATGGGTTTGGCAGAGTTGATAACACGTGTTGACACTATGTGGTCTCTTCTTATCAAATCAGTCCCGATTTATACCTTCTCGACACTTGAGAGGTACCTTAGCGTACAAGAATAAAAGGATGCGGGGTTTGCAACCGAGCGGACGCGGAATGAGATTGCTGGATGCAGACTCCGCTTCTACGTGCATGCGGACTCTGCTTCTTGCTTCTTTGCGGAGTCCTCATGCGAACTCTAATAGCCAGCTCGCACGAGCTCGCTGGCGGGTCAATACTTTCAAACCCAACCATGTTGAGCTCGCCGGTGTGACGCGGATTGTGAAATTAACTAATGTTCACTTAGACACTTACTATCTCACCCAAATACTAATTTGGGTGTAAACAAAAGGTAAACCGTTAACTCTCGGATAATGGTTTAAGTGCGTTGAAATGTTAGAGTCATACGTGGCTCTTTGACATTTCTACGCTTCCTACGTGGACTGAGTTGAAAAGTCAAGTTTTGTTGCTGAACCAAATTATAGACATCAACAAGCCCCCAGTTCCCTGGACAACCAAGGCCTTTGTTGGTTAGGGAACTCAATTGGAGGAAGAATTTGGTGAACCTAAGAAATTGATCTTGTTGTCTGAGCAAGATAGGCTCTTTTTCTGGTAGCTCAAGTAGGTTACCTTGTGTGCACTCTGTGAATCGGTCTCAGCTAGCGATGTTAAGACCCGCCCCGAATTTCACACTGAAATCCGAGGTGAGTCCTGCAGGGACCACCTCCAAGGAAAATTTACCGAATGACTCGGTAAACCTCCCTTAAAAATGGACAACCATAACCCGGAAGAATTAGAGAACCACTCTTTTAACTGAAAATAACATCCTCCCCTACAACCCATAAATAATTAGAATAAGTTACACAAAATCCCAACAGTATTCAGAGTTACTATAAAATAAAATAAACACAACATAAACTAACAATCTCCTAGTAGATTAAACATGTAACTTACTGGCGAAATGTAGCGGAAAGATGAGTGACTATGCCACGACGTCTCCTTCCAGACCCCACTCGAACGCTGCAGACTGGGCATTTTAAAAACGAAGAGCCTAGGGGAAAATATTCAAAAACGTCAGAGTGAGTGGACAAAAGCAATTTCGACAACAAATAAATATTTTTCTAAAAATACTTTAAAAGAAAACGCTTTACCTGCTACAGCTTAAAAACTTCACTCGAAAATTCTGAACTAGTGTCTACCCTCGCTAGACTCCCAAACTTTAAGGAAAAAGGCCTCACAGGCTAGAATATTATAATATCAGTATGTATTCACACTCGTCTATCTCTTGTACGATATCTATGAATAAGTTCAAAAAATAGATAATCATACAAGACTAACACTCCCGTCACCCCATACTGGAATTGTACCTCATTATTGGGGAAACGTACGAGTGGGTATATATACGTGCTGATTCCTTGTACGAATTCTATGAATGAATTCGAAGAATAGAGAGTCGTACAACGCTACGACGCTGGTATATAACGCTCACGTCACCTCATACTAGAATTGTACCTCAATATGGGGGAAAATTATGTATAGCTAGCTAGCAAGCATTTATTTATATACATACTATTCTCATAATCAACTATATATGAGTATAATCACCGAAATTCTCAATTTTGGGAAATTTCCAACAACAGAAAATTATTCAACAATAAATCATTTTAAGCACGTTATTTAAAACAAAGATTTACTCACAAATTAGGCCTAAGCTTGATGTCGGTCGGAGGCCTTGTCAGCTCGAGCCTTCTCGCATCCTGTTCCAAAAACATAAATAAATCCTTAAATAAAACACGACGCATAAAGAAAATAGACATAATTAAAAATGAGCTTCGCGCGCTCAACCATGCCTACACTCAAAATATTAATTTCACTGCCACCTAATAAACCTCCACAAATTTTAACCGATAACCTCTACACCTTCCACATTTCTAACCTTAAATAATTAATCACGTGACCGTATTCTAACTTATTAATCCACAAAAATACCAAACTACAAAAATTCCCAAACCTATCTAAAACTCCTCTAAAAATTTGAAAACTCATTCCATTAAACTCCTCATAAAATTCCTTACTAAAAGCATTTTTTCCAGCGGCGGCTCCGCTGGTAGCGGGGGCCCGCGACCAGCTCCGATGACCTCCAATGCCTATCAAAATTTGACAGCACATTCCTCTCAACCTCCTATACAACTTTCCTAACTATCACAAACACCAATTCCAAATCTAGCTATGTCAATCAAACGAAAACACATAATAAGCCATAGAATTTCCGTTACCGATTTCTCCTTACCTAGCTCGAGATGGAGGGAGCCCTTTGGAGGGATTGCTGCATGGGAGGAGGGCTTTTTTTTTAGTCAAGGCTCGCCAGCTATGGCAGCCGGAGGAAGGAGTTCCGGCGACGGGAACACTCGGACAGTCGGGGTTTCCGATGGGTTTTCCCGTCGATCGGCGGTGCTAGGGAGACTCTCACCGGTCTAGAATGGGAGCTAGGTCGGAGGCCGACAGATTGGGCCCAATGAGGTGGCGAATGGAGGCCGGGCGGCGATGGACGGACAGACGTCAGACGTTTATGGGCGGAGTGAACTCGGGGAGAGAGAGAGAGAGAGAGATATATATATATATATATATATATATATATATATATATATATATATATAGGGCGCACGTGGGATGAGAGAGGGAGAAATGGGTTGGGCTCGACCTAGCCAGGTCCAACTTCCCATATACCCATTTCAAAATTTAACACCCCATCTATGGCTGCCTGCCTCCGTCGCGTCTTTCCCATCCATGGCTGACCTAAAATTATCGAGGTGACCGTATGGATCAGTGGAAGTGTCGTAAAGATCAATCCTTTGGAACTTCGTGTTATTGGAAGTCTTGCCGTGCATTACGGACTCCGTATATGGGAGTGGGAGTTCCTCTGAACCGAGATCAGGGATGTACGGTGATTTCCTCAAATCCATATGGTCCATTCTTCTATATATGACTCCTAGTTCCCCCTTTTACAGCTTGTTTAACTAGGTCTGCCATGGCTGACGCTGTCAAGGGCTCTTTTGAAGGGCTTAACGATTTGGCAATCCTCTTGTGCCGTTTCTTGGAAGCAGCCCAACGCTCTTTACTTTTTGGCCTCGCATGCCGTTGATAATCATCACAAGACAAACTCTCATGCTCCGAGCTCTCATCTTCTGATTCACTGTTTCACTCGTCGTCAGTCTTCGACTCTAGGAGGTCATTCGGGCCTTCCTTCTCCTTGATGTGATGTTTGATGCTTGGAGTCCTTTCCCGTTGTGTCAGAAGTTCCTCATTAGCTTCTTCCAGTTGCTTTGTCAGGCGTTCGTTGCTAATTGCATGACTCTCGCACCTTTGATTGATCAACTTGGTTTGCGTTTGAATGTCTTCAAGGACTCGAGCAAAGATTTCAAGTTGTCCCTTGAGAGATTTCGAGTGGTTGACCTTCCTCTTGCTTCTTCACGGAGTCTCCGCGCGAAGCCATCTCGTCCCGCCTCTTTGGATTTGAGGCATAGCCCCCTTGCAGGGGGCCATTGGGATGGTGTCTCTCACGTCCTCAACATTTGTTTGTTGGTCTAAGTTCGGGTCACATTCGAGCTGACCCTCTTGATCTAGCCATTGGTATGATTCTGAGTTGTTCTTTACCATGCTTGATAGGGGTAGCGAGCGGAATCACGGTGCTTAGTGTTCGTCGTTCCCGCAGATGGCGCCATTTTGTTGGTGTTGTTTTCTAGCACCAACGGGTCAACGATAAATCCGTTGAAATCGTACGTGTAAAGTGGCGAGCTAGCTTCCTCTCTCCACTTTGTAGTAGGCTTCCTCTGCTTGATGGCGAGCTAGCCTCTCTTCTTGATGGCGAGCTTGCCTCCCTCCTTGATGGCGAGCTAGCTTCTCTCTTTGATGGCAAGTTGTCTTCTCTCCTTGATGGCGAGCTGCCTTCTCTCCTTGGTGGTGAGATGTCTTCTCTCCTCGATGGCGAGCTGCCTTCTCACTTTGATGGCGAGGTGCCTTCTCTCCTGGATGGCGAGCTGCCTTCTCTCCTTGATGGCGAGCTAGCTTTCTCTACTTCTTCTTGGCGTTGGGCATTCGTCACTTGACTTGGGTCTTCTCTTCTTCAAGTTGGTAGAGTGCCATTGGATGACCTGTTGACATGTGAACTAGGAGGTTATCGGAGGACCAGCCTAAGGCCAACCATACACTCTCCGACGCCCAAGTCAGTAAAATGTTTAGAACAATAAATAGAGATTGGACAAGAATCCTCCTCCTCAGCCTTGGGAAGGCTTGGTATTTATAGGAGGGAAAATCGGTGATGTGGAAAGGAAGAGCATGGGCTCAGCATGGCTAAAATCAGGGTGTCAGTCTTGCTTCCTGACAACCCCTTCATTCCAAGATGAATTTGGCAGAGTTGATAACACGTGTCGACACTATGTGGTCTCTTCTTATCAAATCAGTCCTGATTCATGCCTTCTTGACACTTGAGAGGTACTTTAGCGTACAAGAATAAAAGGATGTGGGGCGTGCAACCTCGCAAATGCGGAATGAGATTGCTGGATGCGGACTCCGCCTCTACGTGCATGCGAACTCCGCTTCTTGCTTCTTTGCGAAGTCCTCAAGCGGAGTCCTCATGCGAACTCTAATAGCTAGCTTGCACAAGCTCGCTGACGGGTTAACACTTGTAAACCCAACTATGTTGAGCTCGCCGGTGTGACGGAGATTGTGAAATTAACTAATGTTCACTTAGACACTTATTATCCCACCCAAATACTAATTTGGGTGTAAACAAAAGGTAAACCGTTAACTCTCGGATAATGGTTTAAGTGCGTTGAAATGTTAGAGTCATACGTGGCTCTTTGACATTTCCACGCTTTCTACGTGGATTGAGTTGAAAAGTCAAGTTTTGTTGCCGAACCAAATTATGACATCAACAAGTTTGTTACATGTTTGATAAGTTTGTTACATGTTTGATTATGAAGGAAGAAATTGACATGAAACATTAGAAAGGGGCACAACCACGACACGAAGGGCAAATCTTACTCCGTTCAGAACTCTAATAGCCTAACGGCCGTCAAACAGTTTGTCATTGTTTGCTGGACAGGTCGCCGTCTTTTTACGCCGAGCAACTTAAACTCCGACCCGTGTAAGGCAGTGAAGTGGCCCATCCAACCGACTTTTTTTTTTTATAAAAAACAAAGATAGAGACCCGTCGTCACTTTCGCCGGTTTCTTTCCTCGTGTTTTTTGTGTGAGGTTTATTTCCTTCACTGATTGATTCTTGTTTAAGCTCCATCTCTCTCACTCTCGTTCCTTTTGGATATTTTGTTTCGAGACTTTGATATGGAAATTTCTATGAAGCATTCCAGAGGAAAAGGTTGGTGGAGCGGATGGGATATACTAGGTTTAGGAGTCATCTCTTTTGGGTCAGTTTTTCCGAGTATTTTCCCAAACATGGATGGTGATCGATCATAACTGGGATGGCAAGTGAAAAATTTAATGTAGATTTCTTCTCTTGGTTCAATTATTGATGGGTTTTCTGAATATTGGGAACTTAAGAGCAAAGAAAGTAACACATGTTGCATGATCTAATGCATACAGAGGCAAGTGACAGAACACAAGAACACATTGTTGATGAAATTTGGTGCAATGACACGCCTATTGGTTATATTCATCATTAATTTAACAGTAGAATTAAATTCAGTTTACCCCCCTAATCTTTGATGTTAAAATCAGTTCAGTCCTGCAACTTTTTTTAAAATCAGTTCGCCCCTTTAACTTTCATAAACACATCAGTTTACTTTGTGTTAAATCAGTTCGCCCCTTCAACTTTTGTAAACACATCAGTTTTGTCCAATTTTTATCACCAAACTGACAAGGGGACCCATTTTTAACAAAAAGTTGCAGGACTGAACTGATTTTGACATCAAAAATTAGGGGGTAAACTGAATTTAAAAAAAAACTAAAGGGGCGAACTGATTTTAAAAAAAGTTACAGGACTGAACTGATTTTGTCACCAAAGATTTAGAGGGTAAACTGAAATTAACTCTTAACAGTATGTACCAAGTATTTGCAAAACTCTAACTGAAAGCTAATTAAGCCTCCACTGGTCGCCGCTTAAATCATCTAGGAGTATTAGTTTCACACACTTATACCTTAGGCATTCACAGAAATTAAGAGAAAGTTTAGAACTTCAGTGATTTATTTTTCTTTAACATACAACACCATTACAATATAAAAGGAGCTGATTTATTAAGTAGCTATATATATATATATGTATATATATATCCTGGGCTGCCTGGTTAGTCCAGCAAAGAACTGCATATTTTTTTACTTTCCCTAACAGCGTATATGATTTATCATCAACTGATGCTTTGGCTAAAAAATCCTGCATTTCATTATGTGATACTTTATTTTTGGTATAAAATTCCATTTCTAAGGGTCTCTTATATTTTACGATGTTTTCTTTTTCTGTTAATTTATTTTTCGTACTAGTTTTCCTTATTGATTGAGAAGTAAGCACAATCAAATGCTAACAAGAGGCTGCCAAAAACTTTGTTGACGACCTTTGCTTTGTTTACGAAGTCACAAACCCTTGGGGTGATCTGCTAACGGTAATACACAAATTAAGAGCCAAACATGGATGGTATCACAGGCCCAAACTTGTGATGGTCAGGAATTGACGATCATGTAAACGAGTATATAGGAACAGTCGTGAGGAGTAAATCTTACAGGACTGCAACTCATGTTACTTGGGCGCATTAGATGGTACTACTACTAACTATCTATATAGGTTGATATATAACTTTACTAACTGGAGCAAAGAAGTATCTGAGTGCAGAGAAATTACACTCGGTTTCCAGACTCTCCTCTTTATGCATGTAAACTTTTCCTGAATAAAGCATGAAAGAGTTCATTTTGTTGATGAAGAAAGAATGGCTTCTGCTCAGAGAGAAGCGACAACAACAACGTACAACATCTAAAGAAAGTGGCACCATACGATTTGAAAATTAACATTCGACAAAGTCAGCAATGTATAGGGAATCTGATCCCAAGAAAGCAAGAAATGTGTAAACTGTAACCATTTCCAAAGAGTACTGGTGATTGGATCCTCCTATAGTCTTTTACCTAACTGAAGTTATAAAAGCTCTGCACTGAAGTACTCCCTCCGAAGCTGCCTAAATGGAAAAAAAAAATAACAACTTCAAACACGGAATCAAAACAGTTGTAGCTGCATGCAGAGAAAAAACTATTCCAACAATTCAACAAATGAAAGAATTCAATGCTTACCGATCCAAGATCACACATGCCATTGCGATGGAGAAAGATTTTTGTATCCAGTGAAATGAGCAGGGTTGCTTCCAAGAATAAAAGACTTGATGATTCCTACATGATGAAACAGCTCACGGCCTTCTCCGTCTCTTTCAAAGTTAGAGATGAATTCAGGGCACATATCATATAGCAGCACTTCTTTCAGGGATTTAAGATCATCAGGGGCGAATACTGGAAGAAGCTTCAAATTCTGGCATCTAGACATGGTTAACTTCTGAAGCATAGGCATTGCCCTTTGCTCAACTGCCATAAAATTCAGTCCATCAAATTTGTCTAGACTCAGTATCATTAGCTTCTTGAATGTGGCAGCTTTGAATATTAACTCTGTCCCTTCGTAGTAGTTCGCCAGCTCGAGCTTCAACAGATGAGGTAATTCTTGAAGGGCCTCAAGTGGATTGGCTGCAGCTATCAGTTTTGACCACTTCAAACCAACCTTTACTAAGCTATGAAGTTGAGGAACCCACTTTGGTATGCCTTCTAGTCTCCCCTTCATGTATAGATGTTCGAGAGGGGGTAGAGAGGAATTCATATGATCCAAATCAAGAATTTCGTCCTCGCTTGTTGATTGAACATCAAATCAAGAATTTCGTCCTCGCTTGTTGATTGAACATCAAATATATGTCGTCTTTATCTCCACACCCAAGCGTATAGAAGCTGTGTTCCCAAATCCCAATTGAACATTCATGTAAGTTTGGTACTTATATACAAACCTAACCCTAACTCAAGCAAATACCCAGCTTTATATATTTAATATAATCTAGTTGATCAATATGTAAACTACCTTCATCTATTGAAAGAATATCAACTGTGAAATTCCTAGATGATCACTATGGATGAAATCAACACCAACAACCATATAAATTGGTGAGAAAGGATGAGAGAATGGATCAGTTGGGCGTCTGATACAGTTGAAGACGGCACATATCAGATATGAGAGAAGAAGAAAAGAAAAACAGGTTAAGATAAAGGGATCCCCTTACATGCCTTGGGGTATGCATACCTCGTCTAGGTGGCATTAACTCTGTTAACTGACTCACTAACTCCGTTAACTAACTCACTAACTCCGTTACGATTTTTTTTCCAGTTAATCCTTAGTTTTTTAACCTCTCTCTCTCTCTCTCTCTCTCTCTCTCTCTCTCTCTCTCTTTTCAGTCAATCGATCTTCAGATTTTTTAACATCTCTCTCTCTCTTACTCTCTCATGATTAACTCAATCTTCTTCTTCAACTCTACCCACCACTAAATGGGTCTTCGTCTTCTTCGTCACCACTGCCAATGTCCCAACGCATTCGCTTCGTCATCTCTACTGTACTACTTCTCTACCTTTGTTTCTACAACCTTGTCATCACGTCAGCCGTGACAGAGTTCGACTTTGGGACCCTGACTCTGAGCAGCCTCAAGCTTCTAGGCGACACCCACTTGAACAATGGCAGCATGCGTCTCACTCACGACCTCGCCGTACCCAACTCCGGCGCCGGTAGAGTCCTCTACTCGAAGCCCATCTGCTTCAAGCAACCATCCAATCCTTTTTCGGCGAGTTTCTCTGCATTCTTATCATCTCGTCGGACGATGAGATTGTCGGAGATGCTGGCAGGTGTATGGGGCTAATGAGAGTGGATGATTCGGCTTTGGGTTCGGGTTGTCACAGCTGCGGCTTTCGCCTTGGCTCTGTTTGTCGAGGTTATGATTTAGGTTTACAACAAGAAGATTAGACATGTTAAGAAATCAGAGTCTAGTTTTGCTTCGGATGTGATCAGAATGCCTAAGAATTCTTGAGAAGTCTACTTGTTTACGAAGTCTGGTCTACTTATTTCTGAGTAAGGTCTACTTTTTTAGTGAGACAAAATAGTCTACCTATTTACGAAGACTAACATACATGTTTTGTGAACATGGTGTACAAGGTTTTCGAATCATTGACTCATACTACGCGTAAACCAACTCTAAAGTTTCCATAATTTATAGACACTTGAAGAATTCTTGAGAGGTCTACCGGTTTACAAAACCTAGTCTGCTTATTTACGAGTAAGGGTCTACTTTTTTTTTGAGACAAAATGGTCTACATGTTTACGAAGACTAACCTACATGTTTTGTGAACATGGTGTACAAGGTTTTCGAATCATTGACTCATACTACGCGTAGACCAACTCTAAAGTTTCCAGAATTCATAGACACTTAAAGAATTCTTGAGAGGTCTACCTGTTTACAAAGCCTGATATGCTTATTGAAGAGTAAGGTTCTACTTTTTTTGTGAGACAAAAATGGTCTACATGTCTACGAAGACTAACCTACATGTTTTGTTAACATGGTGTACAAGGTTTTCGAATCAATGACTCATTACGCGTAGACCAACTTTAAAGTTTCCAGAATTCACAAATACTTGAAGAATTCTTAAGAGGTCTACATGTTTACGAAGCCTGGTCTGCTTATTTACGAGTACGGGTCTACTTTTTTTTGTGAGATAAAATGGTCTACCTATTTACGAAGACTAACCTACCTGTTTTGTGAACATGGTGTATAAGGTTTTCGAATCATTGACTCATACTACGTGTAGACCAACTCTAGAGTTTCCGGAACTCATAGACACCTGAAGAATTCTTGAGTGGTCTACCTATTTACGAAGTCTGGTATGCTTATTTCTGAGTAAGGGTCTACTTTTTTAGTGAGACAAAATAGTCTACATGTTTACAAAGACTAACCTACATGTTTTGTGAACATGGCGTACAAGGATTTCGAATCATTGACTCATACTACGCGTAGACCAACTCTAAAGTTTCCAGAATTCACAGACACTTGAAGAATTCTTGAGAGGTCTACATGTTTACGAAGCCTGGTCTGCTTATTTATGAGTAAGAGTCTACTTTTTTTGTGAGATAAAATGGTCTACCTATTTACGAAGACTAACCTACATGTTTTGTGAACATGATGTACAAGGTTTTCGAATCATTGACTCATACTACACGTAGACCAACTCTAAAATGTCCAGAATTCACAAACACTTGAAGAATTCTTGAGAGGTCTACATGTTTACGAAGTCTAGTCTGTTTATTTCTGAGTAAGGGTCTACGTTTTTAGTGAGACAAAATGGTCTACCTGTTTACGAAGACTAACCTACCTGTTTTGTGAACATGATGTACAAGGTTTTCGAATCATTGACTCATACTAGGCGTAGACCAACTCTAAAATTTCCAAGATTCACATACACTTGAAGAATTTTTTAGAGGTCTACCTGTTTACGAAGTCTGATCTGCTTATTTAAGAGTAAGAGTCTACTTTTTTTGTGAAACAAAATGGTCTACCTGTTTACGAAGACTAACCTGCATGTTTTGTGAACATGTTGTACAAGGTTTTCGAATTATTGACTCATACTACGCGTAGACCAACTCTAAAGTGTCCAGAATTCACATACACTTAAAGAATTCTTGAGATGTCTACCTTTTACGAAGCCTGGTCTGCTTATTTACAAGTAAGGATATACTTTTTTTGTGAGGCAAAATGGTCTACATGTTTACGAATACTAACCTACATGTTTTGTGAACATTGTGTACAAGATTTTCGAATCATTGACACATACTATGCGTAGATCAACTCTAAAGTGTTCAGAATTTACAGACACTTGAAGAATTCTTAAGATGTCTATCTGTTTACAAAGCCTGGTCTACTTATTTACGAGTAAAGATCTACTTTTTTTGTGAGGCAAAATGGTCTACTTGTTTACGAAGACTAACCTACCTGATTTGTGAACATGGTGTACAATATGTTCGATCCTTAACTCATGATATGCTTAGACCAACTCTAAAATGTCAAGAATTCACAAATACTTGAAGAATTCTTGAGAGGAATACGTGTTTCTGAGTAAAGGTCTACTTGTTTTACTACTTTCATGGACATTTTCTCTTATAAAGGTTGACGTTTCGGATGGTCATACTTAACATTGTTAGGAAAGTGTGCTGGTTTTATAGGCAAGGTCTACTCATTCTGTAAACAAAGTTTACTTGTTTAACGTGTTAGAGTCTACTACTTTCATGAAACATTTGCTCCTATAAAAGTAGACATGTTATAGGGTTGTACTTTAAAGTGTTACGAAATGTATTGCTCTTATCTGCAGTACTAATTTTGCAAGTAATGTCTACTCATTTAATATGCCAAGTCTACTATTTTCATTAGAAGAATAGTCTGCATGTTTCCGAGTAAAGGTCGAGAATTCCCAAACTCACTCTTGCATGAGAGGGGTACGTTCTTACGATGCATAGTCTGCTTATTTTTAAGTAAAAGTCTATGTGTTTATGGAGATGAACGTACCTCTTTTGTTAAGCGGCTGTACATTTTGTGAGCAAAGTCTACCTATTTAATTTACAAAATCTAATAGTTTCATGATACACTTATAACATGGTAACAAAGCAATGCTCAACTCAGAAAGTGTCCCACTTTTATCTGAACTACATCATCTAACTTTAACATCTTTGTTGCATTGTAGATACTTTTAACTGCGTCATATATCTTGACATTCTTTATCTTTGCTGCTCTTAGTGTAGCAACTTTTTCGGAGAATGTGATATGTAATTCTTCCATAATTTATTCTGTATGCTCCATTGAATGCTTGCACACTCAGTGTCTGGAGAAAAAAATATAACACCATCAACTATCAGTCATGCACAATAAAAAAAACTATCAATTATGCGATCAATAAAGATAAGTGCAAGATACCAAGTCCTGCATATGACATTTAAACTAACATAAATTAGTCCACTCGACCACAGAGCAATGTAAATAACCTGCTTGGATTTATTTCACTTCAATGAGGTTCTGATTCAATTAAGAGAAGGGTTTTCAGATCTATTCAGTAGTGCAATTTCAGGAATGCTACCCAGTTAAGTAAGATCATCACTTTGTAGACACTACGGCTACTTAGACGAATACGATAGTGAATAGAAGGCAGAAAACGAAACCTAGAGCTCTGATACCAACTGTCAAGACCCGCCCTGAATTTCACCATGAAACCCAAGATGAGTCATGCGGGGACCACCTTCAAGAAAAATTTACCGAAGGACTCGGCCAACCTCACTTGAAAATGGACAACCCTAACTCGAAAGAACAAAATATAGAAAAAATATAGAATCACTTTTTTAGAGAATAAATTAACATTTTCCACTACAACCCAAAAGTAGCCAGAATAAGTTATATAAAAATTCCAACAGTATTCAGAACTACTAAAAATTTAAAAACACAACGGAAGCTGACAATCTCCTAGTAGATTAAACATGTAACCTACTGGCGAAATGTAGCGGATAGATGGGTCACTATGCCTCAACGTCGCCTTCTAGACCTCACGCGAACGCTGCATACTAGACATTTTAAAAACGAAGAGCCCAAAGGAAAATATTCAAAAACGTCAGAGTGAGTGGACAAAAGCAATTTCGACAACAAATAAATATTTCTCCAAAAATACTTTCAAAGAAAACGCTTTACCAGCGACAGCTTAAAAGTTTAACTTGAAAATTCTGAACTGGTGTCTAGCCTCGCTAGACTCCCAAACTTTTTGAAAAATGGCATCTCAGGCTAGAATAAAATATATATCAGTATGTATTCACACTCGACTATCTCTTGTACGATATCTATGAATAAGCTCGAAATATAGATAATCATACAAGACTACGACGCTGACTAACGCTCACGTCACCCAATACTGGAATTGTACCTCAGTATGGGGAAAATCACGTATAGCTAGCTAGCATTTATTTATATACATAATATTCTCATAAACAACTATATATGAGTATAATCACCGAAATTCTTAATTTCGGGAAATTTCCAACAACAGAAAATTATTCAACAATAAAGCATTTCAAGCACAGAAAAATTCACATCTATCAGCTATATTTCGCCAGTAGGTTACCTATTTAATCTACTAGGATATTGTTAGCTTCCGCTGTGTTTTTACATTTTTAGTAACTCTGAATACTGTTAGGATTTCTGTATAACTTATTCTTGTTACTTTTGGGTTGTAGCGGAAGATGTTATTTTATTTTGGTTAATTAAGTGGTTATATTCTGTTCTTCCGAGTTAGGGTTGTCCATTTTCAAAGGAGGTTTGCCGAGTCCTTCGGTAAATTTTCCTTGGGGTGGTCCTCGTATGACTCACCTCGAGTTTCAAGGTGAAATTCGTAACGGGTCTTGATAGTTGGTATCAGAGCTCTAGGTTTTGTTTTCTGCCTCTTATTCACTATCGTATTTGCATAAGTAGCCGTAGTGTCTATAAAGAGATGATCCGACCGCGGCGGATTCATCAGCAGTTTATGTTTTGGATACTATGTGTTATTGGGTATGTGTGATAGTTCTATTAGTCTTGTTTATAGACTACTAAATGTCTTCCTCCTCATGTACTAGGCCTCCTAGGCGCCGACCCCGTGTAGCTTGTCAGGACCCGTCCCGAATTTCATCCTGAAATCCGAGGTGAATCCTGCGGGACCCACCTCAAGAAAAATTCTACCAAAATTCTTGGTAAAACCTCCCTTGATAATGGGTAACCCTAACTGGAAGAAAAATCACCAAACCCAATTCAAATATTTTCCCAATAATAATCATGAATAATAATCTCTCAAAGACAATAAATGAATCTTTTCAACAGTCATCACTAGAGTTTAACCAACCCAAATATGCAGAGCATCTAATAGAATAATATCTGAGAGAAATAATAACATAGGTTAACTCGTAACCTATATGGGAAGACTGGATGCAATGAAAATTTATAACAAGCCTCCGATCCTCGCCGAACCGAACTCTGCAGACTGGGCATTTAAAACCGATAGGCCCAGGGGAGAAGCATTTAAAAACGTTAGAGTGAGTGGACAAAATAAATAGCAAAAAATAATGGAGCAATGAAGTCAAATATATGCTCTCCCAACGTTTCCATAAATATTCAAAATTAAAATGACGAACCAATCCCATTGGTTCTCATTAATTAAATATTTCATCATAACGATAAGCCTCCCAGGCTAGGGTTTGAGCCTCCCAGGCTATAGTAGCGTCCCACGCTAGGCGCACTACTCACTTATAGTGAGCAGCCGCTCATAATGGCTAGCTAACATATATATATATATATATATAAATACCGATCGGTTGCCTCCTAGGCTATAATAGCGTCCCACGCTAGGCGCACTACTCACCGATAGTGAGTAACCACTCAATAATGTTTAGCTAGCAATAAAGATCATAAATCAACCCTTTCTGGTGAAAAGAAAAAAAACAAATTTTTGAAAAATCATTTTCTGAAAATAATTATAACAATCACTTGACATGTCTCACATGTCAATTAAAATGCTCAAAAGAATTCCCAAAATTTAATGGAACTCTTTACTCCAAATGCCTTGGAAAATTAAATAAATTTTATTGCATGCATGACATTTAAATCAAGGGTCCACTCACAGTGCTTGGCTAAACCTGTCGACGACCCGAAGCTTCTGCTGAATAATCCTCCTCACGGCCTGGACAAAAATAATATCAATTCTCGAACTGAAATAAAACTTCAACAAATGACCCATAAAAATTTAAGGGCTTAAAATTATCTTCTCCCTTGTCCAACTTTCCATTCTTAATACTTTAAGACTCAAAATTCACCACCATCCCCGATGGCCAATATTTAACCTTAAACAAATTTTAAATCCAGCTAACCCAAATATCAGCACTCCAAATTATATACCGCCAAATTCCTTAACTATCGAAAAAAAATCTTAAACTTATTAAAACTCCTCCAAAAATTATAAAACTCATTCCATACTACTCCTCATCAAAATCTCCACAAAAAATATTTTTCCGGCGGCGGCTCCGCCGGCATCCATTTTCCGGCGACCTCTAATGCTTCTCAAATTTTGACAGAGTAATCCTCTCAACATACCCAACAACTTTCATAACTAGCACTTAGTCCAATTCCGAGGCTAACTAGGGCAATCGAACTAAAACATCCTAAAATCCCTAAAACTTCCAATTATACAAAACACCACAACGAGATCGAAATAGACCGATTCCTTTTGAGGGAATACTCACCTTGATGAGGGCTACAAGTTGAGCCAAAAATCACGGCCTATGGTGGCCGGAGGACGGAGCTCCGGTGAAATGTTGATCGGCGGCTTCCGGCGGCTTTTCTCCTCTCTGGCGGCTCTACCGGCTCGGATGGTTGTCCGGGGAGAGAGAGGAGGCGACGGGGGTCCTTCCTGGGCCGGAGCGGTGGTCCGTCGCTGGTGGGACGACGGCGAGGCTTTCTGGCGGGCACGGGTTCGGGAGCTCGGGAGGAAGAACAAGGAAAAGAAAGAAAAAGAAAAGAGAAGAAATGGGAGGGCTCAGGCTGCATCCCCCTACCCGGTCCAATAATTATACCCAACGCAACAAAAAGCCCACTTCAAATATTTACCCTTTTTTACTAACTCTAAACTTTACCATTAAATTTATAACTTTACCATGCTTACTCCGAATTTAACACATAGCATGTCTACGAACTCGCAATGACGTCCTCTACAACTTTCATGAAGAAAGTTTTCCCAAATTCCCAACAGAATAAAAAGTCAACTTTAAAGTCCTTAACAGTAAACGGTTAATTAATACGGTAAAAGACCAAAATAATACCGGAATAAATAACCGTAAAATAACTTAAGAACTGGGGCGTGACATAGCTACCTCGTCCAACGCCAATGAGGGTGATGATGTGAAAGGATTAGTCGATTCTATTGGGGACATGTTGAGAGGTGCGTTGGATGGGGTTCATCATCCTCGATCTGTGAGGAAGATAGACATTTCTGACGTAGGGGCAGTAGAGTTCAAGGGTGCCAAGGGACCCCTTGATGCTTTTTCTTGGGTGGACAAGATGTAAAGGGCTTTCAAGAGCACAGAACTGCCAGAAGAAAAGAAAGTAAAGATGACAGTGTCTTTTCTAGACGATTCAGCTCATCATTGGTGGACTCTCATCAGGAGGAATAATGATAGTGTTCAAACTATGACTTGGGAGCAGTTCAAGGCGTTATTCTTGGGTCAGTATTTCAACCACTCTCATTGTAGTAGAATTCAGTCAGATTTTTTGAGCATGGCTTAGAGAGACGATGAGGTGTCATCGAGTTTGAGCAGAGGTTCACCACTCTGAGCTACCATGTGTCATATCGCCAGTAGGTTACCTGTTTAATCTACTAAGAGATTGTTAGCTTCCGCTGTGTTTTTAAATTTTTAGTAGCTCTGAATACTGTTGAGATTTCTGTATAACTTATTCTAGCTACTTTTGAGTTGTAGCGGAGGATGTTATTTTATTTTGGTTAATTAAGTGGTTATATTTCGTTCTTCCGAGTTAGGGTTATCCATTTTCAAGGGAGGTTTACCGAGTCCTTCGGTAAATTTTCCTTGGAGGTGGTCCCCGTATGACTCACCTCGGGTTTCAGGGTGAAATTCGGAGCGGATCCTAACAGTTTTAGTGTAGAGTGACCAAAAATCTGGAAAAAATTGGAATTGGTTGACAACAGTGTGAGGAACCATGTCCTCCCGATCTGGACCAATCCAATATAATCCATAAAAGGATAAAAATGCATCACATGAGTGATACGGGCCCAAAAATGGAGCTCAAAATAACTTCAATCAATAATAATTAACTAAAAACCCAGTCCCAGGCTAACACCCAGGCCCAGGCCCAAAACCACATATCATGAGGCCAAATCCCATGGACATAGGGAGCCAATAACCCACTGGCCCAAGACAAAAAAATTTGACCATTAATGTTGTTACTAGTGAGATTGTTTTTTGGTTAAATCATCCAAAACTATAGGTTGTTTTTTTTATTTTTTTTATGTGACACTTCATTCATAGAAGAAGATTACAACACGAAATAAATGTAATCTGATAACAATCTGACTATGCGGTTGACAAAGTTTCAATATCAAATCCATACATACACACTAAAAGATAAACAAATAAAAACAATAGAATCTCAATAAAATGAACAGACAGAACATATAGATGACATGCAGATCGGTAACAAAACTTCTCCGAGCCAAAACATGTTGATGATTTAGGCCAGTCAAGCTGGACCTTTGTGCCTAAACTCTTGCACTCAAAACAAGCATGTTTCTAATCACACCTCACAACCCTAAAATGTTAGCCCAAGTAAAACTAGATCCTGAAGGCAAGAAACAAAATCTCAAGGAATTGGCCTAAGAAGGCAAGTCCGATACAACCGTGGAAACTGACTAAGAGAGAGAGTGGCCGCCACACCACGTACCAGAAAGCATCCAAATAACCAAATAGAAAACGTAGGGAGGGAACCTTGCCAAACTTCACTGCTCCATTCATCATAAATCCAGGCTAACTAGAAAAACAACACTGTGGATAAATGAAATCCACATGGCCAGAAACGGAGGTAAACTTTGACAACAACCAAACAAAGCCAAAGGGAACGACGAAAGAGAAAAAGAAAAAGTGGCCTTAAGAAGAGGAAAATCAACATGTTGAATCTTGATATGAAAACAATTTGATCTGATTTGTGATAAACTTGCTAGTTTGCTTTGTGTCTGTATGATTTTTGCATGTTTTTATTTATGGGTCTATCTGGAATTCGTGTTGAAATCATGTGAACTTTGTGATCCGAGTGTTTTCCAGTTACTTTGGTTCTAAAACTGTATAACTTTTCGATTATCAATGAAAGTTATCTTGATAAAAAAAAACATGTAGATCATTGGAGTAAACTAAAGAAATTCAAGAAATCAGAATTAACATGTGGCACATAAAATTCCTCTACCCTTTTAATTCCACACTAAACCCTACAACAAAAAGTCAAAACTTTCTAAACCAACCACATTGCCTAAAAGAAAGAACATATTCGTAATGGCAAACAAAATGGCAGAAGGCATAAACAAAGTAGATGGTTAACATAGACATAGACAATACTACATTATATTTTATTGGCCTCAAGTGCAGTACTTTATTCTCATAACCAGAAAAGCTATGGTAAAATGAATATATGCTACCAGCGAACTAATACAATAAAACTAACCCCTACAAAATTATGCATTATTATAGTCAAAAACTCATTTCAAAAAATGAAAGAGAAATATATGTCGTAAATCACTTCGTTATTGAGATCAATCAAATACATGTTACTAGGTTAGCTCGGTTGGTTAGTGAGCCGTGATTTATTAATTAACTAGCTTAACTGTGAAGATTATATGCACAATCAAGAGTTGGGGTAAGAGTATTACTACTTTGTCGTCTATAATCCAAAAAAAAGGTAGCTCGGGGTCCATAATCTAAAAAAAAAAAGGTAGCTTGGGTTTATTTTGAATACATAGAGTTAGTTTATAATTCGATATACTGTAAAGACTGATAATGTAGAATCAGATTTTTCACAAATACACCATGGTGTAGTTATGCATGACATATATCTTTCTATCTGTAACACCATCAAAACTTGCACAATACACACCGATTAGAGTCAGAGCCAAAGATAGAAACAAAACATAAAAGGAAGAAACTTTGTTATTGCTCAAGACCTCAAGTCATGCTCAAGGATTAAAATCTCTGCGATATATCCGATATATCCTCCGATATCTCCCTTTTTCGAAGGACCGATATATCTTTAGGGGTCAATATCTTATCTTTCACCGTATCTACGATATTTCCCCGATATTTAGGAAATATCATCAAATATCACCGATATTTAGGAAATATCTCCGACATTTATGATATTTTCGATATATCACTGACATATTAAAAAAATATCTGTAAAAAATTGAAATGTTATCCGGAAGAGAAGTAATTAATTCCCTCGAGGTGTATCCCAATGACGAGTGGTGGTCTCGACTTGAAACTGCAATTGCCAATGGAATCAACGTACAAAGGGTATTATCTGAAGAAGTTGTTGGAAACCCAAAAGATAATTTAGACAGTGATGATGCATGGGGTGGCATAGCAACTCCGGATAGTTGAGATGATGATGAAGATGGTGGAAGCGGAAAAGGTGGTGGAAATACTGGCACCGGGTTTGTACATGGACAATCTTCTACAGTTGGTGGATTGAACAATTTTTCATCTGAAGAAAATTACGATCATGCCTCCCATGATCATGGCTATAGAAGTATTAGGTATGGAGCGCAAGAGGATACCATGTATGGGAGGAGGACTAGAGGTCCAAATGATGATCAAGATGTTGTTTCAGTTGCGCTAAGTTTTGATTCTATCAGTTTAGGTAGTAGGACTGGAACCTCAAATGAATCCCAAGAAGGCAACAATCAATATGGCTATAATGTTTATGGCTATAATCAATGCACGGAAGTCAGTGATCAGTCATCCAGTTTTCATCATCCTTACTATCCACTTATAGGGGAAACAGTTGGCAGCTCCAAAGACATATATGATTATCATATTCAACACTACAATTTGTACTATATGAGTCATATGTCTTGGTCTGATTATTGTACTTTTGTGGATCAGCGTGTGTCTTATGACTCTTATCAACAACCTAGATTCTCATTCTGGGTGTAGATGAAGTTGATATTTGTAATATTTATATATAAATCTAATAAATTAAATATTTCAGAAAAAAAATTCTTCCCAAAATACCGATATTTTTTTCCCGGGTTTCCCCGATATATCCCCGATATATCCGAAATCTCCCTTTTTCAACGGACCGATATATCTACCGATACCGATATTTTAATCCTTGGTCATGCTACGTGAGCTCCCCCTCCCCTTTCTCATGTTTCATGTCCCCATTCATGTCTAAGCAACACACACTGAAGTGACTCAACTCTGTGTTTCTATCTGGAAGACTGAAACCCAACCCAAAATCATAAAAGAGGAAATAGGAGAAGAAAAAGATATAAATAAAAATATAAAGAGAGCCAAGGGTTACTCAGCATTCGGCAATAAAAGCCAAACCCAAAGGCCAACTGTTTGCTCCTCCCAACACCTCCATTTCCATCACCACCACCTCAGCTCTGATCATATTTACACCAAAACCCATATTCCTCTCTTTCACCTATATTTATTCTCTCTCTTCAATCTCTCACTTAAATTTTCTTACTTTTTTTCAGTTGCATTCCAAATACTCAAGCTTTAATAAAACCCTCATTTCCAGAGGGATAGATACAGGGAAGAAGAACCAGAAACAGCTCAAATTCATCATATTCAGTTCTCTTCTTCAAGTATATCATATAAAGTTTTGATCTCTTTGCACAAGTTATCTTTTGTTCAATTTTTTAATGGCTGCGGTTGCTGAGATGGGCGGTGAGGCAGCCTCTGCCAACAACCAGAAGTTGGATTCAGTATCGAAACCGGTATCTGAATCGAAACCCAAATCGGAATTCGATGTGCAGAAACTGGTGGATATGTTCACCAAGCTGAATCCTTTAGCCAAAGAGTTCTTCCCTTCATCTTACTCCCCTCTCCACAACCACAATTTTGATAACTCTTTTGCTGTCAATAACAATAAGCTCTTGCCCACTGACAATCAGGCTAACAATCGAAGGGTACTCATCTTTCTCTATTGATCCCCCTTTTTTGTTTTGTATTTCGTTTTATTTCGATTTTTTATTTATGGTTTTGTTGCAAATTGTGTTTGCTTATAGTTGAGTGAGCTGTGGGATTTTTCCTGTTTATTGTAGTTTTGATGGAATGTGGTCTGAATTGGGTTTCTTGTTGAAGTGGTAGCTGTTTGTGTCTGTCGGTGAAAGAAGTACAGTTCAGTCTACAACAGTTTTTGTATTACTGATTATTTGTGATTAAAAGTTGAGCTATTATTGTGGATAGTGATGTAAATAAGAAGTGTTTATGGATTAAGTAATGTGACCATTTGTATTTTTTTGGTTAGACTAAGCTGTCCGTTTTTTTTCTCTCGATTTTATGCTTGTTGGTATGACGACTTTAGTGGATTTGTGATTGCCCTTTTGATTTTTGGTTTATGTTCTGTGTATTTGTGCGTGTTGGGTGTTTGTGTTGGAAGACATCTTCTCCTGCATGCTTATCAACATACTTTCAACATGGGGTCTTGTTTGGCGCAGTTTTGAATTTTGCCCATGATATCATCATGTAGTTATTGTCACCATAACCATAACTATGACTATTATGTTTGTATTATCACTGTTATTATCATTTGGTGTAGTGATTTGATTGTTGGAACTTATCAATGGAGAACCTTTGAGAAGTTTTTTCTGTGGAACCGTGTTGTTTGAAAAATAGATGCTTGTTTCAAAATGAAGTTGCTTGTTGTAATGATGATACATATATTGTTGTCCTTCTTTTCTTTTCTTTTTTCATTATATTTGGCTATATTAATTTATACTGTTGGTTGTTCACAATGAATAAATAATGAGATTACGTTCTCCGCCAAAGTTGTAATTTTCTGTCATTGTATTTGGTTATAAATTTCTGTTGTTTTTGTTTTCCAGAGAAGAAATAACTACAATCAGGGGAAGAGAAGGTTAAGTGGGAGAGCTTTCAGAGCTGAGCGTGAAAATAGTATTAGACGAACAGTTTATGTTTCTGATATTGATCAGCAAGTAAGTTGATCATAAGATATATATATATATATATATATATATATTTATATAGGACCCTTCCACTAAAGGATCTCTTATTTTGGTTTATATGAAGGATGGGGGATTACACTAACTTTTCGATTATATTTTTGAATCTCCACCGTTCAGTTTGTTAGTCTTTATATATAGATCAATTCTGCAAATTTTCAGTCAATTTGGTGATCGTTAAGGTGTCGAACAAGATTAAATCAATGAACAAACCAAACCGCCAAACATGAACTGTTTATGCTTATAATTATAAATCGTAGTTTTGAATGCCTTAACGATTACCAAATTTCTGAAAATTTGCAGAAGTGATCTACTCATATAGAACTACATATTGAACAATGGAGATGTGATTTTGTGATCGAAAAGTTTGTGTAATCTTCCATCCCTCATATATGTCAAAAAAAGGAATCCCTTAGTGGAAGGGCCCTGTATATATATGAATTGGGTTTTGTATATCTGGAAACTAGATGACAGCTATCACTTTTCTCATTCTAATGTAGGTTACTGAAGAGCGTCTTGCTGCCATATTTAGTAATTGTGGACAAGTAAGTTGCATTGCTTCCCTGACCTTCAGTTTAAGTCTTTTTTTAAGAGTGAATATGCTAGTACCTTGTTGAGTTCAGTTTTCTCGAATTTCATGTAATTATCCTCTGGTGTTGCTTGTTTATGAGCACTATAGATGTCTTTTATAATTGAGACTTGTATGCAAGGTACATTTTTCTTGATCCACACCTGGAAATTGGTTCAGTACTGAGTTCTGCCCTGGTGCTCTTCTGGCCAACACTTTGTGCTGTTTCTATTATTTGATACATTACGTGTCTCTCTTTCTGAATAAGTGGCTCTCTGCACATGTGATTAAAATTAAGTTATGAAGTTTAAGGTTTGTTTTCTTATTTATGTCAAACCTTTGTCAAATTTTGTTGCTTCCTTGTTACCTTGTATAAATGAAATTTGTTTTCCAAGTGAAAATTTTTCCTGGTCTTTCACGCCCTCGAGGATACTAAGGGCACAGTAGTTGCTGATGGCTATAGAGGGTGAAAATGACATGAAAACTGTTACCATTTTTCTTGAGGCCTTGAGGTCACATGAGATTGATGGAGGCGAACATTATAACAGAATTTAAGGTAGCATTGGTTAACATTGTTGAATCGAAATTGAAAAATTGAAGTTTGATTGAGTTACTGACCGCTATTTATGCAGTGTAGAATATTGATTTGATGATGAAACATGCTGATAAATGAGTGTTATAGAATGCTGATGTTATGGTCGAGAAATAAAGATTATTCCATCTAGGGTGGTAGCACCAAGGGGTGGGGAGGTGAGGAAGTGCCATTTCACATGCTATCTGCATGTGCATCTATGAAGTTAGGACACTTCTGTAGAGAAGGCTGAGTTCATAAAAGTTGATGCCTCGGTCTAAAATAACAGGGGGTAGACATTTGACATGATTATTTGACATGTCTTGTATACTGTTGTTTCTGCTAGGCCTGACTGGCCAGTAGTGGATCTGAATTATTTTTGGGGCTGAAGGCTGGGTGGAGTTGCACTCAATCTCTTGACTTGACTTTAAGGTTGGGTTATGCTGTAGTTAGATTACCATGTGATATTGTCTACCATTGTAAGATGTGCAGTTGATGACAAGACTTGATACTGATTTGAAGTTTTAGCAAGATTAGTTGCCGATTTCATTTTTTGGGCAAAAGGGTGAATGGGTAGTGACACTGCTGGTAATGATATGTTGTACGAACTTTTTAGTGAAACCAGTGGTAACATCTCTACTGGAGTATTTTTGTGGTATTGAGCTAACAGTGGTAAATTTCTGACAATGGTTAGTGTATATGGTTATGAACTTATGATGGATATCTGCTGTTCACTAGTGAACTTGCCCTTTTTGGGTTTGCCAATGCTCTGAAACTACTTACTGCTATCTTATAAAAGGTTATGGGCCAACACCCAGCCTTTCAGACATAGCTCAATCATGAAGACACGATTTAGAGCTGGTACACATGGCAATGAGGTTGAATTCATAGGCTCAATTTTTATTAGAAGGGATAGGGGTTTAAAATGACATGAAAAGTATATTTGTTGTCTTGCCGCTTATAGCTCTAAGTAAGGACTGGTGCATAACACCGTTTATAAATATGAATGGTTGCTTCATCAAGTTAATGTCTTAGATGACACACCTAAATTTTGTTTTATCTATATTTCAAGGTGGTTGACTGCCGAATTTGTGGTGATCCGCATTCAGTACTCCGTTTTGCATTTGTGGAGTTTGCTGATGAGCGTAAGGATTTTTTTATTTTTTTTGATTCTGCAAGCATTCGGCAACATGTTATCTTTTCTTATATATTGCATGTTACAATTTGAGATTTTCTTGACAGATGGGGCGAGAGCTGCTTTGAACCTTGGTGGGACAATGTTAGGGTATTATCCTGTCAGAGTCTTACCTTCAAAAACTGCCATCCTCCCTGTGAACCCTACCTTCCTCCCTAGGGTAACAATTATTCTCTGAAAATTTGTCTTTGGTGTCTCATTGATGCATGCTTATGAGGTTTCACTCAGAGATTCCTAATCTCATATGCAGTCAGAAGATGAGCGGGAAATGTGTAGCAGGACTGTATATTGTACAAATATCGATAAGAAGGTTTACACTTTTCATAAGAATCCTTTTGTTCCAAATGTTGAGGAATTAGGCCTTGGACATGCATATATGGCTCTGTTGAATATCTGAAATATTGCTGGTTTCATGTGCAGGTTTCTCAAGCTGAAGTCAAGAATTTCTTTGAAACAGCTTGTGGTGAGGTGGGGAAAAGTGTTATTTATTATTTGTAGTTTCTTTCGATCATATTTTACTAGTAGTAGTAATTGACTTTCTTTTTTCCTAATATCAGGTTACTCGTTTGAGGCTTTTGGGAGATCATGTGCATTCAACTCGTATAGCTTTTGTTGAATTTGCAATGGTAAGTTTAAGCTTACAACACTATGTTTGATGAAGATTAAAGTAAAAAAGTTGCTAAGATATGTGGCCGAGTTTGTTTATTCTAAAGTCTTGTCTATATATAGTTTCTTTACCAGCTGGAAAAACTTCTGTCACCAAATCATTTGGCAAATCTTCAAACCTCTGTATCTAATTTCTGGTTGAAGTGTACATGGGTTCAATATATCTGTCATTCTTGTTTATTGGTTCCTTTTTCAATCCCATTCAGAGAATCTTCCATGTCCCCAAGTATTCACTTCCCCCATCACACTAGAAAAAAACATGAGCTTATTCTTTAGACTATTTTTGTAGCATAGCTCAGGGAATGTACTCTAGATAATTTGACCTTTTTTCCAAGTAATCTGTAAGCATATTGCTTATTGCGGAGCGAGCTTGTGTGCTAAAACTTCTACATTTATTTCTTCGTGGGACTTTGGAAGAGGTGGTATCAACACCTAATGTGGTTGTTTGCCTGGTTGAATAAGATTTCAGACTGATTCTTGCACCTCAGAAATAAATATAATCGAGCGAGAATTATTAACAAAATATCCATATTATCTGATAAGGTAACATTTCCCCTTAGGTGTTTGTATAGGTAGGGATATTTTTATCGTATTCTTTGTCTCCACTGCTCTCCTTTTTATGACATTTTCATTGTTGGGGAATTTTGAATCTTCTGCCGTATGGTTTTGATGATAAATGATCTTTCTCTTGACATATTCAATTTTCTTGCGCTTTTGCTTTAATGAACAGGCAGAAAGTGCCATACTTGCACTGAACTGTAGCGGAATGGTGTTGGGAACACAACCCATCAGGTCTGTTCTCTAAACCAAATGAGATTTCCTAAACACCTCAAGTCGGTCAATATCATAACAACTTGTGTACATTGCAATGTTGTAGGGTAAGTCCTTCAAAGACACCTGTGCGGCCACGTGTCACTCGTCCATTGCATTGACCTACACTATCGGGAAAGATCCATGGATGGAGCTTGGTAGGCGGATTGACAAACGCAAAGAAACTTTCTTGTGTTTGAAGGGGTGATTTTTATCTATTCCTTTCAGTATTTCCATCTTTTCCATTGCAGTGGTTCTTTTCTGTGACTGAAATATTCGGACCTCGCTTCAGTTGAAGTTTCGAGAGATGGTTTGGATGTTGACATGTCTTAGCTTTTAACATCGTCATTGATTTGGAAGTTTTAGTTCTAGATTTAGTTCAGTTATCTTATGCTGTGAATGTGAGTATCTATCCTTGCTCATGCCTGTGACTTATGCACGCACTCGAAAGCTTAAATACCAATTTGTATTTACCGAATAAACGGTGCAAGTGCAAAGTTGAGGTTTATCAATGCTCACTTCTATTAAATTCCAATGCGTTTCTAGGGATCACAATTTCTAGGATGTCTTGTGAGTAGGCCTCATCATTTGGCCCTAGTTCTCCCTAAACCCGTCCTATCTTATAGGGTTGAAGCCTTACCCGGCCCTGGCTCTTTTCAATTAGGTTAAGGCAAATGCCAAGTAAATGAAACCCGGTTTTACTCTATTGAGCATTTGGCCCTGTCTAGTCATATCCCGGTCTTAAAAGCCCGTTATTTAGGTCTTAATAATTATTTAATTTTTATTGTTTTTAATATGTTTCTTATTTTTTATACAATACAACTAAGAAATTTTAAATACACACTTCTAATCTCTTAATACACATTTTTATTATTTTATATTTCACATCAGATTTTATAGGTATATTTAATTACAAAAACATCTATCAATTATAGGGAAAAAAAAACTTCATATTCTTTAAAATCTAACTCTTCTCCACTGTTACTACGCATAAAAAAAAAACCTCTTCTTTAAAATTCATCACCTGAATTTCGACTACTATCGTAATCACATGTACTATTTACTGATTTATTTTGTTTTTTTATCAACTTTAATTTTTATCTTGCAGACTAAAAACTAGTTTTTATGTTATTATTGTACTTCTAGTTTCTTAATTTTGAAAAAATTATGTATGTTCTTTTTTCTTCTTCAAATTCTAACCGATTAATATTATATTAGAGATTTGAAGTTCGAATATAATATTACTTTTTTATTATAAATTAAAAAATATCAAGAAAAATTTTCTAACCCGATCAAAAAAATCCAACAGAAAATAGAAAAGAATATGTAAAGAGAGTTATGAATAGTAAATATATAATAATTATATTAAATAACATTTTATTATTAGTTTTAGATATTGAAGGTATTTTAGGCAGTTTGGGATGCGTATTTAGTATAATATAGAAATGAAAAACTAGATGAGTAATATATTAAGTAAGAAGTGTGTATTAAGAGATTAAATGTCTGTATTTAAAAAGGTACGTGAGTCTATTGCCACCACACAAGCCACTTTTCTCACCCCACATTCTCTTCACACCTCACTTATATATTTTTAATTGTCAGTTTATTTTGTTCACCCATTTACAATACCTAAAATAAAATGTTTTCAATTCTACTTTATTCACATTACATATATTTTTCAATTTCCGATTTGTTTTTTTCATCCTACATTCTCTTCTTACCTTACATATTAATTTTTTTATTTTTTATTTACTTGTAGAGATGACGAGAGAGAGAGAAAGAGAGTAAAGAGATGACGAGAGTCTATGAACATTTGTAGGGATAAACGAAGCATCATCAAAGAACAATAATGAAGAAAAAAAATACAAATAAATACAAACAGTTCACCTCATCTTCAGGTTGGATGCTAGCGCTAGTGTCATCAGACTTCATGTAACGACTAAATATGATAAATTATGGGTTAGGGCTAGTACTTCTTTTCATCCAAAACAAAAAGAAAAAAAAGAAAAAAAATTGTAATTTGTAACAACTTATTGTCCCTTGCTGTAATCTTACATCATGGTATTTTGGTATTTCAATAAATCAAGAACATGTGAGATGAGTAAAGTGGTTTGTGGGATGACAATAGACGCACCCATTTAAAATTACTCTACAACTAATATTGTACGTTTTATTTCTTTAATTTGTATTTTGCTTTGTTAAATAACGATTGATTTTTGATGATTTAAAGAGATAATTAATGAAATATATGATTATAACTACTTAGATTAATAATTCTAGATGTCTTAAGTTAAATACAATGTATATGTATGTTAACTATGAGTAAAAATATGGTCTTGTATCACATATATCCCTTGAGGTAATATTTGAGAAAAAAAAATTAAAACTCATGAATTTATTTCGTTAAATAAAATAGCGTCATATTCGGCCTATTCGGCCCTATTTGGCCCTAATGAAATATGCTTTAAAGGCGACTAAGAGCGTGCATATTTGAACTCTGGTCTGATCTTACCCGACAATAAATTTTGTTGACTAAGTCAAAGCCTAATAAGCCTTACCCGATCTTATCCTAAGTCTTAAAATTTAGGGTTGGACTGGCCCTAGCCCGGCCCATGGCCCATTATGAGGCCTACTTGTGACTGAGGAAAACAAGGGTCAGACCTGACCAAAGAAGTACCTCATATTAAGGTTCATTTCCATCCCTTAGTAATCGGTTTCTGATCAATAGGATTAGCGTTCCTACACGCGCGTGCGGGAGTGCGGTTTCTGTCAGTTTAATAATTATTGTGCAATTTTTCTTAATTTAATAATTTGTTTGTTTGGAACTCACAAACAATAGTTCCCTGAAAGCTACGTGTTATTTTGAAAGAAAACCGAACAAAAATCAACAACCAAGATTTAAATTGCAAATATATAAAGAACACCCATCAATACATGTCATAAGTTGAACATCATAAGTTGAACATCAGACAACACAAAAGTTAAGAAACATAAGAACATGACATTGTTTTTAGATATGTAAGTTAAATCCATAAATTTGATCAAAATGGAATTAATTGTGAACATTTACATGTTCAACATCAATTACTCTAAGTGAATGAAGTCATAGTATCAGCTCTGTGTCATCAATCTCATCAAGACCAAAAGATTGCTTTTAAAACACAATGGACATTGATCAACATAAAAATATTTAAGTTTCTCTCATTAATATTATTATCACTGTTATTGTTGTTGTTGTTTTTTTAGAATGCAATTTACTCTTTTGCAAAATGTATAGTATTGCCCAGTGTCGTTTGATATAGTGGCATAGGTCTCCTTATAAGTGAGATGTTGTGAGTTCAACTCACAGTAGTGTAGCACATTAATTGTGCATTTGATTAAAAAAAATGTATAGTATTAACCAAAACACTGAGTAGGAAAACAGTAAGAAAGCAAAAAACTTAGGGCCAAAACTGAAATAAAAGGAAGAATGGAAGGGCAAATCTTAAATAGAAAATTGAGAGGTGAAAGGTAGAACTGAAATAAAGGAAAAAATAGAGGGACATAACTCAAATCAAAGAAAAAATTGAGGGAGTGACAAAACTGAAATAACTTAAAAAATACAGGGATAAATTTGGTAGGTCACTGTTCAAGTTGCAATCGCCCGCGCCTTGCTGAGGGCTAGAAAGAGAAAGATGCCACCCACCGATACTAAGGAGATGCTTCGATATCAATCCTAACACGGGTCACATCGGAAGCACCATGATTTTTTTTTTAAAATAAAAATAAAATACAGAAAAGAAAACTACTGTCTTTTTATGACATACAGTGACAACATGGTAAATAAAATTAAAGTAGGGACATAAACGTCTTTACAGTAAGACCAATGACAACATGGTTAATTAATTGGAAGTAGGGGCAGAACTGTCATTCTGCCAGTTAAGGGTAAATCAGTCAATCTAGGCTACAATAATACAAATGTAAAAATGAAATAAAAATAAGGACAGAACGGTCGCGCCATTGTTCACGTGAACAGTAACTGACCTTGTTCGCTTAATATATAGAGACTAGAGTTCATACTCGTACCTCGGCGCGGTATAGAATCCATGTTATACATATTTCACATATGTATAAGAGCTATCGCAAAAACAATTTTTATATAACAAAATATCTAGTCTTATGTTATACACTTCTACCAAAAATATAAATGCACCAATTGTTTTGATTTATACGTATACAAATTAGAAGTAGGGGCAGAACCGTCATTCTGCCAGTTAAGGGTAAATCAGTCAATCTATGCTATAATGGCACAAATGTAAAAATAAAATAAAAGCAAGGACAAAACGGTCGCGCCACTGTTCACGTGAACAGTAACTGACCTTGTTCGCTTAATATATAGAGAATAGAGTTGATACCCACGCCTTGACGCGGTATGGTATCCATATTTTACATATGTATAAGAGCTATCACAAAAACAACTTTTATAAAACAAAACATCTAGTCTTGTGTTATACACTTCTATCAAAAATATAAATGTACCAATTGTTTTGATTTGTACATATACAAAGCAAAAAAGAAAATCATATAAATAGTTTCATGAAATAGCGGAGTAATAAATTAAAAGGTATTGCTATTAATACACCAATTTTTGCTATTAACACACCCCATCTATTTTCCTATTCACACATTTTTATTTTATTACTTGTCACTTGAATTTAATTAATGATTGGTTGTCACTATATACAAGGTGTGTTAATAGCAAAAATGAGTGTGTTAATAGCATCACACATAAATTATCGCGGTAATATATTAATATCTCTAGACTCTTCTGCTTTGTGAGAAATGTTGGAGTTATTTCGAGAAGAGTTTAAAGAGTGTGAGAAAGATGGAGAAATGTTGGGTGAGAGAGAGAGTGAGAAGTGACAGAAAAAAAATTATACGTGGAGTTGAAACGAAGGGTAAATACGGAATTACACAGCTCATCAACAAGGTAAAAAGGTAAGCACATTGTTCACAGTGCTTATGAACAGTTAACCAAACAATAGTATATAAGCACAAAATAGAACAATAGTGAAAGAGATGAAACAAAACGGTGATATTCTCTGAGATGCAAAAACAGGGAGATGAGAGAAATAAAAATAAAAGAGGTCTGAAGAGACAAGATCGATATGATCCGGAAGATTCAGGAGGCAGAAGAAAAGTCAAAAATGGAGAGCAAAAAATTCTTTGCCGAGAGAGAGCTTATCTAGAAAAATCTAAATTACTTGTTTCAGAACAAAAAAAAAAGGTTCACAGTTGTTAATTAATAGTGTTTTCACAATGTTCACATGCTTATGAACAATCGACTAACAAATGTATATAGTTAAATAGACACAAAACGGCACAATAGTGAAACAAACAAAACGAAGCGGCGATATTCTTTGAGATGGAAAAACAGAGAGACAGAAGAAATAAAAATAAAGGAGGTCTGAAGAGGCAAGATCGATCCGGAAGATTCATGAGGTAGAAGAAAAGTAAAAAATAAAGGGCAAAATTTTTTTTTTCCGAAAGATAGGCTATCTAGAAAAATCTAAATTAACATGTTTCAGAACAAAAAAAAAGTTCACTGTTGTTAATGAACAGTGTTTTCACGCTGTTCACATGCTTATGAACAGTTGACCAACAAATATATATAGAGATAGGTATGCTTTGGTGGATTCATATTTTCGGCTGACCTTGGGCGAGAAGCTTTATCCATGACTGAAACAAAAAAAAAAACAAAAAAAAAACAAAAAAATCAAATTGAAAATAAAGCTCTTGCTTCCTAGTTGTACTCCTCTTTTCGTCTTCTTTGGTTTGGAAATAGTACAAAAGTTGTCGATGAATATTAGATGTGGTTACAATACACAATGTGACTTCCGGATGGGTGCGGGGTGCAATCTCAACTCTTGTATGAACTTGTAGCCAGTGCCGATCCAAGGATCTTTTGAACACTTTTACGAACTCTTGTGTAAAATCCTAGTAGATGCGAAGTGAACAAAATGTGTCTGCAAAGCCCTCTAATACGGTATTGATAATCCGAGGAAAACAGAAGTGAACTAGTCAATTAGTCAAGTCACTCAACTGAAAAGTAGTTCTCTCCAACTGTTAGTGGGGATCCAAAGCTTGCCGTATGTGACTGCCAAAATTCACTATACTATTTAAGGGTAAATCATGTTCTGCATAAAAAATGAAAACAAAATGTTATTCAGAGTCACAGCACCAACGTTGGTATAGGTGTTGTGTGTCATTTGGCGAAAAATGTATTAGGTGTTTCCCAAAGTAGGAATACATATTTTTCTTCAGCTTTCCTGGTTGCCTTTGTGAAGATCTCATTTTGGCAGGTATAGATTGCAGGTTTCTTCATTCCCTAGTGAAGTTTAACTGATGTTCTCACTTCTATAAATCATATATCATCCCCGGCGTACGTCTACATGTTTGCAGGAGATATATAAGGTAAATCTTTATACATGTACATGTCCGTTTTCCACATATCTTTGGTGATTCCGTGTAGATCTATTTGTGATTTGTGAAATTTAGTAAATAAACATTCTCCTACTTGCGAATATTCATAGATTCAACTAGGTGGATGAAACAGAAAACCAAATTGAAACTTGCTCATCCACTATCACATTGTAGAAATTACACCACTCTTTTCTTTTGTTTTTTAACTTTTTTTTTGTTTTTTTTTTTTCAATTTATGTTGTACATATGAAGGAAGCATCAAACAAGTGAATGATGCTATACATTGTTTCATGGCGACTAAACTAGCAAGTCAGCCTTAAAAAACATAACTAGCTAGCTAGCCAGCTAGGTCCAAAGACTGCTTGAAGTCAGAAGCATATGCTTCGTCAATGTAGACTCATATGCAAGGACGGGGGTTTTGTGTGCCATAAGTGACGCCAACGGCATTTTCACAGTAAGAACTCGCAATACCTCCAGGACCGTCGAGGGATAACTTGATATTGTTCATCACTATGTTCTTGCAAGGGCTGGTTTTGCTGCATTTTAGAATCACTGCTTCTTTGGAAGAAGAACTTCCCCATATGTTATTATATGTCACATTACTAATCTGCACATACGAAGTAACCTACACCAGAAGAAATAACTGTTATTCCATTGGATAGAATCAATGTTCGCTCATGTACTTAGTTTGATGGTTTGTGTCACCATAAAAGAACTGTGCCTGAGTGCTTGACTAAGAGCCCTAGTATGTTTCTGTTGTCAACTTTCAATCTACACCACATTAGTACTGATAAAACAAAGGGAGTGATATATACATACTTGCTGATTGCAGGGAGGGCTGGGGCAATAATTCTGATCGATAATAATTGGATTCATGACATCAGTCATCACAATGTTTTCATATATAATCTTTGAAACCTTCAAGGGATGAGAATTAGGCCATGTTTTGATTCTTAGACCATTGGTAGTCCCCTTTAAAACACTATCTTTCACATATACTCCTTCAACATCATGTTCATTACCATTCACTCCGAGACTTCCAATGATGATTCCATGCCCAGGACCGCAGAAAATCTTATGAATGTGGATTTCCCTACTTCCTGACAATATGGCAATGCAGTCATCGCCGGTGGTGATAACCGAACGTGAGATTCTGATGCGGTAGGAGCTTCCGATTTTTATGCCATCTGTGTTTGGGCTATCACCTGGAGCTGACAATCTAAGTTTGGTGAAGTCCATTTTGTTGCAGCCAAAAACACTGATATGAGCATTTTTGCTGTTGTATGATCTCAAGTGTGCGACGGTTGCATTATTGACGAAGTCGAAACTCAATGACTGTTCCATAGATATTTCAGAGACAACACAAGATGTTAAATTATGAGTAGAGATAGATATACCTTATTTAACACTAATTATGAAATCTGGAATTCAGTGATTACAGATAACAAAGTATATAGTTCTCAGAAGGATGCACAGACTAGTCATGGCCTAGCGGCCTCAATACTTTCACTTAGATTTAGAGCAAAGGAGCAGTTGGGCATAATTGAAGAACCAGTTGGCTTGAATGGAACTGTTGTAACTTGTAAGTTACTCCATCTTATAACTTAACAAGATGTCATCTATGGTTAAGAGAGAGAGAGAGAGAGAGAGAGAGAGAGAGAGAGAGAGAGAGAGAGAGAGAGAGAGGAAAGCAATACGTCAAGTACTTACGATGGGGAGTGTCCTGCATGGATGATTGTTGAAGTTGTTACGAGGCCAAACTATGGGTCCTTGACCGTCCAAGGTACCGCCTCCGGTTACGGTTAACTGCTCCAAGTATCGGAAGTTTATCCAATTCTCAGAGTTGAATGTTGATGGTTCTGTAGAGGCTCTTAAAGTCCCCAGAATCAAAAAGGCGATCCGACCCTTTCATGGACCTGAGAATACAACTGGAAACAACATGAATATTCCTCTGGGAATCAAAACCCTTGCCATTCCTCTCCATTGACATGCATCATTCCATGCTTTCAAGAATGCCTATATGCATCGAAAAAGAGCATCAGTTCAGTAACCCATCACTTCACATAGTAATTAACCGAATTCACAAAAGCTTATACATCTAGCGCTGATTAGCTTATTACCTGGCTGTTATCAGTTACTCCACCTTCAACAGCTCCATAATCCATCACATTGAAAAACTTGCGCGCGCCAAGTTGTTCGGTTTGATGAAAGAGGTTAACATTCTGGCCTTCTGTTGCCCATACCAACAAGAACAAGAACAAGAAAACCCTAAACCCTAGAAATGAAGATATCAAACTCATAATGGTATTCTTTTCTTGAAGTTGTTTTTCTTGCTAGGTTCTTCACTTCCTCTTGTTCCAGAACATTGGGGTTTCTTTTACCTTCTTATATAGCAGATAACACATGGTTTGAGGTACATTTACTCATGATGAAATGATTAGAGATTAATTTGTTACCCCTTTCGTGTGATAGTCAATCATGGAATGGTTATCATATTTCGTCTATATGTCTTGATTTTGTTCCCTATTGCCGTTATACCGATTATTTCTTCCTACAAATATGAGGAAGAAAGATATACAAATTAATTAAAAGAGATATCCGTCTATTAACATTAATATTATGTATACGTACGAATTTAATTGAAAGTTACCATAAACCCAAAATGACTTGAAGCAGTGTCACGTAATTCTAAATAACTAGTTACCTTATTAGATTATATTTGCCTTTGGATAGAAACAATTATTTCAATTGCCTTGTTTAGATTATTTCCTATACAGATTATATTTTTCCTTAATCATATAGGGTTGAATTAACGGTAAATGTACGGTTCAGATTTTGTGATATGCGATGTCTCAAAGGACTTTCTGGGCCTAGATCTAGGTTTTAGTTTTAGTTTAGTTTTTTTGGTTTTGGCTTTTTAGGTTTTTTGTTGGTTTGTTTTGGTTGGTTAGTTGTCCATCATTTTTGAGTGAGGGTTTGGGTCTCCTCTTTGAGCGAGGAGCGAGGGTTTAGGGTTTTTGGTATGTTGGTGTCGGGGTCATGTCGTTAGTGTGTCATGGTTAATAATTGGTTATGGTGTCGTTTTCATTGATTATTTTAACGTTAGTTAGTATTTGTTGTCAATGTAGTGAAGATGTTATTTATGCATATATACTGGTTATTTTGATATATAGTGTTTGAAATGATTGTTTCTTCTTGAGATTGACTGTAAGGATGTCTCGAGATTTCTAGAATAAGTTATGTTATAGTTGAATGATAACATGTGTCTCATCTAACCATACCTCATTAATACTTCTCCAACCAGCCTATCAGTTACACCATTTGCAGCTCAAAAGAGAGTATATATGCTTACATCATCTGCTCTCTAGCATAAGTTAATTATCACATTTAAAAATCTGGATGATATCAACACCACTCATCTTTTCTAAAATGTGTATTTTATAATTTCTACCCAAATCAAAAAGTTGGAAACCAGTTAACCATTAGTTTTAAACTTTTAATTATTTTTTTATTTTAAAGTGATATATCATTTATAGAAACAAAAACTAAAATAACGAGAGTACAATGACCACAAAGATCAAAATAGTTCATTTACATTAGATATTTAGCTCACTTGATTAGAAACTTAATTAGCAGATGATAAAATTAGTTACACACAAAATACTAGCTAGAGAGACATAAAACCAGAACCAAGACGCTCAATTGTAGTACTCTAAGTTTTATGAAACAATCTTGCTGCATCTAACTCACACAGTTTGCCAAGCTATTAATGCACTAACACTTACTGAATTTTGTTTTTTCCCTTTGTGTCAGCAGGGGCGTAGCCAATAGAGGGCGAGAGAGGTCAGCAGACCCTTCTCAACATTTGAGAATTGTTGCTGATTGGTTGAGTTTTATGCTTCTTTCATATGAAACCAAGTCCATTGGCTGAGAATGACCCTTCTGAAATAATTGTCCACTATTCCTAGTCTAAAGGTTAAGATTGGCTAACTATATTATGACCAGACAATAAATGAAGCTTATTTACAGTCTAAGCTTATATGTATTTATCTTTCTTTAACAAAAGATTTTGCTTGTGACTTGCTCAATAGATTCAAGCAACAATAAGAAGAAATATTTGTCAATTTCTCGGGTATAAGTAAAGTGTATAACACATTGGACTATTAGTTTTCTTCTATTTTTACACGGCATCAATTTATTTAATTTTTTTTGGGATAAATCAAACAATGTGATATTTTTTTTTTAAATTGAAGCTATTGTGGTTGATGATTTTAACTATATATAGTATTAATATAATCATTATTTAACATACAATGACGTATGTAAATTGTGACTATTTAAATTTTGCCCCTGCTTGATAAAATTTCTGGCTACGCCACTGTGTGTCAGGGCTTGGAGGAGTGTTAGGGCAAAGCTATCTTGCTGAAACAATCTCGCTGCATCTAACTTGCATAGTCTGCCAAGCTATCAATGCACTAACACTTACTGAATTTTGTTTTTTTTCTTTTGTGTCAGGGCTTGGAAGAGTGTTAGGGCAGACACACTCAAGACATCTTCTCTTGTCACCTTTGAGATTTTCTTGGGTGTTTTGTTTCGGGAACCAATAAGGCGACCTTTTTTCTTCCATGAGGTGGACTATCATTTTGATCACTAATTAAACCCAACATTCTAGGTGGACCATCAGCCCAATCCCAACCTTGGTTCAGCTTGAGTGTGAGCCCAATTCGAGGCCCAATTGTCCAAGCCAACACCCAAATTATAACAGCTTGGTCTTGCTTCCTTTCAGCAGTCTTCTTTGCCGGCGACAACCTATCAGGCTTGCCACCTGCTTCTGCAAACTACACACCTTCCTTGGCCAAGGCTTCAACGACGACGCCACCAAAAGCAGCCAACCCAAAACTCGTACAACCATCCGTGATTTCGACGTGCTGCCAAGGTTTTCCAACGACTACCATCTCTGACGGTAGCCAACCCAGATCTTGTTCAATCGTCGTCGTGCCTGACAACCAAGCCTTCCACTCGCCATCATATCTCGGTCTAGCCGGCATTCTTTTCTTACCGACGTCACCCAACCGGGGACCCAACTCAACTGAGCATCGGCTAAGATCATTGAAGTGCTCCTAGAAAGACCGCTCGTAGTCCCCGCAAGGGATGACAATATATTAAAGGACCTAGAGAAAAATTGGTTGAGATTCTGGATTTCCGGTGTCGATCTCTAAGAAGACATCGCCCTTCAAGTGCTCACCATCAAAGTACCGTTTGAGTTTGAAGTATTAGAGAGTAATATATCTCATATAAAAAAAGTGACAAATAAAACATAAGTTATAAGTAAGTGGATTATTCATAATTGTACCGAAGTCATTTAGAATTAAAACCCAACATCTTGGAGGTGGTTAATTTGTGACAATATCGGTACAAAATTGATCCACGGGTCACTCTTGTCGCTGTTTAACATGATATCAGAACGAGTCTCTCTTCAAATATTTCTTCAATTCGCATTGGCCCTACTGGGTTCTATCATTGGCCTAATTTGAGGATCTCGCCATCGGAAAGTTCATATTGGATTGTTACCAAGTGTCTCTTGGTTTATCCCAATTTATTCCACGTGCAGACCTTGAGTCAGGTTACACGTGAGAAGGGCGTGTTGGAAGTATTAGAGAGTAATAGATCTCACATCAGAAAAGTGACAAACAAAATATAAGTTATAAGTGAGTGGATTATTCCTAATTGTACCAAAGTCTTTTGTGTTTAAAAATCAACACCTTAAATATGATTAAGTTTGGACATTAATATTAGTACAAGATTGATCCACGAGCCACATTTGTCGCAGTTTAACAAGTTTGGAGGGTAAAAGTGCCCTGAGATTGGCAACCCATGAGAGCTGCTTTGTTCATCGCCGACAAGAGGCGAAGTTACCGTCGACGCGAGAAAGAACACGGCTAGAAAGATTAGGGTTCTCATCTTTTTTTTTTTTTTCATAATGAGTAACTTTTAATCATCTTATTCCGGTTTATCATATTTTAACTGTATTTTATAGTCATATTCGGCTGCAATGTCGTATCATTTTGAATGATCATACACGAGATAGATTAAAAATCTGCCTACACTAACAAGAAATATAAGTAAACGATTTTGATTATTGTGTGGATTATCCTTATTGGAGTAGACATATCGAGCCATTACTTTGGAATTTGTTGACAAGCGATTGGTCATCTTGTTAAGTCAATTTGCTTTTTTCTTTATAGAAAGTTTAGTCTATTTGCTTATACATCATGTGTTTCATGGGAACTTAATAATCAGATTTGAAATCATGAAACATAGAATTTGATAGTAGAGTACTAGTATTATAAGAAAATCATGATCTCAAAGTCTGAACACATAGAATTTGATATTAATTGCTTAATAGGTCAATCTCGATCGTTTCTTCAAATGTATGGACTCAATTTCTCAGGTGTGCTGCATATTATTCCCAGTATAAATATATAAACTATAAAGACGCAAACAGACCGTTGCAGAGGAAATTAGAAAGCAAATTAAGGCTAAGCTACTACAATGTCAATGTACGTACGCAGCTTCCAAGAGGGTGTACTAGGTTGGAAACTTGAAAAAGAACCTTCAGAATACTTGTAGCGTAATACAATATTTTTATCCAAATATTCAAAGATGATCACATTGATATTTGTGGTATCTATCATAGTAAGACAAGCCTAGACTTTTCATAACAGTACGGAGGAGAATGATATAACTGTACGTTAAAACCATATTCCTCATGTGAATTTTGTAGCATGAGATCCCCGATTGATAATGTGAAAAACATTGAATCTTTGAACCTTAACCCCCACGCAAGTGTACTTATCCAACCAAACGTGTGTTTTGACCCTCGTTTTCCTTCGTGTTTGTGCATATTTCTACTTGCGTGACAAAAATCTCCATAACTCACTCATATATAATCTCTATCCAATAAAATGTAAACTCGGTTGCATATAATTTTTCCACAACCATTAAAAATGTCAAACAAGTTTTAGGACTTTGAGCATTTAAATCTAGGAAGCCAAAATCTATATAAATCTAACACTGTTTATGAAAATCTTCTATGCACGACACGTAATAGTGTAAATAGATTGTACAATGTTAATCATTTATATATTAAAACCTATTGCATGTCCAATAAAATTATATATCGTAATTATTGTGCATTTACACCGTACATAAAAGATTTTCTATTATTTAGTTACGTTAACCTTTTAATTGATCGTCGAACTCTTCCATCTCATCTGTATCATTTAGCCTCTCTAGTAGCTAAATAGTATTACCACACATGCTGGTCCATGCGTGGCCCCAGAATGAAACATCACGGACATCATCACCTTCTTCGCGACACATGCATATGACTCTTATGACTTTTCCAATTCTTTTTTCTTTGGTTTGACCCAATCACCTACGTACCCAGTCACCCAGTCCTTCTAGACTGCTTCCCCTTCGTTCCCAGCTTCCTTGCGTCCCACAAACAACAACGGTCAAAACCCTACCTCATTCTATTAATTGCCGTACAAGTCTTCCATGCACCACAATTTCCTTTCCAACCCAACATGCTTCTCGATCTCTAACTAGGAGCATATAAAAGCTGCCGCAGCTCACACTGAATCTCCAACCAACCCAAATCATCTCTATCACTTTTCGCACACCAAACCAACACTTGCAGCCGATTTCTGCTCCGATCTAGCATCGATCTTCATCTTGTTATCCTGCAAATATATCTTTTTGTCATGTCAGGCCAGGGAAGAGGAGAACGGTCTGTGAAGGTTGTGATCATCAACACCAAGTACGTGGAGACAGATGCCATGAGCTTCAAAGACGTGGTGCAGAAGATGACCGGAAAAGACTCGAGGGTGGCGTATGAAGTGCAGGAGCCACCGCCGGCGGCGGTTCCGAGTAACAAGAGCACCCCCCAGTTTAGTAACTTCAGAGATCAAGGACTGATCAATGGGATTAAGTCTTCGATGACGAATAGTAACTCAAATCCTGCAAGATCAATGCCTCGCAGTAATTCATCAGTTATGATGAGGAACATCTCCTTCAAGGAGTTTGAGAGGTTGTTTAGAGAGATGCCGCCAATGGAGGAGTTTTGAACTGGAATTTAATTAGATTTTTTTTTTTGTATATGATTTTTATTTATATCTACGTTGCTTGAGCTCATGTGTATATATATATATGGACACAATTATTAATTAAGTTTGATATATTCTTGATTTTGATTTCTGGACGTGGCTCTCTGTTTGCCAGGGGAAGTGTATGGCTGGTCCATCGTTATCCATTCCCATCATTGGCAACAATTCTCAAAAAAAAAAAAAAATGCTGCTAGCTCAAGTGAAGGTACCTAAAAGCCAGTGATGAACAAAACCAGTTATATATCCATGGTCGATCAAGAGCCTAAAACACCCTAGGCAATGAACAAACCAAGTCCCGATCGACCCAGTAAGGTCCCAATGCCCTAATTGATCTAGCAAAAACAATTTGCTGTGAACTGATACAGATATATCCTGGACCCTAATAACCATGCTCCATTGCTCCGAATGCAGTCTCAAACTCCTAGCCTAAATGCAATTTTCTACCAAGTTTCACTGTGAGCCTCGAAACAAGTCAATCGTACATGTCTAACGGCTTGAATACTAACCTCAAGTTTTGAACCTTAAAGTACCTTTGTGAATTGTGATTCACTGAAAGTATGAATGTTATATCGTATATACAAGATTTATATCATATATCTTATTCTATAATGTCTACAAATATATATCTCCCAGCCGTTAGAATAAGATTTATTTTTGCTTTTGTTTTTCTTGGACTCCAAGAATTGTTCAGCATATATAATTCGTTTTAGTAGGTCCGAAAGAGCGCATTAATTCACTGATGATCAGAATCTAGAGATATATAGAGGCCGGAAGTCGATCTCTGCAAGGTGAATCATTTTCATTTGAAGAACATATAGTGACTATATATACGAATAATGAAGTCATTCTTGTAATAGAACAGATTTTTGCAACTATAGTTAATTAGTTAGTTATGTTTTTGGTCGTCAACTATGGTTAAGGTAGGTATGAACATATTGGAAAGAAGGACGAACTAAGAGTAGGACATAATCAGACACAGTTGCACCTCCCATAACCAATTTGTAGATAAACAAACGCCACCCATCGAGTTTTTAATTGAATGAGCTAGACCAAAGTTTAAAACCCAGAAAATAGAAGTCTTTGCGACTTTTTGCAGCATCTGGTTATTAGTAATATTATCCATTTGTTGCATATGTTAGGTAGTGTATGGTTTTAAGCCTCCATATGTGTTTTATGATTATCAAATATCAACATAAGCTAACACAAAAGGTACTTTCATGTTGAAGGATACAAAAGGTCGGCCAATATATAACGATTTCAATTCATCGTCTAAATCACAAAGCTAAATCTCGACAAAAACAACTATTTCATGGGCCACATAACTTGATCTAAACAAATTTTAAAGAGTAAAAGTAAGAACTATATCATGCAGCCTAGCCTATATATATATATACTGACTCAAAAGTATCTACCTTTGTTTTCATTTCTTTTTATTATTTAATTTTTGTCTATATTAACATGGCAGAGCCTCAGAGGCGAAGAAAAAAAACAAAAACAAAGAAAATGAAGAAGAAAAAGAAGAAAAAAGAACTGAAGAAGAGAAGACGAGGACTTGGAAGAAATAGTAACAGTGTGGGCATGACTACAATTAGAGCATAGACTTGCCCACTACCAACATGACACCTAATAAATAAACAAAAGTATTAGATAAGTAAATACAATTAATATCAAAATCCTCATGTATTAAAAAGTCATAGCTTACACAACTTCCATATGAGTTATGGCAAAAAAAAATGTTATAGCAAAACTAATTTATGCAACGGTAGGACGCTTGGACGCTCCGAGTAAGCGAACCAATAAAAGAACGAAAAAGTCTCGCCGAATTGTTTTCTCTATTTTTGGATATTGAATTCAATTAGATAGGTTCGAGATCTACATGGTGATGGTGGTCTTAAGACGTGAAAGGTTTCGTGTTTAGCTAGACAACTTCAGCTGGTACATCGATTTATAGTTGGAATATGCTTCTGATTTGTATAAATCAGCTTGTTATATGCTTGTGTTTCGTTTAATTGTCGATGTAGTTTGTTTCTTAATTTTTTTGATGATTAGATAGATTATGAGATTTGCTTATTTGTTTTTGTGTTATTCAGATGTGACGAGCTGAGACAATGGAGCTCTTATCGAATCCTGCAAAAAAGAAATCATTCATGTAGCCCTCAGTTATCAATCACGCAATTGTGGTACAAGGTAGAAAATAGAAGTTCGATCAAAGAGGAGAGACAATTTAGTCACCAAATATTGTCAAACTCACATAAACTTTATCACGTGAATGTTGACTTTTACCGAAATGGTCTCTCTATTCGATGTAACTTGACGAGTTAATGACCTCGGATATTGTCAGCTCTTTCCATATATCCTTAATAAATAGAAAATCTGAAAACAAAAAAAAACATGACTACCATTCAGCAAACCAAAACGGATGCACGCAAAAACAAATTTAAACAAACGCAACCGGAATTTATTACGCATAAATTAAAAATAAACACACATTACCGTTTCCTCCCCTATCAAGAAAAGAAAGAAAAACACCATGGAGGCCATAGAATAGTGAGTGTGACTGTGTGAGGAGGGGAAAGGGGGAAACTGAAGGCTGAAGCAATTGTTGTGTTGTGTGACTCCTCCTGCTGCTTTAGTTTTTTTCACAGATTCTTTCCTCGTCCACCACTCCACCGTCGACCCTCACTCTCTCTCTCTCTCTCTCTCTCTCTCTCTCTCTCTCTCTCTCTCTCTCTCTCTCTCTCTCTCCTTCCTTCTTCCTCCTTCCATCCCATCAAACCCACCAAAAAAAACCAAAAAGAGACGACATAATACATTCCTCCCTTCAGTCCCTCGCTAATTTGCTTCCTCATTCATCTAAGCCTTTCCGTCAAACCCCGAAAGAAACAACCACTAGCCCCCATAAATAAATCCAACAGTAAAAATTTTGAAAAACCCAGAAAAAAAATTAGAAACTCGATATTAGATTATAGTAAAGAAAAAGAGAAAAAGAAAAAAAAAAACCAAAACAGGAAAAATTTCAGTCTGCGTCTCTGTCAGAAAGAAAGTGTTGATCGCCAAAAAATAACAAAAAAAAAAAGAGATTTTAAAAATATATAAAAATATTTTTCTTGTGCTGCATGCTTTAGAGTTCAATTATGATTTCTGCAAACAGCTGGACAACAAAGTCCAATACGAACTCAATCTTCCAAACTGTGCAATCTATATAAAGAGACACAGAGAAGAAGAAAATGGGTCGAACACAGCGCAAGGGACACAGAAGGCGAAGCGAACCAGAGAGAGAAACAGAGAGAAAGAAGGCGAGACGCAGAAAAAGGAAGCAAGGCAGAAGAAAAGCGGCGAGCCAAACAAAAGGTGGAACCCCCATTCTAACTATATATTGTTTTTTTTTCTTTGCAGCGCCTTTATCTTTCTGTGTCACTCCGCCAGAAACCCGAAAGCAAAGCCATCTCCCTTAACGCGAGATGACCCCGCGAGGCAGTCACCAAAATTAGGCGACCTCCCCCTTGTTACAGCAAACATATGGCCTTGCAGCTCGCATAACAAGCCATGCAAGGGGAAGGAAACAAACAAGTAACGCGAGTTTGAAGAGCAGGAACTCACCATTGACGACTCGAAGAATCCTTGACCAGATCAAAGAGAAGGAAACGACATATCTCGATTTATAGAAGAGTAGCTTCCTCAGGTCCAACTCCCAACCAGACAGGGATAGACGTCTGGAGTTATGTGGTTCGCGCAATCTCATCAACTTCATCAAGGAAAAGACGATGAAATCAAGGAGAACATGACAAAGTCCTGCCAAGCAGAGTTTGTGTGTAAAGAAGACCTCGCGAGATGTTTAAAGTTCTAAAGCAAAGGCGAGCCAACAGTCGTGCCAAGGCAGAAACCCTAAAGGGTGGCGAGCCAACAGTCACGCCTAGGCAAAACCCTAAGGGGTGGCGAGCCAACAGTCGCGCCAAAGCAAAAACCCTAAGGGGTGGTGAGCCAACATTCAAGCCAAGGCAGGAAACCTAAGGGGTAGCGAGCCAACATTCGTGCCAAACAGAAACCCTAAGGGGTGGCGAGACAACATTCGTGCCAAAGCAGGAACCCTAAGGGGTTGCGAGCCAACATTCGTGCCAAAGCAGAAACCCTAAGGGGTGGCGAGCCAACATTCGTGCCAAGATAGAAACCCTAAGGTGTGGCGAGCCAACAATCGCGCCAAAGCAGAAACCCTAAGGGGTGGCGAGGTGACTTGACCCTAAGGGGTGGCGAGGTGACTTGACCCTAAGGGGTGGCGAGGTGACTTAACCCTAAAGGGTGGCGAGGTGACTTTATTCTAAGGGGTGGCGAGGTGACTTAACCCTAAGGGGTGACGAGGTGACTTCACCCTAAGGGGTGGCCAGGTGACTTCACCCTAAGGGGTGGCCAGGTGACTTCACCCTAAGGGGTGGCGAGGTGACTTCGTATCAAAGCTGACACCCTAAGGGGTAGCGAGGTGACTTCGTATCAAAGCAGAAACTCTAAGGGGTGGCGAGGTGACTTCACATCAAAGTAGACATCCTAAAGGGTGGCGAGGTGACTTTGTATCAAAGCAGACACCCTAAGGGGTGGCGAGGTGATTTTACATCAAAGCAGAACCATAAGGGGTGGCGAGCTAATATTCAGAAGTCCTAAGCCCACACGAGGTGAAATGATGTCACAGGCGAGATCCATTCATGCAGAAGATGAAGCAAGTCGCGGATTCCGCTCACATACATACACAAGGAGTCCGCTCACAAGTGAACAAGCGGAGTCCGCTTACAGATACACACGCGAAGCCCGCTCACAAACATATAAGCGAAGTCCGCTCACAATTGTACACGCGGAGCCCGCTCACCGACATACCCGTGGAGTCCACATGAAGGGGCAGTCCACTTACACGCGGACATCACCTACGCCACTATCAAGGACTGTGGCCAAAGTCATTCAAGCCTTTTACCACGTTGCTGCGTCACCTGTTCCGGGTGCCTAAATCAAATCAACAGGCACTCTACCAAATTGGGTGTCCACAAGAAACACAATTAATGGACTCAAAATACGTCTGTTAAACCAAAAGCCGGCATTAAGCCATAAAGCCTACAAACCTCTTATGAACTACGGTCGGTTTGATCCCACAAAAGGGTACGTAGGCAGTCTAGCAACCCACTAGATGCAACCAAAATTCCAAACAGAATCTCTGACACCACCAGTCAAATTCGTCCAGTCCAAATGACTCTGGTCAAATTCCTAAGAGTACCAGAGAATCAAATTCATAACCAAATCTTTTCGAACTACATTGGTTTGATCCCTTTATAAGGGTATGTAGGCAGTCTGGACTTAAATCTGGATGCAACCACCAATCCAAATAAATTCTCGGATCGCCTGAAGCTAGAATCTCGCTCCAAAGCTTAAATGCCTTCAAACACAAGGGGCTCGGCAGGGGGCTCGGCAAGGGGCGCTCGGCAGGGGGCTCGGCAAGGGGCGCTCGGCAGGGGGCTCGACAGGGGGCTAAACTCTTCTTGTCATCTTCGCCTATATAAAGAACTTTAGCCGACGAAATTCTTTATATTCGTCGGCTAAACTCTTTTGAAAATTTTGGTTGACCGCCAAAAAATTTTGGTTTAAAATTTTGAAAATTTTTCGACTTTAGCCGACGACTTTTCATATATTTTCGTCGGCTAAAGTCCTTTGAAAATTTTGGTTGACCGCCAAAAAATTTAGGATTTAGCCGACGAATACCCTAACGTATTCGTCGGCTATAGTATGTAATTAAAAAATTAAAAATAACTATAGCCGACGAAATATTAGGTTATTCGTCGGCAAAAACCATCTTAGCCGACGACTTTTCATATATTTTCGTCTGCTAAAGTCTATAAATTCACGAAAACACTCATATCTCCCCCTATATTACGTAGTTCGGTCAAATCTTCCACACGAAAATCTCTCACGTAGATGAGACGCAACCACTTATATAAAAATTTTGAAACATTTACCTTCCGACGATAGGGCTCCTCATAAGAAATAATAACGGTAAATAGGGTTGACCGCTACTATCGGCTCCGAGACTTTACCCGATTTACGTGATTTTTGAACCATAGCTGTATTTCACTATTCTGAACACATCTTATTTCACGATATTTTTAATAATTTTTCTTCCTATGTAGAGTTGGTTCACAAAGCTGTATAACCTACTAAACAAGTATACAACATTAGTAGACACGTTGTGATTCCGATGACTAAAATTCACAAACCAAAATTCGACCGTCAGATATGATCATTATGACAAAATATGTCTATGATAAAAAAATTCAACTGGATCCGACAACGTTAAGGGCTCGATCGAAACGGTCAACCATAATCCATCGTCACTTATCACACGAAAACGCTCATATCTCCCTCTATATTACGTAGTTTAGTCAAACCTTCCACACAAAAAACTCTCACGTAGATGAGATGCAACTGCCCATATAAAAAATTTTGAGACATTTACCTTCCGAAGATAAGGGTCCCCATAAACCCGAATAACGGAAAATAGTAGACACGTTGTTATTCCGATGACTAAAATTCAAAAACCAAAATTCGACCGTCAGATATGATCATTATGATGAAAGATGTCTATGATAAAAAATGCTACTGGATTCGACAAAGTTAAGTGCTCGATCGAAACGGTCAACTCTAATCAAAAATAAGAAAACTGCATTTTGAAGCCCTAAACGGACTCAAATGGCCAAAAAAGCCTATACGTCATGGAAAAGTGATGAGTTTGACTCGTAGCGCCGTTACGCTTTTGGAAATGTATCACAATAGTCAATCATACACCAAACGCCAAATCTGCAGCATAGTGAATAATAAGGGTAAGTCAACTATCGGCACCAAGACTTTACCGGAATACTGTCATTTTTCAACCATAGACGTATTTCACCATTCTGGTCATATCTTATTTCACGACTTTTTTACGTTTGAAGGTTCTACGTATAGTTTTTTTTTTCTAGATGAGTTGTTATCCACATCTGTAAATATAAGACACTTTAGCCGACGAAATTATATTTTTCGTTGGCTAAACTTTTAAAAATTTCGTCGGCTAAACTCTTAAAAATTTAGTCGGCTAAACTCTTAAAAATTTCGTCGGCTAAACTTTTGAAAATTTCGTCGGCTAAACTTCACAGACTATAGCCGACGAAAAAAATTATTTAGCCGACCAAAATTTTAAATTAGCCGACGAACAAAAAATTCGTCGGCTAAAGTCCACTTTAGCAGACAAAAAAAAAAATCGTCGGCCTGGTTTTTTTATTTTCGTCGGCTAAAGCCTTTCTTCTGGTAGTGTGACTTCACCCTAAGGGGTGGCCAGGTGACTTCGTATCAAAGCTGACACCCTAAGGGGTGGCAAGGTGACTTCGTATCAAAGCAGAAACCCTAAGGGGTGGCGAGGTGACTTCACATCAAAGCAGACACCCTAAGGGGTGGCGAGGTGACTTCGTATCAAAGAAGACACCCTAAGGGGTGGCGAGGTGATTTTACATCAAAGTAGAACCATAAGGGGTGGCGAGCTAATATTCAGAAGTCCTAAGCCCACACGAGGTGAAATGATGTCACAGGCGAGATCCATTCATGCAGAAGATGAAGCAAGTCGTGGATTCCGCTCACAGACATACACAAGGAGTCCGCTCACAAGTGAACAAGCGGAGTCCGCTTACAGATACACACGCGGAGCCCGCTCACAAACATATAAGCGAAGTCCGCTCACAATTGTACACGCGGAGCCCGCTCACCGACATACCCGTGGAGTCCACATGAAGGGGCAGTCCGCTTACACGCGGACATCACCTACGCCACTATCAAGGACTGTGGCCAAAGTCATTCAAGCCTTTTGTCACGTTGCTGCATCACCTGTTCCGGGTGCCTAAATCAAATCAACAGGCACTCTACCAAATTGGGTGTCCACAAGAAACACAGTTAACAGACTCAAAATACGTATGTTAAACCAAAAACTGACATTAAGCCATAAAGCCTACAAACCTCTTATGAACTACGGTCGGTTTGATCTCACAAAGGGGTACGTAGGCAATCTAGCAACCCACTAGATGCAACCAAAATTCCAAACAGAATTCCTGACACCACCAGTCAAATTCGTCTAGTCCAAATGACTCTAGTCAAATTCCTAAGAGTACCAGAATTGTAATTAAGAGACACATTCTGTCTTAATTAACAAACAAACCTACAATGGTCTCTTGGTAAACGGAATCAAAGAGTGTTCCATTGTAACGAGGAATTGTAATTAAGAGACACATTTTGTCTTAAATAGGTTGAATCAGACATAAATTAAAATTTTATCTTAATTAATAAGACAAGGAGAAGTTACGATTGGGTATACATATTTTTACAATTTCTTACGCAACAGAAAGTTTCTCATCGTGTTCCTCTATAGAAACAGAGAGATTCTTTCTCCCCTCAACTCCTCTTCATCTGGTTTTCACACTAATTCAAGGTCTGCCTTTTGCTCTCTTCTGGGTTCTCTCTCAAATTTCTCAGCTCAAAACCGCAAGCAAATAAGAGTACGTTTTTTTCTTTGGTTCTGTTAATTGTTGTTCCTTCTTGTTGTTGTTGGTTTTATCTGTAAATTTTGTAGGGTTTGTAAAGTTGAAAACTTTGTGTGGTAGCTGAATTCTGTGGTGAATTTGGGGTTTGGGGTCGATTTTCTGTGCTTGTGGTGTTTGTAGTGCTGGTGAATTGTGTTTGATGAGTGTGAATTGAGGCTGGGGAGGTGTTGGAGTGGCTTGAATTAGGGTTTTGTGGGCCGTGGGATGAAGAAGGAGCTGTTTTGGAGTGGAATTGTGTTTGGTTTTGCTCATTTCTTTTCTGGTTTTGGTTTGCTTGGGATGGAATTTTGAACTTTTGTGTTAGGTTTTTGTGGTTTTGCTTTCGTTTTTATTGTTGTTGTTTTCGGATCGAAGTGATGTGAATTGAAATGCAAGCTCAGTCTGTTGTAGTGGTGATGATAGGGCTATGGTGCCCTCTGTGTTTGTTGCGATTTTAGGTCTGTGTACGGATTTGATTGCAGTGTTTGATAAAATAAAAAAAATTACTGTTTGTGTGTTTTGTAAGATTTTAGTTGATTGTATTCATGGCTTCTTTTGTTGGCTTAAAAGGTCAATTCTTGATATTTTTGTTTTTATGTTCTCATTTGAATGTTATTGGAGAAGGATTATCACCTATTTGAGGTGAAATGATTGAATTCTATGAAGTTTAATATGGTGAATTGTTGTTGTACACAGAATTAAGCTTTTGTTATATATGTTTGTTCTGGAGTTATATTGAATGTTGCTTCTTTTGTTTCGATCGACTGCAGGGTTGCGAGGATATTTTCTATTTAGCTGGAAATGGTGGCTATTCTATTGGAAACATGTTGTGAGTGTTATTAGTCGCATTAGAAAGAATAGTTTATGAGGATTCCCGAGTACATTTGGGTGTGTAACAATGCTTTTGTGGTTTATAGAAGTTGGTAAATGTGAGAAAGTGGTCTCGTACTCTTGTTATTGTCATTGATTTATTTAACACAGTGAAGAGGAGAAAGAGAACCATATTGGATGGGTAATAAACTTGGTAAAAGGAGACAGGTGATTGATGAGAAGTATACAAGACCTCAGGGTCTCTACCACCATAAAGATGTGGATCATAAGAAACTCAGGAAGCTCATACTTGAATCGAAGCTTGCTCCATGCTTTCCTGGAGATGAAGACTGCAATCGGGATCTTGAAGAATGCCCAATTTGCTTTCTGGTTTGGTTTCTGTTATGACTCCCTTGTTAAATCTTGATACTTCCCCCCCCCCCCCCCCCCCAATCCTCCTCTGAAGGTTGGATAACAAGAGAAGATTATACATTATCATAGTTTTATGTAATACTTCTAACTATATCATTGTATGTTTTCTTGTTTCTTTTCTTTCAGTATTATCCAAGTCTCAACAGATCAAGATGTTGCATGAAAGGCATTTGTACTGGTGATTCTTCTACAAACTTTTACACATGATGTGTTTCCTATAATTAATTCTCTGTGTTCTGATTAGTCTTCATTGTGTCCAGAGTGTTTTCTCCAAATGAAAGTCCCGAATTCAACTCGTCCTACGCAGTATCCTTTTTTATTATTGCCCTATGCCTTCTATTTTGAATTTTATATTTGTTTGATGTTTGTCTATGTTTGCATCACTTAACAAAATGAGGTGCCCTTTCTGTAAAACCACCAATTACGCTGTGGAGTTTCGGGGTGTCAAATCTAAGGAGGAGAAGAGCCAGGAACAAATTGTAAGAATCTTTTTATCATAAACCAATTAAGATTGATGTGATACTTTGATCGGAAATGTGGGATTAAACATGCTTATACATAATTTACGTTTCTGCAATTATTCAGGAAGAACAACGAGTCATAGAAGCAAAAATTAGAATGCGACAGCAAGAGCTTCAGGATGAAGAGGAAAGAATGCAAAATAGACAACTAAATTCTTCTAGCAGAAACATAATACCAATTGGGGATGAATACAGCTCTGTAACTGGTATACTTTAACTAAGATTGAGATTTCTAGTATACCAATTGAGGTTTCTTTTACTGGTATACTTTCACTAAGATTGAGATTTCTAGTGTATAAGTATCCATATATATAAATAACGAGAAGAATTCTTCTGGCAGTTCCATCTTCCACTTATCATGCGGAAGAAGAGGAAATTTCTCAGGATTCATGTGCTTCAATGTTAAGACCAACTCCGCCTCCGGGAGCATACAGGTATACAGTTTCTTTCTGATTCTATTTATTATTAGTTAATTAGTTGGTGTATGTGCATGTGTAATCCAATACCCTAAAGTTACAAAAACCATGTAATTGGGGCTTGCTATCTGCTGTGACGATCGTTTTTACCACCGCTTCCCTTTGTTGAAGGGCGTTTTCTTTTTTAGAAGCTTTTAGTTTAGTGAGAATTGCATAGCATTTTAAATGGAAATACAGATGAATTAGTGGAACAATAACCAGTAACTTGTTCTCCTCCTGAATTCTGGTATTTTATGGCAGGAAAATAAATGCTCTCATTTTTATATATGTATATCGCATTGCATGATTCTGTTAAGACTTTAGGATTTTTTTTCCTTGGTCATGTAGGTTTGATCTATGAGTATATATGTCTTTTGGAGATAACGTGGCAGATACTGTTAATTTTTGTTTTATGAGACGTCTGTCAATTTGAATATCACACGATAAATAAGTAGGTTAGGTCGGATCTAACAGGTATAAAATGACAGACAAAACTTGATTGCCATGCTAATTGCTTATTTAAATTCTCAAACTGCAGGGAGGATGAAGTTGATCTGGATCTTGATGATATAATGCTCACGGAAGCAATTTGGCTTTCTATTCAGGTAACATGTGTACAAATCTTCAAGTCATGGATCCCATTTGATGTAAAATCTGCTAAAAACTTCTCTGTATTGGAAGATTAAACTGATTGGACATTACCTAACCAATCCTTGATGCATCATTTTTCTGCTCATGGCTTGGAAACTTCCTTCAGGATCACTGTTGTATCTGTCCTTTTAATAATCCTTGAGGTTCTAGGGTTCATTTGCTCTTTTTAAGCATTGTTTTGAGGATGGTGATAATAGGTGTTACTTCGATGTGGCCTGCATTTGGACTTTTGCGGTTTTTATTAGATTTCCATTTTGGCTGTTAATTCTCACTGTATTAGTTTCTTGGAGGTTTTGGGTGGTGTGAGTTAAACATCAAATATTGGTCAAGATGAAAATTTGCTATTGATGAGTAAGATTAATGAGCTTTGGATCTTATACATCATGAGGAATATTTCAGCTCTTGGGTCCATTGGAGAGAGACTTTGTGGGCGATTTCATCAGAAGCAAGTATGATTACCATGAAATGTTATTCTCTGCTTTATGGGGATATATTCGATTGAAAGGCAGTTTTAGTCTTAAGGAGCTTTAGATGTAGCTTTTTGATAGATTTAAGTTTTTCTCAGCTTTGTGGGTATTAGTAGATTTGAAAATACAGCCTTATATTCTGCTTGATGAAGAGGTAGCTGTGGTATAATGTTATGACATAAAAGGGGTGGTAATCTGCAGCTATCTAATAGCTTCTGATGTTCTGATTTTTTCTGTGCTTTCTCTGAAGTGAATGTCCACTTTTATTGTATCATTAGTTATGATCAAGAAAATGTGTTTCTTTTCAAAAAGTCATCTTTTCTTTTTTAAGATGGTAAAAAAAAGTCATATTTTTGCAGGATTATCAACTCTATTTGTCTTGGAATTTTTGTTATTTGAAACTGTTGATCATCAACTCTGCTCAATTGTGGGAAATTGTATTTGCAGGAGAATGGGGGACAGAAGGCTCCAAATTATGTTGATGCTGCTCAATCTGAACAATTTTTCACAAGACAAAGCTATGATTCATCGGCTCTTATACCTTCAGTTTCCGGGTCATCATCATCACCATCTGGGGGTCTTGCATGTGCAATAGCTGCCCTTGCAGAACAGCAACAAACGAGTGGGGAATCCTCCATCGATCCTGGTGGCAGTAATGTCTCAACTTTTACTATGGTTCCAGGCACTAGCAGGTTTTACAACACGGTGGGTGGAGAATCTGAGAATTATCAGCCTGCAGTTAGCCTTTCTGAATTGTCAATCAATCACAGGATGGCTTTGACTCAAGATGAGAGAGAATGGAATGGTGAAACAACACAGTCAAGTTATGCAAGCTCCGACACAACCGAAGATCATGGCACTACTTCTGCATTACCGACATTGGATGAGATTGAGAGTGAACTTCAAAATGCCCCAGGCCACGTTGTTCCTGAGAGTTTTGAGGAGCAGATGATGCTGGCCATGGCTGTTTCTCTGGCTGAGGCCAGAGCTGTAACCAGTGGACATGGAATTTCATGGCAGTAGGTAGTGCGAGTCCAGCAAGAAAATGCACAAAAAGTTGCTCAAAACAACTAATTGAACGGTCAAGGTAGTAATGATTCTGTCACTTTGTCAGTGCCAAGCTGCCTTTCTATATAGATGTCAAAGGGAAACTGACTATTTTAGTGAATGAAAGGCCTCTACTTTTGCTGTTTCTTAACCTTTTTTCACTTTCACCGCTCTTATCCTAAATGGTTCACAGCTTGATTGGTGAGTCGCAAGGCTTAATATCGCATTTGATCAGTGTATACCTCATATTCTCATGTCATTTGCAGTTCTCTCATGATATTACAGTGAATAGTGTTTCAGTCTCCTATCCGGAACAATGCCCCAGATACCATTCCTGGGTTGTACACTTGCATTCCCTACTGTGGAGGTACAGATAAAGAAATAGAGGGGATTAGAATTGTATATATAATTTCTTCTGAGCTTGTTCAGAAGAGGGTTGTATGTTTTGTTTTACATTTGTGACCATTGCAAAATTGCATAATTGTAGAACTGCTATGCCTACAAGTTAATTAGATCCTAGAGGCTGAAGGCTGAGGCCCTTCTAACCTTGGGAAAAGATTGGCTATTTGGGTGGGCACGGGTGCACGGCGTCTGAGCTGAACCCGTAGGCTGTCGGTGAACTGCTACCACGGCCTAATTGTGTTTGGCACTTGCCCCATGTCAGTTGGGATAGATTGTGAATGCTATTTCAGAAGAGCTTACCTCTTATACATTCAACAGTCGACTCAGAACTTGCACTAGGGAAATTCTGACTGTTCCAATAGTAAAAAGCATTGCCTTCATATGTGCAGGTGTGATAGCCATAAGAGAACTAAGCTAGGGTTTTACAGAAACGAAGAAATGAGAGAGTTTCAGAGAAAAGATCAGAACCAATTTTCTGATTAGTGAAAATGAAAGCTTGCTTACAAAGAAAGAGACAAATTTATGATTATATACAATCTATGGATCTAACAGCTTAACAGAACATACAGTTGTATTACTAACACGTGTCATTAAGCTTCTAGAAGCTAATTAGTCTAAATAGCTTTGTTATCACCCTCTCTCAAGCTCAGCTAGGGTCACTAGTCTGAGATTGGTACAATGAGTCTTGAAAATTGGAGAAGGCAGTCCCTTTGTTAAGATATTTGCAGTCTGTTCTGTAGTGGAGACATACTGTAAATACAAGTCATTGTGTTGCACTTTTTCACGCACAAAGTGAAAGTCGTTATCCAAATGCTTTATCTTTGAATGAAAAACCGGATTGGAAGCTAGAGCCAAAGCAGAAAGATTGTCACACTTCAAAAGAAGAGCACTGGGAATTCTAATTTTCAAATCACATAATAAATGTCTGATCCAACTCACTTCAACAACAGTATTTGTAAGGCTTCTATATTCAAACTCAGTTGAGCTACGAGAAACTGTACCTTGTTTCTTAGACTGCCATGACACTAGACATAAACCAATGTAAACAACAAAATCAGTAGTTGAACATTTCTCAATGACTTCTCTAGCCCAATCTACATCACAATATGCCTTGACATGTACAACATTATGTAATGCATCTGTAGAGCTATAAAACATTCCCTTATTAAGAGTGCCCTACAAATATCTCAAAATCCTTTTGACAGCAGCAAAGTGCACATCAATGGGACAAGTCATAAACTGACAGATAGTATTAACAGAACAAGCAATATCTAGACGAGTAAAAGTCAAGTACTGTAAGACCCCTACAATGCTCTTATACATAGTTGGATCTTTAAGAGGAACACCTTGATCTTTGATCATCTGATAATGAGGAAGACAAGGAGAACTGCAAACATTTAAAGAGTCCATATCAGTCTTGGCAAGAAGATCTTTAGCATATTTGGTTTGGCTCAGAAATATACCTTTTCTAACTTTCTTAACTCCCAGACCAAGAAAATAAGACAAGGAGCCAAGATCTTTCATATCAAACACTTGACTCAATTCTGAAATCACATCAGTAATGTCTATAATGTCTGAACCAACAATAACAATATCATCTACATACAACAATAGAGCAATCATTCCACTAGAAGTATGTTTGACGAACAAACTAGGATTTGAATGAGAAAAGTTAAACCCCAAACTTGGTAAAAAAAACTGGTAAATTTCTCATTCCAAGCTCTTACAGCTTGTTTTAAGCCATAAAGTGATTTTCTGAGAAGACACACATAGTTAGGATGCTCTTTATCAACAAAACCTTGAGACTGAGACATAAAAACTTCCTCCTTTAAATCTCCATGTAAAAATGCATTCTTAACATCCAATTGCCTTAACTCCCAATTATTCATTGCAGCAAGAGCTAGAATCACTCTCACAGTACTATGCCTCACAACAGGACTAAATGTTTCATCATAGTCCAACCCTTTAGCTTGACTAAATCCTTGTGCTACTAATCTAGGTTTATATCTCGAAACTGTTCCATATGGATTCTTCTTAACTTTAAAAATCCATTTGTTGCCAACTATGTTTCTATTTTTAGGACAAGGAACAAGAGACCAAGTACCTTGTTTTTGAAGAGCTTCAATTTCCTCAACCATAGCCTAATCCCATTCTGTTTTATTTCCTGTAGCAGCTCTGAATGACTTTAGCTCAACAACATCACTAATATCAGAAACAACAGTAAACCCACTGAAAAAGGGAAATTCAGAATACAATTTCTGCTGAGGTATAGCAGAAAAACAATAAAAGTCTTCAAATGTTTTCGGCTTGACTATAACATTTTTAGCTCGAGTCATCATAGAGTGATCATTGTAATTTTGATTCACTATAAAACTGAGTTCCTGAGGAAGGTCATTGCCAGAACCAACTGTACCATTCAAAACACTTACCTCATGTTCAACTAAGGGATTGATTCTAGCTTCACCACTGTGCAATATAACCTCCAAGTTATGATCAGTATGAACTTCACTATTATCACCAACATCAGCATTACTACTATCCACTGTAGTACCACAGTCATTTCTAAATCACTAGAAGTACCAGTATGACCAGCACTTACTGACAAACGCTCAAAATTAGTAATATTGGTATCAATATTCAAATTGTCAGTTTTTGGAGCAACGGTAGGTTCTGGAGAATCAGCAGCTTCAACATTATCATTATTGACAATAGTACCCCCCAGTAACACAGTGGGAGACTGACTAATAGTTAACACAGTGGGGGACTAACTGTATGAATGATCAATAGTAGAGTGGACATGCATCCGAGAACAAACTAGCAATTAAAGCTAATGCAGTTGAGTTGAGTGAGAAGCTGAAAGCAATAGAAGAAGCGAAGGAAGCACTGGACGCAGAGATGAAGAAAATGAGAGTGCAGACAGAGCAGTGGAAAAAGGCCGCAGATGCAGCTGCAACAATACTTGCTGGGGGTGTGGAGATGAATGGGAGGATTTCTGAGAGGTTTGGCTCCATGGACAAGCACTTTGGTGGAGTGTTTGATCCCCCAGGTGGTGGCTATGCTGGTTTTGTAGGATCACCTGCTGCTGATGATTTGGATGATGGTTTTGGTAGTGGAAAACGAAAGGGTTCAGGGATAAAAATGTTTGGTGACTTGTGGAGAAAGAAGGGCCAGAAATGAGAGGCCTTCAAAAAATCCTGTTTGCTGGTGATGTGTTTGATGGAGGTGGCAAAGCAGTTTCTTACTGCTTCACATGTAATACGCAGTGTGTTTTAGATCTACCATCTTGGCCATTATTGTTTTCCTAGTAGTTCCAGAGGCATGTAGAATTGTTAAAAATGGGTTATCTTTGTTGTATTATTAGTAAGACCTTAGTAAACCTTCTCAAATAATCGGATATTTTGTTGCTGCCTTGCCTGATACTGTGTTCTCGATATTTTCCTATGCTACATCATTTTATTTTATTTGCTTGTGTAGCAATTCACACAGCCAATGCCATTAACGTAGTTAACTTGGTTTAAGAACATCATGACTTAGATACCAAGTATAAGATCCAATGATCCACAGACAGACAGACTTGTTCCCGAATGCAATAGACATGGCAATGCCACTCCATCTAGGCTCCTACTTCATCATGGACCATGCGCTTGGGAAGCTTGATCCTTTTTTCGCATCAGCTCTTGCTTCTGCTCACTTACGCTCTTTCTGTGGTGAGTCTATGTTAGGTGTTCCAGCTGCGATCCTTTCATGAAGTTCCTCTCTGCTTCTTCCAACGATAAGAGTTGATTCATTTCTGTCGAATTATCGATGCAGTAGCTAGCTATGTTCATGGAGTTTCATATTACTTTTAGCTTGTAAACCATTCTTTGTTGCAGTCAAGCAATTTCGTTTTAACTGTAGATGAGTGGATCCATCAATAACATGTACCTTGAGCATTTCAATCATGTTATTCTGAAATAAAAGTTAAACAGAAATAAAACAAAGTTTTTTTTCGATTGCATAACTTGCTTCTATAGGCTTTGCTGGAATGAAATCAAGGTCTCAAGAAACTGCAGCTTTCCCAGAATGTGTTCAATGAAAAGTTTGGCGCACAAGAAGTTGCTAAATCCATCAGACTTCAGTTCTAGTTGTATTGGTAGCTCGGTGCAGTTAGTTTCCCCCTGTTCAATGTGTTTGATTATATTCGACTTGATCATGGGTACATGCACCTATTTTACTGTCTAAAAAGGTGAAATAAAAAAAAATGCACCTACAACTCAACTTGCCAAAACCACCTCAAGATCGCGGACGCTTTGAGCTTGTACTTGCCTGCCAAAGCAAAAGGGGAAAGTACTTTGAACTTTTCCAGTACGAGCTGTAGGTTCAAGTCACAGTTGGATACAAAGTCAAAACTTGTAAGATAAGTAGAAACTGCAACACTAGACTTACTAAGCAGTTATTATAGAACAAACAATCTGTAAACAGAAAAGCCAAAACTGGTTTTTCATAATCACATACGTATCCTTATATTAGGAATTACCAAGAGGCAAACATGAGTGAAACTGTTTGATTGAAACAGCATGTACAATGTTAAAGATACACAGTTTTTTTTTTTTTTTTTTTTAAAAAAATCAGTACAAGAGAGGCCTTCAATTCAAGTATCTGTCCAATTCAGTATTTACTCATCACTATCATCACTGTTGTAGTTTTGGCACAATGATTGTAATACGTTGCTTCCACTGTTGATGTTATTCTCGCCGTCCTGTTCTTTCTCATCTGGTTCAGTCAAACTTTTAGACTCCTCACCAACTTGTTTCTGGTCTTCTACCTTCACCGAATTGTTAACTTTAGCCACCACTGGTTTCTTAACAACAGACAGCCTAACAGTTGGAGACTTGAAAATGATTTTAGAATCTTCTGAACCATTCTGTTTTCCTGTCAATTACCAAAGAGAAGACATGCTTAGTATTGCCAAATGAAAAGCATATAAAAGGACAAACAGTTCAATGATAAACAGTTGTGTCTGACATACCTCTGCTGCTCGAGCTCTCAAAAATACTGGTTTTCGTCAATGAATCTGTTGGTTTGCTATTATCTTGAGTAAGCTTTTGTCTCTGCATGGCAAAATGTGTATACATACTCATTAGATAACTACGTCCATCAACAGAAACATGGATATTCTGCTGGATCTAGCAATGATTTTGTGACCAAGTTGAGGCCTAACAGAGGAAAATAATTAACAGAAAGCTGAGTTTCGAATGCAGACGGGCAATAGTTTAAAATGTATCATGGGACATACAAGTTGCTTTGGGTTGGAACGAAGGAGTGGAATAACACACCATATTACTATTTTGTATCAATATGGTATAAAGGTCATTAATTTTCTAGCATTTGTATGTAAAATTTCCATTTTCATCCCACAGCTCTCTCAACTTTCCATTCTTATCCTTCACCCTCGGTGCGATTTCAAATTATCCTGTAAAAGCCTATTCTTCGGAACTTCAAAGTTAGTCCTCTTACTGAGATAACAAGGGTTATGCCAGCTCAATCTAATCTGCCTCAGAGAGTAATATAATGAGATTTAGCTGAACTGAATTTCATGTTAACTACATAATGCCAAGAATTCGAATCATGGCAACTCTTATGAAGTTGTGCAACTTATCTTCTACATGCATATGTTAAAAACCTTTTTCTACAGAATTACAACCTAAAAACCTATACTTCTACCAGTCCCCAGTAACTAATGAGTATCATACAAACCTCAAAGTGCATGAAATGGGAAGAGTTCTAAATAAGTTCAACTAAATATGCAGAGGAAGCTACAACCATAGAACATATATTTAATCTTTATAAGAAAAAAAAAGCAGATTTTGATGATGACTGGAAACTATATCCAAGTATCCAACTAGAACACAAGGCAATGGACTTTCTATAAAAGCCATTTAAAACAAGGGAAGTGCTATATCTAGAGGAATAAAAATACTTGATGGTAGTGATCCCTGATTAAATCCTTCATACAATCTATGTGGAGGCACTATCTTGTAAAGATATGGGGAAAATCTAAGAAAGTAGAGCTGGATAAATCTAGAACTTATCTAATCAGAGGCTATGCAAGTTCATCATAATGTATACCTATCTAACAGAATAAAAGTCATACCTTTGACAGATGACTAGACGTTTCACCATTGCTGCTAAAAGGCTCTAATAAGTCTTCATCATCATCATCTAAATCATCATCATGAATCCTTCGAACATAATCTTTTGAGTTCTGCATATATTGTAGTAGAAAAAAGAAACTCGTATCAGAAACAAACATCCTACAGAAAAAGAATCGGGAAAGTAAAACAAAGACAACTCTAGATCAAAGATATTTAAGTTGAGTAAAAAAGAAAAACGAAAGAGAGAGTATGTAAGTACTAACATGGAATACAATTGATTTTAAGATTGCTTGATCCTCCTCTTCTATCCTTTCCTCCTGTCAGCAAAACAGTTTTCAGTAATAAAAAAACTGGGATTAAAAAGGAAGCAACAGTTGATAAATCTCATAATGTATAAAATATAGAGCTCTTCAATCCAATGGCAGTTTCCCTAGTTGGATGTGTTTTGTTTGAAAGAATGAGTTACATCATGTGGTTGGTTGATCGGTAGATCAGACTCGGACTCTGTATGTTACCTAACGGGACATATCTTTTCTATTATTGTAACAAATTTGAAGGCTGTTATTAAAATTTTACAGAGACCATGACACTGAAACTGCAACTATTGCCTGTTTCGGGAACCAGGCTCCTAGAGGTTTTCATATAAAGAGCTAGACAAGTATACACATACAAGGATAAAATTCTTAACAATGGATACATACATCAGTGTGTGCACTAGTCTCTATTTGGTTTAAACTGGACTAAATATAAAAAGGCACATATACATACCTTGTGCGCAACCGTATGCTGCAAAGCCGTCAACATCTCATCCACACTCACAGTGGCATGCCTGGACTGAAAGCACAAAAACAACGCATTAGTATTAAAGGTTTTTGCAGTCACCTAAAAAACAGAAATGTCACTCTATTAGCAGCAAAAAACTCAATCATTAACTATACGATTATCCCCAAGCCACAAGGCATCAAAGTTCATGACCTTGACACCCGGTAACAACTACTGAGGTACATACCTTCATGGACTTCATCTCATCCAAAGCCGCAAGAATATCCATCTCCCTCTTCGAATCCAATGTTCTATTCTCCAAAGACTTCATAGCATCTCCCATTTCTTCCGACTCCCTCTTCTGCTTCTCCTTATCCGCTTCCTGAAACAACAAAAACAAACCAACTCATCCAAAAGTGTCAACAACACCAAAACAAATTGCGAAAAAGAAAAACACATCTAACAAAGCACAATGCCTCCTTCCTTTACCTCATCCTCATTACGCCACGGCTCGAAATTCCGAGTTGCCCCGGCCTCCACCACATAATCCGAGTTCTGCGGGTCCGTCTTCATCGCAAGCTCCGCCGAGCACCTGGTGCACTTGAAGTAAAACCTAAAGATTTGAATCCCCAAATACGTCTGCAAAACAAACACAGCAACCTCAGAAATCCACTCCACAATCCTATGCATCTACAAACCCTAAGAATCAATTGCGCCGCGCAATCACAAACCCTAAAGATTCAAGATTCGAGATTTACGTACCTCGCCGACGACGTCTTCTTTCCGCGAGTTGAACTTGGTTCCTTTGTAGATGTAGTTGCCGCAGGTGTTGCACCGGATGCTCATCGGAAGCATCATACGGACCTTGATCTGTTGATTCTTGGGTCGCCGGACTCGGGGGAGCTTCGACGGGTCGAAGTCCGGCGGGTAGTACTTGTTCAGAACCTTACGCTCTCCCATGGTGGCTGCTCTTCACGCGCCGGAAAGGGAAGCGGTGTGATTCGAGAGAGGACGGGAACTGGGGAAAAGGGGGTTTAGGGATTTGGAGAATCAGAGTTGGATTTGATTTATGGCTCTTGATTTATACAGGTTTTGTCAGAAAAGGGTAATTCTTGTAAATACTCTAGAAAATGATGTCTCGCCTGGTAAAACCATGTGTTGTAAGAGTCGCTGGGCTCAAGCGGGCTGGGCGGAAACGAGGTGGGGCTAGGCGGACACTAAAGTAGTTGGGCCTACGCAGGTTAGGGGCCCACCATCTAAACCAAACAAAATTTACCTAAAAGAATAACACTGTGACTTTGAGTCTCTGCCATCTCCTATATCACTGTGACAGGATCAAAGCTTCTAGAGAAACAAACTTACAATACCCAAAGAATCAACAACCAAAGAATTAGCAGTAAGTATCAAGCTGATGCAGTAGTCTCAAACACCTCGCAACTGATTGCTAACATTGACATTGAATTGTAGCTGTTGGAGACTTGGAGGCATTGATACATCTTGAAACAAGATTGATCAGCTTATATCTTTGAACATGTACATTGACTTGGATTAGCAAAGCCGAGAAACGAAGTGATCACGTAGCTGAATATCTCCAAGTTCAATGAAACCATTGATCAAGAATGGATGTTTGTTACAGTGGGGAGATCGATGCAGTAACACCATGCCAGGAGAAGAAAAGGCAAAGACACCAGAGGACAACGTCTAATGAAAGCTTTTAATTTTATGTAACTATTGATCTAGGGGATGATCTAGAAGGTGGGAGAAAAGAAAATGTTTGAATGTTGATAGAAAAGACACATTGTGCTTGGAGCTTTGGTATTTAGAGAAAGGCATTTTGTTTTCATGTACCGCCTGAGCCTGAGGGCCTAAGAAATTTGTAATTGTAAATCTGGGTTGAGACCTGCTCTCTCAAAATTGAACGATATGCACAGATTGCAATATATGTTATAACAGAAAGCTAAGAATTACAAAATTGATGAGGAAATAAGAGGAAAAGGAACGAATAATACTGGCAAATCAGGTACGTTAATACTCATCAGGTCAAGCGCTATGCATGTCTTGCGCATGTGTGTCTCGTCAAATACTGGGATTTTTGGGTATCGCTGGCTGAAGTGGGTAAGGATGCTGAGATAAACACCAGCGGAGTTCCCTATTTCTATCGCTTCCTTGGTTGTGCTGTGGCTTTTTCTTATGGCCTCTTCCACCATGCCATCCTCGAACGTTGCCTGCAACAATCACAAGTGCATTTATCATTGTTACTATCCTCTTCCTTCTCACAGTATTCATAGACTGTGGTTTATATTACAGAATTAGACATGCTGAGTAATGCAAAAGTATATGTTAAGAACTTGCCTCGTGTATAAGAATTGTTGCACCACGAGGATTAGGCTTACATAAGCTGTTGTGTCGGTAGGATTGAGAGCCTTTCCTTTCCTCTGAGGATTCTTCTTGGGTCTTTCATTCTTATCGTTACCCTCTGCTCTTCTCTTGTAGAACGAAACCGACTTGGTCTTATCGTCCATCGCTTTGTCTCCGGTGTCTGAAAGTGGGGTGTAGGGTGTTGTAGGGCATGGGACGGCGTCGTTTTGGGTGGGAGGAGGAGGATGGGAGTAAGGCTTTGATTTGGGGAAGAGAAATTAAGGGTTTTAGCAGGGCGTTGGAATTTGTCTAGGGTCGATTAGAATTGAAATGTTCCTTGCAAGGAAAGGTACATCACTTGATCATGGTAGTGCTAGGTTTCATCTCCTTTCTCGTTTGAGGAAATCACACACTTGTTACCTTTCTATGAAAATAAGATTAAAAATAGATGGCACAATTGTTTCAATATTCATTGAAGAATGCAAGAATTTCTGATGACGAGTATCTAATTACAGAAAAGAGTATGTAGGGGTGTAGCTCTTCCAAGTAAAATCGAGTAGCAACGCAGTCAAACTCTTGAATTAATTTAAGTTCAAACTCGACTCAAACGCCACGACTATTGAAACAAGCTAAAACTTCATGCTCGACGATCCTCTAGGCTTATTCGGATCTAAAGTAATCTCAAGTTACTTGTACATTCCTTGATGGTACTAAACATCACACAGCATAAAAGAAAATCACCGGAGAATTGCCAAAACTTTTTGCACTTTCAAATTGAGGTCTCAATTTCAATATGACTGATCATATCAGGATTTTCAGTAAGAACTACCAAGAAAAGATGTAACGATAAATATCAGGAGTTCAAATTGCCATTGCAAGGAGAGTGCCTCTGAATGTGAATTTGAATATGCACAAACTAGATTATGAAGCCTTTAGATAGCTGTGATTTGGTCAAAAAAAAATGTATCACATCTGAAAGAACAACATTGCATCTTCTTCCAGGAGAAATATTTCATTGGACAACTCAGCCAGACCTGCAAATCAACCATGAATTGAGTGAGCAAATGTACCTAAACGGAATAACACTCTGCGCGAAAAATGGAATTTCTAAAAATGAAAAAGAGAATTAAGCGGATAGAAATCAACAGGTATCTTACCTGGGACTAAATCAGTCATCCTCCATAGGCACCTCTGGAATATCAAACATATCTTCTTCAACAGGCTTAATCATCACAGAATCTGGAGAAGGTTTGTGAAGTCAAGGGGAACAAAGAAGTTCCTTTGTTTTACTTTTTTCCACTTTCTTGAGATTCAATTAAAAAATCTACAATGACAGTTTTTTAAAAACTAAAAACTAAACTTAAGTAAAATTATAAGCGAAGTGAACAAAAAAGAAAACTTAAAGGATATCAATTGACATAGGGTCATCCGCCTTCTCACCACGACTGCGGCTATTATCTAACTCCTTTCTTATTTCACGAGTTACCTACAATGAAATTGCCAGATCAGAATACATAGTTCCGCAAAAGTTATGGAATTCAAATATTGAAACTCCTGTAAAGAAAATGCTTACCAGATCATGCCTTTGTGTTTGAAGAAGAACTCTAAGGTTATCCTTATCCTCATTTAGTATATCATTTTTGTACCTGCTCAGAATGATGCACACAACTGTATATGAGGGACAATCACAAATCAAGAAAACTACTGCTCATCCCTTACATAAGCAAGAGATATCTGAAAACCATGCCCACCTTTCCACAAATGCAAGAAGTGATTGGTGCCATATCACTGGCATTACCCTTGTTTCATTCATAAATCTCATGAAATGTGCAACAAGAGCATCAATTACGCGATATGGCAAAGCATACTTTTTCTCCAGAAGAAGCTTTATAAAATAACTGCAACAATTTAAAAACCAAAGTCAGTAACTCCAACTGTCAAGTGGATTCTAAACTGATAGATCCTCCAATACAATAATAAGTCATGGGACCATAAATTGTTATAATTGGCAAGTCAGGTAAGGATATTGGTAGCTATAATGCAATTCAATTGAAGTTAATATAATGGGATCACCTATATCTTTTGCAGTGCATTAAGGACCAATGCATCCATTGTAATAATGACGGAAAAAATTCTTCCAAACCAAATTTTCAAATATCTTGCTTTCAGAATTTTATGGCACCAAAAGTACAGTTATAATATTTATATCTTTCAAACTATGAGTTATAGAGTCAATACCTCGTTGTACCACAGTATTCCATGTCTGCCAGCTTCATTACTGCAACACTGCAAATACATCAGAAGCAAATACATTACTATTTCAAGAACTATTATAACTTCCATTAAAATCAACAATGCATGAAAGAATCAATCCCTAAATACGAAAAATAAAAAGAAGGAAGAGTTAACAAAAAAGACAATAATGTTAGGCTTGGTAGCTCAAAACATTTAAAGATTTAAGAATATGCAACAGTAGTGGCTTTCATTTATTGAATAATTACTTAACTATTAAGCACAATGAGGACAAGAAAAACAATTTAGTAGCAAGTTTGAATACTACATGTCCTAAAAAACCTCTCTAATTAATCTTAAAGGGTCTGTTCTCTGATTGGTAGCATTCTGTTGTGACAAAGTCCCATCTGATTGGCAAATCACATACCTTGAATGAAGTGGCGGAATGGATACCTTTTGTAAGACGCTCCCAACTATAACAGCTTCTCTTAGATTGCACGTTGCTGACTGTTCATGATGGGGTAGGGGAGTGTGTTAGAATAACCAAATTTCCAAGGTAGAATGGAAATTTCAATAATAAGGTTTGCCAGGCATGAAGCACCAAAAAACAATATACACATCACATGTATATTGAAACTATTTCACAGTAGCATGCCACAAAAACCATGATTCCATTATGGTGAGCATCTTGTTTTAATTCTTCACCTCAAGGTGGAATGGTGCCTTGAGGTGGCATACCAAAGTACTCAACCTTAGTATTGACAGAAAGAGAAAGAAAAAAAATATGTATATACAAACAAACAACACTTTAAGCTTCAGAAATTCTAAGCTCAGTTGGACAAGAATGATATGCTTAAAAAATTGTATACCTCGCACAAAGGTAACAATATTCCTTTGAAAAAGGCAGCGGGCTTGTAAAGAGACTTCTTCAACGCCTGATAAAGGGCAAAATGCAAGCGCTTGTTCTTCTGAATGTCTTCTCTGACACGCGGTAGCAAGACAAGCTTGTAGAAACGCTCTACCTTCTTCGCTGTCAAATTGGAAGCGAAAATTCTTGTAGCTTGATACATTGCATTGGGAGACCAATTCTCGGGCTCAGTTAAATATAGGACATCTTCCCATTGATTCATTGAAGGGATGTGTTTAAAGGGTTTGGGAACCTTCCCAGCCGTGTACTTTTTCAGAAACTGACCAACCCTGCATAAACAATGTAAACCATAGCATAAGCAACTCCTCTAACACATGTCAATTCAGAATCAGCTAAAAGACGATACAAATTCGCAGACGAAGCCTTCTATAGCAACAGCTAATTTAATAACGCATACAGATACATTTGAACTTCAATTACATTTAATAGACTTTATATTAAAGCATCGATCACATCAAGTAATAGAAGTAACACATAGTTTGCTTACCCCTTGAGGATCTCTATGGTGTCCGCATCCAGCTTGGGCAAAGGCCGCATATCTGCAACCAAATCCAAACTTAGTACATAAACGAAAACACTAGGAATCCATTTCGAATAACGAGCATTAGTATTATATCCTTTCACCTGAATTCGATGGAGTGATACTAGAATCATTCTCTTTAATCCTGGCAACAATCAGGTCCGCAAGAGTAAGCTGCGGCCCTGCATCCTTGGAAAGAAATGCATCAAGTAATCTCTCATCCTCCTCCACCGCCGCCTTACCTAGCTCCTTCTCATACTCTTTCCCAATCTCCTGCAATTCAAAACAGCTCAAATTTCATTTCTCAAATTACATCTGTATCACACATTATCAATTTCCCAAAAAGGCCCTCACCTTTGTCATCCTATTGGTCACTTTAAACGCTTCCTCCTCGCCGCGATTATCGAGAAACCCGCCGAACTCATCGGGATCGTCCTCGTCAGACTCATCCGCGATTGGCTCCTCGGTGATGTCAAGCAGCGCGTTGGGGTTTTGGGCTCGATTCTCATCGTCCTCGACTTCTCTCTGCTGGAGCTGAGCCTGCTTGAGAATCTTGGCGCTCATGCCCGACGAGATCAGAGTCTCGTCGGTCTGGTGCTGCTTGGACTTGGTTCGCTTCTTGGTGGCCACGGAGGCGCCACCGTCGTCGTCGGCGGCCAGAAATGGCTCCGGGTTGTGGTGCTTCTCTCTCCCTCTCTTCTTCGGCATGTTTGCGATTTTGGACCAAGCAGCTCAAAAACCCTGTGATATGTCTAAAACCCTAGTGTGGCGGATTGATAGGTGTTTCTATACCCTTCCAACTTGTCACGTGATGTGCACGTGAGGAAGAAGACCCCAGGGGCTATTTCTGTGATTTTATTATTATTATTATTATTTTCGTAATATATTTCGTAACAAAGTTATTATTTCCTTAGTCGGTAACTGATTATTTTTTTCTAATAATAGAAAAACTTATTTTTAAATAGAGTTATTTTATTTTTAGTCTTTGAACGTAAATCCAACAATAATTGATCATAGTTCTCTTGATCAGTAATTGATCAGCTGAACACTACTGTCTTTAGCAGTTGTTCATGATCTGCAATCTATTTTTTCCTTTTTCTTTTTTGTTTGCACTCATTTGCTACTCCTGTTTGTACCATGAAACTGACCAGGATTTGAAACTAAAGTCGAGAATAATAGATACCAGTAAAAATGTGTAGCCCTTATCATTTTGTTTTATAAGTTATTCTTCAACCCTTGTAATGAGTGCACAATTCTCATCAAATCAAAAGAGCAGTAAAAAATGGGAGAAGCATATTTGTGATTTACTCAAACTTACAATCGGTGCATCTCATAATGTATTGATAGTTGTGTACAAAACTGAAATTCCTCATAGCTGAAGTTGGTATAATGTGTTTTACTCGTACATCAATGGGTTCCCTCATTCACCGAGCAATGTTGACAGGGACCAGAGATCAGTCTAAGTTTCCAGAGATAACCTGCAATATCAGACCATCTGAATCAGATTCATAACCTGGAATATTATATACTAGGGGTCCTGTCGGAAGAGGAGAAAGAAGGAAGTTAAAGGGCATTCAATCAGATTAACAATTGTTAGCGATATCATCATTAGGCTAATATTTGGCATGCATGGCACTTTTATAACCTCCCACCAAACACAAAAAATAAAGTCTAGGACATTTTACATGTTCGTCGACTGGGGATTAAACCAGAGATCGATCCCACCCCCACATCACCTTGTCCCGACTCTCTCGAGTGACAGGCAGTGTTATTGTCACAATGCCCCAAAGCATGTATGATGACATATAGATACCAAGAACGAATTGAATAACTTGCCTTTAAGATCAAGCCTTTGGCATTCTCTTCCCACTCAGTAGCCCACCTCACAGATGAAGACATGTCCAGTGCACCATTCCTCAGAACCTTCAATGACTCACAATCGTCTGGAAAACCCTTAAACAGCATCTGTGCAGGTTATCACACAAACATTACACTAAGCAATAGTCGAAATATGAAAGCCATTAAGTGAACATATTGAGTTAATTCCAGTGGTTGGTCCATGCATATTTGTTTATCTATTAAACACCATGAAATGAGAAGTATCGACCATCAAGGTCGATGTAAACATAGGAAAGCTTACAAGATGCCTAGGGTATATTTTTTGATAAGTTGTAAAGCATCCAGACAGACTAAGCTTACCAAAAGTTCATCAGCTAGCTCTGAAGATGATGAAAAGAGAAGACCATTTTTCTCCACTTGCACTAGTTCCTTGATGCTTTGACCAAGAACACCAAAACCAAGAACATCAAATTACAATGGACACATCACCAAAACCAAGAAACACTCCTTTCAAAAGAAATCAATATAAACAAGAGTTTACCATGAGTAGGAAACAGCGCAAACTGGTAGTCCACAACCGAACATGTCCACCACCTAATAAAAAAAAGCTCTGTTGAAGTTAGACAATATCTATGTTACTGGAGACCTTATCTGGTGTGGCATTCAGTTTTGGATGTACCTTCATGGGAAGATCCAACCCTGATGACGAAGTGTGTAAGCAAACACCAAGATCAGCTGATCCTGTACACAGAAATATATAGCATGGACAATGTCAAAAGAAGCATAAGCATGCAATGGAATAGAACAGAAACAACTCAACAAAGAACTCGCAATTAGAACATTAACTACCAAGAAGCAGTGGATAGTCTTCAGCTGATAGCCACGCAGTACGAAATGCCACCCGTTTGAGTTTTAATCTTCTAATCTTTTCTTCATACTTTTCTTTTTCAGGCCCTTTACCTGGAGATATAAATCCATTTCAGAAGATTTTGGTTATAACACCACAAGCCACGCTAATAGCTATGTGGTACCTGCTGTACTAGTTAGAGGGGACCTCACCTGTAATGACAAATAACAGTCTTGGATACAAGTATTGTTTCCCACTTTGCATTTCTTTCCAAAGAATCTCTTCTTTATTAGAATCGTCTTCATTTAAAATAGCAGCAACACGCCTGTCATACATGACAGCTGCTTCCAGAAGAATGCCAAAATCTTCATCAGGAGTCCTAAAAAGAAGCATTCCTCAATAGTATGAGAGGTGTTCGACCATAAAACAATAACAGGGTATAATAAGAAATGACAGAGAAAATAGAATCTCTTCAGCTTGGGTTTATCTTTTTTATCTTTACCTACATAACCCTGCTAGCTCTATGGAATATTCCTATGCCAGTTAAAGTAGCTCTTAAAGATCTCAATTCTCTTCTTGTTAGTCAATACCGATCGATACACATTTCCCAACTACATCATGGTTTATTGGTTTGACGGCAAGATTTTGCATGCCTATTATACTCTATAATATGCTGCCAATATTAGTTCTTTTACATTACTGGAGGGAAATTAGAATCAAAACACATTATTGTACAAGATCTTATATCGGGCTAAAATTCAAATTAAAAGATCTGCATTGAAAAAAGAAAAAGAAATCTTGTTGAAATCTTTAAAAAGCCGTTTCACCAACAGATAAACAAGTAAGAAACTGCAAGACAGGTTGTTGTATACTATAAGTCTATAAGAAGCAAAAACTAAGATTCACCATATCACATCATGTCCACAGCACAAACCAACCTGAGTTCTCACTCCATGTTGCAGATTGGCAGATTTGCAGCACATACAATCAGCCATCACAAAAACAGTATTTCACAACATATTGACTCACCAGCTTGTACTGCTAACTATTAGTGCCGGCCGGTTTGGCTTTGAAGTAATTTCAGCGCCAACCAGGGTGGTAAACAGAGTCTCATTTATGTCCTTATCCACCACTTCCCCTGTTCCTGTTAGAATTACATTAACAGATTGAAAAAGAAAAAGAAAATATCTATGAATGAATATCAACTGGAGATGCAAACTATAGATTACGAAAGATGACTATAAATTACCAGTGCTTGTGCAATCTTCAACACCGAGTGGCTGCCTCAGATTTTTATCTAATCTACAGAACAACTGCAATCAACACACATGTTAGTATATCATCCAAATAAAATATGTTTGAAAAGAAGATAAGCAGTAACTATAAACCACCTTATGCTGTTCTTCAAGTGAAGCCGGGCGAAAAAACTCAGGAGGCTGATCATATAGAACTGTTGCTCTATTAATTTGAAAGAGAAGAGAAGTATATAAGGATTACTACAAAATGAATTCTCTGTAGAATAATGCAGTAAAATAATGAACATTGAGCTGACCCTCTTACTTAATTCCCCAATTTTGAGCCAATTCATGTTGCATTGCCCTTGTTACACACAGCGACCCATCTGCCATCCTCCCGAAATGCCTCTCTACCCTAAATAGGCAAGAGAAACTCAGATGTGGTGCACAACCAAGAATAGCCGACAAAAGAAAAGTCTAAAAAGTAATTTCATAGATACCAACGGTATATTGCAACAAATCGGCTACTTCTTCCGAGAGACAGTGCCAGTAAAGTATATCCAAAATTATGCCAATCAACTATAAATGCAGATTTCCTAAGCCAGCTTGCCCATTTTACAGCCACTAAGGTTGGAACAGAAGGTGGATTCTGTACAAGAAAAAAAATGATCAAAGGCTTTTGACATTCTATTCTTTTACTGTATATTATAAAAGTTTAACACTTGATTACTGAATTTTTTAAGCTTAATTTTTTTTTAATAGCCAACCATTGATAAACATCATAATATGCTGATACCTGTCTGTCTCATTTGGTTATAAGGATTTCAGGTTTCCCGTTTCTAAAATGCAAGCTCACCTGAACTAGGAAAACATCAGGAGCAGATATCCTAACACAAAGAAACCAAAGAAGCACAATAAATTGAACCACTGGCTTCAGCAAAAGCACAAAAGGTTTAAGTATCTTGGGTACACCACGGGGGAATGCTGGCCACTGCGGCTGCAAATCAGAATCAGAAAAACTTTAATCCAGAGCACAACAAAAAAAGAACAAGCATCGAATAAACCAAAAAGAACATTATCGAATTACCATTTTGTGTATGTGAATAGACTGATGCTCCAACACAGCAGAACGGGGTTCAGAACCTGTCAAAACATTTCAAAATTCCAGTAAAACAGCACTATCAAAATTCATCAAGCGAAATAAGTAGACATCTCTTATGTACTTTCTACCATCAAAGAGAAAAGGGTACCTCCATATGCAACAATATCCACTTCCAAAGATGCCTGCAATGTATATTCACTAGTAAAAATCAAAAAAAGACCCCAACTTTACTTGGAAAAAAAAAAAAAAAAAACAACAACAACAACTCCAAACAAGAACTGGGTTGGTGCTAAACTGATCAAGGTCATTCATAATAAAGCAAAACTACTAACCTGACGAGCAAGAGAAAGAGCATGGTATTGCATACGAGGGCTGCGCCCAATGTCACCCAATACCACCACACAAGTCCTCCCTCTCTTCTCTCCTTTCATCACCAAATTCCAAACCCAATTCCATTAATCTCATTATTATGAAAACCCAATAAACCAATAGAGAAATTCAAAAATAATAACTAAAAAGAAGACAAGTTTACCTTTTCTGGCCATCTAACTGAGTTCTGGGTCTGATCTCCGACGAGCAGTGGCGTTAAAGGAGCAGACTTGCAGTGCAGTTGAAGTCTTCAAGAGTTGGGTTGACAAGTTGGGCCGGTTTTGTGGGCTTGGGTGACCCCGACTTATCCGAGATTAAAATAAAAACCGGTCAAGCCCACCACTAGTCTTTAAGGAAAGACTTCACACTTTCTGTCTGCTGCTTCTGGTTTCAATTTCTCCATTGATTTAGGGTTCTGGAATTTTCTGTGTTTAATTGGGTTTTGGTGATTTTGAAGCTTTGAGCTGACCATCGAAAGGTATTTCTTCTGAATTTGGATGTTTGATTTCTGGGTTTTTGATTGCTTGAATTGAAGTTAGTTCTCTCTGGGTTTTGGTATCAAATTGGTTGAATTGGAGTTGGAATTAGAGTTTTGTATACTGCTATGTTATGTAAGAGGTTTCTTGGATTTATCTTAATGAAGAAATGTATGCATTTTTGTGTAAGATTGGGTTGGTTGGTTTCATTTGATGAGTTTGTTTGAGTTTGTGCCGATTATAACTGAAAGCTGCTTTCTTTATAATCGAGTTGGTCTACTTTGATAGAGTTTCTTAGTTTGATCCAGATAAAAGTTCCATATTATCATTCATAATGTATGCCTCAGTTTATCAGATATTTTTTTATGTGTTCACTATGTATGTCTTATTTATTGTGTGATTGAATCAGGTGGGCTCAGTGTCATTGAGCTTCAGCGTTAAATTACCATGGTTATTTGGGGAGAGACAATCGCATGTGATTGTATTGGGTTCTCTGATTTGTGAAGCTTCTCACAGAAATTTCTGGACTTTCGACTACTCTGTTGTATTTGTTTTCCTCTGCACAAGCATCTGTAACGAATTCACGCAACGTTGGGAAATTTGAACAAATACAACCATGCAAACAGCTTTGTATCTCCTTACATTCCCTTATTGCTCTTACAGGTGTCAATCTCTGATTTTGTTCATATACACATTTATTTATGTCTGTTGAAATGAAACTAACATTTCCGTACATATTTCAGAAGAAGCTCGTTTAAATCAGATGGGTGGAATAAATTACAAATCCCGTACTCGAATCGGCTTCCTGAGAAAGTTGTGCTAATTGGCAGGCCTCAGACATGTAAGCTTCTCAGGCCCTTGAAAGAGACTAGATTGTGTGCAGTTCCCAACACAGATGATGGTCACCCTTCTGTCTCTGTGTTGGAAGATTCCAATACGAATCACGCACCCACTTCGGAAGAGGAGACATTGTTCAGCAAATGGTCGCCTCCCAGGTATTTGTGGAGGGGATTTTGAGCTCTTATCCTGGCAGGTCAGGTCATCATTAGGACTTTAAAGGGTAAAGTGCACTGGAAAAATACACTCCAACAGTTGAGAAGAGTTGGACCAAGTTCAGTTGGGGTCTGCCTCTTAACTGCAGCATTCGTTGGCATGGCCTTCACCATCCAGTTTGTTAGGGAATTTACTAGATTAGGATTAAGCAGAGCTGTTGGTGGGGTGTTGGCCCTGGCTTTCGCAAGGGAGTTGAGCCCTGTAGTTACATCAATTGTGGTTGCTGGGCGTATTGGAAGTGCATTTGCTGCAGAGTTAGGAACAATGCAGGTTTCGGAGCAAACTGATACATTGAGAGTTCTTGGAGCAAACCCTGTTGATTATCTTGTGACACCAAGGGTGATTGCTACCTCCATTGCTCTACCGTTTCTGACCCTAATGTGTTTCACAGTAGGAATGGCATCCAGCGCTCTCCTTGCTGATGGTATTTATGGGGTTAGCATTAACATTATTCTGGAGTCAGCTCGGAGAGCTCTTAAACCTTGGGATATAATTAGTGCAATGATCAAGTCACAGGCTTTTGGTGCTATCATATCGATTGTAAGTTGTGCTTGGGGAGTTACCACCATGGGAGGAGCCAAAGGTGTTGGGGAGTCAACGACATCGGCTGTGGTCATCTCTCTTGTTGGAATCTTTATTGCAGATTTTGTTCTCTCTTATTTTTTCTTCCAAGGAGTTGGAGATTCACTGAAGAATCTATAGTGGTTTGTTAATAGAGTATCTAGTGCTTGGTTTCTCCATGATTGTTAGTTCTATGTAATGACTGAAGTTGATAAATATATGTGTACTTGATTCAATACCGTCTGCAAGCTTTGGAGTCCATTATATTTTCTTTTCCCCTTTTTTTTGGGAGGGGACTACACTAGTACTTGTGCAATAGGTTCTATAGCATGGTGTAATTTTCTGGGCAGAATTGATGACCGAAGACTTCTTCATGTTGGTACTGCTGACGATGGTAAGGCATTATTTTTACAATAAAATGTTATTCTTCTCTGACCATTGTTCATGTCGAATAGCGGGGTGGGGGAGAAAGGAATTTCCATGGAAGATTTTAAGCATGATGAAGATGATATTGAAGAATGTTTTTGCTAAGCAACTGGTTGGTTATGATTTTGTTGCAGTGTTCTTTGGCAGCATTTGGGTTATTTAGAATTGAGATGCAGGATTCTGCTGGTGCCTCTGTTTTTGCTGCTGTAGCTCCACCCTGACTTGTGCCAACACATTCCCCCAGATTATGCTTTCCGGCACTTGAAAATACATTATGTATAGTAAAAAGGCCCTTGCTGCGGTTTCTTTTTTTTCTTTTTCCAAGTCAACTGTAATAATCGAATTTTTGCAATGTAACAAACATCACCATGTGCTTGAAATGAAAATGATTGTGAAGAAAAGTCACAGAAATGTTCGTCTGTGTGTTCATAACCAGAAATCCCCCACCAAGGCACCAACATGTGCAGTGCATTTTCATAGAAATATTTCTAACAAAAATGGAAAGTCCCCGACCTTTCTAAATTTAAGTAGAATACCAATGTACTCAGAGTAACAAAGTCAAGCACCTTGCCATAATTAGCCAATTCATTTGACAATGACGTTCACTTAACACGAGAAACTGCATATCTCAAGAACTACTAGATTTAGCTACTCCCTCACCCGTTTGCTTTTGCTGACTCCTCTTTTACTCTCCAGATTGCTTCCACTTCATCAGTCCGGAACCGTTGCGTGAAAGTCGATTCCTCCAATGGGGTTGATGTTCCATGAGCAAAAGCAAGAAGACCAGTATAAGCAATCATTGCCCCATTATCAATACAATACCTATCATCAGTTGCAAACAATCTTCCACCCCGTTCGGCACACATTGTTTTCATCATCTCTTGCAGGCGCTCATTGCAACCCACACCACCAACAATAAGTACATCTCTCTTGTCACAATGTGCCATCGCACGTTCTGTTATCTCAACAAGCATTGCAAACACATTTTCCTGGAAAGTGATAGAAAAGAAGTGCAGCAAGTACATCATTATTATTGCTATTGTTCTTGGTCACATACTGCTTTGCTAAGTTGTATAACTAAAACTGGAAGTTCTTAAACAATCCTTGTCTTTTTGTGTTAAGTTGTATAACTAAACTACACGTTTTCAATGAAAATTGAAATGATTACACATACCTGAAGTGAGTAGCATAAGTCTGCAGGGGTGCATTCATCGTTTTTTAGTTTCTCCACAGCAGTGGCTTCAATGTAGCTCAGAATTCCACTAAAAGACACATCCATCCCTTTGACAGCATAAGGAAGGTCTATAAACTGTTCTCCTTTCTTTGCAAGCTGGGAGGGGAAGGGAATCACATAAATCATGTCAGAAGCACTTCCCACAAAAACTCAACTAAAGCACTCGGCATGAAAGAGCAGTGAGCAGTTAAGTGTCAAGTAGCGTCTTAACCATAATGATAATCATAAAAATTCCACTTACAAGGAGACATTAGGACTTATAATTTTTATTTAAATGCAATTCACCAAAAAAAATAAAAAATAAAGGGCCACCAAGGCCATAATTACATATTTTTCTCTATAGAAATCTTAAATGAATATGATAAAGACAGGAGGGCACTGAAAGTTAAAGGCAACATGTTTTACTAGATGAGTAGAGTTTGATAAAACTATATATCTCAATTTCAACTATAAACCTCACAATACAAGCCAAATCAAGATAGAAAACGTATCTAAATACAATCGAAGATTTCTCAACAAAATAGAAATATAAAAACAGCGATATCATCCACAAATTACAATGAATGAAACATACAAGCAGTGGCGGAGCCAAGATTTGAAGTCTTGGGGGGTTCAAATATATATACGGGAGAGTATGTTAAATTTAGTGAAAAATTACCTAACTCAAAGTTTTGTGTTTTTTTTATTGTATAAAATGATCAAATAAAGATCTTGAGAAATTTTATTAACACATCCCTAATTACTAGATACACATACCATACTTAACACACCACCTATTAACTTTATTGTTTTAACATTTTACTAGATACATATATCCAAATTTCCTACAATACCCTCATTTAAAATACACAACTTATTCACTAAATACACAACTTATTCGCTAAATACACATATTTTCTAAATCTGCTACTCAATTTATTAAAAGAAAATTCACATTAGTGAGAGCTCTTGCGTTAGGAGGGCACCGATTTTGCTTGAGATCTCTCTCATTGAGTTAGATCAATGACAACCAAACTAGAAGAGTATATATATAATTATATATAGCACCATCCCAAGTTCTAGTTTGATGTTCAAACGTAAATGCTTTTGAACGACCTAGCATGTGTAAACAGTAAAAAAAATATTCCAACTTCAATTTATACTATCTAATCAAACAACAAACCCTAAAATCTAAATTTTGTAGTAGTTCAATTTCAATCAAAGATAGAGAAGCCATACCTCGCTTAGGGGTTGAGAAATACCACTGGAATCCATTACATTGTCTTTAGTTTTTGCTTGAAACTATGGTAATCGCTGCTAGCTATTTCTGATTAGGGCTTGGTATCTTCATATACGTTGTTCTCGTAGAGGAGAATAATAGTCTAAAGAGGGATATATTTTAATTTCTTTTAATTAGGTTTCTTTACTTTTGATATAAATGTCTCCTTTGGTAATTTTATGTACCTACAAAGTCTTATTTAATTTGTATAAAAAAGATATGTGTATCTAACATTTAGGGATGTGTTAATAAAATTTCTCGGTCCTCAAATGAAGCAAACTTTTGTAGAAAATTTTCAAATGAAGCAAAATTTTGTTATATACACCTCTTAACTCGTAAAAAAATTAAAAATACACAAGGGAAGAAAGTAGTAGCGAAATTCTTTTTTTCTTTTTTTTGGGGGGGGGGGGGGGGTTAATGATAAAATTTAACCAAATTTTTAATGATAATTAACTAAATTACACACTAAACTTCAAGCTTCTCAAATTCTAAGGGGGTTCGGACCCCTTCAGACTTAATAATGGCTCCGTCCATGCATACAAGATTGACATACCTGCTCAATGTTATATCCAGGGGCTGGATCATTTGAGAGTTCTAATACCCTGGCAAACCTATCCAAGCAATTTCCAACAGCAATATCAATGGTCTCTCCAAAGATTCGATACCTCCCTTCACTATATGCAATCACCTGTGTGTTCCCACCACTTACATACAACACAACAGGATCAACCGCACCAGTCACAATCCTTCCCATCTCGATATGCGCAACACAATGATTAACTGCAACAATGGGCTTCTTCCACAGCTGTGAAAGAACCCTAACAACAATGGCAGCAACTTGTAGCGGCGCTCCCATTCCAGGACCTTTGGTGTAACAAAGGCAATCGATCTCTTGAAGGGTTACTTGCGCAGCTTCCAAAGCAGATTTAACTAAAGGCAGAATGTATTGGAGATGGTGTTGTGCAGTTTCACGGGGAAGGAAACCTTGGCCAGGAGGGGTAATGTATGTGTGACGTGGGTTTGACAAGATTGTGCCATCTAAGGTCACAACGCCGACCCCGATCTTGTTTGCTGAACCCTCAAAACCTAGAGCAATCTGTTGCTTCATTTTTGTACAATAATTCATGCACACCCCACACCCTAGCAAAATTGATTCAGAATAAAGTTAAAACAAGGGTTTCAATCCATGAAAATCTGTCAAGCAACTGCATATGAACTTTATTCCAAAACAGTGACCATAAACTTCTCGAATTAATATGATTACATAAACCTACTGACCCACACTAAGATTGTTAAGTGTAAACTTCCCAAACTACATATAATCACGGTTACCAACAGGTAGCCCAATCAAACTTTGATACTGTGTCTGACAATTTTACTGCTGTTTCCTATGTTTTGAGATAAACAATCACTGCTACTGAACAAAAAATTGCAACCAAAAAGCAAACAAACTCATGAAAATCAATTGTCATTAGAACTCACACTATGCTCATAGAGATACAAATTACCTTACCCAGAACTCACTCTATCTCAATACCACAAAATTCGAATCCAACGGTGGCGACGGATTTTGAAACTTCGAAAACGCTGCAAATTTCGTGAAGAGAAGAAGAGAGTGGGGATGGTGAGCGAGAGACGACGACGAAAGCTTCTATATCTAGAGCAAAAGCCAAGGGTAAAAAAGACATTTCCCTAGATTTCGCCTAGGCGGGCTATGCGAACTGGGCCTAAGTGGCTAGGCGGAACTTGGGTAGACTGGGCTTAGGGAGGCTGGTTGTTCCACGTTTTAAAAAGAGAAATGAAGGGACTACTATTCGAGTCTTCGACTCTTGTTTCGCCGTCTTCTGTCATCTCTTTCCAGCAAGTCTCACGGTGAAACATCAAATTTGGTGACGATGATTTTTAAACGAACGGTTGGATATTAAAATTTAGTTATATTCAAATTCCAAGATGCATGTTAGCAAATCTCTCCTTTAAAAGTCTTTCTTTTTAAGATCTTTATCATATTGTAATAATAATAATAATAGGGATGTGAATTCACGCTTCTTAAATTGTAATTCACTCTAATTTTTTATTTTTATTCATTATTTTTATAAGAAAACAAAAATTAAGTCATTAAAAACAAAATTTAAATTACCAAAAATAGAAAATAGGAGCGTTGATTACAATTTAGGGAGTGGCTTTCATCCATAATAATAATAATAATAATAATAATTATGAAAATTGTCATTATAATAACAATCAAAGTGTAGCACCTCCTTTATACAATTAATCAGGAGGGTTTCTACACCAAATTGAGCCAAATCTATCCACATAAGCAGTTCCAGCTAGCCTGCTATGTGCAACCTTTATATAACATCTATGTGCTTAATTTTATCGTAGGTTGTAATCAAGATCAACTCAGATATTCTGAATGTAACATATGTGTGCTTTGATCTTTGTAGGGTTTTTAATCGAGTTCAACGCAGATCTTAAGCATCGATCCTATATATGGGTTTATTTCCCAAGTTTAAGATCAGATCTGAGGTTTTTTTCTTTCACCATCATCTGAACTCAAACATTGATCTGTTTATCGTATTCCAAATACTCATATTTTTTCTCCTTTAAACTTTGTTCACGAAATAAGAGGGACAAATGATTCCATTTTCGGCTTGGATGTCTAAATTTTCTTTCTTCTAAAATAGTAGATTCAATACCCCAGTGTCCAACTCACCCAAATTTTCAACCTTAATTAGCTCTGCCTCTGAGGCACCACTTCCTTCCGTTGGTGTCAATTCACATTTCCCCCTCCATGGCTCTTGATGAGGTACTGCAGATTTTTCCTTTTGGCTGAATCCTGAAGTATTGCAGGCTGTTGTGGATGTCTACTTCTTTAGACCCAATGGGACTCAGGTGCATAATTTATTGCACATGCTTTTCAGATTAAATTTGCAGGGAGATTGAAGAAGGCGAAACCTTACATCATTTTGTGGATTTAATTTTCTTAGGTAAATTTGCGCTCTAGTTTATTAAATATATATCTACTATAGAATTTCCCATATTTTTTCCAGGGGTAATGGTTATGATCGATTCTATTTTGAACTGATAAAGTTTTAGTACACCCAAAAATTTGCTAAAAAGAAAGGTTATATATACATTTTTTTTTATATTAAAAGAAATAGAAATTAACAAGTTGTTTGTTTACAATGGAGAGGAATTGAATCTTTGATCTAGCATAATCCTAAGTTTTTCTTAACCCAAGAGTAAGTTCAACAGATAAATCATTTACATCAGAACTATTCCCTGCTTCTCTTCGCCTGAATCTATGGGAATACGAAACATTAGATGAAGAGGCTTCATCACTCAACATTGTGGCATCAATAACTCCTCTAACATTAGCCTCAGTCCTTTGATGATCATTGAATTCCTGTAAAATCATATGCACATACATAATGAATAAGTTTAGGGTATCATGCATTTAGAACCAGGAATAGAAGAGAGTGAAGAGAGATCGACTTGTACCCGAGTATTATTAGTTAATCAAGGAAATAGATCTGGAAAGATGAGGTAAGGTTTCGTTTTCTTCTCATCTTTCCTGCAAAAGTACGTGCCCGGCCAGCCAGCAAAATCAGAAAACATTGCAGATAGTTATTCGATCTCAAAGGTTGCTTCCCTAACAATGCAACCTATGAAAGAAATTTAATAGTTGTTAGCTCTGATTGTAGAAGAATAAATATCAAACCACATAACCCATTAGAAATCGCTTCAAAGTAGTAACTATTTTCTATTGCTTGCTTACATTGCAGTGAATGTACATGATCTTTATCGCTCTATCACTATTTTGGCAATACCAATTTATGTATTTTTTTTGTTTTTGTTGTTTTGAGTGTGTAGGTTGGTAATACCAGGGTGAAGTGACAACTGTGGCGGAGCTATTGACAGATTCAGCTGGGGTTTGCTCTCTCACATACTCGTTTGCTCTTGCAGCTGCTTCTGCAAAAAATTTCAGTTAAAAATTATTTAATGAAAGGTCACTAGCTAGTTGCCAATTTGGATGTATGTGTTCATAATCAAATATAATTTATTTAAGAGGGGCACTCAAAATAATCAGACATCCGAAGCAGCAAATTTTTCTTTCTGATCATGGGACTTCTCTAATGTTTTTTTTTTTTGGTAAGGTGTGAAGCCTACATGAACAAATGATGCTAATGTATATTTACCTTGTATGCGTTCTTCATGTTTTATGCTCCTATACGTCTGTTCATAGAAATCTAAACTGTGAGAAATAACATCGATCATGTAAAATTCCAAACATTAGTCGTAATAGCTCACCTGAAGATGGCTTTTTATATGATTTATGGTGACACCTTCAACATTCATAATCTGCAAGATCTTCTTTGGAGTAGCTCCTAAAATTAGAAAAGATAAACAAATAATTAAATAACCAAACACAAAATGTTTCGAGAGGCTAATTAACATAGACACACGAGAGAGAGAGAGAGAGAGGTTAGATAATCACTGTCTTCTCCTCCAAGGCTATCAACTGCAGGCACAAAACAGCGGTGGAGATCAGGTGTCCAGCGAATCCGAGGTACCCTGTTGGAGGAAACATGAGGTAACATAGCAGTTGACGGGCCGGTAGGTCTCTGCAGAATCATCATTTCAGCTGGCAAATTTTCATGGTGGACTTGCATCTGTTGACCATTTCTAGTTTCGTGATTCTCATAGGATGAGAAATGTGGAGTGTCTTGTAATTGTAATTGTTGACCATTGTCAACTGATCTCCTAACAGAGCTGCTTTCACCTAATTGAACCCTGTTCATTGCCATATCTTAGCTTGGAGAATGAGAGAGCTAGCTTATATTCTTTTTTATTCTTTTGATCAGAAGTGACTCAGAGAGCTAGAGCTTGACAGGGGCAATGGCATACACAGGGAATAGCATAAATAGAGAGAAGGTGACCCCTTTGCTCATTTTGTCGTTGTCCTCTAGTGACAGCTTAAGATCATCCTGAGAGGGACACTTCAGCCAGTAGATTAGAGTTTCACCCTGCAAATTAAAAGAAGCTTAGCATAGAATTTCAGGCAGGTAAGTCAGGTGGTGGTCTATGTTGAAAGCGCCCTCATGATTGGGTGAAAGTGAAAGGTGAGAAGTAGTGAAAAGAATAATTCATTCAACTACAAGTCGGATCGATGCTGTCATTTTGTTCTCGCATTCTCTTTACAACCTCGCTCAGTATGATCCAAATTCAAAAGAGCTCTGAGAAGGAATCTTAAGGAAAATTTTATCCGTGAGAAAGAGCCAGTAAAGCATACGTTATAGCAAGAGAGAAATTAAATTTGGTTTGCTAAGCCAGTGAAGACGACAAAAGCAAAAGGAAACATCCTCTAAAACGACTCAGAAGTCGGATCTAATTTTTCAAAAGTTAGCCCCTGGTTTCAGCTGAAAAGAGAAGAGAAAGCTTAATCACACTCCCCCAGTGATTTACTCAAACACAAAGCAAAACCCGTTTCACATCTAATCCAGACGCAAATTCACGACGAGCACAAAGCATCATGCAGCGGAGATCTTAATGAGGAACTTGGGTGGAAATTTCTTCATTAACAAAAAAGAGCAAAACACCAAAAGAGGTGAAACAGATCGATCCCAAGGCGGGAACGTGGCGTCCATGGCCGTGGAGATAACAGAGAGGTTGAGAGCAGCTGGAAAATGAAGAGAGTCGAGTTTCGAGTATCTGAGCCTGTTCGCCATGGACAAGTGTGTTTAGGTTCGTAAGAAAAGCAAAAGTGATGGTGCGATAGAGTTTAGAGCAAAGGACGAGTCACTGTGCGACGAGTTTCGCAGAGTCAGGAAAGGAAACCCTAGATAGCCTGGACTCCTGGAAAATGGAGGTCGTTTTCTTAAATGACGTTTACGTCCCGAATAATTATTTTTGATCCAAGTCCCAGAGTTTTAGTTATTTTAATTATCTGGAGAATGGAGATGCTCGATCTGTGTCGAGCATAATATTATATATAAGGGAAAATGCTTATTTAGTACTAATTTGAACCCCTCATTTCTTATTCTAATGACAATCTTTTTCATTAGCCCATTTCAATATAATGTAACTTTTTTTATGCCCAAATACACAAATCTTTACTAAAGTCTTAATAAACTATATTATTTTAAGACTATTTTGCCCTCATCCTTTAAACATGCATAGAGATAGAAAATGAAAGAGAGAATACTTGGTCGGAATCTCACCGGACTCCGACTCCGGTCACCGGCCGCCGGAATCCGGTCACCGGAATTTTCCCGACCGCCGGAATCCGGTCACCAGAATTTTCCCGACCGCCGGAATCCGGTCACCGGAATTTTCCCGACCGCCGGACTCCGGTCACCGGAATTTCCTCTGTAACTAGTTACTGACCCCCAATAACCAGTTACTGACCAGTTAACGACCCCTAATAACCAGTTATTAACCCCCAGTAATCAGTTACTAACACCCAGTAACCAGTTACTGACCAGTTACTGACACCCAGTAACCAGATACTGACACCTAATAATCAATTACTGACCCCCAGTAATCGGTTACTGACCCCCAGTAATCGGTTACTGACCAATATTTGACACTTAGTAACCAGTTACTGACCCCCAGTAATCACTTTGTTTTCAGTTACTAACACCCAGTAAACACCTAATAATCATTTTGTTTTCAGTTACTGACACCTAGTAATTAATCACCCAATAATCATGTTGTTTTCAGTTATTGACCAGTTACTGACAACCAGTAACCAGTTACTGACACCCAATAACCAGTTACTGACCTTAATAATCGAGTTACTCACCATAATATTCAAATGTAAGGATAAAAAATAAAAAAATAAAAATTAACTGACTTGATCTGGGCACCCAATTTCTTCTCTGGGCACCCACCTTCACCGAAGAGAAGGAGTTGCAGTCCCCGGCGGCCTCCTCCACCGAAAAGAACGAGAACACCGGCCTCCTCCACTGATCTCGGCGCACGCCGGCAAGCAAGGCCCTTCCCCAGCCACGATCCAGCCAAGTCGAACTCCAACCAAGCCCCGAGCACACCCCGGCAACGCCATCATCGATCTCGGCACGAACCCAGCCCATCCTCGACGCACTCATGCCCAGTCTAAACGGAGACGGAAGATGAGCAAGAACCGGACTAGCTCGTCGACGCAAGAGGACGGCGGCGAATCTCCGACTGACTTGGCCGCACGGAGAGAGAGAGAGAGAGAGAGAGAGAGAGAGAGAGAGAGAGAGAGAGAAAGAGAGTGAGAGAGAGGAAACTCGAGGTGAGGAGGAGGGCAGCCATGAGAGACGGCGAGTGCAGAGCGGTGGCGGTGGCACTCATGATCGGAAGGGGAAGAGAGAGAGAGAGGAAAACCAGATCGGAAAAAAAGAGGAGAATGAGATAATATAAAGAAGAAAGAGATAATATTTGTGTGGTGTAGTTATAGGGTAATATTGTCTTTTTCTCAAGGATAAGATTTTAATTCGAATGAGTTTTAATTTTCAAATATTTAGGCATTAGGGCATTTTCCCTATATATAAACCGTAGTCGGCTCATATTCACTTGACCTAGCTATAGTATCGCCAGCAGCTTTTTTCTATTCTTTTTTCTTTATAATAATTTGTGTTATATTTTGTGTACATATATACTTTCTACTATAAAGACCCTGCGTGCATCCAAACTCTTCCAACCAAAATAGTATTGAGAGATTTGGATGCATGATGGAAGCAATTCCTGAAGACATCATACAAGAGATCTTCCTGAAGTTGCCCATAAAATCTTTACTCCGATGCACCACAGTCTGCAAGTCTTGGCTTTCCCTGATCAAAGCTCTAGTTTCATTGACACCCACCTCCGCAACCAAAACTACCTCCCCTACTCCCCCTCTCTATTCGCTTCATGCGACCAGTTCTATTACCGTGATCAGCATTACTTGCTGCTCTGGAATAACAAAGCATTGAGGTTTCTTGACTGGTACAACATAACGCGTGCATTCGATAAACTCGAGCTTCTACATCCAAGGGAAGCTGAATATTATGATGTTTATGACTGCAAAAAGAAAAAAGTACATTGGTTTGATGTGGTTGGAACTTGTAATGGGATATTATTATTATGCCTGACAGGCTTTAGATTTGACAAGTACCGGCGTCTTAGGGCGGATGTCAGGGAGGCTATCATGGCAATATTGTGGAACCCTTCTATTAGAAGGTTTGTGATCATACCTAGTCCTAGTGTCTCCTTCAAGAAGGGTTTCTTTGTAGATTATGCCTTTGGCTATGATTCTTCTACCAATGACTATAAAATTTTGAGAAGCGTGGTTCACGATTCTTATGAAATCCCAACTGAGGTTGAGGTTTGGTCACTAGCCCGAGGCTCATGGAAGACTCTTATTCCTGATATTATTCCTTCCAACTTTAATCCTATGGAGCCTTATCGTGGACAGCATGTTTTTGTCAATGGTGCCTTGCATTGGGTTCAATTCTGTAACATAGATTGGCACAAATACATTGTGCTGTTTTCTATGCCATCTGAATCATTTGGAGAGATTACAATGCCTGAAGTTTTGAGAAACGATTCACACGATTGCTATATGTCAAGATACTGTGAGTCATCACTCGCTTTGTTAATTGAGGATTTCCACAATAACAATAATCTTCACTTGTGGGTGATGAAGGAATATGGTGTGGCAGAATCGTGGACTAAACTCTTCACGGTAGGCAGCGTGTATACTAGAGCTTATTCCAAACAATATTATTTTCGGAAGAATGGTGAACTATTGGTCAATTTTTATGATGGTCTTTGGGGATCATGGTGGTCCTTTAACTACGAGATAGAAAAATGGATTGAATTTGATGGATTCTTCGATGACAATTTCATGGATTCTTTTATAGAAAGCATTGCAGCTATCCTCCATCTTTTAGGGTCCCTCAGAGCCCAGAAGTTCATGTACCAGTGATTGTATGTTATTTCAATTTTCACTTTGAATCTTTGATGGTTTTATGAGATTATTATTGTATTGTTATGGTTACGTTGATTAGCTAGTTTACGTACGATGTGTCTTCTGATGCGTATATTGGCAATTTGGCATAGCGTCGCTTCAGCTGGGCTCTTCCACCAGCTGACAGAGTGAAGTTCAACATAGGATTCGATTGACAGCAGTTACTCGTGTATCATTGCTCCGATTTAGTACTACTCACTACTTCATGGCAGCTAGCGGTGATGGCGACGACAATGCTAGCAAACATGGTTGGTGGGTGTGGTAGATTGATTGGTGTTGTTGCTTTTATGTTTTCGGTTGTAGATTCTCCGATCTATAGTATAATGAGTTGTTGGTTTCCTCTCACTCTTTCTAGTTTGATCGAGTTGGAGACTCATACTCTTTGTTATTTGTAGTTTCTCGGCCTCGTGTTTGCAGACTTTGTAATTTGGTTTGTCTATTGATTAATGAATTATTCATTTCTCGCCAAAAGAAGTTCAACATAGGATGCAGTTTTACACTTTTACCTGTCTTAGGTAGAGGTATTGCAGTTGCAGGCACCACTGCGCGCAACAACAATGGCAAAGCATGGTGCCTGTGTGTTTAATTCATCCAGACCCCAAATTTCTGCACGAATTTATCTCCATCCACAATTAAACTGGGTGGTAAATCACAAGATTAGTTTAACACAAAGTACCCCCACTTTTTAGTTTTCATTTTTCATCTAGGACAAGTATGGAACAAGTCAACAAACACAGTGCAAAACCAACCTTTTCCTTATCAATAACCAAACCGAGTAAAGAAATCATGTTGCAATAATTATGTCATCATCAATACATTTCTGTTTTTATGAAAAGAATATACAGTGAAGGCAGCAGTAGCCATGGGTGTATTATATCACCATCCGTTACCATTACAGAATGTAGAGATGTAATTCAAGAAACAAAGGCAGGCAACCAGCGGTTCAAGATTTGTCTTTATAACCTGGGTACAGGGCGAGGAGCGTCCCAGTCAGCCACAATGTGATTGCGGGTGATCTCTTTCAGTGAACGGCATCCACTTAATGCCATGGTTAGCTCAAACTCCTCACGCAACATTTGGAGTACTTTTCTAACGCCAGCCTCTCCTTCAGCAGCCAAAGAGAACACCACAGGGCGTCCAATCTGTGATAAAAGTCAGTCTCAGAATACGTCTGACAGAAAATATAACAATGAAAAGCAAACCATAGCTGAATAAACGGAGCTTTCTATCAATCAAGTACAGCATAACTAGCTTATTTGGTAGCTGAATAAACGGAGCTTTCTATAAATGCTTGTTAACCATCACAGATGCACAGTTAGATGGAATTCTAAAACATCTTCTAAGCTCACGCGGCATAATATTTTGGGAGGTTGCAGTTTATCTTTTTGTGGAGTGAGGGACAGACATATAGAAGTCAAATAAGTACTTCCATCCGAGTATATTCATCCTTAATGATCATGTGGCCAAATATTATCAGATTTGTACTTACAAATATTCCAGAGGCACCCAATGCTAATGCTTTAAAGACATCTGTTCCACGACGAACACCACCATCCAAGAAAACAGGAATACGTCCTTGCGCAGCTTTGACAACCTAATTATCAAGCCAGCGGGATCATGTCAAATCATTGTGAAAACTGGGATTAACAATTTCTTATTACTTACGAGACAGATACACCGATTAACATCAATAGCCAAGCTGTTGTACCTCCTCTAAGGCCATGATAGTTGAAGGCACGTAATCAAGTTGTCGAGCACCATGATTGGATACAATGATCCCAGCTGCTCCAGATTGTACTGCAAGCCTTGCTGCAAGATGAAAATAAAATAGTTAATCAAGCATCACAAACCTACCATATACCGAGAGAAAATGAGTTCAACAATTACCATCTTCAGCAGTGAGAACACCCTTGACCAGAATAGGAAGTTTAGTGATTGTCTGAAGCCACTGTACATCCTGTCCACATAAAAATACATATTATTAGATCCATTAAATTTTGTAAAGCTATGTGTAGTTATGAAGACAACTAGTTTCTTTTCGAAAACTTCCTACTGAATATTCCCAGCCAAAACACATTCTCCCTTCCTTTTGAATTTGCATACTTCCAATCAGAAGATGGAAGAACCTAGATCCTGGTCTGTAATTCCAATACATACCATTTTAAGATCTAGAAACCGTAATGTTTCTAGAAAAATTATTGGAGACGGGAAGGGCGGCGGTTCAAGTAGTTCATACTTTAAATAACTTATAATTTTCTTCATCAAGTGTAAACTCAGTGGACGATAGCAGAATAATTTATGAGCACCAAGTTGTAACTGTTACAAAGATTACGAATCATGCTTTTTAGATTCATGTATCTCAAGATTTGGTCTCAGGGAACAGACCTTCCAGCTAAGAGAACGATCAATTTGACCAGCAACGTATGAAGCAAGTCCAGAGTCATTAGCCTGTAAGATCAAAGTGAGCAAGTCGAACAAACAATGAATTTACTTAAATTTTAAGGCAGTCACAGTTTCTACTCACTTTATCCATCTTTCCAAGGTCCAAACCTTCAAAGTTCTTCAGTGTTAGAAATGGAGGTAAAGTAAATCTGTACAACAGCCAATAATAGATATTAATATGAGTGAAACAAGCTGATGTCAAATGCTGAACTGAACCCAACCTTATTAAACCATTAGGGGAAAAATAGATGATGTTTATCATCAAATTAACTTGACATGAATGTTTTCACTTTCGGCAACTGGTATCGCTATAACAGTTGTGGACATGAATTTGACCTGTTTTTGATGTCAGCTTCTCTGCGACCCAGCCTTGGAGTATCAACTGTAAGAGCAATTGCCTTGAACCCAGCCCTTTCAGCTCTTCTCACTAGCTGAGCAACTACATGCCTGTCCTTGTATACCTGAAAATTATGACCCGAAAATCATGGATCAGAACATCTTGGAAAGCAAGGAAACGTATACGAAATAGTCCAGACTGAAAACCAGGGACAATTAAGTATAGTAACCAATGAATTAGGAATAAGCAAGACTATTTAAGCTTACATAGAGCTGGAAAAAACGGATTCCAGGTCCAGTTGAAGCAACCTCTTCAACGCTTGAAGTAGCCCATGATGACAAAGTCTGATACAAATAGACAAGAAATTGGTCTTCAGGAAAAAAAAAAAAAAGAAAGAAGAAGAAGAAGAAGAAGAAGAACAACAACAACATATTGAATCATAAAACAGAAAGAAGTTGTACAAGGTAACACTAGCATGCTCAACCCCCATAAATGACATTGTCAATTATATTTACAGCCAAAGACATACACTTGTCCCAAATAAGTGTTTTCTTTCTGGAAGAAAATGATGAAAATATACGAACAAATTGCATGTTCTTTATTTCCTAATACGGAAGCATGCCCATATTTAAGGAAACATTGTTCCCAGAGAACTTTTATTTGAAGATAGAGAAATTATTTGGCTATACAATAAAGTTACCAACAACTTCTGCAAACATCACTGATCTCCATTTACAATGCAACACCATGTACTTCTCTTTGGCTCTTATCAAATTTTTTGATCACGAACTTCCATAGGAGCCAGGTCATCTACTTCACTTTTTGCCAGTTAAGGCATTTGACTCTTTATTACCAGCAGTACACACTTTGAGTTCTCACTTGTGATTGCTTAAACTTACCAAATTATCTCTAGAGAATCAATAAGGATCTGTCGGGTTATAATTTATTTAGCAGAAGGAGACAATTGATCAAGGTCAAAAGCAGTACCATAATTGTTCCCGCTGCTGATGCTGCTCGTGCAGTAGCATATTCACCTGAAGTAGTTCACATTACAATGTCAGTTAGACACCCTTGCTTGTCTCAACAGGATATGGTGTGGTATGGGATGAGGATATATGGTATTATGACAAGATAGTAAATCGATTTGAGATAAATGGTACTGTAAAAAGGCATTTCATTGTCAGAGACACTCAGGCACAATTAGTAAAGATATTAGAGGTAACTATTTGTTGTATTAATTGTTTAACTGGAGTAAGAATGATATCAGTACACATGATCCAATCAAGCCAATTATGAACAGGCCATTACAAAATTCTGGAACAAGATGGCTCACTTTTGCATGATAAGGTGAAACAATGGAATACCTTCAGGATGAGCCATTTTCTGCATGGCTGTTGGGGCAATCATGATTGGCATGGAAATTTTGAACCCCAAAACAGTAGTGGTCATGTCGATGTTGCTTACATCAATAAGAATACGAGGTCGAAACCTGTATCGAGCGATAACTTGCTTGTTTCAGAGGATTACAAACTCCATAACAACTTTTAGTGCTAAAAAATCATTATCAACTTTTAAGTTCTGCTACTTCTTTCAAATAAAGTTCTGCTACTTCAGAGAATTCTATGTAAACATTGAGCGCTTACAGAATCTTGGAAAAAGCATTTCTGTTTTCAGCCAGAGTCCACTGGTCCTCAGCTCCTGATGCATAATAGTCATACACCATCTTTGGCAATTTCTGCTTTGCGATTGCCTCATACTCACTGACGTTGGTTACCTCTCCCATTTTCAATTTTGACTGTCAAACGGGTACCTTTGGATAAAAAACGAATTTAATCCAACATCACAAAAAATACATGACAATCAGCATGATAGATGGAACATTCTTCAACTATAACCAACTTCATAAAGGCAAGTGAAAATAGTCACTGATCAAATTCACTGAAGAAGCTCACACAAACTTTAGAACCTCAGCATGAAAGGTAAAACCTTTTCATGTTCAACATTGCCATGCATCAACCAACACACCTAGTCTACTTTGTTGAAGTAAATACTACACATGGGATTCAAAACTCAAATACAAAGTAAGTTATTTGGCTTCATGACAACATGATCAAGTAACTTTCATCTACTCCACTACCACGAAGAACCATTTCAAAGAATTAACAAAACCCACTTGAGAAAGTACACCAAAGAATTGAAGCAACAAAGACTTGAAGAGTGGAGAGTAGAGAGAGAGAGAGAGAGAGAGAGAGAGAGAGAGAGAGAGGCTGACCTTAATCTTGGGTAGAAGATTGTGCAACAGAGTGCATTGAGAGGAATAGTATTGAAGAGCTTATAAGTAATGAGAGGAGGACAAATTGGGTGGGGGCGCCAAAAACTATGCCATAATTTCTTGAAGAGAGAGAGAGAGAGAGAGAGAGAGAGAGAGAGAGAGAGAGTGGATGAGCATTTGGAGGTGGGCATTTGAAACCAAATCGGATAGAGGGTGGTCTCATCCACAAAACCCATGTGTTTCACAGTTTTCCTTCATTATTGTGGATTTTGGAACCCAAAAAAGATTGCAATTGGGATAAATAGGGAAGAGGGAAAATGACGAAGGGTGGCCAAATTTATAGTCTTTTTTCTTTCTTTCTTCGTCCCTATCATGCTTGATGGTCGATGGCCATGTCCAGCCAAAAGAGGACTACTGTCTAGTGGTGTGACTGGACTGAGGAGGAAGCCAGCTGCAAACGGGATGGGTTGAGATTACAGGTCAAGGCCCAGATAGGCCCAACAGAGTATTAGAAAAAAACAGATGTAACTGGGAAATCCGCGGGAGTGCACAGAGGCTTTGAAGTTTTAAAGTTTCACTTTGGACTCATAACAGTTACAGTGTTTCTGGGTTTGACATATATTCATACCCAGATATTATAGGTATTGTTAGTGTTCAAGCCAAACATGTATAGATAGTGAAGTGTGGTAGTGTTGGTTTTGCTTTATATTTTCCATTGTGGTATGCACACCATGTGTTTGTAGAAATGCCCAAAAGAGAGAATAGCTGCATTTTTTAGTTTTGTATTACTCTCATTCATTTGGGATTTATTTGATCTCTTTTTCCCTCATTATTGTGAGCATTTTGTATGCAGTTTGCAACTCTGCTGTGTTGTTGATTCTTCTGCCGCATCGTCTTTATGGGGTGCACAAGCTTGGGGCTTCATCGGTGGCCTATGTTAACTTGTCAAGGAGTACTTCTTCAACAAAGATCTGTGCAACTACGACCAAATTTTGGTTCTTTGTCCTCAGGGAGGTGTAGTAGAGGCTTCAGAGCTTGCAGCGGCAAGTTAAAGACGAGCATAAGAGGTTGTGCCCCCAGTGCATTTGTTGTAGCTGATGATAAGAAGTATGGGAACAAGCAGATTATCAGTATTACTCCGCGGCTTTATGATTACATCCTTGACAATGTTCGAGAACCAGAGGTAATTGAACTCACATTGATTTTTCATAATTGGTGTCCAACAAAAAATCTTTCTTCGGAATCTTACCAATTTCAGACTTGGTTGATACATTGCTTATTAGAGGGTAGAATTTTTTTTCCAGGTTCTACGAAAACTTAGGGAAGAGACTGCCTCTATGCGTGGTAGCATGATGCAGGTACTCGTTACTGAATCCTTTTATGTTAAGTTCAGAGTGAAAATATTGAAACTACTGGTTTTTGTGGCATCCAAAACCTCCTGAACACTTCTTAAAATAATTATCATACTTCATTGAACACAAGCCATACCATAGCCATACCTCCAAGTCCTTTAATAGTCTTTGTGCTTGGAAAAGTTGACAATGTGTTTCCTCTGGCTAGGTGTCCCCTGACCAGGCACAACTGCTTGCAATGCTTGTACAGATTCATGGGGCAGGAAAGTGTATTGAAGTTGGTGTATATACAGTATGCTTCTCTCCTCACTCAAAATATCTATGCTGCTCACTTGAATGCTTTCTTCTAAATTTTTATTATTATTTTTTTATCCCAATTTGTTTTGGGGAAGGGCGGATTATACCAATCCCCTGAGATGTGTGCCTCACTTTAGTCCCTTCCCTTTTTTCATTTATGATTGATCTTCTTTACTGGAATGCAAAGAGGAAACAAGAATCACATGTTCATTTGATGAGTTAACAATATCTGTTATAATTGTTACTGTGTATTTCAGGGTTATTCATCATTGGCTATTGCATTGGTCCTTCCAGAATCAGGTAGGTTAGTAGCTTGTGAAAGAGATGCCATATGTCTTGAGGTTGCAAAGAAGTATTACGAAAAAGCCAATATTTCCCACAAGGTAGTTTGTCTTTCATTCGCCATTACTATTTCTAAGACTTACAAAAGTAGCTAATTTATGTCATCAGTACATTGTGGTAATGTGCTAAGTAAGCCTTGCAGATTTGAAAAGGAATTGATATCATGGCCCCACAATTTGATCTTCAACTGTTTTGGCTAATACATCTTCATCACTCTGAAATTCTAATTTGGTATCAGGTGGATATTAGATATGGACTAGCAGCAGATACCTTAAGATCACTGATTCTCAATGATGAAGCATGTAGGTAATGTAACAAAAAACATGCACTTTTCTTTTTCATCTTGCTCCATTAATTAGTTAATTAAAATTTTGTCAAATATTCTGTCAACGTTTCTCTTTTCTTTTTCCTTCAAAAAAACAGCCTGATCAAGATTCACTTAGTTGTTCTCACATTTAACCATAATTTATGAGGCAATAACTCGGTACTAACATATAATCTACTCTTATATGCAGCTATGATTTTGCATTTGTTGATGCTGACAAGAGAATGTATCCAGAATACTTTGAATTATTGCTCCAACTCGTAAGACCAAATTTATGTAATTATATTATGATTCATCTACTAAACAAACCGGATTAATTTTGCTTATATTTGGTTTCTTTGAACAGCTTATCTTTTGCTCTTATTTCAGGTGAGGGTTGGGGGTCTAATTGTATTTGATAATGTTCTCTGGCATGGAAAAGTTGCTGATCCGGAGGTGAACCAATAACCAGTGTTTATGAACTCTCTTCACTTACAAATGCTTATTGTCATCTTTTTGAGCAGGTAAATGATGCCAAGACAGTTAGCATTAGAAACTTCAATGCTGATTTAATGGAGGATAAGCGTGTAAGCATTAGTATGGTAAGTCTGATTGCTTGTGTTTTCAAACTCAAGAATTTGGCCCTTTTGGATCCATATTTTCGGTTTCCAGATACAAGTTTAATGAAAAAAAAAAAATCATAAACATAGTCGGTTTTGAATCTCATTACAGTATCCAAGTATGCCAAACAGATCGTTAGAGAATTGTCTTGGTTGTTTTGATGACACCAACTGTTTTGGGAGTATCAGGTACCCATCGGGGATGGCATGACAATCTGTCGAAAACTTTGACCTGATCAGAACAGGAGGTTCATGAGTTAATCTGTTCTTGCTGCATTGGAGTTGCAGTGACATGCATACTCAGTTAAATGAACTATCAAGAGATGATGTATGGGAGGAAGATTACTTTCACAGCGTTTAGCAGGTCTCCATTGTGCTGGATCACACTGAGCTTTTGCTTTAATCCGAGATTCACTTGGTTTCACCGTTTCAGTTCAGATGTACATCAATTATGGAATGCCTCATCAGTTTTGAGTGTTTGGTGGCCTTACCATTTATTCATTGTAATGTTGTATGTTGTAGTTTGAGCGAATTAGCAAATACCATTTCACGGTTTTCACCCCACTTATATAGTAAAATTCTATCAGAATTATAAAGCAAGTATATATTCATGATATATGTCAAAGAATAAATTCAAAGACGAAATCGGAGTTCTCAGGTTTTGGAGATGAAATGGATTTCACCTTGAGGATGAATTCATGTGACAATTTTGGTGTGACAACAAAAATCAAATCGAAATCAAAGCTAACAAGAAGATTGAAAACATCAACAAAACACCGAAATCAAACATATGTAACAAAAACACTATTCTTTTCCAATTCATAACTAAACATTTTTAGCTTCATGCATGTTATTCATCAGATCATAAAGATGGACATACAACTAATGAAACCATTTTTATTGTCACCGCTAAAAAGGCTAAAATCCCAACCACCTCGTGTGGTAAAATTTAGTCAAATGGTTTAGTATGAAACCTACATATCTAGAGTTCGAGTCTCAATTTCTTTTAGTTTGTAGTCAACATGTTTGAGGGGTTTTGGGTTCGTGTGTCTAAGACAGAAGATTACTGTGACTTTATTAGGATATTCTGGTAGACCTTGGTTCAAATTCTTAAGGTGAGTATATTACTAACTTGATAATGTAATCGAAACAACTTGTTATACAATAAAAAAAATAAAAAAATTTCCCATCTTTAGATCATCATGGGACCCATCAAATCTTCAAATGAATGCAACCGCTGGGAGTGTCCTAATCATCACTGCTCCTCTCCTCAAAATTCTTCAACGGGCTATACATAAATTTGCTCTCCACTCTCGTATCGGACACAAATTTACCCCCACACTTACCTCCTCACCTTCATATCCACTTTCTAGATGAACGATAATTGTCCATTTTCTTTACTGAATCTAACCATGGTTAACAACCCAAACTCATAATAATAAAGTATATTATTTTCAATCCATCTGTTTATGCATTCTCTAGAGGGCTGCGATATGATATTTTTTGAAACAGATGGATTAAAAATAATATACTTTATCATTGTGAGTTAGAGTTATTAACCATAGTTAGATTCATTAAAGAGAATGGACAATTGAATTTGCATCCCTCCTCACTTACACACTTGACCTCACGATTTTCATTTTCAATCATTTGGTTTGGGTTCAGACAAGACATGGCAGATCGGGCGCGTCTTTTCTGCAAGGATGAGGTCCTCACTTACTATTACCTTCTTCTCTACATCGCTCTCTCCAGCGGTCAGATCTTCTTCAACAAGGTAACCCCCATCTTTCATTCTTACATTGCTTTCTTTGATCTCTTACGCTTGGAGAGGTGAATTGGGTTGGATATGAATGCTTTTGGGACAACCCCGTTTGGCATTGGCCAATTACAATGCGGTGAAAATTTATATAGGGTGGAAAGTAGGGTTCTTTAGGTGAAAGAGATGAATTTGTGTGTTTGGTGATTCTGTTGGTTTGGAATGTGAGCTTTGCTTGATGGGGGTGATTTTAATTGGCTGTGGTTGTGCATTGAAATACATGGAAGGAGAGGAAAGGGGAAGAAGGAGCTCGGAGAGATAGTAGACTGACCCAATTCTAAGTATGCTGTGCTTTTCTTTCCTGATTGCTTTTTCAAAACCCGAGTGTAAAAATTTCAATGCTTTGTGAGAAGAAAAAGAGTTTACATTTGGTTGTCTGGTGGTGGTTAATGTAGCGTGTTAGGGCGTTAGCAATGGCATGAAATGTATTGAAAAGCGATACTAATTGTTTGGGTGTTAGAAAGTACTAGATAGTTGGGGGACAATGAAAGAAGAGCTGCAAAATCCTCAAGATATGAACTTGGTACACAAGAAAACCCATGACCCCGTCCCCCCTCCCCCTCTCCCCCTTCACACTTCCGGCATTCTTTTTGGAGATGGGCTGCAGCAGACTGTAAAAGAAATACGGTTTGACTAGAGCTCTCCAGTTCATCTTTCTGTTAATGTTGATCGCTGACTCCATATACTTATCCCCAAACATAAGATAGAGTTGGAAAGCTGGGAGGATCCATTTTTTTATCACATTGATATGGGTGCAGGGTAATACTTTCTCATATTAGGTGCGTATTTGGATGTTCAAAATAGATGCTGGATTGATATAATTCATTACAATGTTGAAGAGAGTGTGATAAGACAGCTGCAACTGTGAAGCACTAATGCTTGATTCTTTTATAGTTAGTGGCACTGATGTATGCTATTAAGGAATTGCACAGTTTTGGAGAAGGCGTGCAGTGTGGGGTAGAGATTAATTATGTATCACCAAAATTTTGGCCATGGTGTATCTGGGGAGCTCTGAATAGTACAATGAATGTTGAATTGGGTCCGTTCTAGTTGAGTTTTCTGGTTGAAATCTGATTAAGGCGTTGACAATAACTTTTGATTGTGATCAAACAGTTTCTTTTTAGGGTTAAAAATAGTATGCATTTAAGAAAGATAAAAGAAAAATGCTATGAAAGAACTCTGTTATGGAGATTGCTCAGGCTACTTTTAACTGACTCCTATAACAGTAAACTCATCCCCCCACACGTATCCTTTCTGTTTTTCTGCAGGGAACTGTACATCCATTTTTTCTTCAGAGTTTCATAGTATTGCTACTATGCCTGTTTCTGGTAAACTAGTTTGTATGATAACAAACAACATAAGTAAGAAGGTGCCTAGGCCTAGATGTTATGTTTTTTTTCTTTTTTCTTTTCCTTTCTATGTTTCTTCTACTTTTTTTTTAAATCTGTCAAGAAAGCTAAATCACTCTTCACATGTCTTTTGTGCAAGTTTGCACTACAACTACTTGATAAAATTCCTTTTTACTTTCTGCACATTGTAGCATCTTAGTTAACATTTTTTTACGTGCTCGTTGGCATCGGAATTGTAATTAGTTTTTTTATTCTGTTATTCGTGAATTTTTGCCCTTGGGATGCTGTTAAAATATTTAATGCGGAGGCACCTTTCAACAGGTTGTTTTACAAGGCTAACAATTGGTTTTTGCTTGAATTGTGGAACAGTTGGTTTTGTCTTCCAAGGAAATCAATTTCCCTTACCCTCTGGGATTAACTCTACTTCACATGATCTTCTCCTCCGTCTTATGTTTTTTACTCACCAAAGTTTTCAAGGTATTGTTGTAACTTTGTAACTTTCTATGTAAAAAAGAAAATTCTTAAGGTATTTAAGTTACTAACATAATGCTAACATTGAACCTAACTTTTCAGCGTTACTATTAAACTCATTTTATTTCCTTACAGATTTTAAAGGTTGAGGAAGGAATGACTACAGAAATGTAAGTAAAAGAAGGACTCACTTGCTATATTTAATAGTTTATTTCCAAAGATGATATCTGTCCATTTATCAGTCCCATCTGTGCTACTTAAGACAACAAGTTGAATTGCAATGTTGGGTTGCTTTCCATATCTAAGTTCTCTATTTCTTGGAGCATGTGGAGTTAATGTGGGGTCCTATTACATTTTAAAATCACAGTACCTACTTTAGAAAGCCCTAAAGACTCTGAAATCAGTTCCCTTGATATAAAGGAAATAAAAAAGATGTAATGGCTAAATCATCATTGTTGTTATTATCATCTTTTATTTATTTACTGTATTTGATTGCCTGAACAATTGTGCTGTCTGGTCCCTTAGTCTGGCTGGTACGTACCGGTTGTGTTATTTATTAGATGATTGATCCTGTGACTGAATCCATTGTGTCAGTAGTTTTTAAAAAAAAAAAAAAATTCATATCTTTTTTTCCATTTTTGATGCTGCGCTCTCAGAATCTAATGAAGTTCTGGTTATACAGATATGTGACATCAGTGATGCCAATTGGTGCAATGTTTGCTATGACTCTTTGGCTGGGAAATACTGCCTACATGTATATTTCTGTTGCATTTGCACAGATGTTGAAAGCAATCAGTAAGTTTTCATTAATTAATTGATCTCTTGAGGCCTCTAACTAAATGTGTTGAGTTTAAGACTAGCTTTCTTAATCTGTATGGTTGGGAATCCAGAGCAGCATCTGCTGTTTCATATGACGAGTGGCTATTGAACAGTAGGAATATCAGCTGGTCAACAAGAATGGTCATTATATCAACAAAAATCATAATTAAGAACTCACTCAGAGTATCTGATATTTTGAGTGACATTGTATGCAGTGCCAGTTGCTGTTTTTGTTCTTGGCGTAGCTGCAGGACTTGAGGTAATGAGCTGCAGAATGCTATTGATAATGTCGGTGATAAGTTTTGGTGTTTTGGTAGCTTCTTATGGTGAATTAAATATAAGCTGGATTGGAGTAGTTTATCAAATGGGAGGAGTTGTTGGAGAAGCCTTAAGACTTATCTTTATGGAGATTTTTGTCAAAAGGAAGGGTCTCAAATTAAATCCAATATCTGTCATGTTCTATGTTAGCCCGTGCAGGTATGCTTTTCCACTTATAAAATTCATTATCCCTTACCTTCTTGTACAGATTATAGGCCTATGTGATATGAGTATTGAATTTATATGCAGCGCTCTTTGCCTATTCATTCCATGGATATTTTTAGAGAAGACCAAGATGGAAGAAGATGTATCATGGAACTTTCCGGTTGTTGTGCTAACACTTAATTCTCTGTGCACCTTTGCCCTCAACTTATCAGTCTTCCTTGTGATTACTCATACAAGTGCTTTGACCATTCGTGTTGCCGGAGTGGTCAAGGACTGGGTGGTTGTCTTAATTTCAGCCCTTCTTTTCGCTGATACGAAGCTAACTCTTATAAATCTAGCCGGTTATGCCATTGGTAAGTGTCTGACCATGTACACATTTCTGTTTTAGCATATAGAAATCCTCTTATAATTTTGTATGTCACATGTCCAGTCTTAGTTTGCAGTTGTGCTTATGAGATCAGTATATTCATTTATATGATAAGCAATAAGTAGTTTATGTCTCAAAACGATAAAATATTCCGAAATCTTTGGCCAAAACTAGGTACTGATAAAAATTTTGAAGTTAACAGCAGCTTGCTTGCTGTATATTAGTTTATATCTCGTAGGCGGCATTTTAGACAACAAAACAGGCATCATATCTGTAGCTCTTTTACAAATGTATGAAACAGTATGAAATTGTGGGATTTTTAACAGTAAAATGAGTGAAGTATAACGTTCTCTTGGTGCACTGATTGGTATGTCAATATTAATATATTATGAGATTGACTCTTGTTTACATGTCTGGTAACAGTTTGTAGTACAACAATGTAAACTAATGAACTGTCTAGTGACAGAGAAAATTACATACAAATGTAATAACTTAAAACTGTAATGGTACCATTGTTTTATGCAGCCATAGCAGGTGTAGCAGCATACAATAATCACAAGTTAAAAAAAGAAGCCTCCAGAGTCATCATTGAAGAATCTGGAAGTTCTCAACCTCTACAGGCGGCCACAACATCAGTTTCCAAGTAGGGATGTAACAGGAGCAGTTGACCTAGTTTTCTCAAGGTATGCACTGCCACTTATACATTTAGCCATTTTATATTCCCAAATGGACTATTTCATCTGATTATTATGTTCTTGGATTCCTACATTCCACTCTGCCCCCAAATAGATGAGAATGTAGCACAATACTTGCATTTTGGTTTTTTTTATTTACATAGTTGGATGGAACTGTATGCATAATTTTATATTTTGCATAGTTGAAGCCTGAGTGGATAAGGTGTTCATTGTGTATATCCTTGTAGCAGCTGCTCCTGTGTTGGCAAAATTTTGCGACAGTCTGAAGCCAAGATTGCAAGTATAATGTGAAATTAACAGAAATGTATCAATGTTAACACAATTGTATCATCATCATCATCATCACAAATGTAGCCAGTTACTGAGGGCGTTCGAAGTCTAATGCGCTTCTAATCATAGATTATTTGTTTGTAAAGCAAGTGCCAAAGTCACTGTCATAGGAATACCCTGTTTATAGAATTTTGAAAATTTTGTACATAACACATTATCACTTCTGGAGTTCTAGGGCGCAAATGACTCTGCCTCTTTGCAAGGATTTGTAGTTTAACCTGAACCTGGTTTTACCAAATATTTGGTAGAGTTAGTTCCTTGAAATGTGACATAGGTAAAACAGTGAGATATACTCACGTTTTTTTTCATATGCCTGAGGTCTGATTAAAGATCAAACTCTGGAATCTGGCCTTGAAATCTCTTTGCTAGAGAGAGACCATGAGATTGATATTTCAAGTTTGTCAAGATTACTCAACTTTCGTAGTTGAGGAGGGAGATATGAACTAGATACTGTGTGAATGTGGCCGACAAGTTCACCACTTACCCGCCATGTTGAGTTTAACACCGATACTCAATCTGGATACTATTCGGATGGGGTATGTTGACAAACATAACCCACCCTTGAAATTCCAATTTACTCTTCTTGGTGATTAAGGAGGAAGACCGAAGTGACTCACCGGCCCAGACCCAGTTAAACGGACGAGGCCCAAAACCCGGTCCACAACTGTAGACGGATACAAAAAGGCAAGCGAAATGAAAACAAGGAGAAGAGGGGACGACATGAACCCTCGAAAATCAGAGCAGCGATTTTGGGTTTGGTAAGGGCGCGCAGAGCTTTTCCTCTTCTTCTCCTCCTTCTTCTTCCTCATCTCTCTGCGTCTCTTACCCGCCTTCCCCTCTCAGTTACTATTTACTTTAATTCAAAAAAATCATAATTAAAATTATATCTCTGTGTTTTGATTTGGAAGAGAGAGAAAAAGAGGGACATGCGATTGTGGTGGAGGCGGTGGTGCTGCGGGAGCATCGAAACGTCGTCGTCTTGGTGCGATGCGGCTGGACGTTGATGGGCGTGCAGTTTCAATTGCAGATGAGTTGGCAGCCGAGTCTACTGAGTCAGAAGCGGAAGACAGGCCCGCCTCTAGGCTTGAAGAACCTCGGCAACTCTTGCTACCTCAACAGCGTCCTTCAGTGCCTCACCTACACCCCTCCCCTCGCCAATTTCTGCCTCCGAAACCAGCACTCCTCCCTCTGTAAGTTCCTCCCCTGACCCTAAATCTTAACCCTAGCTTTTCGATTTCCCTACGTCTCTAATTGAGATTGATAATGGATTCAGGTGACTCTAACGATAAGGAGGGGAAGCGCGAGTGTCCGTTTTGCATGCTGGAGAGGAGGATAGTCAGGTCTCTCAGTGTGGATCTCAGTCTAGATGCGCCGGCCAAGATTCGGAGCTGTCTGAATATTTTCGCTGAGCATTTTCGCCATGGCCGGCAGGAAGACGCTCATGAGTTCCTGCGTTACGTTATTGATGCTTGCCACAACACTTGCCTCCGCCTGAAGAAGCTCCGGCGCAACATCACCGGAAATGGTTTGTCCAATGGCAATGGCCATGCCAACGGGAATGGTCACTCCAACGGTGTAACTGCGGCTCTGTCGTCCACAGTGGTGATGGAGATATTCGGGGGAGCTTTACAGAGCCAGGTGAAGTGTCTGTCCTGTGGCACGGAGTCTAATAAGGTTGATGAGATGATGGATATTAGTCTTGATGTTTTGCATAGTAATTCACTTAAAGACGCCTTGCAAAGGTTCTTCCAGTCTGAGCTTTTGGATGGTCAAAACAAGTACAAGTGTGAAAGGTATATCATCTCTCTCTCTCTCTGGTTACCTTTGTTGTTTTGTACTTCTCTTTTGTACCGGCTTTTGATTGAAGTGCTTTTGCTGTTTTAGATGTAACAAATTGGTCGCAGCTAAGAAGCAAATGTCCATACTTCAAGCACCTAATGTTCTTGTAATCCAACTTAAGGTGAGTGTTGTGCTGGTCAAAGGCTTATCCCTGTTGTTCTGGTGTAATATAACATAATTCTATAGCTGATTAAGTTACTTTATGGGTTGCTGTTATTTTCCTTGTGTATTTAGAGTAACTGTGGTCTTTTGTTTTCTGTTGGTAGAGATTCGAGGGTCTATTGGGTGGGAAGATTGATAAATCCATTTCATTTGAAGAGTTTTTGGTGCTTTCGAGCTTCATGTGCAAAAAAAGCCAGGTATGTTTGAGTTTTATGTATGTCTTTGGTCTCATTTTAAGCTGTTTGTTAATGAAGTCATAGCACATCATGAAAAAAGAGCAATGATGTCATTGCATTGGCTGGACTATCTTGGGCTTATTTAGATACTAGGTGAACCTATTGACTATAACAATCATTACCTTGGAAAATAGTTTATGCTTATCGTCAACTTTTCATTTTCCAAGGATATAGATAATACAGTGAATGAGGTGTGATATTACAGCCTTTGGGTGATGATGAACCCTTGACGACAAGCTATCCAGAAGAACCACTTCCTTGTAGAATTTTCCAAAATCTAGCAAACAGATGAATTTACCAAGAAACTTTTCCGGTATAATTTTGTTGAACTCTTATGTGCTTGTGCTTTTTTAAGATTGCTGGAATATGATTGACGCTGGCAAATTGTTGATATCTATTTGGTGGAGTTTGGAATGTTACAATATAGTTTTGTACGAGTGCTTTCCTCTCTCAGAAGGAAATAGAGAGGCTAACATTAGATCCTAAAATTCTCAAAGGAACTTAAGAACCCAAAGTATATGCCTTGGTAACCTGCGTGCTTTTGATGTATGCTTGTAATAAGAGTTAATCCTTCTGGAAATTCATTATATCCAACTTTCAACTGGGTGAGAACTTGAATAAAATTAGAAAATCATGGTAGGATGACAGTGGTTTCCTGTATTGTTCAAGTGTGCTCATTAACAATGAACCGTAACCCCAGGTTTGATTTTTCAATATGGTTGTCATGTGTCAATGGACAAGTTGATTTGGTGGACAAAGGTTCAAATCATGGCTGATTTATGTAGAGCTACATAGGGAAGTGTAGAATCGCAATAAGTAAAATATAAAACAATTCAAACCAACTCATCATCAACATAGCAGTAGAGTTGAATTATTGGTCACAGGCATCCCTTGGAAATGATGGTTTCATTTATTGCACATCTCCTTTCTTGTTTTCAAAAAGAAGAAAAAGAAGAAAAAAAAGAAATGTGACACCAGTTATTGACATTAACCGGTTATCTCCCTCTACTCTGCATGCTATTCTTTAAGTTTTTAAGAACTTTACTTCTGCTAAGGCGGATAATTTATTTGGACCATTTTATCATGAGACTTCTGTTTCTTTCTATTGATCCTAATATGTAGTGTTGCAGACCTTTTCTTTTCTATTCCATTTACTAATTATGGTGCTAATGCTTTCACTACAAATGCAGGATCCACGTCCGGAATATAAGCTTTGTGGTACTATTGTGCACTCTGGTTTTTCACCTGAATCTGGTCATTATTATGCATATATTAAGGTCTGTGTATGCTCATCACATTCTTCTCAAAAAAAATAAAAAAATAAAATTGAACCAACCAATCATTCATATATCTTACTTTTTCATAATATTTATACAGGATGCAATGGGTCGTTGGTATTGCTGCAACGATCAGTTTGTCTCGCTTTCAACTTTGCAAGAGGTTTTATCTGAAAAAGTTTACATGCTTTTCTTTTCCCGTACCAACCAACGGTCGGTTAATGCTGCTTCAAATGGTCTGAAGTCTCCTGATTGTAATGGTCATGAAGCTTCTAAAAAGCCAAAGCCTGGTCTTCCACCAAAAGGACCACAGATAAAAATTTCTGATAAAGTGCCTTCAGGTGCGCGGATGAAGTTTAATATCAATGGGAACAATAGCACCAAAAGAAGTCCTGCAACTGAGAATGGAAAAGTAGCTCACAAGAAACAATCTCTGGGATCAAATGGGGAGGTGAAGGACTTGGTTAGTTTGGACAGAAATGAGAAAGTCAAGGTGTCTTTGATAAATGGGGATGGTTTGAACAGGAGTATAAAATCTGATACTATTGAAGCTAGCAACAACCAAGCATTTTCATCACCATTAGAAAACAGTAGTGCGGCTTCAGTGAAATCCGAACTCTCTGAAGGTACTGGTTCAGTGAAAACTGAACTCCCTGATCACTCTGAATTGGATAGCAGTGCTCACCATGGCCACCCTGTGGTCCTTGGGCTCAAAAGAAAATCTCGGGGTTCATGCATGTTGTTTGAACATGATGCTCAATCTCTGGAAAAAGTTGAAAAACTGAAGGAAGGGTATGTGACACTTCTACTATTTGTTGAAATGAACTGTATCCCTATAATATGCAGACGTATCTGGATTAGATTTTACCTATGATGTGTGGATTTACATTTACAACTACAAATTTCATGTTTATCTCTTCTGATCTTCATAAGTCCCACATTCTAGAGATGTGCTCATTGTGTTTGTGGCGAGAATCAGTCATTCATGTTGATTCCCAGCTCTCTAAAGTGTACTGACCCTGTGATGCCTTTAGATCTGACTGACTACAGTTCATTGGCTTTATTGGCACCTCTATCTTCATTATTTCTGCATAAGACTTTGTTGCTATCATATGCATATTCAACTGATTTGTATCATATTGTTGATTCTTATGGTGTTTAAGAGTTGTAGCTTTTCTTGGTGTATGTATTTTATTATCATCCTGTGTTTTGCCTTTCCATCTGTTTTGATGCATGCAATTGAGTTTGTTTCCTCCAACAATGTTTTATAATTCACTCTAGTCACGGCATAAATTGTTGCACTTGCCAAAAACAGAAAACTATTACCTAATTTTTTTTTCTCTTTCTTTTTTTCTTTTCTTTTCTTTTCTTTTTTGAAACTGACACTCTTTTTTATGTTGCTTAGTCTGAAGAAAGAAGCTCTATCAGTTTTGCGATCATGTGGTTGGGTAGACGATGTTACCAGTTTTATGCTATCCCGGAAAAAGTTATGTGTAGATCAAGTTGGACTCGCTCAGAATGGTGATGAAGCAAAGTAAGACTTTCTACTTATCTCATGAGTGTTGTTGACTCCCTTAACTTTATTGTGTAATTTATTTCCTGTTTTTTGAGTTGCATATGTATACATTTCCTATCATTCACCGATTGCAATTGGATTTCTCTCAGTGCCTGAGTTTTACCTCTTTTAATACCTAGAAAGTTTCTCTGGAGAACTAATGCAGTTTAAATCATGCTTTTTACTGGATGCACTTATTGTATGCTTGTTTTGTCTGGAGTTGAATTGAGTGGTATAGTAGAATATTTTTAGCTTATTTTTCTGGTAACCACATTTAGCAGTTCACATGGATTAATGGACTGAAAAAAATGCCAATCATAGTAACATATTGTAGAAGACTGAAGCTTACCATTTCGTGCTTTCTGAAGTTATGCTTTACAGATTTTTTTTCTTTCTTTTTAATTTTACCAATTTTTTGTTACTCGATTAATTGCTGTTATCACCTTTTAAGCTTTTTTTTTTCTTCTTTTTACTTTTACTTTCGTGAATACCTTTTAACTAGTACCTATTGGTTGTTTCTAAGCCTTGGTAATTATTCAGTTAGTGTTTAGCTTTTGTATTGGTATTATTGGAGATTTACTGTTAACTCTACTTCTGCAATGCAGGAAACAGTTGATCAGGGATTCCAAATCAACTTTTATTTCAAAGATACCTGAGTCTTTGAAAGGGGGCTTCATCAAACGTATTAAATTATTTAGCCAAGAATAGTGATATTATATTAACGCTGAACCTGGTAGTCTGGTACGTCAAACAATGCTTCTGGACACTGATTTGAAATGTGCAGATAGGAATTTGGCTGGTGTCATGACAATCTGTTTTTAATATCTTTGCAGTGTGCTGACCTGGCGGACTTGTATAGAAACTGTTGTATCAGAGTATTATGTTATGAACTGAACCCTTCTTCAGCAAGTGTCTCAGCGGTTATGTTTTGCCAATGGCAATATACTGGTAGGTGCATGATGTCAAGTTAATATGAAAGTGCCAATTCAAAATTGCCGAAATTTTTGCTCTTTCGAGGCTATGTTTTTGGTTATGGGCAGAGAAGAGATTATAGATTTATTCATTTATGTATAATATTCTTTTGGTGTTAGTCGTTGTTTTTATGGATTACAACTTTTCCATCAAAATGTGGTCGGATAGGTTAAGAAAAAGATTAGGAATCGAATTGAGTTGTATTACTTTTGGCTTATCTCCAACTCATGATGACATTTCGAATGGGTTAATTCTACTTGACAATGATGTTTTTTCACTTTTTAACTGTATGTTACAAGGCGATTGAGCAAGCGAAAGGTCCTAGAAGCGTCAAGCAAATGCCACAACATTTGACACCACTCAAATCCGTAGCATTTGCCATTGTGAAAAGGCGTAAAAGTATCCTAAAAGGCTAAAACCAAGGCCAAGCTTGCTATTCAGAGTTTGTGCTCTCAGGAATGGGCTAACATGTTCTTAAACTCTTTGATTTCAGTTTTAAGGAATGATGGTTTGTCTGCCCCTCCTTAATATGATTTTGGAGCTAGCTGTACGAGTTAGCTATTAGTGCTTCAAATTTTCTTTTCTATTATTTTTCTTTTTACGTTTAATTTATGTTTTCTTAGCTTTGTTTCGACTGAACCTCTCTGTCGAGGCTTTTTCTAATATATGGCTTCCTTGACCAACAAAAAAAATGGGGACCAATTTACTCTATAGTAAAGGAGGACCAAACCGCCCCACTGTTCATAACTTACCCCTGTTTCCGGTTTAATCACGAATTTGCCATCGCTGCCTCTCTTTTCTCTCGCGCTCTCTTGGCTCTTCGTTGACTGCATTGTTGGTCTGTCGCGCGTCTTCCTCGCAGAGACAGCGGGGAGATTTGTTCCATATCTATCTTTTGGCCTTGCTTATTTGCTCGGCACATAAACATCACCTATAATTCTATTCTTCACAATTTCACTCATCTCTCTGTCTCTCTCTCTTCGCTCTTCCTTGGTCTCTTCTGTTAATCTTGAATCGTTTCGTTCTCCGTCTCGGTGAGTCTTCAATTCGCCTGACGCCCGCTGCTTGGCGCGCTCACACGCCTGACTAAAGAGATCCAAAACCCGCGGCTAGGCGGGTTTACAGGTTGGGGTCGTGATTTTGTATTTTCATTGGTTTGTTTAATTCCAATTCTTATCATTGGTTTTCAATGGATTGCATGTCTTTGTTTTCTTCAGGGATCATAAGCGTTGACGGGTTGGGAGTTCCGGTGACGTCCATTTCTTTTGGGATTTGTTTGTTTAGGGAGGGCTCAGTACGGTTTTGGTGGTACCAGAAATTTCTGAGTTAACAGAAGGGGATGCATGTTTGTGTTGTATACAAGAACACAGTAGTCTAAGACAATGGGTGAAGAACAAGGATTTTCTTTTGTATTACTATGTACTGATGATCATTTTGTTACTTTGGGCTCTAATTGCAGTTCCCTAGATGCTCTTTCCAAAACCTTTCATCTTGAGGAAGCTTCATACAGAGGTACTGTGGTATAATTTGCTCATCTTTTGTTTCGTAGTTCAAAGAAAACCAGTAAAGGGATGAAACACATAGAAACTTTGAAAAGATGTTTCTTTTCATTGTAAATATTAAAACATACATAGGATGTTAGTAGTCAGTATTCCAAATTGTTTTGTGGACTCAGCTTAGGTTATTTAGTATTTTACTACATAAGCTATTTGACTGGAGGCATCAAGAGCTTGGGAGGATAATATTAGTTTGTTTACCTGTTATTTTCGAGAGGTTTCAAGGTTGTGCATATGAGGATGCTTGGTACCTCAGAAAAGGACCGTGACATGGAAACTGATCCTGCGAGGTAACATCATGGGAAGTTTAATTTCAGTGAGGTGTTTGTTCTTGGTGCAGTTTCAAATACGCATCCTACATTCAATTATGGCCTGATCTGATCAGGGAGGAAATCACATTGCTGCTAGCTGAAGGAAAACTGCTCAAGTTGATGTTCTCTTACATGAGCTCTAAATTGGGTAATTGATTCCTTTTAAGTGGATTATTTTCATGATTGTTTTTGTTTTTGTTTTTTTTCTCTTCAATTCTATTTTCAAATTGCTCTTTAGTTTTACTTTCTCAGAAACTTTTTTCCTTTCATTATCATCTTCTTTTTTTACAGTCTCAGGTGTTGGATGGTTGGTTTGCCTGATATTTGCGTTTTCTTTATTATGCAGGAAATGTCTATTTTGCTGTGAATGAATTTTGATGTTAAGAAATTGTTGTGCTTGAAGATTGCAAATAAAAATTGCTTTTGTTTATCTGAGTTTGTTTTGGTTATGTGGGAATGTATTGTTTTGATAGTTTTGTAATGTGGTTTTTATTGTTTGGTTCAATTAGTTGCCATGTCGTGGTTTGACTGAAGTCTGCAGAAATCCAATAGGCATATTACTTTATTTGCTTGGAACGGCAATAGGCAATCAATCAAAGTAGTAGTAGTAGTAGTAGTAGTAGTATATATATATATATATATATATATATATATATATATATATATATATATATATATATATATATACAGGCCCGTTCTGAAGCGCACGTGCGCACTTTCCTTAAAGTGCGCACGTCCCTCTGTTCGCCACCGTCCGGCGCTGACGATGGCGCGCCTCCACCCCAGAAGACTCCAGCAGCGTCCCCGACCACTTTCCTTCCCCGGCGAGTCTGTTCTTTTCCAGTTTTCAAGCGAGATCACCCAAGATTGACTTTATTTGAAGTTTTGGGTGATCTCACCAGAAAACTGGAAAAGAACTGACTCGCTAGGGAGGGAAAGTGGTCGGGGACGCTGCTGGAGTCCGCTGGGGTGAAGGCGCGCCCTCGCCGGCGCCATACGGTGGCGAACGGAGAGACGTGCGCACTTTAAGGAAAGTGCGCACATGCGCTTCAGAACGTTTCTATATATATATATATATATATATATATATATAATTAAGAGGCATGCTCATGTATTTTATTCAAGATATTGTGATGAAGCTGATGTAGTTTATTTAATTTAACGTAGCCATTGTTTAATTTTTATTGCTTTGCTAACTTTTATTGATTTTTCATGGTGCTTCAGGTGGCAATAGAATTATTGGAAAGAGATCGATTTGTGGAAGCATTTATGCAGGTAAATGCTTATTTTTCTAATACGTAGCTGCTTTTCTCGGTTCATATTCTTTTTTTCCTCTGCTGTTCTCGGGTAGGTGGTTAATAGAATCACAGACTCAAGCTGGCGATAGTTCCCAGATTTTGTTCATAGAATTTAATGCTTAGGGGTTTATAGAATTCATAGGATTGTATTTAGGGAACCCTATTAAGTGTAATGCGGTAATGTACAGTTATCTTAAGTGTGCGATACTATTTGTACTGCAATTTAGTTCATTGTATGTTTACAGTTATGTATGAATCATTTTGGCTAATGGAATATGAGCACTGAATGGGCCAAAACCTCGCTTCATACGCTATTCTCCCTTTACTGAAAATTTGATGCACGTAGCCTGAACCCTAATACAAAAACGAAAGGGGTGGCTCTCATTTTAACATTAGAATTTAGCACAATATCAGGTCTGTTTTTTTTAACCTACTTTCAACTTCCTTTTCATAAATTACAAAACCCTGCGGCTGCTACAAAAAGAAAAGGTGCATGTTGTAGTACCGTAAGCGATAAGGCCCGCAGCAACGCGCGGGCAACCTTCCTAGTAGTCGGACTGAGACCCAGAGTCGTTTGATTGTTGTCGATATGATGCGTGCTTCTCTGGTTGTTGGTTGGGTATCCCAGCAAAAACATACTAAAACTCCACTAAAAATCCGAAAACTCCACTAAAAATACCGCCCCACATCACATATCAGGCTCTCTCGGCTCTTCTTAAAAAATAAAAATAATCTTTACGAGAACAGAGGCCCAAAGGCCCGGTTTTGTGTCCCGAGCAAAACAACCTAAATAAGGCGAAGTCGCGAACTCCACATTCCACATCTTTCACTCTTTTTGCTCCGTCGCGTTTCGCCGCTCTGCAACCACCTTCACCTCCCGAAACTCCATCGGAGCCAAACCCAAAACCCGCCACCATCTCTAACTAACAGCCAAGATGGTAATTCTCAATTCCTATTCTTCTATCCCACCTCTTTTCTTATTGGAGTTTTGTCTGCAATCGTTAATCTCGTCTGGTTTTGTTTTGGGTCTGTGCAGCTGTTCTTCTCCTACTTCAAGGAGTTGGTGGGCCGAGAAGTCACTGTGGAGCTCAAGAACGACCTTGCAATCAGGGGCACGCTCCACTCCGTGGATCAGTATCTCAACATAAAGCTTGAGAATACTAGGGTTGTTGACCAAGACAATTACCCCCACATGGTATCTCTCTCTCTTTCGCTAATTTTACTACTCTCTATGTGCCTCTGTGATGTGTTATACTTTCTAGGGTTTGGTAATTTGAGGGTAAACCTGGTATTAATGAATGTGGTGTGAAGTTTGGGGTTTTAGCATGCTTAGCCCTTATAGGAAGTAGATAACAATGTGAAGGATTGCGTACTTTGGTTCTGTTGTAGGGTATTTAGTTGATGGAAGTGTAATAGTGAAGATAGAGTAAAGGGAATTAGTTGAGTGTGGAATAGTTGAATTCTTTAAATAATTACAAAGCTGAAGGAAAGGCTAAATGAACCCACTTTAAGGCTGTATATTACACTTCTGATGAGCTACGTAAGACTTGGAATAATGTACTAATAAGATGCATTTAGAAGTCGTATTTTAGGATTAAGGATATGTAGCACTATCAGAAAATAGACAATGATATAAATCATTATGAAGAGAATGTCTATAAGTAAAACCAAATGTCTGCTTTCCTTTACTGTCCCTTTTATTGTGCAGAGTCACTGCTCTTGTTCAACAGTAAAACAATGTTCAGTTTAGTATTGTGTCACTGACGTTACCTTTGTTCTTTCCTTGGGGAAGCTTAGTTGTGCAGTCGGTTTTCATTTACTTTTTTTTTTCTTCATCGTTGTAAGGTAATGAGTTTAAGTCATAGGAAATCTTTGTGTATTTAAGGTAAGACAGATAGTTAGATGACAACTAAACTTATGATGACTAAATCTTTCAGTTTTGTATAATTCTAGCTAAATTTGTTAATCAACTCTTCAGATGAGACTCTGTGTGGACTGGGCACCTTAAAAGAATATAATCTCTATATCAGAAGTGTTGTGTTCTAGTTTGGGGTTTATGAGTGACTGTGTTCATCATCTCTTTTCTTTTTTTTCTTTTTTTTTTCCTGTGAAGGTTTAGCATCGCATATGGTAGTTGGTGATTTCTGAGCATGCGACTAAGCTTAATGTTTTCTTGAGTTTTATGAGTTGAATGCTCAGCATTATGTGTAAAAATTTGGGGTTTAAGCATTATCTGAGTTTTCCAGATAAGTTAGACCTGTAAATTGGCCAGTTTAATTTTGTGCATTTATGGAATCTAGTGATGGAAAGATTATCTGTTGAACTCCTAACGGTGGAGTTTTCCTTCTCACTAGATTCTGTATGATTAAACTAGTGTGGCTAGAAGATGTTGAATTCAAATTTTAGTGGTTGTTAACCATCCGGCTGAGGTGAAAAACTATAGAAACATGCATCATTAGCTTTTAAGAGTTTTGAGACTTGTTTTCTTGTTTACATATAACTGTCAACACACTTTTTACTTTGTTGAGTTGCTGCTTGTGTTACTGCCTTTCTGACCCTATTATCCTAAAATAAAACATAGTTGAATTTCACTCTTGAAAAATAAGTTGCTCAAGTATAAGAATTGCTTGGCCATGTCTTTTTGCAGCTTTCAGTGAGGAACTGTTTCATCAGGGGGTCAGTTGTGAGATATGTTCAGCTACCTCCAGAGGGAGTTGATGTAGAGCTGCTGCATGATGCCACCAGAAGGGAAGCTCGGGGTGGTTGAAATTCATTTCAGTTAGATGCTGTTTGAGCACTCAAGTATCATTGTTTTTGCTACATGTGTATTTTCATTCCAATACCTTCTGTATTGTGAAAGACGGCATCTCCTATTAGACAATAGCAGTGTATCCCTGTGATAAGTACTAATCATTTTGACGTTTGTGCAAGTTAGTTTATATAAGTTTGATGAAATGCAGTACATGTTTCAATATCCATGAAAAAGGGACTCTGGCAGCAAAAATGGGTGATCTATGTGATTGTAATTTTCTTTCCTTCCTATGCTCACCTATGAGTAGTTGGTTGATGGTTATTATCATTTATCACGAGTTAGTGGGTGAAACATAACAAAATTGGAAAACCTAAATGGGAAGTGCATGGTCCAAACTTTATGCTGTTGATACGTAAATTTACTTGCTATTATCTGTTATAGCTGTAGAGCAACAGAGCAACATACTCCAGCATCTGAATTCTTGTTCCTCCATTTGAGGATGTGTAATTATGAGCTTTGATTAAACAAATGGAACACTGTGGATTGAAAGTTTGACAACATTGAGCGAAATTTAAGCATCAAAAGAAGAAGCCATATTGATAAGCAGCGCAGCCCAATCCCCTAACTTGGATGTAAAAAAAGATCTTAGCCCAAGGATTACAAGTAGCGCAGCCCAATCCCCTAACTAGTAGGGTATACCGTTTTCCTCACTGCAGTAGGAATCCTAGCTAACTTCTTATCCTTCAATACCCTATATATAAGGGTTGCTACAAACTCTGCCAACCAAACAGGATGACAACCAACAATGGTGGACAAGTAGCAAACCAAGAAGAGAAAACACTTTGCTACCTTCTTCAATTGCCGGACCACATATTAGCGCAGATCTTGTGCAAACTTCCAACCAAAACCATTGTCCAATGCTAGCTTGTGTGCAAGTCTTAGCGCTGTTAACCCAACTTATGTAGAGACCTGTTTTCACAAACACCTCATGTCTTAATGGATAGAATAGCCTAAACTCTTATAAAGCCATAGACAATGTTTCATTTTCTCGATGTGAGATTTATATATCATCACGCCTCCGCACGTGTAACAAATTTTCAAGCCTAACACGTGGACAACTTTTTAGGTGACATGGAGTTTGTGTGACCCGCTCTAATACCATGATAAAATAGTCTGAGGATCACACCCAAAATCAATTAGTAATGGATGAAGTAGCCCAAACTCTTATAAACCTATAGACAATATCTCATTTTCCTGATGTAGGATTTATGTCTCCACAATAGACCTCAAAAGCAACTTCAGAATAAAAAGAAAAAGAAAAGAAGAAGACCTCGAAAGCAACTGATTCAACAAGATGCGGCGGTGAAATTTCCAAGAGATGGAAATCCCATATACAAAGGGCGAGTACTTACTGTGGGTTCATGCAAGGGCTTCCTTTTTCTAAACAAAAATCATTTTTGGTGGCCGCCGTCGGATAGCATGCGTTTTTACATATCCAATCCCTTGACCGGTGAGTCTTTATCTTTTGATACACCTATTGATTTTGATAGAGAAGAAGATTATGATAATGAAGAAGATGATGATTTAGGGTTTGTGGTTTTGGATTTAGTCCTATCAGTAATGCCTATAAAGCAGTTGGGTTTATCCCTGTAACCCATGGAGCTGGCAAAGTAGAGGTAAAGGTTTTGACTCTTGGCTCGTGCATTTGGAGAAGCATTGGGAATTCTGTGTACTCTCTTGGTTATGGATCATCGAGTCCTTACGGGATGTATCAACTGGATTGCAATTTGCAACACTATATGTGCTTAGCCATTTTGAGCTGAGCGATTCCTCCATGATCCATTATGTACTCAAAAGCTGTTTCTATGTCTCGTGGTTCGCGGCCGTTCTTATTTTCGACGCAAGATAGTCGTCACAGTCCACAATTTGTTGCTCGGAGCCTCGGACAATGAGATCAACTGGCCAGTTTTGATTTGTATTATTCCTTCCATACAGCCAACAAGCATCTACATATACCGAATGTTTATGGAGGGATCGATTTCCTCTATTAGGCAGGAAAGTGTCGATACATGAAATATATAATACAAGCAAGATTTGAGATTCGATGACTTGCTACAATCAAGTTGATTCTTAATAGGGGTAACAGCTCCTCGTTCCCTCCAGTCCACACTAGCTGGAATTTCATTAATGGACAGGCTTTGGTACGAGGATTCGTTTTCGAATGAGGTTGGTAATCTACTCGAGTCGATCGGCTTTTTGTATCCGGTATGATGTTTGAGGAATTCTTCATCATTCATATCAGAGAATTGATTGACGCTTAACTTGTACGTGTTTTCCCAGTCATTGTTGAATTTCTCCACAAACTATACATTCTTCTTGAATATGCAAAAAATAGATAGAGAGTTCTCAAGAGAAGAACTCTATAGGATAACTCTGGAATCCATCAAAAAAATAAGAGAATAAATCTTAAAGTTTTTGATTAAAATTGATAAACTGAATATCTGCTACCTATAAGGGTGCTTATATAGGAGGAAACAAACATTAGAGAGACTAACTTAAAACTCACAGATAAATATAAAATCAAATCCAAAACAAAATAAAAAACATAAAATGCTAGAAATAAGTAAATTGTTGTTTTGAGGCCCAAGATGAACTCAGATAACCGAAAAAGCCCATATGTTGAGGCAAATGCTGAGTTTGACTCGTCTCGCCGTTTCTTTTCTAGAAAAATATAATAATTAGCATTCGGACACCAAACGCCAAATCTGTCGCAAACCGGGTTTTGACTTGCAATGATCAATATGTTCCTCAATCTCCCTTGCCATCCTCCCTGCGTCACTTTCCTTCTATGTGTTGTCCGGGTAGACACGCCCATACTCGGCCATCCATTGCTCATATTTCTCAGCAATGGAGGCTTTGTACAGTTCGCGAGATGCGGCTTGGGATGCAAAGGTGCCAAGATGATGCATATGGCCAACATATGGTAATTTTTTCCAAAAGCCATTTTTGACAAACTAATTAGTACTGATAGTTATCAGAGGGACAATAGTGAATTCGTGATTATTGGCAAGTTAGCTGTAGAAAGCCAGGCATATATACTATATATGATCACTACCATTTGGGTTCACACTTCACATTCTTTTCTTGGTCATGCACATAATTAATTTCTATTTCTTAAGAGGGACAATTTTCTTCAGCATGCATGCATGTATTTATAACATTAATTCTACATTTGTTTCATTTCCATTATCTTCAGCTAATAGAGATAAATAACAATTTGTGGTTCACAGATTCAAGTTTTGATTATTAATTAGTTTGAGTTGGAGAGATAGAATAACGAAATTAACCTTATACATAAGATCGAAGTATGTCCACGTACAGACTGATGTCAATATAACATAAAACACGATATAGAATGTAAATATTATAAATTTATGAACCAAAATCGAAAACTATAATAATATGATTCTAGCTACGTGCAATTATTATTCTTTTCTTGTAATCACTTGGTAAGAAAGTCGAATTTCCCCGCATCATTCCACAAGTAGATAAGTAAATTAGTAACGTAAATAAATATAAACATTGTTGTTGATATCTTGTTTGTTTAGTGGAAAATGCGCATGAACAAGTCCAACTGCTATGTACATCCACGGCGTGTCCTACTGATCGACTCGTATTTCTTGTTACGTATACGTACAGGCTAGGTATATATGCAGCCAATTAAGTTCGAGTGACTTGCATGCATGGACTCGTTTCTCTGATATATTCTGAGCTCTTCCAGGTCTCCTAATATTCCAAGAAAGTCTCGTATAATCATCTTCATAGTGGCTGAGCAATTTTTATGATATTCATGTCAACTATATCCCCACATTTACAATCAGTTCAGAAATGACGTCTTTTCGTGCTTTACATATTCAAACTTTATTTGTTTTGGGAAAATTTAATGTTACATGCATAGAGAGTTAGCGTCGTAGAGAATAACGAAATTAACTAATTTTGTACATGAGAAGCATGTCAACACATTGATGCCAATTAATATAACCAAAAATGACTGCAAACATTGTTGATTTATGAACCAAAATTGCAAAAATCAAAATACATTATCTAAATTATAAAGCAAATATAGTAACCAAAGATGCACTCTTTGTTAATTTGTGCGTGGTAGAATACATATTTTGTTATAATTTGAAACCCTCTCTTTGTATTCTTTGATTTCCACTACAAGAAGAAAGATTTTAGCCGATGAAAAAAAAAACCAGGCCGACGAATTTTCCTTCGTCGGCTAAATTATATTTTCGTCGGCTAAAGATGACAGGAAGTTAGTATGGTTTACTAATATCGTCTGTTTTTTTTAATGTATTTTTTTTCATTTAGCCGACGAAATACACTATAATTTGTCGGCTAAGATGATTTTTGCCGACGAATAACCTAATATTTCGTCGGCTATAGTTATTTTTTAATTTTTTAATTACATACTATAGCCGACGAATACGTTAAGGTATTCGTCGGCTAAACTCTAAAATTTTTCTATTACCTACTATAGCCTTATATTCGGTGGTTATTTTGCGTAAAATTTTTATACGATTTGTTGCGTGTCATCGGTTTAAAACTATTTTCAGTTGAAGGTCCGGCCAAAATACGTAATTTAGACAGTCGAACGACCTTTTTCGTGCGTTTAGGGGTTTGACTTACGAGATTGACCGTCCGGATCGAGCCCTTATTCTTTTCGGATCAAGTTGAATTTTTTTCCATACATGTATTTTATCATGATGGTCAGATCTGACGGTCGGATTTATGTTTCTCAAGTTTGATCATCACAATCACAACATGCATACTAATGTTGTATAACTTGTTTACCAAGTGTTATGTAAATGTTCCGTTTCAAAAACAAACTATACGTAAAACCTTCAAACGCCAAAAAGTCATGAAATAAGATATGACGAGAATGTTGAAATACATCCACGGTAGAAAAATCACACTATTCTGGTAAATATTCGGTGCCGATAGTTGCGGTCAATGCAATTTTTCATTTTTTCTCCCTATGAGTAGCCCTATATTCGGTGGTTATTTTGCGTAAAATTTTTATACGACTTGTTGCGTGTCATCTGTTTAAAACTATTTTCAGTTGGAGGTCCGGCCAAAATACGTAATTTAGACGGTCGAACGACCTTTTCTGTGCCTTTAGGGGTTTGACTTACGAGATTGACCGTCCGGATCGAGACCTTATTCTTTTCGGATCAAGTTGAATTTTTTCCCATACATGTATTTTATCATGATGGTCAGATCTGACGGTTGGATTTCTGTTTCTCAAGTTTGATAATCACAATCACAACATGCCAAATGTATAAAAATACTTTTAGCCGACGAATTTCAAAGGTTTAGCCGACGAATTTATAAAGTTTAGCCGACAAGTTTAGAAGGTTTAGTCGACGAATTGGTGTATAGCCGACGAAATTGGTGTATAGCCGACGAGTTTAGAAGGTTTAGCGGTCAACCAAAATTTTCAAAGGACTTTAGCTGACGAAAATATATGAAAAGTCATCGGCTAAAGTCGAAAAATTTTCAAAATTTTCAACCAAAATTTTTTGGCGGTCAACCAAAATTTTCAAAAGAGTTTAGCCGACGAAAATAAAGAATCTCGTCGGGTAAAGTTCTTTATATAGGTGAAAATAGATGGTAAGAGTCTATTATCTGCCAGATTTTCTTCTCAGCCTAGCTCAGCCGTCAAGCCACCGGAGACCGTCACACTTGTCCCAAAAGCTTCGTCGTCGTCTCTACTTCATTGCTGGATAGGTGGTGCATCGAGTGGCCCCACCGTGAGGGATAAATCGAGCTCCAAAACTCCGCCGGTTCAGATTCGGTGTCGATCGAATTTCTCCTTCCTTAGATCACCATTTGGTGAGTTCTATATATGGATAAGTTGAGTTTGATTAGTACTACATTCCCCTAGAATTTGGTAGCTCGATTCGGTGTGTGTGAAGAGAATTGAAGATTTGAAGTTTTTAGGGTTTAAAATTGGGGATTTTTATATTTTCAGTTGATTGACCTGTTTAGGCTTAGAATTGAGCTTCGACTTCTTCTAGAAAGTTGTTCGAAATGTTGAGAGGAAGATTCTATCAAATTTTGGTCGTGATTGGAGGTGGCCGAAAGTTTCTGCAGTTTTTTTTTTTTTCAAAACCCAGCAACTTTAGCTGACGATATTTAAACACTATATTCGTCGGCTATAATATTTTTTAATTTTTTTAATAAGGTTTAGCCAACGAATTATGCCATAATTCGTCGGCTATAGTTATTTTTTAATTTTTTTTATAAGGTTTAGCCGACTAATTATGGCATGTTTCGTCGGCTATAGTTATTTTTAATTTTTTTATAAGGTTTAGCCGACGAAATATAGTATATTTCGTCGGCTATAGTTATTTTTTAAATTTTTTTATAAGGTTTAGCCGACGAAATATAGTAAATTTTGTCGGCTATAGTTATTTTTTTAATTATTTATTACACACTTTAGCCGACGAATATCTTAATTGTTTCGTCGGCTGAAGTCTGAGAAAAAAACCGACGACATATTTTTCGTCGGCTAACTGTGGGACTATAGCCGATGAAAAAAAAAATTTCGTCGGCTAAAGTCATCACCGACGGTCTTTTCCCGACGACACTATAGGCGACGAGTCTTCGTCGGCTAAGATCTTAGCCGACGAATTAAGATAACAGGGCTAAAATGCTTGTCCTGGTAGTGTTCATTAATAGTGGAAAAATGATATCTTGTTTGTTTAGTGGAAAAATGCTCATGAACAAGACATATATGCAGCCGAGTTGAAGTGAATTGCGAGCATGGTCTTAGATATATATATATATATATATATATATATATATATATATATATATATATATATATACAGTCCCTATCCAGAGCGAAGCTTCGCTCTGGAATTAACGTGCGAAGGTCCTTATTTGACTCACTTTTCGGTCATATTTTTCGATCATACCCGGTCAGTGTCTAGATACATATCGTATGATCATCCTTACAAAGTTTCATCCAATTTGGTGACCGTTTAAGCCTCCATAATCATGATTTACTCCAACGGTTCTACTTGGACAGATTTTGTTCTATTGATTTATTTTATCTGATTCGGTGTGCAAACGATCACCAAACTGGATGAAACTTTGTAAGGATGATCATACGATATGTATCTAGACACTGACCGGGTATGATCGAAAAATATGACCGAAAAGTGAGTCAAATAAAGACCTTCGCACGTTAATTCCAGAGCGAAGCTTCGCTCTGGATATATATATATATATATATATATATATATATATATATATATATATATATATATGAGATTCTGAGCTTAGGGTTTAGCCAAAGATGCACTATTTGTTAATTTATGCATGATAGAATACATATTTTATTATAATTTGGGACCCTTCCTTGGTATTCTTTAGTTTCATTAACAGTGGAAAAATGATACCTTGTTTGTTTAGTGGAAAAATGCTCTATGTACATCCAAGTCCTAGTGACTTGTATTCCTTGAACAGGCATATATGCAACCTAGTTGAAATGACTTGCGAGCATGGTCTTAGATAGATATGAGATTCCGAGCTCTTCCAAGTCTCCTAATATTCCAAAAAAAAAAAGTCTCCTAATTGACCAAAAAAGAAGAAGTCTCTTATGGGGAATTTTTATATACACCCAATTTTAAAAAGTGATTTTAAATAAAATTCATCTAATAATTATATTGTTAAAAGAGAACATATAACGAGAATAACAGTCTACTCATTTATTGATAGAATAACATATTTATAGGCAATACATAGAGTCACCCGAAGGATCTAGAAGATCTATAATCTATTCTAATGATGAAACGATTAAGTCAAGACACATAACATAAGGACAAGAAAGTAATTTTCTTAAACACTCATTCTTGTGTTGCGTACCTAATACGATATAGTGCATGAGATGTTGCCTAATTAAAAACCTTGCCAAGTAAAACAAAAGCCTCGTGGGCAAAACAAAAGACTTGTGCAATAGGAAAAAGAGAACAACGCACCAACTACAATTGAAGATAACATGTGATGTAGACTCCCCCTGATGTCTACAAAACGACTTCCCCTGATTGGTAACTCAATCTTGGAGTTCAGATAAACGACTCATGTCAATGCTCTTCACATGTTTCTCAAAGGTAGATTTGGGTAGAGACTTGGTGAACAAATCTGCTACATTATCCTCAGAACTCACCTGGTTCACATGGATATTCAAAAACTGTTGCTGCTACTAATTGTAAAAGAACTTCGGCGAGATATGTTTAGTATTATCACCCTTAATGTAACATAACTTCATTTGTTCGATGAAGCCACATTATCCTCATAGATGCAAGTTGGTTCAGCCGTAGTAGATGGTAATCCACTAAACTCTCGAATAGGAGACACTACAGACCGAAGCCAAACACACTCTTTAACTGCTTCATGTAGTGCAATAATCTCAACATGATTCGAGGAAATAGCAACAAGGGTTTGTTTGGTTGATCTCCAAGATACAGTCGTATACCCAATTGTGAACACATATCCAGTTTGGAAACGTCCTTTATGTGGGTCAAAGAGATATCCAGCATCAGCAAATCTAACTAACACGTTATTCAGTGTTTCAGGATAGGAGACTAGTCTGCCATGCACATGAACTGCTACTATGGCAGCGTCAGACACAGTCTCTTGGTGGGAGGCCGAGAGCTGTGATCCACCGATCCTAGACAGGATATTTTGCTCTCTTGTTTCACTGTAGGAAAAGAATAGGTCTAAGTCAATGAAACCCTTCAAATACCTGAAGATGTGCTTAACACCATTCCAATGACGATGTTTTGGCGTAGAGCTAAATCTAACTAACAAGTTCATAGAGAATGCAACGTTTATTCGAGTGCACTGAGCCAATTATAACAGAGCTCCAATCACACTAAGATATGGAGTTTTAGCTCCCAGGATCTCTTCATCTTCATCATCATCTTTCAAACGGAACAGATCCTTTTTAATATCCAGACTTCGGGTAATCATAGGAGTGCTAAGAGGATGTTCTTTGTCCATATTAAATCGTCTGAGCATCTTTTAGACATAAGCTGACTGGTGTATTAAGATTCCAGCCTCTCGATGCTCTAGTTCAATGCCTAGGTAAAATCGAGTCTTCCCAAGATCTTTCATCTCAAACTCGGATTTCAAGTAGCTAACCGTCTCATTGATCTCATTGAGATTTCCGAAGATATTCATATCATCAACATAGATTGTTACAATTGTGAATTCAGAACTTGTTCTTTTTATGAACACACATGAGCACAAATCATCGTTCTTGTATCCCTTCCCAATCAAGTAATCACTTAGATGAGTATACCACTAAAAAATATGGGGTGAATTATGATGAGATGTTCACACCTATGACAAAGATCAATACCATTCGAGTCCTCATGTCTTCGGGTGCTAATCTGAATTGGCCTCTGCAGCAATTTGATGTGAAGAATGCATTTCTTCATGGAGATTTGAATGAAGAAATTTACATAGATCTTCCTCTAGGATATAATACTTCTACGGGCGAGAAGGTGGTGTGCAGATTAAAAAATTCCTTGTATGGATTGAAGCAATCTCCAAGAGCTTGATTTGGAAGGTTCGCGTCTTTCATGAAAAAGATTGGGTATAGGCAGAGTAAATGACATGAAAAAACATCTGAACTAAATCACCATAGTATGATTGAATTTCTTATCTTCCCGACCTGTTTTCAAGGTATACATGTTTAGTACATCCATCATAGTGGACTCAAAGTGTGTTGTTGGATCATAACTCTAAAAGGAACTTGTCAAGTGTATATCGTTTAGAAAACTTGAAAACAGAAGCAAGGCTTGAACATGACTCACAGTTGATATAAAGCAACTGTCCAAAAACAGGTTCATTGACTGGCTCATATCTGTCATATATATATATATAGATGAATTTTGAAGTTTAATACATAGTTTACAAACTTACGATTTAAATCAATGCATGAATAGGAGCGGGGGCTCGGGCTCTCAATGCTAAGGTTTACTAGAGAGAATGAGAAGATAAAGAAAGAAGAGGAAAAATAAAGCCTGACTACAATGAAGCTCGAGGCTTCTATAAATAAGAGTTACAAAAGTAATGAATAGTAAAAAGTATTATTCATGAATAGTACTTTGTCTGCCATGGGTTTACTGTTGGTGAATAGTCTGTATGTCACTGGATTTACTGTTGATGAATGGTGATCTGTCTGCCACTGGTTTCTGTTGATATTTTACTTGAGATCAGCATATAGGTCTTGACTATCTTCATAATCGGCCCACCTGGTTGATCGTCTAGGAGAACTTTAGTAACTATGGGCTGATGATGATTCTGAAGGTGAATGTTCGTCTTCTTCATCTTCAGCCGATAAATTGGCTGCTTGTTGTAGTAACTGTTTGGCTAATTCTTTTAACTCATCTGCTTTGGAGGATGAGGATGAACTGGAAGCTTTGTTCTTGGATGGGGCTTTGTTCTTAGATGGCATGGGGATGGTAATTGAGGAGCTTGAGGCTGTAACTGAGAGATCGGAGATGTTGGCTGAATAGAAATTGGAGTGCTTGATTTGGATGGGACAACTGAGAATTCTTCACTGAATTGGGATAAAACTCTTTCAGTATTGAATTTATCCCACCATTTGACTGAAAATTGTCTGAGGATCATATAGTTTGAGGATTCAATTTTATATTGCCATTTGAAGATCCAAGGGATTTTATATTTAGCCATGAATTGGAGAGTGAGGGAGAACATCTTTTCATAGGGTGTAAAGGTCATGACTGAATAAAATTTAGTAACTGTTCTGGAGTTCTAAGGGTAAAAGGTCATAAGGGCAACCATGATTGTTCCACCAATCGCTGAACCACATGGGGAATTGGCGATTGAATTTTCGATCAAAATTCAAAAACCATGAATGGGAAAAAAATTTTGTTTGGTAGAGAAAGATTTTACTCCATGCTTCGATGCAATCATGATAAGTAAATGTAATGAATTCTAATTCGTAAGGAGTAGAGGGGGAATCCCCATTGGGATAATGAAATGATACAGATTATGTAAAGAGAATGGTATAATATTTTGGATGGGTCTTTAGGATCATGGATTGAGTTAATAGATAGTGACTGAGATTTGAATAGAATGTCTCTATATAAAAAGATAAGGGTTTACCTGGAAGATAATGAGTGTTTGGGCCAAAATAACTTTTTACTAAAGAGGCAAGATTTTGGAGATGACTTAGGGAGGGTTCAATATAAAACATGAATTGTTCATTCCTGGTAATGTAAGGGGATGATTTTTTATAATTGACTGAAGGGTACCCTGTTTTGTAGGGATCATATTGGTTAACTAAGGATGACTGGTAATTAGGTTTAAATTGACTGAGGGTGCTACCAAGAGCGATATATCTATTATCTGTTGAAATGGGTGCCTGACCTATATGAGGAATTAGGCTGGAAGGTGACTCTTTTTTAATTGTGGAAGGTGACTCTGTTACAATTGGAGAAGGAGATTCTGTAATTGATTTCCCGGGATTTCTCCCTTTGGACGAGCTAGGCTTCATGGTTTGGGTCCCTGGAGAAATTCACGGGTTAGAAAATCTGGGATATGGTTGTCACTTCCTTTAATGAATGCAATTTCAAAATCAAAAATACTCAAGATTGTTTGCCAACGAGCAAAAATTTGTTTACTAGCAATGTTTTAAACATCTTTTGCACTTTTACAATCAACGCGAACTAAAATTTTTTGATTGATTAAATCATCTTGAAATTTACTAATACATAATACGATTGATAAAATTTCTTTCTTGATAGTACTATAATTTGACTGGGCTGGATTCCATGCTCTGGAATGAAAACGGACGATTTATTCTAAATGGCTGGGAGAAATTTGTTGTTTGAGGATACCTCCATAACCTATTTCAGATGCATTAGTTTCAACTATCTTATAGGAATCAGCAAAGGGGATACCTAAGCATGGTAAGGTTTAACTTCCTCTATATTGGATTAATCCAAATTGGTGTTAAACCTTTAACAAGAAAAAGTCTTAATGCCTATATCCTTCTATGTCTAAGAGATGCAAGGTTTACTGACTTTAATGACAGTACCCTTGGATTAATTGAGTCAAGCTTGTTCAATGGCCCAGTTCACTTCAATTGTTTCCCAGATTTCACAATCAGTCTTAGTGACCCTCATATCTTAAAAGCATTAACCCTAAATGTTAAAACTTCAGGTTATCATGTTCTTGAAGGAACCCAACCTTTAGCTTTAATCTACAGAATTCATTATAAAGTCATCGGAACAAACATGAATTTCCAAGCCGCTAGCAAAAGTCCAAAAATCATACTCTCTTGATTCAAAGCAGTCAAGAAAACGCAATATTAGTGTTCCACATACAATTATGGTCAGACATCAACCTCCCTTCTGAATGGTCTCTCACTAGTGAGAATCACCCATCCAATGCACAACATAGTCTTGCTTATTTAGACCGTATTCAACAGTTTAATGATGGCACATTACGAATTAATTTTTAAAACTCCAGATTAAGTCAAAATCTAAGAATTCAAGAAATAGGAAATTCCTCTATACATTCTTTTACAAATGCTAGACATTTTTTTGCTGGTTCCACTACAGCAGAAACAATATCTAGACATGATAATGATTTAGATAAATAAATTAAAAATATTAGGATTAAAGAATTAGAAGAAGAATTACGAAAACTCAAAATCAAAAACATCAGAACTACCTCCCAAGTGAGTTACCCAAATTATACAGAATCTGAAGCCTAACATACTTCAGTCACGGATGATGACCAAACTTCTCCTACTGCTTCTGATTTTCTAGTCACTCCTCCCATAAATCCTCAATTAAGTACACTTTCCCAACCTTTCATAATCAACTATTCCAGACTAGATAAACATCTTGAATCTATAGAGAATATCCCTAAGAGAAACCTCTATAGATTAAAGTTCTCACTCATAGATCAACGAAAACAATTATTTCTTGATTGGCAAGCATTTATGCTCAACAAAAATGAAATATTCTTTCTTGATTTTATAGATCAATTAAGCGATAAACATATTCAAACTTCAACAAAAGCCAGATGGAAGACCTCCACTAGCTCAGTCCTTTCTAGTCATCCTCCAGTAGAAACTATAGTAATTGATCATCTTAACAGCATAATCATAGCCTCACCTTTTAAAATCGCAACAGAAGACCCAGAAACTAAGAAAGTTGTTGAACAAAATAACTACACAAACCAAAGTCTAGTAACCATAGTAACTATAGTAATTGATCATCTTAACAGCCCAATCATAACCTCACCTTTTAAAATCGCAACAGAAGACCCAGAAACTAAGAAAGTTGTTGAACAAAATAACTACACAAACCAAAGTCTAGTAACCATAGTAGCCCAGTTAGATAAAATAGAAATAAAAGTTGATAACATATCCTCCAAAGTCAACATCTTACCCCAAGCCAAACCAGAAACTCTTTTAATACATTTCAGTGAACTAAATAAACCTCATCTTAGACCTACTTCTTCAATTCAAAAAATCGAAAAAATACTACAAAACTTTAAAACTGAAACACCGGAATCTAGTAAAATTGTAGTAATTCATACTCAATAAACCTCTTCATCTGATAGCGATTCTAGTAACCCTAGCCAAAATACAGATTTAAACCAAATATTTCAGTCCTTAAAACTAGACAAAATAGTTCATCACAAGAAAAGACCTTTTAAAACTTGGACAGAACGTCCTCTCCCTTTAGATATACAACCTAGTAATCATCTTATCAATCAATTCTCAGTTTCTTCTGATTAAACTTATGAATGGATCATTGATAATTTATCAAAATAAGAAATCTTAAATAAATTACATCACATGTCTATGACAGCCAATAGCTATGTCACTAATCACAATTTTAGCCAACCCGAAATCATTGACATACTTTCCATAGGATTTACATGAATGCTTCATTCCTGGTGGGAAAAATATCTCACTCATGATTCGAGATCTTCCATTAAACATGCCATTAAAAATGATGAAGATGACACTCTCATCTTCGATGAACGCACATGAATGAGGATTTCTGATGTTGTTAACACATTATTTTACACAATTATCGAACATTTCATAGGCACCCCTAGTCATATTACTTTCAAAATTCATGATCAACTCAGTAACCTTAGGTGTCCTACTTTAAGTGATTTCAAATGGTACAAAGATGTATTCATTTCTCGCGTTATGCTTAGAGATGATAGTAACCAACCATTTTGGAAAGAAAAATTTATAAATGGTCTCCCAAAATTATTTGCTCATAAAATCCGACAAGTCCTTAGTAATGAAACATGACACATTAACTATGATTATTTAATTTATAGAAATATAATTACGGTTATCCAAAAAGAAGGATTAAAAATGTGTATTGATATGAAACTAAATGCTCAAGTAAAATCCAATAAGAAAACAGCTAAATATGAACTAGGCAATTTTTGTGAATAATATGGCTTACCTTCCTTGCCTCCTTCAAGGAGAAAAAAAACAAGCAATAAATTTGTCCCACATTATACAAAAAAGAGCTTTAGACTTTATAAAAGTCACTTTGAGCCGAACAATTTTATTCCAAAAACAAATTTCGCAACAATTGGTCCAAAAAACCAAATCGTCAACCAAAAACTAAATCCTTTGACAAAAGTAAGACTAAATGTTTTAAATGCAATAAGACTTGCCATTTTGCAAATGATTGTCCAGTTAAAAGAACAATTAATCAATTAAAAATCTCTCAAGAAGACAAAGAAAAACTTCTCCAAACTCTAGAATTACGAAATACTGATTCTGAAAATAGGATAAGTGAGGATGACATCACTTTGATGGAATCTTCTTCTGAATCAGAAGAACATTCTTCCCCAGACATTACTTTTGGATGTCAAAATGCCTGTAATTGTAAGTCCATAAATGTTCTTTCGAAACAGGAAGAGCCAGAAAAATTATTAATCGACTTAATAAGTAAAATAGATAATCCTGAACTTAAAACATAATACCTTAAAAAATAAAAAAAACTAATCACCAAAGAAGATCTAATCAATCCTTACTCACAAAAAATTAGCCTCACTACAACTTTTGATAAGTTTCCTACTAGTAAAAAAGAAATCATAATCCAAGATTTGCAGTATGAAGTAAAAACAATCAAAAGTCAAATACATGTTTTACAACAAACACACATTTAAAACTTGCCAACGACAATAATGAAATAAAACAAGAATTAACCTTACTTAAAATAAATAATCAATTCCTTAAATTACAAGATCCTCCTGAAAATCTTTCCCCTACAAACAACGATGCAGAAACTTCGGAAAATAATACCATTAGTACCATACGACAAATCCAACTTAAAAATGGTACACTACTATCCACCTCAAAATAAGAGATTTCCAACTCACAATAACCACTCTTATTGATTCAGGTGCAGATCTCAATTGTATCTAAGATGGCTTGATCCCTTCAAAGTATTTTGAAAAAACAAAAGAATCTTTAAGATCCACCAATGACACCAAAATGGATATTAAATACGAAATCCCTAAAGTTCATGTATGCCAAAATAATGTTTGTTTCAAAACTTCATTTGTCCTAGTAAAATATTTAACTGATAAAGTAGTATTAGGACTTCATTTTCTTACTGTTCTGGCGTGATCTCTGAGAGGGGGGATCACCCAGATACAGAGGTTGTCTTCAAACTCCCATAACCTTTCAATCAAGGAGAGAACAGATTCAGAGGGAAGACAGGGTGCTCCGGCCTTCGACCCTCCGATGCCTAAGTCAGTGAGCAGATGTAGGTGATAAGAGAGTGAAGATGGAGAGAGAGAGAGAGAATGAGGGGGGAGAGTGGTATTTATAGGGGTATGGTGGATGCACCCTAAAAATACCACTTTGCCCTTGCTTAGAGGGTGTATTACCATTATGCCCTCAAGAGATAGTGTAGGTTTCTTGGGCTCAGCTAAGGCCCAAGCCCGTTTTATGTGGCGGCACGCTTCTTCTTAGACGAGTATGACTGATGTTGTACTATGTACTAATAAGTCCCCAAGTCCGTGGTCAAGAGACTCTCTTGGGTGGGGACTTTATCTGATACAATATCGGAAGTACGAGTCTCTTACTAGTGGCGACATATCCAGTCCCCAGTCCCCCAAGTCCCCATGTAAGGGAGGGGATGGACCGGCTCCCTCCGAGTGGGGTATGCCGTGTATCGCTATATATGATTGAGACATCGGGTTGTTGCTCCCATGTATTGTTTGGAGATGGCAGGGCGATCGGGGGTCGAAGTTGAGGTACCGCTGGCGAGCATCTCGCGAAGGCCACGGGTACCGGCATGTTGGTATGCCTTGGCGTTTTAGTAGCCTTTGATAGCTATATGCTCGAGCTAGCTGAGTTATTCCAGCATACGTTCGAGGGGGAGATTGTGGTGGCATATTTTGTGGTTGCCTCTAGGTGAGTGCTAGAGTGCCTACGTACCCGTTTATGGGAACAAACCAGATGTAGTTCACCATTTCGCCATCGAGGCAAGTGTGCCGTCGAGGAGTGGCGAGGAGTGCCGGTGAGGAATGACGATGGGTGCCGCTAGGGCATAATGATGTTGCCGATAGGGCTTGTGTAGAGCTGTCGAAAAGCTCGCTAGGGGGCGTAGCTAAGATGCCGATGGGAGGCGGGTGGGGCCAAAATGTATCGAGAGCATGTGATGTGGCATGGAACAATTACCCGGGCGCTGGAGGCATGGTGCCGAGTCCCCCAGTCTCCACGCGAGGGTCGCGAGGTGACTGGGGTGAAGAGTCGAGTTAACTTGACGAGGTGAACCACGCTAATGACGTGGCCGGCCGTTACGGGGTGACACTGTTCGCGCTAATTGACGAACCGCGCTAGTGGCTTTACGAGCCGCTACGGGGTGAGAGAGTTCACGCTTGGCTGGCGACTGTCGCTGTTGAGCGTTGCGACCGCTACGTGGCGAGTCAGTCCGCGCTTGGTTGGGGACTGTCGCTATTGAGCTTTACGGCTGCTGCGTGGCGAGTCAGTCCGCTCTTGGTTGGGGACTGTCGCTATGTGGCGAGTCAGTTCGCGCTTGGCTGGCGACTGTCGCTGTTGAGCGTTGCGGCCGCTGCGTGGCGAGTCAGTCCGCGCTTGGTTGGGGACTGTCGCTATTGAGTGTTGCGGCTGCTGCGTGGTGAGTCAGTCCGCGCTTGGTTGGGGACTGTCGCTATGTGGCGAGTTAGTTCGCGCTTGGCTGGCGACTGTCGCTGTAGAGCGTTGCGGCCGCTGCGTGGCGAGTCAGTCCGTGCATGGTTGGAGACTGTCGCTGTTGAGCGTTACGGCCGCTGCGTGCAGAGTCAGTCCGCGCTTGGTTGGGGACTGTCGCTGTTGAGCGTTGCAACCGCTGCGTGGTGAGCTAGTCCACGCTTAGTTGGGGACTGTCGCTGTTGAGCGTTGCGGGCCGCTGCCCTGGCAAGTCAGTCCGTGCTTGGTTGGGGACAGTCGCTGTTGAGCGTTGCGGCCGCTGCGTGGTGAGTCAGTCTGCGCTTGGTTGGAGACTATCGCTATGTGGCTAGTCAGTTCGCTCTTGGCTAGCGAGACTGTCGCTATTGAGCGTTGCGGCCGCTGCGTGGCGAGTCAGTCTGCGCTTGGTTGAGGAGACTCGCTATTGAGCGTTGCGAGCCGCTACCTTGGCAAGTTAGTCCGTGCTTGGTTGGGGACTGTCGCTATGTGGCGAGTCAGTTCGCGCTTGGCTGGCGAGATTGTCGCTATTGAACGTTGCAGCCGCTACGTGGCGAGTCAGTCCGCGCTTGGTTGGGGACTGTCGTTGTTGAACGTTGCGGCCGCTGCGTGGCGAGTCAATCCGCGCTTGGTTAGGGACTGTCGCTGTTGAGCGTTGCGGCCGCTGCGTGGCGAGTCAGTCTGCGCTTGGTTGAGGAGACTCGCTATTGAGCGTTGCGGGCCGCTGCCTTGGCAAGTTAGTCCGTGCTTGGTTGGGGACTGTCGCTATGTGGCGAGTCAGTTCGCGCTTGGCTGGCGAGATTGTCGCTATTGAACGTTGCAGCCGCTACGTGGCGAGTCAGTCCGCGCTTGGTTGGGGACTGTCGTTGTTGAGCGTTGCGGCCGCTGCGTGGCGAGTCAATCCGCGCTTGGTTAGGGACTGTCGCTGTTGAGCGTTGCGGCCGTTGCGTGGCGAGTCAGTCCGCGCTTGGTTGGGGACTGTCGCTGTTGAGCGTTGCGGCCGCTGCGTGGCGAGTCAGTCTGCGTTTGGTTGGGGACTGTAGCTGTTGAGCGTTGCTGGCCGCTGCCCTGGCGAGTCAGTCCGCGCTTGGTTGGGGACTGTCGCTATGTGGCGAGTCAGTTCGCACTTGGCTGGGGAGACTATCGCTATTGAGCGTTGCGGCCACTGCGTGGCGAGTCAGTCCGCGCTTGGTTAGGGAGACTCTCTATTAAGCGTTGCGGGCCGCTACCCTAGCGAGTCAGTCCGCGCTTGGTTGGGGACTGTCGCTATTGAGCGTTGCGGCCACTGCGTGGCGAGTCAGTCCGCGCTTGGTTGGGGACTGTCGCTATGTGGCGAGTCAGTTCACGCTTGGCTGGCGAGACTGTCGCTATTGAGCGTTGCGGCCGCTGCGTGGCGAGTCAGTCCGTGCTTGTTTAGGGAGACTCGCTATTGAGTGTTGCGGGTCGCTGCCCTAGCGAGTCAGTCCGCGCTTGGTTGGGGACTGTCACTATGTGGCGAGTCAGTGCGTACTTGATTGACGACTGTCGCTATTGAGCGTTGCGGCCGCCGAGTGGCGAGTCAGTCCGCGCTTGGTTGGGGAGACTCGCTATTGAGCGTTGCGTGCCGCTGCCCTGGCGAGTCAGTCCGCGCTTGGTTGGGGACTGTCGCTATGTGGTGAATCAGTTCACGCTTGGCCAGCGAGACTGTCGCTATTGAGCGTTGCGGCCGCTGCGTGGAAAGTCAGTCCGCGCTTGGTTGGGGAGACTCGCTATTGAGCGTTGCGGGCCGCTGCCCTGACCAGTTAGTCCGCGCTTGGTTGTGGACTGTCAATGTCTATGTATAGGGTTGGGGATTGCTGGAGGGGGGAGTTTGTGTTTTCAAAACTGAAAATTGGGCAAGCTGCAATTTGTGTTTTAGTGTTTCGGTGGTTCTACAAACCTCAGATTGGGAAGCGTCCCATTTCACCCTCGATCGAGTGGGCGCGAGCGCTTGGCTGTTTGCAACCAGCTTCATTGCCATTACGCGGATCCACTGTTTCACGGTATGAATTGGTGGCGTTCTTTGTCTTTGGATTTGTATGTGGTGGTGGGATTGTTCACATGTTTGTGATGTTAGTAGGAATTCTAGGGTGAGAGGTTTGTTTTCGGGTTGGTTAGGGTTAAGGTAGCGGGGCAGGTCGCCCTAGTGGCGTGTGTAGTTAGAGAATGCATGTTTGACTGCTGGCTGTTTACACATGCTGTGTGTGTAGCCTGTGATTGATAGAGATTGATGTACAACAATGTTTGGTTTGTAATCATGTGAAGCAAGTGTATGTGGTTTGCACATGGTTTACAAGTATGTGTTTAGCATGTACATGAGAATATATTATGATGCATGTGGCATGCTATTTGTATGATAACAACTTAATTGGATAGTGTGAAGTAAGACTTATCTGGAGCCGCGTAGAGCAGCTATAGTCATTGTAGAAAACTTGGAGTTGCGCGGGGATTCTGGCGAGACCAGTGGAGTCCGCGAGGAATGGCGAGACAAGAGGAGTCCGCGGAGACTGGCGTGACAAGCGGTGTCCGCGGTGAGAAATGGATGGTCCCGGGAGGGAGGAAGAGAGGAAGGCAGATGTGTGTAACTCAGTCTTGGGAGAGGCACTGAGACCTGGGAGGGGGCCTCGGGAACTCGGGGGGCCATGTGGGAAGAGCTCCCGGAGCTTTGGGTGGAGCCACTTATTTCTTGTCACGGGATCCTTGGTCGGGACTATATCTTGTGTCGGGACCAGACGCCGTGTCGGGAAGTTTTTTTTTTTTTTGCATCCTTCTGTCGGGATAGAGGAGTCCCGGGAGGTCGGGATGGAGAGCTGTGTGAGGGTGTCCACCAGGGAAACTACTAGGGACGTCCCCACGCGAGGTTTAAGAACTCTGGTGAGATCATGGAATGCCGCAAGGAGCTGGCGAGGTGAGGTCAAGGGAGTCCGCGAGGGTCTGGCAAGGTCAGCGAAGTCAACAAGGATCTGGCGAGGTCAGCGTAGTCCGCGAGGACTGGGGAGGTAAGCGGAGTAAGGACTGGCTTGACCAGCAGAGTCCGCTAGGGGGTCTGCTACAATGTGAGTCCGAGAGGGGATGGCGAGACCTGAGGAGTCCGTGAAGGGGGCCGTAACAATGTGAGTCCGCGAAGGCTGGCTTAACCCTGTTCGCGAGGGGCTGGCGAGACCAGCGGAGTCCGCGGGGGTCTCGAGAGAGAGGCAACTAGACACGGGAGGGCGTCCTCTGGAGAGAAGTATCAAATGGGTGCCAAAAGTGATCAAATGAGTGCTAAAGCGAAGGCATGTCCGGGGGGGGGGGGGAGGGTGTCGAGGTTGGGGTCGCGAGACCAAGAGCGTATCCCTGCTTCGGCTAAGGGAAGTTGGGTGTCCAGATCAGTTTTTTCTAAGCGCTGCTCACCGGCGCGTGGGCCTTGGCCGGAGGTCGGGGAGGCCACGCTGGATTCATTGGAAGACAGTGAGTATGCTGGCTGGGAATGTGAGCTACCTTGTGGTGGCACGCCCAAGCGAAGGAGAAAGAGAACGTCAGATCTACTTTCTCTCTCCTCGGGATTTCTGGGCAGATGATGGCCATGGTGAGCGACGTGAGGGTCTCCACTTGAGGACACCCTCCTTCTAGCGCCAATTGTTCTGGCGTGATCTCTGAGAGGAGGGATCACCCAGATGCAGAGGTTGTCTTCAAGCTCCCATAACCTGTCAATCAAGGAGAGAACATCGTCAGAGGGAAGACCGGGTACTCCGGCCTTCGACCCTCCGATGCCTAAGTCAGTGAGCAGATGTAGGTGATAAGAGAGTGAAGATGGAGAGAGAGAGAATGAGGGGGGAGAGTGGTATTTATAGGGGTATGGTGGATGCACCCTAAAAATACCACTTTGCCCTTGCTTAGAGGGTGTATTACCATTATGCCCTCAAGAGATAGTGTAGGTTTCTTGGGCTCAGCTAAGGCTTGCCCGTTTTATGTGGCGACACACATTTTCTTAGGCGAGTATGATTGATGTTGTACTATGTACTAACACTTACTTTAATCTACCCCTTCAAAACCGAATATGATGGTATCATTACCTACCTTTTTGATGAACCAGCCAAATTTATTTTTCTTTCTAATCTTGAAATCCATACCCCTAAAAGCATTCCAAGACAATAATATTTCCAAAACTCTTAATTGCATTCAAGCCAAAAATAAACAAATAGCATTTCTTCAAGAAGAAATTAATTTCAAAAGAATTGAAGATCAACTTCAAAACCCTTTTCTTCAAATTCAATTTTATATTGCTATTTGAAGATCCAAGAGATTTTATATTTAGCCATGAATTGGAGAGTGGGGGAGAACCTCTTTTCATAGGGTGTAAATGTATATATATATAGGAACCAAAACACCTTACAAAATAAGTAAAGAATATAGATAAACTCAAAATTCATTCCTAGGCTGTAGTCCGCCACTTGGGAAGTGAGAAGTTTAATATGAATGAACAAAGATCAACTCAAGATCCACTTTTAGGCGGTAGTCCGCCACCTGAGGATTGAGAAGTTTAATATGAATGAATAGAGATAAATTTCAGGTTTGGCTCTGATACCAAAATCACAGAAGTATAAATTTAATTTAATGAAATGACTAAACTTCATTTATTGAATTGAAGAGGGTTTACAAACATAATAAAACTTACTAGTTGAAATCAATGCATGAGTAAGAGTAATTGCGCTCAACACATGAATTTACTATGCTAACTTAAGAACTAAAGGAGAAGCTCTGACTAGAGAGAGAGAAGCTCTGACTAGAGAGAGAGAGAGAGAGAGAGAGAGAGAGAAGGAGGAAAATGTGAAGTCTGCTTACTACGAAGCTGAAGGCGTCTATAAATAAAAATTACAAAGTGATGAATAGTAAAAAGTAACTGTTGATGAATAGTAACTTGATTGTTACAGATTCATTTGACTGTTGATAAATAGTAAATTGTTTGTTCACGGATTTCACTTTGGACTAGTCTTGACTAGAACTAAACAAACTCAACATATGGATCTTGACTATCTTCATAATCAACCAACCTGATTGGCTGACTGGGAGAACCTTGATGACTATGAGCTGATGATGATTTTGATGGAGAGTATTCTTCTTCATCATCTTCAGCTTTGAACTTATCTCATTATTTGAAACCAAAGTTTCTAGACTGGATGGAATAACTGAAAATTCTTCACTAAATTAGGATAAAACTCTTTTCAGCTTTGAACTTATCTCACTATTTGACTAAAAGTTGTCGCAAGACCATATGATCTTCAGATTCAAGTTTATATTGCCATTTGAAAATCCAAAGAATTTTATATTTGGCCATGAAATGGAGAGGGGGGAAACATTTTTTCATATTCGAAGAAAGCCATGACTGAAACAAATTTAGTGACTGCATGTTGGAGATTTAAGAGGAGAAGGCTATGAGGGCATCCATGATTATTTCACAAATCTCTAAACCACATGGGGAATTGGCAATTGAATTTTCCATCAAAATTGAGAAATCATGAATGGCTAACATCTTCGGTTTGGTGGAGAAAGATTTTACTCCATGCTTCAACGTAATCATGATAAGTAAATGTGAATATGTCTAATTTGTGAGGAGTAGAGGGGAAATCACCCCATTGAGATAATGAAATAATACAGATTATATAAAGGGAATGATATAATATTTTAGATGAGTCTTTTAGGTCATTGATTAGTTTAATAGATAATGACTAAGATTTAAACAGAATGTCCCTGTAGAATACTAAAGGTTTTCCGGGAAGGTAATGCGAATTTATACCAAAATAACTTTTTACTAAAGAGATGAGATTTTTTAAATGACTCATAGAAGGTTATTAATAAAGGACCAATTTACCCTTATTAGTAACCGAGTCATTAACGACATGTACTAAAATTGAGCGGATTTTGTAAATTCATATACTATTGTGGTAGTTTTAAAACTTCAAGTACTTAAATTAACAGTAGATAATAGTTTATATTAGGGCTGGGCTCGGGTCGGGTCGGTTCGGGTTTTTGGAAAACCCGACCTGAAACCCGAAAATAACGGGTCGGGTCGGGTTGGGTTTTTTCAAATATGAACCCGATTGAGACCTGCCGGATTCGGGCTTTCGGGCTTTTTTCGGGCCCAAAAAGTTTCGGGCTTTTTTCAGGTCTAAAGAGTTTCGGGCTTTTTCGGGTTTTTTTCGGGCCCAAAATTATATGGACCAATAAGTTTATGACACGTGGCAAAATTTTGTATTTCGGGCCTAAACGGGCTTTCGGTTCAGGACCGAGCCCGAACCCGAAACCGAACCGAACTGAGAGCATTTGGGCCGGTTTATGGCCCGGACCGAACTCCTCCCATTTTGGACCGAACCGATTGGGCCCGATCGGGCTTTTGGGTCGGTTTTTTTGGGTTTTTGGGCCCGAACGCCCAGCCTTAGTTTATATACGTTTTATCTGAAAAAAAGAATGAAAAAAAGAGAAAGAAACACATATTGGGCTGTTTCACGCGATCTGCCATCTATGATCTATCATTACCCAAGACTTGAAAGAGTCCAGCCCAATTCTTAAACCCTTCTTCGCCTTCTTCCTCAGTCTCACTTTCACTCCGACTCAGTATCCAACTCCAATGGAGGGAAAAATAGAGACGCTCTGGAACGAAGTCCGGGAGCTCAACCTCGGCACCTCCGGTGAGCTAGACCGCCTCAATTCCCCGCCAACTCCCCTCCAGTTCCTCCGCGACTTCGTCTCCCAAAACAAGCCCTGCATCATCTCCAACGCCACCAATCACTGGCCGGCCCTCATCCGCTGGACCTCTGACTCCTACCTCACCTCCGCCCTCTCCTCCTCCCTTGTCTCCCTCCACCTCACCCCTCACGGCCGCGCCGACTCCCTCGTCCCCTCCCCTTCCTCCTCCGCCTCCCTCTGCTTCGCCTCTGCTCAAGTGCAGCGCACGCCCTTCCCGGAAGCCCTCTGCCTCATAAAAAACGACGCGTCGTTAGTCGCCTACGCGCAGCAGCAGAACAACTGCTTCCCGTCGGAGTACTCCCCGCTGGCGGCGGACTGCGATTCGCATATCCCGTTCGCCACCGAAGCCCTAGGCTGCCGGCCCGAGGCCATCAACATGTGGATCGGCGACGAGAGGTCTACGACGTCGTTTCATAAGGATCACTACGAGAATCTATACACTGTGGTCACGGGACAGAAGCATTTCCTCCTGCTCCCTCCTACCGATGTGCATCGCATGTACATAAGGGAATACCCAGCCGCGCAGTATAGGCATTCTCCGGTCACCGGAGAGTTCGAGCTGGAGATGGAGAGTCCGGCTAGACCTGTGCCTTGGTCTAGTGTTGATCCTTACCCTGCTCCTGAGGACAGAGAAGAACAGCTCGCCAAGTTTCCTTTGTTCTTCAATGGGCCTAGGCCGTTTCTCTGTACGATTAATCCAGGAGAGATGCTATATCTGTGAGTTTCGAATTGATTAAAGATGCTTGCTTTTTTTGATATGTGGATTTTTGAGTAAATGATGTGGTGGAGTTAATGCAGGCCAAGTATGTGGTTTCATCATGTTAGGCAAAGTCCAGATAGCAGCGGACGAACTATTGCTGTTAATTACTGTAAGGGATCAAGTACTACACACTTTCGTTGTGTTTTTAGGATTACTGTTTTTTGTGTGTTTAGATAATGAGGTTTGATTATGTATGGCAGGGTATGATATGCAGTTTGATATCAAGTATGCTTACTTCAACTTCTTGCAATCAATTCAATGCCCATCGATTGAAAGCCAAACGCTGGCTGAGACAGTGCAGGAGGATTTTGATTCTGATGCACCAGAGAAGACGGAAGATGAATGATGGAATGAGTACCGGATCATTATTCTGCGTATCGGATAGCCACTTGTGGGCTATTCGGACTGGGAGACCAAATAAGTCTCAGAAAGAACCATTGCAGCATGCTGTGAGGTAGGGAAGTTAGATGAATATTAGAGAAGATTAATTGGAAACAAGATAGAAAGTTTATTCTTTTTGATGTTGTGGCCATATTAAGGACCCTTTCAGTTCTTGTAGATTTAGACTGTGAAGGTCACTCTTATGATTTACTGTATCTACATTTAACTTGAGATTGTGCTGAAAGTGAATACTTTTCATTTACCATCAGCTACTCCATGATTATTATTTGTTTTGACATTCAGAAATGATTAAATGTGCTTGGTCTACTAAGTTTGTGCAAGCTAAAGTGGTAAAAAACTGAGGATTGATTCTTGAAGAGTATAGATAGAAACCTAGAAGTTTTGCTTGCCTTGGCTTGGTTATTGTTGGGTTTCTAACTTTTTATACAGTTGATTATGAGTGTCCTTCTCTACCAGTTCATGGATAACCCTGCATAATGGCTTTGATCATTAGTCATGTTTCCTATATCACATGGCATGAATCATGATTTCTATAATAGGAATTCTCTGATTTTCTCATTTAACAGGCTGAGCTGGCTGACAATGTTATATCCTCCGGCATTGGTCACACACAGACCGCCATGTCTTTTCAGTGTTTCTTCAATGTCACCTCCTGACCAAGGACTCAGGTGCTGACCTCTCATGCTCTGTCATTTCAGTCAACAAAACAATTTGTCTTTGTTTAAGGAAATTGACTATCCTTGTTTACTGTGGCTTTGGCCTCTTTGGCAATATGTACATAGCAGCATTTACCCTTATATTCTATTATTTCTCCAAAAGAAATGTATTTCTGGCAAACTAAAATTCTAGTATGTTTTTGTTGGTACATTTTGTTCTAATATAGAAAACAAATATATTGTATTATCATACACGAGCCATAGCACAGAAGCACATGAACTAAAATTACAATAAGGATACAATAATCCTTTTGCTGAAAGGAAAGCACACAGTGATTTTGTATAGGAAAGAAGCACATTCTGTTATTCCCAATTTATCAGGCAGTCAAACTATCAGTTCACCACATCTTATCATCTGTGATGGCTTTGACAAATGCAGCCTCTGGGTTTCCATTTGTTGAGAAACTTGTTCCATATTTGGTCGAGACTGAGGACTAGTATTCAAGCATGAAAATGCTATCTTCACAAGAGAGAGCAGCTCCCCTGCAACTTCATCTGTAGGAGGGGAAATGCGCTTGTCAATAACATCCGAAATTGACATTTGATGGATGGGTAATGCAGATGACCCTGATGATAGAGGTACGAGAAGCTCTCCTGGATGCCTTCCCATAAGTATTTCCATAAGTATTGGTTACAGAGAAAACCAATATTACCTGGTGCAATATATCCATAGGTGCCTGCAAGGGCAGTCCAATTAGCTGAGTCTGGGTTCAAGAACTTGGCAGTGCCAAAATCTGAAACACAGGCTTGAAAGTCGGCATTCAGCAAAATGTTCTTGCTTGATATGTCCCGATGAACAATTGCTTCCAAACAATCGTGGTGCATGTAACACAAGGCATGAGCTACACCTTTGACAATTTTCACCCTTTCACTCCACCCCAGTTCTTGAGCTTCACCGTCATTGCTCAACACTGTCGCCAAGCTACCCCTTTCTAGATAGTCATATACCAAGAATGAGCGTTGCCTATGTGAACAGATGCCATAAAGCTTCACAATGTTTAGGTGTCGAATCTCAGTTAGTGCACGTACTTCATTTAAGAATTCCTTCTTAACTTTTTCATCATCACTGCATAACTGATGCAATTTCTTCACAGCCACTACGTTGGCAGATGCCAAGTTCACCTTGTAGACGCTTCCCTGTCCTCCGTTCCCAATGCAATATGTGGAATCAAAATCCTCTGTTGCCTTTATGATTTCCTCATACATCGTCTTGCCATCAAATTCTAATGCTGAAAAAGAAATCTCTTCATGCTTGTTGTTTCTTTTGTCATCCTGATGCTTCTTTTTTCTAAATGCTACGATGGAGCAGGGAGATAGAAGTAAAAGTAATGCCAGAAGAGAAAATGGGATCACATATACCAGTTTCGGGCGATGGACCTTTTTTGAGCTATCTTTATTGCAGGGTTCCAAATCTTCAATGTTGCCACACAGTCCCTTGTTCCCTTGTAAGGCTTCTGGAGAAGCATCTTGAAATGCTTTGTTGTTGGGAAGTGGACCTTCCAACTCATTGAACGATATGTCAACATATGACAAGCCGTGCATATTTCCAAAACTTGTTGGAATGGAACCAGAAAGATTATTGTGTGACAAATTCAACATCTCCAAACTCTGCATACTGCTGAGTTCTGATGGTATCCCCCCCTCGATTGAGTTTTGACTCAAATCTAGTTGGGACAGTTGAGCTTACTTCCCCAAGTGAGCAGGAATTCCTTCTCCAAACTTATTGTTGCTCAAATTCAACTAGTGTAGTTCGAGCAGATCACCCAGAATGCTTGGAATTGATTCGTTCAATGTGTTTCTGGATAGATCAAGATATTCAAGATTGGCCAATGATCCAAATTCTCGTAGTATGCTACCTGAAAGTTGATTGCCATCCAACTTCAGCTTCACCAAAGAAGTCATTCTTCCAATTTCTTCTGGAATCCTCCCAACTAAACCATTGGAAGAAAGATCGAGCTCGTGCATTTGGGTTGCATTTCCAATCTCAGGTGGTATACTGCCAGTTAAGTTGTTTCGTGCAATTAGTAAGGTTGTCAATTGTGGGCACTGTCCCCAGTTACTTGAGATTTCACCATACAGGTTATTGTTGCTCAGGTCTAGAAATCGAAGATTTGGATAGACTCCAAAGTCTTCTGATAGATTGCTTGACAATTGGTTTCCATCAAGTCGGACTCCGAATAACTTTGTGCTATTTTTCAAGCTTTTGGGAATTGGACCGATCAAATGGTTGTCGGAAGCTGAAAAGTTTGTGAATGATCCACCTTGGCCAATATATTGGGGCAAATAGCCAGAAAATTGGTTAGTATCCAAATGCAGTATAGCCAGCTTTTTAAGTTTCTCCATCTCTTGGGGGATGGAGCCGGAAAGTTGGTTATCACGAAGGTAGAGAATTGTAAGGTTTGTCAGGTCACCAAATGAAGTGGGAATCGAACCATTCAGTTGATTCTGGCTGAAATCTATACCCAATATAGATTTCAATTTCCCAATCTCTGTAGGAATAGCTCCAGATAGATTGTTTACCCCGAGATAAAGCCATTCAAGGTTTGTTAGGTTACCAAATGATGTTGGGATAGAACCACTAAAATTATTCGTAACACAGTTTAGATCTTTTAAAGACTTCAAATATCCTATTTCTGGAGGGATAGACCCAGATAGTTGATTGCCAAACAAGTATAACACAGTGATCTTTCTGAAGCTCCCAAAATTTGGAGGAATGTTGCCAGAAAGGTTATTATGATGGAGATAAAGAGAAGTAAGGTTTGGCAAATCACCTAGTGATGTTGGAATTGAACCAGTGAGTTGATTATTGTATAATCCTAGCTCCATGAGAGATTTCAGGTTTCCTATCTGTTTAGGAATAGTATCATTAAGATTATTATCATGGAGATTAAGAAAGGTTAGTGTAGTCGGTAGTCAGTAAACTTTCTCTCCTGCCCATAGACCAGTCATGAAACTTGTAGACTGACGTCCAGACTACCTCGCCATGGTGAAAGATCATCGGTACCACATCAGGAAAGTGTTTCTCCAAGCTCCACAAGAAGACACCATGAGAGTGTAAATGTGCAGTCTATCCCACATCAGAAATGTAATGTAAGAGAGAACATTCCTTATCTATAAAAGGAATGCTTCCCCTCTAGATATAGGATATATGAAAGATAATACTCCACCTGCAGATCTGGATGAAAGATAGTATTCCACCCCGCGGATTTGGAAAAGCAGTATTCCACCCCGCAGGATAGGCTCCACCATATCCTTCCCTTACTCCACCCTGCGCGGGATGGGTGCTCTTGTACCCCGCGCGGGATCGATGTACTTGTAACACCAAAGAATGATAATTGATTCCAAGTGGACGTAGCCATGTCCCCCGAGGCATGGTGAACCACTATATGTCCTTGTGTTGTCACTGTTCATACCCCACCATGATTCCGCATAGCCCTCCTGGTTCATGCAGAAACATTTGGCGTCGTCTGTGGGAATCATTATGATGAAAAGTCATGTTGCTCTGCCTCTGAGGCAGCTTATTCAAGTTCATGAGAGCAATAGGTCCATCGGGAGGTGCACAAGCCTAGCAAAGGGCTAGCTAGCCAGCGGGCCAGTAAGTGCCCGGCCAGGTCCAAACAACCATCTGGCCCAAATATGTCAACAGGTCCAATTAAGCAGAAATGATCGGGAGTTGTGTTTTTAGCCAATTGCCAAAGGCATTGCTGATGGTTCTTCTCTCTGCGCCTCCAGCCGTCGCTCGGAGATGATCCCTCCCGGGCTCATGACTGACACCTCTAGCCATCAATCGGTCGAATTGCTGACACCCGCGACACCATCCGGCAGTGTTTAAAGGTACCGCCAGAGTATACTACTCCCGAGATGCAGGGGTTCGTCGCCAGCCTCTACTACCACTTCAGGGTGGTTCTCGCTGGGTTGGGATCGATCGACAAGTTGGCAGGGCGGGAGCACCTGCAGTCATTGAAACCTGGTCGGAGACCGGCGTCGCCGATCGGCCGGGTAACCAACATAAGGACTCAAGCCTCGGGAACCAGCTCGATTAGCTCTCCCGGGCCACGCTCATCTAGTGCCGGCCAGGAGTGATGCGTCGGGAGCCAGCTGGTAGCACTCGGGATCCACCGGCAGCGTCAATCAATTGCCCGCCCAGGATGGGCACCGCTCAAGCAACTCGATCTAGACACATCTGGTCTCACCTGCAAATCACATGGCCACCCGGGAAATCCTAACTGAAAGAAGCAAAATGGTGTTGATCTGGACACCCATTCAGTGGTAGTCATCTGTATCTCTCCAGGGATCGTCTCCACCACTCGGGACCAACTTCATGAGCTCTCTCGTCCGGGATAGCAGAGTCCACGTTTGGGCAAGAGATTGTGTTCGGTTGGGTGCCCAATAAAAAATTATTATGGACACCCAGCTCGGTAATAGCTTCATCTCTACCCTCATCCCGGCCCCTGTCCTCAGTCCAATGGAATGACTTCGGCTTCCCGATTGGAAGCGTCCGGGACCTAGAGTCCACGCTCATCCCGGCCCTTTTCCCCGGTTGGTCGGATTCATCAGGAGAGGGAGTTAATATGGGAGTTGGTCTGATCTTGCGGGATCTGAGAAGTGATTCTCCTCTCCGGCTAAAGAGAGAAGAGGGACAAGGGAATTCCGTTTGGTGGTGTTGATCTGGATACCCAACATCTTGCTCTGGGCACCCGCACGGCACCCACATAAGCTTCTTGGGGGTACAACAATCGATGGTTCGTCAAGTTCAAATGGCATGGAGTTATCTGGTGATGATAGCAACATGTCATTCGTCTGCTCTCGGTCTGTATGGATCAGTTAAAAGGCATAGAAGAGGAAATACTCTTGGCACCCTAACAACCAACAACTGCTATGGACACCCAACTTGGCAACAACTTCATCTCTCCGGGCTTTAATCAACTTACTCCAATGACTCCAGGTTTAAAGAGTTGGTCATCTGCGAGCAGAAATGAAGTTGAAGAAGGTAGAGAAATGAACCCATGTGCAAGTCAGGGCCCCACCACCTTTATCTCCGGGTATCGAAAGGGGAAGGCTCAGTGCCAGTCTAATCTGCAAGCAAAGGGTCTCGGTGGTCAAAAAAAAAATCTTGTAGGTGGACCGTATTGGCACCAAGGATTCATCATCCAGGAGTGGTACAAGCATGAATCAACACATCGGAGATAAATGTGAGTATAAATGTGCAGTCTGTCCAACATCGGAAATGTAATGTAAGAGGGAACATTCATTATCTATAAAAAGAAGGCTCCCCCTCTAGATATAGGATATATAAAAGATAGTACTCCACCCCGCGGGATAGGAAATGAAAGATAGTATTTCACCCCGCAGATCTGGAAAAGCAGTATTCCACCTCGCGGGATAGGCTCCACCATCCTTCCCTTATTCCACCCCGCGCGGGATCGATGTACTTTTAACACCAAAGAATGACAATTGATTCTAAGTGGACGTAGCCATGTCCCCCGAGACATGGTGAACCACTATATGTCCTTGTGTTGTCACTGTTCATGCCCCACCATGATTCCGCATAGCCCTCCCGGTTTATGCAGAAACAATTAGATTTCTTAGAAGACCGATTTCTGGTGGGATTCTCTCTGAAAACTGATTATTGTTTAGATCAAGATACACAAGTTTGGTGAGGGAACTGATCTGAGGTGGGATGATGTCGAAGAGTTTATTGAAGCTGAGGTCCAGATATTCAAGATTAGGGAAGGAGGAGAAAAAGAATTCATGCAGCGTACCTTGTAAACCAAAATCGGAAAGGCTTATGTTGCTCACGCTTCCAGTTTTGTTGCATGAAACACCACTCCAAGCACTGTTGCAAGCGCTTGCATTTGCTTCTGGGTTTCCGGAAGAGTTGATGGCATTACTAGTACTGGGATTATAGGTCCAGGATGAGGTGAGACTGTTCTGTGTTTGGTTAAGGCTTTCTCTCGATTTGAGAAGAGCCTCTGCTTCAGAAGTGGAAACTTGAAGCTGCTCAAGGTACAAGGTAAGGCAAACTAGAGAGCAAAAACAATCATAGAAACTTGAAGCTCTCATGGTTTTTTGTTTGTTATTACAAATTTACAATGCTATAGTACTTCATCACAGGCTTATATTTAAAGAGGCCATGCATGATTGCTTTCTATTAAGTATTGATTTTATACTTCAAGGAAGACTTTGGAGCTTTTCAGACACACAGTCTCTGTCCCTGCGTGTATATTCTATGAAGTTAAATTTGGAAACATATTCGATCCTCGGAAAAAAGGATATTATATTTCGACAGAAATATAGAGGAAATATCAATATTAATAAACTTTCAGGAAAAGTGATGGAAATGTAATGAAAAACAATGGAATGTTGTATGAAGCTTTAAGTGATCGATGTTGACTTGAACCTTTATATTTTTTGTATCAAACCAAAATGTTGAACAAGTATGATATAATAATTTAAGTTGATTTCAAGATACTATTAATATGATTAGTTAGAATCAATTTAAATAAAATAATTAGAAATAGAAAGGAAGTAATTTTAAGTCATTAATATGAGTTGAAGATTAAAAAATAATGTGGAGCAATAATGTGACTAAATCTCTGTAAGATATGTGGGTGTTAAGTATAAACATGGTCTTATGTGAACAAGTTCGATCTTAGCAGAGATAGTTGAGGAGTTTTAAGTTTCCCTTGGGCAACTAAGGTTCAAATCTTGGCAATGGCCTAATTGCCTTCCCTACACTTAAGAAAACTTTCAAGTTTGGGCTCGCCATGAGACAAATTTCGGGAACATCTCGATATTTCGAGATTTTCGAACCAATTTCTTTTGGGAAGCAAAGATATCGCCGAATTGGGTTGATGAGTTTCTGTTTGATTAATTCTTCAGGCTTGCTCTATGCCTGTCTTTGATAATTTGAGCGATTAAACGCTGCTGCGTGATGGTCAATGGTGGAAAATTCTGATGAAGTTTCTCGAGAGATCACCTAATCTAGAATCTTTTGTCATAAACCATGAGTCTTGTCAACAAGAAGAATTCTACAATGAAATTTCAGAGTTTGAATGGGGTTCAAGGACTGTTCAAGTTAAAATGATGCATTCTATGCTGATGGATTCCATCTTTTAAGAGCTAAAAGTGTCTCTACTAATGTTTAATAGCTGTAAGCTACCATTTTAACCCCCTTTCTTCAGTATTTCTGCCTGTTCATTATACCTGTTATCGGAGGTAGTTATCTTATGTCATCTAAGCAAATGACTGTGTTTTATGTCCTAGTGATAACAGTACTTGTTAGATTGATTTTCGTCCACAGCCATATATTGTGTCTTTAATAGTTTGTATGATTCATCCTTTCGGACACTTCATGATAGATTGATAGTCAAGATTGTAGTGATATCAGTTCAAAGCCTTGTTATAGATCTGCTGAGAGTTAAACACGTGAAAGGGTGCAAAAGGGTTGCCATACAATAACATGCTTGTTTTGTCCTACATGAACAACCTCCCATGGAACTCAAGTACCCATGTGAAATTCTTACGGTGCATGATGGGCTATTGGAATAGTTTCAGAGTTGCTGCTGCTAGTGATTCTCTTATTTAAACTCTTTACCTCCACAACATCAATCGGTTTCTAGATAATTTGTTACATACTCATATACTCGCATGTAATAGATTCTCGAAACATAATCATAGTATCAATTGAACTAATGACATAAACAGAGGTTGTGAGTTCGATCTAAGTTGTTGTCATGCACATCAAAGCGATGAATTCTCCCCCAAAAAAAACCCGGTAGAGAAGTTCAAATAGAAATGATCAAAAATTAAAAGAAGTTTTATTTGAGCTGCTCCACCATTTTTTTTTGTAGATAACTGTTTCATCAAAAGAGGGATGAAACTACCACACATTTTTTTTTTCTCCTTGTCCTTTTTTTTTTCTCTTTTGAATTCCAATGGTGTTTTACGATCAAACCTATAGTAACTTTAGTTTTATTTCTTAAAGATCTTTTTGCTATCTTAGTTTTTTAGGCAATTGAAAAAAAAAAGTTTCACCAAAGACACCAACACGCCTAGTTTTCTAACCCTAAACCCTGATCAAACCTGCTGCAAATTGTAAACGCCTTATCTCTACGAATTGCATGAGAGCGGTTGAATTGTAGATGAGAGTGGTTGAATAGCAGTTCTAATTGAACTGCTCCACCATTCATGAGATTAAACTGCCGCTACCATATCTGATATTCACCACATTCCTTATTTTTCTTCACTATAATCCCACGTTTTCGAATTAAGGTATGAACTGGAAGCTAGTTTGTTAGGCTGATGAGATTGATTAGTATCAATCCATGTGCAACTAGGCATGATGAAGGGATGAAGAAGTACTATTCAAAAGCCACCAGATCTCAACAAGTTTTAAATTTATTAAAAACTATATAGGTACTTGTTGAAGGAGAACAAATAACGAGAATAACGGTCTACTAATTTATTGATAGAAAAACTTATTTAGAGACATTACATAGAGTCTCCCAAAGGATCTAAAACATCTATCAATATCGTAATCTATTCTAATAAGGAAACGATTAGGTCAAGACACATAACATAATGACAGGAAATTATTTTCCTTAAACACTCCTCCTTCTGTCGCGTGCCTAATACGACATAGTGCATATGATGTCGCCTCGTTAAAAACCTTACCAAGTAAAACAAAAATCTCATGGGCAAAACAAAAGACTTGGACGTGTTTACGCCCAAATTAATATTTTACTGGACAGTAAATGTCTATATGAATATTAATTAATTTCTTGGTCCATGTCATACCGGCGAGCCCAAGTTTCTTTAAGTTTACAAATAATGGCCCGCCAGCAAGACCACGCGAGCTGAATTACAAAGTCTGCGCGAAGAATGACTTCGCGCGGACTACAGATCTCACGTGCTAGGGACTTCACGCGGAACACAAAGCTCGCACGCGGAATGACTTCACACGGAATGACTTTGCGCGGAATGACTTTGGCACTTCCCTTAGGCGAGGCAGAATACATCTAGGCAAATTGGTTCGCTGGCTCGAGTGAAAGACTTCGCGAGGAAGCCACATGCGGAGTCCGCGCACACCCTTTTAATCGTTGAAGACTTTTTACCAATCTTTGACATGCTTCGGGTCAATCTCTGTGGCCTTTTTAATATAAAAAGTCTTCTTTTGGCCCACGAGCTGCAATAGCCCGCGTGATGAAAGCAAGCTTCAGAAGCTCGCAGGATTGCTTGAGTTAGCGGCCCGCGCGAGATTAGTTTTCTACATGGACTGTGACACCCCGCGGGATAGGATTGCTCCTAATTCCAATTCGCATAGGAGTCTATAATTGAGCAACATGGTGGCAGTGTCCCATACTAAATGGAATGTGCGAACTGGACATGTGTCACAAGAAAGTTGGTCCAGGCGGGTGAAAACAGTGCCTTTGTGCTGTTATGTTGCAGAGTCCGGCTTGGTTTCTATGATTATCTTTCTTCTGCCACAAGTCGAGATCCACTATATAAATGGCTCTAGGGTTTACAATAGAGACACACACTCACAATTCAACAAACAAAAACAAAACATTTCACCCTAGTTGAAACCCTCGACCCAGTCGAATCTCCAACGCTCCCCGGAGCTTTGTTTCCGTTTCCCCGTTGAAGCAAAACACACACAATCTCTCTGATCCCTCTGATCTCCCTTTGTTACTCTGTTCGTAATATACCGTGAGTATCGATTGCCTTGTGCTCGTAATTCCTCATCTGAGGTGGCACCTGGAACCCTCCCGCTTGATTAAGAAGTTAAGATCTCGCACGCACATCCATCAATCTTTCTTTGTCTGCGAGGTGGCACGCCCACATCACTAGAAGCATTGACTTCTACCGTCCCTCTGCTCCACACGTTGAGGATCGTGACTAAAACATTGGCACGCCCAGTGGGACCAGGGAGTACAAGCGTAACAATATAGGAAAACAAAGATGCGCTAATGGATGGGCAAGACAATTCAACGGCCTTTGATGACAAAATTGTGGTCATCAATGAAAATTTTGCGGCCTTCGGTGAAAGTTTGGCTGCCATCCAAAGGAGAATTGATGAAATGATGGCTGCTATCCGCAAGCAACAAGCTGAGCAGGCGGTTGCCAGATAGGCTACTGAATCAAGTGTTCCTCAGAAAAAGGAGCATGAAGATAGGACATAACAGTCCATCTTTGAAGCAGAAATTGGTTCGCACACTAATGATGATGACGAACCACATGTTCGCATGAAATGTGACCCAGGCGCCAACATTCCTATGCAAGATATATGCGGACACAGGTCAGCAGCATGGGGGCAAGGTGAAGCTTGCTTGCTTTCTTTACAAAGTCATGACAAGTGAAGTGAAGTTGGACTAGAGCCTCTTGAGTTTTCTTTTCAGCCTGTACACGCGGGGCGTCAAGGCTGGCGAGGTTCGCTTCTCCTAAAAGTTCATCTCGCCAATCTTATGTTCACCAGCGAGATGACTCAGTCCGCTTCACCAAACCATGGTCATTTTGAGCTTAACTATATATGGTTTGGTGATATCCCTTGGCCAATCCACGGTTTCATATTTCAATATGATTGAAGTCTCTCCGTGCAAGTTCAGAGGCCTAAAGAGGACTTTGGTTTATGGGTGAAATACGTACATGTCCCATGCATGCCAATTGTTGCAAAGAAAGTCGAGCTACCGACCTTTGTTGATTCTACATGTGATTTTGACATAGAACCAACTTATGATGAATACGATAAAAACTATATGTTGGTGCATCTGTCTCATAATCATATGCCACAAGAGTTCAATCCTAGTAAAGCTCTTGATAAGGTGAAAAGAGACAAGCAAGTGATTCCCTTCCCTGACCAATACGTGGCTATTCCTAATAAGACCACATATTATGACATGATAGTGGGCAATCAGGTAGATCTCAACATCATTCGATCCACAAAAATGCAGTTGAGAATCATCCTTGGTCAACATACAAGGATATGTGGGGGGCAACGAGACGTACCCTGCAAAATACCTTGCCCAAATTTTCAAGTTGTTGACACGGAACAACTCTGCTCAACACTTGGAAATTTTCAACAGCGACAGTCTCACGTTGGAAGTATGACGACGTCGAGACTTGGAGTGAAGTATCGGTGGCCTCCCCCGTGGCCTAACGAGGGATAACTAATCAAGCTATGATCTCTTCTTTTCTTTGCTCCTAGCTTTTAATTCAGCTTTTACTTCCATTTTCTTTCAATTTCTTTCTTTTTCGCATTTTTAAAAAAAATACAAAAAAAAAAATCAAATTGCCAAAAATACAAAAAGAGATATTTGGTCTTGCTGAAATGCAGGACAATGTTCTTGCCTATATCAGACTTGAACATTACTTGGAAGCCTATCCCTGAGACTTGACAACAATAGACATTCCATATGCCTTGAATTACTGCCAGCGAAGTCCATACAGAGAAGAAATTCTAATAGTTGCTACAAGTTGCAACAGCCACTACTAAACAGTCAACTTCACTAGCTGGCACGCCTTATATCAAAAGAAAGCCCTGGATATCTGTTTTCCAAAGGACTTTATGGTTTGTCATTCCGACATTCCTGGAGAGACTTATGACAGTTTGAATGCAGACATGTCAGGATACGCGCAGATTCGCATGTTGCATTTTCAAAGTGTTTTCATGATCTCGTAGCATGTTTTTCTCACTAGGAGGCAGCGGTACCACCACTCCTTCCTTGGGAGGCATGCTAAAGTTTTGATGTCTTTCATTCTCCTCAACATCGACGAACATACATCAAAACTGGAGGGCACATTAGGGTGGATATGTGTTCCAGTTATTTCAGACTTTAGACATTCTTCAAGTGTCTTAGTCATTATTTAGGCCAATTCGTATGGCCTCTAAGTTTTCAAAGTGCTCGCCATCTTTATACGGAAGTTCACCGACCCGTTTTCATTGCTTCTCTTTGGTTTGCGCAAGGGGGCAGCAAAGTGCATGGCCATTGGTCATTCTACAACTCGCGAAAGGCCATTTTTTGGAATCTGGTCAAAGCAAGTGAATGCGGGCAAAGAGCAGGCGAGTGCAGCAAAAGAGCAGGCGAATGCATTTGAAGTCCAAGGTGCCTAGTTATGCGGTGGATATGTTTCCAGTTATTTCAGACTTTAGACATTTTTCAAGTGCCTTAGTCATTATTTAGGCCAATCCTTGTGGCCTCCAAGCTTTGAAAGTGCTCGCCATCTTTATATAAAAGTTCACCGACCCGTTTTGATTGTTTCTCTTTGGTTCGCGCAAGGGGGCAGCGAAGTGCATGGCCATTGGTCATTCTACAACTCGCGAATGACCATTTTTTGAAATCTAATCAAAGCAAGCGAATGCATGCAAAGAGCAGGCGAGTGCAACAGAAGAGCAGGTGAATGCATTTGAAGTCCAAGGTGCCTAGTTATGCCAAGTTTATCAGTTTAATATGGCATTAGGCGAGCTGTACAACAACTTCGCTAAAATGCCTTGTTAGATGCTTGGGTTTCAAGGCCTATTCACAGGCTTGTCTACTCACACTCATCTTATGACCCGAGCCAATCCAGTGTCTTGGGAGCAGCATGAACATAAGCCTCTTCAGTCATTCTTGACATTCGTGACTTCGAGGCTGTGGGGCAATGTTTATGCCAAAATTAATATTTTACTGGATAGTAAATGTCTATTTGAATATTAATTAATTTATTAGTCCATGTCATACCGGCGAGCCCAAGTTTATTTAAGATTACAAATAGTGGCCCCCCAGCAAGACCACGCGAGTTAAATTACAAAGTCTGCGCATGGAATGACTTCGTGTGGACTACAGATCTCGCGTGCTAGAGACTTCACGCGGAACACATAGCTCGCGCGTGGAATGACTTCTCACGGAATGACTTTGACACTTTGCTTAGGCGAGGCAGAATACATCTAGGCGAATTGGTTCACTGGCTCACTGAAAGACTTCGCGAGGAAGCCACATGCGGAATCCCCGCACACCCTTTTAATCGTTGAAGACTTTTTACCAGTCTTTGACATTCTTCGGGCCAATCTCTATGACCATTTTAATATAAAAAGCCTTCTTTTGGCCCGCGAGCTGTAATAGCCCGCGAGATGGAAGCGAGCTTCAAGAGCTCGTGGGATTGCTTGAGTTAGCGGCCCGCATGAGATTAGTTTTCTACATGGACTATGACACCCCGTGGGATAGGATTGCTCCTAATTCCAATTGGCATAGGAGTCTATAATTGAGCAATACGATGGCAGTGTCCCATACTAAATGGAATGTGTGAACTGGACATGTGTCACAAGAAGGTTGGTCCGCGCGGGTGAAAACAGTGCCTTTGTGCTGTTATGTTGCAGAGTCTGGCTTGGTTTCTATGATTATCTTTCATTTGTCACAAGTCGAGCTCCACTATATAAAGGGCTCTAGGGTTTACAACAGAGACACACACTCACAATTCAACACCCACTCACAATTCAACAAACAAAAACAAAACCTTTCAACCTAGTTGAAACCCTCTACCCAGTTGAATCTCCAACGCTCCTCGGAGCTTTGTTTCCGCTTCCCCGTTGAAGCAAAACATACACAATCTCTCTGATCCCTCTGATCTCCCTTTGTTGCTCTGCTCACAATATACCGTGAGTATCGATCACCTTGTGCTCGTAATTCCTCATTTGAGGTGGCACCTGGAACCCTCCCGACTGATTAAGAAATTAAGATCTCGCATGCACATCCATCAATCTTTCATCGTCTGTGAGGTGGCACGCCAGTATCACTAGAAGCATTGATTGATACCGTCCCTCTGCTCCGCACGCTGAGGATAGTGGGCAAAACAGGATGAAGGGAAAAAGAGCACAACACACCAACTACAATTGAAGATAACATGTGATGTAGACTCCCCCTGATATCTACATAACGACTCCCCCTGATTGATAATTCAATCTTGGAGTTTAGATAAACGACGCATGCCGATGCTCTTCACATGTTACTTAAAGGTAGATTTAGGTAGAGACTTGGTGAACAAATTTCCTACATTATCCTCATAATTCACCTGCTTCACATGGATATTCAAAAACTGTTGTTGCTGCTGATTGTAAAAGAATTTATGCGAGATATGTTTAGTGTTATCACCCTTAATGTAATATAACTTCATCTGTTCAATGCAAGCTGCATTATCCTCATAGATGCAAGTTGGTTCAGCCGTAGTAGATGGTAATCCACTAGACTCTCGAATATGAGACACTACAGACCGAAGCCAAACACATTCTTTAACTGCTTCATGTAGTGCAATAATCTCAGCATGATTCGAGGAAGTAGCAACAAGGGTTTGCTTGGTTGATCTCCAAGCTATCGCCGTATTGTCAATTGTGAACACATATCCAGTTTAGGAACGTCCTTTATGTGGGTCAGAGAGATACCCAGCATCAGCAAATCCAACTAACATATTATTTGGTGTTTCAAGATATGGGACTAGTCTACTATACGCATGAACCGCGACTATGGTAGCGTCAGACACAGTCTCTTAGTGGGAGGCCAAGGGCTGTGATCCACCAATCCCAGACATGATCTTTTGCTCTCTTGTTTTACTGTAGGGAAAGAACAGGCCTAAGTCAATAGAACGTTTCAAAAACCTAACGATGTGCTTAGCACCATTTCAATGACAATGCGTTGGCGCAGAGCTAAATCTAGCTAACAAGTTCACAGAGAATGCAATGTCTGGTCTAGTGCACTGAGCCAAAAATAACAGAGTTCCAATCGCACTAAGATATGGAGTTTCATCTCCTAGGATCTCTTCATCGTCATCTTTCGAACGGAACAAATCCTTTTTAATATCTAGACTTCGGGTAATCATGGGAGTGCTAAGAGGATGTGCTTTGTCCATATTGAATCGCGTGAGCATCTTTTGGACATAATCCAACTGGTGTATTAAGATTCCAGTCCTCGATGCTCTAGTTCAATGCCTAGGCAAAATCGAGTCTTCCCAAGATCTTTCATCTCAAACTCGGATTTCAAGTAGCTAACCGTCTCATTGATTTCATTGAGATTTCCGATGATATTCATATCATCAACATAGACTGCAACAATTGCAAATCCGGAACCTGTTCTTTTTATGAACACGCATGGGCACAAATCATCGTTCTTGTATACATTCTCAATCAAGTAATCACTTAGACGAGTATACCACATTCGTCCGGATTGTTTCAATCCATATAGTAAACGCCTCAATCTAATGGTATAAGCACTCTGTGGTTTAGAGTTACTTGAATTGGGCAACGAAAGGCCGTCAGGCACTTTCATATATATCTTTGTATCAAGATCCCCATAGAGATATGCAGTAACCACATCCATAAGCCGCATATTCAGTTTTTCAGACACTATTAAACTGACCAAGTAGTGGAAAGTAATGACGTCCATAACAGGAGAATACGTCTCCTCATAATCAATACCAGGGCGTTGCGAGAATCTTTGCGCCACAAGTCTAGCTATATATCGCATGACTTCATTCTTCTCATTACGCTTCTGAACAAAGACTCATTTATGTCCAACAGGCTTAACATTTGGTGGGCATGGCACAACCGGACCAAAAACTTGCTTTTTCGATAGGGAGTCTAGTTCAGCTTGGATTGCATCTTTCCATTTCGGCCAATCTGCTCTACGTTGACATTCTGCAACAGAGCGAGGTTCTATTTCATCGTCGTCAATAATCTCCTGAGTGACAGAATAAGCAAAAACATCATCAATAAACATGGAAGACATATCCATAAGAACACACACACTTGTGTAATTTAACAAGATTTCTTTGTTCTCTGACATCAACATTGATTCTGAGGCGTCCCCCAGAGGTTTCAATATCGATTCATGGACATAGCTATAGTCAGAGACAATCTCATGTGACGGATTCACAGTATTGATGATGAGCGGATCATTTTGTGCCTTGATGTCTTGCTTTTTCCGTGGCAAGACATCGATTGAACCTTTCTTTGCTCTCCCCTTTTTCGGGTGGGAGCCGAGGCTGTAGCCACCGCTCCACCATGGGCATTAGGTATGCCGGCGACGCTGGTGGTGCCTAGCCCGGGTGTGGCATTAACTTGCCCAGTTTTCAGGATTTCCAACCTTGCAGGAATGTTTACATCAGGGATAGTTGATCTTGTCACTTTCGCGATATCAGTAAAGGAGTCAGGCATCGAATCTACAACTTTCTGAAGATCGAGAATTCTTTGCACTTCAATCTTGCTCTGAGATGTGCAGGGATCATAATGAGACATAGTGGGGATAGACCACGACAATTCCTGTCGTTCAACTGGAACATTATCGTTCCTTTCTCCCCCTCACGATGGGAAGTATGTCTCATCAAAGTGACAATCTGCAAATCTTGCAGTAAAGAGATCTACTGTCAAAGGTTCTAAATAACGGACAATCGTTGGTGCTTCAAAGCCAACATATATACCCAATCGTCTCTGAGGACCCATTTTAGTACGCAGTGGAAGCGTAATAGGCACATAGACCGCGCAACCAAATATGCATAAATATGAAATATTAGGCTCATGTCCAGTTACCAACTGATACACACTAAATGGTTGGTTGGCGGTGGGTCTGAAACGAATAAGTATAGCTGCATGTAAAATTACATGACCTCATGCAGAGACGGGTAGATTGGTGTGCATCACCAAAGCCTGAGCCACAAGTTGTAATCGCTTAATTGTTGCTTCTGTAAGACCGTTCTGTGAATAAACATGGGGAACGAGATGTTCGACATCAATCCCAATAGACATGCAATAATCATCAAAAGATTTTGATGTAAACTCTCTTGCATTATCCAATAGAATAGACTTGATCAGATGGTCAGGGTGGTGAGCCCTGAGTTTTATAATTTGAGCCAAAAGTTTAGCAAATGCAGCATTCCTTATGGATAGTAAAGCGACGTGTGACCAACATGTCGATACATCAACCAGAACCATAAAGTATCGAAATGGTCCGCATTTTGGTTTGATATGTCCACAAACATCACCTTGGATCCTCTGTAAGAATGAAATGGTTTGTTTTGTGTTTATTGCAAAAGAGGGTTGTGCCTGCAACTTTGCTAATAAACAAGCTTTGCAAAATGAGCGGTGAGCATTGGAGATTGCCATAGAGGCATCAGGAGTGGAACCATGCGGCACAAAAGCCTGTGAAGGCTATGACAGCATTTGGGACGGCATTAAGGCCGAACCCTGACCATGAGTGGTGCTCACGGCACTGCCACCATTTTCGATGGCTATGTGTGTTCCCATACGCCTTTGTGCTTTGAAAAATGGATAACCGTGTGAATTTTTAAGAATACGGATCATCATATCACGTCCAGGATGTCCTAGACGATCATGTCAAAGCTTATATGAGTCAGATTCGCAGAAGTTACGAGCAACTACATAGAATTCAATAATCTGAACTGTAGTAAGATATAAACCACTACTTTGACTCAGAAGTTTCTCTAAGATGCGCTTACGACCACATTCATTAGAAATAATACACAAAAACTCTTTATCATTCTCACGATGAGTTTCCAAATGGAAACTATTGGCGCGAATGTCCTTAAAACTTAGCAAGATTTGATTGGCCTTTGACGCGTATAAGGCATCAGTGACATGAATCTTTGTGCCATTTGGCAACAAGAATTGTGCAATACCTCGCCCTTGTATAACCGGCGATAAACCAATCATGGTTGTCACTGAGGATTTGTAAGGCACAAAATCCTTAAACAATTGCTTATTCCGCAGAATAGTGGGTAGTTCCACTGTCAGCCAAACACTCAATTTCTCATCGAGACATCTACAAAAGAATGTAAATCAATTAGTCTTAAACTCAAGACATGGCGGACACTCTAAATAACATAGAGGAATTTTAGGGAATTGCGATCAAGTTGTGATCCCTTATTGAGTGCATAAGAATGTCCGCGCAGAATGACATTTGCTCACTAAAACGGTCATAACTTCGTCATAGAAATAGTTATGGACAAACCGTGAGAAGATCTGGAAACTAGACTCATAGAGCTTTCCAAATATTTGTCACTCACATTTAGTGCGTTCTGAGTTGTTCACAAAGCTTGTACGAAGTTGGTGGATAGATTGCTGTTTGCGCAAAGTAGCTTTTGCAATTCGAACATTATTAAGGGAAATAAAATTCTCAACCATTCTTTAAACCAGAAAACTAAGAGAAATTTTATTAATGCCAACTTAATACATCAAGGATGTTCTAATTCCAAAACAACTAAGAAAAACCAAAGTCTTAAAACATGGCCATTGCCAAACAAAAAAACTTGAATAACATAACAGAAGAACCGTCTAATACATAGACTAATCAAAATCCGGAGTTTCAACACTCTCTGAAGAGACACTCTTCTTGGTCTCAAAATCTGCTATAGTGAGATTGGTAGTAAGCTCTGTATATCTTAGTTATCCATCTCATAATCTCCACCAGTAAAATTAGTCTCTTGAGCCAAATACTGCTTATACCTCTTGTAGATATCTTGAATGTCCTTGCTTGCACGACATTGTTTGTGCATATGAAGCAAGAAGATTGACCGTGTTTGACAGAGTTAGGTGGAGAATTTTCACCTCTACTAGGGCCAGGGCGGATCGGCCCCCTCCTTGGTTATTGGCGGTGGCGCCACTGTCCCTCTTCCATGTGAGGCTGCGATTTGAACCGTGTTCCTGGTTCCCTTTGCCGCCTCCACGTGGGGCAGATTTCCTACGTGTATAAGGTGCGACCCGATCGGTTTTCTTTTACCTTGGAGCTCTTCCACCACTAGCCTGATAAGTTTCAGGGATTTTCTTGGTCCCAACCGGCCTTGCATTGTTATTGAGAATAATCTCATGATGCCTCTCTTTCTTCTGAAGTATATTCCTGAAAGTCTTAACTCTTTTGTTTTCATACTCAAGGCGGCATTGATGAGAAAGTAAGCTCATGGGGGAGGGAAAAGTGTTAAAGGTCTTCTCGATCATGTCTTGCTCGAATTTATCGACTCCACAAAAACTAAGCTCTACCTAAAGGTCCAACATAGCTTGGCTGTAGTCCTCAACTTTGCAAAATCCAGCAAACGAATGGTTTCCCATCGCGCAGTCAATTATGGGAGTTGTACGTCATATACATTGTTGAAGTGTTGCATTAGAACGTCCCATAAATCCTTGGGATCATCTTTTTTAAAATACTGCTTCTTCAGAATTAGGTGGATATGACGCCTCAAAAACATGAGGGCTTGAGCTTTGGTCTCCAAACTAGGAGGAGGAGTATTGGGAACATCCGAATGGAAAATTGTGGTGCTGTATCGTTTACCAACGAATGTGTGAGTCACGTCCGACACAACCTATGATATTCTTTTCCTTGAACATCAAGGATTTCAAACTCTAGCCTAGATGGCTCGGTCATCTATAAAAGACAAGGGAGATAGTTAGTATCGAGAATTCGAATACTAAAATCAAGTATAAGAAATTAGAACGTGAACCAAAATGTATTGGTCACAATATTGATGCGAAAAATTGTGACTGTGAGACTGTCACAATCGATTTCTTCCCTTTGTTTTTTTTTAAGTTGTACCGTGACAAAACAGTCACTAATCAAACTTGATATGAGGGGTCTCAATCCCTCAATATCGTCCCACGTTATAAAGAAAGGTGAGATGGAGAAGAAGGCTATAATGCCCGACTATAAAATTAAAAAATCGAAAGCAGCAACTTTTAGAAAATATTACCTCGGTTGGATTGCCGAAGAATTCATTTTTGGAGACCGGCGCGAAAGTGCTTGGAACTGTGGGTATTTGTTGTTGACAGGGTGTTGCATAAGACCACCTAAAACGGCGTGTACGAAGGCGCACAATTGTGGCGTTGCGATGTTAGGGTTTTGAGAATTTTTTCCTTCTTCTTATGTGTTACCGTCGGTCTGTTGAGCAGTTCACCTACTTCTGGATCGGTTCTTGCAGTGAAATTTTGATACAAGAATCCTGACAACGATGTGTTACTGGTGACAAAATTTGAAGGCGATCGGACTCCGGGAAGGGCGTGAACCGGCGACGTTAGTGAGACAAACGATTCGGGTTTTCCGGTGGCCACTTCGGTACTTTTTCGGCCGGTTCTTGGATGAGGCTGGCAGTTTTGGAATCCTGGGAACAAGGACTATATGATGGGTTTTCGATTCGGCCAAGTACTGAAAGTTTCGTCGGTCGATATTGAGTTTTGGTTTTCTAGGGTTAGGGTTTTCTTTTGGCGATGGACTCAGGGTTAGAACAATAGGCTGATGACGTGTTGAAGGAGAAAATATAACGAGAATAACAATCTACTCATTTATTGATAGAAAATTCTATTTATAGGCATTACATAGCTAGAGTCTCCTGAAGGATCTAGAACATCTATCAATATTGTAATCTATTCTAATAAGGAAACGATTAGGTCAAGACACATAACAGAATGATAGGAAAATATTTTCAATTCCTTAAACAATAATGAATTTAGAGAGTTATATGGGTTATGAATTTATAGAATTATTGTCCTGAACGTACCGGACACCACCTTGTCCGGATTTTGGACTGAAAAGTAATCAAATTAGTAGTACTCAACCAAACTGTTCCAAGTTTCAAGTAAAGAAATACATCTATTGAAGAAAACCCTAAATGTTTGCCGTGCTTACACATTCATCAAGTTTAATTGATGAAGGCCTTGAGGATCATTGAAATTATAACCTTCACACACTTATGAAGCACGATAGTTTGACTATCGCCTGATGCGCGCCATGGACCTGTCCATGAAGCACGAGTACCTCCCTGAAGATCTTCAGGTTTTCATTTTTCTGTAGTGTACTTGTATTCATTTCGATGTTTTAATTCCTGAAGCGGTTAAATTTGATATTAATTTGTGTGTGATCCATAATGGATGAATTAGTTTGATTAGAGACGAGATCATCAAGTAGATAATCTAATTGAAACAGGTGTGCTTCTCTAATTGCATAAGATAGCTGTGATTATTCTTGTATGAGTCAAATTGAGTTAGAATGGTTTGGAATATAAAAAAATTGAAGTTAATCAATTGGACGCAAAGGGGTGTGCATTTCTAATGCTTATGATAACAGTTGTAAGGTTAGATGTAGGATCGTATTAGGCCTTTCCCTTTTCCATGCGCATGGACAATAATAATAGCCCTTTCCCTTTTCCATATTTTCTTTTAGTCCTTTTGTTAGAGAAAACACTGATAGAGTACCCTGAAGTGCTACGTTGTTTCTTGCTCCTAGTATTTATCTGAATTACATGCACGGTAGTGTTTTCCATCTAACCGCATGGTCCTTTATTTCTCATTTTCCTTCAATAAAACAAAGAAAATTACAGCTGTTACAATCTCCTTGGAAGCTAAAAAAAGTTCCATGAGGAGAAGAACAAATTAAAATGGTGGTTACAACTTCAATAAAAACATAATGCAGTTGCTAGAATGAACAATGACTTCAATATCATGGCCCTTTATTCTCTTCTACTTAATCTCTAGCTAGAACTCCGTCTCTAATTCCGCCGTCAATATGAGCTGCTTCTGACGATAACATGGTATGTCAAGATCATCACTAGAAGTAGATCTGTAAATTGTCGGGGGCACAAAGGTTTGATCAACTCCAGATCATAGTACTCTTCCTCAAAAATTGTATCCAACATCTTGATCTGTTGGCGTTTTCTCAACGAAATCATCTGTGGTACAGCTACTTCAGTGCTGACTCTTTCCTCCATTACAGATAGACTAGAGAAACTGAGGAAGAGTTCTGGGAAGAAAAGCATGGAAGATAGATAGAAAGAGGAAGATGGAGGAACTAGGAACGATAATGGACACCTTCTAATAGGGTTACTTAGGCTGGAATTTGCTGTAGTTTCCGTGTGGTCGCCACGTTCAGTCATTGTCATGCCTTTAAGATACAGATACTACCCTTGTTTTGAGGGTACCATGCAGGAAACGAAATTGACAATCCGTAATATTCAATTTCGTACCAAATCCATCTTCCTTACAATCAAACTACAGCTAAATTTGCAGAATGTAAATGAAACCAACTGAAGACTAAAACATTATGAGTTTGAACCTTCACAATTAAGAACACCCGGATTTCCTTAACTGTGGAGTACAGGTTGTTGCTTGATTTACATGTCTACTAATCACCTGCAGATCTTGTGTAATGGATAGGTGAAGATCTAACTTTTTTTTTTTAGAATAAGGTGATGAAGATCTAACTAGAAACAAGAAATAACTTCATAAGAATGGACTATACATTGTGTAGTTCAAAAAAAAGTGGATCAGGGTTTCCTTTTAGGATGGACCAGTACGTGGTGGAGTGTGGATGGAGTTAGTATAGCTTCGTCGGCACGGCATTCTTAGAAGGTGACAAATGACGCCAATGTATGACTATACCGATCTCTTCCTTATCTATCAGTACGAAATGTAAGATTCGACATGATATATATGGGATCACATTCAGAGTTAATAACGATGGATCATGTCCGCACGGAGACAAGTTTTGTTCTCAAATTCAAAAAAGAGGAAGATATATGGCAACAGCTTGAATGAAGAACTTCATGTTTTCTTCCCAATTTCTTGATTATCGATCAGTTAAACATGGCTGAATGAGGCAGCAGCACGTTTTCTAGAATTGAGAAGAAAGCTTTTGGTCTTCCTATATTGGATTTCCCTTCTGCAATCGAAAAAAAAATACCAATAATGTAATTTTATTTCGGCCAGCTCCGGATCATTTGGTCTAATGCTATAATAACATAAGTCTTCAATTGCTGTTTTGCCGGAAGATTAGAAAGAATAAAACATAGGATGATGTTATCGAATTCACGCACCCTCTTTTGTTATTCACACACTTTGAAGACCAATAACATGAAAAATGCATATAAAGCTTATCGGTGGTAATTAATAGACTTAAAGTGTATCTATTGATAATTTTGTAATTGAAAGATCATGATTTATCGATGATGAAGTAGTCACAAATCTTTGCGGAAGAATCTAGGATTTGTTTTAATTTATGGAAGAAAAGAGGAAGAATTGAATTCTCCATGTATTAAACAATTATCCGACAACGAATAATGCTGGAGGCACCGAGCTGAGCTAGTTGGTAACTTTTTTTGCTTGCTCTAAAGTTGAATTCTCCATGTATTAAACAATTCTCCGAACAAAAATAATGCTGGAGTTCACTTCTTTGCTTGCTCTGAAGTTTTAGCATAAATACTTAGTGACATTACAGACTAGGCTATTCACCTAAGTTAACTAAACCTTACATTTATCGTTCTTCAAGACTTGAATGGCAAATGAGGTGGTGTTGTTGGGATTCTGGCCTAGCCCTTTCGTGGCGAGGGTGAAGATAGCACTGGCTGAGAAAGGGGTACAGTATGAGTACAAGGAGGAGGAGGACTTGAAGAACAAAAGCTCACTCTTGCTGCAAATGAACCCAATTCACAAGAAAGTGCCAGTGCTCATTCACAATGGCAAACCGCTCTCCGAGTCTCTCATTGTGGTTCAATACATAGATGAGGTTTGGAAAGATGGGCCTCCATTGTTGCCTTCTGATCCGTACCTTAGGTCCCAAGCTCTGTTCTGGGCTGACTTCGTTGACAAAAAGGTACGTAAATTTTGGAGTATCACTGTGCATCATTTATTTTAACTTGAAAATGGGAATTTTAACAGTGCTATGAGTGATGAGAAATGATTGCAGATATATCCAGTTGGGTGGAAGGTTTGGACAACCAAAGCAGAAGAGCAAGACGCAGCAAAGAAGGAATTCCTTGAGAACACTGGGTTGTTAGAAGAAGAGCTTAATGACAAGCCTTTCTTTGGTGGTGAGAACCTTGGATTTGTGGATGTGGTACTTATCCCTATCTATAGCTGGCTTCCTGTGTATGAGAAATTTGCAAACTTCAGTTTATTGGTAGAGCGCCCAAAGTTCATTGAATGGGCTAAGAGATGCATGGAGAAGGAAAGTGTGTCCAAGTCTCTTCCAGACCAGCAAAAGCTCAATGACTTCAAGCTTTGATCGATGAAACCGAAAGTGATATCAAATCCTCAATATCCATCTATATATGTCTTTTGTAAGATTATGTGCTTATTTGATTACTTAGTTTCTCTCTATTAGTTTCAAGTTTTAACCTGCTTTCCTGATTAATGTACCAAGTGCTACTTACGTGAAAAAACCGAATATACATGAGAAGTCCATGTAATAAGATAGAAATGAAAAGTGTAACGGAGCACTCGAGTCCTGTAAAAGGTCATTTCTTTGTGGTTTGGTTGCTTTTGTTTTCAAAATATCAAATTCGTCGTTGTTTGCTTCAACTTTGTTTTTGCCCTTTGGTCAGTTAGGTGTCTGATTTCGTGTGACGTTGATATGCTAATAAAACAGATCTGTCCTGGCAACACACCGATCATTCATGATTTAGAAGTCGGAACATTCATTTAAAATGCGCTATTATTTGATGGCCGTTTTAAGTTTCTTTTTTCTTTTCGATCACCAGTACTTTTAGCACTTTGCAAGTTTTACAATTGCAAACTTCTGTTATAACTAATTATTAACTGAAAAATGGTGAAATGGCAACCTTGAAAAATGGTGCATGGAGTCATGGACTCGTATCACTCCAGTGACATTGACATGACATGAAATCCTAGTACAAAAGAAAAGAGTACACACTACATCTCCGTCCAAGTATCTACTAGTCCACATTGTGAACAAACCTAAAGGTATTCGCCGGTCCTAATCAGTTTAGAAAAATCTTGAAACTATATGATAAAAGAATAGAATCAAATGTCTAGCCCTACTTTATATAATTTGTATTTGTATTATAGATAAATCAACATTCAATCTTAGCCGACAAGTCATGACTACTATTCAAAGATATTTGATTGTTGATTACTTGACGAAAGCAGTGACATATGTGCGTGGAAGAATCTGACATATGATTGAACAAATCCCAAATCAATAATTCCCCAGATACCAAAGTCTAGCTAGAGAATCACTTCTTTTTCTTACTTTGAACTTGTTAACCACACTAGAATCTCTCACTTTCTAGTTAAAATTTGCTACTGCATGATCGATCAATCTTCAAGTTAATGGCGGATGAGGTGGTGCTGCTGGGATTCTCACCGAGCCCATTTGCGGCGAGGTTGAAGATTGCTTTGGCTGAGAAGGGGGTCGAGTATGAGTACAAGGAGGAGGACTTGAGGAGCAAGAGTCAACTACTTGTGCAGATGAACTCGGTTCACAAGAAGGTTCCGGTTCTCATTCACAATGGCAAACCGGTCTGCGAGTCCCTCATTGCGCTGCAGTACATCGATGAGGTTTGGAAAGATAAAGCTCCACTGTTGCCCTCCGATCCTGGCCTTCGAGCCCAAGCCATATTCTGGGCAGACTTCATTGACAAGAAGGTTAGTATAGAATATTTTGTATATATTTACTTTTCTTGTATGTGTAGGTTAAATATTATGTGTAGGAGTAGGAAATATTTTTTCTATTAGTACTACAATTGTATCTCTATATAAACCTCCTATATGGAGAATAATATAGTATTGTAGAATACCAAACCATATTGAATTCTTATTTTCTACCAATGAAAACTTGGAAGAAGAGGTGTATATGGACATGCCCCCAGGAGTCAAATGTAGACCTTGCGATGTTGGAAAGGTTTGTAAGTTGAAGAAATCTTTGTATGGTTTAAAGCAGTCTCCTAGAGCTTGGTTTGGAAGATTCTCCAAATCAATGAAGACATTTGGATATAGACAAAGCAACTCAGATCACACTTTGTTCATCAAACACAATCAGGGTAAGATCACCGCTGTGATTGTGTATGTTGATGATATGATTGTTACAGGAGATGACCCAAAGGAGATGGAGTCTCTACAAAAGTACTTTTCAAAGGAGTTTGAAATGAAGGACCTTGGACAGTTGAAGTATTTTCTCGGAATTGAAGTTGCAAGGTCAAAGGAAGGGATTTCTTTATCCCAACGAAAGTATGTACTTGACTTGTTAGCTGAGACCAGAATGCTTGACTGCAAGCCTGTTGAGACACCAATTGAGATGAATCACAACCTTGTCATCTCTCCGAATCAAGTTCCAACTGATAAAAGAAGGTACCAACGTCTAGTAGGGAGACTTATTTATCTTTCTCATACTAGACCTGATATTGCGTATGCTGTGAGTGTGGTTAGTCAATTTATGCATTGTCCCAGCGAAGAGCATATGGATGCAGTGTATCGTATTCTGAAGTATCTTAAGATGGCACCTGGAAAAGGCTTGTTGTTTGAAAAGAAGGGTGAATTGGAAGTTGAAGTGTATACCGATGCTGATTGGGCTGGTGATAAGACTGACAGACGATCTACATCTGGGTATTTCACATTTGTTGGAGGAAACCTTGTAACTTGGCGTAGTAAGAAACAAAAAGTCGTTGCAAGATCAAGTGCTGAAGCAGAGTTTCGAGGTATGGCACATGGAGTTTGTGAGATGCTATGGATTCGTAATGTATTAAAAGAATTGGGTTTCAAACCCAAGAAACCCATGGACTTGCATTGTGATAGCACGTCTGCTATTAAAATTGCTCATAATCCTGTTCAGCATGACCGGATAAAACATGTGGAGGTAGATCGGCATTTCATTAAGGAAAACTTAGACAGGAAAATCATTTGTTTCCCTTTCGTGTACACAGAAGATCAATTAGCAGATGTTCTGAGTGTCAAGGAAAGTGTTTGACAACTCGGTTGGCAAGTTGGGCATGATCGATATCTATGCACCAACTTGAGGGGGAGTGTAGAATATTTTGTATATATTTACTTTCCTTATATGTGTAGGTTAAATATTATGTGTAGGAGTAGGAAATATTTTTCCTATTAGTACTACAATTGTATCTCTATATAAACCTCCTATATGGAGAAGAATATAGTATTGTAGAATACACTACAAAAAAGAATTCAGTTAGCCATCGGAAATCGCCACGGCTCGGATTTGCCGTCGCCATTGGTTCAAGTTTTGTGACGGCGCTGCGACGGCAAAGCTTCCGTGGCTAAACTAAAACCATTTTGCGACGGCAACTTTGTGCCGTGGCAAAAAACTTCACATTTGGCGACGGCAAATTTCGGCCGTGGCAAAAAATTTAAGTTCTGCGACGGCAGAAAGAAGACGTGGCATACTTTATAATCAATGGCGACGGCAAGTTACCGCCGTCGCCAATTTTTCTTTTTTTTTTTAAATGTCAACTCAAAAATAAGATTATCACTACCAGAAAATGGGTCTTGGGTGACGAAAAAAAAAATCGTCGCCCAAGGAAAAAAAATCGTCGCCTAAGGCTAAATTTCGTCGCCTAAGATATTTATATCGTCGCCTAAGTTTTTTAATCCTTAGGCGACGAAACTCAAATATATCGTCGCCTAAGTATTTTATTTTTTTATTTTTACTTGGCCGACGAAATAAAAGAATTTCGTCGGCTAAGAGTAATCCGAATAATTAAAATAAAATAAAACACATTTAAATTTCATTGTACAAGATTTTTTTTTTACTCTTGGGCGACGAATTTAACAAATATCGTCGCCCAAGTATTATCTTGGCCGACGAATTAACCTAATTTCGTCAGCCAAGATAATCCGAATAATTAAAATAAATAAAACACATTTAAATTGTAAGGAAATGTTTTTTATTTTTATAGTCCCGTAAGAGTCTCGTCGATTGGAAACTATTCTCAGTTGAAGGTCCGGCCAGATTACTTGATTTGGAGGGTCGAATAGCCGTTTCCGTCCGTTTAGGGGTTTGACCGCGCCGATTGACCTGACGGATTGAGCCCTTATCTTTGTCAGATGGAGCTGAATTTTTGGCCACCTACGTAATTCGTTATGCTGGTCATATCTGACGGTCGGTTTTCAGTTCCTCTTCTCCGATCATCAAACTCACGATATATGTACTAATGTTGTATAACTTTTTTATATAAGTGTTGAGTTTAAGTTTCGTTTTGAAGACAACGTATACGTAGAAGCCTCAAACGCAAAAAAGTCATGAAATAAGATATGACTGGAACGGTAAAATACGTCAACCCGTGAAAAATGAAGATATTTCGGTAAAATTTCGGTGCCGGTTGTTCCGGTCAACGAATTTCTCTTATTTCTACCTAGTGGTAGCCCTATCCCGGGTATTTATATTTTACCAAATTTTTATAGTCCCGTAAGAGTCTCGTCGATTGGAAACTATTCTCAGTTAAAGGTCCGGCCACTATGCGACATTTTATTAAGTGTCATAAACCTAAAATGAGTCATGACACATGAAAAAATTTGACCCAAAATTTAAAAAGCCCGCTCTACTTATTTTGGGCCAAAAGTTGAACTTCCCACTTATTTTGTCTTGCTTTTTTTTTTCTTTAATGATAACATAAAAACAAAACCCTGACCTAACCCCATTTAACACTTCAGCCGTTCAGCGTTGAGGAGCCCGATCCCAAAGTCTGAACCCCAAAGCGCGACCCAGCCTTTTGCCGACCCCAACTGCGATCACCTCCAATCCCTTCTCCGCCTCCGACCGAAGAAGTCTCAAATCTCTCTCAAACAAAGCCTTCAAATTTCTCTTACTTTAGCTTTCATTCTCTAAGCTCGAAATCAATGGCGTCGTTTGTTGAAGCCTGACCGAGGGTGGAGAGAAGATCTTCAAGATGAAGTGCGCTCAGTGCCACACCGTCGACGAAGAAACGGACCACAAGCAAGGTATTTCGTTCTCTCGCTTCACCGATTTCGATTGGTTTTGGTTTTGATTGTACGGATCTGAGAATTTTCTTGTGATTATTGATTCTTGTTTCGATTTCTCTTATTTTGTTGTGGGTTATCTATTGGATTTGAATTGTCGAAACATTTTGTTTTGTTGTTTGTTCAAATTTCCTCTGCATTCCGTAGAATTGTTGAATTTTCTTTAATGGATGTCCTTTTTATGTGCAGGAATTAATTCGGCAAGGAAGAGCTCCATTGGAATAACCCCAATGATGTGGATAGTCCCAATGATGATCTGAATGTCTTTTTGGAGAATACTAATGTAGAGAGGACTACTGATTTCATCAAGTATTCGCTAATCTCTGTTTATTTTTTAATTTTTATTCTTCATTGTTTTGAACTATATACGTACCGAACACTAAGCAGATTTTTCCTGTATCTCTACTGTTTTTATTTTTTCTTGTGCAAGTGGAAATGCACTCATATATCTGATATGAAACCATAGCTTGTGATAATACCACCGTAGTAGTACCTACCTAACCATTTATGAAGTCGTGATCTCTTGTATCATTTGAATCTACGGACAATCTAAGGTTGGGAAATGCTAATATAATGATCATTTACCTGCTGATGTCCATCTGATGGGTCATTTTAAGTAGAGAGACACCACATTGGAAAAGTAGAGTACATGAACAATTTTTGACACATCAATCAAGTGTTGCTTTCTTAGTTATTGTTTGTGGTGATGAAAAATATACTGTGATTAGTTAGCCGTCATTTCTAATTTTTCATATATTAATTAAGGATTGGTGATTTAATGCTTAAAAGTTAAACCACTTGAAGTTGCTCCAATTCCTTTTATTTACTTATGTGGGATTTTTATATTGTTGCAGGTACATGTTTTTCTGGCTTGTGATTTTGAGTGGAAAGTTTGCATTTGCATACTTCCTTCAGGTCTGTCATATTAATCATGCTTTCATTGTGGTATTGTTCTTTAGTTGACTTATTCATCGTGAATGTAATCTTACTCCTTTTTGGATTTTTTTTAGATCAAGCCGTTGGTGGAACCAACCAGGATTATAGTGAACACAAATGCGATAACATATACTTGGCATGATTTGGTTTCTGGGAGTAAGTAACCATCCTATCATTACTTGAAATACTTTCAATAATAGACGAAGAGGTGAGGGGGTATGGAATTGGGTAAGGACTAGGCTAGATCAGTGGTTCGATTCTCCTCTAATGTACGAAATAAGAAACCTTCACTAAATGAGATATTTATACTTAATATCAGTGCTAATCTATTTTAGGTTAATTTTTATAAAACTTAAATTGCTATAGCTCATTGAAACAAGCGAGGGGGCAGTCTGGATGAACTATAACTATGCGTCCAACCATACCAATTTTATTCAATTTTCAATCATAATGATATCATGTTTTTATGCGTTCCTTTGACTCTTATAATCAGACCTAAAGTTAGACTGATTCCAGGGTTTATCTTTCCAAAATCCATTTGGCTGTCTTGTGTATTTGTGCAATTTTAGTCATAATAAAAGCACATGAATCTTCCTGAATGCTGCTTTTAACTGTTTAAATTGCGTCATGCTTGCAGACAACTATAACGCCCTGACAGTTGCTGTTTTATGGGCTCCCGTGGTAGTTGTAAGTTGGACATTCTTCATCTCTTCTTTTTATTTTGGGTATTCTCAACTCTGCAACTGTTGGGTCTATCTCTTCTTGGATCTCGGAAGTATTTTTTTGTGGCCTGCTGAGCCACATTGTTTGTATCCTTGTTTGGATGAAGATTGTTGAATTTGAATAGCATGTCTGCTTCCATTTAAAATTAAGATGTGATCAGTGGGCAATAGAACGGGTGATGGTAGACTTTCTGGAAGTGAGTTTGGCTCACTTGGCACTCATTTCTCTTTTGCTGCTGCATGTGTCCTTCCTTTCTTTGCCTTACTGTCTTGCATTCTTATTTATTTATTTATTTTCTTTTCAGATTTATCTTCTAGATCTTCATGTATTTTACACCCTTGTATCTGCTGGGTGGGGATTCTTGCTTGGTGCCAGTGATCGTCTTGGAGAGGTCAGTTAAAACTGTTGCTTGGGTTCTGTTTCTTGTGTTCTTGTTGTCTGGGTCTGTCCATCAGTTTTGCTTAATGGTTTTTTTTTTCATTCGCCTAGCACCTTTCACTTGTATAAATGTGTGATTCTTTTTAATTGTCTGGTTTTGTCCATCAGTTTTACTTTAAGGGGGTTTTCATTGTCTCCTTGCCAGCACCTTTCACTTGAATATGTGTGTATTATTTTTTTTTATATATTTTCTATTCATTAGATATATCTAACTTTATTTTATTGTATTATTATTATTTCCAGATTAGGTCACTGGAAGCACTTCATAAACTTTTTGAGCAGTTTCCTGGTGCTTTTATGGATAGTCTTCATATCCGCCTGCCTAACAGGTTATACGAATACATTTTATTCAATTGATTGTCTATACATATAACACCATGAGTAAACCACTTTCTTTGAATTTCATCTGACTGCTTATATATTTGGCAGGGCTTACCATCAGTCAGGTTAGTCAGTAAAAGAGGCAGGAAAATATTATCTTAATGTTACACGCTATATGTAGGAAGATTTTGTTTTCTAATTTGAGTTCAGCCAAGTTTATTGGACACTGAAGCTACTACTCTTCCCTGTATATGAGATCAAATATCAAAAAGTATACTGAGCCTCTACATCTTTGTTATAGATTTATATTGAAAAATAATTGCTTTGCAGTTCTTGCTAAATACTTTTAAAAAGGGACACTTTGATGTTCTAAGTAATGAAAATTCTTTTTTGTTATAATGAATATTTTTGAAGTATGGTTTAGTATGAATTAGGGTGAAGGTGCTTGATTTACTTAAATCTAGATATGGTTTTAAGCAATAGGGTCAATGCTTGAGCATGCAATAGGTTTTTTTTTCACCTTTCACTTCAAATCATAACTAATTGTAGAAAATGGTCTCATTTATACAATAGGTATCAGCTGATGCAACAAGTGGCCATGAGGCTAGGAGGGAGTTCATAGGAGAGGGAGATGCTAAGGCCACTGCCCATTTTGATTCAACTTTTGATGATGTAACTAGTCACCATGAAGCTCCTGCATGCTTTAGGTTTATGTCATATTGTTGTGTTTTAGAATGTGAGAGAACATGATTATGCCGGAATATTGTTGTCCCTTTATGAAGCTCTTTTTATTGTTGTAGCACTTTGTTGGTTTGGTTAGGTTCCATCATGTGGAATAATGTTTATGTTGGATAATTTGGTTATGAAATGAATGTTGGTCATTGTGTTGATTTTGTTGGAATGAATGCTAGTTGATGGTGGTGTAGTACCTTGTTGATTATGGTTGTTATTGTGGATTGAATGAGATTTGAATTTGCAGATTTCTGGTAAAAATGAGATTTGAAACAGTTGTGGTAACAATTTTTGCAGTTGGCGACGGTAGAGTCCCGTCGCAAATGGTTTTGGCGGAAAAATTTAAAAATTTAATTCAGATTTGAAAAGTTTTAAATATCACAGCGACGGTAATCGCCGTCGCCAACATAGGTATTTGTGACGGCAAATTCAGTAGCCAATTTCCGTCGCTAATTAAGCGACGGGTTTTGCCGTCGCTATTTGCCGTCGCAAATATGGTTGTGACGGCTCACTGCCGTCGCCAAAAGCAACGGCCACGCCCTCAACGGCGACGGGAAAAATGCCGTCGCCACGCCGTCGCCGTTGGTCTTTTGCGACGGCAGAATGACTTTTGGCGACGGCATTTTGCCGTGGCTAACTGAATTAATTTTTGTAGTGATACCAAACCATATTGAATTCTTATTTTCTACTGTTAGTTGCTTTGTGATTTGTTTCTGAAAGTATTGAATCGATGTGAAATTGATATGATTCTATTTTTCGATCGGTCTGTTTATGTTTTTTGTTAAAGAATGAATATTAATACACGTACTTTGATGCTATGCTAGGCCATTCCAACTTTTAAGTTATCACAAAATGAACTAATTAACATGTTATATATCTGATCAGACGATAAGATTTAGTAGAATTTTTCTTGATTCAGGTTTACGCATACTATTGTAATTAAGTTTTTGCCTCTATGTCGACTAAGTTCTGGATATGATTATCATGAAAAAGCACAATATTACTTAACAGCAGAGCGTATTTGGCGCACCCGGGTGCGCCGCGCACCCGGAAATTGAATGGTGAGATCGCCAGGTGGGGCCAGGCACGGGTGAGTGGACGGTGAGATCACCCGGATGCGCGGCGCACCCAGGTGCGCTGTATAATTTTCATACTTAACAGTATCGATGTGGTACAATATTAATGTAACAGTACATCGATCAAGTAGTCTAAATTTGATACAGATTAATTAAAGAGAAAATTTTGTACGAGAAAATTTGGTCAAAACTATTAAGATTATTTCGAACAACCAATATAACCCTTAAAATTAACTTTGTGGAACAAAAGGAGAAGGTATGGGCAGCCAAAGAAGAAGAACATGAGGCAGCGAAGGAGTTTTTTGATTGCATTGAGGTGTTAGAAGGACAGCTCGGAGACAAAGCTTTCTTTGGGGGTGATACTCTTGGGTTTGTTGATGTGGCAGTTATATCATTCTATAGCTGGCTTTCTGTGTTTGAAAAATATGGAAATTGCAGTGTAGAAGCCACGCATCCAAAGTTCACTGCCTGGACTAAGAGGTGCATGGAGAAGGAGTGTCTCCAAGTCTCTTCCCGATCAGCAACTGGTCTATGACTTTAAGATTGGGGGCATATTAACCAAGTTACCAATCCATAAAGACCTGTAATTAACCGGCCAGTTAAATAGGTTGAAAGCCTTTTGAATACATTATATTTATCTACAATCAAAGCACACTTGATCAATCAGACCCTTGTATTATCAAAGCTTTCGGTAATAAAGTTCTCTTACTCCTCTTCCTTGTTTATTGTTTATGTTAGCACTTATCAGATTGGAAGAATTATTTTACCCACTTCCTGCCCAAGAATTTTAGTCAAAAGAAATATTAAAATATAGATTTGATGCCAAGAGCAGTGACGTAACCGCAGCTGATTGGAAAAATCCTAATTCCAGAACATATGTAGAAATGGAACATTGACTACTAGCTAGCTAGCCTTCTCTATGCTTTGAGCATAAATACCCCCCATGGAATGGACACTACCACACCACCTGAAGCTTCATATTCTTGTTCGTAACCCCTCATAAGTTGTCATCGATCAAAATCTTCAAACTTTTCAATGGCAGATGAGGTTGTGCTGTTGAATTTCTGGCTGAGTCCATTCGGAATGAGGCTGAGGATTGCTCTAGCTGAGAAAGGCATCAAGCACGAGTACAAGGAAGAAGACCTCAACAACAAGAGCCCACTTTTATTGAAGTCGAACCCGGTTCACAAGAAGATCCCGGTTCTCATTCACAATGGAAAACCCGTTAGTGAATCCCTCATTGCACTCCAGTACATTGACGAAACTTGGAATGACAAGGCTCCACTGTTGCCCTCTGATCCTTGCCTCAGATCCCAAGCCAGGTTCTGGGCCGACTTCGTTGACAAAAAGGTAGTTTCTGATTTTGCTTTAAACGTATACAAATATATATGTCGATGGGTTTATGTCGAGTGTTTCCATGTTAGTTATTCAATCCATTATTAATTTTCTCGTTTTTGGTTTTGTCAGGTTGCCCATTTTGGGTGGAAGGTATGCACGACCAAAGGAGAAGAACAGGATGCAGCAAAGAAGGCCCTCCATGATTGCCTTGAATTACTGGAAGGAGAGCTTGGAGAGAAGCCTTACTTTGGCGGTGAGAGCTTTGGTTTAGTAGACGTGACACTCGTTCCCTGCTATGGCTGGCTTTCCCTGTACCAGAAGTTTGGCAACTTCATTGTGGAGGCAGAGCACCCAGTGCTCATAGCTTGGGGGAAGAGGTGTTTGCAGAAGGAGAGTGTGTCCAAGTCTCTTCCTGACCAGCAAAAGCTCTACGACTATGTTGTGCAACGGAGGAAAGAGCTTGGAATAGAATAGACTGGGATCGGAGAAAGCATGCAGACCGTAATAACTAATAGCAAAGGATGAACTGATGATGATTATCATCCATGGGTTTCTTCTTTTGTTTAAGCAGTTTCAACCTCTTATACCTGGTTAAACTTTAACTAGGGTGTTTTGGCCCACGTCCTCAGCAGGGAGCGATGAGGTGATTAGGGAACAAAAGTAAAAACAATGTGTGCGGGCGTGCCACCTCGCAGACGAGGAAAGAGAAACGGTGTGCGTTCTTGACTTCTAACCAGGCGAAAGAGAGCTCCGGTGCCACCTCGCGGACGAGGAATTTACGAGCAAAATCTTCTTATCACCTGTGAATCGATACTCACTATTAGAGCGAGCAGAGCAACAAACGGAAATCGATGACGAGTCCTGACGGGCTCTGAGATCCAAGGCATGGTGCACTTAGAACTTTAGGGTTTTCGAGGACGCTCGAAGGTTTGTATTGGGTACGATAGACTGTTTGTCTGTTTGTCTGTTTGTTTGTTTGAGAGAGTTGTTGTGTTTGATTGATTGTGTGTTCTGTAAGCCGTGGAGCTTCTTTATATAATCATCTGCAAGCAACCCGCGGAGACCTAATCACAATTCACTTCGGACTCGACAATTAGAATCCCACAAGGATACGATCAACTCGCGAGCCGTGCGATCCATGCAACACCTGTCAAACCAACCTTGCTTAGGTCTTGTTCACCGCCTCGCATCATTTCACTGTAGTGTCGTATATGAACTCAAACACTAAGCGATCTTATCCCGAGGGCACTATCGTTCATTTCCAACACTACCTCGCCATGCACTGTAGAGTCCCACGCGAACTGGAAATAAGGATCCCGCGAGGACATCGAATCTCGCGGGGTATCGGAATCTTTGGACAAATCCAACTCGCGTGCTGCCAGACCTCGCCACCCTTTGTGGGCTAAAAAGGCCACAGGTGCTGGCCCAAATGCTATCCAAAACCTATCTCGAGTCTTGGACCGAAAATGCCCACTGGGCTCAAACATTGCCATCTAGGCCTTGAGCTTAATCCACTTCGCAACGGATAAGCGAAAAGGCCTAAATAAGTTTTTTTTTATGGGAATTCGTATTTCAAAAGGTGCTGACGTTTCGGTGTCATCGCCTCCCTTCATCATTACGGTTTTTGAATTTTGAAACGTGCTGACGTTTCGGTCGTCATGGCGTCTCCTCGTTGCAGCCACTGACTGACAAGGACGTTACAGTTCGTCCTCTTTATAAGCCTCGATGCGGGTCCCCACATTTCACCATCGCTTTCCAATCAGCCTTTGCCTTTCCTTCTGCAACCAACCAAACTCCAGAACCGACCTTACTCCGACCAGAAACCATGGCTCCCAAACCTGCTGCTAATGACCCGAACCTTAGCCTTACGGCGGCGACCTCCTGGTCGACCAACCTTGCTCGCCGTTTCACCAACAATCCGCCTCAAGGAACACCTATTTACTTCCTTGAAACAGGGGCAACCTTGCTCGGTCCGACTCCTTCAAAGCCTCCGTCCGCCGCTGATCTTAATCATTACACCGCCTCCGTACGTCGACCAATCTTGGCCCAACGGCGCAAACCGGGGAACTTCGCCTCATGGCAAGCCCGCTCCCATACAAATATCCAGGTCGGGGAGTGGCCCAGCGCCACTGTGGAGGATCGGGCGTAGTACGCGGAGCGCCTCCAGACTGACCAAACGATCTGGGAAGCAACCGGCATCCGCGAAGCCATTGCCCTGAGCTTTTCACTACCCTCTCACACCGACCGGGCACCCATCGCTGCCATATCCTGTCTATGGAACAGTGCCACGAACACCTTCGATTTTCCTTTCAGGCAGATGGGCATCTCTCTGTTGGACATCATTGTCATCGCCGGACTGCCGATTCACGCAAAGCCATATGTGCCAGACGACTTTGCGTCGACCGAGTTCACACACGCTTGCAACCTGGGGGCCCGCCGCGCCCTAAAAGGTTCATATGGGGCGTAGAGGAAATTCTACATAAGCCACGCGGAGCAGCATGAAGAAGGTATCGTCTTTCTTGAGTATTGGCTCGACAAATTTATCTTCTGCGGCAGTGCTCACAAGCCCACCGGGAAATGGACAAGGTTGGCTGAAGCACTCTACAACGGCGTCGAAGTAGGGATAGGGCAACCCGTACTGGACGCGCTCTACCGGACCTTGCACCTGCTGTCCCTGAGGCCCTTCCATCTCTCTGGTGGCCCTCTATGGATCCTAGACTTGTGGACGCAGCTGTACTTTCCGCTTTTTCGGTGAGCCTCGCTGGAATTCTTGCCCGAGGACCGGCTACTTGGCTTCGCGATGTGCAGGAACGCTGCGAATCGAACTCCTCTGTCCTTCTTCGCTAGCCTTTCCATCCTGTACAACCACCTTGAGCCGCCTCCCACCGTGGATATGATGGTTCGCTGGCGCCATCCTGAAGTCCTATCAACGGGTTTCTTCCCTCGCCCTGATTCGGACAGCGACGCCAGGACTGTCTTCGTGAGAGCAACTTCGTGCTGCGACCTTCAGCTCGCCAAGGATGAACAAGGCTTCGAGCTGTATGCCCCAATCACTTCGCGAGGCAACTTGGCTTCCATCAAGGGATTCCCTATCTGCTTCTCCACTCAGTTAATAAGTACACCTCATGGAGGAAGGTTGGCGAGTCCCGCCAGTTCCTGCTATTCGCCGCCTGACGGGGATCGTCATTCGAGAACGTGATCCCGCAACCGAGGTATGTCACTAAGTGTGTAAATTTCATACCGCCTTTAACATATTGCCAAAATGCTTTTTCTAACCCTCTTGTCTCCTTTCCAGTCTGCCCCCCGTCGGAGAACAATCAGAAGACCCGAGGGTGCCAGAGACAGAGGAAAAGCACCTGTCCGAAAGGAAACTGTGGCCGGCCGTGACGGTGAAACTGCCCCTGATGCTCCTCAGGCATCGCGCGGCAGAAGTTCATGAATGCGTCCCATTGAGGATGAAGAAGAGCTGCTAGAGGATGAGCAGTATCAACGGGAGTATGCCTTGGTAAGCGACCCGGTAAGCGACCCATCTTTGGATTAATCTTCCTAAAGCCAGTCTACAACTCGCTAACTTTGCCTTTGATAGGTTCGTCACACCCGACCTTGCTTCGCTGTCGTTGAAGAGGCACCAACGATAGCGGAAGTCCCACCTCCGGAACCACTAGTCGGAGAAATAACCATGGCCATCAAGGGGATCACTGTAGCCAACGAGGAGGCTGTTGTAGCCGTCGAGAAAGTTGGCACGGCCATCGAGGAAGTCACAGTGGCCATCGAAGAGGCTGGCATGGCTATTGAGGAAGTCACCGTGCAACCGTCTTCTCCAACCGCCGTTCCAAGCGAGACTGGTCTAATCCCAGAGCCTATCTCGGCTCCCGCTCAAGATGAAGCTCTTGACCAGTCCAACCAGCTTTCTGACTTTACTGCCCCCTTGACATTTTTGCCGGAAGAACTCTAATTGGTACTTTGGCTCCCTCCTCTGCAACCAAGCCGAGCGGCTCAGACCAGCGAAGTGTCTTCGACGGTGCCAACAGAGGCTTTCCAACCTTGGCTTGAGCTTTCTCCTCTGTAACCAAACTCAACGGCTCAGTCCAACGTAGAGGAGATAGAACCTGCTTGCTCTGAGGTTCCGCCGCCTGTTTCAGAGATTGAGGCAGCTGCTGAGGCTGAACCAACCACTCCGGCCCCAACGAGAATATCTGGTGAGGCGTCTTCTTCCTTGAGTACCCGGCCCGCTCGTCTTCGGGCCCGGACTACCCCGCCTGCTGATCCAGAGCCCATTCGCCTAGCCCGGTCCTTCCTTCACCGGCTACTGCGCCAAGGCCCACGCATGAACGTATTTGACTTGGTAGGGCGCGTCCGCGAGGCTCACGAAGCTCTGAATCGGCAACTCGCTGGCGGCAATCCTGCTCTGGACCATGTGTTGGAATTGGCTGACGCTGTCGAGTTGTAGGTTCGCACGAGCAAGCTCGCCACGAGCAAGCTCGCCAAGCCTTAGGTAATCAGATGGCAGACCTTTTAGCCGAGCTTGGTGACGTTGGCATCCCGGAAGCATCTTCAGAAAATCCAAGCACTGGCAATGCTTGGCAAGTGGAGGCCCTGGAGGCCCAGATAGTGGAGCTGCAAGCTCAGCTTGCTCAAGCTCGCCAAAACTTGGCCCGCGCTGAGGAAGTGGAAACCCGCTTGCAGGCCGCGGAGGAGACCCATGAAGCTTTGGACTCGGCTATTGCTGCTGCCGATGAAGCCCAAGCCCAGGCGTATGATGAAGAGTTGGCCTTAGAAGGCCTGCTCTTAGATTTGTATAAGGTTTGTAAGCGTGTTTAGGTCCGCTTAGTGCTTTTCCCCCTTTTGTACGAACTTTTGTAATAATATCAAACTTTCCTGCTCTTGTCAACTGTTGCGTAAGAATTGTCAGGAGAAATTTTTTTTCCAGGATTTGGTGGGGGTTCCCGATGCAACTACCCGCTTGGAATACGAGTAGTCATTATGGAATAACGCGTCTGACCTTATCTCCAAAGCTCATATCTCGGAGCAAATATTGTGTGGAGGACAACTGTTGAACAATCGCCCTTTTCGCCTATAAAAAGAAGCGCTTGGCCGGGGTGAAGTATCAGTGAAGTCTTTGCCCCCTCGCCATTATTTCTTATTCCTTTCTGTTCATCCTTTTGTCCCTGCTTAAAGCAAAGCCCCCAACCATACATTCTCACTCTTTGCTCTTGCTGATTCTGAAAATCTACTCTCAGGCCGAGAGTGATTCTGAAAATCTACTCTCAGGTCAAGCCTTTGTCTGGCCTAACCAATGGTTGGGTGCCTTCTGCCTTACGCCGGCTGTTCTGTCCTTTCGTGAGGCTCTGCCTGCCCTTCAAACAAGGACCGATCGGTAGCAAGAGGGACCTTCATCCACTGGACCTCTAGCTTCCCAACAATTTGCCTTAGGTCCAGGCCGGTGTCAAGGCTCATGCTGGTCTAAAGAAACGAGACGTTTGTCAATTTTGAGCGAAGGACGCGGCGGCAGCCTTTTTCTTAGCCTTGCGAGACATGCGGGACGAGGCTTCCAGTATCTGTAGATCTATGCTTTTTGAATGTAAACATAGTCTAATTCCACCTTTCTGTCAATGTAATTGCTTTGGCCGCAAAGCCACAGCTTGAAACTTGTATTGAACAACGTCAAAAAGGCGAAATAAATGAATTTATTTTTTAGGGCCTCTGGAATAGGCCTCAATCTTGTACTAGTCTTTGTGTTTAGACTTTGCACGTTTACAGAGAATGAAGAAAACAATAGAACTTTTTAGGGCCTCTGGAATAGGCCCCAATCTTATACTGGCCTTTTTAGGCTGGTAGGTTACAATGTACTCTATTAGTCTTCTATCTCAGGCATATGTGACCCCCAGTTTTGATGTATGTTCAACGAATAAAAGACATCAAAACTTTAGTATGCCCCCCTGTGAAAGGATTGTAGTACCATGCATCGTTGAAGTTAGCAAACACCGAAAAAGGCCGTGGACAAGCCTTGAGTAAATCCCGGTGTATGAATAAAGGTACATAAAACTTGTATGGATGCCCCCCAGTAAAAGAAAACATGCTGCAAGGTCATGAAAACACATTGAAAAAACATATTGCAAATTCGCGCGTATCCTGACCTGTCTGCATTCAAACTGCCATAACTCTCTCCAGGAATGTCGGAATGATGAACCGTAAAATCCTGTGGAAAATAGACATCCAGAGATTTCTGTGGATATAAGGCTAGTCTGTTGGTTCTTCCTAGATCATTCCAGATTGATCGGCGAAGTGGACTGTCCGGCATCCTGACCCGCCTGTATTCAAACTGCCATAACTCTCTCCAGGAATGGCAAAATGACAAACCGTAAAATTCTCTGCAAAGTAGACATCCAGAGCTTTCTATGGATATATGGCTCGCCTGCTAGTGCTTCCTGGATCATTCCATTTTAATCAGCGAAGTTGACTGTTCGGTAATTGATGTCGCAACTTTCAGCAACTATTGGAATTTCTTCTCTGACTCCACTTTGCTGGCAGCAATTTAAGACATATGGAATACCTTTTGTATTGTCTCCAGGCCTGAGGGATAGGCCTAAAATAAAGTTTAAGCCTTTTGTAGGCAAAAACATTGTCTTGCATTTCAGCAAAACTAAGAATCTCTTTTTGATGTTTTCTGCTATTTGATATTTTTTTTTTGTATTTTCTTTTTTCAATGTGAGAAATAAAGAAAATGAAAGAAATAGAAGTAAAAGTTGAATTAAAAGCTAGGAGCAAAGAAAAGAAGGGATCATAGTATGATTAGTTACCATTCGTAAGGCCATCGGGTGGCCACCGATGTTTCACTACAAGCCTCGTCGCCGTTATGTTCTCGGCGTGAGACTCCTGTCGTCGAGAATTTTCAAGTGTTGAGCAGGGCTGCTTCGTGTCAACAACTTAAAAATTTGGGCAAAGTAGCTCGTAGGGACTGCCTTGTTGCCCCCCAAGCATCTTTGTCATTCGGCAAAGCCTGATCTTCAATTGCATCCTTAAAGGAAAAATGGTGTAAAGATCTGCCTTGTCGCAGACTATCATGTCATAATGCATGGTCTTATCAGGTATAGCCACGCATTGCTTATGGAAGAGGACCATATCAAGAGCTTCACTGGGACTGAACTCTTGTGGAATATGATTATGAGACAGATGCACCAACATATAGTCTTCATCATATTCATCACAAATTGGCTCTGTGTCAAAATCACATGCCAAATTATCAAAGGTCGGTAGCTCGACCTTCCTTGCAACCAGAGACATGCACGGGACATGTACGTACTCACATAAACCAAAGTCACCTCTTGGCCTTTGATCTTGCATGTAAAAATTCCAATGGCATTGGACAAAAAAGCCACGTATTAGCTTTGCAAGAACACATGTTGGTTGGTAATCAAGTTGGCCACTATTTTGGCCATACTTGAAAGAACGTCCATAAGCTAGTTGACAAAGTAGGCTCTCACCTATTCCTTCACCCAGACATCCAGTAGCTTCATGAACTTGCTTCTCCAGGATAATTAAAGAATGTATGTGAACTACACCTTGCCCCCCACGCGCCTGACCTGTGTCCTCATATACGTCTCGCATAGGAATCATCAGTGTTCAACCCAATTTCTTCTTCCAGGATGGACTGTTCTGTCCAACCTTCGCGTTCATCTTTCTGAGGAACAACGTCAACTTTTGAGAAAGGATTATTATCCATAATCTCCCCGGCCTCAACCTCAGGTTCTTTGTCATTGATTGACAAAACAGTCTCTTCTTTGGATGTAGGTTCATCCAAAGGAAAATCTTCACCATTAGATTGGCTGCTAGGCACTTCAATCTTTTTGGCAAGGACATGTTGATTGAAGTCCTCACTGAGTATGGCAAGGTTATCATGGTCAGCTTTCCAGAGGACCCTGTCCTCTTTGGCCTGTTCAACGAGGTCTGTGACGTTCTGTTGAATGACGTCGACTTTTGGGCTGAGCGAGCCGATGTTTTGCTTGGTGGCGTTGACTTTCAAGCCGAGCTCCTTCCTGAGCGAGCCGATCTCATTCTTGAAATCGCTCCTCAGTTCCTCAAACATCTTGCGGACTTCATCTGTGGACAGAGTAAGTCCTGCGTCTGGGATTGGTCGTGAATCTGTCATTGTAGTCTTGGTATGGTCGGGGTTGCCGAACCGAGCGAGAATCTCTTCTTTGGTGAGAGATCTGCAAGCCGCGCTGTTATGGGGCTTGTATTGCGGAGACTTATGCTTCAAACAAGAAATCGAAGGTCTCCGGTATGGGGAGTCGTCTGACTTCCCTATGATGACTAGAAAACTAAACTCCCGGTCCCACCGGGTGTGCCAAATGTTTTGGCCCACGTCCTCAGCAGGGAGAGATGAGGTGATTAGGGAACAAAAGTAAAAACAATGTGTGCAGGAATGCCACCTCGCGGACGAGGAAAGAGAAACGGTGCGCGTTCTTGACTTCTAACCAGGCGAAAGAGAGCTCCGGTGCCACCTCGCGGGCGAGGAATTTACGAGCAAAATCTTCTTGTCACCTGTGAATCAATACTCATTGTTAGAGCGAGCAGAGCAACAAAGGGAAATCGATGACGAGTCATGACGGGCTCTGAGATCCAAGGCAGGGTGCACTTAGAACTTTAGGGTTTTCGAGGACGCTCGAAGGTTTGTACTGGGTACGATCGACTGTTTGTCTGTTTGTTTGTTTGAGAGAGTTGTTGTGTTTGATTGATTGTGTGTTCTGTAAGCCGTGAAGCTTCTTTATATAATCATCTGCAAGCAACCCGCGGAGACCTAATCACAATCCACTTCGGACTCGGCAATTAGAATCCCACAAGGATACGATCAACTCGCGAGCCGTGCGATCCATGCAACACCTGTCAAACCAACCTTGCTTAGGTCTTGTTCACCGCCTCGCATCATTTCACTGTAGTGTCGTATGCGAACTCAAACACCAAGCGATCTTATCCCGAGGGCACTATCGTCCATTTCCAACACTACCTCGCCATGCACTGTAGAGTCCCACGCGAACTGGAAATAAGGATCCCGCGAAGACATCGAATCTCGCGGGGTATCGGAATCTTTGGACAAATCCAACTCGCGTGCTGTCAGACCTCGCCACCCTTCGTGGGCTAAAAAGGCCACAGGTGCTGGCCCAAATGCTATCCAAAACCTATCTCGAGTCTTGGACCGAAAATGCCCACTGGGCTCAAACATAGGGTTCTTTACATGTACAATAACGGGCAATTTACCAAGCCCTCCGCATTCAATTTTTCTTTTTAAGTTCGGTTTAGTTGTGAAATTCTCATATGAATTTGTAATAAACAAATCTCATACGTACAGACATGCTGCACTACGTACAACATTTAAACCATGCACGCATCCATTTTTTGACGTCATGCATCCATTTGCACGTACTGCTAAAAAAGAAAAGAAAAGAAAAGAGAAAAAAAACAACGGAAGGTATAATTCTAAGAAATATCCGAATTTGAAACTGGGAACTTTCACACATATGAGGCTGATCGAGGATCGCTCTAGCTAGCTGAGAAAGGCATCAAGCACGAGTGCGAGGAGGAAGGCCTAGACGGATCCTAGCCTAAGAACAAGGGACCGTACGTTCTTGCTGAAGTACGTCGAACCCGGTTCATAAGAAGATCCCGGTACGTTCTCTTTCAAAATGGCAAAACCGTCGGTGAATCCCTCATTTCCCTTTATGTTGAACTAAAAAGATTGATTCAGATTTCTTTTTGGATATAGATTCGTTAATAGGCCGGTTCCCATGCATAATTTTTTGCAATAGCTTTGTTTTTATTTTTTATTTATTTATTAATAACGGCAATTGCCACCCTACAAGATATTTTGTTCACCTCAAATTTTAATTTTAAACTAAATATTTCAATACTAACCCCACAAACAAGAATTTTGTGAAAATGTAATATTAAACTAAAATCTATAAAATTCAAACAACAACAATTTTATAAATTTTTACATTGAAAAAAAATAATATTTTAAATCAAATTTGAGATTCACTTCAATCTTCAACATGGTGGTTATACACTGTGGTGAAATTGTTCGTTCTTATTTTTATTTTATTTATGGCTTCAAATGTAGTCTTTCATATATATATATATATATATAATCATAAAGAAGGAACTCAAGAAAAAAATCGAGGATAATATATATATAGGATGTGGTTTCAGAAGGTATTGACAATTTTTTATGACTATTGTACATTTTGATGGAATGATATTTGATATCATGTTCCCATGTACATGCCCAAATGGTCTCGCAGAAAGTTACAATTAAATGACTATGATAGTAGCCTAAATTTTGGTAATGCGCACCAATTTTTCCCCTTGGGTTATGTGATTGCATGCAGCTATACTAATTCATCTACGAACTATCACCATTTAACCATTTTATACGTTAAAGCTAGTGACTTATGCATTTATGTGCCAAAATTGCGTAGCCACAACGCACTATGATGAGTTCTTAGACATGAATACATATTTATGTTGGATATAAGTCTCCAACTATAGTCCGCTTTGTTGAAACCTTAACAAGCAATCTCTTTACTGCTAAATATGCAAAATGTCACTTTTGATGAGACAATCTTCTTGTCGTTAGGGGGAGATAAGAACAAAAATGTTAAAAGATAACGGCAGGAAATTGTCGTGATTTATCACCACTTTGTCTCATCATGATCCCCAAAACCGCACAATATTAAAGTGTGTAGAATAATTGATCTTCATAATGTAACATATTTGATGCTTGATGTGTTATCTAATATTGTTAAAGTGACGAGATCATAATATACATGTTGCAAACATGTTTGTAAGGATTAATGTCTTATAAGATAACTTGGCGCCACCTAATGAAATTGGTGTCGATTGATGCTGTCACCATGGATGGTGGCATAGTGACGCCATAACGTGGCATAATGATGTCACAGGCTGTGGCTCCCCAATGAAAAGAGGGAGGTCCTATAGGTTCAATGAATACTTGCCCAAGGGAGTGAGCGAGTTTGGCACAACATGATCTATTGATTATTAATACTCAAATTTGTCTCATATATGAATATTTATGAATTATGGTTATCATTAGGGGACGCCTCAATATTAGAACCAATTCTTGAAATATAGAGATTTCTACAAGTTATAAATTATACTAGTGTACATGAGGACTTGGGATATTGAGATACCGAACCTTACTTCGTTGCAAAAATGCAAACGTAGTTAATATTGGCCTAAAAGGAAAAAATTGATCCAGGCTAAATTGAAAGAAAGGTATTTGGGTTGGTGATGCTGACACCACCAAGTGTAAAGCCTATCAATTAAATAAGCCTTTGTTATAAAACATGATTAGTAGACTCGCCTCATGGCGCAAGACTTATCATATTGCCCTGAGATCGACTATGAGGAGACATAGTCTCTCGTAATGGATGTTATTGCACTCCACTACCTTATCAGTTTGGTAATTTTCGAAAAACTTGACATGTAGCTTATGAATGTGGTCACAATATCTCTATGGGGATCTAAGTTAAGAGATATACATGAATGTCCAAGGTTGACTTTATTTACCCAATACAAGTGGCTCTAGACCACGAAGTACGTTTACAATAAAGTTGTAACATTCACTAAGTGACTATTTGATTAGGAAGAGATATAATAAATTATGCTCAATGCGTGTTTTTATAAGGACAAGTTCCGAATTTGCAGTTATTGTGGTTTATGTCGATGACATAAATTTTAATGGACTCTTGATGAACTAAGAGATACCGCTATGGATTTGAAATCCAAATTGAGATAAAAGATCTTGGGAATGCATGGTTTTGTCTCGACTTGGAACTCAAGCACAATAATGATGGTATCGTCCATCAATCGATTTATATTATTAGATATTAAGGCACTCTAATGATGATAAAGTGAGGCCCATAAGTATTCCCATGATCGTTCGTAGTCTTGACCCTTAAAATGATATGTTTCGTCCAAGGGATGATGGCGAACATGTTTTAGAGGCTGAATGCCTAATATAAGTATAATAAGCGCATTATTGTACCGAACAAATATACAAGACTCTCTCATCCATATTGTAAACTTGTTAGCTAGATTTAGCTATGCGCCCTTGCATTGCCTATGGATTGACATAAAAATAATTTTGAGATACTTATGATATTTTGGTCTTATTCTATCCCTACAAATAGAAGAGTATATGGCATGATAATTGTATCACATAACCATCGATGCAAGCCATGCGTGAAGAAAAACACGTTAAAGGTGAAATCAGAAAATCTGTTTTTACATATCAGTCAATTTCGACAGAGCTTTGTGATCAGCTCAAGACGAATCTGATTATGAGTAATATATTCTTGGAAAGCTATGGATGTGTAGTTTCCAAAAATTTTTACGGTTCATCCATATCTGTTTTCAGCAGAAGGTTATGACTGATTTAGTACACGAAGGTCATGTCACATGTGAATCTGATTTTCGACGCAAACTCTTGTTTTGAGTTCTTGGGCAGCCTTCTACTCATTCCACTAAATACTTGTGATGTTTTGGTCTGATTTGCTGATATTTTGTATCTCTTTAACTCTCAAAAAGGTTGTTTCCATGTGAGCTATGTATTGAGAAACACCGTGATATCTTGGTGAACAAATAGACCTTTGTTGCTACATCTTTGAATGATGTCTAGATGATTGCTCTACACAAAATTGTTCGTGAGTGTATATGGTTGAAGCCTATAATTACACATATTCTAAGTGCAACTGGTTTAAATTTTCCAACAGATAAACCTACATACTTTTATGAGGTTAATGATGCTTGCATTCGACATATGAAGCAATGTTTTACCAAAAGCAACGACACCAAGTATATATCATGTATGTGATCAGCAAAGAATGAGTTTTCCTCATGATCAAAGTGAAACAAGTTAGATATGAGGATAATATGACATATCTTTTTATTAGATCATTGCCTAAGGTCGCATTTGAAAAACATGTCTAAAGCATTGGTATGCTTAATTTATCTAAAACTCCCATGATTGTAAGAATCAGGGGGAGGTGTAGACATCAGGGGAAGTCGGGTACATACATGTCAATTTTAAATATGAATAATCCGTTGTACTCTTTTTGTTCCTTCAACCAAGGTTATTTTGCTCATGAGGTTTTATTGTTACTTGGCAAGGTTTTTAATGAGGCAACATAAAATGCATTTGAATGTATCATATTACTTTGACACGGCACAAGGGGGAGTGCTTAAGGAAATATGATTTATTGTGTGTGTCTTAGTCAAAGTAGAATCAGAAAAGGATTCGATATCAATGTTGTAATAGGAATATATGTACTTTTTTTATGTATTGTATCCTCTATATATAGAAGTTTATTCTATGAATGAAATAAGAACGATATTCTTCCTAATTTCTCTCTCTCAGTTTATTTCTCCCGCAACAATATTTTAAATTTACTGAGTGCATGACATCAAGAATTCTAAGCTCTCATGATTTATCTCTCTATAACCGGTTATTCCCCGGCCTCAAAGTCTTGAAAAACTAGTAGTTCTTTTTGCTTCTTGCTTATTTGTCTGGTCGGTAAACTAGGTTTAAAGGTGAAGATGCATACGGGGCTTTTTGCATGTAAACATGAATGTGATGCAGATTTGTGATTTACGCTCCCAAACTAATCCTGTGTAGAAAATTAATTATGCATTATTGTTGAAGAAATATGATACATTCAGATGCATTCCCCCTTGTGAACAAAAGGCACATTCCTAAGGTATATTCAGATGCATTCAGATACATTCAAGTAGCTTAGTGAACATAAGGCACATTCCTGTCAAATAGAGAAGAAATGCATCAAAAATAATATTGCCAAGTCACCTGTCAAATTAAACTTTGACACAAGCAATTTAACATCTCTATCCGCAACGCTATGTCAAATTAATGCTTGCTTGTCAACATGCTCTGTCAAATTAAGACAATGCTTTGGCTCTTATCATACTCAATAAGATACTCTCAACGCTTAAAATGCTCATAAAAAGGTACAGATGGTTAATTTGTCAACACTCAATCAGAGATGACTATGATGAGCATGAACACAAGGAGAAATTACATTTAACTAGAATCACAAGATGAGACCTTTTCCGGATGATAGCTAATAAATAACACTTGGATTCAGAGATGCATAAGCAAGCAGCTCCTGATTGCTTTCAAATATGGCCATGTCTTCTTCTAAGAGAGTCACGTACGCTTCGATATCATTGCCATCATTCGCACCCATCAAATAAAATTTATTTTTAAGAGCATAAGGGGTACTTACCCATGACGGCTTTCCCCATCCAAAGTTAGTTTCGTAGAAAGGAAACCGGCACCAACTGGTACAAGTATAGCTGTCCATGCCTTCTTTTTCCAAGAGTTTTGCAGACTCTTTGATTGTTTGATAGGCCTGCTCTGCAGACACTCCATTACGGTAGTTTACCTTAAAGTCCTCCATGCATTTCCGGAATGTAGCAACCAAGCTTTGAAGATCTACTTCACCTTCTACTGTTACTGCTTTAAAAAACCAAACAAAATTTCCCAATACGTTTTCCACGAATGGCTTCCCTGATCTTTTTCGCATGTTCACCGGTTGATTGCACACTGAAGGCCTTATCGATCCCGAGTTTGATCTTGATGCTTCCATGGCACATTTCCATATGAGTGCTGACACTGCTTCAATGCGTGTAGGATTTGTCACAGAAGCACTGGCAGCTTTGAACTGGAGAGCAGCAATCCTTGAGGCATCAAACACAAACCTTCTTATCATGCACTTTTCTTGAGTATATTCCGCAAGAGGTTTTGACGCGTTTAAGAAATCTTGTGATGGGTAAAGAGAAGTTAGAGCACCAAACGAATCTGCAGGAAGCAGCACCGGATGACCTTGGGCAACTCTAGCCCATATTTTGGTGAATGTGCTCAAGGTAAAAGCATCTGCCACCTTATGTGAAATGTTGATTGCAATTGCCATCCCACCACATTCAAAGAAGTTGACCTGGACCAGTAGGAGATGGCCTGTAAGTGCTTGTGTGGATTCGAAAGCAGCTGGAAACAGATGTTTTAGCATCTCAGCATCTGGATTTTCTAAAATCTTTGACACCCGACAATTTACCCTGGCTTCAACGAATGCAGCCCCATGGTCGTCACAACAGATTGAATCATTGTATTGGAATTTCCCTGCTAAAGGATAGAAGTGAGTGAGGATTTCAGATAATGATGTCTTTAGAATGCTGGATTTCTCATGAGTAGTAGGATGGGGAAAGAAAAGAAGCAGCGGGACATAAACTTCAGGAACAAGTTGATTCATAAAAGAGAGGTGTAGTGTTTTCAGGTGGGGAGGAGTTGGAGAGGATGGTGTAATTGTTTCTTTGTGAATGATTTTTACCTTCATATCCGTACTCATGTAGCCACCGGCTCAAGTGACAACTCCTATCTCTTCTCTATTTATAAAGCTAGCGCAGGAGAGTTTGTTACCACTAGTGTAGCTAGCCTAGGAACCTTCTCAACTTTTCTGAAATGCATATTTATTAGAATTAAATACAATTTGACCCTTTAATGGAATGAAAATCAAGTGAGCGTATTGAATTTGGATTTTTATGGTGTTTTAAAGATTCTTATGGATTTCAAAAATTTACATGTATTCAATTAGGATCTACAAAAAAAGATTTAAAATCCATAAAAATATGAGGGTATTCAATAAACCCACGAAATTGTAAAATATTTATTAAATGATAGATTTGTACCGATAGTCTAGTGTAAATTTTTAATTTTTATTATTTATTTTATTCCTCTATCTCTCTCATATCTCATCTTGTTCTTCTTTTATATATCACAGTCTGTGCTTCCATGAAATCCGACAACCAGGGGCGGAGCCAGGTAGCAAGTTAGTAGGGCTCAAGCCCAACCAATATTTTTTAAATAATAATTCTAACGTGTGCACTATAAGCGAAACGGAAGCCTTTGCAGACTTGGTTGAGTGTTATTTCTAATACTAAGCCCATCAACGTTCGATTCCTAGCCTTAGCAACTATGTATCCCTTGATTTTTTTACTTCTTTTCTTTTTGGATTTCCTTCCAAAATGCATATTTTCTTTACTTATTCTCTTTTTGGATTTCCTTTTAAAATTCATAGTTTCTTCTTCTTTATTTTTTTGGATTTTCTTTTAAAATGCATATTTTCTTCCCTTGTTTTTTACTTCTTTTCTTTTTGGATTTCCTTCCAAAATGCATATATTTTTTTTTACTTCTTTTCTTTTTGGATTTCCTTTTAAAATTCATATTTTCTTCTTCTTTACTTTTTTGGATTTTTTTCTAAAATGCATATTTTCTTCATTCTCTCAATGCATACTGGGATCAAAATTGAACAACCGCCCACATAGCATTCATTTAATTGGTAAGATGTCAAGTCTTAATTTAATCTCACTTTTTAATATAAATAGTTTCTAAAAAATATCTTTCTAGCAAATTGGTTAAATGGTAGTTTTGGATGGGTTCTTATTTTCTTATTGCATCTCAATAAATACATTGTATATCTAATATATTTTAGTTAAATATTTTAGACCGCCCGCTAAATTTTCTTATTAATTTAATCAACCAGAAAAATAAAAAAAATTCAAACCCACCCTAGTGTTGAATCCTGGATCCGCGCTTGCCGAAAATGGAATCTTATCCGCCATATGACTTCAAAGATTTCAACCGAAGCGAAGTTAGAGATCCAAGTAAAACCCCTCTAGCTTAGAATAAGCTTTTGGAGTTTTGATGGTGGTACTGTCATGGACAAGTATTAAAATATTTGTGATATATCCGATATATCCTTCGTTATCTCATTTTTTCGAATGACAGATATATGTAGAGGGGTCAATAATTTATTTTTCACCGTATCTCCTATATTTTTCCAATACCACCAAATATCTCTAATATTTATGAAATTTCTCCGATATTTAGGATATTTACAATATATCTCCGATATATTATTAAAGAAATATCTGTAAAAAAAAAATTGAGTGATATCTGGAAGAGAAGTAATTCCCTCGAGATGTATCCCAATGAAGATTGGGGGTCTCGAGGAGAGCAAGATTCCCTTTGAGGGATATCTGGATGCAGATCGATCTGTTACACAATTATCAAACTTGGAGATTAGTGGAGGAATATTTGCACTTGAGAAAGAGAATGAGTACAGTTAAGGTGGAAAAGGTGGTGGAAATACCATGTTTGAATATGGACAGTCTTCTACCGTTGGTAGGTTGAACAATTTTTCATCTGAAGAAAATTACGATCATGGCTTCAAAAGTACTTGCTAGGTATGGAGCGCAAGAGGATATCATGTATGGGAGAAGGACTAGAGGTGCAAATGATGATCAAAATGTTGCTTCAGTTGCGCTAAGTTTTGAGTCTATCAGTTTAAGTAGTGGGACTGAAACCTCAAATGAATCCCAAAAAGACAACAATCAATATGGCTATAACCAATGCGCGGAAGTCAGTGATCAGTCAACCAGTTGGATTCATCCTTACTATCCACTTATAGGGGAACAGTCGGCTGCTCCAAAGATATATATGATTATTATATTCAACACAACAATTCGTACTATATGAGTCATATGTCTTTGTCTGATTATCTACTTATAGGGGAACTAGTCGGCTGCTCCAAAGAGATATATGATGATCATATTTAACACTATAATTCGTATTATATGAGTCATATGTCTTGGTCTGATTATTGTACTTTTGTGTACCAACGCGTCTTATCAACAACTTATATTTTTATTATAGATATAGATAAAGTTGATGTTTGTAATATTTATATGTAAATCAAATAAATTAAATATTTCAAAAAAATAAAATTCTTCTCAAAATCCTAATATTTTTTTCCAGATATATCTCTGATATATCTGATATCTCATTTTTTTTAAAATACAGATAGATACACCAATATTGATATTTTAATCATTGGTCATGGGTATTGTGTTGTACATGCATGGGTTATTCACGAATTGAAGTTGCAAAAGGCATAGTCAACATCTTCATTTGTTCATGCATTTATTCTAGATTTACATTTATTCACTGGTCTTGGAATCAAGTCTCTAGCTAACTACAAATAAAACTTCTTGGTCGGACCCGATCGATATTCCTAATTGGAGTAGGTAAATAAGATAATACAGAAGGGAGAGATCAACTTTACCACCTCCAAGGTTTGATGCGAAGAGCAGTGACGCAAACGGCACTAAAATGAAGAACCAGCATAATGAACAAATGGAGATGAACGTGTTGACTATGTCTTCTTTAGTCTGCAGTTCTTGCCCATTTATACCCCTTGTAAAAGTCAGTACCACCACCGAAGCTTTATTCTAAGTTAAACTAGTAGGAGCTAGTAACACCTGTAACTTTATTCGGTTGAAATCTTCAGAGCCATATGGGGGATGAGGTCGTGTTGTTGGATTTCTGGCCCAGCGTATTTGGGATGAGGCTGAGGATTGCCCTGGGTGAGAGGAAGTTCAGTATGAGTATACAGAACAGGATTTAGGGAACAAGAGCCCCCTATTGCTTCATATGAACCCGATCCACAAGAAGGTCTCAGTTCTCATTCACAATGGCAACCCCGTCTGCGAGTCCCTCATTGTCCTCGAGTACATTAACGATATTTGGAATTATTAGATGGATTTCAGAATCCTAATATAGCAATCTAAAACTTAAGTTTCGGATCTTATTCAAAGATAAACAAACACACATGCTCATATACAAGAACATTACAACTCAGACATATTTAAGTTATCCTAGATGGACCAGGAACATACCTTGGTTGGACCTGCAATCCGCCTTGACTGCTATCTTCGATGAAGACACCATTGTGATGAACTCCTGTATCAGCTGCACACAAACAAGAGATGGAAGAATGTCTTCTGTGTTTCTGTATCAAGCAGCACTATGAGAATGCCAAAACTTAATGCAAAAACAATAATGAACACAGGGACTTAGCCTCTTTAATATAGTGAATACAGAACCGAATTCAATCCCATAATCAAATCCTTATTGTACTCAATGTTAACAACTGTATAGGCATAATCCTATCACAATACTAATTCGAATGCATTTCAAGTTATATGCAATGAACCTCTATGTAATCTAATTGATATACAACTTTGATTACTTCTCTGAAATTGAGTTAAAGATTTAAGCTTCTTGTTATTCAATCCATGTTCAATACAAAACTGACCATAATATTGATAGATATGTTTAAGTTCAAATCAGTTCCAACAGGAATGATAAAGCTCCACTTCTTTCCTCTGATCCTTATCTCAAATCCCAAGCCAGGTTTTGGGCAAGCTTCATTGACAACAAGGTACGTACTTAATTCCTTCATTTCATCATGTTATGTATCGGAGCACCTTGATGAAATCAAGCTCAACTGCTCAAGTGATTTGGTGTTAGATAATTAAAATTTAACCCTTAAACGTTTTCCGCAGGTTCATGAGTTTGGGAGGAACATATGGAGAACCAAAGGAGCAGAACAGGAGGCAGCAAGAGAAGGACTTCCTGGATTCCATTAAACTGCCAGAAGGAGAGATTGGAGACAGGTCATACTTGAGGGGTGAGACCCTTGGGTTTGATTCCTCTCTATTCATGGTTCTCTGTGTATGAGAAACGCGGCAACTTCAGTATAGAAGCAGAGTGCCCAAAGTTGATTGCTTGGGCTCACAGGTGTTTGGAGAAGGAGAGTGTATCGAAATCGCTTCCTGACCAGGATAAGGTTTTTGACTTTGTTGTGGACATCAGGAAAATGCTTGGAATGGACTAGGATGTGATCGATCAATGAGACTTTGATTATTGAGCTTGATCAGATTTTTTTCAAGCTTCACCATTATTTTGGGTTGTGGTGCACTTTTTAAGAAGTAAAAAAAAAAAAAAAAAAAAAAAAAAAAAAAAAAAAAAAAAAAACAGAAGAAGAAAAGAATTGGCGCTTGACCAAGCCATCCATATATAGAGGGACTATGTGGTACCTGCATGCATGTTCTTTCTTGTAATCTTGCTTTTGTAGTCGAATTATGAAATTTAATTGATGTTCGCATTTTTTCCATTTCGAATAATAAACTGTTTGTTAAATTTTTATTGATGATGAAAATAACTCAAAGGAAAACCTCTATAACTATATTAATTGTTGTTAATTTGTTATATGTATGTAGCTAATTAAAAAGAGTTCATAAATTATTATTTGTATCCAGAACCTTTTAATCTCATTGGTCCAAATATTTTATCCTGATTGGTGTATTTAATTACTACTACTCTTTTTTTCACTCCCAGCTAGTCCTCTAAATCTGAGTTATACAATTGATCGGGTTTTTACCGAGAAATTTTTCAGCATTACTGGAGGACCACGTCTGTATGACGTGGTTTTACATTCCAATTAAATATTGACACATGAATTTTATTAAGAAAAATTATATAACACTACCAGGACAAGTACTTTAGCCGACGAAAAATTTTCGTCGGCCTGTTAAAAAAATTCGTCGGCTAAGGTCTTAGCCGACGAAGGTTCGTCGGCTATAGTGTCCTCGGGAAAAGGTCGTCTGTGATGACTTTAGCCGACGAGACAAAAAATTTCGTATGCTATAGTATGACTATAGCCGATGAAATAATATCGTCTGCTATAGTCCAACCTTTAGCCGACGACATTATTTCGTCGGCTATAGTATGACTATAGCCGACGACAAAATGTCGTCTGCTAAAGTATGCACTATAGCCGACGACATTATTCGTCGGCTATAGTCCATACCTTAGCCGACGACATTTTGTGTCATCGGTTATCTTCCAAACTTTATCCGACGAATAATTTAAAATATTCGTCGGCTAAAGTTTGTAATAAAAAAATATAAAACATCTATGGCCGACGAAATATAGTATTTTTCGTCGGCTTTATAGGCATTTAGCCGACGAATTAAAGCATATTTCGTCGGCAAAACTTTTTTTTTTTTAAAAAACTTTAGCTGACGAATTAAGGCTTTTTTCGTCGGCTATAAGTGCATTCCAGTAAAAAAAAACCCCGAAATTTCTGAATTACCATTCCAAGCAAGCTGCAAAAGACATATTTAACAATTTCATATAACCAACAACAAACACATAAAAGAATATATGAACTACATAAAAGTATAAATTACATAAAAGTATATATCAACTACGTAAAGTTTATATCGTCTAAATTAAAGTCATCTTCTGGGGGCTGCTGCAGAGGTTGCGGCGGCTGGGGTAGCGTCATGGGCGGAGGCATGGGTGGAGGCGGAAGTCCCTGAATCTGGGCAGCTACAAAGTCCTGCATGTACTGGATCATCCGCTGCTGCTGGGCCTGCTGGATGGCATGTAACTCGGCAACATAGGCTGCCTGCGCGGCATTAAAGGCTGTCTGCGAGGCAATATAGGTTGCCTGCGAGGCAGCCTGCGAGACAGCCTGAGCAGCTTGAGCAGCTTGCTGTTCTCGTAGTCTCTGAACTTCCGACTCTAGCTGAGTCGTCCTGTTGATCGTGGACGTGGTGCTGCTACTGGTCGAGGTTGTCTTTCGTTGAAATCCTGGAGTGGTCTTCAGGACCCCCTCGCCTCTCTTTCCTAGACCTCGGCAGTAGAAGTTGTTTCCTCTCGGTGGGAAGGCTGTGCCCATGATCCTCGCCCCAATCGTCGGATCCGAAGTGTCGATCCGGGATATGGTCTCGGACATCTCATCCTCCTGCGTGTCCGGCCATGCCTCCCTCACTACGGTACTCATGACCTCGTCACTAGCCTCCCTCACCCTCGCCTATATATGGATAGGAAAAAAATTATTAATTAAAATTTTTACATAAATTTAAAAATTTAAAAACGTAAGGTGACTTAAAATATCCTCCTGGGAGTCGGGATATGCCTTCTCGTACGTATAGACGTATGGGTTGACTTCTGGATGTTCCTTGGCCGCCTCGTCCATAAAGACACCGAACGGTCTAGAACCGGCATGATGGTTCCTTGTGTTGCGTTGCCGGTTCTGAGCGTTCACCCGGGAAACCGCCTTCAAAGAAAAAAGTAAACTATTAGTAGAATATTTTAAAACGTACGTACTTATTTTTAAATTAACTAACTAATTTATTTAAATACCTGTTTACGAGGGTTGTTGAATTCGGATGTCAGAAGCCAACGCCACTCGTACTCCCTGTACTGGAACTCAGCAGGGGTACCAGAACGTGCGTTCCCGTGCTTAGTCCAATGGGTCTGCAGCTCATTCTTCCACTCCTTGTACCTACAGATACAATAAAAATATTAAAAATATTATTAATATCACATACAATTTTATTTTTCATTAACTTCCCAACGTATCTTCCCCCATGCACAACGTCGGCCCAGCTGTCCCTCAGGTGCTCGGGAACCTCAAACCACACCTGCATTTAACCGTTTATTATTAGTTTAGCTTTTCGAGAAATCAACAATTTAATACATAATATTATTTTGTAAACTCAGCGATAGCCGACGAAAAAATGCTTCGTCGGCCTGGTTTTTTTTTTTTTCGTCGGCTATAACCTTTCTTCTGGTAGTATAAGCTATTTTGTCAAAGACAATTTTGGGTTTGTTATTGCTTTTAAAACTCTAAACTCTAAACTATTAACCCTAGACCCTAAACCTTATACCCAAAACCCTAACCCCTAAACCCTAAGCCTTGTTTGCGCCTAAATTAATATTTTTACTGGACAGTAATTGTTCTTGTAAATAGTAATTAAGTTTGTGGTCTTTATCAGTCAGCGGACTCAAGTTTCCTTTTAAGTCCATAAATATCGGCCCGCCAGCGAGACTATGCGAGGCGAAATGCAAAGTCCGCTCACTGAATGACTCCGCGCGGACTGAGGGATCTCGCGTGTATCAGGACAAAAGTACAGCTCGCACGGATTACATGTCCCGCGCGGATTAATGATCTCGCGCACTATCAGACAAAAACAGAGCTCGCGCGCGAAATGATTTCGTGCGGAGTGGCAATCTCGCGAGTTTCGCGCGGAATATACAGTCCGCGTGGAGTGACTTTGGAGCAGGCAAGGCGGAAATGCATCTAGGCGTTGGCGGAATGGTTCGCGAGCTAGCAAAAGAAAGCATACGCGGAGTCCGCGCGAGCACTTTTAATCGTTTTGGACTTGTTACAGTCTTTGACATGCTTTGGGCCAATCCCTGTGGCCCTTATCAAATTAAAATCATTCTTTTGGCCCGCGAGCTGCAATAGCCCGCGAGGTGGGATTGAGCTACATAATCCGCGGTTCACGCGAGTTATTTGTCTTCTACATGGACTGTAGTACCCCGCAGGATAAGACTGTTCCTAATTTCAATCCGCATGGGACTCTACAGTTGAGAGGCGCGCCAGAAGCAGTGTCCTATTCTAAATGAACTATGCGAGCTGGATACGTGTCACATGCGGATTGGTCTGCATGGGATAAATAGTTCTTTTATGCTTCACGTTGCAGTCCAACACGTTTCTCATTATCTTTCGCGGCGATTCGCTCTCTCCCACTATATAAAGAAGCTCCACGGCTTACAAAGATCGCTCTCTACACAATTACTCAAATACAATACAAGACTCTTCAACCAAGTTGAAAGCCTCGACCCAGTCGAATCACCTACGCTCCCAGGAGCTTCATTGCCGCTTCCCTGCTGAAGCGACACACAATCAATCAATCTTAAGCAAATACAAACAACCTTCAACCAAGTTGAAAACCCTCTCGACCCCGTCGAAATCTCCAAGGCTCCCAGGAGCCAATCTCCCTTCGAAGCCTCTTCGAAGCCTTGATTCTAAGCGCTCGCCGCCTAGAATTCCTCAGAGCTCTCCGGAACTCGCCCCCGTTTCCTCAGAAACATCCCTATTGTTGCTCTGCTCACCCCACCGTGAGTATCGACCGCTTGTGCCGTAAATTCCTCGTCCGCGAGGTGACATCTGGAACTCACCCCGCTTGATTCAAGAAGTCAAGCAAGCAATCCTTCAACTCATTCCTCGTCCGCGAGGTGGCACGCCCGTAACTTCTCCATCCTCTTTGGATCGCTATCTGCCTCGGCTCCGCACGCTGAGGATCATGGCCAAAACATTTGGCAAGCCTAGTGGGACCAGAGGTGCAAGCGATTCATCATAGGGAAACCAGGGCAGTTTCTGACGACACCTACGTCGGGATCGACGAACAGAGATGCAATTTGATTTCTAAGATTTCCAAGAAAAATCGAGAGCCATCAAGAGAAAGTATGCCGAACTAACAGCTGCCAGCCGCAAAAAACATGATGCCATCCTCAAGCAACGCGTAGAGAAGACAACTGCTAGAGAGGCTGCTGAAGAAAAGGAAAAACTGCGATTCCGCGCCATGATAGGCTCTCAGCCGACTCAAGACACAGGTTTCGCTCAGTCTATGGAGCGACTCCACCAAACATTCGACAAGTTGGAAAGCTTACTCAGAAGTTGGGCCGCTCAACAGAGCACCATTGACTCTGCTAAACAAATTGAACTGCCTAGCAGCCAATCCAACGGCGAAGACTCTTCTTTGGATGAACCTGCGTCCAAAGAAGAAATTATCTTGTCAATCAATGACAAACAGGCTGAGGTTGAAAACGGCGAGATGATGGATAGTAGATCCATCTCACAGGTGGTTTCTCAGGAAAAGAAGCCCAAAGATAGGACAAAACAATCCATCTTTGAAGAAGAAATCAGTTCGCACACCGACGGCGAACCACGACTTTACAAGATGGCGAACCACAATTTCCAAGACGTCAACTGCCCCATGCGAGGTGTATACGTGGACACAGGACAACAACATAGGGGGCAAGGTGGAGTTCGCCTGCTTTCTCTACCAACTCATGACACGCGAACTGAAGACGGACCAGAGCCACTTGAGTTTCCTTTTCAACCTGTACACACAGGGCGTCAAGGTTGGCAGAGTCCGCTACTCTTAATGATTCACCTCGTCAATCCTATGTTCATCAGCAAGATGCCTTAGTCTGCTTCACCAAACCGTGGACATATTAGGCTCAACTATATATGGTGTGGTGGTATCCCTGGAATCACATTGCAATATACTTGGAGTCCTTGCATGCAAGTTCAGAAGGCTAAAGAGGACTTTGGCTTATGTGCGAAGTACGTACATGTCCCATATATGCCTATAGTAGGTCGATCCGCCACCTACCTTTGTTGATTTCTCATATGATTATGACACAGAGCCAACTTACGATGAATACGACGAGGACTATATGTTGGTACGTCTGTCGCATAATCATACTCTACAAGAGTTCAGTCCCAATGACACTCTTGATATGGTGTAAAGAGACCAGCAAATGGTTCTCTTCCTTGACCAATGCATGACTATTGCCAATAAGACCACGCATTTCGACATGGTAGTGGATGATAAGGCAGACCTCAACAGCATACGACCCACGAGAATGCAGTTGGAGATCATGCTTGGTCAGACAACAAAGATGCGTGGGGGCAACGAGACGTACCTTGCGCAATTCCTTGCCTAAACTTTCAAGTTGTTGACGCGGGACAACTCTGCTCAACACTTGGAGATTTTCATCAACGACGATCTCACGTTGGAAACATGACAACGTCGAGACTTGGAATGAAACATTGGTGGCCTCCTCCATGGTCTAACATGGGATCACTAATCAAGCTATGATTTCTTAATCACTCCTAGCTTTTCATTCAGTTTTTACTTTCGTCTACTTTCAGTTTCTTTCTTTTTCGCATTGAAAAAAAAATACAAAAAAATCAAATAGCTAAAAACACAAAAAGAAATCTTTGGTCTTGCTGAAATGCAGGGCAATGTTCTTGCCTATCTCAGGCTTGAACTTTACTTCGGAGCCTATCCCTGAGGCTTAACATCAATAGGCATTCCATATGCCTTGACTTGCTGCCAGCGAAGCCAAGACAGACCGCAATGCTGAAAGTTGCAACAACCCCTATTAAACAGTCGACTTCGCCGATTAAACTGGACTGATCCAGGAAGAGATAGTTGGCGCGCCTTTGCATCAACAGAAAGCCCTGGATGTCTGCTTTCCAGAGGATTTTACGGTTCGTCATTCCACCATTCCTGGAGAGAGTTATGGCAGTTTGAATGCAGACAGGTCAGGAGACGCGCGAATTCTTTTCAAGAACATTGCCTTTTTTAAGGTGTTTTCATGACCTCGTAGCCCGCCTTCCTAAACTGAGGGGGCATACTAAAGTTTTGATGTCCTTCATTCTTTTCAAGCATCGGCGGACAGACATCAAAATTGGGGGGCACATTGGGACGAAAACATTTGTTCTAGTTAGTTCAGACTTAGACCTTCTTCAAGTGTCTAAGTCATTTATTTAGGCCAATCCATGTGGCCTCCAAGTTTTTAAAGTATTCGCTACCTTTATGCGGCCGTTCGCCGATCCTTTTCTTTGGTTCGCGCTAGGGGGGCAGCGAGGTACATGACCATGTGCCACGCCCACAGCTTGCGAAGTGCATGGCCTTTTGAAGAAATTTTGCATGGAAGCTGGTTCGCCAGCATTATTGGGCCGTTCGCTGAACTTTTTTGCCTGTTTCTGATTGGTTCGCGCAAGGGGGGCAGCGAAGTATATGGCCAATATCGCTCCATGCTTATTAGAAAGTTGGCTCGCCATTGCCAAAATTCGCGAGGAGCCATTTTTGAAGTCTGGTCAACGCAAAAGTCCACTCCAGTCAAGTTATATCCATGCGAGCTACATTCGCTCGCGGGATGTACAATGTACCATGTCCTTTGAAAAAGCAGAAGAGTAGACGAATGCATTTGGAGTTCAAGGTGCGTAGGCGAGCTGTACAACGATTTCGTTGCAATGCCTTGTGGTTTGTTCACTCACACCCATCTTATGACCCGAGCCAATCTAGTGGCTTTTGGAGCAGCATGCATGAACATAACCCTCTTCAGTCATTCTTGAGATTCATGACTTCGAGGCTGGGGGAGACAATGTTTGCGCCTAAATTAATATTTTATTGGACAGTAATTGTCCATGTAAATATTAATTAAGTTCGTGGTCTTTATCAGTCGGCGGACTCAAGTTTCCTTTTAAGTCCATAAATATCGGCCTGCTAGCGAGACTATGAGAGGCGAAATGCAAAGTCCGCGCGCGGAATGACTCCGCGCGGACTGAGGGATCTCATGTGTATCAGGACAAAATTACAGCTCGCACTAATTACATGTCCCGCGCGGATTAACGATCTCGCGCACTATCAGACAAAAACAGAGCTCGCGCGTGAAATGATTTCGCGCGGAGTGGCAATCTCGCGCGTTTCACGTGGAATATACAGTCCGCGTGGAGTGACTTTGGAGCAGGCGAGGCAAAAATTCATCTAGGCGTTGGCGGAATGGTTCGCGAGCTAGCAAAAGAAAGCATACGCGGAGTTCGCGCGAGCACTTTTAATCGTTTTGGACTTGTTACAGTCTTTGACATGCTTTGGGCCAATCCATGTGGCCCTTATTAAATTAAAATCCTTTTCTTGGCCCGCGAGGTGGGATCAAGCTACATAGTCCGCGGTTCGCGCGAGTTATTTGTTTTCTACATGGACTGTAGCACCCCGCGGGATAAGACTGTTCCTAATTTCAGTCCGCATGGGACTCTACAGTTGAGAGGCGCGCCAGAAGCAGTGTCCTATTCTAAATGAACTATGCGAGCTGGATACGTGTCACATGCGGATTGGTCTGCATGGGATAAATAGTTCTTTTGTGCTTCACGTTGCTGTCCAACACGTTTCTCATTATCTTTCATGGCGGACTCGCTCTCTCCCACTATATAAAGAAGCTCCATAGCTTACAGAGATCGCTCTCTACACAATTACTCAAATACAATACAAGACTCTTCAACCAAGTTGAAAGCCTCGACCCAGTCGAATCACCTACGCTCCCAGGAGCTTCATTGCCGCTTCCCTGCTGAAGCGACACACAATCAATCAATCTCAAACAAATACAAACAACCTTCAACCAAGTTGAAAACCCTCTCGACCCCGTTGAAATCTCCAGCGCTCCCAGGAGCCGATCTCCCTTCGAAGCCTTGATTCTAAGCGCTCGCCGCCTATAATTCCTCAGAGCTCTCCGGAACTCGCCCCCGTTTCTTCAAAAACATCCATATTGTTGCTCTGCTCACCCCATCGTGAGTATCGACCGCTAGTGCCGTAAATTCCCCGTCCGCGAGGTGACATCTGGAACTCACCCCGCCTGATACAAGAAGTCAAGCAAGCAATCCTTCAACTCATTCCTCGTCCGCAAGGTGGCACGCCCGCAACTTCTCCATCCTCTTTGGATCGCTATCTGCCTCGGCTCCGCACGCTGAGGATCGTGGCCAAAACAAGCCCCAAACCCTAAACCCTAGTCCAAACTCAACAAAGACCCATGAAAGTCATTTCACAAAAAATAGAAAACTTTAGTTTATATTTTAGTTGCAATATTAAAGCCAAGTGTTAATATTTGATTAGAATGTAAGACCATGTCATACTGTCACGTGGTCCTCCTATAGTATCTAAAAATTTCCACCTCTTGTTGGTCCACATATAAATCTGAGTTATACCATTGACCGAGTACACCACATGGCAGTACCACATAGTGTTCCAGGTACATTACTTTTGTAAAAAGGGTTTATTTACTTCATACTTTTGACACAGTCACGCATGAAAGTATTATGTTAGTGTATAGAATCTTTATGGGATGAAAAAATTTTAGTATACAAATATACATATTATACAAACTAAGTATGCGGCTATATTACTTGAAAATATAGTAAAATGATAATTTTATGCCCTCAAAATGCATTTTGTATGCCTTTAAATAGAAGTGAGTGGACCATTTTTGAGTTTATATACCATATATCTGTATAGTAGACAAACCCTATGGGATGAGCCGGACATTAGAATATATGTGACAATATAATGGGGACAAAATTGAGGTCATCGCCGGTTAGATCTAGTGCATGGACGAAAAAACTCCACAAGCTAGCTATATATCTTCCTTGAATTAAACGTACAATGGAAGTTGTAAGCTATTTTCCACAAAAAGAATTGCTATTAGTTTCTACAATCTTGAATATATCGACAGAAGGACAAGACATGCATGTATAACTAGTAGAGTCGATCTTACTTAATTTCCTGCTTCTGTCAATCTTGAAAGACTTCAATGGCGGATGAAGTTGTGTTGCTAGACCACTGGCTCAGCCCTTATGGGATGAGGTTGAGGATCGCTCTGGCTTTAAAAGGGATAGATTATGAGCTCAAGGAAGAAGACTTGACCAACAAGAGTCCACTGTTGCTACAGTCAAACCCGGTTCACAAGAAGGTCCCTGTACTCATTCACAATAGCAAACCAATATGTGAGTCCGCCGTTGCTCTTCAGTACATTGACGAGGTCTGGAACGATAAGGCACCGCTATTTCCCTCCGATCCTTACCTCAGATCACAAGCTAAGTTCTGGGCTGACTTCGTTGACAAGAAGGTAATTTGAATATGTTTGAGGCTAGGTGATACTAAAATGGTTGATTTCAATAAGTTTTCTTAGACGTTATGTTAATGGGAAATGCAGATCTCTGGCTTTGCGAGGAAGCTATAGACAACCAAAGGAGAAGAACTGGAAGCAGTGAAGAAGGACTTGTTTGATTCTATTAAGTTGTTAGAACAAGAACTTGGCGATAAGCTTTTCTTTGGGGATGAGACTCTCGGACTTGTGGATTTGGCACTTCTTCCTTTCGCTATTTGGTTTTCTGTCCACGAGAAATTGGGTAGCTTCAGTTTAGAGGCAGAGTGCCCGAAGATCACTCCTTGGCTGAAGAGGTGTTTCCAAATGGAAAGTGTTTCCAAGTCTGTTCCAAGCCCCGATAAGCTCTATGACAATGTTGTGCAGATGAGGAAAAGCAGACAAGAGTATTGATCGGGCTCTTCTATGGTCTCTTCTATATCTTGGGTTCCTGATGTTTACAAATAAAGACCAGTGGATTATTACCCGTCATTAGTATTACAATTTATTGTTTTGTAAATGTTACATAAACCACTTATTTTAGAGAACTAAAGTGTATATATGTTCACCAACACAAATAAATATCAAGGTTGACATTATATATAGTTTATTAACATCTTGGTGCGTAAAAGAATTTTAAACTTGATGGTTCTGTTTGCATTGTTGGGCAAGTTTATTTTCAAAATTATGTTGTAACGAGAAAAAGTATTGACTAATTTTGCAAATGGCCGGCAATTCTATGTTATTTACTCATGTTTGGTCATTAACTAAGTTATAATAGAGTTATAAGTTTGAAGAATGCTATGTGATCAACCAAGTACACAGAGGTGGAGCCAGAACTATAAGTATAGAGGGGCCGAGATATAAAATACGAAAAAAGATATATAAAATTTTAAATTGTCTGTTAAAATTATGTGTTAATTAAAATTGAATTTATTATTTTTGTTGATGTATAGTTTAATTTATGTATATGTAAATGATTATATATTAAAAGTTTACATGCATGTCAAATGATTAGTTAATAACTAATACAGTGATGAATATGACAAGATGCAACAAGGAAGAAGATTATATAATCTAAAATATCAAATTAATAATTATTACGTGACATATTATTTATTATATAATTATAACCATTTAGTCAGTGGTGTAATTGACCATCGTCAAAATGTGTGGTCGGTCTTGAGGTGACTCCGCCGTTGCACGTACATACCTTTGAAGTATCACTTAATATTGTGTACTAGCCATTTTATGCGGCAGGTGATGATTGATGTGTCATATCAACATTGATTATTTAATCAAATTTTCTTATAAGTTGGTCTCTCTGCAGAAGGTGGGATGTAGGTGATAATTAATAAGGTTAACATTGTCATTAGTTCAAGAACAATTTGATTTATAGAAAGTTTACTTTTTTTATTTAGCTTATATTAATGGTAGACATTTCTAATGGTAAGAAAAGAGCATGAAAAAGCGGAAGTAGGGTTAGGAAGCGATGACCCTCCTTCAGTAGCAACACCTGAAAAGAGAAGAGGAAACGGGCGAGGCGAGGAGGAGATGGAGAGCAAGAGAGATGACACGGTGGGTTAGGAAACGGGCGAGGCGAGGCGAGGAAGAGGCGAGGAGGCGAGGAGGAGGCGGTAGATGTTTCTAATGAAAATAGTAGATGTGTCTTATGTTACTTGTAGACTTTGCAACTTTTGTCATCTAAATGGTTCGAACACAAGTACCATTTTGATTTCCAGAAAGTCTACTTTTCTTTGACTTAGCTTATGTTAATGGTAGACATTTCTCATGAAAATAGTAGTTGTGTCTTATGTTAAATGTAGATTTTACAACTTTTGCCTTCAGTTGATACAATCTCAAGAACCATTTTGATTTCCAGAAAGTTTACTTTTCTTTGATTTAGCTTATGTTAATGGTAGACATTTATAAAATAAAAAAAAATAGTAGATGTGTCTTATGTTAAATATGTCTTATGACTTACAACATTTTCTATGATATTTTTCATGATAGGAGTAGCTGTTTCTTAAGATAGTTGTAGACAGTCTTAATAATCATTTTGATTTCCAAAAAGTCTACTTTTATGTGATTTAGCTCATCTGAATTGTAGATTTTTCTAATAAAAACTGTAAATATAAAGAAACTTAACGGAGAGTTAACGACGTTAGTTTGCTTTAACCTGCTATATCAAGTCAAAATTGATTGGGTATGCATACCGTAAGACACAGAAGTGGAACTTTTTTTTTATCCATTCAGTTTTCAAGTCTATAGGAGTATATCACTTATACAAATTTTCAGGCAAATTTGTGATCGTTAAGATAACGAACTATATCCAATTAATTGACGAACCAAATATGTCAAACATGAACCGTTTAAGTTCATAATTGATAAATCACATTTATGAATACTTTTACTATTTTTAATATGACTGAAATTTTACATAAATAAAATACTTATAAATCGAACGGTTAAGATTGTATATATAAAATAAAAAAATAAGATAAATTAAAAAGTCTTTTAACTATACTACATTATAAAAGACCGCGTTAGAAAAGCAAGAATATGATAAGAAAGAGCAGCGTATTCTGCTCTTTATTCCACAACCTGCCTCTTCCTAATCTCAAGAATAACTCGTAGACCTTTTTTCATCAGCAAGAGATTTGGAAACACTCCTTCAGTCCTTCCAAATCGGTCCCCATATTGACGTTTACATCGAATATGACACTATTACGTGTCTCATATCCTTGATTATGAATTCAGTCGATCCTCTAAGCACTGACCTCAATGTCTAAGAGTGATGATTTGACATGACATATAAAAAGACAATAACCACACAACAAACCGTAAAACTCTCATTAGATTTTGGTGCATAAGCAGTGACGTAGCGGCACTGCCATTTCATTGGAACAATCTCGAATATAGGACAGACGATGCGAAATCGAATATCTCCATTTCTTCTTCCATTTATGGGATTTGACCAATGACAAACCGCTCTCTTATGTTTATATATACTCTCACCCACTAACACTGAATCACCACCGGTGCTTCATATCTCGCCCTTTGCAGTTTCACATATCAAAGTAGCATCTCAAAACACTTCAATGGCAGATGAGGTTGTCTTGTTGGACTTCTGGCCTAGCCCATTTGGGATGAGGCTGAGGATCGCTCTGGCCGAGAAAGGCGTCAAGTACGAGTACAAGGACGAGGACCTGAGGAACAAGAGCCCGCTGTTGCTTCAGTCGAACACGGTTCACAAGAAGATCCCGGTTCTCATTCACAACGGCAAACCTGTCTGCGAGTCTGTCATTGCTCTTCAGTACATTGATGAGGTCTGGACTAACAAGCCACTATTGCCCTCCGACCCTTACCTCAGATCCCAGGCCAGGTTCTGGGCCGACTTTGTGGACAAGAAGGTAAATTTCCTTGATTTTGGTCTGGAATATGTTTTGAGGTGACTCTAATCTGTTTGTGTGAAATGGATTCTCTGTATTTATGTGTTAATAGTATGATTGTGTGTACAAGATATGATCTTTTGTGTTCACTGGCAGAAGAAATGGCGTTTTAAGTAATTATTGTCCTGATAAGAAAACATGGTTTCTTGGATATACACTGAAAAAGATAACTGAATGAAATAAGATGGTCTTCTTTTGTGGTTTTGGATTAGGAGTTTAGGGTTTGGGGCTATGTGGTGTGTATTATGTTAGCAAAATCAAACACTGTAAGGACGACCAATGCATAGTAAAGACCAAAACTTTTTACACTGGATTATCCCTAAACTATACTAGACATATTCGAATGGAGTTTTATCTTAAGGCCAAGTTGGAACAAGAATGATGTTTTGCTGTGATGCTCGGTAGAGTTACAAATTTTGAATAATGTAGTAAGTGTGAACAACATAGTTTGAGTTGCAAGGTGTTGTATATAAACGGAGGTTCTGAACTTATCCTGAATACTATGGGGAAAGAGTCTCTGATTACCTGGTATTTGAGATTAAATTTTCTGAACTCTTGGTAATTGGAACTGCAGATATATGATATCGGTAGGAAGACATGGACAACGAAAGGAGATGAGCAGGAGGCAGCAAAGAAGGAATTCATCGACTGCATTAAGTTGCTAGAAGTGGAGCTTGGGGACAAGCCTTTCTTTGGCGGTGAGACCCTCGGATTTGTGGACGTGACGCTCATTCCTTTCTATTCCTGGTTCTCTGTGTATGAGAAATACGGCAACTTCAGCATTGCGCCAGAGTGCCCGAAGTTCATGGCTTGGGTTAAGAGGTGTATGGAGAAGGAGAGTGTGTCAAAGTCTCTTCCTGACCAGGACAAGGTCTGTGGCTTTGTTGCCGAGATGAGGAAGAAGCTTGGAGTTGAGTAGATGTGATCAATGTCATTTTGATAATGTCATTGTTTTAGTTCCAAGATTCAACCTTGTTTTGGGTTGCTTGTATTTTCAATAAATGGGGGACTTGACCAAGCCCTCCATAGTAGGAAGCACTCTTTTGTGCCTCTGGTCCTGTTTTTCTTTGTTAGTTCTATTGCAGTTAAATCATGGAATTGTTTACTTTTTATAGCAAGAGCTTAAATATATACTTTAATCAGTTTCTTTTTTCTAGTGGAATTCATCCTTGAGGATAAGTAGTTTCTTGTGATTAGCTTGATAGCATTCCAGTGTCATATGGGATCACTATTAAACTTCCAAAAGTTTCCCAGCTTTTATATATTTTAGAAAATTTCATGTAGGAGTTCAGAACAAACCTCTGTTTACATTTCTTGCAGAAAAAGAAGCTTACCTAAATAACGATGGTCTTGTTTTGCTTTGGTCGGCTCTCCCTCTCTCTTTCAGTCTCTCTCTCTTGCGTTGATTCAGTTCCTCTGATGAAAACAAAAGAAAACAGAAGCGATAGACACGGTGGCAAGAGCGACAGGCCCAAAACACATGCCCAACACCTAGGTCATCACTGTTAAACATTGTACATTATAAACAGTAATACAGCAAACAGATATATGTTAAATTTACATATAACAGCCAAATCCTTTCACTCCAAAACATTTACTATACACTAAAGTTTGGTCGACTGTTCATAAACATTGTTCATAAGCTTATGAACAGTGTTTTTGTGAGTGGTGCGAGCTGTTCGCGGGCACTGTTCACAAGCTTATGAATAGTAGTTTGCGGGTCACTGTTCATAAGCTTATGAACAGTGGTTTTGTGTGTAGTGCGGGCTGTTCGCTGGCACTGTTTACAAGCTTATGAACAGTGGTTCGCGTGGTACCGTTCCAAAGCTTATGAACAGTGTTTTTGTGTGTTGCAAGCCACTGTTCATAAGCTTTGGTTGACTGTTCATAAACACTATTCATAATCTTATGAACAGTGTTTTTATGAGTGGTGCGGGCTGTTCACGGGCACTGTTCACAGGCTTATGAACAGTGTTTATGAACAGTCGACCAACCTTATGAACAGTGCTTGCAACACACAAAAACATTGTTCATAAGCCTGTGAACAGTGCCACGCGAACCATTGTTCATAAGCTTATAAACAGTGCCCCGCGAACAGCCCGCACTACACACAAAACCACTGTTCACAGGCTTATGAACAGTGGTTCGCGGGGCACTGTTTACAGGCTTATGAACAGTGGTTCGCATGGTACTGTTCCTAAACTTATGAATAGTGTTTTTGTGTGTTCCAAGTTATTGTTCATAAGCTTATGAACAGTGTTTTTGTGTGTTGCAAGCCACTGTTCACAAGCAAATAAACATTGCTTTATGATCTCGCCAGAGAACAGTGATTTGTAAACAGTGGAATCCGCGCATAAACAACAATCAAAATCACTGTTTATAAGCTTATGAACAGTGATTTGTGAACAGAATCCCCGCCCATCTATTGGACAGAAAATAGAAAAATTTAGATAGATTGAGAGAGTTCGCCCAAAAAAAATGATCTTCCAGCGGACTCCGCGCCCTTCTCTGGGGCGGAGAAATAGAAAAATCTAGAGAGAGTGATAAAGAGTTTGTCCAAAAAAAATATATCTCGCTCAAAAGATATAAAAATCTAGAGAGATTGAGAGAGAGTTCGTCCAAAAAAAAAAAATTAAGAGACAATAATATCCAAGCGGAGTCCGCGCCATTCTCTAGGGCGGATAAATAGAAAAATCTAGAGACTGAGAAAGAGTTCGTCCAAAAAAATGACATAAAATAAAAAACAGTGCGCGCATACATTTGCAGAAATAGAGAGAGGAGAGAGTTCATCCAAAATAAATAAATAAATAAAGTATTGATCTCACCAAAAAGATAGAAAAATCTAGAGAGATTGAGCGAAATTTCGCCCAAAAAAAATAATGGTCTCCCAGCGGACTCCGCGCCCTTCGCTTGGGCGAAGAAATAGAAACATCTAGAGAGACTGAGAGAGTTCGCGCAAAAAAATAGTAATCTCTCTATATTTTTACATCGCGAACTGAGAAGAGAGGAGGCGAGGCGAACCGAGGATAAGCGAGGCGAGGAAAGGATAGGCGAGACGGAAAGAGATTAAGCGAGGTGAGGAAAGGATAGACGAGGCGAAAAGAGAGGAAGCGAGGCGAACCGAGAAGAGAGGAGACGAGGCGAGGCAAGCCGGGAAGAGAGGAAGCGAGGCGAGGAAAGGATAGGCAAGGAGAGGTGAGGATAGGCGAGACGACCTGAGAAGAGAAGAAGCGAGGCGAACCGAGAAGAGACGAAGCGAGGCGAGGAAAGCATAGAATAGACGAGGCGAGGATAGGAGTGCGCGCATACATTTGCAGAAATAGAGAGAGGAGAGTTCATCCAAAATAAATAAATAAATAAAGTATTGATCTCGCCAAAGAGATAAAAAAATCTAGAGAGATTGAGTGAAATTTCGCCTAAAAAAAATAATGATCTTCCAGCAGACTCAGCGCCCTTCGCTTGCGTAAAAAAATAGTAATCTCTCTAAATTTTTATATCGCGAACCGAGAAGAGAGGAGACGAGGCGAACCGAGGATAGGCGAGGGGAGGCGAGACAAGGAAAGGATAGGCGAGGCAGAAAAAGATTAAGGGGGTGAGGAAAGGATAGGCCATAATTTTTTATTTTTTTTGGAGATATTAGTTATAATTATATAAATGTTTTCCATGCACTGTATACACCGTAACAAGACGTGAGTATCTTCGTAGTATAACAATTTTTTTGTTAAAATATTAGCTATAATTATACAAATGGATGTTTTCCATGCACTGTATACACCGTGACAAGACGTGAATATCTTCCTAGTATAACAACATGTAGTGGTTCTCTGTTCCACACCTAGAATCTGTAGACGTAGTTTTGATTTACGAAAATGGTGACTCATTTTTATCAGCGAGGATGACTCTTCATGCTAACTCTTGTTATGAATAAAGTTGATCACAGCAATATCCCAAGGCAGGAAGAGGCAGATAAAAAAGATAGGAGGGGAAAAATGTAAGTGTAGATGATGCTAGACAGAAACATATAGACAAAGATGCGTTATCAAATGGGACTTTCAAAATTAAAATGCTTACTTTCCGTCTTTCTTCTCTTTGACAAAGATGCTACAACAAACAAGAAAGAAACATGAAACAGAAGAAAGCAGCAGAGCACCAAACATGATCACATGCTTGATGGAGGAGCTGGAGCAGAATGAAAGACCGAAATACACATCTCTTCTTGAGAGAAAATTCTTAATCTGCAAAGTATTTAGCACATAATCCTTTCATATATCAACAACGGGCAGACACATCAAAGTGTCTGCGTTATTGTTAGGATACATAATTACTCATCCATACGACTCATAAGTCATAACAAGCAGTACACTTTACCATAGTATCTCTCACCAGATATGTTTGAAGACTAGTACAACGAATAAGTTCATTTCAGGACTTTCTTATTCCTCTATTCCACACCAAGCCTCTTCTTCATCTCAACAAGAAACTCACACACCTTTTTCGGGTCAGCAAGAGATTTGGAAACACTCTCCTTCTGCATGCATCTCTTGGCCCATGAAATCAGCTTCGGGCACTCGGCCTCTATGCTGAAGCTTCCAAGTATCTCATAAGCATGAAACCAGCTGTAGAATGTGATAAGAGCAATGTCCAGGAACCCAAATCTCTCGCCCATAAAGTAAGGCTTGTCTCCAAGTTCTCCTTCCAACACCTTCAGGATTTCAATAAACTCCTTCTTTGCTGCCTCCTGCTCCTCTCCTTTCGTAGTCCATATCTTCCTCCCTGCATCATATAACTGCCATTTTCGCAAACATGTTAAATATCTTCATTCGATCATTTTAGGCCATAATTTCAAGGGTGCTTATTAGAAAAAACACCAAAATCATTTTCTTATTCATAAATATCATTTCAATTTGTTCAATATGCAATTCAACCTTAAAGAAAGGTACTTATCCAATTATAAATTGATCCGTTCTCCTCATTATCTGTAACTTATTTTGAGAAAAGAAAAGCTCTTGAAAATTCCTGCTTCATCTATCTCAAGACAATCTAGATCACCTGATCAAGGAGATCTTCACAATCATCAAAGAGATATAATCACAAACCAGATCATGCAAAGCCAAATATAATCACCAAACAGTCAAAAATGAAACATGAAACAAAATCAAGTAAGAAACCAAAGTCACCTGTATCTCCACCATGAAACAAAATTACAAAATGAAACATTTCAAACTAAACGATGAAACGAAGAAGATACTGAAACAGAACAGTACCTTCTTATCAATAAAATCGGCCCAGAATCTGGCCTGGGCTCTCTGGTAAGGATCAGAGGGAAGCAGAGGAGCCTTGTCCTTCCATACCTCATCAATATACTGCACAATGATGAGGGATTCACAGACGGGTTTGCCATTATGGATGAGAACAGGGATCTTCTTGTGGACCGGGTTCATCTTAAGAAGTAGTTGGCTCTTGTTCCTCAGGTCCTGTTCACTGTACTCATACTTGATTCCCTTCTCGGCCAGAGCTACCCTGACCCTCATCCCAAACATGCTCACATACGAGTCCAATAGAACAACCTCGTCCGCCATGGAAACTGTTCACAAAGTTTTTCGAGCTAGCTTGGAGGTATTGCTAGATAACTGGGAGACTGATGAGCAAGAACCCCAAGAAGATTAAGGGGGGTTTTATAGAGGAGTTTGAAGCTTAATTTGCATGTGCTATAGTCGTGGCTGATTTTGAGTTAGGTAGGTCAGTAGGTGCGTGGTGTGGTGTGGTGTGGCGTGTGTCACTCGTTTGCTTGACATGTGTCTGCAATGTTCGAGGCTTCTAGCTTGTTCACGACGATGTGATCGGATAGAGGAAATTGACTGCTCGCGGTAATTGGAAGGTAAAAAATGATGAAGAGAAAATTATGTAGTAATATGTGATCAAATTTACAAATATAAAAAACTCATTTTTAATAATTTTTATATAATAAATTTAAATTGACTGCTTACTGTAATTGGAAAGTCGAATTTGCCAAAAAATGATGAAAATAAAATTGTTTAATAACACATAACTAAATTTATAAATATAAAAAACTCATTTTCAAAAATTTTTATACAATAAAAATAAATGACACAAGCTCAGGCTCATCACCAATAATGTCCAAATTTCATTGTGAAATGACGAAAACACATCTTTTTACATCAAAATTACAAATTTTGTCATAGTCTTCCTTCCTCTTTCCTCTCTCTCTATCTCTCTCTCTCACGTCGACAACAGCAATGGCTGGACGTCAATGACGGTGACGGTTGGACGCCAATGACGACTAGATGCTGACAACGTGGGACGCCGAACGTCGATGATCCTTGGATTCAAACGACAACGAGGTCTTGTCGACGATGCTCAGATCCATCCCGGTTCTTTAGGCACCCGGCCAACAATCTGAATCAGGTCGATCCAGATGCTCGATGACCACGACAACTGTTATTGAATCAAAACCCGATCCCATTCATTTCAAGGTCAACGAGTTCCACCGCCTAATCCAACAATAGCTCGCTTCTCCCTACGCATTCCTCCGCTTGGTTGCCGCAGTGGTTCTTCGATTTTTGATTGCATGTACTGCTTTTGTGCTTTTTCTTTGTTGATTGCGGTGTTTTGGTTAGGAAATTGAAGCTTCAATTAATATTTGGTTGTGTGGAACTAGATGGGCTTCTGTTTTGCTATGTGCTTTAGTTTCGTAGCAATTGATTAGGATTTTGATTAGCTTCAAAATTGCTAATCAAAATCCTAGATCTAGACGAGTATGGTTCATGCTATTGTACACTTGGTAGTAGCAGTTACTATTCAATGGTTAGTAGTGGAAAGGTTTTGAATAGTGACAATAGCAGCTTTGTTTGGTTACGAAGAATTGTCGGAAAAAAATTGCAATAACACCAGCAGTAACAACTTTTTACTCGGCAATAGCACATTTTTGTCTATAGTATAACATGTCGACAATAGCAGCAGTATAAAATGGATTGAAGGGTAGTTTGGTTAAAATATAGTGATAGATGACATGTGAGACATTAAATTGTCCTAATTTGTTAATTTTTGTCTTTAAATGTGTAAAATAATTGATACGGGGAAATTTAGAACCAAAACTTAGAACCTAGACGTAAAGAGAATTTGTTGCAGTGATTGAAGAAGCCTATTAGTTCCAAGGAGCATTCAATATTGATCTTTGAGCTTCCACACCTTGGAGTTGAAGAACATTGATGAAACAACAATTATAGTTAAATATTATAGCTATCTTTATTATTCAAGATTTAATAAGTAGTCTTTTTGTTTTTCCTTCTTTATCTTGTAAAAGGAAGCTTTGTTTTTATTTGTAATCAGATTTTAGTCTTGAGTTTTATCAGAAAATATATACAATTTGATGAAAGAGTTCGTCTCAATTGTTTTAGAAACTCTTATCTCTTAGGTGGATTCCTAGAGTGGCGAGTTTCGTTCTTATTTTCTTGGTAGATTCCTTGAAGTGGCAATCGTGCTCTTATCTCCTCGGTCAATTCTTGGAGTGGCGAGCCAATCTATCCCAGAGATGTGCTCCCTGTAATAGTCTTTATTTTAGTCTCTCACCGCAGTGATTTTTCCAGTATCAATAATGTGTAAAGGATATGTTTTTAATGTAAAAGCAATCTCTCAATACAAAGAAGAAGATTAGAAAGAATTCTAAAAAAAAATATAGCTGATCTCTTGGAAAAGGGGTTGATAATTGTAACCAAAATTATCTCCCTGTTGGGTAAAAATTGTAAATAAATATGTACCCAACATAACTTTACCCTATCTTATTAACTATGATAGAGTTTTAATTATGTCTGGTTCTACCCATTCAGAATAAAGTAAATTCCTTAATTACAACCCTCGTTTCCAAGAGAATACCCTTTGATTCTAAATATAAAGTAACAAACGAAGCATGTGTGTTTTCAGAGGGGAACTTGGCTTTGAAAGGACCAAGGATTTAGTTTTAGGTGTGGTTGTATCCATATTTGAATCCATACTGCTTACATACCCTTGTGAAGGGATCAAACCAATGTAGTTCGAAAGGTTTGATTATGGATTTGATTCTCTAGTACTTCAGGAATTTGGCCAGAGTTATTTGGATTGAACGAATTTGACTGGTGGTGTTAAGGATTCTGTTTTGAATTGTGGTTGCATCTAGTGGGTTGCTAGACTACCTACGTACCCCTTTGTGGGATCAAACTGACCGTAGTTAAAAAGAGGTTTGTAGGTTTTATGGCTTAATGCCGGCTTTTGGTTTAACAGATGTATTTTGAATTCGTTAACTGTATTTCTTGTGGACACCCAATTTGGTAGAGTGTCTGTTGATTTGACTTGGGCACCCAGATCGGGTGATGCAGCAATGTGACAAAAAGGTTTGAATGGTTTTGGCCACAACCCTTGATAGCGACGTAAGTGATCTCCACGTGTAAGCGGACTGCCCCTTCATGTGGACTCCGCGTGTACCCTTGTGAGCGGGCTCGGCGTGTACACTTGTGAGCGGGCTCTGCGTGTACACTTGTGAGCGGGCTTTGCGTGTATGTTTGTGAGAGGACTTCGCGTGTATGTATGAGAGCGGACTCCGCGTGTATGACTATGAGCGGGCTCCGGGTATATGTTTGTGAGCGGAATCCTCGACTTGCTTCATCTTCTGCATGAATGGATCTCGCCTTGCCTGTGACGTCATCTAGCCCCGCCTGGGCTTAGGGCTTCTGGATATTAGCTCGTCACCCCTTAGGGCCTCTGCTTTGATGTGGAGTCACCTCGTCACCCCTTAGGGTTTCTGCTTTGAGACGAATGCGACCTCGCCACCCCTTAGGGCCTCTGCTTTGATGTGAAGTCACCTTGCCACCCCTTAGGGTTCCTTCTTTGACACGAATGCAACCTCGCCACCCCTTAAGGTCTCTGCTTTGATGTGAAGTCACCTCATCACCCCTTAGAGTTCTTGCTTTGACACGAATGTTGGCTCGCCACCCCTTAGGGTTCCTGCCTTGGCGTGAATGTTGGCTCGCTACACCTTAGGGTTCCTGCCTTGGCGTGAATGTTGGCTCGCCACCCTTTAGGACTTTAGCCATCTCACGAGGTCTTATTTACACACGAACTCTGCTTGGCAGGACTTTGTCATCTTTTCCTTGATTTCGTCGTCTTTTCCTTGATGAAGTTGATGAGATTGTACAAACCACATAACTCCAAACGTCTATCCATGTCTGGTTGGGAGTTGGACTTGAGGAAACTGCTCTTCTCTTCTATAAATTGATATATGTCATCTCCTTCTCTTTGATCTGGTCAAGGATTCTTCTAGTCGTTAAGGGTGAGTTCATGTTCTTCATATTCACGTTACTTGTTTGTTTCCTTCCCCTTGCATGGCTTGTCATGCGAGATGCAAGGCCATATGTTTGCTCTAACAAGGGGGAAGGGGGCGAGGTCATCTCGCCTTCTTTTTGGTGACTACCTCGCGAGGTCATCTCGCGTTAAGGGAGATGGCTTTGCTTCCGGGCTTCCGGCGGAGTGACACAAAAAGATAAAGGTGCTGCAAAAAAAAGTTAGAATGGGGGCTCCACCTTTGTTTGGTTCGCCACATTTCTTCTGCCCTGTTTTCTTCTTCTGCGTTTCGCCTTCTTTATCTCTTTGGTTCATTTCGTCTTCTGTGTCCCTCGCGCTCTATCCCTATGTTCTTCTTCTATGTGTCTCTTTATATAGAGTGCACGGTTTGGAAGATTGAGTTCACATTGGACTTTGTTGTCCAGCTGTTTGCAAGAGTCACAATTGAACTCAAAAGCATTGTGCATGTAGCACAAGAAAAATATTTATATATTTTTAAATCCATTTTCTTTTTCTTTTTAATTATATATTATTTATTTTTTTATGTCGATCAACAGTGCCCCCTCAAGTTTTGTACGTAGAACCTGCTTTCTGCGCGCAACTTGACCTGAAATTGCTTTCTTCTAACTTTTTTTTTTTTGATGTCATAATCTCAGGTAATGGATGCATATGGCCGTATCTCATGCGAAGCAGCTTTGGACAAATATGGCAGGGTGGTAGGAAAGAGCATAGAATACATGAGATCACGGCCTTTGAATTCCATCAGTGTTGATGACGCTCCTAGAGACATCATTACCTTGGTAACAGAAGTTGAAATGAACTCAGGCTCCCTTACATTTTGTCAAGATTTGAAGGATCAAGTGATAAGAACAACCCGTAACTTTTCCCCTGTATTTAAAGGGCATTCTTTGGAGAAGGTGAATAATCAACATGATGGAGTCCCTTTCGTTTTTGAAGAGAACTTCTATCCGGTACTTTACAAGATGATAAGTATCAAAGAAGATTGGTCATCGAGCCTTTGTTTCTGAGGTTGCGCTACATTTGAGATAGGCATCATGGAGTGGACGGAATTCGTTCTAGCCAATTTTGAAGATGTCTTGAATCAAGGTGGAATATATGGTGCCGTTGACATCTCTCAATATCCCTATCATTATTGCTCCAACGTATGGAAAGCATTCCTGGAATTATGGAGTCCTTTGACAAATACTTTACATCATGGAAATGGAGAAATGAGTATATCATTATGGGATCTGAAGATGCTTGGTGGCTTGCCGATTTCAGGGATTCTCTATGGCTGCAACAAAATGGTCCATACCCTGCTACGCTTTCTGAGCTTTTGTGCGTACATTTCCGATTATGCATCTTGAGTAAGCAGAAATTTGTCCGTTGGGGAGAGTGGGTTAGACATTTTTATAGAGGGCAACTGCTGTACTCAGGTTATGGAGAAGACACGCAGTGCATAAGCCATACGCAACGTGCAAAATTCATGGGTTTCTGGCCTACTTTAATAATTTCAAAAGAAGGGGTGCTGGCTGCGTTCTTAGCTTATTGGCTAAACAGGTTTGTTTTTCCTTCTTATCATTATATAATTAGACCTGAAACCTTTCACATGACATGTTTAATGGCTCAAGGAATCTGAGTGTCTCTTGCGCTAGCAGTGTTGGGCCATATTTATCATAGCCTTGGGCAAATTGTGACCGATCCACGAGGGCCTGGAGAGTCACGAAGTTGCTTCCCTGTTCATTATGTGATTGGTTGGTTGGGAGAACACTTTGACTATTTATATAGTCGTCATGCCGACAGCGAGTTCCCTGGAGACTATCCCCAGTTAAAGAGATATGCAGGAATTAAAGCTCAATATTTCAATATCACAAGAGCTCGACTTGTTTTTAGGGTCAAAGGCTCTGTAGAGTATCGTCCTAGTCCCTTTATTGAATCAAGGGGTTACTTTTTGATTGACGATGGGAACTTGTCTAAAGAACACTTTGACTCGCTGATTTGTGTACGTTCTTCATTACTTCCTGTACGAATTGGTGATGAGCTTTGGTTAGAGCCATACTATCTCAATAGATTCGCTCGTCAATTTGGCTTTGATCAAGGGATTCCAGCCAACAAACTTCAATTCAAAATTGAGGAGAGGAGCAAATGTGGCATTGAAGATTTAGCAAAAGCGTAATTTAAACTCCTTAGAACTGATACCGGTTCCCGTTTTTATATTCCCCGTTCTTCTTATAAGGGGATGTGTACCTAGACTTATTGCAGGTGGGATGTCAGCATGTGCTCCCTATCTTGGTCGGTCCATGTCTTTTGTTTACCTGACCCTGAAGAAACGTGTTCTCACCAAGTAGAATAGTATTTTCCCGCCAGAATCCCTTAAAGGTGTATTCGCTGGCGGACCAGGAAAAATACTTTTTTCTGACTTTGAGGAAATTAAGAGATCCAGCTGTTTATCCCGGAAGTACTTCTCTTTTCATGAGCAAGAAAAATCATAGAACAAAACTTGATAAGGAAAGTCCGGACAACAAGCAAGCTCGGTACGATGATCTCGCAGATGACATTGGATCACCGCCGACTAAACATGCCTCGCGTAATGGCGACACAACCGCTATCTCGAAGTTGAAATCAATGGTGGTACATGACCTGATTTCAAAGTCACGAAGTCAACATGACCTGATTTCAAAGCCACGAAGTCAACATGACCTGATTTCAAAGCTGTGAAGTCAACATGACCTAATTTCATGGCCGCGAAGTCCCGAACCAAGTTTAAAGGACTTGCAAAAGCCAAGATCTACGTCGAAGCAAGTAGAAACCGAGTGTAAGGATGCAGGATGCAAGCCATATGTTCCTGAATCAAGAAGGAAGAAACTGTTGCAGAAAGGGTATAGCATTAGACCCTCCTTGAAAGAAGTAGATCAAAACCCGCGTCAGTCCACTTCACAGGAGAATCCACGCTAGTCCACTTCGCAGGAGAATGCTTTGGGGTTTCCTCAAAACGTACCAGAGCCGCTTATGAAGGATTTGGTATTGAGGTTACCATCCCTTGAACCTAAAAACTTGGAATCAATCTGTGAGAAGACTCAACATGATGTGGAGCCATCATTGATTGGAACAAAGCTAGGATTACTTTTGCTAACATGGAAAGAACCAACTCAGTTGAGGGAGTCAGGACCGGAAGCAGAGGGTTTTAGCATATCACCAAGAGATCATTCTGACTCTAAAAGTGGTAGTACAGAGCCAGTGGATCCTGACGCATGCGAGCCTGGAGATGAAGGTATTTGTCAGCTAAATGAAACTTCATCTATCTTACGTATGATTTTCAACTCAGGCCCAAACGAGCGCTGGGGTGATTTTATTATCTCAGAGGTGGAAGACATTTTACGTAAGATAAGCTTGTCTCAACCACTAGAACTCATTACTGATTGTCACGGCGAGGTCCAGAAGTCACTTGAGATGTTGGGACCAGTGATTAGGTCTTATGGATCCGGTCAGGATGGATTTGAAAGGTTTGTTGAAAATGTAAGCAAAACCTTTGAATTGGCGGATATGATTTCCAAGAGCTCGCGTGTTGTTGAGGAGTGTTCCAAAATAGATGTTGAACACATATGTGATTTGATAAGCAGCCATGAAGAATGTCATCGTACCAAGGCAATGTTAGGCTTGGAATTGTCGGGCCTTAACCAGGAATTTGAGGTTTTGAGGGCCAAAGAAGAGCATGTTATAAAGGCAAAGCATCAAGCACAACAATTATGTCAAAAATATGAGCTCGCGAAGGAACATCTTGAAGAGAGGATCGCCTTCTTGAAAGACTCTGCTGATCAAGAAAACAGGCGGGATGAAGAACTTCGCCAGGCAAGGATGGAAGCTAAGGAAAACCAACTTGTAGAATTCGAGCTCCTCAAAAGTTCACACGAAGCTCAGGAAGAGGAGTTCAAACGGCTAGTCAATTCTTTAAGGACCTTTGGCGAGACGTAAGCATGAGACCGTGTGCGGACTGCGCGTCTTGCCTCGTTGCCTTCCCTTTGCATGGCTATTTTGTCTTGCGAGGTCATTTTATCTTCATGTGTTATTTTTTTCCTTCCTGTCTTGCTTTGTTATTTCTTTGTTACTTCGCTTGGAAGATTTGGTAAGATGCAAAAGAATTTGTTTTGAACATTGACTTTTTTATTTATCATGTGTACACATATACAAGGAATACGTCTTGGCGAGGCGGGATATTTGAGCCCGCGTGTCTTGCTGCCAGTATTCTTCTCTTTCTTGACTTGTGGACTTGTACTTGGTGTATGCTCAACTTTTGATACCATTATCCAATGATAATGGATTTGTCAAACTATCCTTTTTTTACCTGTTTACAATCATAAGAGAGAAAATGATTAGTTTGAAAATATGGCTAGATCTAGTTTGCCACCAGACTGCCTACATATCCTGTGAAGGAATCAAGCCAAACGTAGTTCACCCGTTTGATTTTGGGTCAAGATTTTTTTGAAAACTTTTTTTCGCAGCTGGATCCAGTTTTAAAACTAGATTGCCTTCGTACCCTATGAAGGGATCAAGCTACATGTAGTTCGCCTGATTGATTCAGGATGATTTTTTTGGTGGGGTGGCTGCATCTAGCTTTTCAGGACTAGACTGCCTACGTACCCCCTTTTGGGGGATCAAGCCATCGTAGTTCAAGAGGTTTGTGCTCTAACTTTTGCCCGGACCGCCCTCCCGGCTTATCAGTCCAGCGAGCTTTAGAAGGCGTAGAACTTTTTCACAAACTTCCCACTGACACAAGGGTAGATACAATCTCAGTCTGTATTTGAAAGCTCATATGCGCCTTTGGTGAAGACTTTGGTGACTACATATGGACCTTCCCATTTGGGCTCAAACTTTCCTTTTGACTTCCTGGTAACGATGATGGGCTTTCGGATTGTTAAGACCAAGTCGCCTATTTTGAATAACCTGAACTTAACTCTCTTGTTGAAAGCCCCTGCAATTTGAGCCTGGTAAATCTCGAGTCTTTGTTGCACTGCAAGTCTCTTCTCATCGAAGGCTTCAAGCTCTACAAGCCTGACTTGTGTGTTTTCATCTGGATTTGTCAACCTTGTAGCTATCCTCAAAGAAGGCAATTGGACTTCTAATGGCAGTACTGCTTCAGAGCCGTAAACCAGGTTGAATGGAGTACAACCGGAGCCGTAAACCAGGTTGAATGGAGTACAACCGGTTACTATGCGAATAGTGGTCCGATATGCCCACAATGCCTTAAGGAGGCGATCATGCCAGTCTCTCTTGTTTGTTGAGACCATCTTCTTTAGGATGTTGCAAAGTACCTTATTGAAGGCCTCTGCCTGGCCATTAGCTGTCGAGTTATAGCTAGATGGAAATGCATGTTGAATTTTATACTTTTCACACATGGTAACCATGGCTCTGCACTTGAAGTATGAGGTGTTGTCAGATATTATTTTGGAGGGAACTCCGAAGCGATAGATGATTTAGAAAAGTAGTACGATGCAGCCAATATGTACTAATGCAGGCGTGAGGATTTAGGAGCTATGATTCCCACAACGTCCAACCCCCATGTTTTGAAGGGGTATGAGAGAGACGTGGGATGAAGAGGTAATAGAGGCCGGTGTATAAAATCCTCATGTAGCTGGCAGGCCTTGCATGACAGTGCGTAATTTACTGAGTCTTGTACCATCGACGGCCAGTAATAGCCTATTCCTTTTAACTTGGCTGCTAATTTTGGACCAGCCTGGTGGGTTCCGCATATTCCAGCATGGGCTTCTTTAAGAGCTTCTGCTCCCTCTTCTTTTGAGAGACACCTTAAGAGTATCTCATCGAAGGACATCCTATACAAAGTGTCACTAAGGTAGGTGTATCGAGGTGTCGTCCGCCTGACGTAGACTCTTTTCTTTGGATCTGTAGGTAGCATGCCTGACTGACAATACTTGATCATGTCCATTTGCCAATCGGATTCTTCTTTGACTTCGAACCCGGAAACCACATGTACTTTGTTGACGCCCTCCATTCGTCGTCGTTCCCCAACCGTAATCTGGATGTCCCTCTCGTCAAGTTGGATTAAAGAAGCTGCCAGGTTAGCCAATGCATCTGCTTTGTCATTCTTTGATCTGGGAATGTGGCTAACATCTATGTTTTGAAATTGTCCCATAAGGTACTTGACCCGTTGGTGGTATGGGACAAGGCTCTCATTTTTGACCGCATATTCGTCATTCACTTGTCTGACGATTAGTTGGGAGTCACCGAACACTTGTAAGGAGTCAATCCTCATCTCTAAGGTGATCTCGAGGCCAATCATGAGTGCTTCATATTCTGTAACATTATTTGAACATAAAGCCATTAGAAAGAATGAGTAGGGGACTATACCGCCAAAAGGCATGATGAACACGATGCCAGCTCCAGCTCCTTGTTTTCTAGCTGCCTCGTCGAAGTACAACTGCCATGAGGGAGTCTCGGTTGAGAAGATGTTTTCATCTGGCAAGTCTTTGGGTAATTCATGATCATCTGGCACTAGGTGTGCCGCCAAGAAGTCTGCAAGTGCCTGCCCTTTTGTCGCCTTTTGGGGTACATACTTTATTTCGAACTCTGAGAGGATCAGAGACCATTTAGCAAGTCTACCTAAGGGCATGGGCTTTATCATCAAATACTTTAATGGATCAGCTCTGGATATCAAAGTGACGCTGTGAGCGAGCATATAATGCCATAATTTTTGAACGGCAAAGACTAGAGCTAAGCAGATCTTCTCTATTGGCGTATAATTGCGTTCAGCCTCTACTAATGTCCGACTTAAAGAGTAGAGAGCGTTTTCTTTCCCCTCATCATTATTTTGTTCCAGCAATGCCCCCAAGGAGTGATCAAGAGCTGCTATGTAGAGGATTAAAGGTTTCCCTTTTATAGGCGTCATTAGGACCGGTGGGTTGAGCAAGTATTGCTTGATACTATAGAATGCATTTTGACATGCTTGATCCCAGATGAAATGTACCTCTTTCTTCATTAGTCTTGAAAATGGCTTGCACCTTCCAGAAAGATTTGATATAAACCTTCTTATGTAGGCGAGTCTTCCTTGCAATCCTCTTAACTCTCAAAGATTTTTTGGCGCTGGCATTTCCTTATTGCCGTGATTTTGGTAGGGTCGACCTCGATTCCTCGGTATCTAACAACAAAGCCAAGGAATTTTCTAGACGTGACCCTGAAGGCACATTTTAAAGGGTTCATCTTCAGTTGGTATTTCAGAAGCCTCTCAAAGACTCACCTCAGGTCAGCTAGATGGTATTGCCTTCTTCTTGTTTTGACCACCAAGTCATCAACATAACACTCAACGGTGTTGTGTACCATATCGTTAAAGGCGTGAGTCATTGCTCTTTGATAAGTTGCACCTGCATTTTTCAAGCCGAATGGCATTACTGTGTAGCAGTATACTGCTTTTGGTGTACGAAAGGCTGTGAGCTCCTCGTCCTCAGGTGTCATCTTGATTTGATTATAACCTGAAAAACCGTCCATGAAGGACAAGGCGCCGTATCCAGTTGTGGCATCCACTAATAATTCCGTGATTGGAAGTGGGAACTCATCTTTTGGACAAGCATAATTGAGGTCCCTATAGTCGACACAAATACGAATTTGCCCGTTCTTTTTCTTGACGGGTACAATGCTAGCAAGCCATGTGGGGTATTAACTTCTCAAATGAAACCGACATTGATGAGTTTGTCGACCTCAGATTCAATTTGAACAGCAAGCTATGAGCGGAAGCGTCAGGGAGCTTGTTTCACCCATGGTTTTCCTTTTGCAATGGCAAGCTTATGGACAGCTAAGCAAGGGTCCAAGCCAGGCATGTCTTGATAGCCCCATGCAAACACGTCTTTGTATTCTTCTAGAAGATTCTTGTAGTCTTAAAATTCTTCTGGAGTCAAAAGAGCGCTCACAAATATAGGTTTTGGGTCTTCATTGGTTCCTAAATTTATTTCTTCGAGCTCATCAACTATCGCTTGTCCTCCATCTTCTATCTGGGGCGGGGCAGGTTGGGCACTATCGATGAATTCGTATTCTTCTTCATCTTCATCTTGATCTTCTTCGATGGAAGTGCAGTTTGTTGTTACAGATCCCTCTATGCTCTCGTCCACCTGTTTAGCCATGAGCACCCTTTATCATTTGAGCTTCCACTTTCTGTTCTCTTGTGATTTGGGATGAATTTCCTCCAATCGTTGAAACACAAAAACTCGAGGTTGGGGCTCTTTCGTAAGGCGTTGAAGGACAGACAGACGAGGCCGACCTTTTTGTGTCATGTCTTCATCACGGAACATAGTTTTCTCAAGATCCGTAAGGACACCTGTCTCAGAGGAATCTGACTCAGGAACTTCTACCTTAAGCATGCCATTTACCTGCTTAACCGTGATCTTTAGGGGAATGGCTTTTAAAGCCGCCTTTCTACTCCCAAGGTTAATCTTTAGAGGGCCTGATGCTTGCTTTTAATTTCTGCTTTTGAAAGAAACAAACTGTTTATGCCTATTATGCCCATTATTGAGTGTTGTAGAGATCATAATACCGCTCTTTGGGATAAACTGGTCAATTTTACGAAGATGTCGCGCATAGCTCGTCATGAGTGTCTCCATTATGTCCTTGATAGGCGTCATTGCCTTTTGCCCGGGTTCTCGCTGGTCTTTTTTCACATACCTGAAGACCATCTTTGGCTTTGATACTTCTGAGCTTGGAGCCTTTTCTTTTAAGGACAATGCTTGGGGAGTTACTCTGACTCGGGATCTTAATGGCTTTGGCACTTCCTGCTTTCTTGCTTCTAACACAGGTCTGGGAGCTTCTTTTATGCCAGGGCCATTCGATGACTTGTAGAATTTAGAATCTGAGTAATTTACCTCTTCGCCTTTGAAATGATCTGTGTCTGCTACGACCGTTTTGACCTTTCCATTTTCCAACCCCTTAAAGCATTGGTGTAGTGTGGAAGGGACGATACTAATTATGGAGCCATGGGCGCCCTAACAATACGTTGTAAGAGGTAGGAGTATCAATCACGTGAAACAAAGCGGTTGAGAGCAGCTCTTTGATCTCCATTTGTAGGACAATTGTGCCCATTGCTTTTTGACCAGCTTGGATGAAACCTTGGATGGTGAGCATGGACATGGTGAGCTATTTAGCGTTCATTCCCATGATATGTAGCATTTTGAGAGGTAACAAATTCACAGGCGAGCCACAGTCGAGTAATATTGTATTGATCGTCATATTACCCACAAGCCCTGTAACATAGAGAGGTCTTTTATGATGTTCTACTTTTAACAGCAAATCCTTTTTCAAGAACGAGATGCAATTCCTGCAATGAGGACAAACTCTTGTAGTAGTTGTATTGACTTCGACAACGTATTCTTTATACAATTCTGGGCTTAGCAATGCCTCAATCAATGCTTCTCTGAACTCCCTTGTCATACACAGGATGTCATACACACTTGAAGGTGATGGGATACGTTTCAGGTGTGACAACACATCACATTTGCTCTTTTGAGGAGGCTCTTTTGATGCAGCTTTTATCTTGTCAGTGACCTTCTTTGCGTCGTTTTTACCCTATACTTCATGGGCTGTGATTAGTCCTTCTTTTGAGCTGGTGGTGGAAGTACCAAGCTAGAACGTAGCTGGACTTCTTGTACATTTTCAACCTCTGTATCTGAGTTGGGAGGCGAGATGGTATTAATGGTTACCATGCAACATTGAAGCGTGTCTCCCTCTTCCTTGCTTTCATGAGTGCGGAGCCCGCCTGTGTGCGGACTTCGCGCCCTTTTCAAAGAATTTTTTGGGTAAGAATTCTGCAAGGGTGATTGGAGTTCTTAACGGCTGCTTGTATTGCTCCATGTCTTGGTCTTCAATTTTCCTTGCGGCTCTCCCTTTCTTCTTATTCTTTAAAAATGACCTCCGCCGGTATTTGTTTGAGCGAGGTGGAGGGGTCTTCATAGTAGAGGGGCGAAGTTGCCTTGTATTGCTCTCTACTATGCTCCATTCTTCATCTGAGTCTTCCAACCCGTTTGAATCCTCCCATACATCAAAACTTGGTGTTGTCATGAGCTCGTACAGGGATGGAATATTAGGGTTTCCAGGGCGAGGCATGTCTGGATGTGCCTTGACAATTGTGACCTCGTCATCGACCTTGAAGGCAACCGATATAGCACCATCCGGTCTAGATGAACCAATGGTTGTTACATTTGTGGTTGTTGTCACGATCTCATTTTTGTTGATCATATCTTGGATTTTGTTCTTAAGAACGTAGCAACCCTTCAATGTATGACCCACTAGGCGGTGGTACCGACAATATTTTGGATCATTGGTCTTGTTCATTTCGGTAGGTCGTTTTGATTCAGGAAGTTTATTACTTTCTGATGCAATGAGTTCATCGAAAATCACTTCAACATCCTCATCATCAAATGAATAAGTGACTTTTTTCCTTACATCTAGTGTGAGTTTGCAAGGTCGATCAATTTGCACCATGTTGCTGTCATTTTTGCTTTTGACACTATCATTTTTCCTTTGGTTGTTTTGGACAGTGTCCTTTTTCCTTTCATTCATGACGAATGTTGCCATTGTCTCTCCTTTCTTGATGACCGTCTTCTTGGAATCATTCTTCTTATCCACAATTTGAATTTTTGCGGATGACTTTTGGCGAGCAACTTGCCTTTCCACATTGCTTGCCTTTGAGACCAGAGCATCAAAAGTTTGAGGCTCTGCTGTGCCAACATACGTTGCAATCTCTGGGAGGAGGTTATTAGCACACATTTGAACAATGGAGGTCTTAGATAACTTGTTAGGACATTGGAGATTGAGACTTCTCCACATTGTGATGAATTCAGTGGAACTTTCTCCAACTCTTTGTCTTGTGTCTGCCAAGTCAATAATGGAGACTTTCTTCTTAGAGATGACGAATTGTGTCAAAAACGCTCTTTGCATACCATCTCATGTTTAAATGGAACCTGGCTCTAGTTGGGTGTACCATGTAAATGCAGCACCTTTGAGGGATTGCACAAACTGTCTGTCCAAGAAGGCATCAACTTGTGAAGTTTCACCACAAGCAGAATAGAAGTGAGCTAAATGCTCTCGAGGGGAGCTATTTATTCCATCAAACTTGTCGAATGTTGGCCTTTGATATCCCTTGGGGAAAGGTATCGCGTCATAGTGGTCTGGATATGGCTTGCGGTATCCAAGGACCGGTGTAGACAAAGATAATTGGAAGTCTCTGATCCCTTCGGCGATCATGTTCCTAATCCCTTCAGGTGAGAGTGAATTCTCGTTATCCTTAACGAATGAAGGTTCAGGACGTCTATTATTCATGAGTGCAGCACATTTTGCTACAAGCTCAGCAACCTCGGCCTCTTTTTCAGCCACTCTCCTTCTCGACTCGCTTTCGATATCCGCTATCCTCTTGGCCTCGATTTCTCTTTCTATTTGCCTTTGTAGATAATCACGTTCAAGTTTAGCTAATTTCTTTGTCGGCTCCTCCATCTGCTGTTTTAACTGCTCTTCTGGGCTTGACGAGCTTACCATAAGAGCTTGAACATTGTCGGAATCAGAGTCACAGCTCTCGCTAGACCTGCCAACTGATTGAGGTACCAATGTATGCTAGGAAACCTCAGTTGGGGCCAAAGTCTCATATAAGGGATTAACCTTCCATGAGACAAATGAATGATTATCTTTTAGAGACGAATACCCTTCTTCTAGCATAGCACTTGCTGTCGATGCTTCGAGCATCCTCCTTCTAGCCATATTGCGAGTAATTGGTCCCGTGTAGGAATCATCTCCATAAACAGGATACTCTTTTGTCTTGGACCCCCTTGACCTCGCTGGTCCTCCTGTTGGTGTATCAAGAGCTTTTGAAATTTCCTCCGCCAACTTCTTTGGGTCAAGTTCTTGACTAGTTGTTGTTGGCTGTGAGGACGTTGTGGAACTTTATGAGCCTTGGGGGGGGGGGGGAAGTTGAGGTTCATGCTCATCCCCTCCCTTGGTGGAAGTCACCATCACAGTTTCCACACTCGAAAGATTGACCCGCATGGTGCCTATCATAATATGGCTTTGTTGGGGGGTCTTTACTTCCTTTGAGGGGGGTTTTACTCCCTCCTTATTAGGTTTTGATTGAGCAATTTCTGCCATGATGGCTTCCACTGCCTTGGCTTGGGCATTTCTCTTCCTCTGAGCTCTTGCTACACGCTTTTTCTGATTTCTCAAAGCATTCTTGGAGGCAGCTTTGAAAGTTTGAGTCTTCCTGGTACTCACGCCTAGCTTGTCTTGTTTTTCTTCAAGCTTCGCCTTTGTACAAGTGACAGGAACGTGGCCGATCACGAATGTCATGCCACGACCAGTTCGGTTTGGGTGAGCAGCAGTTGTTGGGAGCTTGTGAAAGAAAACAGTTACTTGTGGTGTCATTGTTTTGTTTTTCCTGAAACACAAGCAATAGGTTTAGTGACTTTATAAAAGAGATGAAAAGGAAAATGAATCCCCAGCAGAGTCGCCAAAAACTATGTTGGTTAAAAATTGTAAATAAATATGTACCCAACATAACTTTATCCTATCTTATTAACTAAGATATGGTTTTAATTATGTCTGATTCCACCCATTCAGAATAAAGTAAATTCTTTAATTACAACCCTCGTTTCCAAGGGAAGACCCTTTAATTCTAAATATAAAGTAACAAACGGAGCATGTGTGTTTCCGGAGGGGAACTTGGCTTTGAAAGGACCAAGGATTTGGTTTTAGGTGTGGTTGTATCCAGATTTGAATCCTGACTGCTTACATACCCTTGTGAAGGGATCAAACCAATGTAGTTCGAAAGGTTTGATTATGGATTTGATTCTCTGGTGCTTCAGGAATTTGGCCAGAGTTATTTGGACTGGACGAATTTGACTGGTGGTGTCAGAGATTCTGTTTTGAATTGTGGTTGCATCTAGTGGGTTGCTAGACGACCTACGTACCCCTTTGTGGGATCAAACCGACCGTAGTTCAAAAGAGGTTTGTAGGTTTCATGGCTTAATGTCGGTTTTTGGTTTAACATATGTATTTTGAATTCGTTAACTGTATTTCTTGTGGACACCCAATTTGGTAGAGTGTCTGTTGATTTGAATTGGGCACCCAGATCGGGTGATGCAGCAGTGTGACAAAAAGGCTTGAATGGTTTTGGCCACAACCCTTGATAGCGACGTAGGTGATCTCCGCGTGTAAGAGGACTGCCTCTTCATGCGGACTCCACGCTTATGTCGGTAAGCGAGCTCCGCATGTACACTTGTGAGCGGGCTTCGCATGAATGTCTGTGAGAGGACTCCGCGTGTATGTCTGTGAACGGACTCCACGTGTATGACTATGAGCGGGCTCCGCATGTATGTTTATGAGCGGACTCCCCGACTTGCTTCATCTTATGCATGAATGGATCTCGCCTTGCCTGTGACGTCATCTCGCCCCGCCTGGGCTTAGGGCTTCTGGATATTAGCTCGTCACAACTTAGGGCATCTACTTTGATGTAGAGTCACCTTGCCACCCCTTAGGGTTCCTACTTTGAGACGAATGTGACCTCGCCACCCCTTAGCGCCTCTGCTTTGATGTGAAGTCACCTTGCCACCTCTTAGGGTTCCTGCTTTGACATGAATGTGACCTCGCCACCCCTTAGGGTCTCTGCTTTGATGTGAAGTCACCTCGCCACCCCTTAGGGCCTCTGCTTTGATGTGAAGTCACCTTGCCACCCCTTAGGGTTCCTGCTTTGACACGAATATGACCTCGCCACCCCTTAGGGTCTCTGCTTTGATGTGAAGTCACTCGCCACCCCTTAGAGTTCCTGCTTTGACACGAATGTTGGCTCGCCACCCCTTAAGGTTCCTGCCTTGGCGTGAATGTTGACTCGCCACCCCTTAGAGTTCCTGCCTTGGCATAAATGTTGGTTCGCGTCTTGGCGTGAATGTTGGCTCGCCACCCTTTAGGGTTCCTGCCTTGGCGTGAATGTTGGCTCGCCTTTGCTTTAGGACTTTAGCCATCTCGCGAGGTCTTCTTTACACACGAACTCTGCTTGGCAGGACTTTGTCATATTTTCCTTGATTTCATCTTCTTTTCCTTGATGAAGTTGATGAGATTATACAAACCACATAACTCCAGACGTCTATCCTTGTCTGGTTAGGAGTTGGACTTGAGGAAACTGCTCTTCTCTTCTATAAATTGAGATATGTTGTTCCTTCTCTTTGATCTGGTCAAGGATTCTCCGAGTCGTCAAGGGTGAGTTCATGTTCTTTAGATTCGTTTACTTGTTTGTTTCCTTCCCCTTGCATGGCTTGTTATGCGAGATGCAAGGGGGCGAGGTCATCTCGCCTTTTTTTTGGTGACTACCTCGAGAGGTCATCTCTCGTTAAGGGAGATGACTTTGCTTCCGGGATTTCGGCGGAGTGACACAGAAAGATAAAGGCACTGCAAAAAAAAAATAGTTAGAATGGGGGCTCCACCTTTGTTTGGTTCTCCACTTTTCTTCTGCCCTACTTTCTTCTACTGCGTTTCGCCTTCTTTCTCTCTCTGGTTCGCTTCGCCTTCTGTGTCCCTCGCGCTATGTCCCTGTGTTCTTTTTCTCTGTGTCTCTTTATATAGAGTGCACGGTTTGGAAGATTGAGTTCGCATTGGACTTTGTTGTCCAGCTATTTGCAAGAATCACAATTGAACTCAAAAGCATTGTGCATGTAGCACAAGAAAAATATTTATATATTTTTAAATCTCTTTTCTTTTTCTTTATATATATATATATATATATATATATATATATATATTTTTTTTTTTTGTCGATCAACACTCCCTGACGCCTTAACCAGAGAATTAGCAATGTTCAGCAGAAGTGAAGGAAGCGATGAAGGTCGTAATCCTAGAAACAAAAGACCAAGAAAAGAACTAGAACAACCAAAAGAAATCGAAAGGGTTCTTAATAGTTTCTTGTTGTGTCCTAAAAGACCAGCCACAACTGACCAATCCCATGGCAAAGGATTGGCTAGCCTGTCTCAAATGACAGACGGTAAAGGCTTAACAAGACCGTTGATGGCTGCTGCTTTGCCAAAAAGCAGGCTTACTCCTAAAGGAGTCATAAATGTTCATGGTTACCAATTAAATACTTTTCCTGAACCAATTTTTTGTTGTGGCAAAAAATTAGTTTTCTACCAAAAAGCATTGCTCGATAATCTAATGTTTGTCTTTCAGGAAAGTGACTTAGGACTCATGGTTCAATCGCTTCAAGCTCTGTCAGAAGAGTTGCATGAAGTGCACCAAGGGAATAAACAACAGAGTGTTGTCCCAGTGAATATGTTTAAGGTAAAGTACCTTGAAGGTCCATAAGGTGCTAGAGTCCATGTTCTAGCATTAAAAGAATTAGAGTGGTTCAAATTACATAATAGCATTGGAATTCATTATTGTTACCGAGTCATGTTCATAATCTGTGGACAAAATCAAACGACCATCTAAAGGGATTGCCTGCCATTATTGTCAATACAGTAAAGAATGTTAGAAAGTCAAACTGCATTCTTAGGCTTAAGTTCATATCCACACCTCCTGAGTGGGTGCAGAAGAAAAATGGTCAACCTAACTCTAGTATCCCATGGATGAAAGTCATGTCCCTGGAATATATCAAGAAAATTATTGAGGATGATCAAGAGAATACTTATCTTGCATATGGAGAACAAATAATTTTTACCGTCTATGACCATCCTGAGGTCATTAGCAGTGATTTGTTTTTATCTCTCAAGAAAAAGGAAATTGATTCCGCCTTAGCATGTGCTCAGTGGATTAAAAAGATTGAAAATGACAAGCACTACAAGGTGTATGAAGATACAGACATGGAAGAAAATGAAAGAAATGCACGAAGCATATATGAAGATCTTGTATTGGGCAATAATTTTGAAGATTTCGAAGACATATGATCTTTTCCTTAGCAAGAAGGAATCTGTTTTAGTTAGTGCATGAATAATGAAGCTGCCAGCTAGTGGAGGAACTATTAAAATGTCAGCTAATAGAAGGATAATAGAGCTGTCTTTTACTGTTTTTAGGTTGTATTTTAGTCCTAGTTTGAGTTTCGCTTCCTATATAAAGAACCTTAAGTCTTAGTATAGAGGCAACATAAAATTGAGTAGAATCATTTTCTCTCAAGGAGTAAGAAAGCCTTAGCAGTAAGAAAGCCTTAGCAGTGTGTTATTTCCTTCTTGTTCAAGTTAGTGTGGAGTGGTGTCTTTCTTTTTAAAGTAAGTACTTATAATCATAATTATGAGTAGCTAAACAACTTCTAGTTGTTTGCCAAAGAGTGAGGCTTTGAGTTTTAGTTTGTATTTATGTTTAAATAAATAAATTCTACTTTGTGCCTAATAACCCATCACATAAAAATATGTTGTCAATCTATTATTTTTCTGCATGTTTACGGTTGCACTTCTGCATTTTAATTGAAACAGTTCCGGTTAAAACAGAAGTGATTCCGCCAAACCCAATAACCATGGAGACGCTCTCCTTCAGCATACACATTTCGAACCATGCAATCAATTTGGGGCACTCTGCCTCTATGCTGAAGTTTCCAATGGTCTCATAGGTAAAAAACCAGCAGTAAAATGTGACAAGATTGATGTCTACGAACCCGAAGCTCTCTCCCCCAAAGTACGTCTTGTCCCCAAGTTCTCCCTCCAACAGCTTAAGGATTTCCAGAAAAACCTTCTTGGCTGCTTCTTGATCTTCTCCCTTTGTGGACCATATACTTTTCCCAGCTTCATACAACTACAGTTCATCACTTTATATCAATGTTTTAAAAAACGCGCATCGGGCGCGCCTTGAGGCTCAAAAGGCGCGAGGCGCATGAAAAATTCCTTGTGTTTTGCTGGTTAGGCGCAGAGGCGCAAAAGGCGCAGCACAAGGCGCAAAAAATGCACCCCAAGGTGCATAAGGCGTGCGTCTAGTGTAAGTGAAGGAAAACATGGTCGTTTTGGGTAAGTGTTTTACAGTTTTACTTAAGGCTGGGTCGTGCGCCTCCCTCTCTTTTTTCGCCCTCCTTCCCTCTTCCCTCCTCCCTCTCCTTCTCCCGATCTCCCTCTTGAACACAGAGACACAATCGGCCACCACCAGGATTCCACCAGTTCGCGACCACCACCGACCGTCCGACCGTCGACAACCACCCACCATCTGACCACTACCAGGATTCCGAGTTTCCGACCACCGCCTCGTCGCTGTCTTCTGCAACTCAATCGCCTCAAAGCTCTTCCTCTTAAGCCTCGCATTGCAGTCACCAACTCACCATTGATTTGAGGTACGCAGTACGCACATCTGTTATCAATCCGAATTTCTGATTCAATTGAACTGTTGTGAATTGTGTTTTCTTTGTATATGATGCAAATCATGCAACATTGTGTTCTGATTATCTAAGTAAGTATAGATTGGAGCAAGCTTCCTGTAAATGCTCACAACTCTGTGTTGGTTTTGTGACTTGTGAGTTGTGTCTAAGTATAGATTGCCTTTGTCAATGGTGTGTTGCAGGCAGCATTTACAGGAAGCTGCCTGTAAATGCTGTGTTGGTTTTGTCAATGGTGTGTTGGTTTTGTCTAAGTATAGAACTATAGATTGCAATATATGTTCTATATATAGCAGGAAATATTTTTTTTTCAAAAGGCTTACGCCTTGGTGAGGCTCTCGCTCCATAGTCTCGGCTACGCCTTAGCCTTTTAAAACATTGCTTTATATTAGCATATTACTTGATCTGGGAGAAAACAAAAACTGAAAGATACAAAATTAAAAATTACAATAAAAATGTAGCTAGAAGTTTATTACCTTTTTATCAATGTAATCAACCTAGAACCTGGCCTGAGCTCTCTCGTAAGGATCGGAGGGAAGCAAAGTAGGACCTTTGTCCTTCCAAGCCTCGTCGATATACTGGACGATGTTGGCCGACTCACAGACCGGTTTGCCGTTGTGGATAAGAACTGGGACCTTCTTGTGGATCGGGTTCATCTCAAGAAGCAGTGAGGTTTTGTTGGGCAAGTCTTCCTCTCTGTACTCATACTCCACGCCCTTCTAGGCAAGAGCAACTCTGGGTATCATGGCGAACATGCTCGACCAGAAGCCCAGAAGAACAACCTCCTCCGCCATTGACACTATCGCAAACTTGTTCTGCTTACCTTGCTTAATCAGCTTGGTTGCTAGTTAAACTAAAAGACTGAAGAAGAAAGAAAGGATTACAGAACTAGGCAAGTGAGTGCTGAGGCTGAGGCTAGCTTTCAAGGTTTTTATAACAAATGAAACGACTTTGGTCCAGATGCGATCTAGAAGGATTACTAGTTAATTAATCAATACAACATGAGCTTATATAGTAGTTAATTATTCATGACCCATATATTATAGAAAGACCCAGACTGATTAAAGAATAAAAATCAATAGCAAATTATATTTCGTGTTTTTTTGTTGAATTATTGATTAAAATTATGTAGGTTATGATCGATATTATTTGGTTTAACGATATATCTTTTTTTTAATGAGTAGAGGTTATGTATTAATAAGTAGATAATTTTTTTTCATTAATAAAATTATCAGATTCTAAAATTCTCATAAACCTTCTAAGAGTGTTATTCCCGCCAGCAAAATTTTCAATTTTTTTCTTATTTTTGTGCCTAAACTTATGTTTTCTCTCATAACCCATTTTCAGATCTGGATCCGCTCCTCTCTCTCTCTCTCATTTCCTTCCTTATCCATCACCACTACCACCTCTGGTTTTAGACCAAACCAACTCTGTTATTAATTTCTTTTTCAAAGGGTCTTGGAACCAATCCGAGTCGGAAGGCTCATCCTCAAGTCCCTGATTCCATGTATTATATTAATAGAAATATTTTGCATTTGGAGCAACATAACACATATAACCCGAGCTGCAGATTAAAAAAAAAAACTATGATCCTCGAAAGAGCATCCTGTATGATATAAGAAGTATTTTCTAACCTAAACACATATCAATAATGGAAAAACTATTAGCAAAATACATGTGTAAATCTATTTACAACACCATTTGTTTTACGGTAAACATATTAAATTCAAATTGATTGAAAACAGTTACATAACTTAAACAATCATTCAAAACCCAACTAATCTCTGAAAAATTCTCAGCAATACTAACATGGCGGGGTTGCTTTCAATGTACGTATAATCAAGTTGGCAATACATCAATATGTATCAAGTTTGATGAATTTTCTAGTTCAAACTAGTAAGTTTACCTGTTACATCTCTAAATTCATTTGTTTGAAATGTGTGATCTATTAATGATAGAAGCGAAGCATAATGAGGTAAGAGGATGAGCAACATTTCTATTCAATATATGCATGCATATGAGGATGAGCAACCTTTCTATTCAATGCATAGTGCATATATAAAGTTAAAAGTGGCTTAAGGGCAGGCTTTGGGCTCAAACAGAACCCGGGCTTTCAAATTTACCCCCATATAGGGCTTCTCATGCTGGTTTAATTAGTAAAAGTATAAATAATGGATAAATTGATGACTTGGTATATGTGGATAAACTTCAATCAAGAACATAACCTAACTGTAACCGGTAGTCGATAAATATCTCTCCTAGCCTACGATGTTATCGGAAGTCCAACATGAGGTAGGCCGAGCAGACCTCATCTTGGAGGTTAGAGCAGTCTAGGCCAGGCATGAGACATTCCACAGAAGACCAAATAAACAGACCTTAGTAGCATATTTGTCTCACATGGAATAATAAACAAGGTATAAGTCAACACGGGGCTATAAATACAATGCTAAAGTCAACCAAAGAGGTAAGAAAATCTCCTAACATTAAATACTATACCAACCACATAACTGACTTAATCATCAGAGAGAGAAAGACCGAAAGTCCCGGTCAATCTCCTCTTATAGGTAGCTAGTCAACGACAAGCGAGGAAAGAGATCACGCCAAAAGCTTATACGAGATCTTGCAAAAATAATTGGCGTCGTTTGTGGGAACTCTTACAAAAAGCCACTGAGTCTCGTTGGCCGAACTAAGTGAACTAGTAGAAGGTAGTAGGACAATGTTGGAAAACCAAAGCCGTCATGGCGAGGAGAGAACATCGAGGACCGTGACTTGGAATGAGGCGTCAGGAGAGAGGCAGAAATGCACTCCCATAAGGAACAGGTAAAGGACCCCGGATAGGACAATGCATGACCTCACGCAGGACGAAGTGGAGGACATGGTCGAAAGACTGAGGGCGGACGTGGCATGTTAATTTGGAGAAAGGAAGGGCCCAAGATCGTCTAGAGGCAACGACTCGGGAGAAAAAGTTGGAACGAGATAATGCCACTATAATGAGCGTGTTGGCGCAACAGTTGGAGAGTGACGAGGTGATAGAACGAGGCAGCGGACACCTTCTGAGAGTAGCAGACAGAGGGTCGGGGATCCCCAATAACGTCGTTGCCAATATCCCGTAGAACTGTCCATGTGGGGGTCAACCTGTTTCTGGAAGGTATGGAAGGTGAGGGCCAGCCACCACTCCCAACCCCCATCGAAGAGAGGGTGAAGGAGACAACAAGAGTAGAGGCAGCTTTGAATCAGCTTCGCACGTTGAGGATCGTGGCCAAAACAGATATAACTCAGTGCCAACACGTCGTCATTGGAATGATGTACAAGACATCTTTCGCTACCTTAGAGCTAAGTACGACATATATGGGTTTATTTTATCCCTACGCATCAAAGAATGGATCAAACCCCCTTGATTCTTACTATGATGCATGTCTTGTTGGATATGCTTATGCATGCATCTATTTGACTCGCATAAGGTGCTTTCCCAAACTGGCCGGTTATGTCTTTACCATTAAGAATACTGCAATTTCTTGGAGGTCTACGAAACAAACCCTTGTTGCTACTTCTTCAAATCATGCTGAGGTCATGAGTCTTTATGAAACAGTACGTGAATGTGTATGGTTAAGAGCCATCACAAAGCATATTTGAAGTGCGTGTGGACTGCATTCCATCACTAATGAACCAACCACTATCCACGAAGATGATGCAGCTTTCATCGAGGAAATAAAGGCAGGATTCATCAAAGGAGACAACACCAAACACATTTCACCGTAGTTCTTCTTCAATCAGCAACAACGAGAGCATTAAAAGATTGAAGTCAAACAAATTCAATCTGAAGACAATCGTGTTGACCTCTTCACCAAGTCATTACCAAAGTCTACATTCAAGAAGCATATAGAAGGTATCGATCTACGTAAATTATCTGAATTACCTAACATGAATTACGTAAGTATACCCACTTGACTCTTGACTATCATGTACTCTTTTTGCCCTTTGCACAGGTTTATTTTCTCCTACTAAGTTTTGTTTTCTGGCAAAGTTTTAACAAGACACATCTTTGGTATGGTCAACCCACTCACTACATCTTGAAGATGAGTTGATTCGACATATACATATTTGCTCATCTTTTTCCTTCGACCATGAGTTTTTCCCACTGAGTTTACCGTGACAAGGTTTTGGTATAGCAACCTTAGTGTATTCCTCTCATAGATACAATATCTACTTATAAATTCTAAATGGGAAGACTTCATCAATCTCCAAGCTTTTAAAGGCAAAAGGCAAAGCAAAGCCAACACACTGACATGAAATATCCAAGGGGAAGTGTTGTAAATATGGTTATTCATGTCACCATCATTAGTGTGCATCAGTTATGCTATTTAGGAATTAATATTGATTAAGAGAATAAATGCTATTTCATTCTCTTTCTAACCGATTATTATTCATTACTTGCCTTTTGTATACATGAGGTAGTACGTAGTATATAAACCTCATATGAGATGAATAAGAGATCTTACTATTTTGTCTTCATCAAAACTCTCTCACTCTCAAATCCTTTTTTTTAATTTATATTACAACAATATCATCTTTTTAGTTTCATTTTCCAAGTTTACCAGATGGCCTTTGACAGTTCTTCTACAGATGATTAAAGTTAACTGATTATTCATGGCTTGCCCATGAATGAAACAAACACAATTTACATGAATCATATCAAGTTATTGAGGATATGATTCACTTTATATTACAACAATATCATCTTTTTAGTTTCATTTTCCAAGTTTACCAGATGGTCTTTGACAGTTCTTCTACAGATGATTAAAGTTAACTGATTACTCATGGCTTGCCCATGAATGAAACAAACACAATTTACATGAATCATATCAAGTTATTGAGGATGAACCTTTCATTTTGGACTTAATCCTAGAGATGCATAATCATGTAAGGACAATTCACCAACACATTGATAATAAGGAATTCTAAGAACGGCCAAAATTTTAAATCAATAACCAAATCTCTTCAATAACGAAAACCTGAATCTCACTGTGTATATCTCAGATTCACATATACCCTAACATCCACAAAGATGCTCACAAACTTGCATCTCCCCTGGGATACGGCTGCACTACTTTTCTTTATATTCATTCACTCGATCATCATATCTAACCACAACAAACCTAGTTTTTCCCAACCAAAAAGATCAATACGCATGTCATTTAACTTTTCACCATTTTATCACTAACATAGTGGTAGTAATTACTATTACTCTGGCTGTTCTTCTTGTTACTTCTACTCTTCACAAGCTGACCAAGTCCCTTCCACCACCACCGCCGCCTCTTGTGGGCCGAAAGCGCAACACCAACCGGGACGGCGATTGTATTACTGAGCTTCTTCTTAAGCCCATAAACATCCGGCGGCCTATAAGTCCTCAACAAGGCCCAATTGATCCCATTGAAAAAAGGATGCCGTTTGATCTCAGTAGCACCCTTGGCGCATCCTAGCCTTCTCTGCGGGTCCCTCTCCAGCAGTCCATTTATCAAATCCCTCGCCTCCTTCATCCCCTCCTCCTCTCCCTCCGCCACGTGGAACCTAACGCCGTCAGCCAACGCTATATTCCTTAACGTGCTCTCTTTACTTCCACCCTCAAACGGCGTCGTCCCGTACAGCAGCTCGAAGATGAAAATCCCGAACGCCCACCAGTCCACGCCGTTACCGTGACCGTGACCGCCGACGAGTTCGGGCGCCAAATACTCGTGGGTCCCCACGCACGACTTAGAAAACGCCGCCGTCGGCTCCGCCACGAACTCCGCCTCCATTTCCTCCTCCTCGTTTTGTCCCCGTTCGCTTGATCCGAAACAGTTCCCGGATCTCCTTGTTTTTCTGGGTTTGATGACGCGGCGGCGGCGGTGGAAGGTCGGAACAACTTCGGATTTGAAGCAGAGGTCGAAGTCGGAGAGCATGATGTGGCCGTCCTCGCGGAGGAGGACGTTTTCTGGTTTGAGGTCGCGGTAGACGATCCCGAGCGAGTGGAGGTACTCGAGGGAGGCGAGGACCTCTGCGGCGAAGAACCTGGAGGGTTTGACGGGGAAGCGGCGGTGGGGCTGTTTCATGAGGAGGGTCTGGAGGTCGCCGTTGGGGCAGTAGTCGATGAGGAGACACGTGTAGTGGGAGACGTCGATGCGGGAGTAAAGCGTAGGGAGGAAAGGGTGGTCGAGCAAGGAGAGGATCTCGGCCTCCGTCTCCAAGTGGGCCTGCTTCTTCGGCGGGATGGCCGCATGGTCTACAACCTTGAGGGCGAACGTGGAGTCGGAATGATCGTAGTCGCGGAGGCGGCAGAGGAAGACACGTCCGAGGTCGCCGGTGCCGAGGTGGCGGAGCAGCTTGAGATGTCGCAGATGGAGTAGCTTGTCGGATGACATGTTGGTGGCCGCTTTTATAGCCGTCCAATGCGGGTCTGATTTGCGGTGGTGCTGTGAGAATATCGGAACGGCTGCGGTTGTTGTTGTTGCGGTGGCGGAGGATAGGCGTGAGTCGCGATCGTTGAAGCTGAGGGTGAGGCTGCTGCGGGCTAAACTAGTGCGGGCGCTGGAGGAGGAGACGAAGGTGCGGTCGGTGGTGCAGGAGGTGAAGCTGAAGTCGAGATCGCCGTACTCGGGGTTAGGCAACGGGTAGTCCAAATCGACGTCCATAGCTGGTGCATACAAATAGAGAGAAGAAAGAAGTTGCAGTGTGTTAAGAGGAGAGAAAATGCAAGTTTGATTTTGGATTGGTATGGAGGTTTATAAAGAAAGGGAGATAGGAAGAGAGGGAAGGTACGTAGGGCCTGGAGGAGGGTTAAAGAAGGTGTTTGGTTGACCCCGACTGAGCATCTGCATGTTATGATGGGGGAGAAGGGGGGTTTAAATAAGAAGGGAAGGGAAGGGAAGGGAAGGGATACAAGGAAATGAAAGGATCAAATTTTTTTTGGCGAGGTAGAAGGCATCAAATTAAGAGGAGCCAAAAAGAGGGATTTGATTGATCAAATAAAAAAATAAAAAAAAGGAAGGGATTTTTCTGGTACTATGGACTCAACCATGTTTGATTGTTTTGGGTTTAAAGCAACTTAAGGACACCTAATCATGCAATAACGAATTAACCTTATATGGTACTCCATATCCACGTATATTAAAGAAAAGAACAAGAATATCTGACGAAGATAGAAAGAAATGGAAAATAGAAGGAAGTTAATTCAATATGATAGGATATTTTGCTTTTCAATCTTAACCAGATTCAAAGAACAAAACTCGATTTTAAAACATCTATAAATACAAAGTTACGTACACTGATTGGCTTGTGATCTTCAATTCGTTCTTAAAATTAATGATTAGAAAAACAACTACAATAAGTGCAAGATCAGTTGAAGATGAAGCTAATCGAAATTTTAACTTGTTACATAGAAGTTACACACGTGTCTAATTATTATTATTTAAAAAAAATCATTGAAGTCTTTTAACTCACTCCACTTTCACGTACATTATTTACACGTCTAATTATAAATGAAAGGAAGCTAAAAAAAATGAATAATAGTAGTATATGTGGTAATTAAAGATCAAAATGGTGACTTGGTAAGAGAAATAATTTAAAGTTTCAAATTCATCTCGGTGCGTATTAGAAAATTTGTTAATTTTTGCAATTTTATGTGTTTACTAATTGATGAAGCAAACTAAGTGAATAATTGAAGTATCTTAATTTGAACACGAAGAAAGATTACTCTAAAAGATTAGTGTTTAACGAGGTCATTTGGGGTTATATGTGCGGCAAATAATGCTTTAAACACAAAAGAGTTCCTATATCGACGTAGTGTAGTTGGTGAGGCTAGGGGAGCACATTCCCATGCAGGAGGCTAGCTGATGATCGAGGATAGTCATATATATAGTTGTTTGAAGTACTGAAGGCGCTGACAAAGGGAACGAGTTAATTAGGATAGAACTCATAGAAGCCGCGTCTATCATATCGAAGGGTGTGAATCGAAGTTAGAGAAGATTGAAGGAAGAAAAAGTTGAGAGAGAGAACTGAATTACAGGGCTAAACTCGGATTATAGTCTAGTCGGTTGTTTATTCTCACAGAGATCGAGATCGAGCTTGAGCTCTACTAGTAAATTATTCAGCAGTCATAACTTTGGTTCTACGACTCCAACTACTTCCTTGCTGAAAGGTTTTTTAGTTTCTGCGATCCAGAGTAGGTCGGTTTTAAACACCAAGTTATTGCGCTGCTTAAAATTAGATGGATCTGTAATTATGTACGGTCAAAGTTGGACCATCGGAGAAAGGAGCTATGTTTGGTGAGATAATGGTCCATTTGAAACCAGTAGTCTTCCAGGTTTTGCAGTTTGCACCGTATAAACACAAAGTGATCACAGTCCCTTCTTTAGCTGGAGGCCATAGTTCTATGATGGCGATTTCATATGGTTAACACTGCTGCTGATGCAAGTGTTGTTGATTTCGGAGCAGCCTGTGATGGAGTGATGTAATTTATATCCATTTTCTTCGTTTATTAGGGTTTACTGGATCAAAAGAAAAATGGGCCGGCTATCGGTGTGGGGAGGTAAAAACTCCATTTTTGAAGTTTGGGCACTGGAAAAGTGGAAATGGAAAAGGTTATGCTAGCTAGGGTATTTGCAATTTGTTCATCTATCTAAGGATTTCAAGCACTTACCTAACCTGGCTACCTGCTTGCATCTATTTTTGCATCCTAACAAGAAAGTCGACTAATTTTATGAGAATTAATCCATATGTAAAGCTTAATTGATTTACACATTATACATCAACACGAATCAAAGTGAAAATCCAACGTGCATGTAGCCGACTTTCGCCTCCGCAAGTGAAAAAAATAACAAAATCACAGCTAGCTGGAACCTTCTAATCTTTGTTTAGGACACTAGTCTTAAACTCTTAATTATCACTGCTAATCTGTAATTAACTATTAGGGCAAAGCTACGTAACCATGAGATGGGTCGAGATGACTACCAGGGCATGACCCACGTTCGGAAAATGAAAGACGATGCTGTCTGCCACGTGATCAACACTGGCCCTACATTGTCGCTCACACCACATCAATAATCTCTGACTCATATTTGACTCTCCTAATTTGATTAATTTCGATTTGAATTATGATCGTTTTCTATGAAAAATAATTCATTTCAATAATGGTCTTCACCTTCCAAACTGGGTATTAAGGGATGCTAATAATAATGCAGGCAAATAAATAAGTTCCCATGTCTTGTATCTCGTGCTCAGTGAGTGATATGGACCTGCATCCCTTGTGGTTGGTCTATGGATCTCTTAAAATAGAAAAGAAAAACAAAAATCATTTGTAAATCACCCTCTCTAGCTATATATGATTGTTCTATATTGTTGTTGATGATATATGGAAGACCAAGAATATGCATGGTTTACAATTAAGGTTGCAGCTGCATAATTTGCTGAATTGTTTAGAATGTCAAAACAGATCGATTACGAACTGGGTTAGTGAACGGGGGGTTTAAAGCAATATTTTAAAAAACGCGCCTCATACTCGCCTTCAGGCTTAAAAGAAGCGAGCCGTATGAAAAACTGAGTGACCTTTTCTGCCGAGACGCAGAGACGTGAAAGGCGTTGAACAAGGCGCATAAAGGGTAAAAAAAACACGCCTCAAGGCATTGAAAGCGAACGCCTAAGAGAAAAACTAGAAAAGCAAAAAAATCCAAAAGTATACCAGAGAAAGAGGAGAGAGAGATAGATAGAGAGGGTGAGGGGGAGAGAGAGACGAAGACTCACCTGAGAAAGATGATAGGTGGAAGAAGAAGACTCAGCATGAGATATATCCGAGGTAGAAGACGTATGTTCAAAAATGGTAGGATAGAAGCTGTATGAAATATATCTGACTATACAAACCTAGGATCCTATTAGAAATAGGATTGTAAGGGAGATAAAATTGCTAGAAAAATTACAGAAAAACATAAAATGAAGAAAGATAGAGATTGAGCTATCAAAATAACTAAAAAAAGAAGAACAGAGATTAATTTAGAAACAATCTGATATGTGTTTGAGTTTGAATGGTCAATTTCATATATACCTAAACATATTAGTAGATATTTATGTATTAATATAAATTTTATATGTATTTATTATATAAATATAATTGTATCGTATGGCTTACGTCTTATACGCCTTATATGTCTTAATGTCTCAAGGCTCAAAGCTCTCCCAACAAAGCCTACCTTACGCCTTAGCCTTTTAAAACACTGGTTTAAAGCAATTTATATAAATATTGAGTAGGTTCCAGGTTGCATAACTTGTAAAATTAACATGGTCTGATTGTTGAGCAAAAATTGTAAATGCATATGTACCCAACATAATTTCACTCTATTTTATTAATTAAGATAGAGTTTTAATTATGTCTGGTTCGACCTATTCAGAATAAAGTATCTTTCTTAATTACAACCCTTGTTTCCAAAGGAAGACCATTTGATTCTGATTACAAAAAGTAATAACTGGGGAATGTGTGTGTTTGAGAGGAATTTGGCTTGGAAAGAACCAAGGATTTGGTTTTAGATGTGGTTGTATCATGATTTAAATCCAAACTACTTACATACCTTGTGAAGGGATCAAACCATTGTAATTCTAAACATTTGGGAGTGAATTTGATTTTCTGGTGCTTTAGAAAATTGACCAGAGTCATTTGGACTAGACGAATTTGATCGGTGGTGTCAGAGATTCTGTTTGAAATGATGGTTGCATCTAGTAGGTCGCTAGATTGCCTACGTACCTCTTTAAGAGATCAAACCGATCGTAGTTCATTAGGGAATTTGGGTATTGCGGTTTTGTGTCGACTTTTGAGTTTGACAGATGTATTTTTGAATATGTCAACTGTATTTCTTGTGTACACCCAATTTGGAAGAGTGTCTGCTTGATTTGATTTGGGCACCTGAAATGGATGATGCATCAATGTGACCAAGAGATTTGAATTGTCTTGGTCATAGTCTTTAGTAGGGGCGTATGTGATTTCTGCAAATCCAAACTCCGCATGTATGTGAACCCCGCGTGAATGCGGACTTCGCATCTTGCTTCTTTGCGAAGTCTCATATGCGGAGTCATCTCGTCTCGCCTGGATTTCCACTTTTGCGTGAAGCCATCTCGCCTCGCCTGAGCTTCCATTTTTGTGCGAGGCCATCTCACCTCGCCTGAACTTCCTCTTCTTCGCGAAGTCACCTCGCCTCGCCTTAGGGCTAGCTTCTGCTTTGAGGCGAAGTCATCTTGTCTCGCCTTAGGGCTTCCGCTTTGACGCGAAGTCATCTTGCCTCGCATTGTTTTTTATTCCATGCAAAGTGTTATCTTGGTACCATGCGAACTCTACTATCCAGCTTGCATGATAATACTTAACAGGATCTTGTTGTTTTGGCTGAAAAAAACTTGTAGCCTTGATGAGATTGATGAGATTGTATGAACCACATAACTCCTCAGAGACGTCTTTCCCAGTTCGAATCAGCTTGACATTATCTCGATGATTATCATCTTGAAGATAGAAAATTTGTTTGCATATGAAAATCGAATGCGATTAGAAGTCGGACTTGAGGAAATTGCTCCTCTATAAATGGAGATATGTCGCCTCTGTTCTTGTACACCACTTTGATCGAGAGCGCGTATATGAATACTCAAGCTTGCTCAGAGATTCTTCAAAGGTAAGTTCATGTTCTTCAAACTCGCGTTGCTTGAAATGTTTGTTCTCTTCCCCTTATGTGGCTTGTTATGCGAAGTGCAAAGCCATATATTTGTTGTAACAAGAGAAAGGGCCGAGTGGCCGTAGTCTTCTTTTGGTGACGACCTCACAAGGTCATTTTGCCTCGCCTTAAGGCTTCTATGCGAAGTCGTCTCGCTGCGCCTTAGGGAGAGATGGCTCACTGAAAACGTGCTTTCGGGTTTCAGGCGGAGCAAGGGATGAGACAGAAAGATAAAGACGCTGCAAAAGAAATATAGAGTTAGAATGAGAGTTCCACCTTCTTGTTGGCTCGCCGCTCTTCTTCTGCTTTTTGCTTCGCTTCTCTGTTTTCTTCGTCTGTTCTCTTCTTGTTCTCCTACGTTTCTCTTCGTCTTTCTGTCTATCTCCTTTTGGAGGCTTTGGCCTCTTTATATAAAGTGTTTGGTTAGGATGATTGAGTTGCAATTGGATTTTGATGCTCGTATTGTGTTCCTATCCAGACACTTGTTTACAAGAGTTACAATTGAACTCAAAAGCTTTGTGCATGTAACACAAGAAAAATATTATTATTATTTATTATTATTATTTTGTAATCTTTTTCTTCTTCTTCTTCTTTTTTTTTTTTTTTTGGTATCAACACTGGTCACTCTGGTATACTCCGGTATGTGCAAGATACCATACGTTGGTGTCAAAAGCAAATCTGCGAGCCAGTTCGTGTGCACCCAAGCTTAATTGTATCCATGGCGAGATAGGTAGAAAACTTGCAATCCTCTACTACCAGCTTGCTATTGCACCTGCTTGTTGTTCTAACTTCGTCGAGACAATTCATCATGACATGCCTTGAACACGTTGTTTTTGACATTTTCGTACCAACTCTTCAACTATATATAATCTTTGTGCATGTAGAGAAATTAAGCATCAAAGATCAAACCATGTAATTAAGAGTACGTAGGCAGATAGTTGAAAACAATTCAATGAGCTATAATTTATATACGTGATTGGCTAGATTTCCAAATTTATTTTCTGGAGCCTCAGTGTTGACAGCAAATTATAATTTTGTAAATATTGGACACTACCAGAAAATGAGTCTTGGGCGACGAAATGAAAAAAACCGGGCGACGATTTTTTTTCGTCGCCTAATAGAAAACTTGGCGACGAAAATAAAAATCGTCGCCTAAAGTTGAACTTTAGGCGACGAAAATAAAATCGTCGCCTAAGGCTAAATTTCGTCGCCTAATATAGAAACTAGGGCGACGAAACAATATTTCGTCGCCTAAGTTTTTTAATCCTTAGGCGACGAAACTCAAATATATCGTCGCCTAAGTATTTTATTTTTTTATTTTTACTTGGCCGACGAATTACACTAATTTCGTCGGCCAAGAGTAATCCGAATAATTAAAATAAAATAAAACACATTTAAATTTCATTGTACAGGATTTTTTATTTTACTCTTGGGCGACGAATTTAACATATATCGTCGCCCAAGTATTATCTTGGCCGACGAATTACACTAATTTCGTCGGCCAAAAGTAATCCGAATAATTAAAATAAAATAAAACACATTTAAATTGTAAGGTAATGTTTTTTATTTTTATAGTCTCGTCAGCGTCTCGTCGATTGGAAACTATTTTCAGTTGAAGGTCCGGCCAGATTACATGATTTGGAGGGTCGAATAGCCGTTTCCGTCCGTTTAGGGGTTTGACTGCGCCGATTGACCGGACGGATCGAGCCCTTATCTTTGTCCGATGGAGCTAAATTTTTTCCCACCTACGTAATTCGTTATGCTGGTCATATCTGACGGTAGGTTTTCAGTTCCTCTTTTCCGGTCACCAAACTCACGTTACATGTACTAATGTTGTATAACTTTTTTATATAAGTGTTGAGTTTAAGTGTCGTTTTGAAGACAACGTATACGTAGATGCCTCAAACGCAAAAAAGTTGTGAAATAAGATATGACCGGAACGGTGAAATACGTCAACCCGTGAAAAATGAAGATATTTCGGTAAAATTTCGGTGCCGGTTGTGCCGGTCAACGAATTTCTCTTATTTCTACCTAGTGGTAGCCCTATCCTGGGTATTTATTTTTTACCAAATTTTTATAGCCCCATAAGAGTCTCGTCGATTGGAAACTATTCTCAGTTGAAGGTCCGGCCAGATTACGTGATTTGGAGGGTCGAATAGCCGTTTTCGTCCGTTTAGAGGTTTGACCGCGCCGATTGACCGGACGGATCGAGCCCTTATCTTTGTCAGATGGAGCTGAAATTTTTCCCACCTACGTAATTCGTTGGTAGGTTTTCAGTTCCTCTTCTCCGATCATGAAACTCACGTTATATGTACTAATGTTGTATAACTTTTTTATATAAGTGTTGGGTTTAAGTGTCGTTTTGAAGACAACGTATACGTAGATGCCTCAAACGCAAAAAAGTCGTGAAATAAGATATGACCGGAACGGTGAAATACGTCAACCCGTGAAAAATGAAGATATTTCGGTAAAATTTCGGTGCCGGTTGTGCCGGTCAACGAATTTCTCTTATTTCTACCTAGTGGTAGCCCTATCCTGGGTATTTATTTTTTACCAAATTTTTATAGCCCCATAAGAGTCTCGTCGATTGGAAACTATTCTCAGTTGAAGGTCCGGCCAGATTACGTGATTTGGAGGGTCGAATAGCCGTTTTCGTCCGTTTAGAGGTTTGACCGCGCCGATTGACCGGACGGATCGAGCCCTTATCTTTGTCAGATGGAGCTGAAATTTTTCCCACCTACGTAATTCGTTGGTAGGTTTTCAGTTCCTCTTCTCCGATCATGAAACTCACGTTATATGTACTAATGTTGTATAACTTTTTTATATAAGTGTTGAGTTTAAGTGTCGTTTTGAAGACAACGTATACGTAGATGCCTCAAACGCAAAAAAGTCGTGAAATAAGATATGACCGGAACGGTGAAATACGTCAACCCATGAAAAATTAAGATATTCTGGTAAAATTTCGGTGCCGGTTGTTCCGGTCAACGAAATTCTCTTATTTCTACCTAGTGGTAGCCCTATCCCGGGTATTTATTTTTTACCAAATTTTTATAGCCCCGTAAGAGTCTCGTCGATTGGAAACTATTCTCAGTTGAAGGTCCGGCCAGATTACATGATTTGGAGGGTCGAATAGCCGTTTATATAAGTGATAGAACTCTTGGCCGACGATTTTCTTCATCTTGGGCGACGAGATTTATAGTGAAGAACATCGTCGCCCAAGTAGACTCTTGGCCGACTATTTTCTTCATCTTGGGTGACGAGATTTATAGTGAAGAACATCGTCGCCCAAGTAGACTATCTTGGCCGACGATTTTCAAAAAACAGGGCGACGATTTTTACAGAATCGTCGCCCAAGAACGCCAGTATAAAAGGCAAAAATTCGGAACCCTAACCATTTCTTCAGCCGCCAAGCCCTCTCTCTCTCTCTCAGAAAATCCTCTCTCCGCCCTCTCTCTCTCTCCCTCTCTCCGACCCCGACCCCAATTCGGAACCCCGACGCCGACCCACAATTTAAGGTATAACCCTAAAACCCTAAATTGGTTTTAATTGTTGTTGTTGTTGTGATAATTGTAAATTGTTGTTGTTGTTGTGATAATTGTAAATTGTAAATTGTTGTTGTTGTTGTTGTGATAATTGTAAATTGTTGTTGTGATCATTGTAAATTGTAAATTGTTGTTGTTGTTGTTGTGATAATTGTAAATTGTTGTTGTGATAATTGTAAATTGTTGTTGTTGTGATAATTGTAAATTGTGATGTAAATTATGGTAAATTGTGATGTAAATGATAATTGTAAAATATTAGGGTTTACGGTTTAGGGTTTAGGGTTTAGGATTTGTGGAAATAATTTGTAAATATATTGTAAATGATTAAATAATTTTTGATTAACTAATTAAATAATATAAATTATAATTGTAAATATATTGTGGGCATTTTGTAAAAAATAATGGATTATTTTTGAGTAAGGATGTAAATATTCGTAAATTAATTTTTGTGATGTAATAATTGCGAATTAATGTAAATAATTTGTTATGTGAATAAAAAAATAATAAATCCTATAATAACTATTAATTTTTATTTGTGCTATTATTGTTGATAAATTTTTCGAAATTTATGGTTATTTTTTGTTAAATTAATTATAAGACGGTAAAATATTTTTAATAAATTTATGGTTATTTTAAACAGGATGGCCATGAGGAGAACTTCTGGACAACGTTCGGGTGCGAGGAGCCAAGACGCCTCGGACGGTACCTCAAACAACCCGTCGGAATCACCGTCGATCGGGTTTTCGTGGCAGTTGACGGCCCGATATGCGGCGCTTAGGGGTGGCGCGAGCGGCTCGGGTTCTGCTGGGCAGTCGGGTCCCACAGCGACGGCTCCTCGTCATCCAGAGATACTTCGCCGGTCGCGATCCCGCAGCGACGCCCCCACATAGTCGTCCCCGACCGACGGTGATGGCGGGTCATCCGGGGTCCCTATGGTGCCGTCCGGCCTCTTCCTTCCTCCGACGATACCGGCGATACCTCGCATCGATGAGGGGGGTCGACCGATTCGGGAGCAGCTCCCGCATGTGGCACCGCACGAGGCCTATATCTACAGGGAGTTTCCCACGCCTCTTCATCCCGTGAGGGTCTCCGAGCAGGCGGACGGAGACGAATCCGTCGGCTCAGCCTCATCCTCAGGTAATTTATTATTACTTTTTTATCGATTTTAATTTTTTTTTGTAAAAATGTATTATTAATATTAAATTTGATTCACAATGTCACAGCCGCCGGAACGAGAAGGCGGAATAGGAGAGGCACCGTCAGCAACAAGGGACTCGATAGGGCGGTCGAGTCCGCTGGACGGATCGCCATCCTGTTTTCCAACGGGAAACCGGTGGACGCCGCGTTGGGAAACCGGTACACGCGCGCCGCGGGAGGCACCATCCGCTCCAGACTCCCTATGTTGTGGGGAGTCTGGAGCCAGGTTCCTGATGGAGTGAAGGAGATGCTCCATCAGTCGATGTCGGTGAGTTTACTCGATCAATTACTATTTTTTTAACTAATAAATTATTTAATTATCGAAAAAAATACTAACAAGTGGTAATGCAGCAATGGTTTGTGGTTCCCGAGGAGGGACGTGACTGGGCAAACAAGGCCCATAGGGAGAGGTACCTCTATTTAATAATTTATTAAATTTTATTTTTTTAATAATATATTTAATATTTTTTTTGTATATGTAGGTTCAAGGAGTGGAAGCACGACCTCCGATTACACTGGAAACAGTACGGGAGCGACCGTTCGGGTACACCGAAGGAGTTCGAGTATCGGGAGTACGAGTGGCGGTGGCTTCTTGTCACACAGTTCAACGACCCTCACAAACAGGTAATTCGTAAACAAATTTGAATTAATTTAATTAGTGAATTAATTATAATTATATGTTTTTAAATATTTACTAACGATAATTTTTTTTGAAGCACCTTGCCCGGGTGAACGCTGAGAACCGGCAACAGAACACAACCAACCATCGTGCCGGTTCGAGGCCGTTTTCGGCCATCATGGACGACGTGCGGCGAGAGCGGCCAGAGGAGAACCCCTATGTGGGGACCTTTCAGAGGGCATATCCTCATTCTGAGGAGGATCTTGTAAGTTCCTTATATTTTCTAATTTTTAATTTTAATTACATTTTATTAAATGTATATTAATATATTTTTATAATATATCCAATTAGGCGAGGGTGAAGGAGGCGGAGCAAGAGGTCATGAGAGGCATGGTGAACGACACATGGCCGGGCACGGCAGAGGATGACATGTCAGAGGCCATGTCCAGGATCGACACTTCAGATCCTACCGTTGGGGCGCGGATTATGGCCACTGCCTTCGCGCAGCGTTCCAACACCTACTACTGCCGTGGTATGAGAGACGCTGGAAAGAGGATCCTGAAGACGACGCCAGGATTTCAGCGCAAGGGAGCCGCCGGAGCCTCAAGCAGCAACAGTCGGCTACAGGATCAGTTCGAAAGTCTACAGTCTGAGCTGGAAGCCCAAAGAGCGAGGGAGTCTGAGCTGGAAGCCCAAAGAGCGAGGGAGATGGCGGCGATGGCGGAATCATATGCGGCTTCTACGGCTGCGCATATGGAGCGGCTGAATGAAGTCACCAATGCCAACCAGGCGGCTATGGGATAGTGGATGACTGCCTGCATCGCTGCACATGCGGCCGGACTTGATTTTCCGCCCATGCCTACGCCTATACCATTACCTCAGTGGCCCCAGCCTCAGCAGCAGCCTCCTCAGCCTGACCAGCCGCCGCCTCAGCCTCAGGACCCTCCGAACGGGAATGATGAGTTAGATTTCGAGTTTCTCCTCCATAGGCAGATGGACTGAATTTTTGTAATAAATTATTTATAAATTTATAAATTTGTGTTATTTTTAATTAAATTTTAGTATTAGAAAAATTTAAAGAAATGCCGAAAAAAAATTCCAGCAAAAATTAAAAAAACATTATTTATATATTTAAAAAAATTATTTAATTATTTTAAAAAAAAATTTAAATATATCTTAGACGACGAAACACTACCAGAAGAAAGGCTTTAGCCGACGAAGAAAAAAAAACCAGGCCGACAAATTTTTTTTTCGTCGGCTAAAGTGGGATTTAGCCGACGAAATTGTCCTTCGTCGGCTAATTAAAAATTTTCGTCGGCTAAAGTGGACTTTAGCCGACGAAATTAATATTTCGTCGACTGAATAATTTTTTTCGTCGGCTATAGTCTGTGAACTTTAGCCGACGAAATTTTCAAAAGTTTAGCCGACGAAATTTTCAAAAGTTTAGCCGACGAAATTTTAAGAGTTTAGCCGACGAAATTTTTAAAACTTTAGCCGACGAAAAATATAATTTCGTCGGCTAAAGTGTTTTATATTTACAGATTTGGACAACAACTCATCTGGAAAAAAAAATTATATGTAGAACCTTCAAATGCAAAAAAGTCGTGAAATAAGATATGACCAGAATAGTGAAATACGTCTACGGTTGAAAAATGACGGTATTCCGGTAAAGTCTCGGTGCCGATAGTTGACTTACCCTTATTATTCACTATGCTGCAGATTTGGTTTTTGGTGTCCGATTGACTATTGTGATACCTTTCCGGAAGCGTAACGGCCCTACGAGTCAAACTCATGGCTATGCCATGACCTATAGGCTTTTTTGGCCATCCGAGTCTGTTTAGGGCTTCAAAATGCAGTTTTCTTATTTTTGATTATAGTTGACCGTTTCGATCGAGCCCTTAACGTTGTCGGATCCAGTTGAATTTTTTACCATAGACATATTTCGTCATAATGATCATATCTGACGGTTGAATTTTGGTTTGTGAATTTTAGTCATCGGAATCACAACGTGTCTACTATTTACCGTTATTCGGGTTTATGGGGAGCCGTATCGTCGGAAGGTAAATGTCTCAAAATTTTTATATGGGCAGTTGCGGCTCATCTACCTAAGAGTTTTTTATGTGGAAGGTTTGACCAAACTACGTAATATAGCGGACTGACCTGAGCGTTTTCGTGTGATAAGTGACGATGGATTATGGTTGACCGTTTCGATTGAGCCCTTAACGTTGTCGGATCCAGTTGAATTTTTTACCATAGACGTATTTCTTCATAATGATCATATCTGACGGTCGAATTTTGGTTTGTGAATTTTAGTCATCGGAATCACAACGTGTCTACTAATGTTGTATAACTTGTTTAGTCGGTTATACAACTTTGTGAACCAACTCTACATAGGAAGCAAAATTATTAAAAATCTCGTGAAATAAGATGTGTTCAGAATGGTGAAATACGGCTATGGTTCAAAAATCACGTAAATCGGGTAAAGTCTCGGAGCCGATAGTAGCGGTCAACCCTATTTACCGTTATTATTTCTTATGGGGAACCCTATCGTCGGAAGGTAAATGTTTCAAAAATTTTATATAGGTGGTTGCGTCTCATCTACGTGAGAGTTTTTCGTGTGGAAGATTTGACCAAACTACGTAATATAGGGGGAGATATGAGTGTTTTCGTGAATTTATAGACTTTAGCCGACGAAAATATATGAAAAGTCGTCGGCTAAGATTGTTTTTGCCGACGAATAACCTAATATTTCGTCGGCTATAGTTATTTTTTAATTTTTTAATTTTTTAATTACACACTATAGCCGACGAATACCCTAACGTATTCGTCGGCTAAAGTCGAAAATTTTTAAAAATTTTCAAGCAAATTTTTTTGGCGGGCAACCAAAATTTTCAAAGGACTTTAGCCGACGAAATTATGAAAATTCGTCGGCTAAAGTCGAAAAATTTTCAAAATTTTCAACCAAAATTTTTTGGCGGTCAACCAAAGAGTTTAGCCGACGAAAATAAAGAATTTCGTCGGCTAAAGTTCTTTATATAGCCGCAAATAAACCCAACACTAGACATATTGCAGCCCCTCCTCCTCTTCCTCTTCCTCTTCCTCCTCCTCCTCCTCCTCCTCCTCCTCCTCCTCCTCCTCCTCCACACAACCACCACAAATAAACCCAACACTAGACATATTGTGTCCCCTCCTCCTCTTCCTCCTCTTCCTCCTCCTTCTCCTCCTCCACCTCCGCCACTCTCTCTCCTCACCACACCGTCTACTCTCCACCCCCACGCGCCCAATGGCCACCTACCGCGCCCTCCTCTCCGCCTCCTCAACCTCTCCAACAACGTCTTCAACCGCACGTTCCCGCCGGAGCTCTCCAACCTCACTAACCTCCGTGTTCTCGACCTCTACAACAACAACCTCACCGGCGTGTTGCCGGTTTCGGTGGCTCACATGACCAACCTCCGCCATTTGCATTTGGGTGGCTCACATGACCAACCTCCGCCAAAAAATGTTTCTGCAGTTTTTTTTTTCAAAACCCAGAAACTTTAGCCGACGATATTCAAACACAATATTCGTCGGCTATAGTATTTTTAAATTTTTTTAATAAGGTTTAGCCGACGAAATAACCTAATATTTCGTCGGCTATAGTTATTTTTAAATTTTTTTATAAGGTTTAGCCGACGAATAACCTAATATTTCGTCGGCTATAGTTATTTTTTAATTTTTTAATAAGGTTTAGCCGACGAATAACCTAATATTTCGTCGGCTATAGTTATTTTTTTAATTTTTTTATAAGGTTTAGCCGACGAAATATTTTATATTTCGTCGGCTATAGTTATTTTTAATTATTTATTACGCACTTTAGCCGACGAATATTTCGTCGGCTAAAGTCTGTGACTATAGCCGACGAAAAATATCTCGTCGGCTAAAATGGGACTATAGCCGACGAAAAAAAAAATTTCGTCGGCTAAAGTCATTACAGACGACCTTTTCCCGACGACACTATAGCCGACGAAGGCTCGTCGGCTAAGGTCTTAGCCGACGAATTTTTTTAACAGGCCGACGAAAATTTTTCGTCGGCTAAAGTGCCTATTCTGATAGTGAAATTTCTAAATCGTCGGTCAAGGACTTACCATATAAGACGACGAAAAAAAATATCGTCGCCTAAGATGTAGTGATCTTAGGCGACGAAATATTTATTTTCGTCGCCCAAGGTTATAAGATCTTAAGCGACGAAAAATTTTTTCGTCGGCCAAGGTGTTAAATCTTGGGCGACGAATATTTTTTGGGCGACGAGAAGTATATTTTAGGCGACGAAATTCGTATCGTCGCCTAAGAATTACTCTTAAGCGACGACGGAATGAATTTTCGTCGCCCAAGTTCTTGACCGACGCGGTTCTGGCGATGACGTTTTGGCGGACGACATGTCGTCGCCTAAGTACTTAGGCGACGAAATTTTTTAACAGGGCGATGATTTTTTTTCATCACCCAATATCTATTTTCTGGTAGTGGGAACTTAATTTTGTTCCAATCACAAGTTTATACTAGTAATTCAAGTTGGTAGCATGTCACAATTCTCCTCATAAATCCACCTAGCAACCAGACGGTTAGAGGAATAACCAAAAATAATAATCTTTGATAATTCATAAGTAGTAGCTAGCTCTCAATCAAAAAAACAAAAAAAAGTAGTAGCTAGCTACAATTCAAGTTCCCAGCAATGAAACGGTATCCCCTTTTCAGAATCGAATATGTCCGAGTTGGAAATTAGAACCTAAGAGTTGTATCAACAAAACTTTCCAGAGGAGAGAGAGGCTCTAGCTTCTCTCGTCCTTTTCCTCCGTAGTCCTCTATTCTTCCAGACTTTAATGGTCTCTTCCCGACCCGTTTTCGTAGTCGATCTCTGCCCCGACGGTGGTAGGCTTGATTTCCCTTCGCTTTTCCTTCCTTTTCCCATCACCGATGCCCAGATCTTCCTACTTCTTCAATCTTAGATATATAACCTATCCCTCTTTTTCTCCTCTTTTTCCAATCTCAAATTCTTCACATGGGTGCATATCTCTCTCATCAATTAGTATTCTCAACGAAAGTTCACCGATTTGGTACTCCGAATTAGGTGTTGTATCATATATCATACAACGGCATGCCTACGATTCCGTTGCAGCTGCTCTCGTTTCCTCGATCTTTTTCTTTTTGGCTTTCTTTGGTTACAATTTTGTCTGGCAATTCATTGCCAGGCGTTATGCTGATGATATTGCATGATGTTTTGTATGGTTTGGGCAATCACAGTTTGGATGATATTTGGTTTGTTCAAGCCTCTTGGTTGCAGTAGCCGTGACATCTATGTGTCACATAAGGAATCTATTTGTGGCGTTGTTAGCGCAAACTTTTTCCTTCTCCTGTTCTGCAATTGAGCTGAACCTGGTGCGGTGTTCTTGTGTTAGGAAGTTTTCGACGTTTCGGAGATTCCGGCGTTCTCGGTGACGTCTCAGAGTCACCAGAAGTTTCAATTCGTGGCGATGATCGTGTTGACGCTTGTCGTCCTTCCCTACCTTTATTGGTTTGCTAGATGTTTGGAAAACGATGGGCTGTGTGGTTATGTTTCCTTGTTTATCTTGTTTGCTTTGAGTTTGACCCGGTTGGTTTTTATAAATCCTGGTTGTAAAGTTTTTTTTCTTTCAATAAGACTTTGCCTTCCACTGTCAAAAAAAGAAAAAGAAATTAGAACCTAATTTAAGTTCTTAATAATCCTAGTTGATGTCCACCACCTGATTAAGAAAGGCCATTTCCAAAATATGTTTTGTAAAAATATTTTGAATGGCTTTAGTCCTTTGACCATAAAATAAATAGAACCACTGTGGTGTAGGTTACATATTGGATTCCTTTTTCTTTTTTTCTGAAATATATGATCAAGTATTCAAGGGTGCCAAAGTAGTAGGGTCATGTGGCAACAATTACATGTGCCACCACAACAAGATCGATTCTTAATTTCTGGTCGTTGTCTCGTTTTATTTTCAAATATGGTTGATATTTCCACTTATTGTGATTTTCATGTTGTTTATGAGTTAGACATGACACAATGAGTGTTTATAGCATAGGATCTGCTTGAGTTTGACACTCTGACATGACTCTCTGATCAGACGTCGTAAACAAATTACAGGAAGCTAGTGGGATTGTGGGATCGATAGAGAATAAGACCCGATATTTCATTAGTTGATTAGTTAGGAGATTTTGAGATATCGACGTGAGGTTAATACGTGTAATTTGACTCTTTAATTGATGCATGTACATCTATAGAAAACAAATATCTGAATACAAGAGAAATTGTTCGACACATATATACTTACGCATTTGATTTCAACTTATTACATACAAATGAACTTCTAGAGTGATGAAGTACTCATGAAAAAAACAAATTGGTGATGAAAGTAAATTTGTATAGTCTCACTTAATTTCTTACGTTAAACACTGTTTCTATTTGTATGACTGAGGAAACTCGTAAGAAAATGGTTTTTAGAAAATAAAAAATAAAAAATAAAAACTATAACTATATATATTGTAGCTAGAATCACTAGAATAACATGTTGAACGATGATATATATATCAATACGTTGATTTAAATTATGTATTTGGAGTTCCATATATACTCTCTATATATAAGTGAATTAGTTCATATTTAATTAGCTCCAAGAACCAAAATCATATATAGGTATTCCACATAACTTATAACTCTAACCAACTTCTTTTAGAAAAAAGAAGTCTATAGTGTTCCTCTTAAATATTTGGAACACTGTGGCATCCATCAGCTGTATATATTAAGGTGCATGCATGTAGCTAGCAAAAAACATCATATCTGGATTGAAGAGAAGTAAATTTTCGATCCAAACCTACTCTTCTCTCTCTATCCTGTTTTTGGATACATACAATGCATCATTCCAAATTGGCCCCCCAATTCGATCATATAGTTCGTTATACCTGTTTAATTATTCTTCCTCCAATTTAATTACATAAAATATGCAGAATGATAATACCTAAGCTATCAGTAACCTCTTCTTATATATATATATATATATATATATATATATATATATATATATTCTCAAGTCTGTTTTGCTCCTTAATAATTCACATAATTGCCACATGCATGTTTCAACTTCCATTGTTTATCATACTTAACAGAAACTCCTAATCATTAACTTAGATCCTATATAAGTTTATTCAAACTAATCAGAGACAGGGTGCTGATCGAGTCCAAATATAATATAAGTACATGGGATCAGCAACTCCAGAATCCAATAATTTCGAAGGCCATCACTACCTATTAAAGGAAAAAAAAAAGAAAAAAAAAAAGAAGAAGAAGAGGATGCTTATATTTTAAAACCCTAACATGGGTATCTGTTAGTCTGGTGGTCGAGTTAGCTTGGGATGCCCTTGCAAATTAGTAGGAGAAGATGTCCAGAGAAGCGTCTGTAGCTATAGTTAGTTAGGAACTGGATCGGATATGATGGTAAGTCCATGAACTACAACCTAGCTAGCTGCAGATTGATACCCTCTGCAACTTGGTTAATTTCTAGTTATTTCAGTTACTGGGATTAACATGGCAGATCGAGGGTTGAAAGAAGGTCGATAATAAAATAGAGATTAAAGATACCCAGTATAGAAATATATGATCTTGAGATTCAGATAGGAGAAATAAAAGAAACCAATTTGCAAATTGAATATATAACAAAGTACTGCAGCAGGCAACATAAGTAATGCTGCTAGCTGTGTTCATGTGAAACAAATAATGTTAAGTTCATGTAAACCAATCATGTTAGCTTCTTCATCATCAGCTTAAACCTTCGACATATGGATTTCATGTGTTCCCAATAACATAAGCTAGCTTCTTCATTAGCTTTAAAATTCCATCATATTTTGGTTGTTATAGGCTTTCAAGGCCGAGTCTGATCACTGTCATACTGGCCCAAGCTTGGTTGCAACATTAGGGGCCCAAACTATTGGAGAATTTTAACTCATGAAACGATTCTTGGTTTGGTTTGTTCATTGTAAATTGACTTTAAACAGAAAAAGTCAACTAACGATAGTTTTCAAGCTTGACTGAAATGAGAGGTTACGTTACTGCCACGTGATTATGGTGATAGTTCACTTTGTGAACTGAAAAATCTTCGTACAATCAATATATTAGAGGAATATTCGAGATATGGTTGTGGTATGCAAGTATGTATCCGAAGGATACATGAGTGCTGTGGTCTCCCGAATCTAGAGGATACATGATTGCTGCATGTGGTCTCCTTCCAGGCTTACCTATCATTATTTATATGTTACTTGTATAATTTACCTTACTTGTATATTGAGAGCGTTGTTGTATTAGAGATTAATTCAGATTGAACTAATCTAATTAAGGTTTACCTTAGAGGAGTGAGATATGTATCAGTGTGTGACAACTACTTATGAGTTGTATGCAGCTGCTGGTCTCCTCTTCTACAGCAGCGGCCACCATATTGCTGGTCTGCTAAAGCAGCATGGTAATTTTGGTATTGGTTCCACAGCTGTGATGCCTTGTTCTTTTAGGGTTAGTTTTGTGTGTATGAGAGAAGTATGAGTGATTAAATGTGTTTCTCACCCAACATCTTCTATATATAGTTTAGGTTTGTAACCTTATTTTTTATCAATTAAGAAGAAATATGAGACAAGCTTATGTAAGAGTTTGTGTTTAGTTTTTTCACATGGTATTAGAGCATGGTTCATGTCCTGCCTCTATTTCTGATTTCATCTTTCCTCTAAGAAAGAGAAATTTGTTCAAATGACTCTTTTCTGATCTTTTTCATCCTATTTTGGAGGATAGATTTGTTGTCCGAGGTTCTTACACTACTAGAAAAAAGCTCTTAGCTGACGAAATTTTTTCGTCACCTTAGAGCTTCTATCGTCATGTGACCACTTAGCTGACGAAAATTTCGTCACCTAAGAGTCGTCATCTAAGGCCGGTGGTTAGAGCACTTAGGTGACGAAAATATTTATTTCGTCATCTTAGTCATTACTAAGATGACGAAAATTTTTCGTCGCCAATTTACTTAGCTGACGAAATATATTCGTCACCCACCTACTTAGCTGACGAAAATTATTTCATCACCCAGTTACTTAGCTGACGAAACTTATTTGTCACCCTTCTACTTTGCTGACGAAAATTATTTTGTCACCCATCTACTTAGCTGACGAAATTTACCCAGTTACTCAGCTGACGTAAATTATTCAGTTTGCTGACAATTCTTCATCGGGCTAAGGCCACGAAAGTTCAAATTTCGTCACCTTAGTGCTATTTATTTTTATTAAATTTAATCATTAAAAATTATTAAAATCACATTTAATATGAAAAAATAAAAAAAACTAGATAAAGCATATGGACAATAACGAAAATTTATATATATATAAACAAATTCATATATACAAACTCATCAAGAGTAGTACTTGATCAATATAGACTTGTTCATACAAAATATATACTAGAAAATGAACTAGCTAGTGACTATGAAGTGTCAATTGAATCAATGCCTCCAACATCATTGGGCTGCTCCTGCGGTGGGACTGCCGGCTGACATACGCCGAATTCGGTGAAGAGAAATTGTTCACATTGTTGAGTCTGTTGGGGTGGAGGCGCGCCCTCGCCGGTGCCGTACGGTGGCGAAAAGAGGGACGTCCGCACTTTAAGAGCCGTGCGGACGTCCGCACCTGATACTCTGAATGTACGCAAAAGGCTACTGAATGTACTATAATACTAATTGATAGGATTATATTATAACATGCAGTGCTTGGTTATAAGACTCAAAGCATTGAGACACAAGAATAATCATCATGCAATACACAGCTAAACCAAGTATCATTGTATGTATATGGCAGTAAACATAAACGACAGATTCCATACACTATGCAGCAATTAAAGATGAGCAATGACAGCATACAATACCTTCGAAAAATATCCAACCATATGGCATCCCCGATCATCACATTCACATAGAATGTAAAATAGAAAGAGGTCAACATCATAGTACAGGGTCTTGTGATCAAGAAACAGCTTTGCTAAATAACAAAGGTTCTGTCCATAAACCTTGTTCTTTTTACCATCAACCTGATTCAAAACATTTTTAAAAAGCAAGTTATATCAACCACAAACTTGACTTCTGCAAGACTGCAAATATATCCAAAAACAATTCAAGACTGAAAAAATAAAGAGTATGAAAGGATGATTATGCAGTATTAAACTGTTTCAAAATCAATTGCAAATTACATAAATCATATAAACACACACATACAATGGGTTTCTTTAGAATTTATAACCGGGATATTGTGCAGATACACGGCAACTAACCTCAAACATAGAAAGCGTATGATTCCGGTATATCTCATCACCAGGAGGATGCTTAAGATCGCACTTCCTCTGTATACAAAGACAATAAAATGTATGTAAAATAATGTTAACTACAAAAAATTTTACAAAGAATGTGCCTGCTGCTGCACACAAAGAATTTTACTGACCAGCAGAAAAATGGGCCTGCTGCTTCTGCACACAAATAATAGAAAAACCAAAATGATTTAGATGGGCCTGCTGCTGCTGCACACAAAGAACCAGTAGCTCCATATGTTCATGATTGCATATGATCAGCTAGCATTCTGTAAAAATTTAATATCAAAGGATTCATTCAGCTGACATCTGAGAGTTATTAAGTAGAGACTAGCACTTAAGGTTCCTCAATGCTTTCCAAATTTTAATAAACTATCTCTATGACATAGTATCTCTATAACATGTTATCAATAAAAGCAATGAACAAAAGAATGAGATACATATTAAGTAAGACAGACTAATTGAACAAGCAACCATCACAACAAACAGATGGTCGAGACTTACCATCTGTTCCTCTAACAAGCCCCTCAGTCCCATCCATAGCAATGGTTAGTCCTGACCATGTTCTCACCCAAGTGCTGAGCCACCTCAAGCACTAACCGGATCGAGTTGTCCAGCACTTCCAGCGCCGTCAAGATCGGCAACAATCCTTCCTCGAATCTCACATCGACAACGGCTCTAATGACCTAGCACACCTGCCCGATCGCGCCTTTGTTGGTGAAATCGTCGGTAATTTTTCCTTTGGCGCCATCCTTGGGCCCGGCCGGCGACTCCGACTTGGTCTCGGCTGCTGCGGCGGTGGCGTACTCTGCCACATGCGAGAGGAGGTACCCAAGAACACAGACAATATTGCAGGGCTACCTCCTGTATCAGTTGTTGAGACTGTTCCGCCTATCTCTTCCTCTTCCCACTAGTCAGCAGGCATAGTGGATGTGGCGCAAGGGAGGAGACGGCGATGTGGAGGAAGAGATGGCGATGTGGAGGAGGAGACGGTGATGTGGAGGAGGAGGAGGAGGAGGAGGAGACGGTTTGGAAAGTTGGATGTATACAATTGATTTAGGGATTTCAGAGTTGAGAGGAGTATAAGACTCTCTTGCCCACGAATCAAGCCGTTTCGTCATCTAAGTCAAATACAAAATTTAGCCAAAAAATTGGGCGGAAGTTCGACCCGCCAAATATTATGAAGTTAGGTGACGAATTCATCAACTTTCGTCATCTAAGTGAATCAAATTTATATTTTTGTAGTCTTATTTTAATTTTAACACATTTATTTCTTTTTCTTTTTTTCTAAAAAGAAAAGGTTTTGATAGAATGTGATATTGTTAAATAGGGAGGAAGCAATATTTTCAAAAATCTTGTAAAATAGGATGTGATCGGTATGGTGAAATACGACTATGGTTGAAAAATCACATATTTTTGGTAAAGTTTGGTCTCCGATACAAGCGGTCAACCCTATATACGCTTATGTTTCCCTATGTGGAGCCCTATCGTCGAGTATCTTCATTTTTCACGGGTTGACTTATTTCACCGTTCTGGTCATATCTTATTTCACGACTTTTTTGCGTTTGAGGCCTCTACGTATACGTTGTCTTCAAAATGAAACTTAAACTCAACACTAGTATAAAAAAGTTATACAACATTAGTACATATATCGTGAGTTTGGTGATCGGAGAAGAGGAACTGAAAACCGACCATCAGATATGACCAGCATAACGAACTACGTGGGTGGGCAAAAATTCAGCTCCATCGGACAAAGATAAGGGCTCGATCCGTCCGGTCAATCGGCGCGGTCAAACCCCTAAACGGACGGAAACTGAAATTCGACCCTCCAAATCACGTAATCTGGCCGGACCTTCAACTGAGAATAGTTTCCAATCGACGAGACTCTTACGGGGCTATAAAAATTTGGTAAAAAATAAATACCCGGGATAGGGCTACCACTAGGTAGAAATAAGAGAAAAATTCGTTGACCGGAACAACCGGCACCGAAATTTTACCGGAATATCTTCATTTTTCACAGGTTGACTTATTTCACCGTTCCGGTCATATCTTATTTCATGACTTTTTTGCGTTTGAGGCCTCTACGTATACGTTGTCTTCAAAACGAAACTTAAACTCAACACTAGTATAAAAAAGTTATACAACATTAGTACATATATCGTGAGTTTGGTGATCGGAGAAGAGGAACTGAAAACCGACCGTCAGATATGACCAGCATAACGAATTACGTGGGTGGGCAAAAATTAAGCTCCATCGGACAACGATAAGGGCTCGATCCGTCCGGTCAATCGGCGCGGTCAAACCCCTAAACGGACGGAAACGGCTATTTGACCCTCCAAATCACGTAATATGGCCGGACCTTCAACTGAGAATAGTTTCCAATCGACGAGACTCTTACGGGGCTATAAAAATTTGGTAAAAAATATATTTTCGTCATAGGGCTACCACTAGGTAGAAATAAGAGAAAATTCGTTGACCGGAACAACCGGCACCGAAATTTTACCAGAATATCTTCATTTTTCACGGGTTGACTTATTTCACCGTTCCGGTCATATCTTATTTCACGACTTTTTTACGTTTGAGGCCTCTACGTATACGTTGTCTTCAAAACGAAACTTAAACTCAACACTTGTATAAAAAAGTTATACAACATTAGTACATATATCGTGAGTTTGGTGATCGGAGAAGAGGAACTGAAAACTGACCGTCAGATATGACCAGCATAACAAATTACGTGGGTGGGCAAAAATTAAGCTCCATCGGACAACGATAAGGGCTCGATCCGTCCGGTCAATCGGCGTTTAAAAAGAAAGTTCAGTAAGGTGACGAAATAAAATATTTCGTCACCTTAGAGAGACACTTTAGTGACGAAAATATATTTTCGTCACCTAACCTATCACTTACATGACGAAATGTATTTTCGTCACCTAAGTGATCAAAACTTAGGTGACGAAAATATATTTCGTCACCCCACCTATCACTTAAATGACGAAATATATTTTCGTCACCTAAGTGCTCAAAACTTAGGTGACGAAAATATATTTCGTCACCCAACCTATCACTTAAATGACGAAATTTATTTTCGTCACCTAAGTGCTCAAAACTTAGGTGACGAAAATAGTTTTCGTCACCCAACATATCACTTACATGACGAAATGTATTTTCGTCACGTAAGGTTGCTCTAAAGTGACGAAAATAGTGACGAAATAATGTTTCGTCACCTTACCTTACTTAGATGACGAAAATTGTCACTGAGGTGACGAAACGGGTTTCGTCACTAAAGTGTTCTCTTAGGTGACGAATTAAAAATATTTCGTCACCTTAGAACCTTTTTCTAGTAGTGTTATGAGATCTCATCTTTGCCGATGTTGGACTATTGGTATCTATACCTGATTTCACCAACCATTCATGCATTGTCAATTGTATATGATCCAAGTTTGCAGATTCGTGAAGTCACAGCGAAATAATTCATCCCCCATGGTATACTAATTTCGAAAGTACTGTAAACTCTACCAGTACGTGTCATTGACCAAGTGTAGAACTAATGGATCAGTTTTGGAAACCAGTCTTTCAAGTTATACAGATGCCCACATATAAGTATATTACATAACAGGATTCAGCAGTTCAGCTGTAACTTGTAAGATCCATGTCTTATTTGGATCAGAAAATACAAAAGCCATGTCAAGCTAGCTGCCCTGGTGATAAAGTAGCATGAGGTTCACATCAAAAACCAATTGACAATGGATAAAGTGGTCCAAACTCTTATAAACCACATACAATGTCTCATTTTTCCCGATGTGGGATATATATCTCAACACGCCTCCGCACGTGTGGCGAATTTTCAAGCTTAACACGTAGACAATATTTGAAACCCTCTCTGATACCATGATAAAGTAGCATGAGGTTCACATCCAAAACCAATTGGTAATGGATGGAGTGGCCCAAACCCTTATAAACCACATATAAAGTCTCATTTTTCCCGATGTGGGATATATCTCAACACCTGGTATATTTCCAAGGTTAACGCAATGCTCATACATGTATCCAATTTTTTATTTCACATAACATCAATATTGTCTGAAAGAAATAGCACATTTGTTATAAAAATCTGCTTGGTATGGTTATATATCTGTTCTCCAAGTCAGAAAACTTACATTTACCGAAATATCGTATGATCTCAAGAGGATCATGAAACCAAGAGAAAAAACATCACAAATAGGCAACACAGAAAGCACATACGATCGAGTCAATGAACCTTTTGAAAGAGGGAGAGGAAGAAAACTTGAAGCAACTTTCTCTGTGTTTTTATAAAATGTAGAATAGTCGAGTAGAATTATTACAACCCAAAAGCTGTTGTAAACCATAAAATATAAGAGATTGAGAGAGAAGAGGAACGACATTTAGAATGAGAATAAGGGAATATGTGTGTATTATTGAGTAGGGAACCATATCTTATATAGAGATATAATCAGTATGTAAATTCTATAAATATCTCTAGTAAGCTAATTACAAGAATGCCCATTAAATGAACTATTTACAACACTCTCCATTGAGTATTCTCTGTAATTAGCTTCCTCTTATATGTGCTCCAGTGTTACCTCATCAAAACCTTGTCAGTAAAAACCCTATGGGACAAAAACAATCCTGGTCGAAGGAGAAAAGAGTATAACACACACGTAGTGGTGATAGTCAGAACCCTTGATTTTGGTAAAGCGGTTTAGTCTGGATCATAAGATGTGAGTCCGTAAGAGCTAGATAGATGCATAATAGTAGCTACACCAAAACCATGCCCGGTAAACCCAGTGGGACTAACCCATAGTCGAAGGGAAAAGATGAGCAATTGCATATATTAATTTCAAATAAAGACATATTCAAGATGAAATATGAGTAGGGTGACCAATTTAATGTATGTCTTGTTAAAACCTTGCTAGGTAACAAAACCCAGTGGGACAAAATAACCCTGAACGAAGGACAAAAGAGTACATAATGGTCAAGAGTATGCTTCAGGATACTCCCCCTAAAATTGACTCCCCCTGAAAACTACACACTAAGTAAAACTGCTACATTGATCATGCTTCTTGAATAACTTAATAGTCAACATAACTTAAAGAGGTTTTTGTTTCATATATACCTCTAAGATTATTGTATTCCCTATAGTAAAGACAGGACTAGTCGGGAATAAGCCTTGTGTCGGTTTACGTAACTCATGTCACCATATTTAACAAGGCAAACATCATTCCAAGGATCATAGGTGGTTGATCTATTCCATGATGCCTAGGGATAGAATGAGCATTGTTTTGTCATACATTTAAAGTAACGGAAAATTGTCTTTTATGCCATTTTCGGAGGCGGCTTGTAGGCGCAGAGCTATATTTAGCTAACAAATTCACATCGGATGAGATGTCCGACCTAGAGCATTTAGCCAAGTACAATAATGTGCCTACTGTACTTAGATATGAGTCTTCTAGTCCCAATATCTCTTCATTATCATCTGCGCTATGAAACAAGTCTCACTAGATTTCAGACGATTATGAGTGAGTTTGAAGACTTTGCTTTATCCTCATTAAAACATCTTAACATCTTTTAGATGTAATTTGATTGATAGACCAAAATTCTATTGGCACTTTGCACAACTCCAGGTCGAGAAAATGATTTGGTCTCCGAAATACTTTCATCTCAAACTTCGACTTCAGGTGTTTTATGGTTTTCTTGATCTTTTCAAGAGTACCAATCAAATTCATGTTATTGACGTAGATTACCACAAATTGCAAACCTGAAGTTTGTTTCTTAAGAAACACGCATGGACATAGTCCATTGTTCATATATCCCATCCCAAGCAAATATTCACTTAGACGGTTATACCAACTTTATCTGGATTGTTTGAACCCCTAAAGTAAACTACTCTAGCAAATGGAGAGCATGTTTTGTGGTCTATAACTATTTGCATTGGATAACAGAAGTCCTTTAGGAAACTTCATGTATATCTCTATATTCAGATCCCCATAGAGATAAATTGTTACCACATTTATAGGTTGCTTATTCAGATTCAGAAACTACCAAACTGATAAGGTAGTGGAACGTTATGACGTCCATTACGAAAAAGTACATCTCCTCGTAATCAATCACAGGGCGTTGAGAAAATCTTTGCACCACTAAACGAGACTTATATCACAATCTTGTTTTTCCCATTACGCTTTCTTACAAATACTTATCTAAACAATATAGGTTTAACATGGGTAGGTGTAGGAACAACAGGCCCATAACATCTTTCTCTTAGTTAAGGAATCTGATTTGACCTGGATTGTTTCTTTCCTTTTTAGCCAGTCGTCTCTTCGTTGAGATCTATCAACGAAGCAAGGTTCGATATCATTGCTTATTATAATTTCGGTGGTTACCGTAAATATAAATATATCATCAATGAAATCTCATTCTGATTCAATATCTCACTAAATTTACCGAGATTTTCTATTCTCGAGAGTGGGTTTACATGTTGGAGCGTCCCCCAACTTCATCTCTTCTAGGACGAACCCATAATCCGGATTAATCTCGTGAGTTAAATTGGCGGATTAATCTAATGAAGTCTCTGGAAGACAGAGATTTGCTTGTACTCAGCTGCAATGTGTAGTACGTTGTTTCCTTTAGGGGTTTGCTGATTGAGAAGATCAGGAATATTCATTGTCGATATATCGACAACACCCGAAAGTACTACTTTGTAAAGATAGGGACCATGGATTTGAAATTCCAACTAGCTAGTCCCTCCAAATTTCTTCTTCTAGAGGAAAAGCAAGAGCTAGCCAATATTTCCCCTCGATATATGATTGTATACGAACCACCCTCGTTTACTTATAGGAGGGGTTATCGTAAATTCGTGATACTTATTTGCCAAGTGGCCATTGATATTGTAGATCGATAGTCTAGTGTACTCGTTAATATGGATGAATAGCATGTCAACTATACTTATAATTAAACATCTCGTTGACATCTATAGAGCAAGTAAATGCTAGCAAGTATATATCAACTATAAAGTATACATGTCGGTAATTGATGACATCGATCCCTTCCGTTTACTTTGCAAGTCGTTATTGAGAAAGTGTCGCAACAAAGAAGATTCAAATAAACTATAGCTAGTTGCAACTGTTGCATCACTCTCAGAGGATTCTCTATTTATTTTTTTCGAACTTTAGCTTATCTTCTCTGCAAAACGAAGAAAGTTGTTTGACCGGGTCATGATTACAAGTCCTTGCGAGAATGCAAGTGACAATGTAGTTGATATTAGGGTGGAATCGGTCCCAACGGTTCGATTTTTAGGCATTAATCGAAAACCGAAATTGAAGTTTTGATTTTTTATATTTTATAACCGAAACCGATAAAAATATATAAAAGACCGTATTTGTCGGTTAACCTAATATCGGTTCGGTTTCGGTCCGGTTTCAGTTACAAAACCTATTATCCGTAATATTTTTTACACTTGACCAAATAACATAAAAAATAAAAATATTGAAGTTGTAAACTATCAACACTTCAAATAAGTTAATTTAATGGGTTCAACTAAGTAATCCAAAATGAAAAGGGAAGCTAAAATTTATACATAATTCATTTGAAGCCTCCAACATTCATATATAACAAAAGATAAAACTATATGAGAATGATTTCGGTTAGACTTCAACACTTCAAGACATAACCATGTGTGTGAAAGCCTACTATTTGTAACTCATAACTGATAAGAACATGACACGTAATGTAGAATTAAGTATTAATAATTAAAATAGGTAGAATGAATATATGTCGGTTCGGTTCGGTTTAATCGGTTTTTAGGATGCACGGAACCACAAACTGACACCGCACTACTCGGTTTGTGTGGTTTCCGAAACCGATTGCCTCGGTTCCATTCGGTTTTGGTTACTCGGTGTCGGTTCGGTGCGGTTTTAACCAGTTTTGGTTTTTTCGGTGCCAAAAAGTCCACCCCTAGTTGATATGCATATTCATGATTATATGGTTGTTGGATTTAATTAGTTTGATTCAAGTTTATGTTGTCCTTAACAAATTCGTCAATCCAACACTGAACGCCATTACAAACTGACAATGATCGTCGTTGAGAATAGATTAAATTATTTATCAGAGAATAATTTTGCTTACGTCTTAACCCTGCAGATATTCCATGCCAAGTTGTGAAAGCATTTCAACGTTTTCACAAGTTGAATGGTTTTGTGTCTTCTCGTGTATACAGCGGCGTAGCCACAATAGGGCCAAAGGGGTCAATTGACCCTTCTCAATTTTTTACCATGTTTCTTATTGGTTGAATTTTTTACATCTTATTATACATATTATCATAACACTACATATTTGACCCCTATGACACAAAGACAAAGATAGAAATATAAGCCAATCTATATTCATTTTCTTAAAACACTGGACTCAAAAATAATAGATATGTCTTCTGCCAAACACTTACAAATCTACCTAAAAGGCTAAACCCTATCATGTATTTATTTTCTTTTCTTCATTTTTATTTTCAACTATCTTTTTCTTATTTTTCTGTCTTAATATTCTAAGACTACATACATCGTCATCGCATGTCAGCCTTCGTCTCTATTCCATTTCGGCATTTCCCATAATTTAGCATTAGCTAAAATTGTTATTACCCATGCGAAATAAATTAAGATTATGAGACTAAGTTATACATGAGTCCTGTTTTCTTTGTTGTTGAAATTTTTTCAAATTCCTTCCCAATAATAGCTCTAGAATGACTATTATGCCTAAGAAACCATTATCTAGAATTTTATGTGATATATGAAGAGTTATCTAAAATTTGACCCTCTTGTAAAAAGTTTCTAGCTACGCCACTGCGTGTATATATGTGTATTACTAAATCTTGTTGGCTGTATATCAGTATGTCATCCTTACATGGTTGAACTTTTCTTCATATATATGATATAAAGAAGTGCGTAAAGCTAAAGCTAATCGCTTACAAGATGTCATCATGACCACAAATCTATGAATTTACCAGATCATCGTGTAAAATTATCCTACCGAACGTGCCGAATCAAAAATTTCAGACTTGAATTTACATATAGAATGCCAAGCAGCATACTGAGTATTATGTCAGAAACTCACAATAGAGCACATCATACCATTCCACACTGAATTTGTAGTTCTGTACATGCATTAGCAGATCCATTAAATATGAGAAGTACGCAAATTAATTGTTAGCATCAACAAAGAATAAAACCACCCATGTTGCATGCCTGAGGCTACAAGAACTTAGCCTCTATGATGACCATAGCTGAACACACTACATACAAGCCATCACCATTGAGCTTCTAAATAGCATTTCTCCCTGCTGTACCAGTATTCCACCCCCTCTCCTTTTCCCTTATCTGCTTCTGACCTTCTTTAGTTCCTGCCCTTCTACCATTTCCAAGTAACACCCTGTGTGGCATCCTGCCTCGACTTCCAATCGATACTCTGACCTTCTCCATCCCTACATTCAAACCTTTTCTCATGTGCGGCAGCATTGGGGACTTCATCTGAGCTTTCTTTTGGATGCTTCGTCTCAGTACACTGTTGAACTTCTTGCCGCCAGTTCTGGTAACTTTAGGACTACTACAAGGCGTCTGTTCCGGCAAGCATTCAATTTCAGACACATAATCCATTTCAGCTTTCTTATCAGCATGGTATGCTGATATTGGTGCTACTGGTAATACAGGCATTGGGGATTGGATGCGGTTTGGTACAGTAGGGAGTGGGATTAGAGAGTTCCGTCTTGGAGCAGATGTAGCAGGAATCCGCTGAAATGTTGGGCAGATAGAAGCTCTTCCAGTTCTCTTCGGTAGAAAAAATTGGTCAGCTATGTTGGGGTTGTTTTCTTTCTCTATAGGATCAATATACTTGACAAAACCATCCATTGTAGGTACTGGAATTTTGTTGTTAGCCTTCTCAGTTAGTTGTTGCATGGGGTTTACGTGGTCCTTCCCCAATGTATTAATGGCTGTCTCATTGAGAATCTTGTGAGTTGTTAATGGTCGGTTTGTAAGAGGTGGTCTTGCAAGTGCAGTGGTTTGCTCTTCTTGATGTTTCAGTTGCTGCAGGTGCTGCTCAGCTATTTTTGTGTCCACATGCTGGCGTGCTAGCTTTCTCTCAATTAAAAGTTGTGATTCCAGTTCTTTCACCTGAAACAAGAATTATATATTAGTACCTAGATGCTAGGTGTTCTTTTAATTATACGTATGATACAATATTGGAAACCAAGTTCCTGCACAATACCTTGTCTTGCAGGCATTTGTTTTTCAGGTCTCTCTCTCTTATCTTCAGTTCTAACCCATTGACTGTATCCTCCATCTTCCTTATCTGTACATCTTTGCTCTTTATGTCTAGCTTTGTTTTCTCAAACTTGGAAACGAAAAGTTCAAGATTATTAGGAATGAAGTAGATAAATTTCAAACCACAAGAACAATGAATCTGCAGTTGCTTCAAGAGCACAAGTAATTTACCATCTGTTTGTATCTTAAAACTTCAGACGTGTCCATTTGCCTCTTTGCAGGACCCAACTCTATCCCTCTAACTCTACTTGCAAAGTTCAACGAGCAAAGGGTCTCACTCAAGTCATTTTCATTAGGACTAATCTGAAGAAACATAAGCGTCTTGGAGTCTCCTCCTGAAACAAAGACAGATGTTCCATTAGTTTTACAGTTTAGTACACTGAACCTATATATAGTGGAATTCAATCTCATCCCAAAAAAATAAAATAAAATAGTATATGACGTTGGAATATTAAACAAATACGAATAAGTGGGGAATCATGGGTTCACTTCTTCTATGACCCCAATGAAACCTAGAGAGTCTTGAAGCAAGTGGGTAAGTTTGGAGTTCCTGCACATCACACATGATTTAAAAGGTTACCACTAGATGCATAGGCACATTTACAGTATTCAAATAAAAAACTAAATGTTACTTGTATACCTGAAAGGTATGTGTGAGCTTTTAGTTGCAAGTGCCGATATGACATCACCTAGTGCAGATAGAGATCTATTGATATTTTGAGTTTCCTTGAGTCTTTCTCCTTGCACTTCAGTCTTTGCTATACGCTCACTCCCTGCTAGATCCACCAACCAGAGCTTGCTTCTTGTGCTTTCCCCACTCAACAAGTTCTCCCCCTTCACCATTACACAGTGTATGCTGCATTTATAAGAAAACCAGACTTGCATTTAGCAATCTGTCAATTAATCACATTCTGTGAAGCATAAATGTATAAGTTGTAACCAAGATAAACAGACCAGTGTGATCGGCTGCTATGCTCATTGGCATTGGTTGAGCCAACAGCCCTTGCATTACTGCCATTTTGGTGAACTTCCCAGACTTCACTCATGTTGTTCACATGTGCCTTGATAAGTCCTGGAACATGATGTGTCCCTTCTCCAGCTTGTCTAATTTCAAGCCTACAAATCATTGCATCATTGTTAGATAGCATGCATTATCTTGGAAATTTTCCCGACTTGTCATCTTTCATAGTATTGAAAAACGAGGCTCATTAAATACCCAAACAGATTGGTGAATTGCAAGATATGAAAATATAGCATCAAGAATGGTGGAAAAAATGGATTTGGTTTGACATATAACGCCATCTTCACATTTTTCAAAGGAGAGTTATGATACGCTAACAGAAAAGATTTCCACTTTGATATACAGAAATGAGAGGCCATTGTGCTATTCTAACTGCCAGCTAAACAGGTGGAAATTCATGAAAATGAGATTATGCAATGTCTGAATAGGTGAAAGACTTTCCATCTAAACATGGAGATATGAGAGAACCCATTTATGAAGAAACATGCAAAACTATAATCCTATAGTAAGATACAAGCAAGATCCACAAAAGGGGATAAAGAAATGAAAGAAATGGTTAAGGAGCTTGGACCTTTTGGCAGCTGCTCCTGCCTGATTCCCAGGAACAAGTAGATCCCGTATTTGCTCATTGTACACTTCTAAAACACTAACAGACACATCATATCTGTGCAACTTTTCTCGCTCTTTGATTATACGAAAAAGTTGCTCAAGAGTCCTAAAATTGACTCCCGGAGCTTCTTCTGTTCCCTCCATCGTAAAGGTTTTTCCACTTCCAGTCTGCCCGTAAGCAAATATGCAGACATTGTATCCATCTAAAACTGAGGTTGCAAATGGTGCCGTGTCTTCGAAAACATCAGCTAAATATGACAAAGAAAAAGGACTTGTTAGTCAAAGGTGCTTCTTGTATTCAGTCGATAACCAAAAGAAGATTTGCATCATCTTATGCATGTACCTTGGTCTGCTTGAGGGCCAAATACTGCATCAAACTTAAAGGTCCTTCTTGAAAGCCCATTTGACTTGACAGCAAGCTCACCTTCTTTCTCAGATTCAAAATCAATAGTCATTGAAGCTCCTGCTGCAACTTCTTCGGTGTTTAGAGGCCTGCACCTGCAAAAGACCCTTATGTTTCCTACAAAAGAGAAAAACTGATGTCAGACATCCTTTCAGTATCACAATTGCTTGGACCTCTATAAATCATGTATAACACCTAAGTCCTAACCTTTCAATTCTAGCGCCTTGTTGTAGAGTTCTTTACGCTCTTTGGCACCTTCAATAAACTTTGTCTTCAGATCATTATGCAAACTTGCATGCTGATTTACTGTTGGATAAATTGACAGAATCAGAAAAAAAATATATAAAAAAAATACAGATACTTCCTCAAAAGATTGATAACATGAGCGTTTTTCACTTACAAGTGGAATGAATAATAGACCTCATTTCATTCATATCTGCAAGACATTTCTTATATGCCGATGCCTCCTCTGATAGCTTAATATGGTCCATCTTCATAATCTACAAAATGAAATATTTCATACCAATTTAATTTAATCATGTCACTTGGGATTCATATACAACTTCATTTCTTTTTACAAATAAATACCTTAAGTTTTCTTGTCAAATCTCTCAACGATGAAAACCATTTGCTTTTCTCTTTCACCTGTCCCTCGATGGCAAAAGCTGCAACAGACCAGCATCAATTACCCATTTGATAAATGGCTCAAATTTTTAGGGGGGTCAGGATATCAATACCATACCCAAAGATCCAACATGCATTGACTTGCGCATGAGTTCATTTTGGAGATCCTTTAAAGACTTCAAAGCTTCTTGGCATTCACTGCTCTTGGATTGATTCTGCTTTTTGAGCTCCTCAAATGCACTCCTCATCTCTGCTAATTCCTTTCTCTGGTTCTCATAACATATTAGCAACTTCTGATAGTCTCCTTCACACATGGCATTCACATCATCCTGCCATGAAATAGTTTGTAGATAAGATATAACTTGTCCATTTTTTCTCTAATAAACTTAAACAAGCTGAAGCTTAGAAGAAGCTTTACTTGAGGTGATTCGCGACCCAGGAAGTCATCTGTACAACCTACATTGTTGTTTACACCAAGATGTAGATCTTCCTTCGACTTGTCCTCAATCACCGTAGGAGGAAGAAGCTCAAATGAAGCTTCAGGAGACAGATCCTCCGTATAGGTTTGGCACAATGTGGTGGAAAACTTCACAGTTGGGGTCCTATTAGTATCTTTAACCTGAGACGCACAGATTCCATTCTCGAAAGAGAGCTCCACCGAAGTATCCATCTTCTGATGGCACCCACTCTCCAAGATCTCGGGGGACTCCACACAGCTGGTTCGGGGTATATCAGGTGACCCGGCACAGATAACCAGCTCAGGAGAAGCAAGCGAAAATCCGACCATGGCCCGGCCTGAAATTTATCATAAAGTAGATCAAATTCTCGAAAGCCCTGAACTCAAATCAAAGCCTTTCAGCCAATTTCAACACAAAACATAAGGAAATACTACCTAATAACTTAACATTTGCAGCTGAATCCCTGAGTTTTGTAGTGCTAATAACTTCTGGGCTATAACTATTCTCCATAGCAAAATCTAGACAGAAATCAAGAAATTCAAATCAAAGGGTTTCATATTCTTGACTTAATCAACCTTCAATTAGATCAATTGGGTACCTCAAAATATAATCAATTTTCAAAATTGGGCTCCAAGAACAAAAACACCAAAGATTTACAGAGAAACCCTAAAAAAACAAAAGGGGGTTTTCGCAAAATCACCTAGATTTGCATCGGAGGAAGAAGAATCAGGATCCATCATGGTCAAGCTTTTCAATTTCGAGCACAATACCGAGTCTGCAACAGTAAAATTCAACAAATCAAAGAACGAAATTCAAAGAAATTGAAAGGTTGGGTAGGTTTGATCGGTGAAGAAGAGAAAAGGGTTTAAGAGTGGGTTACAGTCGGAGTGAGTGGTACTGGAAATGGAGGTGTTCTGCTGGCGAGAGACGTCGGTTAGAAGAAGAGGGTCGTAGTCCATTTTCGGATAAATAGCGACCACTGTTTTTGAATTTGTCAAGTGAGAATTCAAGAGTGTGTGTGTGTGTGTGATAATGATGAGGATCAAAGGAAGACTGTTGCTTTTGAATCTTTTTCTCTTACAAAAAAGAAGGGCTTTAATTTCGTTTTGAGGGGATTCAATCTGTTCTCTGCGTTTTTAGGACACTACGACCGTTGGCTTTTGTGATGTTTTTGAATTTTGAAAGTTTTTGACCGGGTACATTTGGATTCTGCCACGTCGGATATATTTTTATTATTTTTGTTTTTTCATAAGTCAAATATTTGATATTGAGCAGCTAATTAGTGAGCAACTGCTACTTATAGTGACTGGTGAGCTAGTCTTTCTACTATATTGGATATTTTGTGCATAAAATAGCGAGGAACCAAGCGGATGGAAATCCAAACATGTTGACATTAAGCTAGGTAGTGCAAATCCTGCTAGAAAGAGGAGAAGTTTGGACAAAATATAGGCATTCATCTAACGTGAGTATCTTATATTTCGTAATAAAAATGAAACAATGATCCCTGCAGCAAATCAACATGTTTGTGCAGATGTATCTGTATCGTGTATGAGACGGAGCAGATTCAGTTCCAAGACCCATCCAAAGTAAACTATGATGATGCATCCGAGTTAGAGCATCACAAAAAAATTGATTACGTATTTTTTTTTTCAAATTGAGTGTACCTGTTACAACTTACAAGTGATCTCTCCACATTGGAACTCCCCTCTTTACAAAAGAAGCTGAAAGCTATAGTGTAAAGTTATATACAGTGTATAGCATACAACTTTGGTACATGGCAAGCACAGGACATCCTTAGCAGCCCACACTCGAAATAAATGCCGCATGTGGGAGCTAACCAATTGAGACATGCTGAGCACTATGTCAAAGCACTGAGCAGATGGTGCTATGCTCCTGCCTGATTTGAGGTCAAAACATATTTTCATCCTACCAGAACATGCTTGTAAGGGATTCATTAGCAACTGCTCACCTCTCTAGTATTCGATTCCTGTTCTTTCCACTGCAGCTGCCATGGAAGCAGATGCCTCTTCAAGTGTCCGCTTCTTTTGGACTGTGTTGAAGGCCTCGAGAATGTCTCCCTCCTCATAATCGTCGTAGTCTTCCACCCCAATTCCACACTCTAGTCCAGCATTTACCTAGTAACGAGGAGAAAGTACAGCTTATTGTGAGAGAGAGACAAATGAAAGCATTGCAAAACCCAACGAAGCTGAGATTAGATGGTGTCACCACAAAAGCATGAGGTCAACTTGAGATGCAAAAATAAAATTAATTCTCTTTCTAAGAGGCTGGAAAGTCATTGTGCCAGGAATGATATTAGAGGCCTAGATCTGCCACCAAAGCTTCTATATCTTATCATGTTTAATGCAATGTAGTAGCCTAATACTTTGATCAAAGTTAATATTTAGTTTTCATGGGTCATAAACTTCCATACTACAGTTACATACTAACTTAGTCATTTATCCCATAATGGCAAGAAAGACACACCTTAACTTCATATCATATCTTTATCTTGCAGTATCTGGAGTTACTAAGAAGACAATTGCAATCCAAAACATGAAGGCAATTCAAGACACAGTTTTCATCTATTTGCACAGCGCAAGGGATTTAAGACCCAGGCATATCACAGATTCAGAAGTATAGAACATGCAAGAAAGGCAGGCTCAATAATAATTCTTAGTCTGCCATACTAAAGAGATAATGCCCTGAGATCATGTGTATACCTCTTTCACGACTTCCTTAACTCGTTTTAAAGAATCAAGAACACCAACATGTACTACTTTTCCCCTTCGAATGACCTGAATGCCGCAGCCTTTTACAACTTTTCCATCATTTACCATGCAACCAGCAACACGACCACTGCCACTGCTGAATATGGCTCGGACTTCTGCAGAACCAATTGTTACTTGTTCCTATCCATACATACGTCATATGTCAGTCAAAATTTCAATATAGATATTTCAAACAATATTAAAGCATAAGCAAGAGCCATGGCCTTCAACAAACTCAAGAGATCTGGTGGTTAAGTTTAAAGATACCTCAACAGGCTGTAGGAGTCCTTCCATTGCATTTCGTACATCATCAATAAGATCATAGATAACTTTATAAGGCCGAATCTCAACACCTTTGTTTTCAGCATAGCTTTTAACAGAACCTGGAGCTTTGACATTGAATCCCAAAATTATGGCTTTGCTAGCCGCGGCAAGATCCACATCGCTGTTGTTTACATCACCTGTTGTTTCCATGAGAAACTTCAAGGTGACGTTATCTTGAGGGAGCACCTGAAGGGCTTGTCTGATAGCCTCGATAGATCCCTACACAAGAAACAATAAGAAATCATGATGTAATTACAGTAGAATTGAAACCAAACATTTATCTATGAAACTTGAATTGGTAGGGCCAGTTACCAGTTATCTATGACACTTAATATTGATTGATGACAAGTAAAACAGATAATAAAATTTACAATTACTTTAAGGACACTCACCATACTTATTTGTATTCCCATTTCCCATGGAAATAAAACAGATATTTATTTTCACCAATCCTACAGATTTTTTTATTTTTTTGGCTAATTCTATAGATTAAGCCTTATTTACATTTCTATACATCTCTGCACATTGAATAAATAGTTTGTACCTTGTGAGGGTACAATTTAAGAAGATAAGTGACATTTCAAGATTAATGATCTCTCCACTCTATATGCTTAATTCTGATATCTAATATCATCAATCAGACAATATAAAAATTCAGCTCATCAGTATCTAAGTCCAAGTGCAACACAATAAAATGAAATACTTTCTAAACAAAAAATTATAAGAGGGATGTGCATACCTGAAGATCAACCTTCAGAATAATATTTAGCTGGTGCAAGTCAAGTCCAGACAGCTTTCCTGCTGAGACTGCAGAGGCCAAGGAAGAAAGAGTAACCTTCCCATTGCCAGCCTTAGCCGATATGCGTTCATCTCGCAATGACTCTGCACGTGACTCTGCCCTTTCACATGCAATGTCAAGGGAGCTCACAACCTCAAATTCATCACCAGCAACAGGAACATTATTTAATCCAATAACCTGCAATAGACACTGAAATATTATGCATGGTATTGAAACAAGGACCATGCAACAACAATGGCAGAATAAAACATCAAGCCAAAACAAATTTTGATATAATCAAGACGCACGCCAAAGCAACTGCTAGAGTGAGATAAAATGGCTGCTCTTATAAGCTTTAAAGCTTATTAACAACCAGACAATATCTGTGTTACTTCATGTACTGTTTTCAGTTTTACGTACATTTTCTGTACCAGATAAATCTTTGACATTCATCTTCCCAACTGTAACTGTCTCTAGATTTTACAGTACTGACAAAATGGCAAGTTGCTGACAATGAACACATGCTTATACAAGCAGTAGCATCTCCAGAGCATATATATTTACACAAGATGTTACAATCCAACGGCCATCACATCATCTGGAAAACCCAAATTAACATTTCACTTTTATCACATCATGTGTACTCCTTTTAAATGCAACACAACTATCAAATTTGAACTTATAGTACAGATATAAATCTGGTAAGTGTCTCCTTCTCCAAATAAACCCCTATAGGAATTTCTAGATAATATATTACAACAAAATGTATGCATCTGATCTACTGTCCGAATAAAGACACTGCTAAAAACTACAGTCAAGAAAACACGGTAATTACAAAAGAAAAAGACAACAAAAAAGAAATAAAATAATGGCATGAACAATAAACCTGAACAGGTATAGAGGGTCCAGCTTCATCGACACGGTTTCCACCATCATCAAATAAAGCCCGTACCTAACCAAGGCATAAAATAAGGTCCTTCATGTTAGTCAAAATGCGAAAGTAAAGGTACATTACTCAGTTATTCAACATTGACCACTTGAGCAACATTATGATTATATCAAAAACCCAGAGTAATCAACCAACCTTTCCAAAGGCTTCTCCACAAACTACTATGTCCCCCTTTCTAAGGGTTCCATTTTGCACGATAAGTGTAACTAAAGGTCCTCTAGATTTATCAAGACCAGCCTCAATGACTGTGCCTTTTGCACTTCTATCAGGATTGGCCTTCAACTCTTGCAACTACGACAACCATACAAAAGGTTAGATACATGGAGGTAACCGAAATGCAAGGCAGCGACATCAATTATAAATAGTGATCATAACTGTGCAAGCCTGAGAGGTTATAGGAAGGTAAATCAAGACAAACTATTACGATGACATTAGGATTACATATATATTTTACAAGAAGCATACCCAAGCTAATTTTTCAACATCAATACACATCTGACTTACCTCTGCAACTAGCATAACAGTTTCCAAAAGGTCATCTATATTCTTCCCTTTAAGAGCACTAATCTGTTCAAAGACACAGAAGATTAGGCTCAGACAAAAAGTATATGGCATAAATAAAATATGACAAAAAGGTATAAGGCGTAAACAAAATATGCTAGTAAAGTTCATCCACTCAAGAAACATCAACCTGGACCATTGGAACGTCACCACCCCAATCCTCCGGCATTAGACCAATAGAAGAAAGCTCTTGCATCACTCGTTCTGGATTAGCTCCATCCTTGTCAACCTGGTACAATTAGGGGAAAAAATTGAGACTTAACGATCCCTGATGCCATATGAAGTGCAAGCAAAGCATTTATTCCTCCTATGTTTTTATTTTTATGCTATTAAAATAAAATAAATTACCATTATAATTGCCGTACCTTATTTATAGCTATTACTATTGGCACACCAGCAGCTTTAGCATGAGCGATGGCCTCTTTTGTTTGAGGGCGGATTCCATCATCAGCAGCCACAACAATGATAGCTATGTCTGTCACCCTCGCTCCACGAGCTCTCATCGCTCCAAATGCCTACAGAAGTGGATACAGATATCATCTAAAAGAAAAGAAGAGTGAAAGCAAGTTACAGTTCATGACAGACTACAGAACACTGAATATGATCCAGAAAATCAAGTTATAACAAAGTGGGAAGAGAGAGAGAGAGAGAGAGAGAGAGAGAGAGAGAGAGAGAGAGAGAGGTGAGTGTACCTCATGTCCAGGAGTATCAAGGAAAATACATGACTGCAACTTGCCATCAATTGGCACAAGCACTTTATATGCCCCAATTCCTTGTGTAATTCCTCCAGCCTCGGAGGCAGCAACCTGTAAATATGTACCGGTCAGGCCTCAAAGTTTATCATCAGTAATTTATGCCGGAACCAATTCCCACAAAGCTCCAAAGTCTATAGCACCAACACCATATTGTGTGTGGACACTCAAAATATTGTATATTCAAACTACCAGAATCATGAATCCAGATATTAACAATTAAACCAAAGCCATAAAAATGTATACCGTTAAGTTCACTGAAAAATAAAATGAAAGAAAAATTGACTGTTGAGCTACCACGTACCTTGCTCTTCCGGATGTAATCCAGTAGGGTTGTCTGCCAAATTGACAACACAAAATATATTAGCAATGCTTACCTATTAGAACTAGAGATTACAAAATACAATAAACAAGAGAAATTACATAAGTAAAAAATGGATGCACAAGAATTGACCAACAAGTAGAAGGATATAAAGTCATTACCTTTCCATGATCCACATGACCCATTATAGTAAGGACAGGAGGCCTGTCTTCTAGTTTGTCTAGATCATCTTCATCAAATATTTCTTTCTTTCTTGCCCCTTCTTCCACCTTTACTGGATCAGTATCTATGACTTCCACATCATACTCTTTACAAATCATCTTTACCATATCTTTGCTCAGAGTTTGAACCCCATCAGGTTTAATTCCCTTTGAGTACAGATATCCAAGAATTTCGGATTCCATAATGGCCAAATTGAAGGCTAATTCATCTATCAACATGCCATCTTCCTCAACCTCTAGAATTTCTACTTTAACAGGAGCCGCATCTTTGGCAGCCTGGAGTCTCGCCGCCTTCCTGCTTGCTTTACTCCACTTCCTCCCTTTCCTTGCTGCTTTAGAGACATTGAGTTCTGAACTCTCATCATCAGTAAGCTCGTCATTAGCCTTCCGCCTTCGTAGTCCTCCAGGTTGAGCATTTTTCTTCCGGAACCCATCTTTGAATCTGCCAGGCGAAGAGCCCTTGGCTGGTTTTGAAGGAGCTAAAACTGCTTGAGTAACCACAGAATCGACCCCTGGCTTCTTGGTAGAAAACTTGTCAATCAAAATTGGCTTCCTTTCTTTAGTTTTTGTGGGTGAACCAGTGTCATCAATCACTTCCGACTTCGGAGCTGCCCCAAGATCCTTCAAAACTACAGGTTTCTTTATCGTGGGTGGAGGAGCTGTAGAAGGCTTTGCTTGTAATGTTGGTTGAGGTCTCAAAGGTGGAGCAGGAGGTCTAAAAGGAGCACGGGCTGGAGACTCGCCCTTTACCCCTCCCCCTGTTTTTGGTTCTTCTCTCCGCCCTGTATTATTAACCTTAGGTACTTCCTTTACAACCTTTTGCACAGCTGCAACTGTGTCTCCTTTACGCCACACACTCTTCAAAGTTTTAGCCTTGGTACTAGCCATCGAGTTTACTGGTCTAGCATTTCCTGAAGTAGTATTTGTATTAGATGGCACAGGTCTATTTACAGGTCTACTGACATTCTTACTTGAATCACCCACTTTTGGAACTTCAAGCTTTTCAGCCTTCTCCAAAACCTCTCCAAGTGACTCAATCACCTTACTACTATCTTCCTCTTCTACATCTGAATCCCCACCAGTTCTCGAGGCCTCCCATTCAGCAGCATTAAGGCTCAAAAGGGGCGGCTCAGCATTGGACCCCCCAGAGGGCTTCAACACTGGCTTTGGCGCCGGCTTAAGTACAAAATCAGCATTGGCAACAGAACCATCATTACCACTTCCTCTAAAGTTAGAATCAACAGAAATCTCATTGCTATGCTCAGCAACAAAATCAGTTGTTGTGACCGAAAATTTACAAACTGACAACCTCACACAATGCCATCTCCATTTACCCCTAAAACTAGTCTTGGACAAGGAAACTTTCCTAACAAGCGAGCCAGACCTTTCCGATGAACCCGCAAGCGTAACAACACTTCCTAAACTAACTAGGGAAGCTAAAGACACCATTGTTCCCTGCATGCTTCCAACTAATATGAGCATGGAGTCTCCACAACACAGCACCCCATATATATATGTTTCCTAAACTACCACCATATGGTAAAATGTTAATTTTCAGGCAAAGTAACAAACTTTCAATCAAATTCAACCTACCCAGAAGCGGAATTAAGAAAAGAAACAATTTCCCAGCAAGAAAAACTTAAACCCAGAACCCAAAATTCTAAGGCTTTGGGATAAAGGTGGCAACTTTACCTCAAACTGGAGTGGGAATTGCAACACTTTTGAGTTGGGAGAGACAAAGAGTGGGTGTGAAGTGCGAAGGGAGATTGAGGGGTGGTGAAGGTTGGGGATAATATAGGGTGACGGTGGAAAAAGAAGCTAACAAGCTAAAAGCTAAAAGGCCAAAAACAAATTTGGGGTATGAAATTTGAAAGAATATGTGGCTGGTTGTGTGCCTGTCAAATTGCATTGGCGATAAGGCAATAAGGCTGTGATGGTTTTTCTAAAATGAAGAATTATGGGCATTTTATTTGCAGTGGTGCTCAAGGTGAGGAGCATAATATCAATTGAGGCTGAATGAAGTGTGGGCGACGCTATTGGGTTTGGGTTTTTGGCAGCTTCCACAACGCCTGCTGGGATTTGTGTTGGAGATTACACTATTGTCTTTTCTTTTCTTTTTTTGGAATTTAAAAATGGTGTGAAGCTGGAGATTACTATTGTCAAACATGGTAATTTCTACATCACTGTAAGGATTACTCGGTTTCACCTTACCCCCTATATGAATCACTCATTTTACCTTATTGTATAGTTGAAATTATTGTAAGTATTGTTACATCATCAGCACATGCGACATGCCACATAATTTTGATGATGATGAATAAATGTGGTGATTTTATTCATCAAAGAGCTATGTTGCACGGACACGGACACGGACACGGCGACACGACACGGCACGACACGTCGACACGGCAAAACTAAAAAACTGAGTTTCCGAAACGGCTTGGACACGACAAAAAAAAAATATATTTATGTATTTTTAATAAATAAAAAATATACTAAAATATGAAATAAGTTCGTTACATTACCAAATAAAGTTCTAAATTCAATATATTTCTAAATTCAACCGTTGGATTTATTAGACCCCAAGATCTAGGTCGTATATTTTGGAGTATATACGAATGTGGATCAGTTTGGACTTTGGACTCAATCAGTTCGAGCCCAGACCGACTTAGTCTTGAGCTGCTCTGTAGCGGAGGAGCTCGAAGGAGTTCTCCGTCGTTCGGCCGTCTCCCAGCGTCCAACTGGTGGCTACGGCTTTGTCATGTCGTCCCCAATGTAGCTGTGATGTTGGATTACAAAGAGGAGCTCCAGCGGGAGATAAAAGAAGCAAAGGAAGAAAATCTGGGTTCGCCGGCGATCTTCAGATTTCGGCCACGACGACGAGACCCACTGGTATGGATAACTTCTTCTCGTCGCTTTAGTATTGGATTTCCATGGGAAGCTGAGGAGAGAGAGATTCGAAGAAGAAGAAGCTTTCCTGGGTTCGTCGGCAATTTTTCGAATCCGGCCACGGTAGTGGGCATAGATGGTGTTGGTAGCTTCACCTCGACTTGGAGAACCTATCTATGTCTTTGGTTGTCCACAACGAGCTCTGAGGAGGGAGAACTGAAGAGTAGAAGTTCTAAGATTTTCCTACGACCTCCGAATCTAAAAGGAAGTTTTTTTAAAAAAAGTCTGAAACGCTGACGTGGCGTGTCACAATGCCGTGTCGGGGCCGGTTAACGTGTCCAAAACGTGTCCAAAAAATCAACTTTTTCAGACACGCCACGTGGTGTGTCGGACACGTATTTTACCGTGTCGGCGTGTTAGAGTGTCGGACACTCCGACACTCCACGTGCAACATAGTCAAAGAGTTACTTCTCATAAGATAAGGGAGTAAGCTTCAAATAATCATTTGTCTTGTTGTCGTATTATATTTTATAGCATATTTCACCAATACAACAGTAGGATTTTTTAATCAAGAGTTGGTTATCACAAACAATGAAACTCCATGCACGCACAGCTTCTTTAATACTAAATACCGCTATTTCATTATGTTTTCTTTGCTTATTATCTACTAAATTACCGATTTATATAAAATTGCACATCTTTTGTGATTTTAGTTTCACGCCATATATCTCAAAATCAACCTAGACTAGTTGATGTATAATAACATAATTCAGGAAAGAAAAATACAAAAATGGTAATGTAAATACTTGGCTGGCAATGGCGGAACTAGGAATTAGTCTTACGGGGGATTCATATATTAAATACTGATTATTACAACAACATAAAAACCGATTATTTAGCCGTATAACTGAATTATTATATAATAAATTCGACGTTGAAAACACAATAATATAACACTAACATAAAATTCATAATCAATAGCTACAATCAACTAAAAATAAAATTCATTCATTAATTTTCAAGCTTTTTCTTTTAATCATAAACCACTTATAAAAAATAAGTACTCAAACCAAATCAAAGAAATAAAGCATACAAGAGAGGGAGGGAGAGAGAGAGAGAGAGAGAGAGAGAGAGAGAGAGAGAGAGAGAGAGAGAGAGAGAGAGAGAGAGATTATTGATGGTACATTTTGTTTGCTGCTGATAACAAAATAATATGTTAAGGGTAAAATGCATAATGACATCAGAAATTATTGTTTGTTCTAGGATATTCTATATCTTTTTAGATATTTTTTATATGTGCTTTAGTCTTATACCATTAGGATATGTAGTTTTACTATACCTATGTATTCTTTATCCTTACCATATTGGTATTGTATAATTCCCTATATAAAATGCTCTTATCAATGAATAAGATGATGATTTCTCTATTCTCTTGCTATCTTTTTTTGTCTCTACTGTTTATACTTCATCACGTTATCATGTTCTTTGTTCTAACCCTAAAGTCAATAGCCCACAATTTATTTTCCGAAACCCTAAAAAAAATAATGTTTTTCGGCTCCTATGTCCGACTGCCGTCGCCGCTTGTTTTCCCGGCCTCCGTCTGACATCATTGGCTGCCAATCTCTTGGACGCTGCCCACCGACGATTCTTGGTTTCCTCCGAGTACAATTTTTGACTTCTTCAAGTGTTTGAAGTTTCGAAAGGTATGTATTGAAACCCTAAACTTTTCCAAGTTCAATAACTTAGAAAGGATAAAATCATTTCCTCTTTTCTCCGTCTTCATTCTATGCTTGGGATTTTGTGCATGCAGGTACCAAAATCTTGAAATTTTATTCGTGGGTCAAGAGTGTGTTTGATCACTCTTGTTTCCTTGTTAGAGTTGTGTATGATCAACCCCCGACCTTTCTCCGGATTGTGTTTGATCAATCCAAGGTCTTTTTCTGAATTGTGTTTGATCAATTCATGGCTTTTCCGGATTGTGTGTGATCAATCCATAGGACAAACCATTAAAAGCATTGTTTATGACATCTATTGAGTCTCATAACAGCTTGGTTTTGTATGCAAGAGCAATGTAACATTTTGCTTCTTTGAGTTTTGACGTACTCGATGCCTAAAGCGAATTTTCACTTGATATCTGTGGAACATTTCATCAGAAATGATTAAATCACATGTTTTGACCCCCAAGCTAACAAGCCTAGATGCCGAGATTTCACATCTCATGCGCTCAAAGTCTTTGACGGCCACATCGACAACAGCCTTCAACGGCAAACTATACAAAAAGTAATGACCACAAAATACTGTGGAATGTACTTATGAAGTATTTCTTAAAACATCCATCTAACTCAACTTGTTGAGTTATTAGTCACGTGGATTGTTTACCACTTTTTTATGACTACACATTGTCGGTAAAATTTTGTGGCATCATGATCCATAATCTTATCAAAGACGTTGAAGACTTATCAAAATCGGACAATCATCATCATGATCGAATCCTCTAGGTCCTCTACGTTAGTTTATGTTTATGTCAGAGAGCTTTTGCTAACTATTCATGGAGTTTACGACCTTGGAATGACCAAAAGGACTTGGTTCTGATCATACACACGTCACTTTTGACTAAGGCAAAAGCCTACACACCACCTGTAAGCTTCACAGCTTCACACATGCCAATTTTGCGAAAAACAGAAATCTGTCCCTTCTGGACAGTCAAATTCGTTTGAGCTTTGTGAACAGCTCCGGATGAAACAGATAGTGAGATTTATATCGTTATAAAACACTACGAGTCTAGTTTTCAGAATTTTTTGCGGTTCATTCATATCTCTTATAATAAAGAAGTTATGGTTGTTTTAGTGCGCAAAAGTCATTCTGCTCAGAAATTTTTATGTACTCTCGGGATTGCAACTTTTCGTAGCTTCTTTCAATCCCTTTAAATGGTTCAAGTGGAACTATTACTCTCCTATCTACTCCATTTTGTAGATATATTTCATAAAGACATTGAGTGTTTCGCATATAGTGGAACTATCCACAACATTCTAAGGAATCGGCAACTATCTCTAGCTTTTGTGCCTTGTAAATCTTTTGTGACTACAATAATTGAATTATACTGATCATTCAGAGGCGCGGTTTAAGTTGAATCTTAATGTCTGATGACACCATGATCAACGTCACAGATGTCCTCTATGTCTTAAGAGGCAACCGAACCACGTTAAGCTTTAAAGACATTCACGCTAATAGTTTTCATTTGAAAACATATTATGAGAATGAATAAGAGTTCTTTTGTGTATACAATCTCATGAATGCGGCTGAAATGCATCTTAGAGAAGTTTATGAGTCAATTTAGTGGACTGTATGTCACTATGATTCGAATATCGAATCACATGTTATCGCCAAACATGATATTTGGGACATCGACCCATATAGGCTTTGGTTTGACCAAATCGGTCATCTTGGAAGAGATATAATGGTCCAAATTTTGAGAATTTCTCATGGACATCCATTTTTCTGCTCAAAACAAAGACATTCAGGATTTAACTTCTCCATGAAGCATGATGGTGACGCCATGGTTGTAAATGGCAGTACCCGGGGGACATTGACATCACCCGAACACAACTTCAACTTCCTAGAGGTCGTCTGGTCAATTCCTCAAGCAATTGAGGTGCACTGGCCTTCCCTCGATGTCGCATTGGCCCCCTACAATTCTCATTGCTTGTTTTGAAAGCCTATTCTTTAGCTAAATTAAGAGTGAGACCCTCATACGCTAAATGACATAAAAGTGAACATTTCATTCTTACATCAAGCTATGTAGATAGATACAACCAACTTACGGACATTTTTTTATGTTTTATGGTGTTGATTGAAGTGTTAACACACTAGTCACATGTTACACTATTATCTACTATTTATGTTGTTTATACTTCTACAGGCTCACTACCCATTCTTTAAAGAAATTTATCGGGATCTAAGTTGAAGTGTCATGTACCCTATGTTCACATGCAATACGGTCTCACCAAGGCTACGACCAAGCAACTATGGCTTGTCACTCGAACATTATTGATGCGCACCAAAGTACAACAATATTTAATGATGGTGAGTCGTAGATGAATATTCAAATAGTTGGAGGTGAATGTGTACCAGGATTAACACGAAATTGCAATCTTTGAGCTCACACAGGATTGAAACAGATTTCTAATCCTTGAGCTCGGCTAGATGTTATTTCTAGGTACTAAATCGTAATGTCACTACGCACAGTGATGGGTCATTTAAGATGAATAAGTACTTAGATTGGTTGGATATGAACCTCCAACTATTTAATCCACCTATATAGAAACATTGTCATGCGATCTCTTTCACCGTTATATTACGGATTATCACTTTGAATATTGTTGTACTATTTGAATATTCACCTCCAACTATTTGAATATTCATCTACGACTCACCATCATTAAATATTGTTGTACTATAGCTCGTAAATGTGTACCAGGATTAACACGAAATTGCAATCCTTGAGCTCACACAGGATTGAAACGGATCTCTAATCCTTGAGCTTGGCTAGATGTTATTTCTAGGTGCCAAATCGTAATGTCACTACACACAATGATGGGTTATTTAAGATGAATAAGTACTTAGGTTGGTTGGATATGAACCTCCAACTATTTAATCCACCTATATAGAAACTTTGTCAGGCAATCTCTTTCACCGTTATATTACGGATTATCACTTTAATGAGACAATATTCCCACCGTTAGGGGGAGATAAGAACATAAGTGTTCATGTGGAATGACGTGAATTGTCGTGGTTTGTCTCCACTAAGTCTTATCTTGATCCTAAATGCTTAAAGTGTTAAAGTGACGAGATTACATGTTGTAAATATGTCTGCAAGGATTGATGTCCTATCAAGAGGACATGGCGTGACAAAAAAGAAGTTGGTCTTGGCACCATCACCATAGATGGTGAAATGATGACGCCATAGTGGCAAAATTAGTGTCACAAGGCCTTGTGGCTCCCCAAAAGGAAGGAGGCCCTTAGGTTTGATATTTTCCCGCACTAGGAAGAAAGCGAGTTTGGCACAACCTGATCTATTGATTAGTGATACTCAAATTTGTCTCATGAAGTCTAAATTGTGATTATCGTTGGTGGATGCCTCAATGTCAAATTCAATCCATGTAGAGATCTCTACAAGTATTACACTAGTGTACATGAGGACGTGGGATAATCAGTCTACTATCAAACCATCCTCCGTTGATAGATATCAACTTAGTTGATTGGCCTAATGGAAAGATGCGATCCAACTTTAACAAAGAGATAGATCCTTGGGCAAGTGATGCCGACACTGCAAGTTAAACCCTATCAACTATGTCTTTGTTAGATAGCGTAGTGGAAACAAGAATTTAGACTCACCTTATGGTGTAAGGTCTCTCACTACCACGCACTGTGATAGATTATGATGAGATATACTCTCGTAATGGATGTCATTGAACTCCACTACTTTGTCAGTTTGGTAGTTTTCGAATAACTGAACATGCAACCTATGAATGTGGTCATAATATCATCTATATGGGATCAGAGATATACATATGAAGATCTTAAATAGACTTCATTCATCCAAATCAAGTGGCTCCAGACCACATGAGCATGAGTTTGCTAAATGTATTGAAACACACATGGACTCTACTTGATTTGGAAGATGTATGGTGAATTATGCCTTTGCGTGTTCATTCTGGATTTACATAGACTCTTGATTAAACAAAATATGCCAATATGTATCAACATCAAAAGTTAGAATGAAAAGATCTTGGGAAAACACGGTCTTGATAAGGCACTCGATGACTGTATTGATAATGATTTTCCATTAATCGGCTTAGGTGCTCTATAACTAGTGAGACCTACATATACTCTAATAATTAGTCAAAGTTTTTACTCTAAAGAGAGATCCATTGTTTTGTTTAAAGCAAGATAACAAATATGTGTTAAGAGATGAAGTTCTCATCTAAGTACAACAAGACGCATCAATGTACTCAACACAATACGAAAGACTTAACATCTCATTCGCTATGAAAAGTTGTAAAGCTAAGAGTAGCTATGCGTCCATGCAATGCCAATGTAATAACAGTAACTCCTTTTTTCAATACTTAATGGTATGAAAGGTTGAGGCTTATTCTATCTCTACATAAGAAAGATACATCAAAAATGAAATCAGAATCTGACAAGTTTAGTAGGTCAAATTCCATGGGACGTACATGAAATCTCACTTACTGAAAAATGATGAAATTAGTACCGTTGGAAAGGTCTATGTGTCTACTTTCTAGGGACACCAATCATTTGATCATATCTATGTGTTTACTTTCTAGGTAAAGTATGACGAATCTGTCTGAGAATCTGATTTTGACAATACAGTCAACTTCGACGGGACTTTGTGAACAGCTCCTGATGAACCAGAATGTGTATAATATATGGTTGGAAAGCTAAATGAGTCTAGTTTCCAAAATGGTAACGGTTAGTTCATATGTATTTCCTAGAGAAAATTACGGCTGTTCTAGTAACTGAAGATCATGCTGCGCGAAAATCTGATTTCCTGCACGAACTTATGCTTTGAGTTCACAAGCGGCCTTCTCCTCAAAATCTAAGTGTAAAAGATCATGTTTGAGGACAATATGACATGATCTAGATAATCATTGTCCAATGCCACATTTGAAGACATGTTAAAGAGTATGGACATGCTAAGTTGTTGAAACTTTCGTGATTAGTAAGAATTAGGAAGAGCCCTATGACTGATGTGAAAATCAGGGGGGTGCGAATTTCAGGGAGAGTCTAGCAGATGCATACATGTCACTATCAAATGTGAAGGGTGTGTTGTACTCTTTTTCTACTAGGTTCAATTTTTCTCCCACATGGTTATTGTGACTTGACAAGGTTTTTGACAAGACAACATATCAACATCATCGGCATAGCAGCGCGCGGCACAAGGTGGAGTGTTCTAGGGATATTCTATATCTTTCTAGATATTCTTTTTGTATGTCTTGGCCTTATGCCATTATGATATGTAGTTTGACTAGATCTATGTATTATTTATCCTTACCATATTAGTATTGTGTAATTTCCTATATAAATGACTCATATAAATAAATAAGATGATGGTTTCTCTATTTTATTGTTATATCTCTTTGTTTCTACTGTTTATACTTCATCATTGTTAAATTTTACTTTGATCTTTCTAGTAAATATTATAATACTTATTTCTAAATGAATCATTATCTCTATTATTAATTTATTAGAAAGAGGATGATGGGTACGTATTTCAAGACGTGAGGTTTGAGTAAAAAGAGTGTTTAGTATGAAAACATAGCTATATCTATCACTGGTTAATTAAATATTACCTATTAATATTGTGTTTGCAAAAACGCTGGCAGGGGTCGGGATCCCGTCGGGCCAGACTGTAGCTCCGCCCTTGTTGGTTGGATTTCTTACTATATTTCTTTAGGGCTAGCAATTTGGGCTCAGTCGAAACTAACGAACTGAGTACCAACCTAGTTAGTAAATCAAAGACTTGGTAACCGACTTACTTGGTAAAGTATACCGTACCGGTCTTATAACTTGATTGGTACTTGATATTAAGATTTACATACCATCGGTATACCGTACCAATCATATTTGTGTACTTATATAAAAATACACTCATATCTATATAGGAAACGAGAATTAAAGTTGAGCCTCCAACCTCTTACAAAGAATATTCGCTCTCAACCACTAAAGCACCAGGGGCATATATTATGGTACATGCATATTTCATATTTATAATATCTTACATATATAAATAATACAAAATGTTAAGAATCCGTTGCTGAGATGAGACTCGAACCTTAAACATCTTCCAAACAATTTTCACTCATGACCACTAAAACACAATGCGTCATTATTGTAATATATGTATTGTTTTATATTTATAACATCCTATAGATATAAATACAATTAAAATATAAAATATTGAAATTTTGACAAGAGGTATGTTTCGAAACCATGACTCCTCTGATGAAAAATATGACCACATACCACCAGATCAAAGTTATCATTGTATTATATTTATGCAAAAATTATATTTATCACTTCAATTTTTGGGCCACAATATAAACTTGGTAGTTGCTTATTACCAACCGAGTACCAACCGTACCAACTAAATCGGTATACCAACTTCAACGGTTGGTTTTGATAAAGGATTTTGCTTACCAATTATAAATTTGTTGATACATGATATTAGTAAACAAAATCGGTATACAAATGTCAGCGCTATATTTCCTTACAAAAAAACAACTGGATATTATAATTTTTGTTGTGGCCGAAAAGTATTTAAAGTCAGGAGGTGCCGTCATGGGTGCGTCAATATTTCCAAACCCTGCCACTCGTCGCTCTTCTTCAAATGACTCATTATCAACCGCCCCTGCAATCTAGGGCTCCCCTCCAAACTCTCTCTCTATAAAACCCCCAATTCAATTCCGATGGAGGGAATGGAAGACACGGCGGCGATGATCAACACGGCGACGAGCATCCCGCCGTTTCTGAGCAAGACCTACGACATGGTGGACGACCCCTCCACCGACAACTTGGTCTCCTGGACCAGCGCCAACAACAGCTTCGTCGTCTGGAACGACGCCGAGTTCGCCAGAGACCTCTTGCCTCTCTACTTCAAGCACAACAACTTCTCCAGCTTCGTCCGCCAGCTCAACACCTATGTAAGGACTCTCTTCCTTCTCCATTTTCAATTTCGATGTTCTTTTCTGGCGGATTTGTGATCTGTTCTCGGATTAAAGATCGATTCGTTATGCGGTGAATTCACTTTGGAATTAGGTTTATATGAAAAGTTGATAGAGTTGTAGCTATAGTTAAAAGAATCGGATTCGAGGTCTAGGCTGTCACTGTTTTAGATCAGTAGAAAAAACCGAGACTAATTCGGAATTGAAATTCGAGTTTGGTGATGGTTCTACTGTGTTTTTTTTTCAAGGTCTAAAGTTTAGTTAGCGATTAGGTTTTTGTGATGAGTTGATAGAGCTGTAGTTAAAAAGTTGGATTCAAAGTCTAGGCTGTCACTGTTTTAGATTAGTACAAAAGAAAACTGAGACGAATTCGGAGAAGATTTAGAATTCGAGTCTGATGGTCATTATTGCTCATGTTTCTAAACAACTTTCTCGTACTTGTTTTCATTGTAATGAAATTGTTCTCCATGGAATAGAGAAAATTTGGAGTGAATTCAAATGAAATTCGGAAAGTTTTCATAGGCCCATTTGGAGCTAGTTGGTGATTCTACTATTTTTTCTCGGTACTTGTTTGCGTTGTAATGAAATTGTTTTCCAGGGATTAGATAAAATTTTGAGTGCATTCAAATGAAATATGGAAAATTTTCATAGGCGCAGTAGCTTGCTGTTTATTCATATGGACCTAGTTGGTGACTGTTACTGCTGTGGCATATTGAGAATGTTTATTGGTACAAGGGACTAGATATATGGCATAATACTAGATTTGGTGATTCATGTTGTCTGAACTCTTACAGATGACAGGTATCGAATAGTGTTCTGGTTTTGGTAGATACTTATGGGCATTGTTAATAGAAAAGCTAGCGCCATGTTATATTTCAATAAACGGGGTATGTTATGTGAGGTTTGTTATTTCCCTCTTCTCTTACATCCTAGATTTAAGTTGCGAAAGTAACCCTTCCATCCATTAAAATTTAGATACGAGAGACTGTATGGCCATTTTGTTTTTGCAGTTGTAGTGTTCATGTGTTTGAATACTTACAATTTAATTCCAGGGTATCCTAACTCTTAATGGAGATACGTCTATATATACATACACGAGCATTTGCACAGTACAGTCATGATCTCTTACTCACATAATGTGATTGAAAGGGAGACTAGAATTAAGCAGCTGACATTCTGTGTTATAAATTTCGTAATTTGGTCTAAATTTGGTGATCTTGCAACTGGTAAATAATTTGCTTTTATTCTTCTCCATCTCTCTAGTCTATAAAAATTTATTTAGTGAACATGACATCTTAAAAAAAGATTACAATGCCTGAATTATATCCTTTTTAAGGCAAATGTCATTGAGCGTGCTCTCTTTTGTTTACCCAGTAGCCTATCTGTTTTATTACTATAGAAAGGGGGGACTATAAATTTGGTGGTTACTGGAAAGAAAAGAATAAGCAGAGTAGAGAAGAAGACACAAGCTAATAGTTCTATAGCTTATGACTGTTGTAGGTTTAATGCAACAATGATTATTATGAGAATAGTATCTGTTGCCGAAACAATCATGATATGAGAAATTTGTCTGTTTGTTCTGTGCTCCAAAGGAAAATTAATTACTGCTGTTTGCACAATAATTTATGGTGTTGCTTTTAATTTCGCAGGGTTTTAAAAAAGTTCATCCAGACCGTTGGGAATTCGCAAATGAAGGGTTTTTAAGAGGTCAGAAACATCTTTTGAAGACTGTGAATAGGCGAAAGCCAGCTACTGTAGAGAGTCATCAACAACCAGCAGCAGTACCAGCACCTAGAGTAAAGAGCTCCCAAGTTGCTCCGTGTGTAGAGGTGGGAAACCTTGGACTGGGGGAGGAGGTTGAAAGGCTCAAAAGGGACAAGAACACTCTTATGCAGGAACTTATTAGTTTGAGGCAGGAGCAGCAAGCAACAGATAACCAATTGCAAAATGTTGGTCAACGTGTGCAGGGAATGGAACAGCGGCAGCAGCAAATGATGTCATTTCTTGCAAAGGCTATGCATAGTCCCGGCTTTTTATCCCAGCTTGTACAGCATCAGAACGAGAGCAACAGGCGCATCACTGGAGTCAATAAGAAAAGGAGACTCCCAAGGCAAGAAGACGAAACTTTGGTGGGGAATTTCAGCAGTAAAATTCTGGATGGACAAATTGTGAAATACCAGCCTTCAATGAATGAAGCAGCTAAAGAAATGCTACGGCAGATTATGAAGGTGAATATATCTCCTAGGCGAGAAGCATCAATGAGCAATCCTGATGCTTTTCTGATTGACAATGTTCCTTCTTCCACTGTATTAAACAGTAGGAACTGTAGCCGGAATTTGGGAGTCACCCTTTCAGAGGTTTCACCGACTTCTTATATGACTGCAGAATCTGGATTTTCTGTCACTTGTCAGCCTATAGCAGCTCAGGCCCAGCCTTCTCCTTATGTAGCTACTGACCGTGTTCCAGCAACTCAAAGTTCAGAAGAGAACATCTACAATCTTCAAGAAGATACAGTTTTGCCTGAACTAACTGCAATGCAAGGTATTGTCCCACTAAGCACTGTGGAGATCCCTAATGCAAACTTTATCGCCTCTGAGATGGTGAATACAGATTACATGGATATGTCAGTTATGGATCGGGCAATGCCCACAGAATCTGAGGCCTTTTCTCCTGAGATCACTCCTGATGCAGATGTCTTGGAAGATGGAGAACCTAACCTTCCGGGGATCAATGATGTCTTCTGGGACAAGTTTTTCGACACAGATGAAATTGATATGAGTTCAGTTGTTGGAGTGTCCAAGGATCAGGAGATTCAGTCAGGGAAGGGAAATGGATGGGACAAGGTTCAACATGTAAGTCCAATTGCTCCTCAGCAAACAGGGCTTTAGGGCATGATTGGTTGACCTTTGTCTTTCCAAGTGTATATACATGTTTCTTGCCATCAAGAGGTAAATCTAATCTGCTACTTACCAATAGAAGAATTTTATAGTCACCGTCCCTCAAATCTTAATCTTTCAATGTCCAGCCGACTTTTTGGAGTTATTCTTGAAGATTAAAAACATATGTACCCTTGAGTTGACAATTTTGGCCCCAGCAGTTCCTTCTCACCTCACCCTTGCATCAAATGTATGTGATGAAATACTTACTCATTAACATGCAAAATATATACATACTGAGCGATATTGTATTTCCAACTTCAGGGTTATCATGATGTTAATTGTTAAATCTATGGCATGGCTCTCCCTCCATCGAGCTGAGGCAGTTAAGGTTTCTAATCTGTAGTTTCTTTCAATTCTTGGATTTCCAGTTAGGCAAATTTTCATGGTTCTTAGACCATCTCCAACCCTTGGTCTAAAACCTATAATAGGTTTAGGTTTTGTGAAATTCAATCTCTAACCCATTATCCAAGTTAAGTTAAAATATGATTTACCTAAAATGTGTTTTATTTTGACTCAATCAAATAGGATCAAAACCTATAATTAATGAGTGGGTGTGTGCTAGTGTCATAATTTATTAATATAAAACAATTAATGATTAAAATATGTTTAGGTTTTTACTCCATTTAAGATTAAACAATGATATAAAAATCAAAATAGGATTAGGTCTTAACTCCATGGATTAGAGATGTAAAACCCATATGAATATTTGTAGGTGTAGTCGGTTGTGCATAAAACAACCTCCCAAACCCGTAAACTAGTAGACATTACACCACAACTGTGGCCGTTATAAGGTTCCCACCCATAAGTTGGATGGGTCAGGCTTAATCACGGTCGTAATATTGGGCTTGGAACGACTGCAGAAGGCATAGGAGAAGTCCACATTTGAAATTATACATGAGTAAATATCCCACATTTGTTTCCTAGCAGAGAAAACTCACGTTGGGTCATAAATACAGCCTAGTCACCAGCTTGTCAGGTATCAATAACTACCCTATTAATTACATTCAAACCAGCAGATACTGACTTAACCATCGGAGGAGGAAAGACCGGAAGCACCCGGTTTGCCTTTACTTGCAGGTTAGCGGGAAGATAGACCATTTAACCCATCAGATCCGCCTTCAGCTTCTGCAACCTTGTCCGGGATTGTATAGAAACATTTGACGTCGTTTGTGGGAAACTTTACTAAAAGCCAGCGTGACTCGATGGTTGAATTAAGCGAGTATCAAGAGCAGGATGTAGGAAAAGAAGAATAGAGAGAACCGATATTCGCGAGGACCCCGAAAGCAGCAGGGGGAAGTTCGTGAATTACAGGAAGAGCTCTTCGAGAGGAAACGCCGGAGGGAGTGACGCGAGATCTCAATCCCCAAGAGGTAGCGGAGATGTTGGAAGGGACCAGGGCTCAAATCACTCGGCTGTAGCAACAGAGAGTCAGGAATCTGGAAGAAACTTTCGGGAGGGAGCGTAGATTAGAAAAAGAAAATGTCACGCTCATGAGCGCACTATCCCGAGGAATAGAACATCGGGAAGCATTGGATAGGGCGGCCGAGTCAGACCGGGTGGCCACGTCATGGCAGGCGGACGCTCGGCCAGGAGTGAACAGTAGGACCGTGCATTTAGGGATGAGTATGTTCCCGGACGAAATGAGGGATGAGCTTGTTCCTGGATGAAATGAGGGATGAGGGACCGCCACCCATGCCTGAGCCGATCCCGGATGTCCATGCCGGAAGATCGGGAGAGATGGAAGAAATCGTGAGAGCTATCCGGGATAGCGTGGCGAGTTTAGCTGAAAAAATCTCGAATGCCGAGAGAAGGGTAGCGCGTAATCCAACCCGCATGAGTTTCGAAAAAAGGGGGGACCGTTCACGAGAGCGATCACCCAGTCTGTCCGATCGAACACGACTAAACTGCTAAAACTTAGCTATAATAGGGATCGTGACCCTCATCTTTTCCTGGATAGTTTCAAGTCTCACACGAATGTCAAAGGGTACACGGACGCGATATGTTGTAACATGTTCCAGGAAACCCTGACGGGGAAGCACTTAGTTGGTTCTACGAGTTCCCATCGAACAATTGATTTTTTCTGACAGTTGGCCGATAGGTTTGTCAATAGGTTCATCCTACCAACGAACGGGCAGAGCACCGCCTAAATGTTCAAAGTTAAGCAAGAAAGGGGCAAGGAGTTGAAAGTTTTTATGAACCGATGGCAAAGAGCCACGCCCAGAGTCAGGAAATTTGACAAAAAGGTTGTAGAGGAGGCGTTCATTCAGGGGTTACTTCCCGAGCTCGAGAAGTTCTTATATGCGGTAAGAATTGAAAATCTACAAGGGTACGACGAGCTTATGGAAATGACAATCAGGCATGCATAAGCAAACCATGATACTTATGGGGGCACCTTGGTCGGGAAGAGGAAGGTCAAAGGGAGAGAGGGAGGTTCGCTGGTACAAGTGGTCCAGGAGGTTAGGGCCTGGAAGGAAGAACAAGACTTAAGCTCCTACTCCTCTGGAAAGAGGCACAAGGAAAGAGGCGGAAGGAAAGCAAGGAAGCAATGTGACGCGCAAGTGAAGGTGAAAGGCCCCTACCAGGACACTGGGTACGCTTGGGCGGTGCCGGCAAGCAAAGAACATTTCTCAGCACTCAACGCCACTTACGAGGCGATATAGAATGAAAATAAGTTTGTCATTTCGCCTTTCCTGGTCAGGAAGTTCCCCGCTTCTCGGCTCACTAAGGAAGACATCGAGAAATTTTGCGAGTACCACAGGGAGGCAAGTCATCACATAAACAATTGCATGGAGTTGAAAAGAGCGGTAGAGAGTCGAGTGAAAAAGGGAAGCTGCAGCAGTATGTACCCGGGCAAAGGCATGTAGGGGCAATCGAAGTGTTTGGGACGATCAACACCATCCATGGCGGCTCCCGAATAGATAATAGGAGCAACAAAGCCAAAAAACAATGTACGAGAAGAAGAGATGGCCGGAAAGTTTTCGCCTTTAGAAGTGGCAATAGTCAGCAAGTGACTACCGGATGGAAATTTGTAACCTTCCTAGAAGAGGAAGAGGCGGGGATAAGGCCGTACGAGGACTCGTTCCTGATAACATTGCAACTTGACCACTATATCACGAAGAAGATCTTGGTTGACACGGGAGATTCGGTCAACGTATTATTCAAGAGTGCCTGGGACGGACTGCATCGAGGACGTAGCAAGTTGATGCAAGACCATGAGCCTTTAATCAGTTTCTCGGGCGATGTTGTTCAGCCCCTCGGATCGGATAGCCTTAGAGTGAGCATGGAGGGCCGAGAGGGTGTCGCTCGGGCAACGGTAGAATTCATTGTGGTAGATTGTGAGTCGTCCTATAACGAGATCTTGGGAAGGCCCACCTTATGGAAGCTGACGTCGTTTGTTGTCGGCCACATGTTGATGATGAAGGTCCCAACCCCAACGGGAGTCATTACGATCCTAGGAGATCAGGAGATCAGAGCGTTTGCTTGGACGTACAAGGATATGCCTGGGATATCGAGTGGCATCGTAACTCATAAGATCAGTATAGAGAATGGATTCCCTCCCGTGAGACAAAAGCGAATGACATTCAAGCCAGAAAAGTGCGAGGCTATAAGGGGGGAAGTAAAAAAATTGATGGACATCAAGTTCATACGGGAGGTTAGATACCCCCAGTGGTTGGCCAATATGGTCATGGTTCCAAAGAAGACAATGATACAGTGGAGAATATGTGTGGACTATTCAAATCTGAACAGAACATGCCCCAAGGATAGTTTCCCGCTCCCACGCATAGACCAGTTAGTTGACTCCACGTTCGGGTTCAAATTGTTGAGCTTCATGGACGCCTAAGCGGGCTATAACCAGATACAGATGGACCCGAGGGATGAGGAGCATACAACCTTCACAATTGACAGGGGGCTGTATTGCTACAAGGTCATGGCCTTTAGATTGAAGAATGCAGGGGCCACCTACCAGCGGTTGATAAATGTCATGTTCGCCGAGTACCTCGTGAAAATAATGGAGGTATATGTCGATGACATGCTGGTCAAAAGTTTATCGGCCGAGGAGCATGTGGGACATCTGGAGAAAGTCTTCAAGGTGATACTGAGGTATGGGAAGAGACTGAACCTCTAAAAATGCATATTCAGGGTGATTAAAGGGAAATTCATAGGCCACATAACGGGAGGGGAATAGAAGCCAACCCGGAGAAGATCAGAGTCATCTCGGATATGGAGAGGCCTAAGGAGCAGAATGAAGTGCAGTCGTTAGCCGGGAAGATCGTCGCCCTGGCAAGATTCGTGTCACGGCTCACGGATAAATGTGCCCCCTTCTTTCGGCTGCTACGGGACCAGTGGTGTAAAAAGATAGTTTGGGGACCCGAGCAGGAAGAGGCTTTCACCCAGACAAAGGCATATCTCACATTTGCGCCGGTGTTGTCAAAACCAATCTCGGGCGAGATGCTTTACCTGTATATCGTGGCATTGCAGACATCAGTCAGCTCGGTGTTAATAAGAAAAGAGTCTGATGTTGAGCATGCAGTGTTTTACGCCAGGAAGGGATTCACGCCCGCCGAGAGCAGGTATTCAGACGTTGAAAACTTAACTTTAGCGCTTATCGTGACGGCGAGAAGGCTCAGACATTATTTCCAAACACTCGATAACCTTTTATACCAATCACCCCCTGAGACAGATCATGCAAAAGTCAAAAATTCAGCGGGAGGCTGGTAAAATGGGCGATAGAGCTTGGAGAGTTCGATATCCATTATCAGCCACGAGTAGCTATCAAGGGCTAGGCAATAGCCGATTTTATATCCGAGCTCACGCCCATGAAAGTTGTGGGTGAGTCGTCCGAGCACGTGCCAAGGGAGTTGGTAGGAGAGTCTTCCGCGGTCGATCGGGAGGGAAACAATGGCTTACCATCCTCACATTGGAAACTTTTTGTTGATGGCTTGATGACGAGACATAAAAGTGGGGCGGGAATCATATTGGAAACTCCCGATGGATTCAAACATGAATATGCCTTGGAGTTCCAATTAAAGACCTCAAACAATGCTGCAGAGTATGAAACATTGATTGGCGGGTTACAGCTCGTCCGGGATATCGGCGTGGAGAGAGTTGAAGTGTTTAGCGATTCACAGTTGGTTGTGAATCAGGTCAACAAGAGCTTCGATGCAAAGGAGCCCCAGTTGAACTCCTATCAAGTGTTGTCGAAAGCCTTCATGCAACGCTTCAAGTCTGCCTCTCTCTCTCTCTCTCTCTCTCTCACATCCCACGGAAGGAAAATAACAATATGGATGCCCTTGCTCGGCTAGCTACCGGAGGGTTTGGGAAAGGGTGAAAGAAGGCAAAGATCGAGATGTTGGGAAAACTGAGTATAAGTAAGACCATCTCAGAGATATTCATGGTTGAAGCGGGACCCAGAGAACCTACGTGGATGGATCTCATAGTCGAGTTCATGAAGGAGGGTGTGCGCCCGGAGGACAGGCGGCAAGCACGAAAGCTTCAATCGAGATACGCCAGGTACACACTCATGAACAAGAAGCTATACCGCAGAGGTTACAGTTTTCCTAACCTGAAGTGTGTGACAGAGGAGGAAGGAAAAGCGATCATGGGGGAAATACACGAGGGAGTACGCGGGAATCATTCTAGGTCCTGATCGTTGGCACACAAGGCGTTTCGTGCAGGGTTTTTCTGGCCTAACATGGGTGCCATGACAAATAAGATGTCAGCTCGATGCCATAAATGTCATTTGCACGCCAACGGTACACATTCCCTTCCTATCACTTTATCAATCATGTTGTCGCCCTGGCCTTTTGCATAATGGGGCTTGAACCTCATTAGGATACTGCCAACGGCACCCGGGCAGTTCAAGTATGTAATAGTGGCCGTTGACTATTACACAAAGTGGGTAGAGGCGGAGCCACTGGGGAAGATAAATACCGAGTGCGTGAATAACTTCTTGATGAAAAACACATATTGCAGATTTGGGGTCCCGGAGACAATTTTCACTGACAACAGAACGCAATTCAACAATAGCCACCTGATTGAGTTCACAAAGGACATGGGCACCAAGATGGTCTTCGCATCTGTGGCACACCCACAAACCAATGGTTAAGTGGAGGCAGGTAACAAAATCATTAAAAAACTTTTAAAGAAAAAGCTGGATGACGCCAAGGGTATATGGAGACAGAAGCTGCCGAATGTATTATGGGCAATCAGAACCACAACAACAGAAACAACGGGAGAAACGTCTTTTTGTATGTCCTTCGGTACTGAGGCTGTCTTGCCGATCGAGACGTCCATACCTTTGGGCAAGGTCGAGAACTTTGATGTCGCAGCTAATGAGGAAGGCCTCCAGTTGAATATTGACCTCATCGAGGAAAGGCGGGAGAGGGCAGACTTGCACAACCAAGTTTATAAGCAGCAAGTTGTACGCCATTACAATAGTAAGGTTAGGACCCGGACGTTGGGACTGGGGGACTGGGTGATGAAGAAAATCATGACCAAGACGGCTGCTTTGGACCCAACATGGGAAGGGCCGTACGAGCTTGTTAAGGAGGTCGGCCCGGCAACATTCATTCTACGGGATCAGGATGGGATAGTCACCGGGCACCCCTGGAATACAAAGCACCTAAAGTTCTACCCAGTGTAGAAGGGGGTTGAGACCCAACTTTGAAACAAGTCTTACTGACCCCGGGAGAACAACATGTCCCGGTGGTTGCCTCCATTGGTCTTGAATGACTTAATGCAAGAATGGGGAAGTTGAATTCAAAATTCAAAATGCTTGAATAATCCACCAGGAGGTATAAGTTAATTAAATCTCAAGTAATATCAACCGAGATAGGTAATCCACCGGGAGGCATAAGTTAAAACTGAGCAACATCGAGCGGGATAGAAGCATTGCAAATTATGTATATCAAAGACGCACATAACAAAATTGGACAAGACATAATATATTAAAGCCCGAAATCCTGGGGGTATACCACCAATGGGTATTTACAAAATGCCCAGTATCAGTAATCACTGGGACAAGACACAAGGCCAATGTCTTACAAAAACCAAAACAAAGGCTAATTACAAATTACGCCTCGCGGTCGTCCTCTTCCTCGTCCTCGGACGACTCGGCCTGCTGGACATTGCCATCGTCGTCCTTCTCGGCAACCCTCTCGGACGGCTCACCCTCCATGACCTCAGGCTCTCTTTCGGCAACCACCTTGGGTTTTAACTCCCTTTTCTTGGCCTCCCGAGCAGCGATCAGGTCCACTGTCATTTTTGCCTTATCCAAGTAGCCAAGACGGCTCCGTTCACCAAACTTCTCGGTGATGCTGCCCTCCTGGGCTGCCTTGAGCATAACCTTCAGCTCATCAGACTCCTTGAACTTGGCGATGGCGATCTCGCCCTGAGCGGGAATTTGGCCCTGCATACCGACAATCTGGTCGTCTTGATCTTTCCACTTCGACCGCAGCTCGGCATTCTCCTGCTGCATCGCCTCTATGTCGCACTCCAAGGTGACCACCCGTTCAGCCTTCCCCTCCAGCTCTTTGGTATGTAGGCTAAGTTTGGCCAATTTGTCGGCCAGCAAGAGCTTCTCCTTCTTCTCGGCCTCCAACTCTTTCTCCATCTTCTTCTTCTCGGTCTGGAGATAGCTGATTTGGTCATTCAAGCTGGTCAGGCGCTTCTTCATCTCGTTTGTGTCTTCGCTGGCGTCAATAACATAGACAACAAATAGAGCCTGCAAAGAACCGATATATTAAATACAGCCTCCCTGACAATAAATTGACATCAGACAAGAGAAAGGAAGTTACCTTCATCATCGCCTCCCGAGTGTATTGCCGGTTCTGTTGGGGAGTGTTGGACTCGACCTTGATCCGGTCTACCTCAATGCCTTTGAGGTCGTTCACCATGTTGCGGACAAACTTCTCATCAGTGCAGCCGCACTCGTCCAGTATCTGCCGGATGGGGGTCTTTCAGATCAGGGGCAGAGTGGGAGTGAGAGAACTTAAGCTCACTGATTGGCCAGTGGAAGGCCCTGCTGCCTTCTGCCTCTTCTGGGGTGGCAACACGCCCGACACACTAATGCCAATCAACGTCACGCCTTCTTCGCTCTGGGACTTCGACCTCGTGGACAAAGGTTTCTTCTTCTTCTCACCCAGGTTGACGTTGACCACGTCACCGGTCCTCCCGGGCTCCTCATTATCAACCGGTGGCTTCCAGTATCCCTTGTCAGGAATCTCCAGATGTCACGCCCTAAACCTTAATTTTTTACCTTTATTACTGGCATAGCGGTAATAAGAGATTTTACCGTGTTCGTCACTAAGTGTGTAATTTAATTAGTCCCCAGAGGGTGTTGAGGGACTAATATTTTGAGGGAATTATTCTAAGGAAGAAATTTTGACGACGGTAAAAAATGGTAATTTTTGCTAGTAAAAGGTAATTTTATTGGGGTATTATTTCGGGGTGTTAAATTTTGGATTTTTGGGTTTATAAAGGTGTTGGACCGGGTGGGCTGAAGGCCCAAGTCCATTTTTCTTTCTCCCGATTTTCTCTCCCGCACCCAGTTTTTCTCTCTCTACACCCAGAAAATTTACAGTCAACCGTCCGCTGCCGTCCGGCCTCCGTTCGCCGCCGGACCGGTCCCGTTCGAACGGTCTCCCTCCCAGCTACATTTCTAGACCGGTGGCAGCTTCCCTAGCGCCGCCGTGAGGGAGAAACGCCGCCCGAAAGCCACTGCTGCCGAATCGGTTTTCTCGCCGAAACTCCCTCCTCCGGCCGCCATATCCGGCGAGCCATAGCCCAAAAGGAAGCCCTCCTCCCGTGCTTCAATCCCTCCAAAAGGCTCGCTCCGTCGTGAGCTAGGTAAGAAGAAATCGGAATTTGAAATTTCTAGGACTTTTTGTGTATTTCCGTTCGATTGATGTGCTTAGGCTTAGAATTGGAGTTTGTGGTAGTTAGGAATGTTGTAGAGGAGGTTGAGAGGAAGATTTTGTCAAAATTTGGTGACCATTGGAGGTCGCCGGAAAATGACTGCCGGCCGCCGCCTCCGGCGGAGCCACCGCCGAGAAAATGTTTTTGGTGGAGAAAAATGTGAGGAATTTAATGGAATAAGTTTTAGAATTTTTGGAAGAGTCTTGGATATGTTTAAGAATTGTTGAAGTTAAGTATTTTTGGCGGATTATTAATTAATAATCCGGCCATTGGATTTTATTTGGTAAAAAGTGTTTTTCGAGGTTGTCGGTAAAATTTGTGGAGTTTTGAGGTTGGCAGTGGATTTAAGATTTTGGAGTGTTAGGCTTGGTTGAGCGCGAAGCATATTTAATTATGCATGTTTTGCATTTAAACGTCGATGTTTCATTTAAGGTTTTATGTATATGGAACAGGACGCGAGGAGGCTCGAGCAGAGGAGACCTCCAACCGACGTCAGGCGTAGGCCTAAGTTGTGAGTGGACCTTTGTTTTGAATATTATATCTGAAATGCTTTATCATTTGATTGATTTTTCTATTTTTGGATATTTCCCGAAATTGAGAATTTCGGTGGATTATACTCGAGGTAAAATTCTGAGAATAGTATGTATATGATTAAATGCTAGCTAGCTATACGTGATTTCCCCCATACGCGAGGTACAATTCCGGTATGGGTGACATGAGCGTTAGACGCGAGTGTCGTAGCCTTGTGCGACTTCTTATTCTTGCATTTATTTATTCAAAGATGTCGTACAAGGAGTCAGCACGTATATATTACCACTCGGCCGCTTTCCCCCATATGCGAGGTACAATTCCGGTGTGGGGTGATGTGAGCGTTAGACGCGAGCATAGTAGCTTCGTATGATATCTACTTTATTCAAGTTGTTCATAGATATCATGCCAAGAGTCAGGCGAGTGTGCATACATACTATATATATATATATAATATCCAGGCCTGAGAGGCAGTTTCTTAAAGTTTGGGGGTTCTAGCCAGGCTGGGCCCCAGTTCAGAGTCGTTCCATTGGAGTTCGTGTTTTTGCCACTGTGGAAAGCATTTCTTTTGAGGAAATATTTATTTGTTGCCAGATCAGTTTTGTCCACACACTCTGACGTGTTAAATATTTTCCCCTGGGCTCTTCGTTTTTAAAATGCCCAGTCTGCAGAGTTCGCGTGAGGTCCAGCAGGAGACGTCGAGGCATAGTGACCCAACTATCAGCTACATTTCGCCAGTAGGTTACCTGTTTAATCTACTAGGAGTTTGTTAGCTTCCGTTGTATTTTATTTTATTTTTAGTAGCTCTGAATACTATTGGAATTCTTATGTTTGTATTCTGGCTACTTTTGGAGTGTAGCTGAAGATTTATCAGTTTTGGATTAAATGGTGATTCGTAAGTTTTTAAGTTAGGGTTGTCCATTTTCGAGGGAGGTTTGCCGAGTCCTCGGTAAATTTCCTTGGAGGTGGTCCCCGCAGGACTTACTCCAGGTTTCGGGGTGAAATTCGGGGTGGGTCCTGACAGTTGGTATCAGAGCTCTAGGTTTCATCTTCTGTTTCTTATTCACTATCGTATTTGCCTAAGTAGCCATAGTGTCTATAGAGTGATGATCCGACCGCGGCGGATTCATCTGCAGTTTTCTGCTTTTGATACTATGTGTTATTGGGTATGTGTGATAGTTCTGTTAGTCTTATGGACAGACTACTTAATATCTTCTTCCCTTGGGTACTATGCCTCCTAGACGCCGACCCCGTGTAGCTTCCTCGACCAACGCCAGTAAGGGTGATGAGGTTAGAGGATTGGTTGATTCGATTGGGAGCATGCTGAGAGGTGTGTTAGATAGAGTTCAGTAGCCTCGGTCTGTGAAGAAGAAGGATGTCTTCGATGCTGGTGCAATTGAGTTCAAGGGCGCCAAGGGACCCCTTGATGTGCACGCTTGGTTAGATAAGATGGAAATGGCTTTTGAGAGCACTGAACTGCCGGAAGAAAAGAAAGTGAAGATGGCAGTGACTTTTCTGGATGACTCAGCGCATCACTGGTGGATCCTTGCTAGCAGAAATCGTGGTGGTGCTCAAGACATGACTTGGGAGGAGTTAAGGCGCTCTTCTTGGGGTCAGTATTTCGGTCACGCTCAGCGTATCAGGATTCAGTCGGATTTCCTGAACTTTAAGAAGGAGGATGATGAGGGTGTCATCGAGTTTGAGCAGAGGTTCACTTCCTTGAGCTACCATGTGCCTTATTTGATTCCTGATGAGAGGACCATGATTGACATGTTTGTTGGAGCTCTTAGTGGGGTTTATGCAGACAAGATGGTCGGTGGCATTTACCCGACTTTTCTTGATGCAGTTACTGCAGCCATGGCCATTGAGCCCAGGAGAACTTTTAGTGCACGGCCCAGAGATTTCGATGGTCCCAGCCAGGGTCCATCGAAGAAGGCCGCTTCCTCATCAGCTTCTGGATCTTCAGCGGGCAGTGGTAGTAGTGGAGGATCAGGTTCTGATTCTCGGGATAGATTTGGAGGATGTTTCAGGAGACCCTCCAGGAGTCAGTTGGGCAGGCAGCAGGCCGGTCAGTTTAGTGCTGGTGGTAGTTCCCAAGGGGGATCTTCTGGTGGTCAGGCTTATTCTTTTGGTTAGCAGCAGTCTTCTGGATGCTTTGAGTGTGGAGGTCTGGATCATTTCAGGAGAGACTGCCCTTTGTTGGCACAGAGGACTGCTCCTTCTCAGCAAGGTGGTCAGTTTTCAGCGAGAAGCTCTAGTGGTGGTTCTCGTGGAGGTTCAGCAGCTAGAAGTGGTTCTCAGTAGGGGAGTGGTCAGCGTGGACGTCCCATGACTCGCGCTAGACTCTATGCTATGACCCAGCAGGAGGGTCGTACTTCCCCAGATGTCATCATTGGTACGTTATTAATTTTTGGTCAACCAGCATTTGTTTTAATTGACCCTGGAGCAACGTATTCATTCATGTCTAGTAGATTCGCTCTCCATGCCAATGTGCTATCATCGTCTCTTCCAGGCGAGTGGCACGTATCTCTTCCCTCTAGTGAGGTGATGAGAATAGCTTGGGTGTTTAGTGGTTGTGAAGTTTTGGTAGAAGGAGCTCAGTTTAAGACAGATTTAATCCCTTTAGACATGGTGGATTGTTTCCGAAAAGAAGTGGTGTTTCGGAGCCCGGATGGATTGGAGGTTGTGTTTCAGGGGGAAAGAGATGTGATTTCGAGTTGCCTGATTTCAGCTGTGGCTGCCAGGAGATTGTTAAGCAAAGGCTGTCAGGTATTCTTAGCTCATGTTGTGGATGCAAGTATAGGAGTGATGGAAGTGGGAGACATTCCTGTAGTAAGAGAATTTCCGGACGTGTTTCCCGAGAATTTGCCTGGTTCGCCTCCTGTAAGGGAGATAGACTTTTCTATTGAGTTGCTTTCTGGATCTATGCCTATCTCTCAGGCATCTTACAGAATGGCTCCAGCATAATTGAAAGAGTTGAAGACTCAATTGCAAGAGTTAGTAGATAAAGGTTTTATTCGGCCTATCATGTCTCCATGGGGTGCTCCGGTGTTATTTGTTAAGAAAAAGGATGGCACCATGAGACTATGCATTGATTATAGGAAGCTGAATCAAGTCACTGTGAAGAATAGTGCCCGTTGCCTCGCATTGATGATTTGTTCGATCAGTTGAGAAGTGTCTCGGTGTTCTCAAAGATTGATTTGAGATCAGGGTATCATCAGTTGCGGATCCGAGAGGGTGACGTAGCCAAGACTGCTTTTCGATCACGCTATGGTCATTATGAGTTTGTGGTAATGCCTTTTGGACTTACTAATGCACCCGTGGCATTCATGGATCTCATGAATAGGGTGTTTAGTCCATATCTTGACCGCTTCGTGATCGTGTTCATAGATGATATTTTGGTGTACTCAAAAAGTGAGAAGGAGCATGCCAAACATCTAAGATTGATTTTGCGGACTTTGAGGAATGCGCAGTTGTTTGCCAAGTTCAGCAAGTGTGAGTTTTGGCTGGATAAGATGGGTTTTCTGGGTCATGTAGTTTCAGCTGAAGGTGTTAGCGTGGATCCCCAGAAGGTGGAAGCGGTGTCCAATTGGAAAAGACCCACAAGTGTGACTGAGATTCGTAGTTCCCTGGGGTTAGCAGGTTGCTATCGGCGATTTGTGCAAGACTTTTCGAAGATTACAGCTCCACTAACTAGATTGACCAGAAAGGGAGTCAAGTTCGAATGGTCAGATCAGTGTGAGTAAAGTTTTCAAGAGTTAAAGGATCGTTTGGCTAGTGCTCCTGTTTTGGCACTTCCAGACGATAATGGGGAGTATGTGGTGTTTTGTGATGCTTCTAGACGAGGTCTAGGTGGAGTGTTGATGCAGCATGATCGAGTGATTGCCTACGCTTCTAGGCAATTGAAGCCGCATGAGGTGAATTATCCCACTCATGATTTAGAGCTTGCAGCTGTGGTTTTTACTCTCAAGTTGTGGAGACACTATCTTTATGGAGCCAAGTGTCAGATTTTTACCGATCACAAGAGTCTTCGGTATGTGTTCACACAAAGGGAGTTGAATTTGAAGCAAAGAAGGTGGATGGAGTTGTTCAGTGATTATGATTGCACGATAGAGTATCATCCAGGAAAAGCTAATGTGGTAGCTGATGCTCTTAGTCGCAATCCCTCAGTGTCTTTGTTTCACTTGAGGATGGTTCGAGTTCCACTTCTTTGTGAGCTGCGGGCTACAGGGGTGGATTTAGCGGTGGATGAAGTGGGTGCTTTGGTAGCCAGTTTTCTTGTGAGGCCAGTTTTGGTTTATAGAGTGCGGGAAGCACAGTATAATGATCATTCCATAGTTCGGCTGATAGAAATAGCAGCGAATGGAGCCGCAATAAATTTTTCGGTAAGAAGAGATGGGTCGTAGTTGTTCAAAAGCAGGCTCTGTGTTCCAAAGTGGAATGAAGAATTAAAGATTGAGATTTTGGAGGAAGCTCATAGTTCTGCGTATGCTGCTCATCCAGGTAGTACAAAGATGTATCGGACTTTGAAGGATTATTATTATTGGTGGCCTAACATGAAGAGGGAAATTGCATCTTTTGTGAGTAGGTGTCTGTTTTGTCAGCAAGTGAAAGCTGAAAGGCAGAAACCTTTAGGTTTGCTTGAGCCGTTGCCTATTCCAGTGTGGAAGTGGGACCACATCACCATGGATTTTGTCTTCAGTTTACCTCGTACCCGTGAAGGGCATGACGGTATTTGAGTGATAGTGGATAGACTCACTAAATCTGCTTATTTCTTGCCGGTGTGAAAGAAGTATTCGGTGGATAAATTGGCTGAGCTGTTTGCAAATGAGAAGATCAAGGTGGTCAGAGATAGACTCAAGGCTGCTCAGAGTAGGCAAAAGAGTTATGCCGATGTCCGTAGGAAGGACCTAGAGTTTCAAGTAGGTGATTGGGTGTTCCTGAAACTATCTCCTTGGAAAGGGGTAGTACGTTTTGGCAAGCGTGGGAAGCTTAGTCCGAGGTATATTGGTCCTTATGAGATAATAGAGCGAGTTGGCTCTCTGGCCTATCGGTTAGCTTTGCCTTCGGAGTTGTCTAGGATACATAATGTGTGGAAGTGGGACCACATGTGTGGAAGTATCCATGCTTCGCAAGTATATTGCCGATCCTTCTCATGTGTTGCAAGAGCAGCCGACTAGTTTGCAGAAGGATTTGTCCTATGAAGAGGAACCGGTTCAGATTCTAGATCGGAAGGAGCAAGTGCTTAAGAGCAAGTCAATTCAGCTCGTCAAAGTGCTTTGGAGAAGCCACCAAGTAGAAGAAGCTACTTGGGAGCCAGAAGAGCAGATGAGCCGCAATATCCTTATTTCTTTGAGTAGCATGTTTATAAATTTCAAGGACGAAATTTTTTATAAGGAGGGGAGAATTGTCACGCCCCGAACCTTAATTTTTTACCTTTATTACTGGCATAGCGGTAATAAGAGTTTTTACCGTGTTCGTCACTAAGTGTGTAATTTAATTAGTCCCCAGAGGGTGTTGATGGACTAATATTTTGAGGGAATTATTCTAAGGAAGCAATTTTGACGACGGTAAAAAATGGTAATTTTTGCTAGTAAAAGGTAATTTTATTGGGGTATTATTTCGGGGTGTTAAATTTTGGATTTTTGGGTTTATAAAGGTGTTGGACCGGGTGGGCTGAAGGCCCAAGTCCATTTTTCTTTCTCCCGATTTTCTCTCCCGCACCCAGTTTTTCTCTCTCTACACCTAGAAAATTTCCAGTCAACCGTCTGCCGCCGTCCGGCCTCTGTTCGCCGCCGGACCGGTCCCGTTCGAACGGTCTCCCTCCCAGCTACATTTCTAGACCGGTGGCAGCTTCCCTAGCGCCGCCGTGAGGGAGAAACGCCGCCCGAAAGCCACGGCTGCCGAATCGGTTTTCTCGCCGAAACTCCCTCCTCCGGCCGCCATATCCGGCGAGCCATAGCCCAAAAGGAAGCCCTCCTCCCGTGCTTCAATCCCTCCAAAAGGCTCGCTCCGTCGTGAGCTAGGTAAGAAGAAATCGGAATTTGAAATTTCTAGGGCTTTTTGTGTATTTCCGTTCGATTGATGTGCTTAGGCTTAGAATTGGAGTTTGTGGTAGTTAGGAATGTTGTAGAGGAGGTTGAGAGGAAGATTTTGTCAAAATTTGGTGACCATTGGAGGTCGCCGGAAAATGACTGCCGGCCGCCGCCTCCAGCGGAGCCACCGCCGAGAAAATGTTTTTGGTGGAGAAAAACGTGAGGAGTTTAATGGAATAAGTTTTAGAATTTTTGGAAGAGTCTTGGATATGTTTAAGAATTGTTGAAGTTAAGTATTTTTGGCGGATTATTAATTAATAATCCGGCCATTGGATTTTATTTGGTAAAAAGTGTTTTTCGAGGTTGTCGGTAAAATTTGTGGAGTTTTGAGGTTGGCAGTGGATTTAAGATTTTGGAGTGTTAGGCTTGGTTGAGCGCGAAGCATATTTAATTATGCATGTTTTGCATTTAAACGTCGATGTTTCATTTAAGGTTTTATGTATATGGAACAGGACGCGAGGAGGCTCGAGCAGAGGAGACCTCCAACCGACGTCAGGCTTAGGCCTAAGTTGTGAGTGGACCTTTGTTTTGAATATTATATCTGAAATGCTTTATCATTTGATTGATTTTTCTATTTTTGGATATTTCCCGAAATTGAGAATTTCGGTGGATTATACTCGAGGTAAAATTCTGAGAATAGTATGTATATGATTAAATGCTAGCTAGCTATACGTGATTTCCCCCATACGCGAGGTACAATTCCGGTATGGGTGACATGAGTGTTAGACGCGAGTGTCGTAGCCTTGTGCGACTTCTTATTCTTGCATTTATTTATTCAAAGATGTCGTACAAGGAGTCAGCACGTATATATTACCACTCGGCCGCTTTCCCCCATATGCGAGGTACAATTCCGGTGTGGGGTGATGTGAGCGTTAGACGCGAGCATAGTAGCTTCGTATGATATCTACTTTATTCAAGTTGTTCATAGATATCATGCCAAGAGTCAGGCGAGTGTGCATTCATACTATATATATATATAATATCCAGGCCTGAGAGGCAGTTTCTTAAAGTTTGGGGGTTCTAGCCAGGCTGGGCCCCAGTTCAGAGTCGTTCCAGTGGAGTTCGTGTTTTTGCCACTGTGGAAAGCATTTCTTTTGGGGAAATATTTATTTGTTGCCAGATCAGTTTTGTCCACTCACTCTGACGTGTTAAATATTTTCCCCTGGGCTCTTCGTTTTTAAAATGCCCAGTCTGCAGAGTTCGCGTGAGGTCCAGCAGGAGACGTCGAGGCATAGTGACCCAGCTATCAGCTGCATTTCGCCAGTAGGTTACCTGTTTAATCTACTAGGAGTTTGTTAGCTTCCGTTATATTTTATTTTATTTTTAGTAGCTCTGAATACTATTGGAATTCTTATGTTTGTATTCTGGCTACTTTTGGAGTGTAGCTGAAGATTTATCAGTTTTGGATTAAAGGGTGATTCTTAAGTTTTTAAGTTAGGGTTGTCCATTTTCGAGGGAGGTTTGCCGAGTCCTCGGTAAATTTTCCTTGGAGGTGGTCCCCGCAGGACTTACTCCAGGTTTCGGGGTGAAATTCGGGGTGGGTCCTGACACCAGAAGTACAGCGTCCTCCAAAACGCGGGCGGTAGAGTCCTCGACATTCACCTATGTGCGCACGGCAACCTTTCCAACCTCTAGGAGGTCGCTCAAAAGATCAAAATCTGAGCCCATGTTGCGCGGGTGTGACGGCCGGGGTTTGCGCTTGAGAATTTTAGCTGGCAAGAAGTAAAACAGTTGGAAAAGTGCAATCGAAATAAGTATAAAACACAAGCGAGAGACATTTAACTGGAACCCCACTAGGCATACGGCCGAGTTTACAATGAACTATAACGCTCCATCGGGTTAGGTTGTAGGAGCTATGGTCCTCGTCTGATGGTCAGGCCGCAAATAGCCGCGTAATACATCGTTTCTCGAGCTCTGATAGCGAGAAGGACTGATTCTGGATATACCTAAACCGGTTAGGCACCACGTACGTCAGGCAGTTCCTTTGCCATCGACCACCGGCAAACACGACCTTTGAACGCCAGTTGTTATTAACGAACGTTGGAAGGTTGGTAACGGGAGGCAAGTATTCCCGAGCGGCAAAAAAGACACAGCCTCCGCAATTCTTCTTCTTCGAGTACGAGAGGCAGTATAGGGCCCGAAACTCATTAATAGTTGGTCATCCCATATCAGACAAATAGTACAGGCAGCAGAGGGACAGCAACTGGCGCCACTAGTTTGGGGAAATCTGCTCGGGCGCTCGCTGAAGCATGCTCAGTAGGTGCTGCACATACTGAGGAAGTGGGAGGGAGAAGCCATTCCTAAACACATTGTCGTGCACCACGACGAAACCATCTCTCGGGCAGCACGTCAGCTCGTCTTCGTACAACTCACAGAGGGAAACTGTCTATGGGATTCCCTAGTCTTCTTTGAATTGTTCTATCTTGGCGGGGTCATGCTGCTCTCGAGTTCGTCACACACAGTACCATCCTCTAGGATGTACCTTCTAGTCGTGGAAGAGCCGACGACACTGGTCATCGAGACCCCATGAAACAGCCCGGCAGCCCAATTGACCTCTCGAACGGGTAAGCCATACGTTATCTCGCCTGGCCTAGCTGTTTGTTCCCTCGGGCGGGATGTTCGGCTTATGTACTCTTCCATCCTCTCGTTGTCATCCGCTATTGGCCGAGAGGATGTGCTAGCCCCACTCAAGTCGGTTGTACTTCGGGAATCCATCTACCCTAGTATAAAAACCCTAACATCTATTAGTAGGCGCCGCCGGGAGCAAGCGCGTAGTACACAACCCAAACCTAGAAATCCCTAGAATACCAAAAATCTCCAGTTTTACCCCAAAAACATCACCAGCAACACAATGCAGAAAGGAAAAGCAGAGAAAGCAAAACCAGAACCAGCAAGAGCAGAAGTATGAACAATGGCAGAAAACAACCAAAACTTACCAGATTTTCGACATAGTAGCAACGCCGAAAACTCAGCGGAACGGAAACACCTTGTAATCGCAGGGATAGGCGGCAGCGTGGCGTAAGAACGCGAATCAGAGAGAAAAACCAGAGTGAGAAGTGGAGACAAAAATGGGAGGACGGCTTTATACATGCATAGCGAACGGACGCCTCAATCCACGAAACGACGTAATAAAAAATCCATTAACAGTTAACGAGGAACCCTTACCCGTCGGATCAAACCGCAGGATGATGCCATGTGGCTCGAACCACCGTAGTTTTTTGAAGAAGGAAAAAATGAAGCGACGTGCATTAATTGCTCGTCAGTTATCACCACGAATATGGCGACACTTGGCGAATATACATTTAATGCACATGCCACAGCAACACACAAACCCTTAAGTAAAAGACTCATCTTAGGTAAGTGTCACCGAGACCATAATACCAAAGTACAAGATCCATATCGGGTGAGTGTCACCGAGACAGTAACACCTAAGTAAAAGACTCATCTCGGGTGAGTGTCACCGAGACCGTAACACCCAAGTAAAAGACCCATCTTGGATGAGAATCACTAAGATCAAAACACCCAACTGAAAGACTTATCTCGGGTGAGCGTCACCGAGACCGTAACACCCAAGTAAAAGACCAATCTCGGATGAGAATCACTGAGATCGAAACACCCAACTGAAAGACCTATCTCGAGTGAGTTTCACCGAGATCATAACACATGTGAAAGACATCCTCTCTTTAAAAACGGAGCAAGTGGCTTGATAAACCACGGACGGTGTTAACACCTGGTCACTCGAGTGGTAACACCAGATATGGACAGGACTCGCTACCTTTGTCCATTAAAATGTAACATCCGTTCAACCCACGTCATGAGTCCGAACTTGGGGAGACTATGAGCGGGAGCCCATTTGAAGTATATTTGTTTACGGGTTTATTTAGCAAGTCCCCACTCAAGATGTGTTTTGAACGGGAAATTGGGGGGACTTGTAGTCGGTTGTGCATAAAACAACCTCCCAAGCCCGTAAACCAGCAGACATTCCACCACAATCATGGCCGCTATAAGGTTCCTGCCCATAAGCTGGATGGGCTGAGCTTAATCACGGGTCGTAATATTGAGTTTGGAACGGCTGCAGAAGGCATAGGAAAAGTCCACATTTGAAACTGTACATGGGAAAGTATCCCACATCAGTTTCTTAGCAGAGAAAACTTACGTTGGGCCATAAATATAGCTCAGCCACCAGCTTGTCAGGTATCAATAACTACCTTATTAATTACATTCAAATCAGCAGATACTGACTTAGCCATCAGATGAGGAAAGACCGGAAGCACATGGTCATCTTTTTACTTGCAAGTCAGCAGGAAGATAGACCATTCAACCCATCAGATCCGTCTTTAGCTTCTGCAACCGTGTCCAGGATTGTACAGGAACAATAGATTTGGTTGGCCGGCCTAAAATTTGAATTTAGGTTTTGGTTATAGACTAATAGTTGGACATGTCTTTATATAGGTACCGGTTAGGTTGAGTAGGGATTCGTCGCTTCAACTAAGAATCTAGGATTGCCATATGTTAGAGCATCCGCACCCATAAAATGGGTTTGCTCAAGCAAATGGTGGGCCCGGAAGCAAATTTTGCTTCAAGCAAATAAATTTCATATTTTGCTCAACCAAATCGATTTTTACACACACCCATTCATAATTTGCTTGAGCAATTCAATTTTGTCTTGTTGTGAAATGGTTAATTTTTTTTTACCGAATAGATTTACAACCAATAATAATGTGCCATGTATCGTTATCGACTCGATATTATAAAAGATTTCTGATAAGATTTTCGACAAATATATAATTGCCACGTGTCATTGTCGGCAAAATAATTGAATCAGATTTCTGATAAGATTTTCGAGCAATAGATAATTGCCACGTGTCACTGTCGGCAAAATAATTGAATCAGATTTCTGATAAGATTTTCGACCAATTGGCTATAAAACGTCTAATATTACTCATTCTATACTCACATCTTTCATCCATCAATCTAAACACTTACAACATTTCCTTGTTCATCCGTTTCAATGAATCCTTTTAGTTTCAACAATTTTTTTAAGCGGAGGCAACGTCAACAAGAAGATGATGACCATATGGAGCAATCATTCGTCAATCAGGTGATCCTGGCGGAAGCACAACACGACGATGAACCATCACGACCAAGTGGTTCACGTCGCGGTAAAAAACCGAATAAGGAGCGTTTGAGGATATCCAGGGGCCGCAATCTCATGGAAGATTATTTCATCGATCGCCCGATCTTCGACGCACAAGACTTTCGCCGAAGGTACAGGATGAGCAGAGACCGATTCAACATTATCATGACGGATCTCTGCAACCACGATCAATCTTGGCACCAAAGAGAAGACGCCATTGGTTTGCTAGGGCTACTTCCCCAACAAAAGATGACTGGGGCTCTATGAATGCTAGCGTACGGATCAGCTGCGGATCAATGTACTGAAATTACCAGGATGGGGGAATCGACAACCCTGCAAAGTATGAAGGAGTTTTGTACGCAAGTGGTTCAACTTTATGGTCCAAGATACCTCCGCAGTCCAACACCGGCAGACCTCACGCGGCTACTAGCTAAAAGCGAACACCGAGGCTTTCCAGGTATGATTGGAAGCATCGACTGCATACACTGGGAGTGGAAAAACTGCCCAACCGCCTATCAAGGGGCATATTCGGGGCGAAAGGGTCGCCCAACAGTTATCCTGGAGGCGGTGGCCTCGTATGATACTTGGATATGGCACAGTTTCTTTGGGTGTCCTGGAGCTAAAAATGACATTAACGTGCTCCACCTATCAAATGTGTTCTCAGAGATCCTTGCCGGAAGAGGCCCAACTGCCGTCTATGAAGTCCATGGACAGAGGTACTCTACCGCTTATTATCTGGCTGACGGAATATATCCAAGGTACTCTACATTTGTCAAAACAATTCCCAATCCCCAGACACCGCAAGATAAGCTGTTCGCAAAGAAACAAGAGGCATACCGGAAAGATGTTGAAAGGGCCTTTGGTATCTTGCAATCTCGATGGGCAATTATACGTCACAGTTGTACAATGCACCACAAATCGGTAATGACTACAATCATGTTAGCTTGCATTATATTGCATAACATGATTGTTGAGGAAGAGTATGTGGAGGATGAGGAAGAAGAGGATGAGGAAGAAGAAGACTTGCAAAACCCATCAAGGGCTTTCCGGGTTTATGATGGGCCGGTGGATGTCCAAGGGAATCGAATTCGTTTTGAGCCAATCGGTAGAGATGGAGCCAATATGCAAAGGTTTCACAAACGTGTTGCCGATCTTGAATCCGTTTACATTCATAGACAGCTCCAGAGTGACTTGGTGAAACACATTTGGAGGATGGAAAATGGTGAAATACTCTAAATATGTTTTATTCAAGATTTTCATTCGGGTTATGTTTAATTATTAAGCTTGTGTTTAATTTAAGTATGTATTTTAATTTTAGTATGTATTTCTATTTCATCTTAATAAATAAATTGCATTTTTATTTCTCGAAATTTTAAATTACATAAAATTTAAATGACATGAAATTTAAATTACATTAAATTTGAAGTACATGAAATTTAAATTTAGTACAATACTATAAATATCATGGAAATAGCGCGCGATTTGGGTGATAACAATCCGAATATGTTTCATCGGTAGGCTCATCTTGACTAGTTCCTTCTTCATTAAGGATTTGTAGTTTCCTCTTGGTAAAATACCTTTTCGATATTGGGGTCATAGCCTCCAAATCTATTGTCATGATCTTTGTGTCATTCTCTTGTTTCTTCAATCGTAACTCTTCTTCCGCCCTTGCTTCCTTCCGCTTTTGAATCTCTATGTACTCCGCATAATAATTAAGCTCACTTTCATTATGTGCTAGCCTCTTGGTATGCCATGATGCTTGGTCACTTGCAATGGTATTCAATACCTCAACTCGTTGCTCAATAGGAGTCTTACCATGTTTCTTTAGGCGCCTAGCTTCTTTTGCCGCCTTGGTTCCCATTGGTCTAGGGGGACTCGAGGAAACTCCCATGTTGCTTTGAGGTGCTTCGTTCACTTGGTCGTCATACAAATTGATCGTTGGAGATGATTCGGTTGCGGAAGGAGTAGCATCGTAAGTGCTTGCATAAGAAGATGGAGTAGTAGGTAGCACGGGAGCGAAAGATGGATGATCCTTAACCACTTCCCAACATTCAAAATGTGCAAACCTTTTTTTCTTCTCTTTAAAGTATAATGATTGAGCTTGTCGTTCCTAATAAAAACATATATTAGGCACTTATTTAATAATTACATAATCTAAACAAATTAAATAAAATTTGAATTTAACCAAATTAGATATAATAAAACAAATAAGGTAAACAATGCTCCATATTTAAACAAATTAGACATATAAATTACACAATTTAATCAAATATATAAACAAATAAAAATATAATATATCATAAAAAAATGTAAGCTTACTTCATCCATTAACGAAGTGCCGCTAGCTATTTTTTGCCGTGCCGTCGCCAAACTTTCGCCCCATTTTTGCAAGAATAGCTTGAACTTGTTGTAGTGAGAAGCGAGTCCGATCCGGGTCCTCTCAACATTTGGAGGTTTCTCACCCGGTGCTAGCTTCCAATTTTGCATATAATCGGCAAAAATTGTCTCCCACAATTTGTCCTTCTTTTGCTTGTTACCATCGTATTCATCAAGGCTATGACGAACAAAAGATATGCACATTTGTAAATCTTCGGAAGGAAGCCAATGGGAACCCATTGTTTTAGAAAAAAAATGCTAAACGAAATGAGAGAGGAGATGAAGGAATATGGGAAATTTGTTGTGCACAAATTGGTGTGAGTTGATCAAAAATTGATGTAGTATTTATAAGCAAATGTTTGAGAGATTTTTGAAAATTTTGGGATTTTTTTAGTATTTTTTTGGTTTGTTTCCGTTATAATCAAATTATAGTCGTTGGGAATGAATTCTGACCATTTGATCAAAATTTCAGATTCAAACGAAAGGCCCAGATTTATTAACCCGTTAGATTTGAAAAGCCCACTCAGTAATACACATGTCAGCTTTTCATTCGCTCGTAATTATGTTTTTAACCTTTTTACTGACTGACAGATAAGAAAAAAAAGAAGTAACCCACGTGTGTGGGCTCCACTAACTGCTCAAGCAACAGGCCGAGCATAATTTGCTCAACCCATTGCACGAGCAAACTGCTGCATTGACTGCTCAAGCATTTCACTCCTCCATTTCCGCCGATGCAAGTTGAAATTTGGTTTGTTCAAGCAAACCCAACTGGAGCCCATCACTTGCTCAAGCAAAATCATGGCAGAAGCTCCCCGGTGCAGATGCTCTTACAGAGCTCTTTGGTAGTAACACACGACTCGTCGTTGGGATCCCCAGCCCGTGTGGACCCACACAGCTCGTGACCGCCTAGCCGCGTGTCATCTACGTTTAGCCCACTAAGGGCCCAATTCGTCAATAACAGGCAAAGAGGGAAAAGCCAGGGTCACTGTTAGAGGATGAAGCTAAGTCTCACTCCAAAACTCTCCACCTTCCTTAAACCCTCCTCCGCCCTTGCTCCTCCTCATCTCGGCCGCTCCATTTCCTCTTCCTCACTCTCACTCTCACCACCACCACAACCCACTTCTCCAAAACCCAAAACTCCTCTCTTTCTCCGACCACCCATCCACCCCGCCACCACCTCAGACCTCCAGCAATGGCACCACTGGGCCAAAACCCTCCCTTCCTCAGTCAGGTCCTCCTTCGCCGACTCCGACAACGGCCCCGACTCCACCCTCTTGCTCAGAGAACTCAAATGGCTCGTAGACGACGCAGTTCATCAAGAAAAGCTCGAAAACGGTGAAGGAAATATTAGACTGAGAGTGAGCCTGGAGGAGATGTACTTTCTGTGGAAGCAGAGGATTGAAGAGAGGAAGCCGTTTCAGTATGTTGTGGGGTGTGAGCATTGGGGGGAGCTGGTCCTGTGTGTTCAAGAAGGGGTGTTGATTCCGAGGCCGGAGACTGAGCTGGTTGTGGATTTGGTGGGTGAGGTGGTGGAGGGGAATGAGGGTTTAAGGGAGGGTTTGTGGGCTGATTTGGGTACTGGGAGTGGGGCCATTGCTATTGGGATTGCCAGGGTTTTGGGTAGTTGTGGAAGAGTTTTTGCTACTGATTTGAGTCCCGTTGCGGTTTCGGTTGCCGGGTTTAATGTGGAGAGGTACGGTTTGCAGGTTAGTGTTTGGCATTGTGCTTACAAAGATTTGAATTTTGATCCTTAATTTACGACTTTCAAAGTCCACTTGTTGATGTGCTAATCAGGATGTAGTGGAGCTGAGGCAAGGGTCTTGGTTTGAGCCATTAAAGGATGTGGAAGGTAAGCTTGCGGGGTTTGTGAGTAATCCGCCTTACATACCAAGTGACAATATCTCGGGGCTGCAAGCTGAGGTTGGAAGACATGAACCCAGAGTGGCATTGGATGGTGGTGTTGATGGCATGGATGATCTTTTACGTCTTTGCAGAGGGGCTGCTTCCATGTTGAGACCTGGTGGATTTTTTGCTCTTGAGGTATCTATTCTTTGTTTTTCTGAAAGTTAAAACTTGATTAAGCGAAGTATGATCAGTTGATAACAGTACTTGGATGGGAGTCAGTTGCAGTTGCACAGCTATATAGTTGGTTAATGAACAAGAATTCCATAAAGGAGAAACTTTGTTGAGAATGTTGGGGAAAAAATGTGCACGAAGTCTAAAATGTCTTACAACGTACTTTGATAAAATATTAGAGATAAATTTCAGGTTCTTAGTGAAGCTGAGGCACCAGTGCTCGTACTGGGTGACTTGTAAGATATGGTGAAGTGTGTTTTCATTTTTCACTAGTTTGTAATTAGTGAATTGACTCGGTTGCTAACAGCTCTTCCCCTTGCTCGTTGTTGCAGACAAATGGTGAGAGCCAATGCAAGTATCTTGTGGATTTCATAGAAAATGAGGCTAGAGGCAGCTTTTGTAATTTGAGCATAATTCCTGATTTTGCCGGTATTCATAGATTTGTTACCGGATTCCGTAAGTAATTCCGGATTCCTGTGTTGGCCTTCAAGAGTTAAACAAGAATTAATCAAAAGTGTTCATCTAGCAAACGTACGAATGTGAAGTTCAACTCTACAAAAGAGTAATCTGGACTTCGTGTATTCTTGTGCTACATCATTTTTAAATTAAATGCAATTTGAAGAAGCTGCACAAGCTGAACGTGTGAACAGTTGGAAAATGTTGTATTTTTTTTTATATAGAAAATAGCAAATAGCAGATGGTACTAGTGAGGTAGTGATGTGTACAAACTATTCTTTGTATTGGATTGAAAGAATGAAATCATCAAATTTTGAAATCCCATCTTGTACATGGCACACTACATACACCTGGTTTCTAATGTGGAAAGAAAAAAATTTATTATGAAAAAAATATGTACAAAGCGCAGTTGATGGTGAATTGTGCTTCATCACTCTGGTAGGAAGCATTATATGCCAGAATTGATTGAACACGAGGTTAAATGCTTAAGAGCAACAAGAACCTGAGCTCATAAGCCTGTAATGTGCATAATCTTGGGGTGGTGATACAAAGGGGTCAAGGGACCAAACCACTTGCCTCCTAATTTGAGAGACCTACCCGCTTCCCGCAAGGGTGTCAATATTTATCTTGACAATCCTCACCATTTGCTACCAGAATAATCCTTCTCCTAACGGGCAGTGCAAATGTTTTTCTGGCACAACCTTGGACAGGTATTTAACATGATGTTCTTCGCCATTGCTTCTTCCCCATTTGATGAAACTTGAAAGGAGTCCAACTCTTTCGGCGTTTTGAGGACTCACAAAAGAGGCCAGAGGCCAGAGCTTGCTGAAGCCATATCTCGAATTCTTCTTCATCTTCATCCATCATTTCAGCATCCAAATCCCATGGGAATCTACTTGAGTGGGATCTTTGAGTTTTCTCCAAACCAACCATGTTTACATGGAAACTAGGTCGATGGGTGTTGGGTCTACATGCCATTCCCTGTACGGAAGAAGTTGAAGCTGTAAGATGTGAAACCATGATCTTCCTCATACGAGGAACTTTTTACAAAAATCTTAATACACTATCACGTTTTACAATAAATAATTGGGCAATCCACCTCTGGAATTGTTCAAACTGCAGCTAATAATGTAGAAAAAGGCCACACTCAAACACTGACCTGACAAATTGCCCATTCCGACACATCAAAGATTTTACTCTCAGCACAAACAAAAGCTCGCGGTATTTCCACCTAAGTGACAAGAATCCAAAGAGTCAACATAGATAAGACTAGGGATTTTGCTTGTATGTACATTGTTAGCAAGAAAAAAGTTTATCAAGGTTCAATTCAATAAAGCATCTATTCATATTCAAGTTCAAAGTAATTCCTTAGAACATGCATTAGACATAGAAACAGGGAAATCATCTGAAAATTATTCAAAAGAGTCATTAGCTGGCTCTCATCTCTAAAGCATGTGAGAGTTCACTTGACCTTACACTTCCACAATATAATTCATTCCCAAGTTACTAAAAAAAGAACAAAAAAATAAAAAATGAATTGCATGAAATTTGAGAAAGATTAAGAACTTGCGGGGTGTAATAAGTACATTCAGAATGATAAAGAGAAAAGTACCTTTTGAGGCCTATCAAAGACTAGGGATCCTTTATACTCAACCCATCCATCTCCATCCTTTGCTTGATGATATTGGCAGCAATCCTAATGTCACAACAGATCCAACCAATTATATACCAATGACAACAAACTGAAAAACTGATGAGATAGACAGTGCACACTTGACAGTGTTAAAATTTGAAAACAAAAAATACAAGTAACAATGCAATGTCTGACCTGACACCATCTAGCCTTGGTCTTACTTCTATTGGTGCACACCCATATATGAGAATTTCGACACTTAGTGCACTGTATGCGTCTCGATTCTTCAGAACAATAACCTGGAGTGGCCTGCTTACAATAGAAGCATATTTACACAATCTTGATCAGAGAAATTAAGGAAACTAAAACTGACTAACATTAAATAAGACACCCATCAAAACACAACTACTATGTTAATATATGCAAACTAGTATTCATACCCAAGGACAACAAAGACAGTAAATATTATAAATGCACTTGACTACTAAGCAACTAAACATCACTAACCTGTGCTGAAGTACTATAAGAGGTCTGGCACACACTCCTAGTCTTTGATTCTTCCTTCCGCAATTGCTCATCATAATCTCTTTTCTTTGTGGAATCCGAAAGAACCTAAAACAATATAGCTTTGTGAGTAGCAGAGCAGGATTACGATGACCAATGTCTCAAGTAAGAGCTATATAATTACATCAAAATCAAAATTACAATAAAAAGTATTTTATATAAAGATACCTCATATGCACATTGAAGTCTCTTAAACGACTCACTTGCTAGTGCACTTCCCATATTTTTATCGGGATGCACAAGCATGGCCTGTACAAAGTTAACAGGAAATAATTGAGAAAGAGTAGATTAGTAACCTTTAAAAAAGAACAGCTCAAAATGTATCCAATGCAATACACATACAATTGTGATTCACAGTCATTTCTGTAAATAAGAAACTTAACGGGTACCTCTTTTGTAACTGTTAAATCAGATTATCTAGGCAACTAAGATGCAATGATTCATCAGACCCGTGAGGCACAGTTGTCTATATCTGATGGTTAACAAATAATTATTTAAGAACCTAATTTGAGGATAATTATATTCTTAAAGACTGGTATACATATTCTAACACATTCTTTAGTTACTACAAACTAGCCCTAGAGTTAAGTCAAAGCACTGGAAGTATTTCCTTTACAAGTAGTTATATAAAATATAGTACATAGAAAGAGGGAGGAAAACAGATCTTATTAGCCGAATATCCATCAGAAGAGAAATAAAAAAGGAAATTCAATATTCACCTTCTTCCGGTATTCCTTTTTCAAAATTGCAGCATCAATTTTTTGGTGGCGAGGAAATCCCAGTGCTTCATAATGATTAAGACTGCTTAGTATTTTTTGCATCTCATCAGCTGAACTTATTTCCTCTTTGACCACCTTACTACTGGAAGAGGATTCTTTCTCCGTATTATTAATGATAACTGAAGTAGATGGCTTGCTCGATGATTTGCATGAGTGCACCTTTTCAGGTTCACTAGTAGGAATAGAGTAATCACACTCTCTAGAAAAGTCATCTTCCATAACTTCTTCTGATTGTTTCGGCTCTTCAAAATGTGTGCTCTCACTCACCTTATCACACCATTGGAGCATATAATTTAATACATCGTTAGAGAAGAAGGCAAGGTTTATTGAGAGCAGAACCCCAAGCCATCCAACTTGTACTTTGACACAATAAATAGCATATGTGGTTGCCATCAAGACCACCAACCGTGCATGATTAAGGGAGAACAAATAACCTGCAATTGCATAGAATTTCGAGTAGGTTTATCATCATATAAAGCACTCGAGGTCATGCACGATCGATAACAATCACTATGAATGAAAGAGATGGAAATAAATGCTAATACTATACCAAACACATAATTAAATGGGGAAAGTACAAATAAAATCTATCAGAGATTTAAGATTTTATCATTTATATCAGGCCTTGGGTCATCCCTCTTCCACAGTCTCTTCACCACCGACCATCCGCAGAATGTAACTAGTATTTTATGGGCATATACTAGCCACCTAAGATATTATTATTATTGTAAACTATGTTTACAGAGTGCCTAAGCAAAACATATGCAAAAACTAATATAAATACGACTCAACTACAGTGAAGTCAACTCAAAGATACTATGGAACACAACTTTTATTTCCAAAATATAGAGCAAAACAAAAAATCTAAAGCCAAGGGGTCTGTATTGTGGAAACACACTCCCCAAGCTACCCAGGATAAAAGGAGAGCAAAAAGAAAATGGAAAGATACATATTGATAATCAGCTATAGATGGCCAGATTCAGTTTTCTGTTCACCACTTTTTGCTAAACCACTGAGTGGTAGGTATCTAGCATGCTTCATACAACATAAATATGTTGGTAACACAGCTAGAGTGAAGAAGTGTAGGCAGATTACACACTAAATATGATAATACCAATGCATCATGTTACTGAAATTAAATTCAAGGTTCACGAAAATTGAACATACCTCCAACTATAAATAATGTTCCTGTTATCCAAAAGTTAGCATACATCCATAAGATCAGAATAGCGAAGAGCCCTACAATAAAAATTCCAGGAGTGTATCCCAAGTACTGAACAGCAGATCCAGCGGCTCCCTGAAACATTGGGGCCAACTATAAGTGGCAATTTTAACCTGTATCCTGCAGCTATGTATATTATTTCAAGTAGAGTATCTGCTTTTGAGTTTCAAATCAACTACTCACACCTCATAGCTATCTATATTTTCAACTGATATCAAGGTTTGGCATTAAGCCTATGAAGGTTTGACAAAGTTGTACAGAAAATCTAATGAGAAGGAGCTATACATACTGTTTCCCCAAAGTGTTATCTCATTGGTCTCCTCACAAATTTTTTTTTTGAAATGAAGCTGCTTCATATGACTACATTGAGTTACTGCACTTTAATCTCCTGACTATGTGATACATATATGAAATTCCTTTTGAGGAAAAGCCCATAAATCAGATACGACTCAATTACCATTTCCACATGTGTATGATCGAACTAAATGCCTAAAAAGTTTATATCGGACAATGAAAAGAAGATGATAACATAGAAGCATTAAGCAAACGAGAAGTCAAATCAGTTGCAGAAAAAGAATAAGAACAGTTAAAAGATCAAGAGGCAAGATGGAATGACTAGAAATCATACCATACTAAGAAGGACATAAACCAAGCAAGACATGGAAGTCAAACTGAGAAAGCAACTCCACATTATAAGAAGCAAAGCTGCAGAACCAAATCCTACAAATGACTGAAAGCCTCTTACAACACAGTCCCTCCAATAACACAACAACAAGAGCAACAGCCTCCCCATTCTGGCGCACCCATTGCACACCATCGGCCAATGCCGCTCTACAAACACCCCCATTTTATCTTTATATCCACTGACAGCAGTCTTTGTTCTCGAATAGACATGCTTCTGCGATTGCAGCCATTTCAAAGCCTGCTTAAATAGCCCAATATCCTCCATCACTCCAACCTCCTCAATTCACCGCAAACACCAATTACTTCTTACTAGAAATGTTGCTACCTACACCCATTGATTCCAATCCGAAACCGGAAAAGACTCGAACATTCTAATGCCAAATCATCAATGTAGTCCATAGAACAGAAACCAAACCAAACCCTGATCTCAATATGAAGCTGCAAAAGGAAACAAAAAGCCTAGCTTGAATTCAAGGATTAACAGCAAGATCTAGAAGCTCCCAATCTCCCAAAAACAACAAGTAAATTCATTCACGGTCCTCAATTGCTATTGCTTCACATGCAAGCTTGGCCAAAAGCCAACAGAAACACGTACTAAAGCTAAAGGGAACCCAACTAGTACCAACAAAAAAAATGCAAAGATTCCACTTTTCCAAGAAATAATGCCTCCTCCTATCTAAGCTTTTCTGACTGCAATGTCTCCATGTCTATTGAACCCAAACCCAGTATCAGCTTATTACAGTCAAGAATTGAAATGGGTTTGATGAAGATGATGAGGTGATCTGGGTATGGTGGAAAGTTGAGAACTTGGGGAGTGTGAGATGAAATTGGAGCACCGACAGGTGAGTTAGAGGAGGGGTCAAAGCCTTAAAGGTTAAAGCTTTAATGGATTGGAGTAGTATAGTTAGAGAGAGAAGAGGAGAGAGAGAAACCCTAGCTTTTATTTGCAGGGAGAGCTCGTGAAAAAGAAGTTGAAAAGTTGAGAAAAGGTGAAGGAGGAAGAAGAAGAGGGAGGAGGGAGTAGTTGGGCTTTGGTTTTGGCTTTGTCACTTTGTAGATTGGGGTTTAGATTCTTTGAGCTTTTGAAGTGGGGTCCTATGACTCCTATCCTTTAATTTTACTAGTGATTTTTATTGATTTTTATTCCTATGGGTTAATAGAAAATGGAAAGGAATGAAGAACAGACTGAGAAAATATAGAGATGTTGGCTGGGTTTTTTAGTGATGCTAAAACTGCCACTGCCTTCCCATGTTTAAAATTCACCAATAATGGATAGTCACCACCTACTATTAGTTTTCCCACTTTAATTGCTTTAATTTCTTTTTGTCAATTCTGGGTAAGTGTCATTGTTGATAGGGAATATAGTGTAATGCGTATCCACAACCAACAACTTCTTATCATTGCCTTTGTGTTTGTGAGAGTGTTTGAGTCTTGTGTTTTCTGGGAAGAGAGGTTGTGGTCGTACCTAATTGTTGTCACTTGTCACACACACCCTTCTGCCTAGTCTCACCGGCGGCCTAATATCACCGGCGTTCAGGTCCCTCTATGAACTCAATAGGCGTGTGTGGTCAAAGTCGAAGATCAAAGTGCTATCGAGTGTGGTGGCTTCCCGGTGTCGAATGACATTTATAGAAAGTTCGGTGAGTTGACAACTTGGGAGATGTGACTATAAGCTCTCGGATACCATATAGGGGAGTTGACAACTTGAGAGGTGTGACAATAACCTTTTGATAGAAGAATTGTTTGACAACTCATATGAAGGCACAAGGAAAAGAATGAAGGTGGTTATAGAAGCAATATGTTACCAAGTCAAGATACAAGGCTGATGAATTCAAGATGCTGTAAGCAATGTGTTACCTAGTCAAGATCCAACATTCATGAAATCATTATATGGTCCACCCTAATTGCAATGGTACATGAACATAAATATAGTAACATATTAGAAGGATTTGGAGAGGATGTCTGTCTGCAGTCTGTACAACTGTGGTGCCGGAAAGACATTGAACCCAGGAAAAATCCTTTGAATTTTCAAGTATGATACATTTACATTGGAGTACCTCCAGCAGTCCAGCCAGAAAGGTGGTGTGACAAAAAGTAAGCAGATCATACAATTTACAAGACGAAGCCGCAAAACCCTATAATCCTATATGATAAGAATAAATCAAATCTACACATTCTGTAACTTGTAATAGCTCATTTCACAAGGTTTTGAAGCTGAAGGTTGTAGAAGCTGGAGCTGTGGTTTCAAAGGACAAGTTTGAGACGAAAGTGGAAGTAGCAGCAGCTGAGGTTTGTGATGTCAGGTTTGAATTGTCCGGGTTGGAGGACCCATTGTAGGACGAAGTAGAGGTCTTTGTGCTAGGCTTCTTACTATTCGGTTGGCCTTGTATTTTGATATCCATGAAATCAGATATCAAGCCTGGCTTTGTTATCTTAGTATCGTCGACTTCCTTCTGGCCTTTAAGCATCTTTACCACAGTTGACATGGATGGTCTCAGCTTTGGAGTGTTGTGTGTGCAGAGAAGACCAATCTTTAAGAATCTACAAGCCTCCTCAGCATCAAAATCTCCGTTCAATGCTGTGTCTACCAGACCAACCAGCTCCCTGCATTCATAGAGATGCCATGTCTGCAATATAAGAATGCAATTGTTACCAACAGTGCCTAAAGTAATAAAATGTCATCTGCAGAAACTCTATACAAATAAACCATCCAAAATGATGACTTCCGTAAAACATGGCATAAATGAAAAACAAGGCAAAGTCTCCAAAAGTCAGGTTTGACTCCCCCATTGTTTTTTCTCCACCCCCTTTCCAAAATATTATCTTATTAATCTGATTTCCGCATCCAGAATTGGCCACCTATTTCCAGACCTTAGAAATGCAACTGACAAATAAAGTTTACCAACATCCTCCAGAAACAATCTAGAGGGAAAAGAAGTTTCAAACTTCAGAAGCCTTATCACAGTAGATTCCATTGTCCAAGAACAGAAGTTTAGCTTTACCAGTTTCTTGAATTACTGTGATCATTTCAGCCTTTGATGGCATTGCTTTTTGACTTAATTTAAGGAAAAATAAATAAATTTCTAACTGCGAAATAACAGAGTTGTAGTTACTACAAAGATCAGATATTAGTCATATTACCTTCACTACCTATAAATTATTATTTCTTCATGACACAAAATGCTTGAAAAGACAACAAATCTAAAATCCATACCCTTTCAAGCAGATACTGTTCCTCAATGGGTAGTAGTGAATTAGTATTGCATCTCCCACTGACTATTTCCACTAGGAGGACCCCAAAACTATAAACATCTGCTCTCCTCGTCAATTGCCCTCGTATTGCGTATTCTGGTGCCAGATAGCCTCTAAAACCACAAACATAAAATTACAAGGGTAAATATTTGGACAACTTAGTAGCTTATCGAAGTATATGAGTTTCCTAACTTGGTAGCTGAACAGTAACTGTAAGAGCTTATCGAAGTAAATGAGTTTATCGAAGCATTACAACTTACATTGTTCCTGCCACGCGTGTGCTTACATGAGTCATGTTGGCTGGGATAAGTTTTGCAAGGCCAAAATCTGAAATTTTAGGCATTAGGTCTTTATCAAGAAGAATATTGCTTGCTTTGATATCTCTGTGAATAATATGCGGACATACATCCTCATGAAGGAAGGCAAGCCCACATGCAATTCCGATAGCTATCCCACGCCGTGTTCCCCAATTAAACTGAATATTACTGTATCCTCCACCTGTAATGAAACATTTAAGAACATAAGTTTCAAGAAAAGAAAAAATAGTAATATTTAGACAATGACTGATTTCAATTCTAATGGAGAAGGCAGATCACTTGATCTAAGATAACTGTTGGCATTCATAATTCTAAATAATGCATAATAAATATAGAACTACATTCATAAAATTATTCCTGAAAGTTGTCACCATCATTGCATCAAAAGATTCAGAACTCATCCTCACAGTAGAGAGAACGCATGCCCACCCACACACACATGATAGATCTATATATCCAAAGCACACACGTACACAAACTCGCACACCAGTAACTTGTAAATAGCAATAAGGAATTTAAGCTGATGGACAAAGTTATGTAATTACCAAGAAGAGTCTGTGCAAAACTATTATTCTCCAGGTAGTTGTAGACCAAGATTCTCTGGTCTCCTTCTATACAACAGCCATAGAGCTTAACTAGATTCGGATGCTCTATTTTTGAGATCACATCTATCTCGGTCAAAAACTCCTTCACCCCTTGTTTTTATTCAGCTGAAAGAACTTTTATAGCAGCAAGGTTTCCATCTTTAAGTCGTCCCTGGTTTTCCAGGACAGCAATCAATAAGAGTGAGAAATAGTCTTTCCACTACGAGACCATATACAATCACTGATAAGACAAGCAATATACTAAACAAATGTAAATACAGAAAGTTTGCAGTTACCTTATAGACAGAACCAAAACCACCTTCGCCAATTTTTTTGGCTAGATCAAAATCTTCTGTCGCCATTTTCAACTCTTTGTACATGTATAGTTTAACATCATGAATGCCAGAAAGTTCTGTTGACAGAGAAAACTTGTTCAGATTCTTATAGGTAGACACAAGACCACTCAGGGACTTGAGATATCATGTCAAGAGAAGAGTCTTCTATTTACTTAGTATAGGTATATGATCTCATCAATAAGCAAAGAATTTCATAAGATCAATGTTACAAACACCAGAATAAATTATAATAAATCGGTGCCATCTTATGAGGTTACATAATTAATCTAGCATTTCATTTGTTCATATTCAGTCTCACACAAAATTATTGATAACATCCTTTGCCACATGATTTGGTAAAAAAAAAACATTTTGGGAAGACCTATGGTGTCTTTAGCATTGATCTCAAAATAGAAGTATTGTGTAGGAATAATATTTCCAGAATTATTATGTGCATCTAGCATTAATATGATCAAAGTTGCAGCTTACCATCACCAACATCAAAACCAAATTTTCTTGATGAGTCCTTTCTACCAAGTAAGAAGGCTAAACAAGTCATAACTGTGATACGCAGCGACCACGTTTTCAAGGTCAAATTTCTACCAAGTGCTTAAAACAAAGCTGCTTCAAGACCTGCAAAACCGCATCATTGTAAGCACATATGTTTAGAGAACTAAATATCAGATGATCTAAATATCAGATGATTTCAGTAAGAGGTAAACATTTAAGAAATTTTTTTCTCCACATCTGGAACCAACTCCAAACCCAACTAAGCTGAAACCAGGTCATGATAATAATCAAACCTAACAGCATGTGCATGGAATCAGAGACGTAAGCAGTCTAAAATCTGAGTGGAGCTTAAAGTTGCTAAAATGCAATGAGACCATTTATTTGAACGCATCATAAATTATTTTGTTTTTCATTTAGACATGCTAAATGTTAGCTAATGCATATTACAAAAAAAAAATCATTTCCATTTATATGAAATTTTGACAAGTACTGCAACTTGTTAAAAGTTGAAACTCCAAATAGCATGCAACCTATCAGGAACAATCTCAAGCCCTGAATCGAGAGCTCTCCCTTCTCTAAACTAAACGAATTATGTCCACTACTTTATTTGAGTGCCGAGATAAAAGATGATTATATCAAGAGAGACTCTTTTAACTACTTGTGGATCATCATTACATTGCAGACTATTTAGCGATGCTAACCCAGGGTGGTGTACAAAATACACTGATTAGCAAATTTGAACTAGTACATTTCATGCTGCATAGAAACTAGAGTTCATCCATCTATTCAGATTAAGTACGAGTTACCACAAGAGCTTAAAACACAAAAAGAAAAAAAGATGAAAATAACTCGATAAATTACGACTATTCCTTCAAGTTCAAGCTATCTATGCCACAAGGAGTGGAGTAGCGGACAGGAACAAATGAATGCACCAGAAATTCAAGCCTATTGACTTTCGTCCAAGCTTAGTTTCTCCTCTAAATTGTCTGCAGTGCAACACAACACACAAACAAGCAAGCATCGGAATTCTACCATTTTTGAAAACAACATACTGAAAACAGCAAATCTTGCTGTTTGAAGATGATGATGATAATGACAAACATTTCAGGAAGAGCACTCATCATGTGGATTTGTCCTATTTCGGTACTGGACTCACCAAATCACTCAAAAAAGTACCAACATTCAAAACAACTGAACAAAAACCACAATAGATTTGAATCAAGACCATCATGAACATCAAAAAAAATGTCTACTTGATTCAGTAATCTTATCCAAACCAAACAAAGAAACAATCTTTAAGCAAGCACAACTCAGAATGGTTCTAAAGAAAGAAAGGAGGAAACTCGAGAAAGACCCAGAAGAGAAAATCACCTCAGGTGGCTCAGGGAATGAAAGACCAGTTGTTGTTCTTGGCTTCTTGCAGGACAACAAAGAGAACTATTGGCCTTTGGAGAGAGAGAACTTGAATATAAAAGTGTGAGTTTTGGTGGCAATTATATCTGGGTTTATTGTGAGTTAATGTGAAACGTAATCAGGTAGCTTCTAGGTAAGTCTTGTTAAAATCTACTAAGGTATGCGAACACCCCCTTTGAATTTTCTGTGTCTGGTACTAAACTCACTTCTGAAACTAGGCCAAAAGAGCTTACACATCCAAACCCCACAACAATAGTAATAAAGAATCCAAGGTTAAAGAGCAATCCAAAGCTTATATAGGAGTTGAAATGAGGAAGAGGGAATGTGGCGCCTACATCCAACACAGTTTACTTGCAAAGAGTGGAATGGAACTTGTCAAAAGTCAAGCTTCATCGTCAGCATGAACCAGTCGTCACTTGTTTCCTCCTACTGCCACGTTTTATTTTCACGAGTCTATGAGTCTTCCTCAAGGGGAAATTATTATTTGTACCCGGAACACCACCTGTTTTATGTTCCTCTTTAATCTCATTGGTCCACGTGTTTTGTTCTTATTTCTGATTTGTGTATTTAATTTCTTTTTCTTCTTTTTTTCCACCCCGTGCTGGTCCCCACATGAATCTGAGTTATATGATTGGTCGGGTACAACACCTAGCAGTGCCACGTGGTGTTCCGGGTACAGAGAATAATTACTCTTCCTCAAGATTTCCTTTTTTACTTCGTTTTCTAGAGGAAGAGAATGATGGTGGAAAATCAATCGAGTTGGGGAGGTTAAGAATTTTGTTAGGTAGCAAATGCTGGTTACTCTAGAATTTTTTTTACTTTTCCAGTTTTTAAGATGTAAGATATATCTGAAGATGTTGTGTTTTTATTCTTGTCTGGAATAAAAAATTTCAAAAGGCTTTGATGAATAATTTCTTATGCCAAATGCATTGAGTGATTTAAGAATGAGTTTATGTAAGAATGTGAATGATTGAATCCAATAAAAACGAATAGTTGTATGTCTGTTTTTAATTCTAAACTCCAAAATCTAACAACAAGAAAATGATATACACTACTCTTGTTTTAAATCCCACCATCCAATAGAGAATACATAGGTTAATAACCCAAGATTTTATGCTCATCCTTTGTGAAACATGACCTATAAATTAGTGAATTTATGCAACTGGGTTTCTTATCATCTAGTGTGTGTGTTTAAATTAGGGCTGCCACTCGGTCGGTTCGAATCGGTAATGGGCATTACCAACTTCAAAACTAAAGCTTTCGGTAATGAAATATGACTTTCAATTACCAAACCAAAAACTTCGGTATGAGATAAATCTTACCAACTTCGGATGTCGGTTTTTCGGTATTACCAAACTTCACAACAAATATATTTTCAAAATATAACAAAACAATCCAAAACTATAAAATTTAAATATCACTTGAGTTTCTAGAGTCTGATAATACATATACAAAAGATAGTCATTTCAGTACACATTATCGAGTATGGTTTAATTTTCTACCGAAATAGTCAGGATGTAAATGTTTCCAAATTTTTATATGAACAAGTTATGTGTCATCTATGTGAAAGTATGTGTGTGGAAGAGTCGACCAAAATAAGTCACATAAGGGCAGTAAAAACTTTTTCGTGTAATAAGTGACGTTAAATTATGGTTGACCGCTTTGATCAAGACCCGAGCATTATTGAGTACAATTGAATTTTCTATCATAATTGTATTATACTATAATGATCACATCGGACGGTCGAATTTTAATTTTATGAATTGTAATCATTGGAACCACAACATGCCTGGTAATGTGGTATAACTTATTTAGTAAGTTATATGTATATGTACATCTTTGTGAACCAACTACAAAGAGGAAGCAAAATTTTTAAAAACCTTGTGAACTACGATGTGATCAATATAGTGAAATACGACTATGGTAGAAAAATTAGGTATTTTTGATAATTTTTTGGTCTTGATCAAGGCGGCTAACCCTATTTACCCTTGTGCTTCCTATGGAGAGCCCTATCATCAAGAGAGGTAAAAACATTCCTACATTTTTACATGGGCGGTTACATGTCATCTAAGTGGGTTTGTCTATGTGTGTGTGTGATGAATCGACTAAAACGGGTATGTAAGAGCGTTTTTATATAACAAGTAACATTGAATTAAAGTTGATCGCTTTAATTGAGACCCGAATGCTACCAAGTATAGTTGAATTTTTCTATTCATTGTCTTTTTTTTTACTAAATGGTATATACAATTGAAAACGTGAGATAAGATTATTAGTCTGTGTGTTTTTAGAAATATAAGTCTTTAAATAATTAGAATTTCGGTAAATTCGGTATTTACCAAAAACCAAACCAACTTTTTCGGTATTTCTCGGTTTCGGTTTTTTTGATTTCGATTACCAAAATTCGGTTTACCAAATCATAAATTTTCGGTCGGTTTTCGATCGGTTTGGTATTTACCAAACCAAGTGGCACCCTAGTTTAAATTCTTGTAATCACATTGGTTGATCAAAGGCCTTCTCAAGTCTTCAACCCACGTTATCGTGGACCAAAATTATATCCCACCCAACCAAGTTTTCACACAGCTCTTTTCTGCTCTTCCCCCTGAAGATATTATATATTTATATATGCTAGGGTTCTTAAGAAAATGATTTTTTTTTTTTTGTGAAACTTAAGAAAATGATTTATCCGTACCAATCCACCTCATTAGGGTCCCAATTAAATATGAAATAAAGATTAGGCACATGATTTGTATTTATTATTGATAATTGTTCAAGTTGATTATTGGGAGGTAGGAGACTTTATTTTTTTTTAATTTATAGGTTCATGATCGAATGTTCACATTTTGATATTGAACATATATACGACTTTGAATTGATGCTACGGTTTGCTTCTTCTGTCAGAAATTGATAGATTTTGCGGCAACAATGGCATATTTGAATCTTGCTGGTCTCCGATTTTGATAGCATTAAGAATTGTTTCAAAACCATTGTTTGTTGAAAAGGTTAAAGACTTTTGATTATTTGTTAATTAGCAGACGATCACGAACTCACGATTATCGAATTGGATGTACTCCCACTTATAGCGTTACAGGTTTTGAAAGCATAGATCAACGGATCGTATACTGAAGTGTGTACGTAAATCTGAATACATTAGGAAAACAGTTTGATCATCAATGAGAATACAAAGATTGTAATTGCAACCAAACAAATTAGAGGTCTTACATGAGATCAAGGTCGATTGCTCAACAGAATTGTTTTGAATATTGTTAAGTTGATATATGAGAGACTAACACGCGCATGTATTCTTAGACATGTCACATTATCACATATATTATATCAAGAGTAGCAGCCCTAGCAGATCAACTAACGAATGTTGTTCCTTACAATCCAAACGCATTAAACAACTAATGATGATTAGACATTCAGTTTAAGCCACAGATGACCAAATCTTTGAAAGTTTATGGCAGCTAGCTGGTCAGTATTATTTGTTAGGTATTCTTCTCTATTATATATAAAAGACTAACAATCTAAGGAAGAGATGAGAGGAAATGGAAGTTATAACCAAAAATTAAAACATCTGTATCAGCATATCCATGACCGGCCTTGAGGCAAAAAAAAATTTCAGTGCTCCTGAAGGACCACGTAACAATCTGATGTAGTTCTCCGTTTCATTTAAATTTTGATATGCGGATTTTCATGATGTAAAATATTTTTAGCGATTTTGTCAAATACCATTTTAGGTTTCTTAAACCCTAAACCCTATGCCCTAAACATATACCTTAACCATATATCTTATACCCTAACCTCTAAACCCTATACCCTATACCCTATACCCTAGGCCAAACTCATAAACTCAAGGCACAAGGTAAGGCAAACTAGAGAGCAAACACAACCATAGAAACTTCAAGCTCTCATGGTTTTTTTGTTTGTTAGATGTTATTACAATGCTATACCACTTCATCACAGGCTTATATTTAAAGAGGCCATGCATGATTGCTCTCTATTAAGTATTGATTATATTATAGTTTAGGGAAGAGTTATAACTAGTATGACATAAAATTTGTGGAACGAGTTGATAAACTGTCTTGATTTCACCAAAGACTCAATTGACAATGAGTATGAGCGTTTTGTAGCTAACCCGTTAGCTTCATAATGTTAAGTTAACAATCTCTAAACCAATTTTTCTGGTCATACATCATGTCGGAAGCACCAAATAAGAAATAATGCACACCACACAAATCAGCCTCCAACTCGTGTAATGTGTTTGTTAATGCTACATAATCGACAATGAATCGACCGATTGTTTGCGTTTTATAATTTATTTCATAATCGTCAAACAATTTTAAATAACGTTTGAGCGAACAAAAGTGTGACCAAACTTACAATTCTCCAATTCCTTATAACGTTTTATTTGTTTTGGTTATAATCAATGGTTCGTAAATCACCACTCTCTTTTTTTAGCTAAAATTTTAACAAGAGACTATCTATAGTTCTATACCATGAATGAGATCGTTCACGGGTAAATAACCAAAACGACCCAAATAGGCATGCTAGCTCATTACAAACTAATTCAGCTCGCATATAACAAGCTTATTACAAACCAAAGTAACTTCATCTCCAAATACTGTTTTTACGATATCCATTTTCTACTTATTGTAAACACGTAATTATTGAGTTTGGGTTGTTCCCTGACCTAAAAACTATAGAAAATCGCCACTCTTGTTGCGTTTACGTGTAATTTTATTGATGGTATACAAAACTTTATCCGTTCCATCCTTTTCCTCATCAATTCCCAGAAAGAGAAATAAAATAGAAATGTGTACTAATCAGCTGATATGATCAATTGGTGATGTAAATGATCCAAAACTTGAGGGTGAATCATGGTCCATCAGTAGAGACCCGTAGGGTCAGTCATTAATGGTCCGACCCAGTCCGACCCGTTTGTGACGGCACACCCAATCCTACACTACACCCTCTACGACTATACCTACACTCCACTCGAGACGAAGACGAAGAACTGGCCTGGTTGGGTTTAACTAGTCCCTCCACTAATTAAACAACCGCGTCAACATTCAACTACCAACAACCTTTGTGCCACGAAACCACCTATAACACTTCTGATCTGAGAAAAGACGTGGTCGTATGAATATGAAAGGCACCAAGGTTGCAGCGGTGGGGAGTGGAAGTAAGTGTAGGGCATCAACACCCCCTTTGGTTTTTATTTTGGGTTTGGTCTATTTTATTCGGTTTTGTCTAACTACTTTCCTGTTCTGGAAACTTATACACAGTTTCAGGAGCTGTGTGCGCTTCAAGTCTTGCCAGAAATGGAATCTCTGTGACATTGTTCGAGTCTGCTAGAGGCCCAGGTGGCCGTATGTCCCAAAGAAGGTAACTTTTTCTGGTTTCACATTCATTTTTGTGTTAAAGTTTTTACCTTTACTTGATGAGATTAGAGGTGCAATGAAATTAGCTACCGGGTAATTTGGTGTTGGTAAATATGAGAAATGGAGTTTTTGATTGTAGTTGGGTAATGTGAAAGCATTTGGGTTGATTGAACAGGATTACAAGTCTGAATCCCTTTATTGTTGATTTTAGGAAATACCAAAAAAAAAAAAAAAAAGAGAAGAAGAAGAGTGAGGTTCTAATGCTAACTGCCAACTTTGAACTTTGAACTTTGAACTTTGGCCTTTTGATTTGTATGACTGGGTTTTCTTTTCCTTCCATAAATCCTAATCTCTGTGATTAGGAAATAGTCAATAAATTGATTTACTAACTGATACGATTGTTAGGTCCTGTTTGTTTGGGCTTATTTTAGCTTTGCTTTTAAGCTGAGCTGAGTTTTGTGTTTGGTTGATAACAAAATGAGAGGCTTTGCTTTTAAGCACCTCTGTTTTCAGTCCAAAAGCCAAAGTCAGCTGACAGGTGCTTCTGAAAGCCTGAAGCGCTTCCAAAGCACTGTGGCGCTGGTTACTGTTCATTAATGAAATTTTCTCCAGTCAAGACTGCCCTTCTCGCGTGGTTTGAGATCATCTGCGGGTTGGTGATTTACAGTCTGTACAAGTTGTTTTTCTCCGACGACGACGACGTCTTGGATTTGGAGACCTCTGATTCTACTGCTCTGTTTTCCGTCGCCGACAGGCTCTCCAAGCTCTACGATGGCGCCAAGGTCTACGTCGGCCTCCGCATCCCCGACGCTGATACCTCTTCCCCTCAGCCCATCGATTTGGTTCTCCTCAACAAAGGGTCCGTTTCTTCTCTCTTCTTTTCTCCAACTTTCCAATTCAATTCTCTCACTAACATCTCTCTATTTTATCAATCAATCAATAATATTACAGGGAGGCAGTGGTGATCGCCGTCAAGAACTTGTCAGGATTCATCTCCGTCAAGCCCGATGGCAGCTGGGTTTCTGAGAGCCTCTCTAAACACAAATCAGACCACCATCCTGATCTTGTCAGTCCCTCTCTTCTTGCTTCAACTAGTTGTATTTCTACTTGCTTATGCGATCCATTATTGACTGTGCAACTATTCATTCCTTTTTTCCCTCTGGGATTTTGGAAATTGAGGGCTTACATGTGTTTCCTTCAATCTTTATACTTTTCAGCTGGCTGAGACTAAAAGACAAGCTTCAATTCTTGAATCCTGAACCAAAAAGTATGCTTTCTGGTTGGATGAAGGGCGCATTCCGTGGTGGAAAGAAAGAGATGCAAGAATCTATTCATCAGCAGCTTGATTTTATTCTGAGTACAGCACCAATGTGGGATAGGTTTGTTCTCTCTTCACATTTTGCTGGTTAATATTGTCTGAGGGTTTATTTGTTGGGCTCGCTGAAGCCGATTGAACTTTCATCTGGATGCAATGCAGAATTATGATGTTCAGGCTTTGAGACATATTAAAAGATCAAAAATTAGCCGCCTTGTTGTCCAGAAGACGAGCATGCTTGGATTTGGTAATTTCTCGCATTTCTGATTGTTATTTACGCTCAACAATGTGTCTTAAGATATTTGTTCACTTAGTTATCCTTTAATTTTGGCAGCCCCTTCAAGGCTCCAAGTTCTATATGCTCACCGTGATTACCGCAGTGAAGGAACTTCAACTTCTGACTGGAAAGAAGCAAGTGTGAGGTCGAGCACGGAGGTTGTCTTTCAGCTTGACAATTCTTCGAAAGTCCGCAAGTTTAAGCTATCATCAATTAGTTCTATGTCTCTGAGTGCTTAACGATTTTGCTGCTAGATTGCGATGATGTACATATGGAAATAAAGGATTTAAATTTAAATTTAGGATGATTTATTAGTTATTCCGAATAAACTTGTGCATGTATGGGTGGTGCTATTAACACACTTTTTTTTTGCTATTAACACACCCTGTCATGAACCAAATTTAAGTTGTAAACTTGTAAATAAAATGAATTGTGTGGATAGGAAAATAGACATAAAATTAAAGAGCAATTATGTTATAATACATTACCAAAAAAATAAGGCAAAAACAAATTCTAAGGTTAAACTGGTCATTTACAAGTTTAAAGCTATTTCGAAAAGCTAGTTTACCAAACAGTTTGCCTCTGCTTCTACCATTCACAGCACTTACAAAAAGTCAGTTTACCAAACACTCAGCAGCTTTGCTTGTCAGCTGCTTATTCTCAGAATAAGCCACAGCCAGCTTATTTTGGGAGCCACAGCTGTACCAAACAGGGCCTTAGTTTGGGCCATTTCTGTTTGTCACCATTTTACGAATCAATGACTACTTATTACATTGATAATTTTCTGTGAAATGGCCTTTGTTTTTGCTGTTATTTGGAATTCAACCATGTGGAGCTTATATGTGGGAACGAGTTGCTTGACATGAGTATCCCTTTCCTTTCGATAATGAAAGATAGTTTCATGTCCTCTCTAATCATGAGAAAATGTTGAAGATGGGAAGGAGCTGTTGTTTGACCATGGTGCTCCATTTTTCACTGCCAACAACACCGAGGTTCAGAGTCTTGTCCATGACTGGGAATCGAAGGGTCTGGCAGCTATCTGGAAAGAGAAATTTGGTTGTTTTGATCGCACGTCAAACAAATTTGTTGACCTAGAACAGGTTTGCCAGTATTCCTATATTTAACATGCTTTATAATCCAAGATATTTGATTAGTGAAGTAGGCCAGGGTACTGATACATATGCTTCGTCTTGGATCAATTCAATAATGTGTTGCCCCCTCCCTTGTCAGGGCTATCTTGGATATAAACTAGTTTATTGTTTAGCATTGTTGTGTTAAGTTGGTTCAGACCTTTCCTTTCTGCTGTATGATGTTCTTCTCACTTTCTTTTTTGTTTTCCATAAGAAAACGCTGATGTCCAAGCTTTCATTAAAGAACGAATATCCTGTACCATTCATTTTGTTATCTAGGCTTGTCATACCTGCCAAATTTCCCAAAACTTGTTATCTTGTGAAGCTGCATCTTGTGTTTGTACCAATCAAACTAATGTTATCTTGAGATTACCTACAGTTACTGCCAGTACCAACTAATGTGAACTTATGGAAATTCTTCCTCTAAAATGCATCATAATAACTCAAATATATCCGAACATTGAGCAGAAACTATAACATAAAGGCCTCACTTGCATTACTGTGATTGTGTTTTGTTGGGATATAAATTGTTTAAATCAAATTTTCTGAATATCAATTTCATTTAGGAAGGATTAATAAATAAGAGATATGTGGGTATCCCAGGGATGAATTCTGTATGCAAAGCATTGTGCCGTGAACCTGGTATGTCTTAATCATGGTACTTTTTCATTGGAAAGATTTCAGTCAAGGTTGTGTGCAACTCTGCATACTTCAAAAAATTATCTCTCTATTTTTTGTTAGGTGTGGAAAGTAAGTTTGGTACAAGTGTTAATAGATTGGAGTGGCTAGAGGATCAAAATATGTGGTCACTGATTGGTTTGGATGGACAAAATCTTGGTCAGTTTAAGGGAGTGGTTGCAACAGACAAAAACATAGTTTCACCCAGGTTTACAAGTGTTACAGGAAGACAACCACCTCTTGGTAATAATGCTCTCCTTCAAGCTTTTTTTTTTTTTTTTTTTTTTTTTTTTTTTTTTTTTTTACACTGAAGAATAATTAGACAAACGTCTGCAGAAGTTTTCTGTAAAAATCTATTGATGTTTTTCCCTTTTTTTGAGCATTAGGTGACAGTTCATGATAAAGGTTAACATCTTTTCTGGCTAGTTACTTAACACATGCTTTGTCCTGATGATGGACATATTGCTGACCTTACTCTCTTGGTTAATCATTAGGTAGAGATGCTACTACAATTCGACTTCGTAAAATTTGGTAAACATGCTGGAAAGTGACATGAATTAGTTTGGTGTCTACCTTTTTTCTCCATAATGGCGTCTACAAATTATTGTATTTTACATTAAAAAATGGGATGCTTATTCTTCAAAGTAGTAAAACCAGCATAAGTAAAGCAATATTTGTTGTTAGAAGTACTGTTGTGATATTGGCACGTCCCTTTTTTTTTTTTTCAGTCATTCTCTGTTATAATTCTTGTCTCGTACATGCATTGCTAGTGAAGCATAACATAAGTGCGACCTAAGTCACCTAACCGTTTCTAGTTTCTCTGCAGATTTGAAATTATTTCCAGAGTTAGCAGTTAAGCTGAATGACATTCCGGTTCGGCCATGCTTTGCTCTAATGATAGCCTTTACAGAACCTCTGACATCGGTGAGACACTTATTATGCAGTCCTAGATCAGCTTGAATCATCTGCAGACTTTGCGGATCAATAAAATTCTACATGGTTCAATTGTTCAGCTTCCCTTCTTTTCTATTGGGATGCTTGGTTTCGGCGTTTCGTCTTATATAGTTATATTTATGTTTAAACCTTTTTTCCCATGGGGTGACCCTGGTGCCTAATCTCTGATTCAGATACCCTTTAAAGGGTTCTCAATAAAAAATTCTGAAGTTTTAAGCTGGGCTCATTGTGACAGCAGCAAGCCTGGCCGTTCTATCTCTAGGTAGTGATGGAATATAATGGTCTACCTCTCCTTGTATTCTTTTCTTATTTTCATTGAGGTTCACTTATCAGACATCTTTTTTTTTCCTTTATCTCCTTTGAAGTGAGTGATGGGTTCTGCATTCTACAATGGAGTATGCTCAGAGAATAATTGCTGAAACTGGACTTCAGAAGCTTTCAGATGCAACATTGACTAAAGTGGCTGAAGAACTATTCCAAGAATTACAAAGCCTGGGACTTATTATTTCTCAGCCCTTTTTTAAGAAAGCTCATAGATGGTCGGTATATATACTCTAGACTCACCGTTTTAGTGTTAGTTGTAAGAGCACTAGTATATACCCATAGGAGAGCATTTGGTCAAAGAGCCTTGTCTAGGGAAACTTATCAGTTGAATTATAGCTTATCAGCTGTCTGGTAGGTAAGTTCTGTTTGTTCTTCTTTTACATGATAATTATTCGCCGTCAATAACAAACTTTGGAGTTGCACCTCATTCTCTTGACAATGAGAAAATGTCATTCACTTAATGAATTTATTCTGGTATTATAGTCAAATGATCATAATGTCAATTCATGATACATGGTTTTGCTGAGGAGTTTAAAAGTCTTGCCTATTTAGATCGCAAGAACATAGGAACCATGCATTGTGTTGTTTAAATGCTTTGAAAAATGCAGATTTCATCATATAAAAGAACGACATGTGATCTGATATCTTGTTTTGTTTGCAGGGGAAGCGCTTTTCCGGCTACTACCATAGCCAGAGAGGAGAAATGTCTTTGGGATGGGAACAAGAGACTTGCCATCTGTGGTGATTTCTGTGTTAGTCCAGATGTTGAAGGTGCTATAGTTAGTGGCCTGGCCGCAGCTTCCCAACTTTCAGAGCTCTTATGCCGCTTATGATAGTTGCTGTATATGACTAATGAGTTTAACAAGTAATTTGCTTTTGCTTCCCTTATGGATTCAGTTTTCATTGCGGAAGTTTGTAACAATGATCCAACTCTACCAGAAAATAAATCTCAATGTTTAAAGCAAATTGCTATAGATTCTATGAATTTGGTATTCAATAAAGTTGTGAAATTTAGAAGAACAGAATATTAGTTCAATTCAAGTTCTGTTTGTAGATTATGATGTCTGAGCTCATTTGTAGTTGTAATACCCAGAATCAGGCAAAACCAGAAGCAGATAATTTCAAGACTCTTTTATGTTTGGCCCTTTGTCCACGTGTCATCATATAATATGGGGTCCTAGATTTGCACCTCTCCAATAGAAATAATAGAAACACATAATTTCTCCTCTCTTTTTTTTGGTTGACAAGTCATTTCCCATTTTGATAAATGATAATGTTGGCAATACCATATCCAGACTGAACCACAGAACCAGTGACACGTGTCACCACTGCAATCACTCGTGCACATTGTTTACTGTTATGATGATTTATCGAGTTATACAAGTCACATACCACACAACTCACAATCAGCAGGAGAAGCAAATTAGCAAGGTCTGAGTAAATGGCAGCCTCAGTTATGGCCTCAGTGAGCTTGAAACCAGCTCCTTTCAGCTTTGAGAAGTCAGCAGTGAGAGGGCTTCCCTCTCTTGCTAGGACCTCTGCCTCATTCAAGGTCCAAGCCAGTGGTGGCAAGAAGATCAAGACTGCCACCCCCTATGGTATGTACAAGTGCATACAGGCTATGCCTTAATTTGACAATCCCTGTTTGATAAAGATACATATCTGCATGGCTCATTTCTGATAAACAACATTTGGTGCAGGAACTGGTGGTGGCATGAACTTGAGGGATGGGGTAGATGCCTCAGGAAGGAAGCCTAGAGTAAGTAAATTCATTGGTCCTTTTCATTTTAGATTTACTCTTTGCTTTTTGAATGAATTCTGATATTTATGCTAATCTACTACCTTGTAATACCAAATTTACTTGATTCAGGGAAAGGGTGTCTACCAGTATGTAGACAAATATGGCGCTAATGTTGATGGATACAGGTATACATGTAGCTTCAGTAATCTTAGCCATAAATATGTTTAATTCTTAATTTTGATCTGGTTTTGATATATTAACAAAGTAGTAATAACATCACTTGTATATCCGTACATGTCTAGAATTGTTACAATGAGTTTAGTTCACTGCCTTAAAAAAGTTTCATAAAGGAACATAACATCCCTGTTGTATTGATATAGAGAAGAACCTATGATTAGCTTTACAGGAAATTTCCAAAATCAATTTTAACGAAATTTATCGGTTTTTAGTTTACCATGTTCAACCCTACACCTCCAAATCTACAGAACTGACTGTAATAGAGTTTCTTATATACAGTAACAATTACTGTATAAGGAGTTCCTTGATCCTTTTATTTTTATTTTTTATTTTTAAAGGGTTTGGAACCCAGCCTAGCTAGGAGGCTCAGCCCCACGCCCAGATTTTATATTAAATTAAAACAAGAAAAATTACATAGTTCGAAAAAGAAACAATATGATACGGAAACTAAGAAAAATTACATAGGTCCATGATCTTCTTCTTGCTCAGTAGTTTGATGGAGTGAATTTGTAAACAATCATATGCCTAATAGATGACTGAGACTCAAAATACTTCTTGTTTCTTATCAAACAGTTCAAATTTCAGACTTCAATATATTGGATACAAACTCTTTTTGCTATATATTTTTGGTATCTGGATACTGGATTAATTGACACTATGTATCCTTTTAATTAACTGAATTGATATATTCTAACTATTCTTTTGGTATGAATGCAGTCCCATCTACAACCCCGATGAATGGTCTCCAAGTGGTGATTACTATGCTGGTGGTAAGCATCTTCAACTTTATAACAAGAATTTCCATAAATAATTTCCTTTGTTCAAAGAGCATAGTTGTGTTTTCTTCCAGCTCCTGTATTTAGTACGTAGGCTTCATAGTAATACTTAAGGAGGTGAATTAAATCAGATGGCGGAATCTAAGTAATATGTATGCATGAAATTGCAGGTGCCACTGGCTTGGCTATCTGGGCTGTGACCCTCTTCGGCATTCTTGCCGGGGGTGCTCTTCTTGTCTACAACACCAGTGCATTGTCACAGTAGAAAAGTAACCATATATCTCTTGTAATGTATGTGATTGTTATAGCGTATTTCAACTAGCTGTCCAAAACAAGAAACATTAAAGAACTACTTTGTGAAAATGTTTACTTGTAATGTTTTGGCTTGGACTCAATTTGATGCCTGTAATATTTTCCGTTGAACTGCAACTTCGATTCTCCATTTGACCTGTTAAGTTGTCTAGTTGGTAGAGTAGCTGTGTCTGTATGGAAGCTAGAAATACCATCACCAAGCCTTGACGTGCAAGGCGATGGGCAGTGCTATTCCCACTCAAATCGTCCCAAGCCCATCAAAGTTTAGCTCCTTCAGCTGGTATAATCTGAACCCTTTTCATACCTCGAGATTAATGTGACAAAAACCCCAACAAAACAATAAACCTCGGTATGCTAGTTTGAACCATCACCCCCAATCTTCACACATGAACCCCTAAACAGTACTCCATCTTGTAAGCTAAATAGTGTCTCTGTTGTCCAAGATATGCGTGCACGATGTTTTGAGCTTCGAAGTGTCAGTTCATCAATTTCCATAACCCTAACTCTTAAATCCAAAAATGGCCGGTTATATATGTAAGTTACCAAGTCATATATGCACTTAATTTAAACCTACCTAGCTAACTATGAAGCCTGTGTGGCTGTAACACCAATTAAGCAGGTTCAAGTACATTAGTTTAACTTTCAAGTGTAATCCTGGTGAACAAAGTTAGAAGATATTTCGTAATTAGAGTGGTACATTAATCAATACACCAGACAAAGACAAAGACAACGCCATTAGTTTCATTTTCTCAATCAAGTGTAAATATAATTAGAATCTTTTGTAGCTATTGTAGAATCACAGAGAGATCGATGGAGAGCTTTCTACTCCTCTCTGCCCATAAACACTTCTTGTATTTAGCTAGATTTCCAGATTAACACAATGATGATTCTTCATACACTGTTATCATCAAGCATGCACTAGCTAGGACAAAAATACGTACGTACACCTAGTCGGTTACTGTTGGAATATACTTGTCAGCGAATCCTTGTGCTGAGGTCGGTAGGATTTCATTTTCTCTCCTCCGCCAGATCGTCGTTTCCTATATCATAGTTTTATAGAGTCACAAAATCTATATTAATTCTTTGAATTGGTTGTGTTGGGTTATTCTTGGCATCACACTGACCAAATGGGGGAATCCAAAAAGAAAAAGAAAAAACAAAAACAAAACCTGCCCAAGATGAGGAATGGAAGACAGAATTGTTCTAAATATAACCAAGGATATATTAATAACTAGCCAGCTTTCATGGAGTTAAATATGGAATCTGCAAACTGCTACGTACTCCCTAATTAAAAAGACTAAGGGTTAGTTTGGAATCTGCAAACTGCCGTGACATTAAAAAAAAACTGTTGTTGCTGTGTTGCGAAAATAATCAGCTGTGAATTAAAACAGTTTTATGTTTAGTAAATATTAGTTTAAAAGTGCTGCGAAGATAAAATTTATTAATTTATAGTGTTTTTAGTGACAGCTTCTTTTAAAAGTAACATTCAGGATGTTTCTAAAAGGTACTACTAGTGACCTGTAATTTTAAAAAAAAATTTGTTTTTCTTTTATTTACCAAACACTATAAAGTTTAAAAGTTCAGATAAAAGTTGACTTTTTTAAAAAGCGAAATTGTATCAAACTAGGCCTAAGTGCCATCACAGATCACTACGTACCTACTAATTCTTTGCATCCATGTATTTGAACAAGCTAGAAAGACAGATTATTATTGATCATACTCATGACCTGCTCACTCTAAAAGAACCGGATCCTACAAATTAACCCTTCAAAATCACACAATAAATAGAGGAGTACATGTGATATTAAAACTACAATTAAAATTCAAATGCATTAATTACTTAACCAGATAATTAAAATTGAGTCTCTAATTGACTAATTGTCTCATCTTTTCTTTAGTAGCTCAATCCGTATATTATAAATTTAAGGGTTTTTTTTTTTTCATAAATTATGAAGAGTACGTACATGTCTTAAACTTTTCAAAAAAAAAAAACGACCCTTAAATTTACAATACACTCAAGGACTTGGATCGAAACGCAAGCCAAAACGAGCTCGACACAAGAAGTTAAATTAACCACTACATGCAAATTAATTGCTAATTCCAGGCAAGCACTTCTAAACTTGACTTTACAATAATCGTTTTAACATTTATTTGAATGTAGCTACGTACATGAATCGACCAATACGAATCAATAGTGACTCCAAACACTGGGCATACCAACTTGATGATCAGACAGGTAGTTATCCGAACTACTTCCGGCAGCTTCGAATTCTCCTCCGAAGCTTGATGGTGATGAGCCTCTGAAGGCAGATGACGGTGTATTAGGATAGCAGCTGGTTTCCATCTTGGTTAGCTGACTTAAAACTGCTTTCAGTACCTTCTTATTGTCAGATGAAAAATTAGCATTGTCAAGGAATGTACTTGTCCCCGCATTCGACAACTCGCCGCCGCAGCCTGCGTTCTGTTCCAGAATGTTGCCGTAAGAAGTAGTGTTGAAAATTGGGTTGGTAGTCACTTGGTTTTGAGAGAAAAGGGTGTCAATGGAGAAGCAGGGCACTTGCTGATGATGACGAAGATACTCATTATCATGGTGAAGTTGAGGGGTTGGGCCATCGAAGCTGATGTAAGAGTCCATCAGAGCTGGGAGATGATGTGACGAAGAGCCTGTGTCATCTTCGTAGCAGCTTATCGATGATCCCATGCTGGGTTTGGCAGCAGTTAGTTCTCTTTTCTTGTAGAACACTCTGCAGAGAACCCAGCCTTCCTGTACCTACACATAAATAAACAAAAATTTAACATGAGATTAATTAACAATTAGCTAGCTAGCAGCCATTACTTAAATACTAGGGTTTTTGCTGACCCTCATTTCTTTTGAAATGCATTACAGATGATAAGAATTAACTATAAATAGTCTTAGTATTAGTTAAGTGGCCAGAATGTGCTTAGGTCAGCTACCATAGTTTATACGATAAGATAAAATTGGGAAATTTGTCATGACAAATGTGGACAGATAGATATGCGTTTGGAGATGAAATACTTTCATATAAGAAGTCAAATATCTCTATCATAAATAAATAATAGAAATTCTTTTTTAAGTTACCACTTGCCGTACTCCTTTAAAATTCTCAGTAGATCACCAATTGAAATTAATTAACAAGAAAAAAAATATTTGGATGTTTAGCTACAGTTAAGAACCCTAGCTACACTATTTTATGCTTTGTTAGAGTAACTATCATTTGCTCAAATTCAAGCATGTCTTTAGAGAAGTCAATTTTGTTGCAAATGTTTTAGCTAATCTTGATCACATGGTTGATAATATGAACATGTGGGAGGAGTGTGTTCCTCCATAAGTGTCTTCAGCCCTTATCTTTTAATGTTATGAACATTATTTGCGTTAGAGACATCTCTATCTAATTATATTTCTTTTCCTATCAAAAAAAACTATCACTAGCTCAACTAACTGAAATAGGAAAATAGGAATATCCTTGATAGGTTATCAATGGTGTAGATCGATATTCATGACTTCGTTTTAGGGTTGTTACTTGTTAGTCAGGGTTATTTTGACAGTAGAATTCAGTGTTTAGGGTTTGATATGCAAAAACTATGAACACAGTAGATGAGTAGTTACCTTCCCAGTTGATATTTTGGGAGGACCAAAGGGACCTTCAAGCCGGAACTCATGCATCACCCAGTCGGATTTTCTGCCTTTGGGAGCCCGACCCTGGTAGAACACCAAGGTTTTTCTCATACCTACCAGGGTTGTTCCTTTGCGAAATATTGGCCTGTCTTTTCCGGTTGCCTTCCAATACCCAGTTGCAGTTGCTCGGTTTGTTCGTAGCCCCGTCGAGTATTTCCGATCACGCTGACTGTAGAAATACCATTCCTTTCCTCCCACACATGCATTTTCTGCCACGTAAAACATTCCTCGTCACAAATTTTGATCATCAACAATGACAGTGTTAGTTTATGTATGAAAAACATGCAAAGATGTTATAGAAATATAGAATGCGAGGCTTTTTCTGGGTTTAATTTACATTAGGTTCGATCACCTTCCACGCCAGCTCGGAATTAAGAACCCTAATGCTCTGATCTGACTTATTCCTTGCCATGCACTATGGAATTTACTAATACGATTCATAGCAAATATAGTATTAATCCATTCAGGCCCGGATTTGAATAGAGACAGAACGGTACTCTTACGACTCAGAGCCCAAAAATCTAAAGGGCCTAAAAATATTTTTTTATAGTTGTCTAAAAAAAAATTATAGTTTTTTGGCTGTGCAATTAATCAGACAAGTATGGAAAAGAGGTAAAAACTTAATGAAACTTTTTAAGTTTCAATTTGAAATCAAATAATATTTTAAGGTTTTGTTTGGAACAATTTTGATTTATTATTAATTATAAATTAAATATTTTTGGTTGTTATATGCTATTTTGTATAAAAAATAAAAAATAAAAAATAAAATTTAAGAGCCCAACTCCGAGAGTTTGACTCAGGTCTCAAAATCTCAGGTCCGGGCCTGAATCCATTGTATGATATATTCGATATCATATACTTTAGGTAAAATTTCCAGATCGAATCTGATGATGCGCCAGTACTAATCAACCGTATAATATGCAGTGATGTCAAGCGAAGACTTCTTTGCATAGATAGCTAGCACATGGCGACAAACTAACCATCATCCATGTTTGGCTAAAATAGCTGAACTATATCCCAACTATTTATGCAGGTGAGAGGTCAATATCCAAGTCTTTGGAAGTAAACTATTCAACCTAAATTGTTGCATAAACTGTCAAATGTGTGCTAAGCTCATCACAAAATTGAAGTGTCTATTTCCTTTTGGTATTTCACATGACAAGTTTCTTTGCTTTAAATGGTGGCATTATTACAAATAGTGTCACACTATGATCTTTCTTTTATCAATCATTTTTCTTTCGATTGAGATTGTTTTATTAATCGTTTGATCGACGTATGTAATTATTTTTATTTTTAATATGTCTTAGTGTCGTTATCGTTAATAATTAAATATGTGAACACTTGTCAGAAAGAAGACCCTTTTTCATTGTTGGTCCATTTTAAGATCAAATTAAAGACCACGGATAATAGAAGTTTAAAGAAGAATATGTTTGAAAAAATCAAAGTAGATTGATTTGATTAGAGGACGATGCATCAAAAGTAATGAAATTATTATAGTGATTGTGACAACCTTAAGCCTCTAAATGGTTTGGGTGAGGATGAATAAGAAGTTTAATTCCTTTCTAACCTGATGATACACGCGTGTGGTCACGATGGGGGTAGGAACTAGACTTTAGAGGTTATGCTTTGTTATCACAATCACTATCTCAACTTTTGGTTGGGAGCATAGCAATTAGGAACATCCATTTCTTCAAAAGTAATGAATGGGAAATCTTTGTATCATAGTGATAAACGTAGATAGACTCATGTATGGGGGAATGAATTTTCCCCTATAGATAGATGTTTGGGAGCTGGTTCTAGACAATTCAAAGTAAAGATCATATGCAGCTCTCAACCTCATCAAAATGGCGGTAGCGAAGCCTTCATAATTCTCTCCAATAAGTTAGATTGCATATGAGAATATGAAATTATTATCAACTAATTGACTAATTATATAATTAGTAAATCCACTAGAGTTCAAAATTAGTGAAATTATCTTCTCAATCCATGTTATGTTGACATTATTCTTCTATATTTACATGGGCGTAAGTGACACTTATTCATGAGGTGTAGACTCACGTACGAACAAACTACGATTCAAAGTCATTTATCCAAATATGTGGATAACCGATGATACGTGTGTGTGTATATATATATATAGTTAGTTATAATTAATGGTTCACTGTATTATTAAAAAAATTATATATCATGGAATACGAGAAATAGAAGTCGTACATAAGCACGTGGGTGGATGTTCACAAGTGACCATGACTTTATTACATAACTCGGTATAGTTTAAAACCGTGTACACTATATAGTTCAAGTTAGGTAATAAATCCTAAAGTTGAAGTCGAAAACGAGTCTATTTGTATCGATTTAGGGGGTTCTTCATGATGAATATATCATAGAAATAAGCACTACAAAACTCATATAAGTAATTTGAGTTATAAATCATGTGTGTGAGGGTGGAAATCATACTTTAGTCATAAACATATGCGCGCATGTACCAAATCAAGAAGATCTGATATGATTGTACACACAGTTGCTAACATTTTACTACACGAAGGGAACAACGACGTTAATTATAAAACCAAATGTATTTTTGTTTATAAATATCCGAAGTCTTCTAAAAACCAGAAACAACAAATGTCAGGAGCACGTCAAACAACTTGAATGAAATATTGTAACATTAATATATGGCATATTCTAAAATAGTGTATAAATGAAAACTATATATATCAAAGTACGTATATAGTGGATCAACAAGTAGTCTATTTCCTTTTGCAAAAGAAAAAAAATACAAGCTGTATGTGTGTTTCTCTTTTTCTTTTCTTTTTTTCTGCAAAATGAAATGAAAATGTGAGCAACTTTGTGTACAATAATTGCCTGAACATGCTAATATATCAGCATCGCTGATCCCATTGGTCACATGTTAACTTGCCCACACTATGTGATTGGTAGAGGCCATGACAAACCCAAATTAACAACCTGATTGGCCTCCCTTAAAAATATGTAATTCTAATCATATTTATGAAAATTTCAACCTGCAGTTTTGTTTTTACTGATATATCTCTTCGTTTTGTCAATTACGAAATTACTAGAACAACCTAAATGGTCTTTAATTTACGCTCACAGAAGATCGAGAAAACTAGCTTTCAGGTTTCAACATAAGCTGTGTTTATGGTTTCAAGAACCATTTCGAACCTAAAAAGAGAGCTCGAAATACCAGTACATACGAATGATCTGTAAGTTAGAATCGTAGTATATTATTACTTCATGCAGAAGAAATGGACATGGATGAGATTAATAAGGAATAATGAGTTTTATTCGAAGCAGAAGAGGGAATGAGAGAATGAAGAAACTGACCAGGAATGTCCCAAGGCTCACACTTGTTGAGGTCGACTTCGATCATGAGAGTGGAGTCGGAGTGAATCACCTTCTTCATCAGATAATCACAGACCAGCTCTTCATCTCTGGGATGGAACCTGAACCCAGGTGGCAACTTTGCCTCCACCATGCTTATGTTACTCATTTTCTGGGTGTTTGCTTTGTCCCAGTGTCAGGGAGAAACAGAGAGTGAGAGATGAGGAGGAGGAGGAGGAGGAGGAGGAAGAAGAGAGGTTAACTTAGGAGCAGAGAGCAAATGTTTCTCATGGGAGAGAGAGATCCCAATTCTCAAACAAAGAAGGCAAGTGGGTGGAGCTATACAAATGAACAAGAGGGAAAACAAAGAGGGTAAAGTCAACTGGTTATTCCGTGTAAAATTGTAAGAAAGGAATGTGGGTTTGAAATAATATTTATCCTTCTCATCCAGAAAAAAACATAACCAGGTAGAGGGGTAGATTTAGAAACTTCTTTGTTATCAGAAAATTATACCCTTCCAAGTTCCAACCAGTCTCAACTTTGTTATTTCATTCAGTTTCTTCTACTACTTTTGCTTCTTTGAACTATTTGATTCTTCATCTTTAACAAAAGATAGTAGCAAGAATTGATGATCGCCAAATAAGAAAACTCAAAGTTGGGTGATAAGTTTTGCCTTCACTTACCAAATGGTGTGTGTCTATTATGCTAGCTAGTCTTTTACCTGTGTAAATTTACACGTTGTCACAAAATCATGTTTAAAATTAAGGAGTAGTTATAAACTTGTATCTATGTGTCTTTGTAAGTGTAATTATCAATTTTGTAATCTCATTTTCTATCTATTATCTACTTTCTATCAATTATTCATTACCCTTTATAATCTGAAACAACTTAACAGGGGTAATATTTTCATAACATAATTTGATGATTTAGAGATTGCTAATGCTTGTTTTATAATAGTAAAAATGAAACAACTTAATAGGGGTCATATTGTCATAATATGATTTGGTAATTTAAAGATTGCTTTATAGCTTTATAATAGTAAAAATATATATAACAACCTAAACTACTATTTGAATACTTTAATTTTTTACTGATCATTTAGTGCAAATGGTGTATATAACAACGTTAAAGGCTAAAACTACTATTTGAATACTTTAATTTTGCAGATCATTTAGTGAATGTCATAACATGAAGTAAGAATTTGTTGCAGGTCAAGATGATGTGGAGCAATGACAAACCGATTAGTGCCAACCAGCTGATGTGTATATTAATAATTGTGGTGGAGTTGGGGGAATTCAGTAGTGGTTATTTTGGTCCTATCTTCTTTTCCATCTTCTTGGAATTAACTTTTAAATGCCCTTTATATAAAAATCAAAAATATGGATTAGAAAAGAGTTGGAATTTGGCACTTGGCACTTGGCACTTGCACCTGCACCAGCCAGTCACTAGGTGGGTCATTGTGATGGCATTCTCTTTTTTTCTATTTTGTTTTTAACCTAAATCCCAAATATCTATGTGATGAGTAGAAATTAAAATGTCTTTTAATATTGGTTGTTTTTTTTTTTGGTTTTTTTTTTAATATTGGTTGTAGATAAGCTGGATTACATTAATGCAGATGTAATAGGCTTTTCAAATGTCACCAGAAATGAAGGAAAATGAAAATGAAAATAAATTAAAAATAATTATGAAAATGGATCAATATTGATGAGATGGATGATGAACAAGAAATGTGATGCGGTTCAAGGAAGGAGTACATGTAACTTTGTTGACACGGTAATAAAATGGTCGATCGAGCGTTAATCTGTTAAAAGAAGACAGAGGTAATTTTACACAATAATTTACTCATCAAAGGGTACGACATAATGAAACTATTTCTGTGACTTTCTTTCTCCATAGCCTCTTTCCTCTTTTCTCTAGTTGTCTAGGGTTAGGGTTTCTTTTGAGAGAAACAAACACTACAACAATATTGATCAATGACCATATCTCAAGTGTAGCTAATAGAGGGGTTGCAAACTTGTAATTACCCGTAAGTGTGGCAAATGGGTGGAATACGAGAGGAAAATATCACATATATGAGAATTGCAAGTTTGCAACACCTTTATTGGCTACACTTGATATGTAGCCATTGATCAATATTGTTGTAGTGAAAGTTGTGTGGTGCTTACTCCCATAATAGTTTAAATCGCTGCAATGACTGCAAGCCTTGCCGGCAAGCTTTTCCTTAGTCATCAAGACAAACCGGTGGACCTTGGTAATCTCTAGGTGTCTTGACAAAGGTTTTGTGGCTCCTAGATTCTATGTAGTAGGCCGTTTGAACACAATAATGGTTGTGGTTTCGATTCTTTTCACAATGTTGTTCATTCAATGTGGAGACTATCCAAGCCGGTTAAAGTGCTAGCACGGGAAGATTGATTCCAGTTCATTTTCACTGATGAAAGAGATGTGAATTGAGTGAAGAAAGAAGAACTATTGGGATTTCAACATGTTATGATCTTATTGAATGATTATGATGCCTTTTCCTACATCATGGCGGTTCCCCTAGAGTTTGTATGGATTTATGTGGAGATCTAAAGATTGTCAGCGACGGCGACAAGACTAGTGGGGGAAACCATATGGACTGTGTTGGAAGTCGACCATGTTGGGTTTCATTGTGATTTGGCTAGGTTTTGGTTCTACCAAGGTTCTAAAAATCAGATAAGTCAGCCGCCTAGGGGCTAGGCATCATCAAGCCGTTCCGATTTTAGTGTAATCATCCGGGCTAGGCGACTGAGAGAAAGTCGGCCGTCTAGGCGGTCTGGGCGGGTCTGGACGGCCGGCGGATTAGTCCCGACTCAAACCTAAAACGCTAAACTGGATATGTTGCGCCTCTCTTCCTCTGTCTCCCTCTCTCACCGGTTGCACTCGAGTTTCTCTGCACAATCTCTATCTCCCAACATCTAGCAAGTCTTAAATCTAAGTTATTTGACAATCTTCAAGTATCTCAGTTTCTGGGTTTTTGCATAGAGTTTCACAAGAAGAGAATAGAATGAACATGATAGGAACATTCAAAGAGAGAGAAAAGAGATTATAACGAAATTGGAACTAAAACAAGAACTTGAAGATTGTCAGATAAATTATGGGTTACAAAATGAAAGAAAAGAAACTACATGGTCTCATTGAGAGAGAGTAAGGGATAAGATAGAGCAAGTGGTAGCGTGGTGCTTTTCACAAAAAAAAAAAAAAAAAAAAAAGTGGTGGCGTGGAGCACGGGACATGTGCACGGGTGAAGAGAGCAAATTATATTATAATTGCATTTATATAATTATTTTTTATTAAAAAATAAAATAAACACAAAAATACAAATCTGATTAATCCCCGATTAATCTTTTGGACGTTGTCTGCCCGACTAGCGCCCAACATTTTTTAGAACTTTGGGTTCTACCACTGCATGATTTGGTTAGGATTGAAAGAAGAATCAAGGTTTCTCTCATTGATGTGTTAGTGAATTATAGATACGAGATGCTATTGGGACGCTGCAAGATTTGTATGAAAACATTGAGGGTTTCCTTGCCCTCGTGCCCAACTCATGTCGTTGCCCAGAATCCGGCGATGCTTACAATGATCTTTAGGGCCAACACCCAGCCGACCCAAGCTTCTCCCTCAATGCCCAATCTCTCTTCCCTCTTCCATGAAGAGAAAAGATATGCGACCGTTAGGGAGGTGCTTGAATTTACTTCTCCAGTTAAAGTGGTTGGAGTTTGTTGACCAAGGGAGGAAGAAGACATGGAGGACGGTAAGCATGCCAAGAACAGTTTGGTGGTGATTCCTTTCCACCTTGAACCTGAAGACCTAGGGTTTGTGGTGGGTACTGATGGAGCCCTTGGGATTAGGCACACCTTATGGAAACATGTACAAGAAAATTGCGCAAGGCTCTTGTGAATCAGACTCGATGGCTCAAGGGTAAGAACGTTAGAGATCGGTTCGGTGTCGAAGGCTAGTTGGAAGTAGTCACACATGAAAGGTAACAAGGCGCAACCCTTTATATTGATGGAAATATACAATATTGGGTCTTAGGCCTCATATCAATTTGCTAGGTTCTTTGTTAGATTTTATATGTTATTTGCTTTCTAGTTTGTTGTCCGCCTTTTTGAACTAGTTTGTTTATCTTTTTCCTTCGGTTTTGTATTTGTATTCGAATGATAGCTTGTTTTAAGCTTGTGTTGGAGTTTGCTCTTGTTTGACCTAGTAATATTTAGTTGTTTGACTTTTCAAGAATATATCTCAAATTATTTTTTTTATCTAAAAAAAAAACTATTGGTAGAGACCTACGCCAAGACCTGAAACTCAATGTAAGCATACCTTTGATGGTAATCCAAAATGAAATATCACGCATGATCTATGTCTATATGAAGAGAGTTGTTGAACGGAGGAATAGTTTATTAGGATTATTACTACAATTTTTTTTTACAGCCAAAGAAATTTGTTAAATAAAAGGCATAATTGTCAATTTGTTACCCTAATTTTTATCTTGGTGTCAATTTGTTACCATAACTTTCATTTCAGCCAATTTGCTACATTAACTATTAAATCTGCCAATTTACTACCCTTCTATCGGACTTGATATTTTAGGCTTTCAAGATTAATTAATTTACTTATCAAAATTTCAATATCGACCAACTTTGACCTTTGATTTTCAGAATTAATTCATGTTTAGATGAAGAAATGAACAAAATAAAATGACAAAAAGATAGCAAGTTGGCTAATTTTGAAAACATAAGATAGCAAATAGGCAAAAAATTAGGGTAGCAAATTGGCTGAAATAAAAGTTAGGGTAGCAAATTGACACTAAGATGAAAGGTAGGGTAACAATTTGGCTAAAAAGCCTAAATAAAAATAAGAACAAAATACTGGTCACTCTTATATCTGTGGTTTCGACAGTTTAGTCCTTATTTTCTCAATTTCGATAGGTCACTTCCATTACTTTTCAATGTCACATAATTTAGGTCTAACCGTCTACTTTCTATCCAATTTCACCGTTAAGTTGTTGAGCTGTCATTTTCTCTCATGCCAAGTCAGCTAAATGAAGGGAAAAATCACTATAACACCATTTGACTTCTTCAGAAAAAGAAAGATGAAAATCCCTCCAAAATTGAAACTATGTCCCTCCAAAATCATTGTGTGAGATAGTCATTAAAATTCAAGCTTCAAGAACTAAATCAAAAGTTTTATTAGAAAAAAAAAAGAAGAAAAAAGAACTGAAGCATAACTAAAGGAAACTGAATAAAAAATAAATTTCATCTACATTCATATAAATATGTCCTTCATAATACTATCATTGTCCACAAAAATACATTGCATATTCTTCAAAGTTAGCAAACCAATCAATAAAGTGTTAGTTTACCGAAAGCAAAAATTGCATCATCCAATTTTTGTTTTGGGAGGGATTTCCATCCTTCTTTTGCTACAGAAGAGGGAAAATAAATCAAAGAGTATTATAGTGATTTTACCCTTCATTTAGCTGACTTAATATTAGAGAATTGACAGCTCAACAATTTAACGGTAAAATTGGATTGAAAGTAGATGGTTAGACATAATTGTCTGACATTGAAAAGTAATAGGAGTGAGTTGTTGAAATCGAGAAAATGAGGACTAAACTGTCGAAACCTCAAAAATAAGAGGAGAGACCGGTATTTTGTCCTAAAAATAAAATATCACTTCATCTAAAAGGCGACCAAAACACATACAATATTAAGTAGAAGCGCTTGAATCAAAGATCAGGCGGACAGCATGCATTCGAACCAGTAAATGTGATAAACCCAAAGAGTTAAACACTGAACCTTAATATGCTCCAACATTTTCTACTAACCCCAATTGGGGTTTTCAATTTGTTTGTTATTCTCGAATTGGGAATTTGGGAGCGGAGGGGTTGTGGCTTTAATCTTGTATTCATGTGCGATTAAATGATAGTGGGATTAGGAGAAGCATTGGGAATATAAAGGGTGTGATGGGAGAATTTGGTTATAATAATCATGTATTCATCTACTATCAGGTTGTATACTTGCATCTTTTTTTATTATTATTTAGTTTATTTAAAGATAAGGACTTTTAGGTTGTAAACTGCATTACTTATTTATTCCCCTTGTGAATACATGAGCGGATTCACAGTGGAAATTGAATTTAACGTTCGTGAAAATAAAATGATTATGGGTGTTTTGGCCACGATCCTCAGCGTATGGAGCGGAGGTGAATAGCGAACAAAAAGAAAGGGAGAGTGTTGCAGGCGTGCCACCTCGCGGACGAGGAATAGGTTGATTGCGTGTGCTTGACTTCTTGATCAGGCGAAATGAGTTCCAGGTGCCACCTCAGAGGAGGAATTTACGAGCACAAGGCGGTCGATACTCACGGCGGCGTGAGCAGAGCAACTATAGGGAAGATTTCCGAGGAATCGGGGTTGTGTGTGTTTTGCTTCAATGGGGAAGCAGAAACAAAGCTCCTGGGAACGTTGGAGATTCAACTGGGTCGAGGGTTTCAACAAGGTTGAAGGTTGTTTGTTCTGTATTTTGTTTGAATTGTGAGAGAGAGGTAGACTCTGAGTAAGCCGTCGAGCTTCTTTATATAGTGGGAGAAATCCTTGCCACAAAAGAAAGACAATCAGAATCTTTGTTGGACTCTGCAACGTGAAGCACAAAGGAACTGTTCCTCCCATGCAGACCAATCCGCATGTGACACATATCCAGTTCACACAGTCTGCATAGGATAAGGTCTGGACTCCCCTGCGAAGCGAAATTAAGAGCAATCCTTATCCCGCGGGGTATCACAGTCCATGTAGAAAACTAACTCGCACGAACCGCGGACTCTGTAACTCAATTCCTCCTCGTGGGCTATTGCAGCTCGCGGGCCAAAACAAGGCTTTTTAATTATAAAGGGCCACAGAGATTGGCCCAAAGCGTGTCAAAGACTGTAAAAAGTCAAAAACGATCACAAGCATTCGCGCGGACTCCGCGTGTGTCTACCTCGCGAACTAGCGAGTCAGTTCGCCAGCGTGCCTAGATGCATTCCGCCTCGCCTAAGCGAAAGTTATACCGCGCGAACTGTGTGTTTCGCGCGATGCGCGCGAGATGGATCCCCACTCCGCCCGAAGTCATTCCGCGCGCAAGCTCTGTTTTTGTCCGAAAGCGCACGAGATCCGTTAGTCAGCACGGATTCATTCCGCGCGCGAATTTTGCATTTCATCTCGCGTCGTCTTGCTGGCGGGCCATTATTATAAAATTTTAAAGGAACTTGGGCTCGCCAGTCGCCATAGACCAAGAACTTAATTAACATTTACATAGACAATTATTGTCCAGTAAAATATTAATTTGGGCGTAAACAATGGGTTCCAAACTTAAAAAAATAAAATAAATTGTGCACTCCTAAAACTAGCTTAGATAGGTTTCGGATCCTAGATCCGCCATTGTTCATGAGACCTTATTCGAATTTTCAAGAGTTGCTTTACCCTCATCAAATAGGAACATAAAGCGTATATCTTAGCTTGAACATATATGTATTACCAAATAATTCTTCATTTACTAGCCAGATCACCCCATCATTAGAACTTAATACTGAAAAATATTAAATTCTAGATTGTAGAAAATTGAATTACGTAAATGTCAAGCTGTTCGAGATGCATTTTTCTTTTCTTGTTATATCATCTAGTTAAACTATGTTAATCTTGTTACCAGGTAATACAGTATGCACTATTATATAATCATTGGCGGAGGTATATAGAGACCAAGGGGTGCCATGATACCCCCAGATTTATGATTTTATATGCCTTTGGTGTTTAGAGTCTAGCTAGTTTAGAAGTTTTAGCTACACTCCCCCCCCCCCCCCCTCCGGTCCTCTTGATTAGCTGTTTAGTCTAATAAAAAATAATAAAAGCTTTATATTAAACTATTCCTAATACAATTATACTTCTAGCTCACCCCCACCGATTAACATTGTCTTCTATAAATAATCAACTCATAGCAGCATATTAGTATAAGAAAACATCATCCCCAACATCTTTTCTTTTTTTAGTCTGTCAAGATGAGTAAATAGTCTACGATTGAAGGATTTTTCAAAAGAAAAAGAACTGAATCTGAAGCTGGTACATCAGTACCTTTACAATTGCCTAACACTGATACAAAAGCAGCGGTTCCTGAAAATCCTCCTCCTAAATCAACAAAATTTAATTTCAATGACAACGAAGTTGACATTGCTTCTTTGGAACGTGATCCAGGACGACGACAACAAATATGAGAGTATCCAATTAATAAGCAAGACAAGGTTCGTGGATTATACATCAAACTTGGTCCAAATCAGCCTCGGCTTAATAAGTATCCTTGATCAGGACAAGAAAATCATCTTCGGAGCTTTCAACCTACATGGTACTCTCTATTTCTCTCATGGTTAGAATATTCTGAGGAAAAGGATGCATCTTTTTGTTTATCATGTTATCTTTTTAATAAGCCATCTAGGAATCCGGGAGACAAAACTTTTACTGTTGTTGGATTCTGTAACTGAAAGAAGGTTATAGATGGGAAAGAATGTGCTTTTGCAAACCATGAGGGGAAGCATCCTAACTCCAAACATAAAGTTACGGAGATATCTTGTTCAAATTTGATGAATCAATCTCAACATATTCGAAGAGTGGTTGAAACTTACAATGCTTAGCAAATTGCAGAGAATCGGTTACGAGTCAAAATCTCAATTGTAGCAGCTAGATGGCTAGCATTTCAAGGATGTGCATTTAGAGGTCATGATGAAAGCCCGACTTCCATAAATCCTGGAAATTACAGGGCCTTGTTAAAATTCTTGGGTCTGTATAATGTAAAAGTTGTTGAAGTTATTTTAGACAGAGCTTTGAAAAATGCCTCATACACATCACCACTAGTTCAGAAGAAAATTTTACAAGTTTTTTCAAATAGAGCAAGGAAGGCAATTTGCAAAGAAATTGGGGATGGAAAATTTTGTATAATTGTCGATGAATCTCGCAATGAGGCAAAGAGGGAGAAAATGGCAATAGTGTTACGGTTTATCGACAAAGAAAGACTCATTCAAGAGCGGTTTTTTGGACTTGTTCACGTGCCTGACACAGCTGCATTAACCTTACAAAAAAAAATATATTCTACGTTGTCTCATCATAACCTTGATATTCAAAACATCATAGGGCAAATATATGATGGTGCTAGTAATATGTGATGTCAGTGGAATGGATTACAAGCTTTAATTTTGCAAGATTGTCCATATGCTAACTACATTCATTGCTTTGCACATCGATTACAATTGACTTTAGTTACATCATCGAGAGAAGTTGTTCCTGTTCACCATTTTTTCAATAAGCTGGCGGCTGTTGTTAATATTGTTGGTGCTTTATATAAGCGAAATGATGAATTTAGAAGGGCACAACCAGATGATATTGCATATCTGATTTCTATTGATGAGGTTGAGACAGGAAGAGGACTTAACCGAGTTAGCACTTTACCACAAGCTGGAGATACTTGTTGGGGTTCTCACTTGAGATCAATTGCAAGCTTGATAGACAAATTTAGTGCAACATGTCAAGTACTGTTGAACATAATTAATGATGAAAGTACTTATTTGCAAGTCGAAGATGCAGATGCGGCTGATGACGGGATGACTGCATTTGAATTTGTTTTCATTCAACATCTTATGAAGAAATTATGAAGATCACTGATGAGCTATGTAGGGCTTTACAAAGTAAATCTCAAGATATTTTACATGCCATGAGTCTTTTTGAATCTACCAAGACACTTCTACAAGAATTGAGAGATGCTGAATGTGATCCTTTACTTGCTAAAGTGAGTTCTTTTTGCGGGAAACGCAACATAGATTCGCCTGATATGGATGCTCGTTATGTTGGAAGACACAGTATAGCATGTGGTCAACAAGATAAGTTCACAATTAGACATCATTACCAGGTAAAGTGTTTGATTTTTTACGTATAGAGAATTATTTATTTTTCTTCTATATGTCATTCTTAATTTTGCTTTGATTTATTACAGGTAGATATTTTCAATGCAATCGACTCTCAATTGCAAGAGCTAAATAACCGATTTAATGAGAATGTAGTTAAATTGATTGTCCTCAGTTCAGCTATGGATCCTAGTGAAATCTGTAAGTCTTTTAGATGTGATGATGTTTGTGAATTAGTAGAAAAATATATCTACAAGACTTTAAAGACCACAAGAAGATGCGCTTGAAAAGACAACTGCAACATTTGTATAATGATGTTATTCGACTTCCCGAATTCAGAGTTTTGATAACTATTTCTGAAATGGCTCAATGGTTGGTGAAGACTAGAAGATCAGTGACGTACCAACTGGTTTATAAGGTGGTTTTGTTGGTGCTCACTCTTCCTGTATCAACGGCAACAGCAGAGCGAGCATTCTCATCTATGAAAATAGTGAAAACTAGACTTCGAAACAAAATGGAGGATGCTTTTCTTACAGATTCTTTGATTATGTATAATGAAAAAGAAATCGTTGAAAAGTTCAACATAGACTCAATTATTGATGATTTTCGCGATATGCAGAAGTGACGAGTCCTTTTTTAATGTATAACCCTATTTAAAAGCTTTATTATATTATAGACCATGTTTTTTTTTTAATAACCTCTCTTATATCAGCCCCCCTCACTTGTATTTCCTGGTTCCGCCACTGTATATAATTAATCCTGACAATGGAGGAGTGAAATCACTGGTACAAGTTGAACTGTTCTCAATCTAACGTAGGTCTAGTCTATATGTCACAATGGGTACTACCACAAACTTTACCTATTACGAGGTTAAGGAAGAGTGTAATGGTCTTTTTTGGCTTGAGTTTTATAACATGATATTTATTCAAAAATCTAGCGTAGGTAGCAAGGAGTATTTGGTGTGGATCTGGATCTTTTGTTTGGATTTAAGTTGTTTGGATTTGTTTGAATATCTTATAACCATTAGATGAAGTAAGGATGCCATGATGGTCTTAGATTGTACTAAATCTAATGGTTATAAGTCATCCAAGCAAACCCAAACAACATATATCCAAATAGAGAAACCAAATTCATTTGGTCTGATCAAAATCTGATCACGAGGAGCAACAAAATGATACACAAAAGGAAAGTCATTAAACATTTTGATTAGGGCTTTACACCATTTAAGGGATTGTTTAATTTGCCAAAGTATTGTTTAACAGTTTGTACGATTCAGATTCCCACTTTCGTTTCCTATGTTTGTTAACTTCAAACCCACGAATTAGGATCCCAGTATCACTTACAGTGTGAAAGTATGAACCAGTTAGGGACCTGAGTCTAACCCTGGTGAGACCAAGTTTGAAAGCCTAAGGTGAGGTTCGAGCACCGGTTCGAGCACGACCGTCAATGGTTAGAGACCTGAGTTTATCCCCGGAAACACAAGTCATTGTCGGGGTCCACAATGAGAGCATCTTGTCCGAATCAAACTTCACTTCTCACTTCAATTCACAAAAAGTTGAGTTCATTACAAGTAACTAACTTTCCTCATAGGATGAGATGGATCATTCAATTGTGTACCATCCCAAGCAAAATGGACCAAACTACAGCGACAGCAATTTCCTTGTCGTCCGAAAACCAAAACAAAGCCTTATCAGAAAGTCCCATTGCTTTTCTCTTGTGGCTTGTGAGTTGTCCAAAGAAACCTGAAGTGAATTAGGTGTCCTACCTAGGAAGCATGGAAGCGTGGCTCTGCCCACGATTCGCGCTTCCGAAGCGGAAGCGAAGCGGAATCGTGTCGGAAGCGATCAGAAGCGCATGGAATCGCGCTTCCTGGAAAAAGGCTATTTGGGAGCGCGACGGAAAGGCGAGCTTCCAATTCGGAAGCGTGCAATTTTGATCCGGAAGCGCCCAAATTCGAAACCAAATACCACCCAGCCCAAAATCCAAACCCAATACCACCACAAGCACCACCGACTTGTCTAGCTACCACCACCACCAATATTACCAATCACCATTCATCGCTCTTCATTGACACTGCTGAGATTTTAGACAACCCCAAAACTGATTTCGGCGTCTATCTAGTGCTAGAAGTACGAAAAGAACAAATGGGTTTAGTGTGTACTGGTTCAAATTGATCATTTGATGGATTTGTTGGTCAAAACTTTGCAGAAAGTTATGAACTTGCTGCAGAATTTGACGCCGGGAGAGGAATTGGGAGGAAGGAGTGTACAGACAGGTGTTGGAGTAGATGGGTGAGGGGCTGAGGACGCGCGTGAGGAGGGGTTGTTATTGTGATTAGGTTTTTTGTATTTCTTTAAGTGATGGGTTTCCTGCAGCCTTATCTAGTTACTCCATTGTAGAATTTTTGTTTTCTTTGTTTTATCTGATGGTTACTCTTAGGAGTTAGGATTAATTTATTCTTAGGGGTCTATCAAATTATACATTGCTAACTTAAGCTGATCATGTTCATGTTCATGTTCATGTTCATGATCATGAGAATGATGATGATGTCTTTGGTGATTAAGTAGATTAATGTTTATTTTTATTTGAGTTATTTGATTGTAGAACAATAACTTTGAATTTGAATTTAATAATGACTTTAAATTTTCTATTTATTAATTTGTGTATAATTAAATATATATATATATACAGCCCCCTTCCATTGAGGGATCCCTATTTTTGGCCACTTTCTAGGGATAGGGCATTACACCACTTCCCAATTAAATTTTTACATCTCCACCGTTCATATCTTAGGTTTATATGAGTAGATCACCTCTACAAAATTTCATATGATTTGGTGATCGTTAAGGTTTTCAAAAGTTTGATTTAGTTTTAATGATCTTGAACGGTCCAGCTTATGTCAAACTAAAACCGTTGAAGGTCATTAAAACTAAATTGAATTTTTGAAAGCCTTAACGATCACCAAATCATATGAAATTTTGTAGAGGTGATCTACTCATATAGACCTAAAATATGAACGGTGGAGATGTAAAATTATAATCGGGAAGTTGGTGTAATGACATATCCCTATAAATGGCTTAAAATAAGGATCCCTCATTGGAAGGGCCCTGTATATATATATATATATATTATTTTATTTCGACGCTTCCAGAATGCTTCCGCCTCTAATAAATTTTGAAAAAAAACGCTTCCGCGCTTCCAAACACTTCGCTTCCACGTTTCCGCTTCCGATTCCATGCAACGTAATGTCCTACTATATCAGAAAACGACAAAATCCAGTCAAACATGAACACGTGTCTCCTCTCAAGAGCCTCCCAGTGGTTTTTACTACAGCAACACCACCTGAAAAGACAATCAAGCTTTGCTTATTCCACTCAAACTAGCGTGTAGATTTTGTGCTTCTACACAGCTCCAAATCTTAAATAGTGTTTGAAACGCAGCCAGCGAAGTTTCTTAAGACAAATGATTAAGCAGATGGTTACCCTATTAGTCTATATCTTGACAAATGCTTTGATTCCAAATACAAGAATAGGAACAAATTATCTCCAAGGTATCACAAGGATATTCAATCTGAAATTTCTCATAGTACAGGGGATCTTTTATGAGCAGTAATCACCCGGGAATGGGTCTAAATGGGTAGTTGACCAAAAAGAATGCAGACAAACCTGTCTTTCACAATCCAGCATGCCCTAGGAGACTCTATAAAGTAGGTTGATGTATACAGTTAGCAAATCCTCCCGAAAATATCGTCTAAACTCTGCATTGCTGGACAAGAGTTTGTAGTTGTACAACAGTTTCTGCAATGCCAAAAAGAAGTGATTAGAAAATTGAATACCAAACTATGGCAAAACATAGCATTTTGTATGAAAAGGATATGCAGACTCATCAATCCTCAAAGAACTTCTTTGAGCTCATGCACAGAAAGATAGAGACTAATGCACCAGCAAACAAATTAATTCATTTTAGATTAGCTGTCCTCTTTTTTAACTTTTCTTGATTAAGCTTTCACAAATATGGTCAACTCAACTACAAGGTTATTTTGTCCACTTACTCTGACGTGTTGAATATTTTCCCCTGGGCTCTTCGTTTTTAAAAAAAATGTCCAGTCTGCAGAGTTCGTCTGAGGTCTAAAAGGAGACGTCGAGACATAGTCACTCATCTATCCGCTACATTTCGCTAGTAGGTTACCTGTTTAATCTACTAGGGATTTGTTAGCTTCCGCTGTGTATTATTTTATTTTTTAGTAGCTTTGAATACTGTTGGGATTACTGTATAACTTATTCTAGCTACTTTTGGGTTGTAGCGGATGATTTTATTTTGAGTTAAAAAGGTGGTTCTTTAATTCTTCCAAGTTAGGGTTGTCCATTTTCGAGGGAGATTTGCCGGGTTCTTCAGTAAATTTTCCTTGAAGGTGGTTCCCGCATGACTCATCTCGAGTTTTGGGGTGAAATTCGGGACGGGTCCTGACAATATATATATATATATATATATATATATATATATATATATATATATATATATATTCTGATATCTGAATCTAGATGTAGGTCTTCATGCCTCAGCGAGCATTTTGCAAGTCAATGACAACTATTAAAGTTTTGAAAAAGTTTCCAAAAGACTGAAATAAGAAATTGATATGATATCTTAAGAAAAAAGGTCCTCCAAAATATTAGATAATTTCACAAGTATGTTAGACCTATATTAAGTAAGGTAGACAATCAGATACATTGGGATAACAATGCACGATCACATAACAGCAAAAGCCCTCTCTCACACACACGTGCACCGTGCAATGGCACGAGAGAAGGTGGGACTGAGGGAAGTCTGTATTACTTACCATATTTTATGCCAGTGTCAACTTTTTTAGCAATAATGGCCACATTCCGTGGGGATAATGCTGGATCAAAAATAGGTAACATGACCATGTCAATTGAGCTGCCTTGCTCTTGTAGGAATAATAATCGATCAAGCAAAAGTAGAGTTTCCAAGAGAGGCCCAAAAGCAGCTCGAAGAGTCCAATAAGGTCCAACAAGTTCCTGTACATAATTCGACAGCATGGTTACATCTATTCTTCACAAAAGAAAAGAAAATTAAGTGAAAGAGCAGGCATCTCATGAAAAGAGATGTGTGATATCCAGCAAATGAGGGGAAGGTGAATGATGGCAAACGTAGAAAATTACATACAAGCAAACAACCACACTTTTTGCTTAGTATTTAGTTACTGCTGTTTTCTTTTCTAGAGAAGGCATATCATTTGTGGTACTGGTACCTAGATTTCACGTAAAGCATAAACCATATCATTTTCATATAATCCAAGTATTATGCAAAGGTCATGTTGTGTCATACACCATGACAAATAATTTGCAATTCTATGGAGTCCTTCCATACGCACCTAAGTAAGCATTACTTCAACCCATACATATAACTTTCATTAACAAAGGAAACTAAAAGGAAGAGCAATCCCTACAGTGAATCCAACACGTCAATACAAAAAATTGATTCCGATAATTTGCTAGACATTTAATCCAAATACTGTAATAGGGGATCTAAAATTTGTAAAATCTAATTTACTGTAAACAGAAAAAATGTCGCATGGTTTAAATAAAAACAGCAAAGAGCAATTTAGGTGATATTCATTTGTGATGCAAATATTCAAATAATTTTATCCATGGCGCTTATGAAAAATCATCATTCAATAAGCATATCACCTAGCGCACTAGCATAAGCATAAGCAGATTATCGGTGCACTAGAATAAGCATAAGCATCAGTGCATTTCTAAATATATGGTACGAAGGTAACATACAGCAAAAGGCTGAACTTCCTTCCACATTCCATGGAGATCTGTCTCCTTCAGAGGCTTAAGACCCAGGCGACATATTCCAGATAAACAGTATTTCTCAAAAAGTGGATATTTGCTAATGAGTGCAGTCCCCATGTATTTGGTGGCCTTACTAGATGGATGCCCATTGACTTTGGTTGTTGTCTCTAACTCCATCTCAAAACTGTCATCTGTATGATATGTTTATTTCTAGTTATATACTGCACCGTAATCAGTTCCAAAGTGATGCAGCAGCTACACAATCCGGAAAGCTATAACTAGTTTCAACTTTTATGTTACAATTAATCATTTTGTTACCTGTTTCAATTTTTGTGGTTTTTAGGTGAGAACCACTTCCTTTCATATCACAAGGTAACTGAGGCAAGGATGAACAAGTCCCTTCCTTCTGATTCATAACGGAGTCTACCATGCCCCTACTTTGCTGGCGACGCAAAGCCTTCCCTTGACGCCCAACAGATGGACTAGTTATCACAACTTCAGGATAATATCGACTCAAAACCTTCAGAACAAGCAGTACGTTATGTACAGCTGATAGGCCTTTTATGTATAACCTCAAATAAGAAGATTGTATAGCATTCAGAAACAGACAAAATTATCATGTAGAGATGAACATGATATTGCAAAGAACAAGAATCAACAGCTAAAATTCGTGAGGGGCATTGGAACTGATTGTGAAGTCCATAATTTTTTTTTTCATACACTTCCAATTAATTTGAAGTGCCAAAGGAATGCAACTATGCAAGTCCTTTCTTCTAATATATGAAAACAAAATCAAACTAGTAATAAAATTACAAATCTCTCTCTAACATAGAGTTAAAAGGTTTTGTGAGTGAAAAAATCATTAACTCAACAAATACTAACAACTCAAGTATGTAGAGACATTACATCAGAGTTTCATGCTCTTGGAAAGACCCGACAATTTTGCTAGATCCAATTACAATTTCTGCAACGCAATGCAAACCATGTTAAAAAATTTAGTTTGACATCATTCTTGCCTAAACAGTCCCTGACTAGCATAACATTCAAGTGGTAAGTAACATACTACAGCATCCAGCTTATATACACTGCTGCACAGTCTGAAATATGAAAATGACGGTAACTGGAAAAAAGAGACCAAAATCCAAATGAAATTGCTGCACTCTCATCTTTGATGGTAAAAGAGAAATGTCAACAAAAAAGAGTCAGATGGCAAAGACACCAAACATGGGTGGAAGACAGAGGTTTATACAGGGATAAAATTATACAGTATAAACTTAAGTAGATCATGCAACATATTCAGAGCTTTATCTGCCAGCTAACTGCAAAGGTATAATTATTGCATACCAACACCAACAAAATATAGAGAGAGGTTCGTAAATAGATACAAGCAGCGCATTTTTTAAGAAAATGTAAAACATATTTAATACTTCTATTGCTGGCTAACAGCAAGGTCTAAATATTGCATACCATCTGAAAAGCAGCACGGAAAGTATGCAACTCAAAATTGTGGAGACCAGCATCATTTTCCAGAGAACCCCATCTCTCTGCACTCTAACAAGAAAAAGCAAATGTGTGAAGTTATGGATTCAGCCTTGCAAATGGTCTTGGATGAATTTGCAACTTTTCCTTACAACTAGGAGAGCTAATGTAATATGACAGCGTTAGCAATTATATTGTTTCCCCCATCAACAAAACCTTTAAAATAGTTTGATCTTATTTTATGTTCATTTTTCTTATTTGTTTAGGCTAATGCAAAGTCCTCACCACACCCCAGCGGTATGCCCAACACCCAAGGGCTGTTATTCTTTGCTTAGGTGAAATGAAACCTCATTGTTTCTGAATTTCCAGGTTCTTCCATGAACAATACGAATATGAGTCTCCCTTACCTGACAAGCAAGGTCACGTGAACTTTTTCCAAGTGACAAGTCAGCAGATTTAACACCACGACTCATGGGAAAACCACACTGAGACCCCACATGGTTGAAACCCTCTTCAGACAATAAGTTGTAACAGCAGCCAACGCTAACAACTGCTTTAACCTCTTCACACTCCATAAAGGTCCTGTTTCAAAAGAAATAAGTACAGTTAACCCTATGCACACTAACAGGAGACATAACATGAATGACACTGTCAAATACATGACATAACACAAAAGCAGCCCTTTGTTGACAGTTGTAGCCACTTTGACAAACTGATGATCAAGTTTTATGGGTTATGCAGAACCAAAATCAAGTCAACAAAAAAGCAAAATTAGTACTTAAAGCTTATGACAAGTGATGACTGACCATCAGCAATTACTAAATGGTGATCATTATGGGAAATCCTGATCAGTTACTTCAAGAGGATGTTAGCGATTAAGAGCGTACTTCTCACATAGTGTCATTTTATTTGATTTTTGATTTTTCTTCTTCTTTTGTTTTTTTTTTGTTAGCAATTATAGAATGGCTATAAGTTTAAGGGATGTTATACTACCAAAATCAACTAATGTGAAAGAACAAGAATAGAGGCCTTATGTGAAACTTAGTTAAAAAAAGAAACATAAGATCCAAACACCACTTGAGAACTCACTTGAGCATTGTCACCGAAAGATCTCCACAAGCATGAAGCCCAGCAAGAACTAATGACGTTTCACCATCCGCATGGCAGGAAGCTTGTGGTAGAGAGGCATTATCTTTATGCAGTGATATATCAGCCAAAGCTTTCAACATGTCAATAGACATCACATTGCATGTGATTGTCTTAGGCACATCCAAATTCCTGTTTCCTGCTCTAACCCCCAAAGAAAAAGTATGGTATAAGCAAAAGGCTTGCAGAAAGTGATACAATAGGTGATACTCCGAAATAAAGCAAGAACAAGTGACTGATACATCTGATTTAGGGAGCCTACTTCCCTAAGCAAAATCACATACTACCAAACTGTAACTATTTAGTGAAAAGGACAAATTGTGAGAAATGGGAACCCATCAGATACATATGCACTTTGAGGTTTGACTGTTTGAAATGGATAGACAGGTTAACCAAGGTCAAGTGTTTTCTCTCTCTCCCTTGAACAAACCAGCAAAAACTTGAATAGATATAAACATGATTAAATTTGCAACCTGCTTATCGGGTTATCCCACGGAATAACTTTCTAAAGCTAACAAATATTTGGTCAACCCCTCAGCGTGCAACAACATCATTTGGTCAACCCAAAAACATAGACTTTCCTCTATGAAGAGATGATTAAAGTCTAACAACAAGAAAACTAAGACAGAGAAAAGATATGTCCCATACACGGATTTACGCATCTGAGCAGCATAATGTTTCTTGATCTGCTCTGCACGAGCATTGGTAACCCTTCCATGGTGAGAGCAGGCATCAATCGCAATTACCGAATGTTGGTAGTGGAAGGAAAGCACTTGTGCAAGATACCCCTGAAAAATAATATATTCAAAAGGTGGTAAATTAGTTCCGACCAAGTACTACAACCATCATATTCAATCGGGGAGCAGAAGCACTTCCTACCATTAGTTTCTGATTAATTCAAATGTCTAATCTATCTTGGAGAAAAGAAACATCTTTCTTTCAGCCAAAGGAAGTAGAGAGACGTGAACCTACTGATAGGATAAAGTTGACCAACTCAAGTTTAGCCATATGATCATAGGGGAACAGAATGAATGCAAATCAAAATAAATGAACTGAAAACAAAGCAGATAGGGGAGCATTATATGTATACACACACACACACAACAAATGCAAATGTGTAACAAAGCAGGACTACCTGACCAGCACCAACATCTATTATTGCGTGAGCACGGATGCTGTTTGCAACTGAACTGACAACAGCCGAAAGAACTTCTACTTGCACAAAATCATGATCAGACACGAAAATTGGATTCAAATCACAAACTCCAGTCAGTAATCAAATTCTCATAAAACACATAAGGAGCATTGTAAGAGTGGTAAAAGAAATGACAAGGTTCAATGCAAATGCCGAGACTCACTTCATGTTTCTTCTTCGAATTCATGCCCGTCGAAAGAACACTATTGAGGGAAGTCATGCTAATTCCAGGTAATACCTGTCATTACCAAAACGAACACACCATAAGGAACATTAAAAAAATCTCACTCTCCTGAAATACATCTTCCCAATGATTCAATCTCTCTACTCCAATAACTTAACACTCCAACCATACCGCACCGCATTACTGCGAAAAAGCATTTCTCCTGTAGTATCATGATTTTTTTAGCTTTAGTTGTTTCCTTTTATATCGAAAATTTGAAACCAAATGTGAAGCCAAATTCAAGAGCATACCGCCTGCAAGTCGGCCTGCTGTCGCGGAAGCGCGAGAGACCTCAACGTAACAACAAACTCCTTGAACGAAGCCGGCCAGTGATCCTAACCACAAATTCAACTTCAAATTCAGCTCAAATTAATTTCCTTCATTTCATTTTAAGCACAAGTAAGTAACCAAAAGAGTACCTGGACCACTCTGGATGGAATTTGGAGGAGATTTTCGACTCGTTCCTGCCTTAAGCAGTCCATCCAGTCCTGATCAATGGACTCCCAGAGTCGATCGTTGAAGAAATTGACGACGTGAGCGTTGATCAAGAAATTTATGAAGTCGATGATGGCGTTGATCCATTCCAGGGTCTGGTTGGGGGTCTCGCATGAGTGCTTGCTTGACATTGCGGACGGCTGAGAGTGTGTACCACTAGGAACTGACTCACTGAGTGTCCGAATATGAAAGACCAAAATTCTAACCGCAATATCTTTCTGAACCAAACGCCCGCCGTGATTGTATGAACAATTTTCTTTTCCATATCCATGGGCCATATAGTCCGGAGACCCGATACCCAACGAGTGGATCCGAACTCTATAGCCCATACGAAATGTTTAATTTTATTTTTCTTTTCTTTTAAACATGGGTTTACTAATACGATTTATATAATTATATGACTCAAAAACTCTAGCAACGAATATGTCGGTATCATCAATGGTTTCAAATGCCATAAAATGATCGGAGATTAGACTATTAGTAGATGTTACGATGCTTCTTTGCTGGTTGTTTTTCGTTTATGTTAAGAGCATGGAGGTTTGAATTTGAAGGACTAAAACCAAAAATTGACGTATGATTGAGACATTTTAAAGAATGTAGTAAATTAGTATAATGAGTTGGTTCTCAATGTTAGTAGTTATGTCACACCTGATGAATTCTACCTAAGAAGCAAAGATGCAAGAATTACACATCATAAACTTGAGAAAAATGAATTAAGACTCAAAAATTCGACTCTTGGGCTGCGAGGACAGAGTTGACGGTCTAGATGGTAGGGCGGCAATTTAGAGTTTAGGATTTATGATCGCGTTCTTTATCAATAAAAACATGTTTTTTTATTGATGGAAAATACTATAAGAAACATTAATTTGATTTAGGACAGGACCTAAATCATTACCACATCTCAAGCATTTCCTCTAACATATAGTAGAAGAAAGAAATTAATAGATGTACGAAAAAATATGGAAACCTTTTTAACGTTGGTAATAAAACCTAATAAAGATGCAAATATTGCATATGGATTTGCCAATAAAGAGCAACAAAAAATCCAATAGAGAATGACACACAACTTCCTCAAAAAGATATATAACATACATAACTCATCTTGAAAAAGATTTAAACAAATAAGAACATGAGCCTAAGCCTAAAATCAAAACCAAAACCAAACAGTGTCAGACCTATCCAAATTTTATATGTAAAAAGATAATAATGCTCAATTCTCCAACGAAATTACACTACGTGCCACTTTTTCTTCTCTCACAATTTCAATTTTATTTCATCTCTCTCTCTCTCTCTCTCTCCTTGCCACAACAATAGCCAAAAATCGACGACAACGTCCATATACTCGATGCCGACGACTGAATCAGACCGATATCCCGATGCTCAACACGATGACAACCCAACCCACCGCCTCTGTTCTCCGCCACATCCCAAACTGATCTACAGATCTGATATGGAAATTTTTGCCGTCAAAGTCGAACCCAAGCTAATTTGTCTTAGATCTATAGGAAAACTCCTTCAATTTTCTATTCTAAAGTTTATCAAATCTGCTCCAAATCTTGCAATTTTGCTTCTCCATTTTTTTTTTCAGAAACAAAAGAAGACGAATGCATCTATATATGTCAACAACCACATATCTTGATTAATTATGGGAATCATTCACTTTCTTTCTCTCTTTCTCTATCAAATTAATAAGTCTGTTGATGAAAGGATTAAGTATGGATGGAGTATTTTTGGTTAACAGTAGCAAAGATATATACACAATAGCAGTAGCAGACTAGTAGTTCAGTTTCATGGTGATTATTTATTTTAGAATTCATGTAGTTTTCGATAGTAGTAGTGCACTAGTATAAGAGTCGACAGTAGCAGCGCGCCACCATAAATGTTGGCGGTAGCAGCCCATTAGCATCAATGTTGACAGTAGCAACACGCATCAATGTTGGCAGTTGCAGCAGGCATCAATGTTGGCAATAGTAGCACGCAACTTCAATGTCGACAGTAACAGTGCGCTAGCATCAGTGTTGGCAGTAGCAACGCACATCTTCTTCAATTGATTATAAGGCAATAGAAGAATCGGAGGATAAATCTTCAAGCAATAGCAGTAGAAGTGGATAACTGTAGTAGCAGAAGTGGTAAATAAAGCAGTAGCATAGTTAATCTTCATTGTCGGAACCGGCTCCGGGTTAAAGCCCAACAAGCCTATGCTTTGGGCCCCTAAACTTAAGGGCCCCAAAAAAAATTCCAAGCATATATATAAATAAAAAAATGGTTTAATAAACATCTATTCTAAACCTACGCATACTTTTGTCTTATGTAACTTTCTTTCTCTTTGATCGAGTCATCGACTCATTCGACTGCCGCACGCATACACACGTCTTACCGTCTTCCTCAGTTTCTCATATCAAGGTCTCCTTGCAGCAAGCTAAAATTTTGTAGGATTATCTTTTGCAGGGTGCTATATGGCTCCAATTAGGAAGTATTATTCTATATGATTATCTTTTGCAGGGTGCAAATATATTTTTTCGTAGGGAGCCTTAAATTTTTTTTTCGCTCGAGCCCCCAAATTCTCAGGGCCGGCCATGTTCAATGTCTTAGTATTTAAGCAGTAGCAGAACTAGAGGATTGCCAAAAATATATACTTGTGCTACTACTGAGATGTTAACACTTGCTACTACTACTGAAATGTTAATCTCTGCTACTACTTCTGTTGAAATGTTAACCTCTGCTATTATTTTTACTGAGATGTTAACCTTGCTGCTACTGGGATATTAACCTCTGTTACTACTTTATTTGTTTAACAAATTTATTTGTGGTTTAAATTTTTGTAGAAGATGTATACGTGATTCCCTTAAAATCTAAACACACCAAAAAAATATTAAAGCTCAAATGACAGGGATGGGGAGGGCGACGTGGCCCTAATAGCCCTTATGAATAAAACAAACCCATTAACACTAGTGCTATATATATCCCCACTCTTCTTATTCATGTTCCGTATTCAGTGACACCATAACTCCCCCAAACCCTAAGGCGCCAACTCACCAACCTCCCTCTCAGATCTCCCCCACACCGTATTTCCCGGCAATGTGATTCCGACCGTTACGCAAATCCACATTGTCTCCGTTCGATGGCCTCCGCTTGCGTCAACAACATCGGCATGTCGCCGGAGAAATTCTCGCCGGCGACGACCTACCCCTCCTACGGCTGGCTCAGCCCTAGAGTCTCCTTCAGCTGCGACAACAACAACGCCGACAATGGCCGGGTCCCCGGAACTAATAAGCCTTCGTCTCCAGGGAATAATCAACCGGAAAGTTCAGATCCGGAGCTTCCCGGAGGAGAGTTCGAGTTCCGGCTTGAAGATCCGGTCGCCATGCTTCCCGCCGACGAGTTATTCTCCGGCGGGAAGCTCATGCCGCTCCACATCTCCTCCGTCAAGCCTCCCGTCAACGAGCCTTCTAACTCCTCCGAGATCAGGTTACAGGAGACGGTGCAGTTCCGCCGGAGACCGGAGGGGATGAGCTCTTCTCTCTCGGACCCCTACTTGTTCTCTCCTAAAGCTCCGAGGTGTTCCAGCCGTTGGAGAGAGCTACTTGGATTGAAGAAGCTCTACCTGAACTCCAGTAACGGTAACGGAAACGGTAACGGCGCGAAGGCCGAGGTTAGTCAGAAAACGACGTCGTCCTCCGCCGCGCCCAAGTCACTGAAGCACTTCCTTCACCGAAGCTCCAAGTCACTGTCGTCTTCCGTTGACGCCTCGCTGAGCTTGCTGCTGCTCAGAGACTCCGACTGCGAGTCCGTCTCCATCTCCTCCCGCCTCTCCCTCGATTCGGACAAACCGAACCCGCACCCGAACCCGAACCAGATGTTCTCGCTCCACCGCAAACCAACCCGGGCCAAAACCGCCGTTAAGATCCGGGAAATCAAGCAGAGAGCGGCGGCGGATCAGGCCGCCCGAGTAGGACGGAGCCCGATGCGTAGGCAGGCGGCGGCTGAGCCCGCCACCGCCGTCGCGACCTGCCGAGGCGTATCGGTGGACAGCCCGAGAATGAACTCGTCGGGAAAGATAGTGTTCCAGAGCCTAGAGCGGAGCTCGAGCAGTCCAAGCAGCTTCAACGGTGGGCCCCGGCCGAAGCACAGAGGCATGGAGCGGTCGTACTCAGCCAACGTCAGAGTGACGCCGGTCTTAAACGTCCCCGTCTGCTCCCTCCGGGGCTCCTCGAAAACCGGGTTCGGGTTGGGGCAGCTATTTTCCTCCCCGCAAAAACGCGACTCAAACGGCGCCGTTTCCGGGAAGGGAGTTCAGCAGCACAGCCATTACGTGCAGCAGAGTCAGAGCCATAACAACAGGAACCGGGCCGACCGTAACTGAAATTCGGTAAACAAAAAAAAAAGAAAAAAAAAGGAAAAACGTTTCTAACATGAACGTCGTCGTTTTTTCCGTTTTCCATCCTCCTCATTAGCTTTAATTTTTTTTTTGGTGTAATGTAAATATGCGGCCTGTTTCTGATAATGTAGTTATATTTGTCCTCATCTTCTTCTTCGCCACGCCCATGGCCATTCTATGTGAGTCTGTAACCGTGGCGAATGTGGGGCACGCGCTTGACCTGCGCGTGTGTGGGTATCAAATTGTTTGAGCTTATCCATGTGTTATTATTTTTAGTTTTATTTTTAAAAAACTGAGGAGTTTTTTGGAAATGCTGCCAAGATTCAAACAGAGGCGCCAGCGGCAGAGAGCCAGAGCCAGCTCTTTGTGGAGTAATTTTTAATTTAATTTATTTTTTATATAATTCTAAAAAAGTTTTATTTTTTTAATTTTCTTGGGTGTCAGGGATGGTTTTTGTTTTTTTGGGGGGTTAGTAATAATAAAGGGGGAATTAATATAAGGCGTAGAAATGGGGTCGGTGGACCACATGGGAGATATGATCCATGATTAGGCTTGAAAAGGTCCAAGTAGTTACATGCAATTACGTCTAATAATAGTTTTGTCACAACTTTATGTGAAAGGTGAGCTTTTGATTAAATGAATGTTCTTTGTCTCCCCCTTTAGTTGGGTCAAGATCGGAATGAGACATCGCAGAGTTCTCTTACGGCATTCTAATTTGTAACGAACTTCCTTCCCCATCTGATTTGATTGAGAGGGCTTTGTGGTTTAATATAATAGAGAGGGAGCTTGTCACTAGGCTTATTAAGGGATGCTCCAAAACGATTTAGGAAGGAGTTATTCCGTTCTTTGTCTTGGTTTTTCATAAGGAAAATGCGTCTATAATATATAAAGGAAATTGTTTCTCTTTTTCATAAAAAAAAGATTATGGAAATGAGAAAACTAGGTCTAATTAATAGTCACGAACGCAGTCCCGGGTGACTTAAAAAGTTGCGACGTCAATAAGCTAGTCGTTTGCACTTAACGTCCAGCTTCTCGCTGTCATATTAAGAACCGCGTCGGACATCTCTATGACGGATTGACGGCAAATGGTGGCCGTGATTGTACATACTCAAACATCATCGATATGTGAATATGTCCATCCGTCCATGAAACCTTCAAGTACGTTGTATACTGTTTTAGAGTTAAGATTATTATACATATAGTTCCGGTCTTAATTCCTTTACTAATGGTAGGATGATCTTTGAGACCTCAGATAGGTGTTGTAAACTAAGAAACGAGGAGAGTCCGGGATAGAAGTGAGTCAAGTTAGTGTCATCAGTCATTACCGCTCCCACCCTGCCCTATTGATTTGTGAATATCATGCATCTAAATCTTTTGTAATGTTCTTTGGAGATAGAATATAGATGTGAGATTCGAAAAAAAGTTGATAACCCTAATCTTACAAGTTAGAACACACGTACACTACCAGAAAATAGATCTTGGGCGACGAAAAAAAATCGTCGCCCTGTTAAAAAATTTCGCCGCCTAAGTACTTAGGCAACGACATGTCGTCGGCCAAAACGTCGTCGTCAGAACTGCGTCGGTCAAGAACTTGGGCGACAAAAATTCATTCCGTCGTCGTCTAAGAGTAATTCTTAGGCGACGATACGAATTTCGTCGCCTAAAATATACTTCTCGTCTCCCAAAAAATATTCGTCGCCCAAGATTTAACACCTTAGCCGACGAAAAAAAATTTCGTCGCTTAAGATCTTATAACCTTGGGCGACGAAAATAAATATTTCGTCGCCTAAGATCACTACATCTTAGGCGACGATATTTTTTTTTCGTCGTCTTATATGGTAAGTCCTTGACCAACGATTTAGAAATTTCGTCGCCTAAGATATATTTAAATTTTTTTTAAAATAATTAAATAATTTTTTTAAATATATAAATAATGTTTTTTTAATTTTTGCTGGAATTTTTTTTTTTCGGCATTTCTTTAAATTTTTCTAATACTAAAATTTAATTAAAAATAACACAAATTTATAAATTTATAAATAATTTATTACAAAAATTCAGTCCATCTGCCTATGGAGAAACTCGAAATCTAACTCATCATTCCCGTTCGGAGGGTCCTGAGGCTGAGGCGGTGGCTGGTCAGGCTGAGGAGGCTGCTGCTGAGGCTGGGGCCACTGAGGGTGGGGCCACTGAGGTAATGGTATAGGCGTAGGCATGGGCGGAAAATCGAGTCCGGCCGCATGTGCAGCGATGCAGGCAGTCATCCACTGTCCCATAGCCGCCCGGTTGGCATTGGTGACTTCATTCAGCCGCTCCATATGCGCAGCCGTGGAAGCCGCATATGATTCCGCCATCGCCGCCATCTCCCTCGCTCTTTGGGCTTCCAGCTCAGACTCCCTCGCTCTTTGGGCTTCCAGCTCAGACTGTAGACTTTCGAACTGATCATGTAGCCGACTGTTGCTGCTTGAGGCTCCGGCGGCTCCCTTGCGCTGAAATCCTGGCGTCGTCTTCAGGATTCCCTTTCCAGCGTCTCCCATACCCCGGCAGTAGTAGGTGTTGGAACGCTGCGCGAAGGCAGTGGCCATAATCTGCGCCCTAACGGTAGGATCTGAAGTATCGATCCTGGACATGGCCTCTGACATGTCATCATCTGCCGTGCCCGGCCATGTGTCGTTCACCGTGCCTCTCATGACCTCTTGCTCCGCCTCCCTCACCCTCGCCTAATTGGATATATTATAAAAATATATTAATATACATTTAATAAAATGTAATTAAAATTAAAAATTAGAAAATATAAGGAACTTACAAGATCCTCCTCATAATGAGGATATGCCCTCTGAAACGTCCCCACATAGGGGTTCTCCTCTGGCCGCTCTCGCCGCACGTCGTCCATGATGGCCGAAAACGGCCTCGAACCGGCACGATGGTTGGTTGTGTTCTGTTGCCGGTTCTCAGCGTTCACCCGGGCGAGGTGCTTCAAAAAAAATTATCGTTAGTAAATATTTAAAAACATACAATTATAATTAATTCACTAATTAAATTAATTCAAATTTGTTTACGAATTACCTGTTTGTGAGGGTCGTTGAACTGCATGACAAGAAGCCACCGCCACTCGTACTCCCGATACTCGAACTCCTTCGGGGTACCCGAACGGTCGCTCCCGTACTGCTTCCAGTGTAACCAGAGGTCGTGCTTCCACTCCTTGAACCTACATATACAAAAAAAATATTAAATATATTATTAAAAAAATAAAATTTAATAAATTATTAAATAGAGGTACCTCTCCCTATGGGCCTTGTCCGCCCAGTCACGTCCCTCCTCGGGAACCACAAACCATTGCTGCATTACCACTTGTTAGTATTTTTTTCGATAATTAAATAATTTATTAGTTAAAAAAATAGTAATTGATCGAGTAAACTCACCGACATCGACTGATGGAGCATCTCCTTCACTCCATCAGGAACCTGGCTCCAGACTCCCCACAACATAGGGAGTCTGGAGCGGATGGTGCCTCCCGCGGCGCGCGTGTACAGGTTTCCCAACGCGGCGTCCACCGGTTTCCCGTTGGAAAATGGGATGGCGATCCGTCCAGCAGACTCGACCGCCCTATCAAGTCCCTTGTTGCTAACGGTGCCTCTCCTGTTCCGCCTTCTCGTTCCGGCGGCTGTGATATTGTGAATCAAATTTAATATTAATAATACATTTTTACAAAAAAAAAATTAAAATCGACAAAAAAGTAATAATAAATTACCTGAGGATGAGGCTGAGCCGACGGATTCGTCTCCGTCCGCCTGCTCGGAGACCCTCACGGGATGAAGAGGCGTGGGAAACTCCCTGTAGATATAGGCCTCGTGCGGTGCCACATGCGGGAGCTGCTCCCGAATCGGTCGACCCTCCTCATCGATGCGAGGTATCACCCGTATCGTCGGAGGAAGGAAGAGGCCGGACGGCACCATAGGGACCCCGGATGACCCGCCCTCACCGTCGGTAGGGGACGACTGTGTGGGGGCGTCGCTGCGGGATCGCGACCGTCGAAGTATCTCTGGATGACGAGGAGCCGTCGCTGCGGGACCCGACTGCCCAGCAGAACCCGAGCCGCTCGCGCCACCCCTAAGCGCCGCATATCGGGCTTCAACTGCCACGGAAACCCGATCGACGGTGATTCTGACGGGTTGTTTGAGGTATCGTCCGAGTCGTCTTGGCTCCTTGCACCCGAACGTTGTCCAGAAGTTCTCCTCATGGCCATCCTGTTTAAAATAACCATAAATTTATTAAAAATATTTTACCGTCTTATAATTAATTTAACAAAAAATAACCATAAATTTTGAAAAATTTATCAACAATAATAGCACAAATAAAAATTAATAGTTATTATAGGATTTATTATTATTTTTATTCACATAACAAATTATTTACATTAATTCGCAATTATTACATCACAAAAATTAATTTACGAATATTTACATCCTTACTCAAAAATAATCCATTATTTTTTACAAAATGCCCACAATATATTTACAATTATAATTTATATTATTTAATTATTTAATCAAAAATTATTTAATCATTTACAATATATTTACAAATTATTTCCACAAATCCTAAACCCTAAACCCTAAACCGTAAACCCTAATATTTTACAATTATCATTTACATCACAATTTACCATAATTTACATCACAATTTACAATTATCACAACAACAACAATTTACAATTATCACAACAACAACAACAACAATTTACAATTTACAATTATCACAACAACAATTTACAATTATCACAACAACAACAACAACAATTTACAATTTACAATTATCACAACAACAACAACAACAATTTACAATTATCACAACAACAACAACAATTAAAACCAATTTAGGGTTTTAGGGTTATACCTTAAATTGTGGGTCGGCGTCGGGGTTCCGAATTGGGGTCGGGGTCGGGGTCGGAGAGAGGGCAGAGAGAGGATTTTCGGAGAAAGAGAGAGAGAGGGCTTGGCGGCTGAAGAAATGGTTAGGGTTCCGAATTTTTGCCTTTTATACTGCGTTCTTAGGTGACGATTCTGTAAAAATCGTCGCCCTGTTTTTAAAAAATCGTCGGCCAAGATAATCTTGGCCGACGAATTCAAAAATCGTCGCCCTGTTTTTTGAAAATCGTCGGCCAAGATAGTCTACTTGGGCGACGATGTTCTTCACTATAAATCTCGTCGCCCAAGATGAAGAAAATCGTCGGCCAAGATTTCTATCATAAAATTCAGAATATCGTGATTTTGGTGATCGGTGAAGAGGAACTGAAAACCCACCGTCAGATATGACCAGCATTACAAATTACGTGGGTGGGAAAAAATTCAGCTCCATCTGACAAAGATAAGGGCTCGATCCGTCCGGTCAATCGGCTCGGTCAAACCTCTAAACGAACGGAAACGGCTATTCGACCCTCCAAATCACGTAATCTGGCCGGACCTTCAACTGAGAATAATTTCCAATCGACGAGAATTTTACGGGACCCTAAAAATTTGGTAAAAAATAAATACCCGGGATAGGGCTACCACTAGGTAGAAATAAGAGAATTTCGTTAACCGGAACAACCGGCACCGAAATTTAACCGGAATATCTTCATTTTTCACGGGTTGACGTATTTCACCGTTCCGGTCATATCTTATTTCATGACTTTTTTCCGTTTGAGGCATCTACGTATACGTTGTCTTCAAAACGACACGTAAACTCAACACTTATATAAAAAAGTTATACAACATTAGTACATATAACGTGAGTTTGGTGATCGGAAAAGAGGAACTGAAAACCTACCGTCAGATATGACCAGCATAACGAATTACATAGGTGAGAAAAAATTCAGCTCCATCGGACAAAGATAAGGGCTCGATCCGTCCGGTCAATCGGCGCGGTCAAACCCCTAAACGGACGGAAACGGCTATTCGACCCTCCAAATCACGTAATCTGGATGGACCTTCAACTGATAATAGTTTCCAATCGACGAGACACTTATGGGGCTATAAAAATTTGGTAAAAAATAAATACCCGGGAAAGGGCAACCAGTAGGTAGAAATAAGAGAAATTCGTTGACCGGAACAACCGGCACAGAAATTTTACCGGAATATCTTCATTTTTCACGAGTTGACGTATTTCACCGTTATGGTCATATCTTATTTCATGACTTTTTTGCGTTTGAGGCCTCTACGTATACGTTGTCTTCAAAACGACACTTAAACTCAACACTTATATAAAAAAGTTATACAACATTAGTACATATAACGTGAGTTTGGTGATCGGAGAAGATAAACTGAAAACGTACCGTCAGATATGACCAGCATAATGAATTACATAGCTGAGAAAAAATTCAGCTCCATCGGACAAAGATAAGGGCTAGTTCCGTCCGGTCAATCGGCGCGGTCAAACCCCTAAACGGACGGAAACGGCTATTCGACCCTCCAAATCACGTAATCTGGACGGACCTTCAACTGAGAATAGTTTCCAATCGACGAGACACTAACGGGGCTATAAAAATTTGGTAAAAAATAAATACCCGGGAAAGGGCTACCAGTAGGTAGAAATAAGAGAAATTCGTTGACCGGAACAACCGGCACAGAAATTTTACCGGAATATCTTCATTTTTCACGAGTTCACGTATTTCACCGTTCCGGTCATATCTTATTTCACGACTTTTTTGCGTTTGAGGCCTCTACATATACGTTGTCTTCAAAACGACACTTAAACTCAACACTTGTATAAAAAAGTTATACAACATTAGTACATATAACGTGAGTTTGGTGATCGGAGAAGAGGAACTCAAAACCTACCGTCAGATATGACCAACATAACGAATTACATAGGTAAGAAAAAATTCAGCTCCATCGGACAAAGATAAGGGCTCGATCCGTCCGGTCAATAGGCGCGGTCAAACCCCTAAACGGACGGAAACGGCTATTCGACCCTCCAAATCAAGTAATCTGGCCGGACCTTCAACTGAGAATAGTTTCCAATCGACGAGACTCTTACGGGGATATAAAAATTGGTAAAAAACATTACCTTACAATTTAAATGTGCTTTATTTATTTTAATTATTCGGATTATCTTGGCCGACGAAATTAGGGTAATTCGTCGGCCAAGATAGTACTTGGGAGACGATATTTGATAAATTCGTCGCCCAAGATTAAAAATAAAAAATCATGTACAATGAAATTTAAATGTGTTTTATTTTATTTTAATTATTCGGATTACTCTTGGCCGACAAAATTAGTGTACTTCGTCGGCCAAGATAATACTTGGGCGACGATATTGGTTAAATTCGTCGCCCAAGAGTAAAAATAAAAAATCCTGTACAATGAAATTTAAATGTGTTTTATTTTATTTTAATTATTCGGATTATCTTGGCCGATGAATTACCCTAATTTCGTCGGCCAAGATAATCCGAATAATTAAAATATATAAAGCACATTTAAATTGTAAGTTAATGTTTTTTACCAAATTTTTATATCCCCGTAAGCGTCTCGTCGATTGGAAACTATTCTCAGTTGAAGGTCCGGCCAGATTACTTGATTTGGAGGGTCGAATAGCCGTTTCCGTCCGTTTAGGGGTTTGACCGCGCCGATTGACCGGACTGATCGAGCCCTTATCTTTGTCCGATGGAGCTGAATTTTTTCCCACCTACGTAATTCATTATGCTGGTCATATCTGATGGTAGGTTTTCAGTTCCTCTTCTCCGATCACCAAACTCACGTTATATGTACTAATGTTGTATAACTTTTTTATATAAGTGTTGAGTTTAAGTGTCGTTTTGAAGACAACGTATACGTAGAGGCCTCAAACGCAAAAAATTCGTGAATAAGATATGACCGAAACGGTTCCGGTAAAATTTCGGTGCCGGTTGTTCCGGTCAACGAATTTCTCTTATTTCTACCTAGTGGTAGCCCTATCCCGGGTATTTATTTTTTACCAAATTTTTATTGCCCCGTAAGCATCTGGTCGATTGGAAATTATTCTCAGTTGAAGGTCCGGCCAGATTACTTGATTTGGAGGGTCGAATAGCCGTTTCCGTCCGTTTAGGGGTTTGACCGCGCCGATTGACCGGACTGATCGAGCCCTTATCTTTGTCCGATGGAGCTGAATTTTTTCCCACCTATGTAATTCGTTATGCTGGTTATATCTGACGGTAGGTTTTCAGTTCCTCTTCCCGATCACCAAACTCACGTTATATGTACTAATATTGTATAACTTTTTTATATAACTGTTAAGTGTCGTTTTGAAGACATCGTATATGTAGACGCCTCAAACGCAAAAAAGTCGTGAAATAAGATATGACCGGAACGGTGAAATACGTCAACCTGTGAAAAATGAAGATATTCCGGTAAAATTTCTGTGCCGGTTGTTCCGGTCAACGAATTTCTCTTATTTCTACCTACTGGTAGCCCTATCCCGGATATTTATTTTTTACCAAATTTTTATAGCCCCGTAAGCGTCTTGTCGATTGGAAACTATTCTCAGTTGAAGGTCCGGCCAGATTACGTGATTTGGAGGGTCGAATAGCCGTTTCCGTCCGTTTAGGGGTTTGACCGCGCCGATTGACCGGACGGATCGAGCTCTTATCTTTGTCAGATGGAGCTGAATTTTTCCCACCTACGTAATTAGTTATGTTGGTCATATCTGACGGTAGGTTTTCAGTTCCTCTTCTCCGATCACCAAACTCACGTTATATGTACTAATGTTGTATAACTTTTTTATATAAGTGTTGAGTTTAAGTTTCGTTTTGATGACAACATATACGTAGAGGCCTCAAACGCAAAAAAGTCGTGAAATAAGATATGACCGGAACGGTGAAATTCGTCGCTCAAGAGTAAAAATAAAAAATCTTGTACAATAAAATTTAAATGTGTTTTATTTTATTTTAATTATTCGGATTACTCTTGGCCGACGAAATTAGTGTAATTCGTCGGCCAAGATAATACTTGGGCGACGATATATGTTAAATTCGTCGCCCAAGAGTAAAATAAAAAATCCTGTACAATGAAATTTAAATGTGTTTTATTTTATTTTAATTATTCTGATTACTCTTGGCCGACGAAATTAGTGTAATTCGTCGGCCAAGTAAAAATAAAAAAATAAAATACTTAGGCGACGATATATTTGATTTTCGTCGCCTAAGGATTAAAAAACTTAGACGACGATATATATTTTTTAGGCGACGAAATATTGTTTCGTCGCCCTAGTTTCTTTATTAGGCGACGATATTTATCCTTAGGCGACGATTTTTTTTTCGCCGCCTAAAGTTCAACTTTAGGCGACGATTTTTTTTCCTTGGGCGACGATTTATTTTTTCGTCGGCCAAGTTTTCTCTTAGGCGACGAAAAAAAAATAGTCGCCCGGGTTTTTTCATTTCGTCGCCCAAGACCCATTTTCTGGTAGTGGTACACTCGATCTAGTAGGCACGGGCGGAACTACATTATGCAATGAAGGGGTCTGACCCCCAACATCATTAATCTCTGCTTAATCACCATATAAACCTCCCATAATTGTAGTAATTTGGTGTAAATTCATTAATGAAACCCCCCTAATTAGCAGCAATGTCAACAAAAGAACAAAAAAGAGAAAATAACAAGACTTATTGTGTATTAATTACACCTAATTTATAGAAAGAAATACGACAATATTAATTAGATCTACAATATTTTACAATTTATTATTATTGATGTATTGTTTATTCAATTGTTTTATTCTATTATCATGCTCTATATCTCGGCCCCTATAAGGTTTAAATCTTGGCTCCGCCACTGCTAGTAGGTTGATCTCCCACCGCTCATAAATAGAAAATGCTCATGAGCCCTAGATTTTGTAGTGTTTGAAAACTTGTTTTCATTTCTTTGTCGGAAGACAAACACCCGATCCATGCCAAAGAAACTCAAAATAGTATTACATTGATGGATACAAATTTGCTCCTCACCTTATTTCCCCACGTTCATTTTCACCCATCTAGATGCATGACATATATTTTATTTTCTTTAACTCATCTAACCATAGTTAACAATATAAATATAAAATTATTTATTTAATTTAAATTTGAGATGTTGGGCATTTAAGGTTTAAGACTTGAGGTTTAGGCATTTAGGGTTTGGGGTTTAGGCATTTAGGGTTTGGGGTTTAGGGTTTAGGGTTTTACTTAACTATGTCTAGTCATGATAAAAGAATAAGCCCTAAACCCTAAACCCCAAATCCCAAACCCCAAAACCCAAAACCTTAAAACCCAATTCCCAATCTTACAAATTTAAATTAAATAAATAATTTTATATTTATATTGTTAACCATGGTTAGATGAGTTAAAAGAAAATAAGACATATGTCATGTAACTAGGTGGGTGGGGATGAAAATTAAGAAATAAGGTGGGGAGCAAATTTATATTCTTACATTGATAGGATCATGACTTCATGAGTTGTCGATTATGACTTAATTCCCTCAAATGTCTTGGAGGATCAGGCCAAAACATTAGCCGGCCATAATTCTTCGACGGAACGGTCGGAACCCCTATTTTCCGGCCAGATGAATATATTGCAATGCCTGTTCTCGTCCTCTTCCAATCCTTGATATCTGAAATCATTGTAAAACTCCAATAATTGTTTCTTAAGATTGGATGATCGACCTTATGAGTAGATTTACGATTCCCCACCATCATTTGACTTGGTATAATGATGACAAAGGTTGCCGAGCTATTGTGCAGAAGCTTGAAAGCTATGTAGGCTAGGCCGGCCATATATAACAAAACGATCAATGTCGATTTGATCGGGGCAAGTCTCTTTTTGCAGTTGAATCGCTTTCACCATGTCATGTATCATGTTTGAGACTTCAAATTCTTTCTGAATTGGAAGATTACTCTTATACCAGTTGATTTGTGATATCCCACCACGTACAGTTCTTGAAATTTGACTTCACTCACCTGGCCTATGAGATGGAGATTGGAGAAGGCTAGCTTCAACTCTTCAAGGATAGACTTCGAGCTCAATATTGAGTTAGGCAGGGAGAGTCATTTGGTAAAGAGTGGTCTAGAGCTAAGAATCAGAAGGCATATTTGCTGCAAGAGTTCGTTGGTTATTTTCTCGCAGATCGATCATATGTATATATAAACTTCACGTTCTCATTTGGGGTTGCCTGCAATAACGCTACAGTGGTGATCGCTCTTTGTGTGGGGGTGATCGTCACAGAGCATACCCTCCATTTTTTTCCATTTTTATCCACGTGATCCATTTTTATCCACGTGATAGTTTATGATTCGTTAAAAATCTCACATAACTTACCTATAGCAATAACCGCTAGATCCAAATTATTGTATAATAACTACATCTCATAACTATAGCTAAATTTAACTATAATTTAATATACGCTGATAGAGATGCGCTAGTGCCGCTATCCTATATATATCCAACCATTAATTAAACAATTGTGTCACATGAGATGTTCGTCTACAATATAAAAGAGCTAGTTTGTAAATAGATTTAAAAAAAAACGTCGATTTTGTTGTGTCTTATGTCATGTAAATCTCATATTGTGTATGATTTAGATATTCATTTTGTTGTGTCTTATGTCATGTAAATCTCATACTATCGTAAATGTGTCAAGACCCAGAGGTCTTTTCCGCTCGGACCTCCTCACGTCCTGTTTCAAAAACAATATTAAATCCTCAACTAAGAAACCAGTGCTTATAAAAAATAGACAAAATAAAAGGTGAGATTCGCATGCTCAACCATGCCTAACGCTTTTAGCCTTAAAGTTGCCGCAAACTAAATTTTCCCACAAATACCGACATTTTTAAAATCACCTTCCACCGTCCTAACCATAAAATAATTAAATTGCTGGATTCTAACTTATTAATCCGCCAAAAATACCAAACTTTAAAATTTTTCAAACTTATCCAAAACTCCTCCAGAAATTCTAAAAATCATACCATTAAACTTCTCTTAAAATTTCCCACTAAAAACACTTTTTCAGCGGCGGCCGACGGCTAGCTCCGGCGATCTCCAATGCCCACTAAATTTTTACAGCACCTTCCTCTCAACGTCCTCTACAACTTTCCTAACTAGCACAAACATCAATGTCAAGCCTAACTATGCCAATAGAACGAAAACATCAATAAAACCCTAGAAATTCAAACACCGATTTCTCCTTACCTAGCTTAAGAGGGAGTTAGTCATTTGGAGGGATTGCTGTACGGAAGGAGGGTTTTCCAACGAGCCAAGGATCATTAGCTATGGTAGCCGGAGGAGGGAGTTCCGATGACGGGAAGTTCCGGGCAGTCGAAACTTCCAGGCTCGGCTGCTCCTTCTCGGCAGCGTTAGGGACTCGGCCACTAGCCCAGGAAGGAAAAAGAGAGGATGATGGTTCGAATGGGACCGACGCGGCGGTCTGGGGCGGCTTGGATGTTGGCGAACGGGCGGCCGAAAAATCCGGCAGGGAGAGAGAATTGGGGAAAGAGAGAGCACGAGCGGGATGAGAGAGAGAGAGAGAAAAGAGAGAGAAAAGGGTTGGGCTCGGCCCAGCCGGTCCAACCTCCCTTTAACCCATTCCAAAATTCAACACCCCAAAAATAATACCCTAATAAAAATTACCTCTTACTAGCAAAAATTACCAAAATTATCATTTTTACCGTCGTCACATTTTTCTTCTACGAATAATTCATTCGAATTTATCGTCCCCCACAACCTATATGGGGACTAATTAAATTATATACTTAATGATGAAAACGATAAAACTCTTATTACCACTATGTTAGTAAATATGGTAAAATTTAAGAGTCGGGGCGTGAAAAAATATTTGAACTTAGTAAATGTGTCAAACATATCTTTATTTAGTGATGAAAACGATAAAACTCTTATTATCATTATGCTAATAAATATGGTAACTAAGTAAATGTGTCAAACATATCTTTATTTAGTGACAGATACCTAACTGGCTAACTTGAAATAAGACTCCCAAACAGTTTCCATCATTGCAGAATGGAATGGAAATGAAAATATTCTCTAGCGCCCTTTAGATCTACAGAAACACTCCTATATGATAACAGAATTTCTTGTCCGAATGCTTGATTCTCGTTGACAATAGACCTTGACAATAGTATCATCCAGTAATAACGAGTCCTTCGGTTCTTCCCCATCCCTCTTAGTAAACTGTGACTTCTATCAAATACTCGGAAGTGGTTGCGATGTAGTTCTTTCTTTTACTCATGCCCCCATTCAACAAAGACATGATGGGATGTATATCATGTATTGGTAATAGTCCCAGGACATTGATTCGATGGGATCATGGGAAGCTATGAATATTTTTACAGTTGCCCTAAACCGACAAATCCAGGACTCACTTTTTGGTGAAAAGAAAAAACCTAGAGTCGAAAGTTGTGGGAATAACAAGCCCCAGTAAGAAAATTTACAGAACTGCAAATGAACAAAGGCTAGCTGGAAATTCAAGAATGAAAAGAAAGTTTCAAGAACGTGGTAATTCACAGAGAGATAGAGAGAGAGAGAGCTCTGAATAGATTCCCCGTCTCCCGGTCCCCCTTTGCTGAGCTGCACTTGCGGAAGTCAGAAAGATATACAAGAGAGAGCGACTGAGGGACTGTAGGGTGGGGATCCTCCAGGCTCCAGTGTAGGGTAGGGACGCCCTGATGGGAGAGGGAAGGAGGGAGGGAGAAAGAGAGGGGAGGGCCAGAAGTTGATGGTGGGTTTGGCCTCTGGTTGGCTTGGAAATATTCGAAATCCTTATCGTTGGAGCTCTTGTTCATGTTCATGTAAAGAGTGTGGGGGCATTTGAACTTGGTTGAGGTCACATCACCGTATCTACTGTTGTTCGGATCATGCTTCTTTAAAGTGAGGAGTCTATAAAGTTAGTCTAAGTTCATAAAATCCACTATCTTTATCTAATCTAAAGGTTCTGAGTATGATATGTCACTCTTAGATTATTTAGGCTAATCTATGTTTAACTTTGATAAACTGTCATCAGCTACAAAACTAGAAAACACACGTCTAAGTAGGCAAATACAAAAGCAAGACCTACTTTATCGCTGTTATATAGAAGTTAATGCAATGCAAAGTCGACAAAGCTGGAAAATATTGCTCCTAAGCAATTGTGAAAACTGATTACTAATTGTAGATATGGACATGAGCAAAAATTGACATGGACATGAGCATCTCTAATTGTCAAAACAGATTATCAAACATTATTTCAAACTTAAATACTCCATACAAATATGAGTGCATTACTTTCTCTAGATCCATGAAACTTAAATACTTCATACAAACATGAGTGCATTTCCATACGTCCTTCTTATTAATTAGTTATACAAAGTATAATTTTGCATTAAATCAGTTGGCTAGTATTTAAATAAATAAAATCTCACTCACTATGTCGGAGTTCATTTGTTCAGTCTAAAATATTTGTCGACTAAAACCATTACGGTACATTTCACTACCAGAAGAAAGGTTATAGTCGACGGAAAAAAAAACCAGGCCGACGAAGTATTTTTTCGTCGGCTAAGGTAAATTTTCGTCGGCTATGATGTCCACTTTAGCCGACGAAATTTTCTTTCGCCGGCTATTTTAAATTTCCGTCGGCTATGACAAACTTTAGCCGACGAAAAAAAATTTCGTCGGCTAAAGAATTTATGTCGTCGGCTAAAGTTCACAAACCATGGCCGACGAAATATTTAAAAGTTTAGGCGACGAAATTCATAGTCGTCGGCTAAAGTGCTTTATATTTGCAGATCTGGGCAGCATCAGCTCATTTAAAAAAAAACGGGAAAAAAACGGGAGAAGAGAAAAGGGGAGAAAAAGTTTGGGTGTTGTCGAAATCTGTCCATAATCAGTTTGTGGAGCCATATATAGGTACGTATATGTATATATATGTTGATTAATTGAGTTTTATTTGAGTTGATCGATTTTAATTAGTGTGATTAATTGAGTTTATTGATTTTGATTGTGATTGAGTTGATTAATTTTGAGTACGTTGGATGTATATATATATGTGTTGATCGATTTGGTTGATGATTTGAATTGATAATATATATGAATTAATTTGTTGTTAATAAATAGTAGATATATATATATATGTTAATATTAATTTATAATATTATTGTGTTGATATGGTATGAAGTTGTTGATGATATATATGAGTTCATAATGATAATTTTTTAATTAATTAGTTGTAGTACGTACGTAGAATATATATATATACTAAATGAATTGAGATTTTATATATGGCATGAAATTTTATTAATAATTAGCTAGCAGCGTTATAAATATATATATATTTTGTTATATTTTCAGGATATGGATAAGAGTTGGATTTCGCTTCCAAAATGGGACAAAAGATACGGTGCAGGAGTTATGAGTTTTCTAGAATATGCGATGGATAATGCTAACGGAAATACAATTTTCTATTGCCCGTGCACGAAATGTCAGTGTCGCAGCGATATGTATCGATTTCCCATTGACAAAGTATGGCAGCACCTGAGGAGTAACGGGTTTTGGGAGAAGTACACATGTTGGTTATATCACGGTGAAACATCATCAGGGGGTCCGCATGATCATGGCCAATTTTCCGAGACGGGCAGTGCTAGTACATCCAACGATCCAACAACGACATTCATCAACGACATGTTTCCTTATGAGAGCGGTGTATGCGCTCAAGGACAGTATATGCCTGACCCGGTGCAGCCCTTCCCTAGAGCTGTGAACACTGCTGGTATTGAAAAGTACAACAAACTGCTTGCTTTCCAACAGACCCCTGTGTACCCCGGTTGTCAGAAGACCGTTCTTGAAAGTGTGATGGACGTAATGAGGATTAAAGTTGAGATAAAATCGACCGTGAAGGCTGTTGATGAGTATCTACAGTACACTGCTTCGATGCTGCCCAACGGTCATCGTCTTCCTACCACTCATCGGAAGGTCCGATGTATCCTGAAAGATCTTGGGCTTTCCTACATCAAGATCCATGCATGCAGATATGACTGCGTTCTCTTTTGGGGTAAAGATCCAGAAGGGAATGACCTTGGTGGCCTTGACGCATGCCCGGTATGTCACACTGACAGATATAAGCTGACTCCTGCAGGCAACAGGAAACCTGTAAAGGTACTTCGGTATTTCCCTTTGACGGATAGGTTGGAGCGGTTGTACATGTCTTCACACACGGCCGAAGCGATGAGATGGCACGCTGATAGGGAATTGCATGACGAAGATACCCTTATACACCCTGCTGACGGTCAGGCTTGGAAGCATATAGACAGGGAGTTTCCTCAATTTGCGTCAGAGGTCCGAAATGTGAGGCTCGGGCTCTCATCCGACGGGTTCAACCCTTTTGGGAACATGAGTCTGCAATACAGTATATGGCCGGTGATTTTGGTACCGTACAACCTTCCCCCATGGATGTGCATGAAGAAGGAATACAATATGTTGAGTTTGTTGATTCCGGGGCCCGGTTATCCGGGGAAGTGTCTCGATGTGTACTTGAGACATTTGATTGAAGAGCTTAAATTTTTGTGGGACGTTGGTCATCCCACTTATGACAAGTACACGCACGAGATGTTCCAGATGCATGTCATGGTTGTTGGCACCATCAGTGATTTTCCTGCCCGTGGGATGTTGTCGGGCAACGTTGTTAGGGGATACAAGGCTTGTCCAGAGTGCCTTAGCGATGAGGGGAGCAGCAGTCATTGCAACAAGATATGCAGATTGGGTCACCGTGCTTTCCTTCCATATGATCACGAATGGCGGTTCGATGAAAAAACATTTGATGGGACCGTAGAACACGGCGTGCCTCCCAGAAGATGGACGGGGGAAAACATTTTAGCGGTGCTTAATGAGTACGATTTTGGGCAGCTCAGCAATCATCCCAACATTGTGGCGGCAATACCTGAAAGACCCGACAGGTACAAATTCTGGACACATAAGAGCATATTCTGGGAACTCTCATACTGGAGTAAGTTGTTGATCAGGCACTACCTGGATGTGATGCACATGGAAAAGAATGTGTGCGACAGTGTGGTGGACACAGTGCTGAACTTGGAGGGGAAGACGAAAGACGGTCCTAAGGCACGCATTGATCTAAAAAAATGCGGAATAAGAAGACATTTGTGGTTGAAAGAAGGGAAGAAAAAAATGCCTCAAGCTCCTTACACCGTGAAGCCTGACCAGAAGAACCTAATTTTCAGGTGGATGAGTTGTGTGAAGTATCCTTCAGGCTATGCAGGAAATATTGCCCGGTGTGTGAACTTCCGGGACAATAAGATGTACGGGTTGAAGAGTCATGACTGTCATATCCTGCTACAACGTCTCTTCCCTGTTTTCATTCGACCGTTCCTTCCCCGTCAGGTGGTGGAGCCGTTAGTAGCGTTGGGAAGGTTTTTCCAGAAGTTATGCACACGGGAAGTGTCTCGATGTGACCTCCGGGAAATGCAAATGGACATCATTTATATCATGTGTAAATTTGAGAGGATATTTCCTCCAAATTTTTTTGACATCATGCCTCACCTGATGATCCATCTTCCCGAGCAATTGTTGCTTACCGGTCCAGTACACTACACTTGGATGTATCCCATGGAAAGGTACGTTTTTTACTTTCATGAATTCCTCAATACATATACATGTTCAATAATCATAACATTTTCCAACTTGATTTACAGGCAACTTGGAGACTACAAAGATTATGTGACTAATAAATCCGCTCCTGAAGGATGTATAGCTGAAGCATATATTGCGCACGAGTGCGTCACCTACATGAAGTTGTATTTAGGAGCGTTGAAGGAAACTTCGCAAACCATGCCGGTAGATGTACCGAAGTTCAATCTTTCCATAGTCTCTAGTGATGTTGAAGTGTATGGAATTTTGCCAAACTCGTACAAGTTGCAACCACATGAGCTAGTCATTGCCCACTGGTGGGTATTGATTAACTGTCCAGAAGTTGAATACTGGAAAGACATCCATCTCAATCATCCCAACATTCAAGGTGCTCTCGAGTACCACAACAGTGAGTTCACAGATTATTTTGGCGGTTGGGTACGTAATTTAATTTTTCTCTACGGGTTTATGTTTATTGCATAATTATCCGTATTTACAGTTGAGATGGTTGGTTGCAGATGAACCATATTCAATCTGATGGTCACCCAAATTGGTCGCACGAACTAAGACTTCTAGCCATGAAGCCGATAGTCTCAAGAGTTTATCCGATGTGCAAGGTGAATGGCGTGCAATTTATATGCGAACAAAGAGACAGCAGAAAGAGAACACATAATTCTGGGGTCATGGCACATGGTGGGCGGAATGGAGTTGACTATTACGGTGTTCTTGATTCAGTGGTGGAACTCGTTTACGGTGAAGGCATGACAGTGCACCTCTTCAAGTGTAGATGGTTTGATACTAGGCCGCAGAGCATGAAGACCGATCAGTACGGAATATTATCGGTGAACACTGCTACAAGTTCTTACGAGGATGACCCCTTCGTTTTTGCCACATCGGTAAAACAAGTGTTTTATCTTGATGACCTTGCTAAGGGTGACGCGTGGAAAGTAGTCAACCTTGTGCACCTTCGAAACATTTATCGGGCGGCTACACTTGGAGAGGCCGAAGACGAGGAAGAAGATGTTGCGTATCAAGAGCCCAACGCAATAGGTATTCCTAACTCCTCTACCATTCGCCTTAATAATTTTAAAGCGGGTCGTTCGGTGCGAATTCGTGATGAAGAGCCAAGGCTTGTTGATGTTGACCCAAATCAAGAGTCAGACGAAGACTCTGGCGATGAGGAAATGCATATATTACCAGAAATTAATTCTGACACAGAAGAAGACTCATCGGATGATTCCGATTACGAGCCTTAGTTTTAAATATATGTGTCCGATTAATTTGTATAATTTTTCAAAGACTTTTTCCTTTATAGTTTACACATGTTGAATTCATATTTCAGTTATTTTATATGAATTTTGGTGATACATGATGAACAGGGTTTTTTTAATGTATGGTTTATGAATATCGTCTGTTTTTTTTCCCTGATTTTTTACTTTAGCCGACGAAATATACTATAATTCGTCGGCTAAGATGTTTTTTGCCGACGAAAAAAGCCTTATTCGTCGGCCATAGATGTTTTTTTATTTATTTTTATTACACACTTTAGCCGACGAAATAAACTGTGATTCGTCGGCTAACCTTTCTTAGCCGACGAAAAAAGCCTTAATTTCGTCGGCTAAACTTGTTTTTTTATTTTTTTAATTACTCACTTTAGCCGACGAAATACTCTGTAATTCGTCGGCTAATATGGTTTTTGCCGACGAATAACCTAATAATTCGTCGGCTATAGTTATTTTTTAATTTTTTAATTACATACTATAGCCGACGAATATGTTAGGGTATTCGTCGGCTAAACCCTAAAATATTTCTATTACCTACTATAGCCCTATGTTCGGTGGTTATTTTGAGTAAAATTTTTATACGACTTGTTGCGTGTCATCGGTTTAAAACTATTTTCAGTTGGAGGTCCGGCCAAAATACGTAATTTAGATGGTCGAACGACCTTTTCCGTGCGTTTAGGGGTTTGACTTACGAGATTGACCGTCCGGGTCGAGCTCTTATTCATTTCGGATCAAGTTGAATTTTTTCCCATACATGTATTTTATCATGATGGTCAGATCTGACGGCTGGATTTGTGTTTCTCAAGTTTGATCATCACGATCACAACATGTGTACTAATGTTGTATAACTCGTTTACCAAGTGTTATGTAAATGTTCCGTTTCAAAAACAAACTATACGTAGATCTTTCAAACGTAAAAAAGTCGTGAAATAAGACATGACTAGAATGGTGAAATACGTCTACGGTTGAAAAATCACGGTATTCCGGTCATGTCTCGGTGCCGATAGTTGCGGTCAATGCAATTTTCCATTCTTTCTCCCTATGGGTAGCCCCGGGTTCGGTGGTTATTTTGCGTAAAATTTTTATACGACTTGTTGCGTGTCATCGGTTTAAAACTATTTTCAGTTGGAGGTCCGGCCAAAATACGTAATTTAGACGGTCGAACGACCTTTTCCGTGCGTTTAGGGGTTTGACTTACGAGATTGACCGTCCGGATCGAGCTCTTATTCATTTCGGATCAAGTTGAATTTTTTCCCATACATGTATTTTATCATGATGGTCAGATCTGACGGCTGGATTTGTGTTTCTCAAGTTTGATCATCACGATCACAACATGTGTACTAATGTTGTATAACTCGTTTACCAAGTGTTATGTAAATGTTCCGTTTCAAAAACAAACTATACGTAGATCTTTCAAACGTAAAAAAGTCGTGAAATAAGACATGACTAGAATGGTGAAATACGTCTACGGTTGAAAAATCACGGTATTCCGGTCATGTCTCGGTGCCGATAGTTGCGGTCAATGCAATTTTCCATTCTTTCTCCCTATGGGTAGCCCCGGGTTCGGTGGTTATTTTGCGTAAAATTTTTATACGACTTGTTGCGTGTCATCGGTTTAAAACTATTTTCAGTTGGAGGTCCGGCCAAAATACGTAATTTAGACGGTCGAACGACCTTTTCCGTGCGTTTAGGGGTTTGACTTACGAGATTGACCGTCCGGATCGAGCTCTTATTCATTTCGGATCAAGTTGAATTTTTTCCCATACATGTATTTTATCATGATGGTCAGATCTGACGGCTGGATTTGTGTTTCTCAAGTTTGATCATCACGATCACAACATGCCAAATGTATAAAGGTTTACCCGACGAATTTCAAAGGTTAAGCCGACGAATTTCAAAAGTTTAGCCGACGAATTTCAAAGGTTTAGCCGACGAATTTCAAAGGTTTAGCCGACGAATTTCAAATGTTTAGCCGACGAATTTCAAAGGTTTAGCCGACGAATTTCAAAGGTTTAGCCGACGAATATATGTATAGCCGACGAAATTTTAATCTTTAGCCGACGAACAAATTATTTCGTCGGCTAAAGTCCTCGGGTATTAATTGCGAACCCTAGCCTCCTCCCTCATTTCTGCAGTTTTTCAACCCTAGCCTCCTCCCTCCCGGTCTCCTCCCTCCTCCCTCCCGGTCTCCTCCCTCCTCCCTCCCTCTCCCGTCGCCGCCTCCTCCCTCCTCCCTGCCTCCCGGTCTCCTCCCTCCCTCCTCTCTCTGTAAAGCTCTGCCGTTTCTCAACTCTCACCCGATTGCAGGTTTCATATTTCCTTCTACTTTGATTAATGTTTTGGGTTCATAACTTTATATTTGGTTCCCATATTAATTTAATTTTTGTTTATACATTGTTATACTAGATCTTAATTTGTTCATATAGATGAAATTGAACATAAGTGTGGATTTTGTGTTAATTTAGAGAATCGGGATGAAAACGCGAAGTTGAAGAAATGAATAAAACTTGTAATTTAATTTGTGTTAATTTAATTTGTGTTAATTTAATTATGTTAGTTTATGTGTTTATTTTTGAATATATGTGTTTATTTTTGAATATATGTGTTAATTTATTTTTGATTTCGAATTTAGTTTTACGATATGTTAGTTAATTTATGATGAGCATAATATATATAATATTGTTATGTAAGTAAAATATATATATATATATATATATATCTATATATATATATTGGTATGAAATTGAACATATAGAGAATCGGGATGAAAACGCGAAGTTGAAGAAATGAATAAAACTTGTAATTTAATTTGTGTTAATTTAATTTGTGTTAATTTATTTTTGATTTCGAATTTAGTTTTACGATATGTTAGTTAATTTATGATGAGCATAATATATATAATATTGTTATGTAAGTAAAATATATATATATTTTAAAAATAAGTATAATTTTAAAAATGTATAATTTAAAAATAATTATAATTTTAAAAATATATAATTTAAAAATATATATGTAATTTAAAAATATATTTGTAATTTAAAAATATATGTAATTTAAAAATATATATGTAATTTAAAAATATATATGTAATTTAAAAATATATTTTAAAAATAAGTATAATTTTAAAAATGTATAATTTTTTTTAAAACAATGACAAAATAATCTAAAGCCTTTGATTAATATTTTAAATAGGATGAGCAGCTTTTTTCGATCGAAGAAGAGTTCGAAGGGCCAAAGGTCCGAATCGTCTGAGGTAACCACTAGCAACCCTCAAACGACGTTTCAGGGCCACATGACAGCCAGACGTGCGAGCCTTTTGGAGACGGCGCCGGAGGTGCCCCTTTCATCGAGGCAGGCGGCCGTCCCTCGTTCCCCGAGGCCCTTGACGGAGGTGTCTGCACCTCGTATGCCCGAGATACACCGGGCGCCCACTCCGGGTCCTACTTCTTCGGATAGTGGGTCATCTGGGGTACAGATGCCACCGCCTCATTTGTTCCTTCCGCGGATGATACCGGCGATACCTGTAGTCGATGGCTCAGGGACGCCGATTTATCCATTGCCCCCGCCAGTGGCTCCATCAGCGGCGTACCGGTTCCTGCCTTTTGATACGCCTCTTATTTCTGCGAGGGTATCATCATCGGCGACAGAACCAGAATCCGTCGCGAGCTCCTCAGGTAATCAGTGATGCATGATTACTTTTAAAGGGTCATATATATTTTAATAATCAATTTGGCCGAATCATGTCATAGGCACAAAGAAGAAGAGAGGCCCCGTCACAGGGAAAGCTCTCGAGAAGATGGTGAGTACCATGGGGAGGATCCCCATCGATACTGACGGGGATGGCCACGCAGTATCGGGCGGGAAGTCGAGGATGTACTCCGGTCGCGTGGGTGCTCTCATTAGGGATAGAGTCCCTATGTTGTGGTCCGACTGGGGCGAGGTCCCGCAGGAGGTTAAGGACATGGTCCACAACGCGATGTCGGTGAGTTTACAAAATAATATTATGTATTAAATTGTTGATTTCTCGAAAAGCTAAACTAATAATAATCGGTTAAATGCAGGTGTGGTTTGAGGTTCCCGAGCACCTGAGGGACAACTGGGCCGACGTTGTGCATGGGGGAAGGTACGTTGGGAAGTTAATGAAAAACAATTTTGTATGTGATATTAATAATATTTCTAATATTTTTGTTGTATCTGTAGGTACAAGGAGTGGAAGAACGAGCTGCGGACCCATTGGACTAAGCACGGGAACGCACGTTCTGGTACCCCTACTGAGTTCCAGTACAGGGAGTACGAGTGGCGTTGGCTTCTGACATCAGAATTCAACAACCCTCGTAAACAGGTATTTAAATAAATTAGTTAGTTAATTTAAAAATAAGTACGTGCGTTTTAAAATATTCTACTAATAGTTTACTTTTTTCTTTGAAGGCGGTTTCCCGGGTGAACGCTCAGAACCGGCAACGCAACACAAGGAACCATCATGCCGGTTCTAGACCGTTCGGTGTCTTCATGGACGAGGCGGCCAAGGAACATCCAGAAGTCAACCCCTACGTCTATACGTACGAGAAGGCATATCCTGACTCCCAGGAGGATATTGTAAGTCACTTTACGTTTTTAAATTTTTCAATTTATGTAAAAAATTTAATTAATAATTTTTTTCCTATCCATATAGGCGAGGGTGAGGGAGGCTAGTGACGAGGTCCTGAGTACCTTAGTGAGGGAGGCATGGCCGGACACGCAGGATTCCGAGATGTCCGAAGCCATGTCCCGGATCGACAATTCGGATCCGACGATTGGGGCGAGGATCATGGGCAGAGCCTTCCCACCGAGAGAAAACAACTTCTACTGCCGAGGTCTAGGAAAGAGAGGCGAGGGGGTCCTGAAGACCACTCCAGGATTTCAACGAAAGGCAACCTCGACGAGTAGCTGCACCACGTCCACGATCAACAGGACGACTCAGCTAGAGTCGGAAGTTCAGAGACTACGAGAACAGCAAGCTGCTCAAGCTGCTCAGGCAGCCTCGCTGGCAGCCTATATTGCCTCGCTGACAGCCTTTAATGCCGCGCAGGCAGCCTATGTTGCCGAGTTACATGCCATCCAGCAGGCCCAGCAGCAGCAGATGATCCAGTACATGCAGTACTTTACAGCTGCCCAGATTCAGGGACTTCCGCCTCCGCCCATGCCTCCGCCCATGCCGCTACCCCAGCCGCCGCAACCTCCGCAGCAGCCCCCAGAAGATGACTTTAATTTAGACGATATAGACTTTACGTAGTTGATATATACTTTTATGTAAATTGATACTTTTATGTAGTTCATATATTCTTTTATGTGTTTGTTGTTGGTTATATGAAATTGTTAAATATGTCTTTTGCAGCTTGCATGGAATGGTAATTCAGAAATTTCGGGGTTTTTTTTTTTACTGGAATGCACTTATAGCCGACAAAAAAAGCCATAATTCGTCGGCTAAAGTTTAAAAAAAAAAAAAAAAAAGTTTAGCCGACGAAAGAAGCTTTAATTCGTCGGCTAAATGCCTCTAAAGCCGACGAAAAACACAATATTTCGTCGGCCATAGATGTTTTATATTTTTTTATTACAAACTTTAGCCGACGAATATTTTAAATTATTCGTCGGCTAAAGTTTGGAAGATAACCGACGACACTTTGTGTCGTCGGCTAAGGTATGGACTATAGCCGACGAATAATGTCGTCGGCTATAGTTCATACTTTAGCAGACGAAATAATGTCGTCGGCTATAGTATGACTATAGCCGACGAAATAATGTGGTCGGCTAAAGGTTGGACTATAGCAGACGATATTATTTCGTCGGCTATAGTATGACTATAGCCGACGAAATTTTTTGTGTCGTCGGCTAAAGTCATTACAGACGACCCTTTCCCGACGACACTATAGCCGACGAACCTTCGTCGGCTAAGGTTGTAGCCGACGAATTTTTTTAACAGGCCGACGAAAATTTTTCGTCGGCTAAAATGCCTGTTCTGGTAGTGTTTGGATACTTTTCTATCAGATGCAAGAGAAAGAAATATGATTGTAGTATGTAAAAGCTAATTAAAACTTACTTTCTCATTCTCTAGAATAACTTATAAATTTTACCCCGTTACCAATTTGATAATTTTTTTTTGAGAAGAATAATAAAAGTTACCTGGTGCACGTAGTAGGTTTCAATTTGATAAACGTGCGTCTATTGCTATGTTACACCGATACTCCACCCTATGGAGTGTCGGAGTGTCCGACACTCCCGATACACCGATACCGATACGATACACCAAAATGTGTGTCCGATACGCCACATGGCGTGTCAAAAAAAGTTGACTTTTTGGACACGTTGACTGACACGCCACGTCAGCCTGAGACACGCCATGTCAGCGTGTTGAACGAAAAAAAAACAGAACTAATACCTAATCGAAGAGGAAGCCGACTAACATAGAAGAGGAACAACAAAAAACTGAAAAAGGAAGTCGAGGGGAGGGTGTTCCAGATGCGACACAGCTAGTACGAGTCGATCTAGAATTGGCCGTCCATTCTTGGGCGGTGAGCTGGAGCGGGTGAGTGTTGGCACAAGTCAATCTAGTACGAGTCAATCGACAAGAATCTGCCAAAGCTAGTACGAGTCCTTGAGTGAGTCCTTGAGTCAGTTGGAGCGGGTGAGTGCTGGCACAAGCACGGCACATTTTTGGAGCACCTCATCGACATGTACCGCATCCTCAACCTCGCCATCTTCGACCCTTCCACCGGCGTCGCCTTTCTCTGTTAGTTTTCTCGGGCAGAGAGAGATCAGCATCGCCTTTCTCTGTCACAGCTACTCTTCCTCCGCCGACATCGCCTCCGCCTACAGCCGCCGGCCGCCTAAACCCTCTCTTTGGTTGTAAGGTCAGTCTTAATCTCACCTTTGAAGTCTTTGGTGATTGCAGGAGATGTTTGCAAAATTAAGTTGTTTTGAAGTCTTAATCTCAGAGAATTGCTACTGCCCAAAGTTGATGGATTGCTTCTTTTTAGCTTTTATGTTGTTAATTATGAACTTGAATCATTTTATCTATCAAGGATAAATGATGATGCCAATGCATGCGTGCCTTGCTCTTATGTATTTTGAATACCTCAATTATGGGGTTTTAGGCGGTTGGTGTTGTTATGGGGTTAGGAATGTTGTTTTTTCATTCAGTTTAATGAATGTGTTGAATTAGATATGACTATTTGTTAATCATCCTTTAGATTAAATATTGACTCTCTTTTATGTTATTTGTTACAGACTTACAGTTATGCAATTGTTTAAATTTAGAACATTATTTCAGCAATGTGATGAATTTATTCATATTTGAGCATTTTTTTATTAATTAGAAATATATAAATAAATAATTATATTTGCCGTGTCCGAGCCGTGTCGAAAATGCAGTTTTTAAGTTTTGTCGTGTCGCCGTGTCGGTACGTATCGTGTCGCCGTATCCGTGTCCGTGTCCGTGTCCGTGCAACATAGGTCTATTGTCATCCCACATGCTACTTTGCTAACCTTACATGTGGTTGGTTTATTAAAATTAAGACAAAAAAAACCTGAAAATTATAAAAATAGACAATAAGTTGTTAAAAATTATAAATTCTTTTTTTAAATTTTTTGTTTTGGATCAACACATACGTACTTCATAAACCCTAACCTAAGTTTATTGATCCTCTTCGGTCGTTTTATGTCTGAAGACGCTAGCATTCAACCTGAAGATGAGGTGAACTGTTTGTATTTTTTTCCTTCTCTTTTTTTCTTTGTTGACGTTTTTGTCTATCCATTTACTCATTATTTTTCATGTCAATTTTGTTTGTAAATTCTCATAACAATTGTACCGTATTTATAAATAATGCATAGATTAGTTCTAAAAACTCAAAATTATGAAATAATGGAGAAGAGAATGTAGGTAGAACAAAGTATAATTGAGAAATGTGTATTTTAGATATTGTAAATAGGCGAACAAAATATTAATTGAAAAAAGGCGTATTTTAGGTATTGTAAAAATATATAAATGAGCTATGAAGAGAATCCGAGTGAACATAATGGTTTGTAGGGTGACAATAGACACACCATTTGATAAACAGTTTGATACATGGGATTGATACACATATCTCTTTTATATATGTTTGTGTGCGAAAATTCTTTTTTGCACCGAGATAAAAGTGAACCGAGTAACTAATATGTAATATTTTGATTTGATAATCTATGTCGCACTATATGCATATAGTTGTATTCATTCTGGTTGGAGCACAAGTGGTTGCCATGCCATCATCTCCACGAGTCGTCAAACCGACTGGTATTGAAATCTACCACCTAAAAAATTCTTTCTTCCCTTTGGATTCCCATCACTGCAAAACTTGCTGGCTTTACATAGATCGATCATCTAGCTAGCTTTCGTGCTACTGAGTCAAACTGGTTGCTTGAACCCTGAACCTAAATCTAAACCTAAATCTAAACCCTAAACCCTATACCCTAAACCCGGATACAGCTAGCTAGCCAGCGCAAACGGTTACTAACTAGCCGGTTTTACTTTACGAGGTAAGGTGACTTCTTGAAACCACCGATTGACACCAACAACTACTGGTTAATAGAAACCATCGATTCCATCGAATCAACATCACTTCCAAGCCCTATCCCTCTTGCTATATTATAATCCATCTAAACCCTAAACCCCTAAACCCGGATACAGCTAGCTAGCCAGCGCAAACGGTTACTAACTAGCCGGTTTTACTTTACGAGGTAAGGTGACTTCTTGAAACCACCGATTGACACCAACAACTACTGGTTAATAGAAACCATCGATTCCATCGAATCAACATCACTTCCAAGCCCTATCCCTCTTGCTATATTATAATCCTACTCCTTCCAGCTCTCTCTTCTTTTCATGTTTGATACTTGAGAGGCATCAATTCTCTCATGCTTTGTATGATACACACAGAGGCAAAATATCACATGCAACCCTAACGGAATTCTTTTCTCTCAGCTGGCTGGAAAGCTCACAGAGATGGCGGCATTCGAATCAACAAAGAAAACAAAGAAAAATATATATTCAAGTTCTTAGATTAATTACTATTTCTTTGTTTTATAAAACTTTCTGGCAGTGTTTTTGTCCTCTAACAGGATCCACAGTAATGATTTGTCCCTGTTGAGTGTCTGAGATTCTGATCAAAACCCTACTACAGTGCCCAACAAAACTAAAGCCATGCCTCGAATTAAAGTGTCGTTGCTCGATAATTTAATTTCTTCAACAAACAAAAAGCACACCTCTTTAATCATTTTCTTTCTGGTATGGCTTTCAGATAAGGAATAGGGCTTTGCTATGGAGTCAGGGAAAGGCAGATAAAGTGAGAAAAACCATTAAAGCCGAGTGAGGAAAATATCGATACAGAAGGGACCAAGGGAGCAGTTGGATCAAATCTCCAGCCAGAAAATGGAGCAATACTTACAATAATGAAACTCAGATGAGCAAGTTTGTAAGAATATCTCTAACAGCTTCCCATTTTCTTGAACTTCTCAATTTTAGGAAATATAAAGCTATTTTTAGGTCCAACAGTTTCCCCATCTTCGGGCCCGGACATGAGATTTTGAGGCATGAGTCGAACTCTTAGAGTTGGGCCCCTAATTTTATATATATATATAAAATAACATATAACATCTAAAAATATATAAGATTTTTATGCAAAATACTTATTATGCAAATAGGATTCCAAAACCTTGATGGTTTAGTAATCTTAATTGTATTATAAATCATATCTATATAACAAATATCTTACCTAATCGTGTTTGGCTGTTTCTATTTAATATTTTAACTTTTTTATGGGTACAAATTTAAAGTAGTAATTGATGGTTTGGATCTCTCATCACGTGTAATTGTCTTTGATTTAAGATAGTTGTCTTTAATTCATGTTAGATTGCACAGCTAAAAAGCTATTGAAAACAAAAATCTGGACAACTATAAATTTTTGTTTTGGGCCCCTTAGATTTTTGGGCCCTAAGTCCAAAGCCTCTTATGCCTCTATTCAAATCCGGGCCTGCCCATCTCATTCCCCAAAATGAGGATAGAGAAGAAAAAGAAGTCTTCATTCCCCAAATTTGCAGCAAAATTTTTCTTCCTTAAAATTTAATTCTTTACGTGCTCCAACGAATTCAAGACAACAATAAAATATTTTATTAGGTATTTTATTGTTACACTACCAGAAAACGGCTCTTGGGCGACGAAAAAAAATCGTCGCCCTGATAAAAAATTTCGTCGCCTAAGTACTTGGGCGACGACATGTCGTCGCCCAAGAGGTCGTCGCCAGAAGTGTGTCGGTCAAGAACTTGGCCGATGAAAACTCTGTACATCGTCGCCTAAGAGTATATCTTAGGCGACGACACGAATATCGTCGCCTGACAACTTTCTCGTCGCCCAAAAATATTCGTCGCCTAAGATTTAACACCTTCGCCGACGAAAAATTATTTCGTCGCTTAAGATCTTATAACCTTGGGCGACGAAACTAAATATTTCGTCGCCTAAGATCACTACATCTTAGGCGACGATAATTTTTTTTCGTCGTCTTATATGATAAGTCCTTGACCGACGATTTGGAAATTTCGTCGCATAAGATATATTTAAATTTTTTTAAAAAATATTTAAATAATTTTTTAAATATACAAATAATGTTTTTTTAATTTTTGCTGGAATTTTTTTTCGACATTTCTTTAAATTTTTGTAATACTAAAATTTAATTAAAAATAACACAAATTTATAAATAATTTATTACATAAATTCATGTTGTAATAAATTACAAAAATTCAAGTTTAACGGTATCGTCGGAGGAAGGAAGAGGTCGGACGGCACCGTAGGGACCCCGAATGACCCGCCATCACCGTCGGTCGGGGACGACTGTGTGGGGGCGGTGATAGATCGCGACCGTGGAAGTATCTGTAAATTTCACACCCCTGCCAAGCAGCCGCAGCAAGACCTTGTTAGGAATACTCCAATTCTGTCGAAGTGCTTTAAGCTCTGACGAGGTCATACTCTCGCCAGGAGGTTCCCAAAACGAATCACCCTCCTCTTGAGATCTCGCCATGCTAAAATCATCTACCTCCTGCAATAGAGGGTCAGGCGAGGACACGGGAGACCCAACATCCATAACAAGAATGCCTTCCCCTAAATCAACAGCAATTTCTACCATAAGCTTATCCAACTCCTCCCACATGTGCAAGGTGTCCGAATCAAGCGAAGTAGAGATAGCCACAATCTCTTCGCTGGACACCCACACCGAATATGTCATACCCTACATCCTCACGAGTTAGACACCCGCTACCTTAACCTTAACCAACCCGATAGCAAACCAACAAATCCCTTACTCTAGAATTCCTACCAACATCGCAAACATGCGAACAATCCCAACCGACTCCAGATAAACAAAAATAAAACCCACAAACAAAATAAAAAACAGATAAGTTCACGCTTTGAAACACAGGATTTACGTAATGGCAGTGAAGCTCGTTGCAAACAGCCGAGTGCTCGCACCCAATCGATCAAGGATGAAATTGGACGTTTCCCAGACTATATTTCACAGCTTAACCAAACCCCTATGCAGAAAATCACAAATCGCTCCATCAGCCCTAAACTCCTCGATTTTGAAACGCAAACTCCCTCCTCCAGTTTCCCCAGGTCTATTTATAGACATCCCACCTAGACCCTTCCAATCTATACGGTCAGGGCACAGCCACGTCGACCATGATCGTACGTGCATGTACGACACCCCCACGCCCCTGCACACGCGTGTTAAATACGTGCACGTCTTAAAAAAAGGAAAAAAAGAAAAGCGCAAAAGCGCGAACCGTTATGCCACTAGCGCGAATCGTTCCGCCCGCTAGCGCGAACCGTTCCGCTCGCTAGCACGAAATGTTCCGCCCGCTAGCGCGAACAGTTCCGCTCGCTAGCGCAAACTGTTACATCACCAACGCGAACTGTTACGTCATCAGCGTGAACCGTTACGTCACCAGCGCGAATTGTTACGTCACCATGGCAAACTGTTACGCCACCAGCGTGAACCGTTCCGTCTCTAACGCAAACTGTTACGCCATCAACGCAGACCGTTACGCCCACTAACGAGGACCGTTATGCCTACCAGCGCGGACCGTTATGCCGAGCGAACCGTTGCGCCACCACCACAAATTGTTACGACCTTAACACTCAGCTTGAATGACCACGTGTCCCTCATAAACTGTCCATTTATGACACACGTGCGGCATGGTTAGATGGTTCGCTTCAGATTCTTGAAACTTTCCCCCGTCACCTCGCGACCCTCACGTGGGTACTTAGGAACTTGACATCATGCCTCCAGCACCCAAGTTAAACATATTCTCGGCATCTAGGGAATAACTCCTCACCCAAGAGCTCTCTCGGACTAGGGACTTGTTAGTGCATAACCAAAATGTTTGGTCATGCTGAGAATATGACACTACCACCGATCGCTGGAGAGCATTCCGGGCAAGGCAGCACCGGCGAGCCCTTCACGGGCATTTAAAGAGTGAGAGTCCGGGAGCAATCACTACCAGAAAAGGCACTTTAGCCGACGAAAGATTTTCGTCGGCCTGTTAAAAAAATTCGTCGGCTAAGACCTTAGCCGACGATCCTTCGTCAGCTATAGTGTCGTCGGGAAAAGGCCGTCTGTGATGACTTTAGCCGACGAGCTTTTTTTTTTCGTCGGCTATAGTCCTACTTTAGCCGACGAAAAAAATGTCGTCCGACGAAAAAAATCTCGTCGGCTTTAGTCCCAGACTTTAGCCGACGACATTTTTGTCGGCTAAAGTGCGTAATAAATAATAAAAAATAACTATAGCCGACGAAATATAAAATATTTCGTCGGCTAAACCTTGCAAAAAATTTAAAAAATAACTATAGCCGACGAAATATAAAATATTTCGTCGGCTAAACCTTATAAAAAAATTAAAAATAACTATAGCCGACGAAATATTAGGTTATTCGTCGGCTAAACCTTATAAAAAAATTAAAAAAATAACAATAGCCGACGAAATATTAGGTTATTCGTCGGCTAAACCTTATTAAAAAAATTAAAAAACAACTATAGCCGACGAAATATTAGGTTATTCGTCGGCTAAACCTTATAAAAAAAATTAAAAAAATAACTATAGCCGACGAAATATTAGGTTATTCGTCGGCTTAACCTTATTAAAAAAATTAAAAAATAACTATAGCCGACGAATATAGTGTTTGAATATCGTCGGCTAAAGTTGCTGGGTTTTGAAAAAAAAACTGCAGAAACTTTCGGCTAAACTTTCGGCCACCCAAATGCAAATGAGATCCCCTCCCCTCGTGTCGCCTGCTTATCGTCCTCGTCGGTTCTCATGCTTTCAAGGTGAAGCTAGCGTCGTGGCTGGTAAAGATGGTGCTGCACCTCGTCGGCGTCAGTTCTTTTCCGATTTGGGAGTGAGAATTCGCATCTAGGATCCTGGCTCTGTTTCTTCTCATGTTGGAGAGGATCTGGGCTTCGTCGCTCAAGGTGGAGGTCAGGTGGCGCTTTGTTTGGAGACCGGTGTTGGCGGTTGGTTTGCAAGGATGGCAGAACAGTGCTCAGGCTAGAGTGGCGATGGCGATAGGTGGTTGGTGATGGGTGTCCAGGAGGAGAGGCGGGAGTCGGGGTCGTCGAGGGAGGACTTGAGGGAGAGGAGGGCGCGTGGGGGTGGAGAGTAGACGGTGGGGTGAGGAGAGAGAGTGGCGGAGGTGGAGGAGGAGAAGGAGGAGGAAGAGGAGGAGGGGCCGCATTAGTGTTGGGTTTATTTGAGGTGGTTGTGTGGAGGAGGAGGATATTTCAGTTACCCTACTCTGCAGCTATATAAAGAACTTTAGCCGACGAAATTATTTATTTTCGTCTGCTAAACTCTTTGGTTGACCGCTAAAAAATTTTGGTTGAAAATTTTGAAAATTTTTCGACCTTAGCCGACGATTTTTCATATATTTTCGTCGGCTAAAGTCCTTTGAAAATTTTTGTTTCCCGCCAAAAATTTTGGTTGAAAATTTCGAAAATCTTTCGACTTTAGCCGACGACTTTCAATATATTTTCGTCGGCTAAAGTCCTTTGAAAATTTTGATTTCCCGCCAAAAAATTTTGGTTGAAAATTTCGAAAATTTTTCGACTTTAGCCGACGACTTTTCATATATTGTCGTCGGCTAAAGTCCTTTGAAAATTTCGTCGGCTAAAGATACCAATTTCGTCGGCTAAAACTTGTAAATTCGTCGGCTCAACCTTTTAAACTCGTCGGCTAAACTTTATAAATTCGTCGGCTAAACCTTTGAAATTCGTCGGCTTAATGTATTTTTATACATTTGGCATGTTATGATTGTGATGATTAAACTTGAGAAACAGAAATCCAACCGTCAGATCTGACCATTATGATAAAATACATGTATGGGAAAAAATTCAACTTGATCCGAAAAGAATAAGGGCTCGATCCGGACGGTCAATCTCGTAAGTCAAACCCTTAAACGCACTGAAAAGGTTGTTCGACTGTCTAAATTACGTATTTTGGCCGGACCTCCAACTGAAAATAGTTTTAAACCGATGACACGCAACAATTCGTATAAAAATTTTACGCAAAATAACCACCGAATATAGGGCTACTCATAGGGGGAAAAAATGAAAAATTGCATTGACCGCAACTATCGGCACTGAATATTTATCGGAATAGTGTGATTTTTCAACCGTGGATGTATTTCAACATTCTCATCATATCTTATTTCATGACTTTTTAGCGTTTAAAGGTTTTACGTATAGTTTGTTTTTGAAACGGAACATTTACATAACACTTGGTAAACAAGTTATACAACATTAGTATGCATGTTGTGATTGTGATGATCAAATTTGAGAAACAGAAATCCGACCGTCAGATCTGACCATCATGATAAAATACATGTATGGGAAAAAATTCAACTTGATCAGAAAAGAATAAGGGCTCGATCCGGACGGTCAATCTCGTAAGTCAAACCCCTAAACGCACGGAAAAGGTCGTTCGACTATCTAAATTACGTATTTTGGCCGGACCTCCAACTGAAAATAGTTTTAAACCGATGACACGCAACAAGTCGTATAAAAATTTTACGCAAAATAACCACCGAATAGAGAGCTATAGTAGGCAATAGAAAATTTTTAAGGTTTAGCCGACGAATACCCTAACGTATTCGTCGGCTATAGTATGTAATTAAAAAATAAAAAAATAACTATAGCCGACGAAATATTAGGTTATTCGTCGGCAAAAACAATCTTAGCCGACGAATTACAGTATATTTCGTCGGCTATAGTTATTTTTTAAAACTTTTTTTATAAGGTTTAGCCGACGAAATATAGTAAATTTCGTCGGCTATAGGTATTTTTTAATTATTTAACCTAAACACTTTAGCCGACGAATATCTTAATTGTTTCGTCGGCTAAAGTCTGGGAAAAAAACCGACGACATGTTTTTCGTCGGGTAACTGTGAGACTATAGCCGACGAAGCAAATTTCGTCGGTTAAAGAATGTTTAATGTCGTCGGCTAAAGTCAGAGACTTTAGCCGACGAAAATAAATTATTTAGCCGACGAAATTAAAATTTCGTCGGCTAAAGTTGACTATAGCCGACGAAAATATAATTTAGCCGACGAAGGAAAGTTTCGTTGGGTAAAGTCTACTTTAGCCGACGAAAAATTGATTCGTCGGCCTGGTTTTTTTTTTTCGTCGGCTAAAGCCTTTCTTCTGGTAGTGAATCCACCTACCAGACTCACTCTCCGACGGCAAAACACCCTTAAAAGGGGAGATGTCGCGGAGGACCACAAACAGTCTCACATCAGGGACTGAGGCCACAACGCCCAAAACTGGCCTATAAAACAGGCACAACCTTCCAAAAGAGATAAGTCAACAAACTCCTTCCACACTCACGTGCTCCGCAAGTAGCGACTGAACGCTAACTTAAGCATCAGAGAGTCGAAGACTAGGCCACTCCAGTCTCGACTCTTAACAGATTGCTACTTGTGTAGGTGCAAGATCCAGACTCAATGATTCGACCTCCCGATTCCTGACTCCGGGACAGGTAGAAACACCTAGCATTCCCTAATCCACGACTTTTTCTTGTGTTTTTCAATAGAGATGTACACCATTTGCGTCTCTGGGCATAAAATTGGATTACAAGTGTTTTTGCTTAGGGTAGTGGGTAGTGCAAGGGTATTTTATTTGCTTACTTGCTTTCTAGTTTTTGTGTCCTCATTTTTGGACTCCGTCTCTGTAGTTTTGTTGTCCGTCGCTCTGGACCTAGTTTTTTTACAGTTCTTTTAAGATTTGTAGCAATGCATATTTGAGCATCGATTGTAAGGGTTGTTTCCGAACACCCTATGCCTGACCTTGTACGGTTGTATGAGTTTTATCGATTAAATCTATCAATTCAGTCTTAAAACAAAAGTGCAGCTTTTCCTCAATTCTACTAAATAGTTTGGATTGCTGAGTAAACAGAAGCTCACTATTTGCCATTTGTTCATGTCCAAAACGTTTGAAGCAATGGCATGACCAATTAATGGTCTGTTTGGCAGACAGGCACGGGTAAAAGAAATTTCATCTTTTAGAATCCAATTGCTTGTAGATTTCTTGTCCTTCCACAGTATCTGATAATTTTGGGATGGTGAAGTTTCATTGACTGGGATAGTACCAATAATTGGCATCTCACGCATGCCTATGCCAGCATCAACTGTTCATCTTCCCAAAAAGAAGAAACCTGTTCATGTGGATCAACCAAACAGATATGATTGAATGTAAAACAAAAGTGCTACATGAAACGAACAAATTTTTCTCTACAGACCTGTTCAAAGTTACAGATGTTTCATAAATTGTTGTTAAGTACGCCCGATCACAAATACTGTATCTGTAGTTCAACCTATCTAATACGTAAAATGTTCTCAGTACACTAGAACTATAACCTCAGACACAATTGTGAAAGTTGGTTGATGAGGCAGACCACACGATTTGGCTAACACATTGATGTTCGAAATTCAACAATACATCGATGCCCAAATGCGTAAACAACGGAATCGTGTTTGTGATCGAGGTGATTAACATTAACTTAGCATTCGACGAACTTCTACGTTCACAAATGCTGTATGTGGTCCCAAAATGTGATTTGCCTTGGTGCAGTTCGGAGACTAATAATGTGGTAGCGATGTTAGCTCTCACACGAACCACAAAACTACCTATACTCATCTATGAATACTGTTGAGCCCGAGGGCATACAGGTACGTACTACTCATCTACCTCTGCATTTAGTTATGTGAATGAATTTGTTGATTGGATGTGTTATTCTAGAAAATCTGTACTGGGAAGCAGGCTAGGGGAAAAGCTGCAGTAGCAGATTTGACCATTTTGGGAGAAGAGAGGAAGGAGCTAGGGCTAAAGCTAGCCTCAGGGGCATCACAGATGTATCCAACCAGGTCTCCTCAGAGAAAACCAGACCAGGCCCTCTGGAGAGAGACGACGACTGACTTGATTTGTAATCTTTTGTTTTTATGTGCCCTCCTTTTGTTTTTGCTGTCATTTTCTTTCTGATTTTTCACGTGGATCTTTCACCTCCGTAAAAATAACGATAATAAATTATTAATAATACACACATCGATCAGTAGCTCTCTTTCATATATATATATAGTTTGTTATATAATGCATGATAATGATGCTACAATTTCAATAGCTGAGAAACAATTTCCATGCCACAAACTCGTATTAGCTTGAGTATGGATTTTCTACACTGTTATTTTCTATACTATTCAATTACATCTTTGCAAAACAATACACACACACACGTATACATGAAACAGACTCTAGTTTATTACTTTCATCTGTGTAAAATACATGATCTCACTCTTTCCGGATGTAATATAAAGTTTATAGAATAGACCATGTTCAGGTGAATCAAATATAGTTTTGGGAAATGAATAAAGTTTTGCACACATTTAGATTATCATGTTGAAAAGAAACTAAGAGAAAGAAACATTATGAGTTTGAGAACTTACTCGGCTTTGTAACTTTTTCTGCCAGGGATGGCCGGATCCATGATGACACATGTGTGGTCACTAATTGACGCAACATGAACTTTTGCAAGTTGAAAGTAGAATACGTTAATTGTAATTGATCGTCATCGAATATTAGTTAAGTGTTTTGTACAACATTTACGTTCAAATTCATTGAGCCTAAGACTTGTGAAGACAACGAGTGCTGGTGGAGTTGAATTCACCACAGTGCCCAAATCAAATGATCTTGCAATATGTGCCCAAAAATTTATCCTGAGTTTTTCTTTCCTAAAAATATAATGTAGGGATTAAGATGTTATTATCATACACTATGCCATTTCTTGCATCAGGCGACACAACTGTAGTGTTGCCTGATAAAAATCGTAAGTGTCACCTTCTAACATGTCGTTAATAAGGTTCTCCGACGACACAAATGTTGTGTCGCCTATAAGAACCTCAGGCGACATAAGACTTTTTTCAATTTGTGTCACCTAAATTGAGATAAGACGACACGGTATATATGTTGCCTAATAGTTTAAACAACGACATGGTAGAATGCGACGTATTTTTTTTTGCCGTGAGGCGACAAAGTTCTTTGTGTCACCTTATAACTGCGAGTGAGAGAGAAATACGCCTTACACCAACATATAAGTGTAGGTTAATTTGTTTAAAGATGACATTTAAACATCATATGAAAATGTTACAGACAACATATACTTAATGAATTAGAATTTAAATTTTCCACGCTATATTTATGTGTCGTTGGATGAACTCACACAACATACTATTGATTTTGTTTCTGGTCTAGACGTTGTACGATGACACATATGCATTGGGTGAATGATCTTCAGGCAACATATATTTTTTTCTTTTTTCATTTCATCTCATTATGACCATAGGTATATGTTGTCTGATATGGTTTAAGCTTTCATTACGTGATAACTTTTCGGCTTTCGACATTTTCAGGCGAAATTTGTCTATTGTATGAATGAGCTTAAGCTACGTATAAGTGATGCCTTCTTTTGATTTAAACTTTCCACTTACGTTGCCAGTTGCATGTTCTTTATGGCCTTATATTTCTAGTATCTTAACTTAGTAAAAACAATAGATATTTGTTATATTTGTGTTACTGATTGTTGTTTTACGCCCACACATTTCTGATATCTTAACTTAGTAAAAATAATAGATATTGTTATGTTTGTATCCATCATCTGTAGCTGAAATCACACATATTAGTAGTCATGGCTTGTTTGAAACCACACAATTGCTAGCTATATTGAAACATCCTGATAATTTAGGTTTAAAAACACAATTCATAAATAAAATAAGCATTCAACATCCAAATTGATAACATAGACTTTCAATCCACCATATATAAACCGTACACAAACCTAGCTAGGCCATTAGAGGTTAACAAAAGCATCATCATTATGTTCAACAGTGCCTCATATATATGCAGTCCAGTATGATAACACACCAAAAAGAACTACATATTAATCAGGGCAAACATACAGCACACATCAAAATATGATTGCAAATCAAATGCTGCTGTCATAAATGTATGGGGGTAAGTTGATGGATGCTTTGTGTGTGTATATATATATATATATATCTAAAACTACTAAATGAAACCATACACTAGCTTGCTATTTATTTGTAAACTTAAGAACATACTTTGCGCACTCTTGTCGAACAACATCAACATTCTCCACGGTGCAATATGCATCTTCCATTGTCAACCACTGCAAAGACGATGAAAAACAAACTGATTGAGTTAACCCAAATAGATTAAACAAAAAGAAACAAAACAATAGAGATGACAGATTAAAGCCAACTTCAAAACAATGACATGTTCAGAATATAAAGCTATGGATAAGGCGAAGTAGCTACAAATAAACTCAAGCCCAATCTTCAAATTCATCCAACTTGAATCGATTACTCGACATAACGGATAAGCCTAAAATTTACAACTAGCAGCTGAAAAGGTCTGATATAAAATCAGGGTCATACCCTAATCCAAAATGTCAAGTCTTGTTTAATGATCACACCTCAAATGACTTTAACACGCTGTTCAAATCATTCCCTGAGAACAGGCGATACTATGCAGCAGGGGTGCCTGGTTCTTTCTATAGTCGAATATTTCCTAGTGCTTCCATCCACTTAGTTCACTCTTCCTATGCCATTCATTAGCTTTCTAGAGTACCGAAAGAGGTGTCCGACAGATTGATATGAACATTCTTGGAACATGAAATTCGTTGATCTTATCAATAGAAGTGCCGTGCAAGCTGGAATTGAGAGTAATTATGAACAGAAAAGACAAACAATTTGTATTTCACAGCATCATCACCATGACGTTCTCTATTGTCTTCCGGTTCTTAAATTAACTTAGGATGACAGATAATAGCCCAATTAAAAACTCATAAGTCAAGCTTGCATAAGTAAATTGTATTTGAACTCTCAGTCTAAATAATTAGTTCAATCATGAAAATATAGTAGACAACTGATAAGATACACCCACCAAAACAATAACACTTGTTCATGTTCAACCAGGACAACCAAACTACCATTATAGTCAACCCAAATGCAAATGACTCCATCTGCTAACTATCAATGTCAATACTTCCAAGACAACAACAACCATACCAAACTTTCCAAAATTTCAAACAGAACTCAATTTTCAAGAACTCTTATACAGAACTCAACTCACCCTTTTATCAAACGAAAGCCGGGAAACAAGCTCCATTAGTGAAGAAAACTGTGAGCCATTAGCTTCTTTCTTTTTTCACCACAAATCACCATATTTTGTTGTCACAAGAATCATCAATTACCAACCCAATACAATTAACTCACAACACAGAGGATCTAAATGCCTAAAGCTTACGTTGAATCCATTTACAAATTAAGAAATTGACATAATTGGAAAAACCCCAATCGAAATTAATTGATTTCGATTTCGATAGAACTTACGAAAAGCAACCCAATCAATTTTCCAAAAAACGTCCGTTAATACGGCGAGTAAAGAAGATTAACCCCATCTAGAAAACCGAAAATGAATATCTAACCTGTCAACACCGCGAGATAAGAGAGAGTAAAGATGTGTCGATCGTTGGGAGTTGAACATAAGAGAAAGTAGGAAGAGAGAGAGAAGAGCTGTGACTTGGTTGGTTAAGGTGTTCAACTGACAACTTTGAGATCATGAGTTCAAACCTCACGATATATGTAGGGTATGTGAGTTATTAATAAAAAAAAAATTTAAATAAAAAAGAGAGAGAGAAGAGAACGGCGAGATGAGAAGAATCGATTTATGTAGGGAGGACGAAACTGTAATTGTTGAGTTTCGGTAGGTGAGAGGAACACGTGGCATGCGTGGATAAGAACGAATGTCATGCAGCATTTGAAGGCTATACCCATCGGTCAATATAATCAGCAGAATCACTCTTTTCTGATGAATAGTGTAAGAACAGTTAAACTGGTCACCCAGAAATAATGTATTGTAAATTTTGCCATATTAGGCAGGCACTTGTCTTCCTGCCCCCCTTGCTCGCTGCTTCTGCTATTTCCATAAAAATTATTGTTGTTCCGGCAATGACATAAGAACAGTAAAATCGAGGTGAGGGGTGGAAACTTAATTAGAATATCACGGCGACAAAAATAAGAATAATATGTTGCTAACAGTTCTCAAAAAACTTCCTCCGCAACTTTTCTCAGTCTTTATACTATCCGCTTCATCATATGAACACGATAAGCTGTGTCATGAACACGATAAGCTGTGTCTTAGGATCTTAGTATGAATGTAATTATAACCCTAAACCCAACTTTAGTTCTTTGGGTGTAAGTTGTGTTTGGTTGGTAGTTACCCAAATTTCTTATTTGGCCATAGAAATAAGCATTGGAGATAGAGTTAAGGAACAGATCCTGAGAATGTTGATTTGATATTGCTTTGTACAAAGTTCTAATCCTCGAAGGTTCGTGATGAACATGGACTTACAATATGAGATAACACTTGAAACTCCCGAGTATTCTACTATTCTGTGAAGTCTTATTCTCTCCCGATGATAACTGCAATGATAACTGCGATTGTTGAATAAGATTATAGACCCAAAATCGCATTGAAATTTCCTATGTTCTAATTTTCTAGTTCAATAAATTATTTTGATACAGCTGGGTTGAGTTTGTGAAACTCAAAGCTCAAATCTTGAATCCAAAATCAGACGGGTGTTCAAAGTTCCATCTTCTATTATCATTTGTACCAATTATCTAGAAACCCAATTCTTAATCAGTCTGTATGTCAATTTCAATTGGGAATGAAATAGAAAAGAGGAATGTAAGCAGGGATTAAGTAACAGAGTGCTCATGGAATAAACAAAAGCAAACTGTGTCGCAAGACCTGTTTTGGAAATCGATTTGGCCCAGTTTTAACGAAATGCTCAGCCACAACAATAAATCTGTACATCAGATACCACTAGGCTTTAGAAATTACACAAGAACACAATCCAAAAGAAAAAGAAGCAAGGATTTTGAAGCAAGAGATCAGATGGTAGTGCATGTAATTTGGTTGATTTGTCATCAAAGTTGAATTCAGTGATGGAACAATGGGATATTCATCATCATATCTCCTACACATCCTTGCGATTTTGTATTTAAATACCAGAAACTTGAAAGAAGAAAAGAAAAACTTGAAGAAGAGGAATCAGAAAAAGAGTCAATCACCACCAAGCAACAATTTTTATGATGCGGGTAAGACTGGGGCGACAAAACTTCTCATCACTTTCCTAGCTGTAACCATATGAATCTATGAACCAATGAACAAAAACAACAAAAAGAAGATGAGAGAAGAAGAATGAGAACCCCGGTATTTATAAGGGTGAGAGACTAGGGTTTACAATGTTGTTTTGGGCCTTTTATAATCTATCATTTAACGCGGCCCAGTACTTATGGCTCAATCCGAATTATTATTATTATTATTATTATTTTCACCTTGCAATCAGTAAATTTGCTCACATATATTTGAGTAGAATGAATTTATAGTGTCATGATGTTTGAGCAGATTTCAAGTTAACAACATTTGAGCCTGTAATGAATCAGATGGAGTTGGTGACTTGGTGACAGCATGAAATCCAGTAAACTATCACACCAGCGTCTCATTGACATTTTTTACCCCAAAAACCCTTGCAATAGCAAAATACAAATGTACATATATCTAAGTGACCATGTCAGCTCAAATGTTGGAAAATCAGATAATGCTAAACTAGGATTCCGGAAATAGTTATCTCTCATTTGCCATCTGCACAAACTACTGCCATTCAACATTCAGAACGCCAAATATCTACCCACTCAATGTCCATAGTTACACTAGACTGTCAAATATTCTCCTTAATTACTCTTCAGCGATTCTGACTTTCAGGTAACATCAAAGTGTCAAATGATGGAGCATCCTCGTGGTTTTTAAACTCCTCAATGAGCTTCGGCCAAAGATGGCAAAATTCTTCAATTGGTTGACTGACGGACCCAAAACTATAAGGTTGTCCCCTGCAATCCCGATACTGTGCTAGATCTTTTCTGGAGATTGACTGTTGTTGAGAAACTAAGATGTAACCATCAATCAGTTAAAAGAAGATATAGATCAAGAGAGTCTTGTTGAAATTAATAACAATAACTTTGATAACATCAGAAACTTAATTTCTATTTTCCATAAGAGACTGGACATGGTTTTATTTAGTCTGTCACTTTGTTTATGATTGAGAATTGCAGTTTCTGATTGTACTTTTTGCAGACATTATAGCAGAAGGTTTATCATCTAACAAGCTCTATAAACAACGGTATCCATCATTATCCGTTGAGCCACTGGCAGTATTCCAACATTCTAAAACTTACCTATGATTCTTGGCATATAGAACAAAATGTTATTATTTGCAGAGTTCTAGTTTACAGTTTCTGGTTATCTTTTTCATAACAAGAAGACGTGTCTTACCTCCAATACACAACAGTGTTAATGCAGTCCTGAATGTTCAGTGTTCGTCTTATCTACAAATATGACTTCAAATGCATTAGTCACTATGTTAAGTACAGCAGATTCAATTTTGAAGCCTAAAAAGTGTATAAATAGAATGATAATGCTCTACATATACTTAATAATTCATTAGGTCCCTAAACCTTTCAAATTCAGTCATCACATACACACACAGAAGCTTCTGCAACTCACTTTTAGCCACTCATTCAAAACCATAGTTAAGTACATAAACAACAAGGCTACAATGTCAGACTCAAGCAATGCCAAAACATGGATTGCTTAATATAGAACTCCCAAACTTCACCTAGTGAATGATCGTTAGGCACATTGATATCACACATCAATTGCTTTTAGAGAGTAGTTTTGAAAGCAAGAAGAACAATGCACTTATAAGTCATAACTACATATCACACTATATCAATCACCGTTTGTCCAAAACAAACCGCAAACCGCAAGAAGTTCACATATGTATGACCTATGTCTCTTTCATTCCATTACAAGGGTTTAGTCCTTTGCAAACTCAATTCAGCTAAACTTAGACACTTCGGAAGCTAAACAAACTACTCAACTCTTATTGTAACAACCGACATTCTACTGTGAAGTTTACTACTTTTAGCAATAATCCACTCCGAGACTGAAAACTAAACACAAAAAGGCACAACATACCATGTTGATTAGGATGTGGAACTCCAACAGTTAACATGCGGTCTATATTATCAAGACGGCGTTAAACATTCTTCAAAACCGAGTTAAGAGACAAAACCCTCTTCCTAAGCGCCGTGATCTTCGCCGCGTGTTGCATTATAAACGGCATCGGAGCATCTTCCAACAATTTATCCAGCTCTGCCCACCCAACCATCTCAGTAAATAAACAATCAAAATTACCCCAAACAAAATAATAAGAAAGATGAATTACTTAGTTACCGCGGGTAAGGCGATCGAGGGCTCGAGAGAGCTGGTCTTGGCTGGTGAAGGTCTGCTGGGCTTTGGAATCGAAGTCTTTAATGATGGCGGCGAGGGTCGAAGACAGTCCCTTTGCCAAAGCCTCCGATGATTCCGCTGTTGTTGTCTTCTTGTTCTCGATTTTGGTCTGGTCGGCATTTGGGTACGATGCCTCGCCGTGGTTGTCTCCGTTTTCCATCTGATCCGACTCGTTCGGATTTCAGTCTCTAACGAACTCTGGAAGTAACTGTCGGTTTTGTTTCACAGTTCCAGTTCAGTCTTGTGACTTTGTCAGCTTCCTCGTGTACCGAACGTTGGAGTAGATATTGATGTTTTAGTATTGGGCTTCCTTTGTTGGGCTTCATATAATTATTTTTTCAGATTATCTGCCTCAAAATATGTTTTCCTTACTAAAATATGGATAATTTCGGAGTGGTAGTTCACCATCATTTTGTTAACCAGAAAATATGGATCATTTCTTGATTTATGCATGCAATCTTAGTGCATGAGTAATGCGATGTTAACAATTTATGTATCGTTCCAATATTATGAGGAGCATAACATTATCGAGATTCGATACTAATATATTAAGCTGTTAAATCTTCACCGACTTTACGAGCCTTAATTTTTTATCGTATGAAGTTGAGAGTTCATTTGTTGCGGTCGAAATTTACCTCAACCAAAGTCTACCTTAATTTTTTTCATTGTGAGTTGAGGGTCTGTTTATTGCGACCGAGGTTTTTCAATTGAGCCGGTTAAATCCAACGGTGGAAAATGATAGGCAAAATAATATCATCGGAACTTCTTTATTGTCTACTGTTAGTTTCGACTGAACGGTAATAACTGACTACAAAATTGATCAAAGAACTATGTGGTGCATTGGTTAAAACGTACGTATTTACCGAGGTTTATCCATTTATGAATAATTGGGCCTTGGAATATGTACTATTTAGTAAACTGCCCACTTATTTCTGCTCAGATGAAGGCCCAATTTAGCCAGGCCCACGCCTATATATAGAACGCCGAAGACGCATTAGGGTTCAGGGTCTTCAGACTCGTCACTCACATCAAAACCCTTGGGAGAGCTCCGCCGTCGTTTTGAAGTAGCTGCACCTTTCCCCCACCCAAGATGAGGGCCAAGGTATCTTCTTCACACCCCTTCCTCACTTTCTTGTTCGGATTCGTTAAATCCAAATCTTCCCTTAAATCTGATGATGAATTTTTCGTAGAAATTGATACTGATTGGTTTTTGTGGCTTGAAACTGTTGCAGTGGAAGAAGAAGAGGATGAGGAGGTTGAAGAGGAAGCGCCGAAAGATGAGGCAGAGATCGAAGTAGGCACCTTTGGGTCTCTCAATCTGCACCAAAGCTTCTGCTGGAGTTTTTGTAGACTTGGAGCCTCTAGGATGTTTATGAGTGATTAGTTCCTTTCTCGTCGTAGATTGGGATTATGACTCTTTATGTTATGTTTTTAATTTCCAGTGTCTTTGAATTATGTGTTTTGAACTTAATGGCTCTATTAGTTTTTGTCGAACTAGTTCATGGATCTTATGATGCTGAAGCTTTGTTTTAGTCATATGTTATGGATTGCTTGTTCTTATTACAGCTTTTGTTTTGTGATTTGTTATTTGCAATTATTCTCCCTGATTGGTGTTCGTGTTGGTAGGATTATGAACTGTTGAAGTTTAGATCTTTTAATAGCTCACCAGCCTCGTGAACATGTTCTGTTGTCTTCTCTTTCATTTATTATGCTGCTAGTTGGGAACTGTGGGAAGCTTATTATGGGAATTGTAGAAGGCTTATTATGCTAGGTTGGTATCCCAGTCTTGGGCTGTTGTCATGAGTCATGACATTCTTTTCCCATCTAGTTTGATTGCATGCGAATTGTTATATCAAACAAATGGGCAGGGATTGAGATTTGGCTGATGTGGTATTGTGTGTTTTTTGACACCCGTCACCCAAATCCTGCTAAAGCTTGACCGGCATGTTCGTGATATTTACACACCAGACACTAGTTTTTCACTTATCTACCCTTATACCGAGTAACTGGACAGTAGTGATCTGTCATTGTTTAACATCTCAGGGTATGCTTGTATGTGTTCCGAACCCCAAGGTTATGGCTGCTGTTTTACTAGCCAGTAATGGAAGAATGGGATTTAATTTGGTTTTTTCATCTTGTGGAATGGGATGTGATTTGGCTCCAGCTAATATCTGCTTGAAGATTTAAACATATCAGATTCTTTCAATGTCAAAAGTTATGAGTAAGGTGCCCTTTCTTATAGACCTTATATCGTTTACAATGTAAATCCCTTAAGTTCTTGGCTTAATTTTATATCGTTTACAATGTAAATCCCTTCACTTCTTGGCTTAATCTTTGTTCCTACTGAGGAAATGCGCGTCTCACAGCCACTGGTCATCTAGCACCATCTGTAATCATGATTCATTATTTGCTGCTACCATTAGACAAGGGTCGGTTTAAATTTTCTTCAGCTGGTATGAAAGGTGAACATAGAGGTGTTGGGTTTAATTAACAGAACCAAATTGGAAGGATACAAGCTGTGTGTATAATTAACAAAGTCATCGGCTTGAAGCTGTAAACAAATGTTCTGGTGCACAGTTGTTCCACTTCCACGCTCAGTTCTGTAGTCTGATTATATCAATATTCATGATGTAATGCCTATTCTTCTCGTGTCTCCTTCGTCTGATGTATATATCAAATGTTGAACAGAACCTTGGATCTGATTTCAAAGCCTTATCTGGTTTGGTCTTCACAGTATATCCCCCTATCTTTACAGTGGTATTTCCTCAAGGTCATACTGCATAACAAGTTTTTCCACTGTATTTGGACTCATAACCCGTCTGCCCTGCAACTCTCTCAAAACTTCGGTTGCCAGCTCCATTTCCTTTTCATGCGCAAGCCCTTCCACGAGAATGGTATATGTCATTTCATTAGGCATTCGCCCTTTCTCAATCATCATCTCAAAAACCTGCAAGGCGAGATCTGTTCTTCGACATTTGCAAATTCCGAGTAAAAGGGCATTGAAATTCTCAGTATCAGGCCTTTGGTTGTTTTCCTCCATGACCTTGAAAATCTCCACTGCTTCATTTAACATACCCTCCAAACATAACCCTCTGATCAAAGATGAATAGGTATAAGAATCTGGAGTGAAACCATACTTGGTCATTTCATATAAAATCTGCAATGCTGGATATGTATTTCCTTTCCTGCACAAGCTTGTGATTACGTTTCTGTAAAACTCAGTTGTGGAGCACTTCTGTTTATTCCCGAGGCTTTGGATGATAGAGTATGCTTGTTGCACCTTCCCTTGCTCACATAGCACAGCAATAGCATTGAATGTTCCCTCATTAGGATTACATCGCCGGAATATCATTTGATCTAGATACTTAACCACATGATCCACTTTCCCCTCTTTGCAGAGACGAGCGATTATCGGATTGTAGCTTGCAGCAGTAGGCTTGAACCGACCCTTTGCCATTTCATCCAAAACTTCAAGCGCATGTTCTGTTCTACCATGAAGAGAAAGAGAACCGATTAAGATGTTATACGTAGCTACGGAGGGTATCCGATCCTCACCATCCATCTCAGCTAAAAGCACATTCGCCTCTTCCCACCTACCTTCATAACACAAGCTCCTCAGTACAATGTTATAGCTCACAACATTTGGTCTGAGTCCCATTGAAGGAAAATTCCTAAAGAACTTCATTGCCTCATCACTCCTACCTTCCTTACACAAACCAGTCAACAAGACATTGTAACTAACCAAATTAGGCTTTCCACCTTTAGCAATGATTTCCTCCAGGAGCTTCATTGCTTCGTTGACCCCTCTTTCCTTGTAAGCCGCTTCAATCAAGAAAGAGTAAGTATAAACATTCGGGACAAGCCCCTTGTGTATCAGCTTATCCAAAAGCTGCAAGCTTTTATTCAAGTTACCTCTCACACAAAGCCCTCTAACAAGCGAATTGTAAGTAATAGTATTCGTTGGATATCCATACTCATCCATCTTCTCAACCAACTGCATTGCATACCCAATATTCCCTCTTTTACACAAATAGTTCACCAAGAAGGTATATGAAGCTGCATCAGGTATAATGCCTGAAGCTACCATCATTTCCATCACCCCCATTGCCTTCCTCATCTTACTCGCCTTGCACAGATCATACAAGAGCTGAGTTGCTTGGCCCACATCAGGCTTCTGGCCCTTCCCTATCATAGACTCTAAATGCTGAAAAGTATCCATTAGTCTAACTTCTCTACTTCTTCTATCATTCTTAGGATTTCTCCAATTGGGCAAAGTGAAAACAGTGTCCTTTGGAGAAATGGTAATCTGGGTTGATGCCAAAACTCTAGAAAAGCCTTTGTTGAGTAAAAAAGTCTGGACCCTGATGTGGGAAAAGAACCCACAACCCTTTCTAGCAGTTTCTGGTGATGAGTGTGTTATAGGAGACACTGAGTTTATAAGAATCGCCATGGAAACTTAATCCAAGAAACTACTAGAAACTAAAACACCTTACTATAAGTACTAATCACTAACAAGAATTCCTCATCATATCAACAGAAAACAAATGGATAACAATAAAGAGGGAACAAAAGAGTGGAAATTTGAACATGAAGTAATGAAGAGAAACTAAGAGGAAGGGATCAACATACTGGATAGCAATTGTTGGGTTGTGTTTGTTCAAAGAGTAATTGGTTGGTTCATCTTCCACAGCTTAAGAACCAGTTTGCCGGTTTTGGTTTTCTAGTTTGGTAATGGAAGATGTATTATAGATTTTCATGTGTAACTGACTTTGGCTTCTCTCCGTTCTCCTGTGTCTGCAGTACAGTCCCGTCCACTCCCATGTTTTGTTATCCATATCCACGCGCCCTCCTGCAGCTTGTGGAACACAATCTCTTCTTCACAACCCGGTTTTAGCCCAAGATCCGATCTTTATTGGGTTATACTTATACATCAGCACAAAACAAGGCTGAAGCATTGGGCCGACCTGAACAATAGGTCTACTCAATTCATTACTTTTTGAACACTAGGTCTACTCAACACTAGTACACTATAGTTCTGTCTTGTTCTTTTTTACAAAGCAAGGGTGTGTGTGCGGTTGCTCTCAATCAGTCCATCAATAAAACTGTGGTATACTTGTACGTTGATGCTCACTTTAGGCGTTCATATGTTAGCCAGTAGCCCATTATGCAATGCCTGTTTGGGAAGTTGGGCACAATACTCCAAATTCTCAATGGGAATTTGATTCGCCAGAATGACAACAAATTTTGAACCGAAAGGGCTCGTGAGATGAGAAACTGATTTGGGTAGTTCTGGTAGCATGGATTTTTGTGGATTCACTGGTTCGGCTTCTTATACGCTTGGAGGGAGAAACTTGATGTTTTGGAGGTTAGTTTTCAATTTCAGCTGTTAAGGATCAATCTTTTATTTGTTATTTTTGTTATTTAGGATAATCAAGGAGAGAAAGCAATGTGACACAAGTGTGGAAGGAAGCTAGGGAGTCCAAACTGATACGCCCTTTCGATCAGTTATGTCAATGTGTTACTTTCTCATGTTTTTCATATGCAAGATATAATATGCCAAAGTCAACCAATTCTAGAAACAAACGTTTTAGTCTGAGATCTATTGGTGATATGATGCAGCAATTCTGAAATTGCATTGTTGTTATATGTTTATAGACTGCATTACTGCAGATGAAATTTAGATGATTTTGTAATGCTTGATACTAGCTAACTTCAAAGCTAGTTTCTTTTTTGTTTTTTCAGAAGAATGAATCTTTACAGATGTTGCTATGATGAATGCATGCACAGGAAGTGAAGCTTTCGGGATTTGTTGATCTGCGATTATTTGTGGTTGGTCAGGCAATATCCCCACTGAAAGAAGTCAAATTCCTAAACATTGTCCTATGAAGTTATTGGAAGAATTTGTACAGCTTGTCGGCATCGATCCACTTCTGGAATGTATAGATCAATTTCATAATCAGCCATAAAATTCATCAAGTCTACTTCTTTTGAATAGCAGCCATAATTCATCATCAATTTCATAATCAGCCATAATTTCATAATCCATCAATTTCATAATCAGCCATATATTAGTTTATATGAGTTTCTTTCTACCGAGTTTTCAAAACTAAGTTTACATATGAATTTGATTGCAAATGCAAACCCGGAGATTGTGGGATATATATGGTCCTTTTCTAATCGCCTGCCTTGTAGTTTCATTGGTGTGTACAGCATGTCTGTTAGTTTATGACTTTCTTGCAGTCTAAGTTTTTTGTTTTTGTTTTTTTGTGTGTTTTAAATCACTATGCATGTCAATCAAGACACCCAACTCTACCAAATATCATTATACTACCCCCTTTAAGAAAAAGACACTTGAAAAGAGACAAAAAGGGGGAGAGATATATACCAGGCATACTGCATATTAAACTTCAAGTTGATTGGAATTCAAGAAAATGGATAAACCAGGTTTGCCATACTTCTGTGTAGTTGTTACATTATGAAACAGTAGGGCCTAATGAGGCCTTACTTTAAACAGGATCAGTGGAGAGACTATAAAAATCTAGGCAGACGGATCTAAAGCTAGAGATTTCCTTCTTTTAGATATTCCAATTTCTCTGCACGTATTGTGCATTTCTTTCTGTCCTAAGTATTCTGATCAGAACATCTACGCAAACCATGAAAATCCTTTTTGTGTGCTTGTTCTTGTTTTCCTTCCTAAGAACCTCAAATGCACTAGACTCCATTACTCCAACTCAATTTGTTAAAGATGGTCAAACTCTGATTTCAGCAGGTGGAAGCTATGAACTGGGATTCTTCAGTCCCGGTAAAGTGAAAGGAAGATACTTGGGAATATGGTACACTTTTTCTACTGAGACAGTTGTATGGGTGGCCAACAGAGAAAGACCACTTGATGGTTCTTCAGGAGTTTTGAAGGTCACTGATCAGGGAGTTTTAGTCCTTCTCAGTAGCTCAAATGGCACTGTATGGTCATCCAATTCATCAAGAACTGCAGGGAATCCAGTCTTGCAACTCTTGGACTCGGGAAATCTTGTTGTGAAAGATGGAGATGAAACTAATCCTGATAACTTCTTGTGGCAGAGTTTTGATTATCCTTGTGATACACGCCTGCCAGATATGAAGCTTGGTTGGAATTTGGTTACTGGCTTAGATAGGTATATTTCGTCCTGGAGGAGCACAGAAGATCCTGCTCAAGGAAAGTTTTCACTACGAATGGACACCCATGGTTTCCCCCAGATTTTTATCATGAAAGGAGCTAAGACACTGACTAGAGCAGGGACATGGAACGGTGTTGAATTAACTGGATATCAAGGAAGGCCAAATCCAGTAGCGGTTTTTGAATTTGTGATGACTAAGGATGAGGTCTATTATGAGTACACACTCCTCAACAAGTCAACATTTGCGAGATATGTATTGAACCCTTATGGCATTGCACAGTGGTTTACCTGGACAGATCACTCACGTAGTTGGGAACCGTTCTTGTCAACTCAAGCAGATCAGTGTGAAAATTATGCCTTTTGTGGCGCTAATGCTAGATGTAATGTCAGTAACACTCCTGTGTGTTCATGCTTGAAAGGGTTTGTGCCAAAATCTCCAAATGATTGGAACTCAACAAATTGGTCTGAGGGATGTGTTCGTGAGACTCCATTAGTTTGCAGCTCTTCAGATGGCTTTGTAAAGAACAGCAACTTTAAACTGCCAGACACATCTTCTTCGTGGTATGACAAGAGCATGAGCCTCAAGAAGTGCCAGGGAATCTGTTTGGGAAACTGTTCATGTTCTGCATATGCTAATTTAGATGTCAGGGAAGGCGGAAGTGGCTGCTTGCTTTGGTTTGGGAACCTCAATGACAGTAGAGAATTCACCTCTGATTCTCAAGACCTGTATATACGGCTGGCTGCTTCTGAGCTAGGTAGGCTTTTGGACTTTTATCTGATCTCTCTATCAGCTTCTTACACTATTATCTGATCTCTCTTCTATCTGACTGCTTCAGGCCAGCAAGATAGAAAATGGCCTACTCTAGTGTTTTGTTTTCTTCAAAAAATTACTGACTAAGCTTTCAGTGTTTTACTGTTTTTCTAGTGTTCTGTTTAGAAACATGGCTGAAATGTGAATTTTGATATGAATCTCAGTCTAACTTTGGCCAATTCCCAAAATTGTGAAACCTCTCAAGTCTTTATGTTTTACTTTGAGGGAGTTATGTAACTTGAACTTAAACTGAGAAAAAGTGCTGTCAAAATTGGAATATTTACATTATGAAAAATCTGTAGCAAGTGCAGGTAAAATAGGTGTTGTAGTCACGGTTAACCGAAATGTGAGATACTCCTCTCAGAATGACATGAACATTTTGTTGTGATATTTCAGATCCTATTGTGAGAAAGAACAAGTTCAGCAAGAAAAAGCTAGCAGGAATTTTGATAGGCTTATCTGGTTTTCTTGTTGGAATGCTAATAGTTGGGTTCATTTTGTATAAACGGAAGATTAAACTCAGAAATCAAGGTAAATTCCTTACATTGGCTCTAATTGTTTGAAAACAAACAACTCAAAATCCCAAATCCAAGTACTCTGAGTATGAAAAATGCATTTACATAACGTGGTTAGTATTTAAATTCATTAGTCCAAGTCGACATGTATTAGTTTGTGCCGAAGTGATTTAGTCTTTCAGGAGCTAGAAGAAAGCTCGATTGCAGAAAGGAGGATTAAAATGGAGAAGGCAGGGAAGACTTGGAGTTACCACTATTTGACTTCATCATTATTGCTAATGCCACTAACAATTTTTCAAGCAGCAACAAGCTGGGTGAAGGTGGTTTTGGACCTGTGTACAAGGTAAGGTAACATAAGTTAGGGCAACCAAAACGAGCTATTTTGTGATATCAACATTTATGGACTTTTCTGATTGGTTATCCATATAGGGAACTTTGGGTGGAGGAGAGGAAATTGCTGTAAAGAGGCTCTCAAAGAACTCTGGACAGGGATTGAGAGAGTAAAAATGAAGTTCTACTGATAGCCAAACTTCAGCATCGCAATCTGGTAAAGCTTCTTGGTTGTTGCATTCAAGAAGATGAAGGAATTTTAGTATATGAATACATGCCTAACAGAAGCTTGGACTTCTATATATTTGGTAGGAATCTCTCTAAAACTCAAGTTGTGCCATCTTTCACTCCTAAGGATTCAATGTCGAATTAACATGCCTAATAACTTGTTCAGACGAAGAAAGACAGAAGTTGCTTGACTGGCCGACATGCTTCCATATTATTGAGGGAATTGCTCGAGGGCTTCTATATCTCCATCAAGACTCTAGATTAAAAATTATTCATAGAGATTTCAAGTCTAGCAATATCTTGCTGGACAATGATATGAACCCAAAGATATCAGACTTTGGCCTGGCTAAAACATTTGAGGGTGATCAAAGTGAAGACAGTACAAAAAGAGTGGTTGGAACATAGTAAGTTTGCTAGAATTGGTTACTGTCACGTTTACATTTCTGTTTCTGAATTTCTTTCTAACTGCGAGTTTGTTATGTAGCGGTTATATGGCTCCTGAATATGCAGTAGATGGGACTTTCTCAATGAAATTTGATGTATTTAGCTTTGGAGTTGTACTGCTAGAGATATTGAGCAGGAAGAAGAACAGGGGATTTTGTCATCCAGATCACCATCTTAACCTTCTTGGACATGTGAGTATATTATTTACTTCGGTTATGCAAAGCACCTTCGCCTTCGAAAAATGCTCAATTTCTTATTTGATAAGACGCATAGAAACATGAAATTCATCCTCACTGACATATGCTTCAATTTGTTTCAAGGCATGGACATTATGGACTCAAAATAATCCTCTGGAACTGGTTGATGTGACGTTACGTGATTCGTACAACAGAACTGAAGTGTTAATAAGGTGTCTTCATGTGGGCTTGCTATGTGTGCAACATGTACCTGAAGATAGACCAAGCATGTCATCTGTGGTTCTAATGTTGGGCAGTGAAGTTCAGTTGCCTTCACCAAAGCAGCCTGGTTTTTACACTGAACGAACTGTGCCGGTCACCGAATCAACATCAACAACCAGCGACTTGTATTCAACAAATAATTGCAGCACAATGTTTCTAGAGGCTCGCTAGATGATTAGAGTTCATCCGCTTGTTACCAAATCAATATGAAATTAATCATTCAATCGAAGCAGAATGGCACACTGATATAGTTTCATGTTGTGGAACAAAATGTGTTTGTTAGCTTGACTTAGGAGTTATATGGGTAAAATTTCAACCAAATTAATTATCGTTTGGGTACCGAATAAGATCAAATTAATGGACAAATTGAAATCATGAACCATTAGGGCAACTCTAACAGGGGTTCTAAAACCCAGTTTCAGTTCTATATATGCATTTTCATCTCCAACAGGCCAAAATAATAGGTTTTGGTTTTCAGGACCAAGACTTGGACCCACTTGTTCTGGGCTGGGCCAAAGATGAAAGAGACGTGACATGCTCGGTAGAAAAACAGAGCCAAACGCGCGCTCCAGCTCCACGGAAAGCGACGACAAGCCTAACGCGCGCTCCAGCTCCTTTGCGCGCCACTCTGCAGCTTCTGGGCCTCGAACACGTGCGGTTGTCTCCCAGTTGACCATTGAGCAGCTCCAACCGACATGGAGCGAATGGCCAAGATCTTCCCCCAGAATTTGAAATGGATGGTGAGTCCATATGGGAGGTCCAACGGTTAGAAACAAAATTACGACCCATGATTTTTACCTCATTATAAAACTCGTTTTTACCTTAAAAAGAAATTTAAAAAAATATCAAAAATAACATAAAAAATGTATAGATCCGTTGGCAACTTTTTTTTGAAGAATTCTATAAATACCAAGCCAAGACTTCACAAATTTCTCACACCAAAATCCTTTTCTCCTTCCAAACTTTTCATTTATTCACTACATCTTGTTCTTCAAAAAAAATTTCCCAAGAGAAAAAATGGGCAGGCAAGGGCGGCACAACTCTTTTACGCAAGTTCACATCTTGGCTAAACACTGATGGCCTTTGAGATCCTGATTTTGATGTGGACGCCTCGATTGCACATTTCCAAATGAGTGCTGAAATCGCTTCTACACGTGTAGGTTTTGGCACAGATGAATTAGCTACTTTAGATTGTAGAGCAGAAATATTTGCGCCATCAAACGCAAACCTCCTTGTTATATTGATGTGATTTTTGGAGTATACTCGGGCTGGTGGCTGTGAGGAGTCACTAGATTTCTCTAGTGGAGGAAAAAGAGATGCTGAACCAAATTCCGGAAGCGTTACCTATAACAAGTAGTAGAGATGTCAGAACTAAATTCTTGAATGTTACAAACATGAATAAGTACTCAAATATAAGAAGAATCATATATATGTATATATACCTCACTATCAGTGATAGATGTATTTGTTATTTGAGCCCAGCAATTGATAAATATGGACAGTGTGGAGGCATCAGCAATTTTATGTGAAATGCTGAAACCAAGTGCCATCCCACCACACTCAAACAAGCTGACTTGCACAAGAAGTAAAGGACCACTCCCTGCCTCCTTAGATAAGATTTCAGCTGGAAGGAACTGTTCTAATATCTCGACTGCCGGATTTTCTAGAAAATCGGATAAGGAACAGCTGACTTGCGCTTTGACAAATTCAGCTCCATCATCGTTACATTCGACCACTGTATTACCTTTAATTCTTCCTGCTAAAGGGTAGAAGTGAGTGAGAGTTTTAGCTAATGATTCTGTCAGCTGCTCACATATTTCAAACTTACTCGTAGATTCAGTATTTGGAAAGAAGAGAAGGAGTGGAGTGTAAATGGTAATTGCCATCTGATCGAAAAATGAAAGCTCAAAATTTCTAAGGTGATGAGGAGTTGGGGAGGATGGCTTAATTATCCGCCTCTCAATGATTTCAATCTTCATCTGTGTAGACATCTTGATTCCTTGACTTAGTACTGAGCAATGAAACCTTGTATATATAACAGTCCAAGTCTACAATGGTTCAGAAATGATAATTCTAATATATCCTAGGAAAAATATGCACAGTAGTCCATTTTTACAAGAAAAAACTTATTTTTACAACAAGTTCTAAGGTTGAATAGAAAAATATGCACAGTAGTCTATTTTTAAAAGTTCTGTCAGATTGAGGAACAGGGTTGGAAGTGAAGTTGGGACAGAGACAACCATTATCAAAACATCTTCTAGGAGACACAAGAGGCTGTTTGCTTTAGGAGTTCAGGTCCTAATCCACGACAGAAGGGTTGAGAGAGGCATCTGCTAACAGCTCCTCATTGTTTTCACCTATGGCTATGTTGATCTATTTTTTCTCAAAAGCCAAGTTTGCTTCTATGCGATCTCCATCACTTGAATACATTCAACTTAATCAATTTTTTCGTTGAATAATTGCTGAAGTTAGTTCCTTGACAATGAAATATGTCTAATACAAAGCCGAGTCTGGAATGATTAGTCTGAAAACTTGACCATATGTACAGAAATGATATTCTATGAACTTATTCTACAACTAATTCTAAGGTTGAATTGAAAGATGAATAGTTTTATTCTTAAAATTCAATCATATTTGAAACAGAGACGGCTAGATAGTATCAAAAACGTCATTTAAGTTTTGATTTAGGTACGTACCAGCTAAATGATAGGCAGGGATTAATGAAGCATTGCTAGTAGATCCTCATTGTTTTCAAATATGGCCATGTCTTTTTCTTTCTCTATCACTAGCATCTATGAATCAATCACTAGTATCTCGTTCTTAGCAACTCAATGATCTTGTTGAGCACGTAACTCCTTGGTTGTGCAAAGGGGAAGAAGGGAGTCAGGGTTTCAGAATTCAGATTCAGAAGCTTGGTTCTTGACGATCAACAACATTATTGACCTCGGGATAAAACAAAACTAGTGGGAAATAAAGGCTCAAACTAAAAGGCCCAGCCTTGCAAGCCCAATACTGGTATGTCTTCCAGTGTGTGCCGAGTCCCACTCTTTCTTCTTCACTCCTCTTCAACTCCTCGACTCTTCTTCAAAGTTGAGTTCTTTGGTGAGTTTGGTCCCTTTTCTATATGTCGCAAAATGGTTGGGCTGTGTTCTTGGCGTCAACTCCTTCTGGGAAATAAAACTGAGGTTTGATACATCATTTCCCTTTTTTTACAGTCATATTCATATTACTCAAGGATCTATACTTTAGCCATTGATTAGATACCTTGGATTGTATAGGCAGAGCCATCGCTTTTTGTTGCAGGAACGCAATAGATTTCAGTTTTTTTTGTTTGTTTGTTTCCCTCATGCATGGAAGTCATTCAAGTATGTAACTTTATGGTGTATACTCTGGAAAGGCATAGTTCAATCACCAGTAATAGCAAATCTTAATATAAATGGAAACTTTTGGGAAATAGTGGTAAATCAACAAACATTATTTCTCAAGCATGAAAGGGATATTAGTCATATTACTAGTGTTTATGATTGCTTTTTCTGTTGGGAGATTATGGTTTGAGGGTAGAGTTCATTGTATTCTCTGTCTGTTCTTATATGCCAAATTTAAGACAGATGAAACCTCAATCTGTCATGGATCAATCACATACGCTGTCTTAATGAGCGTCATGTTTATTTTTCTTGCCTTCACAATTATGCTATTGTGGAGATCATGCATAGCTTACCTTTCATTCCTCAACAGCTTGCTCTAGAACTCCATCAAGACTAGCAGTTATATGATATGAAGACATTTAAGCATCATTACAAGAATCAAATAAAGCAGACTTTATTTTTCAAAAAGCAACACAAGCGTCAAAGTAATGAAATATATGAAATTATGAAAAGTAACATCCAAGAAGATTCAGAGGATGTTCTTTTTTATTTTTTGCTACTAGCTAAACAGCAGCTGGATTTAGAAATGCATATTCAAGCAGCTCCTTATTGCTAGTGATTATGGCCATATCTTCTTTTTTCAAAGCCAAGGACACTTCTATTCCCTTTCCATCTCTCGTATCTGTCAGTTGAATTGTGTTCTTGGCTGACATAGTGCGGATACTCACCCATGATGGCTTACCCCATCCAAAATTGGCTTCATAGAAGGGAAATCTGCACCAGCTGCTGCAACTATAGTTGTCTATACCATCCTTTGTCATGAGGTTCCCAGATTCTTGTATGGTTTGACATACGTCCTGCGAACCAACTCCATTAGGATACTTTTCTTTAAATTCCTCAATGCCTTTCCTGAATTTAGAAACCAAGCTTTGGAGATCTACTTCACTTTCCATTGTCATTGATGCAAAGAACCAAACAAAATTCCCCAGTGAGTCTTCTGTCAAGGGCTGCCCTGATCTTTTCCGCATGTTCACCACTTGACACCACACAGACGGCCTCACAGAACCTGAGTTTGATCTTGATGCTTCCGTAGCACATTTCCAAATGAGTGCAGATACAACTTCAACACGTGTGGGATTTGGCACAGTGGAGCTAGCAGCTATAGATTTAAGAGCATCAATCTTTGAGGCTCCAAACACAAATCTTTCTGTGACCGATTTTTCTTTACCAAATTCAACAACAGGTTGCCGCGAGTTGAAGAAATCTAGTGGTGGGCAGATAGAAGCCACAACACCAAATTCTACAGCTGGAACCACTATATGATCACTAGCACTGGAGCCAAGAGAAACTGCAGCCCAGCTATTAATGAATTTACTGAATGTAAAAGCATCACCAACCTTATGTGCGATATTGACTCCAATTGCCATCCCACCACATTCAAAGAAGCTGGCCTGGACTAGTAGAAGGTGGCCTGCTACTTCTTGTGTGGATGCTATATCAGCTGGAAGCAGTTGTTTCAAAACCTCGTGATCGGGTGTTTCCAGAACTTTGGATATTGGACAATTCACTTGGGCTTGAAGAAATGCTGCCCCATGGTCATTGCAACATATTGAAAGATTATATTCAAATTTCCCTGCAAAGGGGTAGAAGTGAGAGAGGGTTTTAGACAATGATGTTTTTAAAAGGTTTGATCTTTCAGCAGCCAAAGAATGGTGATCACCATTGATCTCATCCCTATTATTGGGATAGAAGAGAAGTAGTGGGACATAAAATTCAGGTTGAAGCTGATCAAAAACAGAAAGGCTCAAACTTTCAAGGTGGGGAGGAGTTGGAGAGGATGGTTTGATTGTTTCTTTGTGAATGACTACAACCTTAATCTCTGAACCCATCTTGCTCCACACTGAGCTTTCATAACAAAGACCCTCCATATAAAGATGCAGATGAGCAGCTCCTGTGTAATGTAATATGTAAGTCAACTTATTTTATTTTGGTCTCAGTCAACATTCATCACCTATCTATCTCTATCATGTTTTGTGGGGTTGTATATATAATTTGCTCATTTTTCCAACTTGTTAGACTGAAACTCCTTAAGGTTTATAATTGCCAAAATACAGTTGGTATTCATAAAAATTTGGTACCAACCTATGAAGCTTTGGCATTACTGATCTTTTAAAATGCATAATCCAAATTGGCATCAGTCTGAAAGAGATGTAGTTTCTGCTATAGCATGCTTTCTATACCTACTATAGCTTTTTTACGCCTTGGGTTTGATACCCACTATACCCACTACACAATTTTTTATTTTTTTAGATTACAGTGCATCAAATAACTTTAATATTTAAGTTTCATGTAGTCATTGTTTGTAGACTATATAAATAATAGTATGAAGATAAAGAACTATGATATACTGATTGATGATGATCTGATAGTGATGATAAACGTTTATTTGTAGGACTTGATGTATATGGTCGTGATCTCAACTTTGATCCCTAAAGTCATCTTGATCTATACTCAAGTTTACAAAGACTGACAAGAGGCTTAAAAAAAAACTGACAAGTGGATGATTCATCTGACTTTTATATTGTTCTTGATAACTTATGCATGCCGCTCCTTATTGTACCATCCAGCACTTGTTGCGACCATACTTTGCGCTAGAGAGTGAGAGGTAATTTGTAAATTATTAAAAAACTTAGGAGAAAATAGTAATTACAAAATCACCTGATATAAATTAATAGAAAAACGGGAGTAAAATTGTAATTTCAAGGGTAATGGTAGGATTGTGATTATGACATAAATGAGGGCAGAATCGTCATTTCAAAAAAAAGCAAAATTGTAATTTAGATAATAATGGCAAGACAACCGTAAATGGGGGCAAAAACGTTATTTTTGCATGGCCTTATAAACAGTAAGTTTCTACATACTTTACTATATAAGCAAATGTGTGCTTATTAATATCTTCCATACTTATTATTATTATTAGTTTTCTTCTAAGTTTTAAATTGCGATTTCTAGATATAGTATTTTTTCGTATCCTCTGAGGTCAGTATCTTTTATCCTTTTATGATCTTTCATAATCGAAATCTCAAATGTCATCTTTCACTTGATAGTGGAATGTGATATTGCTCCACAACAAAAGTGATCAAAACAGCATAAACGTTAAGGAAATATATGAGTTTGTGAAATAATAATTGGAGCTCTATCTGGTTTTATTTTTTTGATGTTTTGTTTACAATACGGAGAGACATAGTTACTTATGACTTATCTTTGTCTATGTCTGCCTTCTGTTAGTTTGTGTTATTTTTCTGGTCGGAAAAATAAGTTGAAATGCATTCCAAATGAAAAATATATGGAAATATGGATTTGCCGATTACTATTTAGTTTGGCATAGTCTATTTCCACTAACGACTACTAGTTTGTATCATTTGAGTTGTTTATCTGATAAAAACAAAAATGATTTTCCTTTAATATATGGTGTTGTTTTGCTTTCGTCCTTAAGTAGGAAGATCAAATTCAGAAAGAAAAATTTGAGTATTGTATCCAGTAGTCAATGGTAAAAGTCATTTGTGGACAAACTAATTGACTTGGCCTTAATGATTACCAAATTAGCTGAAATTTTACAGAAATGATCTACTCATATATATACATAGATACTGAATGGTTAAGATGAGAAAGTGTGATCGAAAAGTGAATCAAATAAGAAAATCTGCACCATAGTTAAGTTGAGGATAAGGGATCCCTTATTATGACTTATATGAAGAGTGGAGTATCAGACCAACTTTTCAATCACATTTTTCAATCTTAACCGTTCAGTTTTTAGGTCTGAATATATAGACCACTTCTGTAGAATTTCATCCAAATTGATGATTGTTAAGGTGCTCAAAACTGCGATTTGCATGAATGTTTCAAGTTTGGCATATTTGAACCGGATTTAAGCTAATTCGAAGCATTAACGATCACTAATTTGGTTGAAAATTTTCATAAATGACTCATATTTACGTAAAAATTGAATAGTAGAGATGTTGATATGTGATCAAAAAGTTGGTCTAATGTTCAATCCCTCATATAACTCATAATATAAGGGATTCCTTAGTAAAAGGGCTCTGTATGTATGTGTGTGTATGTGTGTCAATTCTTATTCAGAGCGAAGCTTCACTATGAAATTAATGTGTAAAATTCCTTATTTGACTAACTTTTATGTCATATTTCCACATCTTCACAGTTCAGATTGTATAACATATTGCATAGATCACTTTTCGTAATCGTGATTTACACAAATAGTTCTGGTTAAAGATATTTATGTTTCGTTCATTGATTAAAGGATTAATTTCAGTTTACTCTCATTAACTTTAGGTCGATCATCATATTAGTCATTCTTCTTTCAATTTCATCAAAAACACTCCTTGACTCTCAATTTTCATTAGCCATGTCTAAACCTACCTCTGTTCTCCATCTAATTCCTCCATCAAGTAAAAATGTGACATCAAGAATAAAGTCAAATTCTGAAAATAACATTTCTGACCATTTTTTCTCCATATCACAACCTCCTAACCTTAGTACTTTTGGTATGATTGAATGCAATTTGTCTATTTTACCCTTTTTGTGGGCCTAGCAACTTCAAATTTAGTTTTCTTCTTAATGTCACATCATCACATGACGTATGAATTGGATGGTAAACGAAATTTTGGACACGGCTGATGAAAATTAGAAGTTGAGGGGTGTTTTTAATGAAATTGAAAGAAAAATGACTAACATGATGATCGACTTAAAGTTGATGGGGGTAAACTGAAATTAGTCCTTGATTTAATCTATTTTAATACCTAGATGACCATCAATTTGAATGAAATTTTGTATGAATGATCTAGAAAGGATCTCTTTAAACTCTTAAAATGAGGATGTTTTTAGTTATAACATGTATTTTAACAATCAAAGCCACATTCCCTAATTACCTACCCATATGTGAATCCTACAAACAATTAACCAAAATGAAAAACGTTTAACCATTTAACTAACACAATATTCTACTACTTGTCACCTGTCATACCCACCCATGATTAGGGTTTCGCCATATATAATTGCCTTCCTGGAAGGGATTCCTGCACCGACTGGTGTAGTTGTAGAAATCTGTATCAGCCTCTCCCGTTGATGATGAACGAAAGTTTGTCATTGGAGATTTGCAGTACTGCAAGGCATAAGGACCATAGGAATAGGAAAAATTAAACCATATATTACGTCCGATTTTCTTTTCATAGTCTGTTATATACAATAGTGTGCTAGTAGCTAGTTAATTGGCTGGATTTGTAGTAAATATTCATCATCACCTTGGTCCTTAGCTTCCCAGCAGGTTGAAGAAATCAACTGTAAGTACATTCCATTTGGGTAGGGGACTAGGGGACACAATTGCAAATATGAGTCACCATGAGAAACTTCTCATATCGGCCCTCAAGGCCTTTATTTCGATCAATTCAGTTTAGGTTGCTGCGCATCGAATAGTGGTGAATCAATGAACTTTATTTCTCATGGATGACCACAAGGGATATACTATTAATGTTTACCAGTACTTTCGCTGTTGGAAAATTATGGAAGACATTGCACATTTTCTATGTTTAATTACACATACATAGATACATTATGTCAAAGTTTGCTCCTTGGGCAAGTATATATTAAGAGAAGCATATGCAGAGCTGCTCCTTATTTGTTTCAATTACAGCCATGTCTTCTTCTTTGAAACTCATGATTGCTTCTATATGCCATCACCATCTCCTGTATCAAGCAAGGAAATCACATTCTTGATTACTGCACCTGGGATAGTCACCTATAGCGGCGAGCTAGAAATTTATTTTTAGGGTTCACATATAAAGTACCGATTGTTAAAACAAAAATATTGATCATTAAATCGTATAAACTAAATTATTGTATTATAAGTTAAAAATTGAAAACACAATAACATAACACTAACATAAAATTCTTAATCAACAAAATAAATAAGGCAACTATCCCGCAACATCCAATTAAAAATAAAAAATAAAACATGAATACTTTCTAACTTAAAAATACTATCTAATATATAAGGAAAGTTTACGACAACAAATACAGAGGACCTCTGGTCTTAATAACATTAGAATTTTTTATTTAATATTATTTATGACAACAAATACAGAGGACCTCTGGTCGTAATAATACCATTATGATTTTTTTATTATATAAAAAGAGATCATCACGTGTGTGGTGCAGTTGTATTTATCTATATCATTCTTTCCTATTAGATATCTATACTCCTTGAAAAGTAAGCAGACATCATCCCCGCTAACTCCATTACCATATTTCACTTTAAATTCCTCGCTGCCTTTCCTGATTGTAGCAACCAATCTTTGAAGATTTGCCTTTCATCTGTCTTTGCTATAGAGATTCCTGCAGCATTTCCCATTAAATCGGGTTTAAGCAGAATCCAAATTGGACTCTGAAGCAGAATACCACAAGGACACTGTTTCATCTGCTCGAACCAACCAACTGCGTGACGCGTGTCCATTTCGCATAACATACTTCGCATACATCACTGCCCCAGTGTTGCTCAACTGTAGACTCCTATGCAGACTCAAATTAGGAACATCTTTATCCCGCAAGGTATCACAGTCCTTGTGGAAACCTATCTCGCGAGCCGCAGACTCAAACCATCCCGCGAGCTCTTAAAGCTCGTTTCCATCTCGCTGGCCCTTGAAGCTCGCGAGCTTTAAAAATAACTTTTTCATTAAAAGGGTCACAAGGATTGGTTCAAAGCATGTCAAAGACTTGTAGGAGTCTGTAACGATAAATGTAAGTGATCACGTGCATGCAGACTCCGTCTGTTGCTTTTTCGCGAAGTCTCTTACGCAGAACCATCTCGTCTGGCCTTCTTGGCGAAGTCTCCTACGCAGAGTCATTTCGCCTCGTTTAGCCTAAATATACTTCGCCTCGCCTCAACTTCTACACGAAGCCATCTCGCTTTGCTTACACAAAGTCTATTTCTTGTTTCCATGCGAAATCCATTCCGTATGCGGGCTCTGTTATCCAGCTCACATGATCTCACTGGCAGGCCATTACTCGTAAACCCAAAGAATTTGGGCTTACTGGTGTGACGTGGACCAAGAATTTAATTAATATTCATATAGACATTTACTGTCTAGTAAAATATTAATTTAGGCATAAACAACGACTCTCACGGCTAATGCTAGTTCCAAATTTGTTACTACTCTCTAGAAGCATAGTCATTGATTTTCTTATTGGAGAGTATCCAAACTCATGACCTAAGTACATTCGGCACTAATTTGGGCCGTGACAGACCCATCATACAGTAATTTCCAAGCCCAACCCAGAAACTCAGCCCGACCCATATATGAGGCTTAAACCTTGATCACTCTAGAAAACGAGAGAGCCAGGTTTCTTTTCCCTTTCGGCGTTTCCCTCGCGAAGCCTCTGAAACCTACCTTCCTCACTCTCATTAGGTCTACGCGGATCTCACTCCCACCATGCAATCCCAAGTTCTCGTTCTCAGTAAGCTTCTTCTCTCTTTCTCTCTATCCTTTAATCACTTTCAAAGTTCACTTCTTTTGGTTCGTCGCTCATCTGGGTATTAGTAAAAGCTTGTGTTCTGTGTTGTTTTCTGCTTTAATTGATGAGATTTCTGTTGCGGTGAAAACCCATTTGCCGGGTTTGACTGATCTTGCTTGGTTTTGATTGATTTGAACAGAGGACTCTGTGAAGAGGGAGTCTGGGAGTAAAGTGCACCATGCTAATATCCAGGCCTCAAAGGTGAGGATTTGGGTTTATGTCTATTGGATCCACACGTTTCATTTCGTATAAGAATGTAAAACCCACTTGGGTTTTTGAGAAATTTCTTTTAATAATCTGCTAAATACGTTAGGGTTTGTGTTTTTTCTTCATGTTTGTGGAGATATTATAGCTTTGTGTATGTTCAGCACAGTGTTGGGGGAGATCATTACTAAATTTGCTTGTTTACGGAAAAGGATAGTTAAATTCGAAATAAAATGAAATTAGTAGAAGTTTGGTTTTTTTTTTTTTTCCGTTTGTTTGTTTTGGCTGTAATCTAGTTGCTGGATGAGTTGGCATGCACGCTATCCATGTGACTGTGAAACTTTAGAAGATTGTGCTTCTAGGAAGGTAGACGGTATAATTATTTAAGAGATAGGTGCAATGTTGATTTGAATAGATTAGTATGAACAATTGAATACTTATTTGATGAGAAAGTGATTAGCTTGTTTCCATTCATGTTTGTTAAGGTTTTAGGGTTTCTGTTTATGAAAAGAGATGGTATATCTCATTTTTTGTACTTTGAGTATTTAAGGTCTCAGGACCATAAAACTTATACATGTTCTGATGATGACAGGCTGTTGCTGACATAATCCGTACAACGTTGGGACCTCGATCCATGTTGAAGATGCTGCTAGATGCCAGTGGAGGTAATCTTTTTGCCTTAGGTGGAAAAATTTACTGAATTTATCTGTGTCGAGCCTTGTGTATCTATTTGCCTGAAGTATTTTGTTTTCTGTGTTAATGCATTTGCATAAATCTAACAAAGTTGTTTCCTTGTTGCTAACAGGTATTGTAGTAACCAATGATGGGAATGCCATTCTGCGTGAATTGGATCTTGCGCACCCAGCAGCCAAGGCATGATATTCTCTTGAACTACTCTTTCTCTAAGTTGAATTTTCTCTCTATTGGTGGCTCTTGCATGAAATGATAATTTCTGCATCTTGTTGTATGTGCTTTCCCCCTCTCACTTCGTTCATTTATGTTGATACTTACCCGTGGTCTTTCAAAACTTGTGACTCCAGTCAATGATTGAATTAAGCCGCACACAAGATGAAGAAGTAGGTGATGGAACAACATCCGTCATTATTCTCGGTATGGTTTCAGCACACAAACCTCAAACCAACATGCTGCATTTGTAGTACTATATTATTTTTTTCTTCTCTTTTTGGTGAAGATATAATGAACCCAAGAGATTTATGTTGGTAATGATAAGTGCCTGTTAAGCTTTTTTTTTTTCTCGCAAAGTCATAATTTGCTACGTAAATAGGTGGGTCATTCAAGTCAGGGGCTGTTTTGAAATTGATTATATAGAAAGCATGACTGCGGTTTTATTATTTTCTTAAATGTAGTGCAACATATATAAAGCTATATACCGTCTTACATTTGATATGATGCTTATTGAAGCTGGTGAGATGCTACACGTCGCTGAAACTTTTATTGACCAGCATTTTCATCCTACTGTCATTTGCCGAGGTAAGATGAAAAATCTTACTATAACATATTCACTTCTGGTTTTCTTTCACTTAAAGCTATATTTATTTTAATTTATGCTTCTGTTATTTCATTTCCTTTTTCTGTTGTTTCATTGTAGCCTGCAATAAAGCTTATTTATTTAAGTATTCTTCTGTTATTTCATTTCCCTTTCTGTTGTTTCATTGTAGCCTACAATAAAGCTCTGGAAGATGCTATTTCTGTACTTGACAAAATAGCCATGACCATTGACGTGACAGATCGTAAGTTTCTTTAGTTCTTTTCTAGTCATCATCAACTTCTGTGTACAGTGTATCTGTATCTAGTGTCCAGAGTCTGGTTGTCAAGCTCTCAGTTAGTTTAACTTATGATTTATGAGTAAATAATATAATACATTGATGTTGCTACTTGTGCTCCATATTCGGTTTGGGGTTTACATAGCAGCTTCAGCTTTTGATTAATAGAAATTGAAACTAGGCATAAATCTAGATCCGCTGATGACACCTGTAGGGCAAAATGGGAGCAGGACTCCAGCATTTGTGTCAGTTGGCCATTCCGAGATTGTAACTTCAACACTGATTGCATTTTTTCCGATGTTATTCTCAGATGTATTGAATCGAGAATTTAAAGTGTGACAAACAAAAAAAACAGATTAACTTCTGAATTGCACTTCCATTGATAGTTTGAAATTATGAGCTAGTATCTTTTCATTTGGCTTGTTCTTCTTACTTGAACACCTTGAAGTAATCATTTTGTACTTATAGCATGCAACTTATGTACACATTACATGGCAGGTGCAACAATGTTGGGACTGATTAAAAGTTGTATTTGTACAAAGTTCACCAGCCAATTTGGGGATTTAATTGCTGTAAGTACTATTTCTAGATAAGTGTTTACTGATTTCCAAGTCTTTTAGTTTAGTAAGACCGTAAATTTATGTTAACCTGATGTTATTGGTTTGCTTCTTTTTTGGTGAACTTAGGATTTAGCCCTTGATGCCACTCGAATAGTTGGAGTGGACCTTGGGCAGGGTTTGCGAGAAGTTGATATTAAAAAGTACATCAAAGTTGAGAAGGTTCCTGGTGGCCAGTTGGACGATTCAGTGGTTCTGAAAGGAGTAATGATCAACAAAGATGTCATTGCTCCTGGAAAAATGAGAAGAAAGATTGTTAATCCGCGGATCATGCTTCTTGATTGTCCTCTGGAATATAAGAAAGGAGAGAACCAAACAAATGCCGAGTTGCTTAAAGAAGAAGATTGGGGGCTCCTACTAAAGTTAGAAGAAGAATACATTGAGGGCCTTTGCGTGCAGATATTGAAGTTCAAACCAGATGTTGTGATTACAGAAAAGGGGCTCAGTGACCTGGCATGCCATTATCTGAGCAAGGCCGGTGTTACTGCTATCAGGAGGTTGAGAAAAACAGATAATAACAGAATTGCTAAGGCTTGTGGGGCAGTTATTGTCAACAGACCAGATGAATTGCAGGACTCCGATATTGGTACTGGGGCTGGGTTATTTGAGGTTAAAAAAATTGGAGATGAGTTCTTTACATTCATTGTTGATTGCAAAGATCCCAAAGCATGTACTGTACTGTTAAGAGGTCCTAGCAAGGATATGTTAAATGAAGTGGAGAGAAATTTGCAGGTATGTCTTTATTTATTGTTTCCCTTTTCTTTTTTCTCCAATTTTGTTGACTAAAATTATAGAATGCTGAAATATCTTAATTAATTATGTTCATAGGATGCCATGTCAGTAGCAAGAAATATCCTGAAGAATCCAAAACTTGTTCCTGGTGGTGGTGCTTCGGAGTTGACTGTTTCTGCTACATTGAAGCAAAAGAGCTCATCCATTGAAGGTATAGAAAAGGTAAAGCTCTTTCCTCATCCCAAAGTCTTGTATACTTGTAGAAGTGATTGAAAAGTCTGGAAATTGAAATTTGAACACTCTAAAGAACTAGTTGTTGCTTCACTTTAATTGCATTCTGAAGTAGTTCTGGGGTTAATTTGTGTTTTTATGGTGGAGCAGTGGCCATATGAAGCTGCTGCCTTAGCCTTTGAGGCCATACCACGAACACTGGCTCAGAACTGTGGGGTTAATGTCATTAGAACGATGACCACACTGCAAGGAAAGGTTTGATTGTGCTCTATTGTTTTTTTCTGTTATAGTATTTATATCCTCTCTATGTACTTACTAAAGCCTCATTTTTATTTTTACCTGATTCTATTCCATAGCATGCAAATGGTGAAAATGCATGGATTGGCATTGATGGTAACACTGGTGCCATGGCAGATGTAAAAGAGAAAAAGGTACAATTTTTTTCATTTTCTCATAATTGTAGTGCCAACATACTAGAGCTGGTCTTTTCTTGGTTTCCTTTGACTTGTTAAGTAGCATTCATGTGACTGGAGTGCTGTCACCATCTTTTACTGTTTTACTAGCCTTCCGCCACCTATTTCTTAATGTTCATTATTGAGCATCCCAATACACATGCATATATATTTGCTAATTGCTTATATTTTGATTCCAGATCTGGGATGCCTACAATGTGAAGGCACAGACCTTTAAGACTGCCATAGAAAGTGCCTGCCTACTTCTCAGAATTGATGACATTGTGAGTGGGATTAAGAAGAAGCAGCCTGCTGGAAGCAAAACTCCTTCAAAACCTCAGGTTGAGACTGAAGGAGATGCAGATAACGAGCAAATCATTCCTGAGTGAGGATTTCCAATGTTCGAGTCATAGTGCATCTTGAGTGGCTTCTCCATTTGACTCGAGTGAACATTATGAGTTTAAGAGATGTTATGTAGGTTTTGTAATGCCCTATTACTTGGGGGCATGTGTGTCTGTTTTTTCCTTCATCTCTTTTTCTCTCAGCGAGGGTTTGGGAAAAGAATAGAGGTTTTGATGGAAATGCTAGGAAGTTTACCTTCTCATCTAGCTATGGATGGAATGAGGCTTTTAGAAGACCGAGTTACCCCAGTTGTGTAGACATCGACTTCAGTTCACTTTCATTCTTAACTGTCACTTATCCCAAGTATTTTGTCATTGTGCCTTAACAGATTATGCGTTTAGAGTTTTGGAAACTTAAAACTGTCTTATCATTAGATTTCTTCCTTGGACGCCTTCCACACTTGACAGGGAACAATACGAAACCTCACAAATGGAGACCTAAATCTCGACAACTTGTCACACTCCTCTGAAGTGAATCTGCCACGTAAATAACAGAGTAGAAGGTCACACTCCAGATAGAACTCATACAACAGAGTAGAAGGTGTACTTATCACACTCTTCTGAAGTGAATCTGCCACGTAAAGATAGAAGTCATAGAACAGAGTAGAAGGTATACTTGTCACACTCTGGAGTGAATCTGCCACGTAAAGATAGAACACAGCTTTATAATTCATGCAAGAGCAGATCATGTAGTTTTAGTGATTGATCAGAGAGAGAGAGAGAGAGAGAGAGAGAGAATGGCAGGGAGCAAGGATGACATAAAGTATGCGACTTCACAGGCCAGGCATAGTGAAGATGAAGCAGTGAGGGTTGGTTATGTGAATGGAACACCTCTTGAAGGAGGAAAGATAGCCGAGTCTGAGCCTGTTAATCTATTTCCCGCTGCTCATAACATTTCTAAGAGCACCGATTCTCATAGTCATGATGATTCTAGCAACCAGTCCCAGATGCGACGTGAGCCTTCTGATAACATACAAGCTGCTCATGAATCAAACACAGAGTGCTAGGTTTCCGAAGAAGACTGCACCTGCTCTAAATACCAAATAAAGCTCTCCACTTTGGCTTTCCCTTTTGATGTATGCTTTCAGTAGTATGAGTTTCTCTGTTTTTGTGCTTTCAACAAGTGTCATGTTTCTAGTAGCAAAGGCTTATCAATCTTTGACTTAGGTTATCTGGTGTTCTAAGAGTATCATTCTTGTCTTGATCAACCATATAAACCCTTATTGTTGTATTCAAAGGCCTTCACTCCACCTTATGAGACGAAGGTTTTGATAATCAGATTTCCAGTGCATGATAATAGCAATGGGATACAAAGTTTGGACCCTTTTTATTCAACATTTTACAAAACTTGCTCGAGTTATTTGCTGTTGAGAATGTGACCAACTCCAATTCTCTAATGTGCTTTGAGAAGAACTGTAAGTCCTTGAGTTGGTGTGGGAATCATATATGTCACCTATTATCTTCTCATTGTGAAACATGATCTCCCGTTTGAATTGCGTCACTATATATTGTGAAGGCAAGTGAGTATTGCTAGCACTGTGTATTTACCTGCAAGTACTTCAAAGCTTTCTATTGAATTAACAGTTATTTAAAAAAAAAAAAAAACATCACGGTGTTGCAGTGACTCCCACAAACTCTGAAGCTTCTGCCGACAAGTTAGCGTGGGAAATGATTTTTACAGCAACCTCCCATGAATTTTGGCTATTTTAGAAAGAGTAAAACTGTAATTTTGAGTTGTAATAAGAGACGGTATTTCTATTTCCACCAGAAAAAGGAGGTCCAGATGATTAATAGCTTCTTGTATGATATTCACAGACCACCTTCAGAATCAGTCCTTGACCGGAGATTGTTAAAAACATGAGACCTTCAAAACACGGCACCGATAACAACCGGAGCTACACGCGCCTCCACGACGCTCTTAACCTCGGCACCAGGTCTCCACTCTTCAATTCAATTAATTCTCTCTCTTATTCGAATTGTTTTAGCTATGCTCTCCATTACTCGGTTGCTATTGATCACCTAGGGCTCGGCATTGCATTAGTGCTATTGCGAATGCGGATTCAATAAACCATAGTTACAAGAGAGTAGTTAGAGTTGAATTGAGGTCATGTGTTGAGATTGTATGGCCGGATTGTTTAGAGGTAGCGATGCGAATATGCGCCATTGAGCTAGGTTGTGTCTTGTCTTGCAGAGCGTACGGAGACAAGGCAAGGAGATGGCGGTGTAAGGATTTTGAGATACAGAGGCATGTGGTCCACTCTATTGCTGTGTTTCTCGATTCCGTTTCTGGGGATAAGCTGCACCATCCGCTTTTCAAGGTATAACAATTGTCTTCAGTTATAATTTCCTGGAAGCTAAGATTATAGGCTTTTATTTATTTATTTATTTATTTATTTGAGCTTCTGTTATGGCTGTTATAATATGGTTGATTGGAGTTCTATAGTGTAAGTGGTATGTATGTAAAAGCATGGATCCTCCGTAATTGAATTTTTGGATAAAATCTAGGTTAAAAATTTTGAAGACCTGTAATATGTATCGGTTTTGAGCTGTATTTGATTCCACTTTATAATGTTCTCATCATCTTTCCATCCGTTTTGCAGGCTTCAGTTGCCGATATCGTTGCAGCATTAGTCTGGATACTTCAGTCCAATAAGGGGTCCATATTCAGCATGGCAGCAAATGTGACAGTAAAATTAATCGGCCTTTTACCCAAATCAACACTGCAACTTGATGCTTTGGATCTTATTAATCCTCTGTCATCTTTGTTATCTGCCCATCAAACAGAAGTTGCGATATCATGTGTTGCAGCATTGAATGTTATCCTTACAAATCTCAGTATGAAGAGTGCAAAAGAAGTTTGGGACATCCTTGAGAAAACAGAAAGTGTATCTCAAGTTATCAGTAACTTCCTTCTCAGAATGCATGAAGCCATTTGAATATTTTCAACAGATGGCTTTACTATTGAGTACAATACTATGGTGGTGGTCTCCATCTAGGTTTTATGTTTGGAGTGATGCTAAACTAATGGAAGATTTGAATGATATGCTTATAAAGCGAGATGTTTATCACAAAGTTGCTGTTTTGAAATTGTATCTTGCTGTAGGTAAGAATCTTTAATAGCGAAACACATCATTTCCATGTGGAATATCTCTTAGTTAGCTTCAGTGCTATGATATTTGAATTAAGTTTTGTCATTTATTTTCAGCGTTATGTGGTAATGGGGCCAAGAAACTGTTAGATGGCGGAGAGGCACTTCTGGAACAGATGGTGCAATGCATGGACAATTCATATCCTTATTCTGTTAGAATTGAAGCATTCAAGTTAGCACAGTGTTTAGAGGTAAGGATTCAATCTCATATCCTTACAAGCCTGTTATGTTAGTCAAACATGCCATTACAATTAGTTAAATTATTTTGTTATGGTTTTTGTTGCAGATAAATGAACAAAGATGCTCACAAATGATGAGTTTATCTTGCCAACCTATTATTAAAGCCATCATCTCTGGACTGTGTGACTGGAGCTCACATTCTAAAAAGGTTACCAACGACCAGATGTCTTTGCTAGTGGAGGCATGCCGCCTGGCTCTGATCACTCGTTGGGCAGGGGAGCATCACATTTACTTCTGGAAACAAGGAATTGATAAAATCCTTCTCAACCTCCTCCTTGAAAATATTCACAACCAATTGTATGAAGATTCCATTTCATTGGAAGAGCAGATAGTTATTGCTAAGGAGGGCCTCAATGCCAATTATTTGCTTTCATTGAGGAGTTATGTCTAGGATATTCTTGGATTGCGATACATTGTGGGGAGGATTTCAACCCTGAAACTGAGTTCCACTTTAACATGCTTATTGCATGTGCATGGTACAACTTCATCTCTAAAAGAAGTTCACTTTCTTTTGATAAAACGTTGTTTGACTTCATTAATTCTAGTATCTGGTGATGCTACAGCCTACAGTTATCATTTTCCTCAACACTTTCCATTCTTATTTCTGGCTGTTAGTTTTCTGATATTTTTTTTTTCCTCGATGTCCTTTGACAGCTTGACCTTTGTTGAGGCAATTCAGAAATGGCATAAAGTATATGAAAATGACATTGCTGGTACCTTCATAAGTGAATCAGCAACAAGGGCAGTTCTGATGATGATTTATTCTCCCTGCAAATACATTGCATCAAAGGCTAGATTCATATTGTCTGAAATACTGAAGCCAAAAGGCTTGGAATATCTGAATATCTTACTGCGTTTTCTTAATTATCTGTCATCTGGAAATTTCGCAATACCAGATAATCACCAAATTATCATTTATTTGATGGGATTTATATGCTATTCCCGTTTGGAAGAGTATGAAGTTTGGATTATCAAACAGAAAGGGTTAAAAACACTATTTGCTTTCATGAAATGGTGCTTAAGTAATCATTTCCAAGTAGAAAGATTGAGCTTTGCTCCCCGTTTGCCTAATGTGTTCTGTGAGAAGATTTGTTGTTCAAGTTCCAGAGACTGGGAAGGGAAAGATGTTCTTTTGTTTTACAGTTTGTTGGGACTGGCTGACTTGATAAAGCATTCTGGATGTGTAGGAAATGACCTAGACAGAATTTCCGGTAAGAATATGTTGGCTCATATTGAAGCTGAACTAGTTAGTAAACTTCAGGACATCTGTAACAACAATGGCACCCCTGGGGTGCAATGGTATGCCACATACGTTCTGAGTTATTTTGGGTTTTATGGTTTTCCGAGTAACCTAATGAAAAGGATTGGGAAAGCAATAAATGATAAGGATTCTGCTGATTTACAATTCATTCGCACAAATGGAGAGTGTTTCAGTGTTCATGGGGTGGTGCTTGCAATCCAATGTCCATCGTTACTGCCTCCTGAAGGGCGGCTTCCTAGTGAGATAACATCTGATCATTCTTCAGTGACAGGCTCTATGGAGATTTCTAAAGAGTTTCAGAAAGACATAAGACTATCTGCTCATGTCGATCACCAAGCATTGGTGAAGTTGTTGGAGTATATCTACTTGGGATATCTACAAGCAGAAGAAGAACTTGCAAAGAAGTTGAGGACTCTTGCCAAACGTTGTAATTTGCAGCCTCTGTTACAGATGCTTTGTAGAAAACGTCCAAAGTGGGGCACTGCTTTTCCCAGCCCTGATCTCACTGCAGCTCTTGGTCCATCCGGACATTGTTTCTCGTATGATTTCCTCTATACTCTATATTATTGCATCACATCAGCTTTGTTGTTGTTGTTTCAACTTTCTTATGAAGTTTGTTTCACTATTTTGCATCAATAAGGAAGTGTATAGTATGCGGACAATATAACAATCTGAGTGTGTCTTGACATTGTTCAAATAAACCCTGTCTTGGATTGACAACTCAAGGGACCTGGTGAAGTCTAGGTCTAAACAATTTACTTGCCGCATATATTATATTGCTTGAAACACCTTGTGGGACTGTTGATAAGCCTTCTAGAAGCTAAAGGCCCATTTTGGGTAAATTTTTCTCTTCGTTAATTATTTTGTATTTAATGAAATAGAGATCAAGGGAGATTAAGGGAGAAGAAAGATGGGAGGTAGCGAGAAGGGGGGGAGTAAATATTGAATGGTTACTTACAAAACATTTTTGTAGTGGTTATCAGTTTTCTTCTCTCTCCTCTTCTTTTCTCTCTTTCTCATTGGAAATTCAGAAAGAAATGAAGTATCAATGGGCTTCAAAATATTCAAACAAGATCCATTAACAGCATTTATGTTTACTAGTATATCAGTCATGACTTGCAGTATTTTTATGGATAACATGATTGACTGGTCTTGTAAGTAGAGGGAAATTGTTTCTAGGGAATGTAATTGTAGTCTTACATCCATGCTACTAATTGGTTTTCCAGATGCAATAATGTGCATTAGTAATATTTGTGTGCTTTTGGCTTCAGGGATGTCATCTTAGAAGCTAAAGAAACAAAGCTTTTGGGCTGGACATGTGGTGTTTGCTCTTTATCAGTGCCTCACATGCATGTTCACAAAGTTGTATTGTCTGCAAGTTGTGATTATTTGAGGGCCTTGTTTGAGTCAGGAATGCAGGAGAGGTATTTGCCAATTTTTCTACGGATATAAATATTCACCCACATAATTTCACATTTCTATTGAAAACTGTAAGTGTATAGTCTGTATAACATACCTAAGATGTTGCTTTCCAGAAGGTGTTATTAACATTGAGTAAATGATAAATGGTATGCAAAAGTAACTCACATCGTAGTTAGGATATTGTAGAGATAATGTTAGTTATATAAATGCTGTCATACATGTAAAGATCTTCTCTTGTGCAAATATTTATAAATAAAAGAAACTATTTTGTACATTCATTAAATGTGTTTTAGCAGCCTTATGATTAATGCCTAGCATCCTGTTGGTTGTTTTAAATTATCAAATGCATCTTGCATGATAGCTTGTCAGCAGGAAATGGTAAATGTTATTAATGTTTTACTTTTTCTTGAAATAATCAGTTGGAAGTTAAGAGATATGATTATACCATATTCTATGGGTAGTATTTATGATGCAGGACAAATAGGGCACTAGGGCTTAAAGGACAGAATTAAGAAAGGAATAGATCTAGTAGCATCACACCAGTAGGGTTTCTAGGCATCACACCTATGGTTAGGCTGCATCACACAAACCTGGACAAAAGCAAAGCTCTCAAACTTTTGTTAATTCAACTCTGAACTTAAAAGACTACAAAGGCTATATATAGAGAGGTTAAACCCCTAGATCAATTAGGATCAAGTAACCCTAATAACCTAGAACTTAAAAGAATCCCAAAAAAAAAAAAAACATATGCAAAATAAGAAAGAAATCATAAACTTTCCCAAATCCTGACTTAAGATATTCTGATCGTATTCTCCATCAATTTGTTTGTTTTTAAAAACATACGTTCTTCGGTTGCGACTGCATCTTTGAGATTTAAGTCATTTAACTATAAGAACTTGTTGTGCCGATGCTTGAGAGTTACCTTTGTAGTTTGTACTTCCTTCCAAGGTTGGTAGGTTAATGGAGAGGTAGCAGGTTTGCATAACTTGTTATTACCTTCTCAACTGAAGTGCAATTTATTGACTTAAATTAAACTTGTATTAGTTTGTGCTACTTCCTTGGCACTTGAATAAGAGATATTGATTTTCTTTCCGTTTTATCTGTTCTGTTGCTCACCTTTTTTTACTTCTTATTATATTTTTGTGTGGTAATATGTGCAGCAACTCACAAGCCATAAAGGTTTCAATCAGTTGGGAGGCAATGGTTAAACTAGTCGACTACTTCTATTCTAGTAATCTGCCAAAGCCTCCTTCGGGATGTATATGGAATAACACGAACACTGAAGAAAAGGTAGATGAGGTACAGCCATATGTAGAGCTTTTCTGGCTTTCTGAGTTCTGGATCATGGAAGATGTTCAGGAAGCATGTTCAGAAGTCATCATGTCATGTCTTGGTTCTGCAAGAGAGTTGGCTATCAAAATACTACAAATTTCTGCAAATCTCTCTCTCTGGAACTTGGCAGAGGTTGCAGCGACTTATATGGCTCCTGTATATCGTCAGTTATGTGATTCTGGTGAACTCGAAACACTTGATGAACTGCTGGTTGATATGGTTCGACTAGCGTCGGTTCGATTCTCCCAACAGGGTGGTGATCAGTTTCAGTGATTTGATTCTCATAGTGATTTGGAACTGTGAAAATGACAACGTTTTCCAAGGTAGTGCGATGGAGGAGTGTCCAGTACATCAATTTTGTTATGTTCTTATCTTGGGAACTTCTTGTAGAGTTAGACGATGGCCTCATCATTTATGGACCTGAACCCATAGATTGCCTGCTTGAGATGTACAAACTTTTACTTGAGGGTAAGTTTGTTCCATGCTTATTTTATACATGATGCTCCATCTGTAAGACTGTCCCTCTTTGATACCGAAGTCCCTTGTCCTTTCTGGTCCCCTTCCTTACAGCTACTTGGGCTCTCTATTTAACACAGTCCATGACCTCATTTCCTTACTTTTTGGAAATTATTGAAATTTCCTGCCAATTCATGGCCTCCTCTCTTTAATCTATTCCAAGAGCCACCTTCAGATTGTAGGGGATTGCATGTATTTTTTTCTAAAATGCTGGTGAAGCTTGTTGCATGTATTTATGGCCTTCACCTTTGCATGTTGAGACTAGGTGGGATGGTCGGAGAGGTTGTAGATAAGGCATCATTTTGAAGAGATATTTCTTTATTTCTTTTTTGTTGGCCAAAACTATGTTGCTTTGCTTCATAGTGTCTCCTTTTGTTCATGGGGTTTCAGCACATCAAACCTTGTCTGAGCATTTGTACTTCTATAACTTCTGTGTTACTAATGCGTGTCTATAATAGGTGAGTAAAGAGGGCACCAAATCCCTTAACTTACACTCCTCCATCTACACTGATGCGTGGAGATTGGATATTTGGGCTGAAACTTCATCCATGTTGAGGCTTGCTTCTTTGGTCTGATGATTTTCTAAGTTTGGTACCTTTTTTCTTTTTCCTGCAATAGATATTAGAGAGAACAGTTATTGAATAATTTTTCTAATCTTTACCCATCCTTCCTGCAGGTATTATACTTGTTCTTGCAGTCAAGTTATAATTTTGAGCAGATTACAGCTATCATACGTGCTTATCATTTATTGTCAGGTTGAAGCTTATACTCCCAGTAACATGTACTTTTCAAAATGAAAAATTATTAGATAACATGCAAATTGTTCAGAAAATGCATATTACTGTCATCATGTTTTGGTAACATAGAATCAATTAGTTCAGTTAAAGTGGTAAGCTTTCATGCTTGGTCCATCTCTTCAGCGTCCGGCATAGCAGTTCTGATATATAATTTCAAGTACAGTGTCTTCCTGATCAACATCTGAAAAAAAATGGAGGGTATTAATTAATTTTTAGCTAAGTTTCTTTACTGTTGATGGTAATCCTCACATTATGCTGGGGAAAAGGGATGGTGGTTGGTCTAGAATGTGAATTAATTGAGCAAATAGTTAGGCTTCGCATAATCCTTCACCTGTTACCATCTACAGAAGCACTTTATATGATCACAAACTCTGATTTTATATGTGAGAAATGAATAATTGATGCACTTGGCTTTTCATTACTTGAAGATATAGAGGAAGGAGCATTACTAATTTTTGTATAATTTTGACTATACTTCTTAACTTTTAAATGTCTAGGTTTTCCATTCTTTTATTCTTGGTAAACTTCCATAATTTCTATTTGAGAGTTTTAAATCCAGTTTCATATCATTATATACTTGATATGCATGTCTGTGTGTACGTCTGTTTGTGGGAGTAGGTTATATTGAAATTATTTCAGTTTAAAGTGAGATTTAGGTTTATCTTTAACAAAAATCAACATCGGATGTTTTATAATCATTTGAGATACTAGGCTCTATGCAGTATGTGATATATATGTTTAAGCCTCAGACACTTTCAGAATTATTTCAACATTAGGTTGTTTCTTCAAGTTCCTATTTCCTCACCTTCATGCCTTCTCTCCCTTGCGGTACTATCGTTGGTGATGCTTGTACATAAGTTCGGGTGGAACAACCATGAGAAAGAAGATCGTTGCGGCAATTCTACTACGAAATGGAATTATAGAATAAGGTGGAAGGTATGTACCAATAGCTAATCTTTGTTTTATCTTGAGTGGAAGACTGAACACAAGTAACCATAACACTGTCGGGTTTGATAGAGGAAAAACAAGAATAGATTTGGAATTAACCAGGTGGCAAAGAAGAACCGATACTGTGAAAATACGGGAAAGACACAAGTTGCATAGAAGAAGAGTATTCACTCAAGAAGGGAAATCAACTGGGAGACACCTTTGAGGGGTTCAGTACGTTTGCTCGGTTCGGATGTACAAAGTGAAATCTGACAAGTACTTGATTATGCGCTAAAGTAAATAAAAAGAAGAAGAGAAGCCTTCTGCATCCCACTCCAAATCGCTTCTCATTTGTGATTGTTGTTGTACTCCCCGCTGCATGGCTCACACCTGGGGAAATTTTTGACAAAAGGCCCTCTGAAACTCTCTCTCTCTCTCTCCCCGGTGACCCCTTCAGATATTGTTTCCTCTTTGTACCATAGAACTGGCTGAACTTCTCTGCATGTCTCCTACTCAGCATCTCCACCTATGCATGAATCTCAGAGTACCCTTTTGTAATGTTTTCAGACCACTTTTGCCAGGCGGTGCCAATCAGGCCGTGCTCACTATTTATGCAAGTCTTGTCCCACCAGTTTCTTTCTATTTTACAGGAAGGTATTTCAGAGCTGATTGAGTCATTAAGTGCCGCTGGAAATAACTATGAAGATTGACTTTTGAATTCAAGGAAATATTTACCCAATATCCGTGAAAATTGCATCTGAATCGATCCTCCGGATCCACTCGGCCTCAAGATGAGCCAACATAACAGCACAGAAGGGGGGTTTTGGGCCAGCTACCAGTTCCTCCTGGATGCAACAAAACATTGCTGTAGAAAAAGTCATAGCCACGGAGTCTGCCATTATCAACTTCATTCTTGAATTTCTTAAGCATCAAGTGATCTCCAACATGGTTTTAACGCACTTCGTGGTGAGACCTGGTTCCCATAATAAACCTACCATCAGGTGGCATGTTCAACCACAACTGTATGCTTCTCATCCCAGTCCTCCATCGGTTCCCCAGCTCAAATTTGGGTGAGTATAGAATGTAGGCTTGGATGATCTTCGAAACAGATGACAATCTGGTCATTCCATTCTTAAGAGTGTTATGGTTGCCTCGGATGCCGGGACTGTAGTATTGTATATTCGTCTGTGTTTTAAAACTAAGAGCTGGTACTTATACTGCTTTCTATACCATGAAAGTTTATGTAAGCTAAGCCTTCAAAAGTTTTGATTCATAAAATTTTGAAGTAAACTCTTTCAACGACGACATTTTCATTGCCGGGTGATTCATCATTTTATGATTGAATGACTCCTTACGGGAACGTCAAAATCTTGGAAGCGTAGTGCTTTTCCCTCATTAGTCATCGTTCACCACTTCCTCTCTTCCACCATGTTCAAAACAGTCTCCCTTTTGGCCTCCTTTGTGACATAAAAGAAGGCCATGATGGTTTGCTTTGTGACTTTGCCACAGTGCAGGTGAATGCAGTAGGACCTTGCTGATGCCTATGGAGTGTGACGAGTTTGACTGAGGTTGGAGAATTAGCGGTGTCATTTGTCACTAAATCAAGGCGCTTTTCGCGACGGAATTCGTGTTCAAAGGTGTGGAAATCCCTGGCTGCTAATTTGGAGAATTGGCACGAGTCCTTGATCAAACACAATGGAAAATGAACGTGGAAGTTGAGGGTCCATTCACTTTAACTCTTGGCATGAGTCATGGTCAAGCACTCAAGCACGCTCAAACCCCCACTGATTAAGGCGATTGATCGGAAAATCATGTCTCACGGGTATATGATCACAAGAAACGAAAAGTATTTGTCACCAAAAGCCAAAAAGGTAAGATCAAATTGTTCATTTTTCAACAATCATATGTATTACATGAGTACGTTGCTCAAGACTACTGGGTTTTCTAACATTTTCTTATACTTAATTTCTGATCTGTTTGCTACCTACAAAAATTTAGGTATGGGGTTGCTTTCTGGCCTTCAGAATTTAGCACGTTTACAAGTCTTCTTCTCGACTATCCTCCATAACAACAAGCTACTTGTAATGCTCTAATGTCCGCTTATTTAGAAGCTCATCACGCTACAACGCTCAGTGAAGCGTAACTTTATCTTATTTCTTCTATCGTCTAGCTAGCGGTCAAGTGATGTTTATCTCCAAAATAGTAGACAAGATTTAAAAAAAAAATATGGCAACATAAACATTCTGTATAGAAATTTGTTTCAACACGAACCAGGAGAATCTAAACTGCAATCAAACTCAGAAGTAAGCAGCCTTCTTGCATATCTACACTATTTGTCTTTAAAAATAAAAGTAAAATGAACAATAATCAAGCAGGGTAATCAAATGGCAAAGGAGTAACCAATGAAGAGTTGAGTAGGTCTGGATGCACAAACCCATATTTCCTAAGCACTTGATTATCTGCAAAGTTCAAAGCCTTCTGCATCCCATTCCAACAATCCTCCCAGGTATATACAGGATTATAATCCCCACTACAAGGCTCACACCCAGTAAAATGTGTCACAAAAGGCCTCCTCACATTCTCCCTCCACATCCCCTTATCCTTCATATACTGCTCCCTCATTTCCCCATACAACTCACTCACCTTCTCACCATGCCTCCTCCTCAGTTTCCCCATTTCTCTATCAACCCCCATGTACCCTTTGGTGATGTTATCAAGCCCATCCACCACACCAAGCCAGTAGCTTTGGAAATTGTACTCACTCTCCAAGTACACCTTGTCCCCCCATTTCTGCTTCTGCTTCAGCAGAAGGTAAATAAGAGCACTCTGATCATCTGACCCTGGGTACAGCTTGTCCTTCAACATTGATCTCTGAATCTCCCCACTTCTCTTGGGCCGGACCCTGTGGCCCCATGCTGGCCCATTCATCTATGAAGTCCAAGGACCACTGACAGTTCCTAATCAAGAACACACCAGCGTTTAGGCTAGTCCAGCTCTGCTGCTTCACCATGTGCCACCACCCATGAACAACCAAGTTATGCTCCTTGTACTTCTCCAAAGGCAACTTAAACTCCATGTCTGTGAATATGGCGTCCGAGTCGACCCAGTAGATCCACTCAGCCTCCGGGTGGGCAACCATGGCGGCTCTGAGAATAGGATACTTGGCCCAGAAACCGGTTCCTTTAGGGTCCAGAAGAATGTTGTTGTAGAACACTTCACAGCCATGAAGCCTGCAGTAGTCTACTTTGTTCTTGAAGAGTCTCAACTGTAAATGATCCCCAACTGGGTTCTTACACACCGAAGGCTGAGACCCGGTAACAAGAACAACCCTATCGCCTACACCAAAAGAAGGGTGAACCCTAAGCCACTCTCTGCGCTTCTCGTCCCAGTTTTGTATGGCATCCCCAACCGAGTAGCTGAGAGTTGGATCGTCGTAAAACGTGGGCTCCGGTGGGTCGTAGTTGAAGTCAGGGCCTTGAGGGGTGGAGTAGGTGATGATGGTGTCGAAAGTTGATGAGGTAGGGTTTATGAAGGAGATGAGTGCCCAGACCACAGACAAAGCCATGGCTGCTCCACCAACGAAGAGGAAGCCATCTGCGATGAGAGAAGGGGCTCTGTGGAGAAGTGAGCGTTTGTGTGGGGATGTTTGGAAGAGGGAGAAGTCTGGGGAACTCATTTTAGAGGGTGGTGAAGTCACTGAAGTGATTGATGGGTTTTCTCTGTGATGTTAAACTTTGAAGTACTGAAAGAAGAAGAAGAAGAAGAAGAAGATAACTGACAGGTGCATTAATGCCAAAAATCTCGTTTGTTGGTTATTAAAGTATAAGGCTTTAATCTTGCCATAAAATATGCATGGTACTTTGGTAACCTTTTCTTTTTTTCTTTAACTGGCCATAGCTTAGATAAATGAAAATGCTACAAAAGTGGGTATGGGTGGTATTTTATTGATTGCTATTAATTGGAGAAGATTTTGTTCAAGATTTTCACAAATCACAGTAGCTTTACATATGACCTTTCCTAAATTTGATTGTACTTGGTAATTCAATTAGAATTAAGTTATCAAATTTGTCACCGTTGTAAGTGGCCAAGCATCAGATAGGGAGCACTCCAACGTACTCAAGTTTTGATTTATGAAGTTGTCAGTGGCCACACACTGTTGTAATGCTAGTTCGAGTATTTCACATGCTCCGATGAATTAAGTTCTGGACCTAGAAGGCCTCCGGTCACCCTAACACAACTTAAAAAAAGAAAAAAAGAAAAAAAAGAAAGAAAGAAAGAAAGAGGGTTATCAAATAGTCAAAATTGTCAAATCCTAACGGTATGCTCAAGTGATCAATTTCCAATATAGGAAGATAGCGTCATGTACTTACTGCATTGAGAGCAAACTTATTCATATATGCTGATTAATTAAGCTCAAACAAAATAGGTAACCTCTATGATCATTGAAGATTCATGAATTGATACAGACACAAACTTAGTAATTTATGTGGAAGCATGAAGCATATAGAAAGATGATATGTAGAACATTTGGATAAAAGTTGAAATTCAAACATCATGTCATATTGAAGTTAAAAGATGACAACCGATATATGATCGAATTGACAACATCAATAAGATTTAAATTTTATTTTGTATGAATCTATAATGTATTCTTGTTTATAGGTTGGCATCTATCTCTACAATGAAATAATCCCGTATGAGGACTGTTTGGAACCATTCATGGTAAAATGGCACCGATCGAGTTACATGTAATTTCCACTGTTTTTACATGAATTAGTTTTTGGCTAAAGTTGCATAACATTATCAAATTGATTAACCAAAACATACTTTGTTTGTTTAATCACTCTTCCTTTCTTACGCTCCGAGTGTCGGTCGGTTCTATTGGACTGCTGAGAGCCTTAGACACCTTGCTGCGGCTGTATCTAGTTTTAAAGGTGGCACATTGCTTCAAGCTAATTGCTTCCACCTTGATTGGTGTTTGAGGCATAAAAAACCAAAGTGAGATCCCTAATTTCTTGAACCTAGCATGGACTTGGTTTCTTCCAAATTAATTTCTTGTTTCTTTGGGGCATGGGCCATATCTATATATAAATCCAAAGCCGGTAATGTGTATCATATATAGTGTGACATTGGTCCTTGCTTTCTGCAAATTCATGTGTCTTCTTTGGCATTTCGTATGTAACTTGCACATGGATCTTATAAATGCAATGCCTTGCCATTTTCAATCTTCGGGGTAGATTATTCTTCGTGAGATGAGTTAACTAAGCAGTCTAGGTATATGATTAAATTTGTTTAACGAGCGTAGGGGGAAGCCTTAAGCAAATTACAAAAAAATTTAGTCATGGTTCAAATGAAAGAAGAGTAAATTAATGCATGGGAATTTGTGATGATCTAGGTCTAAACATACATAAGTACAACATATTTTGAGTTCGTCACTATATACAATCTCTTTCATGAATTTCTACGTACGTACACTCTATTTTCGTATACTTATAAAATACAAGATACATATGTACCACCTCTTCACCTCTTGTAGCTTTCCAAATTGACCGGATGAAGTTACATATATGCTCATAGTAGCAAGAAACCGTATATTTATGTTCTAAGCAAAATTAATATGGTATAAAGAACAAATGCAGCTTATTTCAATTAAACAAGTCGTTCTAAGCGTTGATAAGATTAACGGTGTGTTTGGATGCCCGTGAATCCATGGAAATTTAATCAAAAATAAGGAATTCTCAATTTCTTATGATTGTTTCTCCCGTTTGGATTCTTATCCCATGGAATTCGCAATTTCCACGGAAAAATAATCGTGGAATTTAGAAGCTTAAATTCCCGACTTGAATTCCTCACAAAATATGTGTCATTTGTTAATTCTCTTAATTGAGGTTAGTCTATATACAAATTCTTGTCATTTCAAAACTCTACATCATCAAATTCAAACAATGAAATACTCAATTAATAGAATTTAAATTTATGGATTATAACTCTTATGATTTTGAAATTTCTATGAAAATTGAAATTAGTTTGTCTAAACACAACCTAAAATATGATGCTTATTGATTCCCAAAGTATTACATGCTTGGAATCAATACCCAAGAGAAGTGAAAGAGACAAAAACACAAAAGGTGCTTGGCAGCCATAAGTATTCTTTTGCATCATTTGCAAGTTTGCTTATCAAAGTGACGGTCAAGAATACAATAGCAGTCTGAATTGGTTTTCATACATAGTCGTGTTATCCAGAATATTAACTTTAGCTAGAGCGGGACCTGAATTAAGCTAAGAAAAGATAGCAAGCGTGTAAAAATCGAAGTTCACCAAAAGAAGAAGTGCCTTGCTAGTACGATAGTATCCTTCTATATGTTTTTGGATCATATTACAAAGATAGAAACTTCTAATTTTTGGGTTGTTTGCTGGATTTCTTCTGTTTTGTGTTGTTTTAACTTGCTTGGATTGGGCGGTTGGTTTGTCTGATTGAGTGATTGGTTTGATGAGTTTTGCACAAAGAATGAAGAATTGACCAAGATTGAAATGAAAGTAGCACATCCTTAGATGCCTTTTACTCTTTTAGACCCCAAAAAACCAACTTCTCCGAAGAAAACCCCAAAATTCGAGACCTAAAAAATCTAGGAAAACACGTAATTGTAATATTTGTATCCACAAAGAAGACATCGCGTCTACGTCTACCACTGTCAAACAGGCCCAACAGCCAATGCCTGACATAGTAGAGCCGAGCCACCAACCACGTACAAGCGATAATAACCATAGAACAAAATCATTCAACTCACAGGTTGTCATGCCCTGCCATTCACCGTCATAGCCTCTGAGATACAATAGAAGATAAAACGTGTTAAAAAATCTAATACATTCAAGAATAATGTTAGGTGAACCATATTTTTAAATATCATCTAACTCTAATTTTATGTAACAGCTGATGTGACACACATGTTAATTAATAAAAATTTATGATATGTTGGACACATACTGCGACATCAGCTGTCACATAACATGTCATACAAGTATCACATAAAAAATTAGTTTCATGTATGATAAGATCAAGATTGTGACAGATATTTCCATTTAGTTGAACAATCTACCAAGTGAAGGAAGCACTAGAAGCTTTTGTATTATTCAGGGGTTGGGGGTACATATCAAATAAAACTAGGATTTAGCTAGAGAGAAGCGTATGCAGAAGCAACTCCTGTGTGAAATGCTGACCCCAATAGCAGCTCCTCCGCATTCAAAGAAGTTGGTTTGGACTAGTGGAAGATACCCTCACTCTATTGTGTTGATTGACTTGATTCCATGGCAGTTGGAACTTGGAAGCAATTGTTTCAGCACCCCAAGATCAGGCTTTCCAAAACCATGGATATGGGACAGTTCACTCGAGCTTCGATAAAGGCAGCCCCCTGGTCATTGCAACCGATTGAAACAATGTTATGGATCACGGTCCTTTCCTGCATAGGGATAAAAGCGAGTGAGGGTTGCAGACAATGATGTTTTCAGAAGCTTGGACCTATCAGCAAACAACGTCCGGCAATGAGCAACATTATTGACCCCGGGATCTCTAATATTATTGCTGGGGTTAGAAGAGAAGTAGCGGAACATAGACGTCAGATATAAACTGATCGAAGACGGAGAGGCTGCGAGCCTTGTGTGGAGTCGGAGATGACGGTGTAACTATTTTTTCCTTGTGAATCACTTCACCAAAAAGATGCAGCATATCTAAAAGCGCCAGATAACCACACTTTACAGTCTATACTCCAAGCGTACTGTAACGTGTAATTTGAAGGATTAGTTCCCAAACAATTACTTGCCTTTGGTATTGCTATTCAGAACACTGGGAGAAAACAATCTAATAAATCACTCCCAACTTGCAAACAAAGTGTACTGACTTCTAACATAAGCACGAATGATTGATAATAAACGAATGAATTGGAAGCCACAGAAAATTATACCCATATGCAGTGTATATAGTTATATACTTCTACCTAACGTAATGGAACCACGGATGTCTAAACATAAACATAACTTTAGCCAAAAAACAAATAGCATTACGTCTAAACAACTTGGAACTTAATCAGATATCCCTTTAGTGGCAGTTGCCACTATGTAGTTGAACAGTAACATAAGTACATAACCAAAACAATAATCCAACATCCATGAAGAAATTAATAGCACAGGAATGCAAAAGGTGCCATTCTCAATGTAGACTTGCCCAAATGAACCTGAACCAGCATGCCCATCTTTGCCTTGGTCCTCCCTAACCCCGGGCTGATAAACATCTCATGCACCAGCTCACCCTCGTGTTTACACAGACACGGGATCAACTGCCCTGAATACTGTACATGCCTACTACATCTCTATATTATGAATTCCACAACAGAGCATCAAAATAAGCCCTTCTACATCGCTATCTTAAGAAATCAACAACAGAGCATCAAAATAAGCTCTGAAGTCGAGGAAAATAATCTACCCTCATATCCCTCTAAAAGATATAAAAAGGAAACCTGTACCATCGGATTTAAAAGGATTATAAAGAGAAGCTTGCTTACAAGTTTTTCAAGAGAAGCATGAAAGTAAGAACATGTAGACCTAAAATACCAAACTTTACCTGAATCACATCTATGCCCTTAATACCCCACCAATTTATTTGCTCTAGATAGAGAACAAGTAGACAAAAACCCAAGAATTTCGCAATCCAACTGAATGCCCGCTTAGAATCCGTTTTCTTCTCAAAATTATGCATTTTATCTTTCAAAATATTCTTCACTTGGGTTCGACATCAACTTAGAACAGACTCTGAATTAATGTGTGCACCATTTCCCCCATCATGATTGTTAGATCCTCCAACAGGCATGGACCGCTGTGTGAAATTTAACAGCAACTGTCTCTGGTGATCATTGGTGTGAGGAAGACTAGCACGCAGCAGCTCAACTGGCATTTCACGACTAATAGCTCTGGCTGCATCTGAGCCGATAACATCAATATTTGTGGGGGCATGCAACAGCAGTGACTGCATTATAGTATCATACTTGTTTACACAATACTTAGTCAGAAGGCCAAAGAATTTATCAAAGGAGGCCTGCCAAAGTGCTCCATTAGTCATATTGTAGTTGCTAGCAGCGTTAGGATCAGTTAAGAGTTCAGTTGCCCTGTCAAGAACAGCATTAAGAACAAGAGAAGCCCCATCTCCGGCAGAACTTCCAATGGGACGAAGCGGGGGTTGCTCTGAGGAGCAAACCACTGCTGCCAGACAAGCACTAAGTGCACCAAGGTCCATACCTCGAACACATGATGAAACGACCCTAGCGATATTGTTTGTAGTTTCTGCAGCCCTTGGATCAGAAGGAAGGACACCAAACAAGAACCTTAGATGGCGGAAGATGGCCATACAGACTATTCGCATGAGCTCACCACCTGGAAAAAGGAGCTGTAGATACTTGGCAAGGAGCTTTCGGCCCTTGGGTAGAGAGACTAACCTCAGAAACACAAAATCATCTTTGAGAGCAGGCCCATCTGTGTGGTCATTTTTCCCAAGTGGATCAACCAATTGAAGAGATGCTGCGAGCCCTTCTAGCAAGCTTTGACGCCTACGCCTCAACTGCGTTCCACCATCTTGGAGCTGATTGAATTGTAAAAAACGATCAATGTCATCCACATCCAGGAGCAGACAAAGTCCATCCTCGATTGTAACCCTAGCAGCAAGCATTGGCTCCTGTTCTAGAGGCTTCTCAGAAACCTTCTGTTCAGAGTTGCTCGGACTAGATGAATTTGGTGGCTCCACTTCAAGAAGAGGCCGAGGCCTGCGTATTGAAGAGAATGGTACCCTCCCAAGAGCATCAACTTGGAGAAAAGCATGTGGTTCAGTATTAGCTCTTGCCCGAGGAGGAAGATCCCTTAATTGAGTTGGATAGAAATGAAGTGTCATCTTCGCCCCAGTAGATTTTCTAGCAAGGCAATACTGGTGGTAATAATCATCTACATATGTGTCATTGCTGTGTGTCGCGGCAAGCTGCATTCGCAGTATACCCTCAATTTCATCAGCTGTCATATACTTGGACCTAAATGGTGCCCACCCACCACCACTCCTGTAGCCACCTGTATCAAAGCCATGTTGAGAAAAACGCATATTCTGTCTACCTTTCTGAGCTAATCTTGACCTTTCGTCTCTAACATCACTCAAACCGAACATTGCCTCATATTTGTTCATCAAGGGTGGGGATGGCGGAAGGTGGGGATTAAATAGTTGAGACTGCATTGCTGATATATGACTGAATGGTTGCTGAACTAAATGGTGCATTCTAGAATGCGGCTGCTGTGGCTGATGCATCAACTGAGGAGGCAAACCATTCTGATGAGACAACTGTTGCTGCAATAGATTATTTGAATGACTGGGATGATCTCCATACGAACCACTTTGGTTGGCCCATTGCTGGAGGGGACGACTATTAACTGGATGACCGGGAGTCAGATGCGGCAAATTTCCACCAAAATGTGATCCATGAGGTAACCCAGTCATTTGAAGTGGAGAGTCAGAGTACGGAGAAAGGTTTGGTGAAGATATTCCACCCTGAGGTCCACCAGCATAAGGGATATTCATGTGGCTTGATTGGTGGTTAGGCGAACCCTGCTGAGATCTGCCACCTGGGGGTGGATATGAAGTAAAAGTAGACTTTGGCACCATAACAGGTTCACTAGAAAAATATTGATGTTGATGTTGCTGCTGCTGCTGTGGCAGCTGTGGGGGCTCAGGATATGAAGACGCTCTGTACAAATGCTTTGCTTCTGTAGGATGAATGGATGAAAACGGTCCGGAGGACCATCTTTTTCCATCTTGCATGCTTTCAGCATCAAATAATTCTTCATCAATCCAGTTAGGGAAACTTTCCTGCACCCATTCAGCAGCAGATGAACCTGAGAGAAACAGGTCATGGTCAGAAAAATCAATGGAAGCAATGAAACACACTCAAATAGTTCTGTTAACTACAAAGGTGTGTCCACACCGACAACCCTATCTCTGACAACTTCTAAGACAAGCGGATTTTAAGAGCACAATACAAAATAGCATATGAACATGTAACGTCCAAAAAAAGAGTGACCTTCCTCACCAGTCTTGAAAATTTATATTCCCTTAAATTTCTAAAGCTCTTTTTACCATATTGACCACTAAAGATAGACTGATTACAAATAACATCATGAATGATAACATTCCAATCTTTCATTTAGGTCCATCAATATGTATAAAAGAATAACTTGATATAAAACGAGAATTCAATACAAAAAAGGAAAATGAATCCTACAGTCCCTTATGACAAAACCCATCAGGTTGAAAATACCATTGGACTAACATATTTTAAACATGTTGTACCTCTTATCCCCCAAGCTTTATTTACATGGACAGACTTGCGAGCATGTTGGAACTTTATCTTAAGAATAAATTATCTGCCCAAAGATCCATCGCCACACAATCTCTTTATACACACACAGACCTATTTCACTGCTTATTTTAGAACCAAGAATTGTATAAATAGAGACTAAAATATTGCACCAAAATGAGCAAGTAGTGTCAATGATTAAGCTACAAGGAATGGGTACAAAAATAAGCATAAATTGGGCCGGGTAGAAGCAACAGTAGTACCATGCATGATACAGTCATGGAGCTAACATAGTAAAATATTGATATGGGGAGGAAACTAACTTGAGCTCAAAAAAGATTCGAATAAACTCGAATAAAAACTTAATTGCCATTCTCTATCTTTTAACGTTGCTAGATAGTTTTCTTAATACAAAGTATAGATAAACAAAATTACAATCAAGTGAAGAACAATGATCAGGCGGTATTCAATAACAACACTAACATCACCAAAAGAGATATGTAACATGAATACTCACTTTCTCTGGATCCTCTATCACCAAATATTCCGATGCTCCTAGGTCCACTAACATCCTTGTTCAACTGCAACAAAACAGCTACTTAGAAGACAAAAGAGAAAAACTCCAGATACACTATCAAAAGGGGAAACAGACAGAAACCAATCAAGGAAATTTACATGTCAGTTTCTAGTATCAGGAAACTGGATAACAGTATGGCAAGAATATGGTATTTTGAACAAAGTAAGGAATCCTACTACAAAACAATACAGAAGATAAAACACTTCTTGAGCCCTTCTCTATTGGGCAAAAATTTGGTGCATCTTACAGAAGGAATTATTTGCTTATAACACGCATTGTACATAATAAAAGCATTTGAAGACCATTAGGTGATCATGTTGAAAGAAAGAATAGAATAACGATTCATGTTGTATTACAGTACTTGATCGTACCCTATTAAACCAAAACTCATTGAAATAATTTTCCATTACAGAAGAAATGATGGTGACATATTAAATTGGAATTAGTTTGCAATGCACTTCATCCTAATCCAGAATATTAAAAAATCATTTATCTTTCCCACATGTATCATCACATGTAGTAGACTAACCTTCTCAAAAGTTAAAGCTAGATCATCAGCATCAGATAGAGACACACCAACCTGCCAATACGAAATAACAAACAGTTACACAACTTAATTTTCTTGCACTAGTGGTCTCCACCAATATCAATAGTATACAACCACATTTCTGCCAGTGAATTGAAAATCTACTCTCTCAGGCAATTTAACATTACAAATGGATGACGAAGAAATCTTTCATAACCTCGAAAGACCTGACATTCAGGTCACACACACACCACCCCAAAAAAAAACAGCCCATCAAAATCTGAAACTATTCACATTGCCTACCAAACATCACCGCAAGAACTGATCCGACCCTTTTGCAAACCCTTCTGAGAGATTAAAGGATAGGATTGCTGGTTGGTTTGGTATGCAACCGTATCCATGTTTACTCTTTAATAACGTAAGCTACAAAAACACGTCTCTGGTGAAACCGTGAAAGGCGCTTATTCCATGCCTACAATTCTCTAATACCAAATGCCCTTTCTCCCTGCTAGGGACATATCTCCCAACTTACAATAGCCTTCTTTCTACCCAAGCCACCCCATTATCAGCACGACAAAGACACTATTATTAAGCTCCAGTTGAAGCATGGCAATAAACTGAATACATTCACTGGTCAAGATCAAGAGACTAGCTGTAATGCCAACAGCAGGCATGCAGATAACTAATGTATGACACAGAGCTAAGGATATATACATACAATGATCTGATCTTTAAGGAAAGGTTTATTAGTTTTCTGAAACTATCATCACTAAAGCAAGCAAAATGCCAATCAATAATGAGACATCCACAAGGAAACACAAAGGGTTGACCTCTTCTTTGTCATATAGAAATTCCTCCTCTTCAAGCCCAACTGCAGTCACCTCTTCATCTTCTAAACCACCCAACTCAACTTCTTCAACAGAATCTTGACCAAAAAATGCATACTGCGATGCATCAAAGACCTCGCCTGCAGCATAAAGAGAGAACTTATGTTATAAGCGCAAATAAAACAATGTGTTAAATAACTAAACCATTAAGCTGAAATGATTCCCTTTCAAGTAAACTGCCATGCAACTAAATAACTAAGAAGCCAAACCACTCATGCAATAATTACTGCAACACAATGCCCATTTCAGCATTGAATTGGAGCAACCACATAGTCATTCAACTGACCAAACATGGTGTTTCTTTACAGTTTACTTTAAAAAAAAAATGGTGTTTCTTCCTTTTTGCAAGGGAACTATTATAAAGCAAGGAGACCTCATTCTCAGTTGAAGTAAACTGTAATTCTATCGGTATGAAGTTTATTTTGAATAGTCTCACCAAATCATAAGTATTATCTGCAATTGTAATAATAACCATACATAAGCACCAAACAGTCAATATCTTATATCTATACGTGAACAACGGCACCACCAATAATGACATACAATTCTCCACACTGTTCCATTCAGTTCCAAGCAATAAGCATCGAATTCTTCAACACCCAAATTCAAGCTTCAAAATCTCTCACTCTACTCACACCCAGATCCAAATAAGAAACAAATACACCAAAATCCATCGCAGCAAATCACGAAACCAAAATTTGAACAACACCCAATAGCTAAAAGAATCAAACCTGAAGAATTAACTCCAAATTGGGTGAGATCCTGAGTAACAGAAAAGGGAGCCTCCTGAATACTACTCCCACTCTCAAACCTCTCCATGTTCTCCTACACTCTTCTAAGAACACAAAAACAAGTAGCTAAAATTCCCAAAACTAATCAAAATTTGAAATCTAATGAGCAAAAACCCTAAAAGTTGAAATCTTTGGTGGGGTTTTCTGCTAAGGCGGTAAGAGGGAAACCGCTGAGAAGATCTGTGCAGTGGTTTGGGTGGAGTTGTTCATGGTTTTTGGGGAAAAAGATTTGATTTTTTTAGAGGTGGGATTTGAAACAGAGAGAACCCTAGGAGGAGGAAGGTAGGGGATAGATAAAGATTGAGAATTTGAGAACTTTTTTTTGGGTGTGTAGCAGAGGAGGATAAAATAAAAGGAAGGACGGTGAGGTGAGAGGTGACTATTTATTTTTATTTATATATTTTTTCTGAAATAGGGTTTTTTGGGGGTGAAAAGCTAGTTTGTTGAAAATACTTTATAATTTTCTTAATGGAAGGAAAAATGATTAAAAGTAGATGAATCTATGTGTCTCTTTTTTCGTTGCTTTTTATTGTTAATCATACATAACACTCTGGGGTTATTTTATGTGGGTTGTGGTTGGGAAGAGATGATAGATGTACGATGTACATCATGAAAAAGAGACCTACACTCTCAATTAGTTAGGGGATAGAGAATCTACATTGATGTGTATTAGAATATAGTGTATGATTGGTATTCTTAGGGGTCACATACATAGGGAGGTATTTGACTTGTTATACCTTTTAAATGACGATTTAGGTTCATAAGATTCTTTTAGGCCAAAAATAAAAGTATTCCTAAGATTCTTATGTTAATAAAATAGAGATGTTGTAGAAAAATGACTGCTCAAGCAAGAACCAATGGCAAGAAGTGTTATTGCATGGTAGATACAAGACACAGGATGTATGTAGTGCCTACAACTGTTATGACAATAATTACATTGAAATTTAAACTAACTGATACAGTTAGAGGGCGCAAAACAATGAATGAGGGATTTTATGTTCAAATAATGTTCGAGACTCTAAAAGGAAAATATGATTTGAAATGTTAAGACATTGAAATGTAAAGTATAGTTGATAGGTATACCGGTATAGTGTGGTTTAAATAATACATATGTTTTGCCATATATTGCACACAAAATGTGCCGGCGGTTTTGTCATAGACTTGGCATATTTACTTACCTAAAATGAAATTCAGAAGTGATTGAATGATTCCAAGATAAAGAAAATTAATGTGTTTACTTACACATTATGAAATTAAAATGGGTGTAGGTCTCACCTTATAATCAAGAATCAATTTCTTAATAACTCGTAATTGTAATACCAAGAAAAGAGGATCACCCGATGAACAATGCACTAAATATAGTCATAGACGCTCCATTATGATTTGGTGGTGACTAAATACTTCATTCATACGGCAATTCACATACAAATGAAATCAACATCGAGTCTATAATCAATATGTTTTGAACAAGAAGTTGCTGAATAGTGGGATTACCCGACAAACAATGCACTCAAACTCATAACGATGATTGTAAACATACATCGCAAATCATTTGATGTTGTAGTGTAAGGTTCACTAGGAAATACAATCAAGCTACATAGGAGTAGTCATAATCAAAACCAGGATGGTAGGCTTTCTATAAGCTACTAGAAAAATCTATTGCCAACATTATATTAGTTAGGACAATCCTACTTTCAACCCTTTGAACAGTCACATATTCCCTCTCTACAAATAAGTTCTTAAGAGACTCCTTTATCCGATATTATAGCATCAAAGAAGAATAAGTTCTTAAGAGACTCTTCTTTGCATGATATTGCTTTAATTCCTGCCCAAGAACCCCCCCCCCCCCCCCCCCCCCCCCCAAACGATGAGACAAACTATCTTCTTCATTGTAATCCGCCTCTAATTTATGATTTATTATTCATAATAAAGAAAAACAGCAACGGTAAACTAAAGAGAGGTATGTTTAGGTTTTTAACATGTGAAAAGGTGAAATTGAATGTATCAAGTAAGAGAGATACACACAATCAACTTAGAGGTGTAACTAGAATCTCCCTAAACAAAAAAATGAGAGAGATGAGAAGAGAAAAAATAGAAAGGTCGAGCGAGATCAATATTTTTTTGACTGTTTTTAGAAGTCCGGTCAAATTTGATAATATAGGCTCCTATGTCGTGGGTTCACATACGATTTGACTCAATTATTGGAGTTGTCTTCGATGTCATTTTTTTACTATTGTAAGCTACATGTGGCAAATAACCAAATAGTTACAGTTGCCCATTTATATCAAGTTAGGGGTTTGTTTGAAATCAACTATGGATTTGTTAGTAAACTAAAAAATGCTCTCATAATCAATTTCGTCATTCTCATTTCCAAATTAATAAACGTTAAAGTATTTTGGTATAATATGATAAGCTATTTAAAATGACTCAAATGAAAACGCCGACCGGAAAAATGTTGGAACAACTTTTTTAGTACAAAATTGTTAACAAAAGAGAAACTCGTCTAAATATAATTTTGGTATATCAAGTTTTAAAAATATCAAATTGGTATCTTATGTTTCCATCCCGACATAAGATTGATATATATATATATATATATATATATCCATTAAGATGACTAATTTACCCTTAAGTTCTTTTTTTTATTAGTTTTTTTATTTGTTTTCATATTTAAGAAATATTAGAATTTTTTTTAGAATTTGATGATTTAAGTTGGCCTTTTATAAACTTGAAGAAGATTGAAGAGGAGAAATATACAGAAGTTCAATTTTTGTTTCCGATGACACTCAAGGATCTTGTTGTTGTCGTTGACATTCAAAAATTATTGAGATGAATAACTGATTATTAGTAAGGAGAAAGTGACAATGAATTTTTTCTTTACGTTCTTAAAAATATAAAAAAATTAGAATCTAAAAACAAAGAAGAAAAACTATAAAAAAATTTAAAGGTAAATTGGTTTTTTTGTTTAAGGGTAAATTAATAATTTTAATGGTTATATAAACTAATTTCAAGTCGAGAGAGAAACATAAGATACCAATCTGATATTTTTAAAATTTGATATTAAAAAAATTATAAAGAGTAAAAGTTCGTATATTAATTTCTTTTAACAAAAACTCAAAAATAACAAAACCCTAAATTGAAAAAACAAAAACAAAAATCAATTCTTTTTAATTTATTTTGGTTAAGGGAAATTATAGGAAAAAAGAAAAGAAAAAAATCACAAAAGAATACTTAGCCCGCAAACAGATAAATTGAACTCGGCGCTCACTCTTTCTTCTTCATCTCTCACTCTTCCCTGAGTCTCAAACTCTCCCAACTCCAATGGCTCGAATATCACTATGCAACCAGCTCATCCCATCTCTCCTTGTTCCAATGAAGCAGAGGAGCCACTATCAGCTCATGGGAGTCTTCGGTTTAACCAGAGGCCGCCGCTTCTCTGCTTCCTCCTCACCCAAGATCAGCATGAGCCTCAAGGCCGGCATCGTCGGCCTCCCCAACGTCGGAAAGTCCACGCTTTTCAACGCCGTCGTATGCAACACCGACCCATCTCTCTCTCTATTTCGTTATTAATGCTGTTTTGAATTTGATATGTTTAGCTCTTTACTAAAGTCTCTATTTTGATTCCAAACTGAGGTTTAAACTGGTTTTAAGGATAGAAAGATTGATACTTTTCAATCCAGGGTATTAAATAGTTATGGACCCTTTTCGATTTTTTAGCTAAAGAAAAAGAAGAGTTTGATATTCAGTTTATTTGATGGACCATAATGTGGGATGGAATTCATAATGTGATTCCTGTAAGTGATGTATAGAGTTGATATGAATATGGTGTTATTACTGTAGGTTGAGAATGGGAAGGCTCAAGCTGCCAATTTTCCGTTTTGTACAATTGAGCCAAATGTAGGGATTGTTGCAGTTCCAGATCCGCGCCTGAATGTACTTTCTGATCTCAGCAAGTCTCAGCGCGTAGTCCCGGCATCTTTGGAGCTTGTGGATATTGCTGGCCTTGTTAAGGGTGCCAGTCAAGGAGAGGTGAAACTCCATGGTCATTTTTCCCCACTTTTTGGTTTTATATATATTGAGTCATGCGTTATCTATGTTAGAATGTAATCGGCCTAGTTAGTTTCTTTTAGAAAAAAAATTAGCATCAGCTAATTTATTTTATTCTTTCTTGCAGGGCTTGGGGAATACATTTTTGTCAAATATTCGCGAGGTGGACTCCATACTTCAGGTTTCTGTCATTTACTTCTTGGTGCTATTCATTTATGATTACCATCTTTGCTTCCTGCTATGAAATTCTTTTTTTTTTGACAATGGAGTCGTTATATAGCTTAAGACATGTAAATGCACGAGTGTGGTAGACGGAGAGACAGAAGGATACATAAGTTGCTCTTGAGGATATGTTATTTTGTGCCAGTTTAATTTCTTCTTAGACTCATGGCAAAGGACAATAGAATGATTCTGAAGAATCTGACTTTCTGGTTCCTTTTAAGTATTAGTGAGTTATTTTATTTGACAGATATGGGGTGACATGCTAGCTAATGGCTTCAGGTTCCTTAACAAATATGTCTTAAATGGGAGATCTCAGTTTGTGTTGTTGTTGATCATGGATGTGGCATTTTCTTAAGTGGGTGCCAATGTGGGGTGGAAAGCAAGTGAGGTGACACGCTGGTCCATTTAGTACTACCTAGGATCTTATCTGGTTCAGAGAAATGAGTTTTAGAATTTGATGAGGAGTTTAATGAAATGAGTTTTAGAATTTTTGGAAGAGTTTTGGATATGTTTGAGAATTGTTGAAGTTTGGTATTTTTGGCGGATTATTAAGTTAGAATCCGGCCATTGAATTTTATTTTGGTGAAAGGCGATTTTGAGGATGTCGGTAATTTTTGTGGAGTTTTGAGGTTGGCAGTGGATTTAAGATTTTGGGGTGTTAGGCTTGGTTGAGCGCGCGATGCATATTTATTTATGCATGTTTTGCTGTAAGCGTCTGTGTTTTATTTAAGGTTTTATTTATTTGGAACAAGATGTGAGGAGGCTCGAGCGGAAGAGACCTCCGACCGACATCAGGTTTAGGCCTAATCTGTGAGTGGACATTTGTTTTAATTAATGTGTTTGAAATACTTTATCGTTTTGAATGATTTTCTGTTGTTGGATATTTCCTGAAATTGAGAATTTCGGTGATTATACTCTTATATGAGAATAATATGTATATGATTAAATAATAGCTAGCTATACGTGGTTTCCCCTCATACTGAGATACAATGCCAGTATGGGGTGACGTGAGCGTTAGACGCAAGCGTCGTAGCCCTGTACGGCTTTCTATTTTCGTATTCTTCATAGATTTCGTACAAGAAGTTAGCACATATATATACCACTCGGGCGCTTCCCCCATCCTGAGGTACAATTCCAGTGTGGGGTGACGTGAGCGTTAGACGCAAGCGTAGTAGCTTTGTATGATATCTATTTTTCAAGTTGTTCATAGATATCGTACAAAGAGTTAGACGAGTGTACATACATACTAAAATATATAATATCCTAGCCTGAGAGGCAATTTCTTAAAGTTTGGGAGTCTAGCCAGGCTAGACCCCAATTCAGAATCTTTCCAGTGGAGCTTTTGTTTTTGCCGCTGATGAAGCGTTTTCTTTGAAAGCATTTTTGGGGAAATATTTATTTGTTGTCGGAATCGTTTTGTCCACTCACTCTGACGTGTTGAATATTTTCCCCTGGGCTCTTTGTTTTTAAAAATGCCCAGTCTGCAGAGTTCGTGTGAGGTCTAGAAGGAGACGTCGAGGCATAGTCACTCATCTATCTGCTACATTTCGCCAGTAGGTTACATGTTTAATCTACTAGGGGTTTATTAGCTTCCGTTGTGTATTATTTTATTTTTAGTAGCTCTGAATACTGTTGGGATTACTGTATAACTTATTCTATCTACTTTTGGGTTGTAGAGGAGGATATTATTGTGAGTTAAAAAGGTGGTTCTTTAATTCTTCCAAGTTAGGGTTGTCCATTTTCAAGGGAGGTTTGCCGAGTTCTTCTGTAAATTTTCCCTGAAGGTGGTTCCTGCAGGACTCATCTCGGGCTTCGGGGTGAAATTCGAGGCGGGTCCTGACAGGTGAGGCCAACGGTTTTTTAGACTTGTAAGACCAACGACTACAAGTTGTAGCAGGGTCATAGTTTTACTTATTCATCTTTGCCCACCATCATTTAAATCTTTATGTTACGGTTGTAACGGTTTGCATATTTGTTAACAAATTGAGTTAACGTTCTGCAATCTATATCGTCCACATGTTGTATGTGCCAAATTGCGCCTTCACAAGCACACAATGACAGGTTATTTGATGAATATTGTCTTTGAATAAGACATGAGCTTCCGACTATAGTCCTCTTATATAAGGACCTTGATAGGCAATCTCTTTTATGTCACTTTGATGAGCTAGTCTTCCCGTTGTTAGGGAGAGATAAAAATAAGAATGTTTAAATAGAACGACTTGGAATTGTCGTGGTTTGTCCCTACTGTGTCTCATCAAGTTTCCTAAAGTGATGAGATCACATATACATGCTGCAAACATGTCTGCAATGATTGATGTCCGGATAAGGACATGTTGATGTCTGGATAAGAGGACATGTCATCACTTATAGATGGTGGCATGGTGACACACAAATGTGGTAGAAGATGTCATTAGGTTGTGGCTCCCACGGTTTTGGGAGAGGCCACTTGGTTCGATACATACCTGTTAAGGAAGAATGCGAGTTTGACACAACTTGATCATTTGATCAATGATACTCATTCGTCTGTTATTTTCTGAATTATGGTCATCATTGGGGGACGCCTCAATGTCAATACCAATCTATATAGAGATCTCTACACTTAGAAATTACACAAGTGTATATGATGACGTAGTTTAATGAGTTTGATATTGAACCATACTTCGTTGAGAAAATACCAATGTTGTAGATTGACCTAAATGGAAAGATGCGATTCAGTTTAAACAAAGAGATAGTGCTTTGGTTAGGTGACGTCGACACCCCAAGTGTAAACTCTATCAGTTATGTCGTTGTTAGAAAACGTAGTGAGAAAAAGAGTTTAGACTCACATTCTGGCGCAAGGTCTCTCACAAACACCCTGTAATTGACTATGATGAGATATACTCTCGTAATGGATGTCATTGCACTCCACTATCTTATCAGTTTGGTAGTTTCTGAAAAACAGAACATGCAGCTTGTGGTCACAACTTATCTCTGTTGAGAACTAAGAGATGTACATAAAGATCTTGAATAGATCGGTTTTCACCCAAATCAAGTGGCTCTTGACCACAGAACCTGTTTGCAAGGTATTTGCTAAGTATCTACTTGATTAGGGAAGAGATATGAAGAGTTATGCCTATTTACGTGTAAATTCTGCATGACTCGTGATGAACTCTTGTTAAACTAAGAGATGCCACTAATCCAAAATTAAGAATGAAAGGATCTTGGGAATACTTGGTCTCGAAAGTAAGGACCATTATTGATGATGCTTATTCATTTGTCGGCTTAAGACAATCTAAAGGACAATGAAGTTATGCCTATATGTATCCCTTGATCGGTCGAAGTGTTGAGAAGACCTGTTTCGTCTATATGACGAAGAAGTCTTAGGAGAAATCCTCCATCTAAGTACGGTAACACATTCATGTACTTGTTACAATATGCTTGACTCGACATCTCATTTACTACAAACTTGTAAGGCCAAGTTCTCCTTAGTCTTTCAACTCTCTTCCTAGCGGTTGAGCAACTTCGCTCCCTCTTAGATGAGTGTGAAGAAATGTCAAGGTACTGGCTGGATGCTCCCACACAACGCCAATGTAATGGAAGTGATTCCTTCTATGAAAGGTTGTGGCTTATTCATCCCTACATAATGACACGTTAACAACAAAATTAGAATCTGCCCAGTTTCATATGTCAACTTCCATGAGACCTATAGGATAACCCACTTGTTGGAAAATGGTAAAATTGGTACCATTGGAAAGGTCTATGTGTCTACTTTCCAGAGACACCAACCATTTTATCACATCTATCATATTGAGTGAGTTATGGCTATTTTTGTAAAGTATGACGGATCTGTCCGAGAATCTGCTTTTACAGAACAGTCAACTTCGAAAGAGCTTTGTGATCAGCTCAAAATAAACTAGGTTATGGACCTTATATGGTTGGAAAGCTACATGTGTCTAGTTTCCATAACTTTATATGGTTCGTCCATACCTATTGTATCGAAGACGTTATGACTGTTTAAGTATACAAAGGCCATGCCATGCGTCAATATGATTTTCAACGCGAACTTATGTTTTGAGTTGTTAGGCAACTTTCTCCTTAAAGATTAAAGTAATGCTAAGCATAGAAAGTCTGATCTAAGGATGTTTTGGCTGGATTTAATTACTAAATAGTTGCCCAAGTCTACTTTTGAAGTATGTAAAGTGCATTGGCTTGCGCCGTTAATCTATACTCCAAGATTGAGTTACCAATCAGGGGGAGTCGTTGTGTAGACATTAGGGGGAGTCTACATGCATCACATGTTACTTTCGATTGTAGTTGGTGTATTGTGCTCTTTTTCCCTTCGTCTAAGTCTTTTGTTTTACCCACGAGGTTTTAGTTTTACTTGACAAGGTTTTTACCGAGGCAATACCATAAACACCATATTGTATTAGGGACGGAACACAAAGGGGAGTGTTTAAAGAAATTATGTTTTTGTCCTTCTGTTATGTGTCTTGCCCTAATACACATAGGATTGGTTAATCTGGTTTGCTTATTAGAATAAATTACAGTTGATAGAACTTCTAGATCCTTCGGGAGACTCTATGTAATGCCTATAAATAGACATTTTGTCAGGACCTACCCCGAATTTCTCCCTTGAAACCCGAAATAAATCTTGTGGGACCCAACTCAAGGGAAATTCTACCAAAAATATTGGCGAAACCTCCCTTGATAATGAGTAACCCTAACTAAGAGAAGAATCACCAAACCCAACTTAAAATAGTTTCCAACAATATCCATAAATATAATATCTCAATAAACATAAACAAATGAATTTTTCAACAGCTCTTATTACACTGTAAACCATCCCATAATTATCAGAGCATCTACTAGGAAAACGAGAGAGACAACACCATAGGTTAAACTCGTAACCTATATGGGAAAACTGGATGATGTGAAAATTTATGATACGCCTCCTATCCTCGCCGAACCGAACTCTGCAGACTAGGCATTTAAAATGAAAGGTCCAGGGGAGAAGTATTTAAAAACGTTAGAGTGAGTGGACAAAATAAATAACAAAACATGGAGCAATGAAATCAAATCTATGCTCTCCCATCATTTCCATTTAGAAAAATTATTTTGCATGTCATTCATGGGAAATTCTCCATAAATACTTATAAATAAAAATGATGAATCAATCCCATTGGTTCTCATTAATTAATAAAAATTGAGAAAAAGATTTCACGATAACGATGAGCCTCCCAGGCTAGAGGGTCTGAGTCTCCCATGTTATAATAGCGTCCCACGCTAAGCACCATACTCACTTATAGTGAGTAGCCGCTAATAATGGCTAGCTAACATATATATATATATATATATATATATATATAAATACCGATTGGTTGTCTCCCAGACTATAATAGCGTCACACGTTAGGCGCACTACTCACCTATGGTGAGTAGCCACTAATAATTGTTAGCTAGCAATAAAAATCATATATCAACCCTTTATGGTGAAATCAAAATAACAATTATATGGAAAGTCACTTCCCCGAAAATAAATGTAAAATCATTTGATATGTCTCACATGTCAAATAAAATACTCAAGAGAGTTCTCAAAATTTAATGGAACTCATTACTCCAATATGCCTTTGAAAATTAAATAAACTTTATTTCATGCATGACATTTAAATCAAAGATACACTCACAGTGCTTGGTTAAGCTTGTCGACGACCCGAAGCTTCCTCCAAATGATCCTCCTCACGGCCTGAACAATAAATAATATTAATTCTGGTACTAAAATAAAACTTCAATAAAATAACCTATAAAATTAAGGGCTTAAATTTATCTTCTTCCTTGCCCAATTTCCATCCTTAATCCTTTAAGACTTAAAATTCACCATCATCCCCGATGACCAAAAAAATTAATCTTAAAAGAATTTTAAATCTGGCTAACCCAACTACCGATAATCCAATTTAAACACCGCTAAATTCTTTAATCATAGAAAAATCTCAAACCTTATCATAACTCCCCAAATATTCCAAACTATACTTCATTAAACTCCTCTCATTAATATCATCTTAAAAACATGAAAATCAGCCCATAAGGGGCGGGACCGTCGCCTGCTCCGCCGACCTCCAATGCTTCTCAAATTTTAGCACAACACTCTCCTCAACCCGCACAACAACTTCCTTAACTACACAAAGTCCAATTCTAAGCATAACTAGGCTAACCGGACCAAAACTTTAATTTGAGTCCTAGAATTTCAATTATACATTTCACCCTAACAAGATCGAATTAGACCGATTCATTTGGAGAGATTACTCACCTTGATGAGGGCTACAAGATGAGTCAAAAATCTCGGCCTATAATGGCCGGAGAACGGAGCTCCGGCGAAATGACAATCGGCGTTCCGGCAGGGTTTTCTCCTCTCTGGCGGCACTACCGGCTCAGACGACTAGCCGGGGAGAGAGAGGAGGTGGCGGGGGTCTGTTCTGGGCTGGAGCGGCGGCCCGTCGCTGGCTGGACAGCTGTGGCTGGCAGCGAAAAGTCTCGGCGGACGAGGGCTCGGGGGAGCTCGGGAAGAAAGAGAGAAGAGAAAGAAAAGAAAAGAGAAGAGAGGAAATAGGCTCGGGCTCTCCCCCTGCCCGGTCCACTTAAAACCCCAACTCAAAAAAAATAATCCACTAAAATTTTACCCATTTTTACCAACATAAAAATTTCTCTCTTAGTAGATAACTTTTCCATGCTAACTCTGATTTTAACGCGTAGCATGTCTACGAACTCGTAACGACGTCCTCTACAACTTTCACGAAGCAAGTTTTCACAAATTCCAAACGGAATAAAAAGTCAACTTTAAGGTCCTTAGCAATAAACGGTTAATTAATACGGTAAAATACCAAAATAATACCGAAATAAATAACCGTAAAATGGTGTGACACTTTTCTATCAATAAATGAGTAGATCGTTCGTTATCTTTTCTCCTTTAAGAAATTTGACATTTTCACTTTTTCATTTTTTAGTTTAAAAATACGGATTTTTTTGTTCTTCACAATAAACTACTAAATTACTAACTTATTTTCTTAAATTATATTTAAAAATCGTTTTCAAAAACTTACTCCAATTAAACTCCACGACTCTTCATTGTTAGGAGATAATTTAGCTGGAAATATTAGATATTTAGATTTATTAATTTCTATGTTAGATACTGAAATGAAATGAATTCGATTTTCAATTGCTAACTAAAAAAACAAAAAACAAAAGTAAGGGATGATACCCTCTGAAAAATGTTTGATGCTCCTAAGACCCCACAATTTCCTTCTGGCACCGGAAAACAAAGACTCCACACCAACCAAACCCACTTAATCCCATCTTAAAACACACTTTACATATTTATCTCCTTGATCTCTGAGTCCTTCTCAAGCTTCCCATAGATCTCAACCATCTTCGTTTCTCTACATTTCATATTCAAACCTATCCTTTCTCTCTTCCTTCTGCTTTCCCATGTTTTGTTTTCAGTCTTTTGATCTCTAGCTCATAAATTACAAACCTAAAATATGAAGAAGATCAGTTTGCTATTAAGGAAGTGCAAGAGCTTGTCAAGTCAGCTAGGGAGATCTTCATCGTACAGCAGTCTGCGGTCCAAATCGACTAGAGAAGATTTGTATGATGGCATTCATGAGAATCATCAGCAAATTACTATATTTGTTGGAAGCACCAGAAAGCGTTACGTGATCAGCTCCAAGTACCTGAACCATCCTTTGTTGAATGCTTTGATCGATTCGAAACAGAAAAATAACAATCGAGGAGATGATCAAGATCATGAGGATATCTTGGTGAAATGCGAGGTGATTCTCTTTGATCACTTGTTATGGATGCTGGAGAATGGAGATCCAAGCTTTGATGGTACTTCAGAGTCTTTGGAGGAACTGGCTGCACTCTATGTGTTCTAAGAATTGATCAAGTTAGGTTTGAAACTGCGTCAATTGAAACCTGTTTAATGGTTTGGTTTCTCTTTATGATGCTATTACTTCTGTTTAGTTAGGTATTCTTGTCTTTTCTTCGAAGTTTTAACTCATTGCATTTGATTTGATATTACATCATATGCTAATGTGATCATATATTGGTGATTAACTCTACTGATGGGGTTGCACTTTATATATGATATGTCTTGATGATTTTTAAATAAATGTCCTAAAGGGTATCTCAAATTACATGTATACGACCTGTACGTATTGATTTTTTACAAACGATACTGTATTTTCAATCTTATTGATCATACGTAGTTAGCAATTCAGAGAGGCTTGAGGTTCATATCGACCTTACAGAAATACTCCCTGAATCTGGAGCTGTCACCACAGTTTAAGGGCGTTGTAGCCAAATCGGAGGTTTACTAGCTCCAAGACCTCCAGAACATGAATTTTTAGGTCATCATCAGATCGTAATCATCGTATTGTAATCATGTTGAAGAATAGACATCATTTTACCTCTCAACGTCACTGCTAACCCTTCACAATTACTTGTTAGTGCAGTTAATTGCTTGAAAGCTAATCTTGCAAGATAGCATTATATATACTAGTTTTTATACCCGCGATACTCGCGTGTGAAGATGTTTTTAATATGTAGTTTTTTTTTTAAGAAGTACGTTAATAGGTAGTGAGAGTTTTTAGTAGGAGTTTATAAGTCTTAACATTCCATATCAACGTTCACAATTGTCTGCACTATTTTTTTTTTTTATTACCTTTTCTTATTAGTTATTGCATATTATCTGGTTTTGCTTTACAAAGTGTAAATGATACTCGGAGTCAGATACATTCTCTTAATCTATTACAACTGAAGCCTAAATAATAATGTAATAACTAACTCCTATTGATCATGCTTAATCTTCATGAACTATTAACTTAATAAATAAATTCAACCACAATAAACATACAAAGTCCAAGCAGGTTATAGAGTAAACTAATAAAATAAAAAAATATAAGCATAACTTAGGTCTTATTTTGAACTCAAAATTGTTCAAATCTTCCTCCATTGGCAAACTTTATCCACGAACCCGTCATTACCTTTCGGCACGCATGTGCAGGAATTCTTGTATACATTGAAGTCCATATGCCTGAAGATTAGCAATTTCATAGAGTCCTGGAAAAATAAAAATGTGTTATCTCTACTACCATAAAGGCTACTTCTCAGCTAAAACCAAACTGCTTTTATGAATTTAAAGTATTTTGATAGTTACCTATTCTCAAATCACATCAAGGTGAAGGAAGCAAAATTTCTTTATACACAACATTTGTTGTGAACACCCCTTCCTCACCCTCGAGTGAACCTTTCTTTACCAAGACTCTGGTGGTTGCCTTTGAAACTCCTCTTGATAACGCCACGTACAGCTGCCCGTGACTGAACACATGATCTGGAAGGTAAATACCAACATTTGGTAATGTCTGCCCTTGTGATTTGTTTATAGTAAGAGCAAAACTTAACTTCACAGGAAATTGCTTTCTTGTCATCTCAAAAGGGAGTCCAGAACTGCCAGCACTCTTAAGAGCGATTCTTGGTAAGAAGACTCTGGTTCTTGCAAATTGTCCATCTAAAATCTCTGCGTCAATTAGATTGTTATAGCTCCGCGGCAAGTCAATCTTGTACCGTTGCACAACCCTAATTTTGGATCAATATTCCTCAAAAGCATGATTGGTGCACCTTTCTTTATAATTAACTGATGCGGCGGCATACCGGAAGGTGAGATAGAATTTAAAAATTCTTGCTGGTACATATTTCTGGTGTCTTCATCAACTGAGTCGAAAGAGTATAAGATCCGTTCAGGACCGGGGAATTGTTGTATAATTCTCTCATTCAGCGCATCAACGTCATAATTTTTTGGAGTGATTATTGCTCTCTCAACCATGTACTGACTATCATTTACATGACAATCCAAATTAGGGAAGACCTGAATAATCAGCTGGTTGATTGATTCTTCACCCTCCCATGGTAAGACTATGGGCGAAGGTAACTGTATCATGTCTTCAACCATAGTTGGTTGTTCTCCATTACCAACTCGAAGTAAGAACTCTGAGAACTCTGGATCATTGATGGATCTCATATTTTGTGTCAAACGAAGGATTTTCACATACCTCCAAAATGTAGCATTAACCAAGCTGGATTGTACCATCTGTGATCTTGTACCCTTACGGACAACTGGAAGAACTTGTCGAAAATCACCCCCAAAGATCATCACCTTTCCTCCGAATGGCAATTCGAGACTTGTTATGTCTCTAAATGTTTGATCAAGAGCTTCAAACGCAAATCGATTCATCATTGGAGCTTCATCCCAAATAATTGCCGATGACCGTCTAATCAACTCAGCTAAATCAGACTGTTTTTCAATGGAGCATGTTGAATATTCATCAGGTTCTAGAGGAATTTTAAACCTAGAGTGTGCTGTCCTCCCACCAGGTAGTATTGTTACTGCTATGCCAGAAGATGCTGTTGCCAATACAATATGATCATTGCTTCTCAAGTTTGCTAACAAAGCACGATATAAGTATGTCTTTCCAGTCCCTCCTGGACCATCAACAAAGAATATAGCATTTTCATGACACTCAATGGCAGATATTATTGAGTTGTATGCAAAAGTCTGATCCTCATTCAAATGGCAAACTGCAACACGGTCTTCTTCAGGAATGATAACTGAAATTTCATCTTCAATTAGCCTCATAGTGGAAGAACTTTCACCATAATCTCGAGTCATTTCTGGTAAATCGTAATCTAAAATAGACTTACTATGTTGTACTAGTAATCTGTTCAAGTCTTGTAGAAGTCTATTTATCGTACGCGAGTTATTTGTGTTGCTGGAAGAAGGATAATCCTCTACCATGAATGGATAAAATTCTTCCCATAAGCTTCGTACCCCTTGGGGCATATAGTAAACCAAGATGGTGACAAACAATCTTCTTAACGATGATGACATACGTATATTAGATGCCTCACGTAAACATTGTCTGATACTTTGATCATCTTCTAACAAACCTCGTTGTTCGGCTGCTTTCTTAAATGTTGGTTGTGTGATGCCATCAACTTTCCTTATGTCCTCAAACAACTTTGGTCCACGAACATGATTGAGAAGAACACGTAAGTAAAACTTTTCTCCTTCTAATGGTGACACTGTATAAATTCTTCCAATGACCTTCTGGTTAGTTTCCCTTGCTTCCCATGTCTTATGTGTACTATCCCATCTGTAATGCTCAGGGAACTCTCGATATAAATACTTGGGCACATCTTCAGAGAGAGTATTGTTCATGGTGAAAAACTCTGTGAGCATCGTCATCGTGTTGCTTTCATTTTCCACAACTTCTGTTACACTATCATTTGCATTGAAGTAAACATTATGCCCATCTGGAAGATGAATATGAAGTCGTTCTACTGACGGATACATTCGGTTCATCACAAACTTAAATATCCTCCATAATGCTTCTGGAGCACAGACCCATCTCGCATCGACATAGTTTCTTACTTCATCTTGATTAGCTTCAGATCGAGCTTCAAGTGTTACTCTGTCAGGACCTTTGTATACATACTTGTACAAATACTTGACGCTTTTGATGCTGCAACAAATTTCAACATTTATATGACAATCATATTTCGTCAATAACCAAGGATTGTATGGGATAACCCAACTGTTATCCAATGGTCTATTTTGATTACCATCGGATTGCACATCCAAATGATTGTCTCTTCTACGATAGATAGGATAAGAATCATTTCCTTGATACGTGTTATCTGAAAATGGTTTAGGATAACCTCGTTTGCAGCTCTCACGCTTCATACAGGGCGCAGTTCGTTTATGTACTCCACACGGTCCGTGTATCATGTGCCCCAACACCGCATTGTACAATTCTGGTTCTTCATCCTGATCTGGTATCTCAGCTCGAACAATAGTGTTATAATCATCAGGATTATTTAACTTATCGTCATCACCCAAAATGAGAAGCATATGAACATGTGGCAGACCACGTTTTTGGAATTCGATGACATATACGTAAGCAACAACCGTACCCAAAACTCCTTTTTTGACCACATCATTCTCCATCTCTTCAAATTTGGAGCGGAATATTCGTGTAGCTAAATCTGGGCGATCTTGTGCTACTTGACCAGGTAGTAACTCTGTAGTTATTTCTTCCCAATTCGGGTTGCACGTCATTGTGAGGAAAATATCTGGCTTTCCATATTTCTGAACTAATGTCATTGCATCTTGATATCTTTGATGCATATCACGTGGACTTCCAATAAACGTAGATGGCAAAATAGTTCTCCGACCAACATTACCTATTTCATATTACACTGATATGTAACTACATCTTTTAGCAAAAAATCATGCTAGCAACAAAACATTCAATAAAATTAAACACATACCTGCGCTATTTTCACCCACATTTAGTGAGTCACGTAGTCCGTTATATAGTTCACGTCGAAGATTAGGTTGATTGCTCCGAATATATCTTAACTTTTGTGTTTCGATTTTGACGTAATTATCCACAACATATTGTTGCAATAAGCGACCTCCTCTAAGTAAAACTGATTCTGCATGTTGACGGATCTAAACCAAAAGAAAAGAAAAAAAATTAGCATTGCAAGTGATGTACGTAACAATGAAATAACACAATAAATAATGTTAGTTCTTAGTTCATTGTAAAAAGACAAAGACATGTTTAATTACCTGCAACACGTATGCATAATAGTCTCGACATGTTAGGTTTCGACCATTGTTGTTATGACTATTCACATCCCATCCGTACGTTCCGTACGGCAACAATAATGGATATTGCATAGGATCATAGTAACCAACACAATCTTGGATATTTAGAAGTTGGTCATGCTTTGTTTGTACAACAATATCGCGACCCATCCGGTTTTGCACATCTTCTGCACCCACTATTATTGCAGCAACCTGGGATGCTGAAGGCATACTGTACTGACGTTGGTTCGCAGCTTGCTCTCTAATGATGAGTTTACAATTTAGCAAATCTTGTCGTTGAGCTAGGTGATGAAAAGTTTGGACAAATGGATTGTGGCAGTTCAAGATTTGCTGTATTTTTTCAACCACATCTCTGTCTAGTGCGGCATTTTCTAGCATGCGATTGTCCACTTCATGATCTGTGTCATATATATACAACTGGAGATATCTTGGTCTATCATTTTCATTTGGTAGTAGACTCCCAATTTTGTGATATATGGATCCTTGAGCACGAAATGTGAAAGTTCTACCGCCGGTCGCTAGACTTTGATCGATATGCACACCCATTGATGTGAAAGAAAAAATATGGTTGTAAGATCGTATATGTTGCCTAAAATGCATCCCTTGTGGAGTTTCAAGTGAAAATAACTCGATCAATTCTGGAGGAGAATGTATGGGAGGCAAATCAGTCCTTCCATTCTTACAACACATGTCTTTGGTTTCATGATAGAATAAACGGGCTTGACAATGCGGACACGTAGTTGGTGCTGGCAAATGCAACTTTGCTACTCCGATAGCCTCATTAAAATTTCTAGCACAATTATGAGATCCACGTCCACTTCCTCGTCCACGCCCCCGTCCTCGCTCTCTCCCTCTCCCTCGGCCTCGGCCGCGGCCTCTACCACGTGCTTGTTCCGCAACATTATTACTTGGCATATTATTCTGATGGACGGGATTGAGACCAATTCCTGATTTGAATAATAATATTAGCAATGAGTTAGTTATGAACTTGAAGTAGATTACACATTTAAGCGTACATTATGTAATAGTGTCTTAAAAATAAACATTTGAATACGATCCCATATATAAACATTTGAATACGATCCCATATATTGTAATGCTATCACATAAATATGGGTAAGAAAAGAGAAGGAAATGGAATTTAGAAATATAAGTATTCATTTATTAATTTTGTGCAATATGAAATTTTATACAGATCAAAAAAAGCCAATTAGTAAGTTACCCCTCCTTGTTACCAACTGATTTTCAACATTATTTGCACTTTCCATATTACGCCGCATTTGGTAACACGTCTTTGGGCTGAAATCTCTGCTCGTTGTGAGGAATTTAATGACTGCCGCCTATCTCTTTGTCGAGCATTCCGACGTTGCCTTTCTACCTCTAGTCCGTGTAGAGGTATGTGTCCCTTTATTGTAAAGCACCAATGCATTAGAGGAATAATAATTCAATTTTATATATTAAAGTTATGAGTTTAGAATTTACCTGATCTTCGTCGGCTGGTGGATGAGACCTAGATGACGAAGCCATCCTCCCAATACCTCACTGATTGCCTTTCAACATATTAACACTGCAATAGAAAATGCCAATATTTCAAAATAATGAAAGTATTTATGCGAAGCAATCATGGAAGCTAAACAATTGCATGAGAACTGAAAAGTGAAATGGTACAAAACCATACCACCATAGTAGGTAAAAAGTAGAGGAGGAAACCGAAATCTGACTGTACAATATGAATGTCTGCAGTACCTAAGTAGCCTGCAAGCTTGATCATTTAATGAACCAAAACGGAAGAGTTGGTGCCCATATATTCGTTTACCTGAAGAACAGTAAGGGAAAATAATTTAGTGATCCGTGTATAGCAAGTATAGCATAACTGAGTTGTTATTGGTTCCAACATTTTATGAGCAAACAAAATTTGTTTTAGAAGTACAGGTACCATAGTAGAGAGATGGGTGTGTTCTTATTCTCTCATTGCAACCCGCGTGTCAGTAAAAGTCTGCACTCACCAATGAACCCGATCGATGGGATGTCTGCAATAAAGCATAACATGGAAAGATTTTAACAGTTCTGTTAAGAAGAAAAATAAAATAAAACGACAGCAGGTAAAGATGATTCAAAAGATATTGAATGCAGAAAAACATAGGAATGACAACCAAAAGGTGATGCAACAAATTGACAGATCCATAAAGGGATCTAAGATATTGTACAACAGCCTAAGTTGATGAAGAAAAATACTTCATGGAACAAAAAAGCGAGAAGAGGTGCAACTCCGAGTACCTGAAGACTTTCTAGACAAAGCTGCAAGTTTTTCTTCTAATTCTTGATTCTCAGATGTAAGTTTTTGATAAATTAAGATCAATGGAATAAGGAACTAAAGGAAGTCCACAAATTCAGTTTAAGAAACAGATACATACCTCGACTCTATGTTTTCTTCTGGCCGAGTTTGATCCCCATCTTTCTTCTTTGCTCTTTCCCAGTTAAATCCTCATATTCCCTCTTTCTGGGTTTGATTCTCCTAATGTATAAACTGTCTTCAATCTGGAAAATCAAATAGAGCCCAGTTGAACTTCATCATCAGAACCGTTCAGCAAAGCATAAATGAAATACCTTAAATAAAAATCGACGAAGATGAATGAAAGAAAGAATTTTTTGTGGAACTTCAATTGCAATTCAAAAACAACTAATCTCTACTACAATAACAAAACAATCTTATGTTGTACCTCCCCTCCCCTCCTTGAAACAAAAGTATTTTTCTCTCGCTCCACAGTCTTCCCGTCTATTTTCCTCTGCTTGAACGTGTGGTGATTCCTCTATATGAACGTGTGAGTTGATTGTGATGAGTTTGAGAGAGTTGGGAGTGTTTGTGAGAGAGAAGAAAACTGAAACCATAACTGTTTATATCAGTTTGAGTTTGTAAAAACTGTTTAAGCGTGTTTATTTGTGTGGGGGTGGTTATCTTTCCACTACTCTCACGTTCAGTCAGTTATTCAGTTACTTCCAGATTCTCACATCTCTTTATGTAATTATCTGTTACAGGTTTTTGGTAATTTGTCTTTTACTACAATAGCCCTCTTCTTTGTTTTCTAAAGTCAGCCTAATAGGGACAGTTTTGACCGTTCGTATTTTGGTGATTTTCTAAAACTCTTCGCTTTATTGTAGTAGAGATACCAAATCAATGAAAACCAGACCACAATTCGTTACGAAAATACCACATTTCGTCAACGAGTGTTGATTAACTAAACGATCTAAACCTATCATAATTATTAACCTCATAATATAAGTCGTCATCATTAATCGATTGATAAATTTTGGTCAGTGCAACATAAATCGCTAAACATGAATTGGGTCGGTGTAACACAACTCGCTAAATATAAATTATACGACACAATTAGTTGAACACAAAATCATTAGAGTCAAAGATGACAACAAAATAAATGTTGAGTGTGAATTGAGATGTAGCTTTCAAAAGTAATAAATTTACCGTGTTTCGCAACTAAACATAATTTTAACCGTTTATAACAATTCATATGTTTGATCACTGTTTTATGTTTAAAGATACATACCATGAACTAAATATCCTCTTGTTATAAATTTTGGAAAACACATGATTTCCATTGAGCTGTGGTTGAAAGTAGGGGTGGACTCGGTCCAATCGGTGCGGTTTTAGAGCAAGAACCGCAAACCGCACCGCACCCCTCGGTTATCTATTTCTCAAGACCGAAACCGTAAAATACATACAAGAAACCGCACATGTCGGTTAACCGAAATTCGGTGCGGTTTCGGTGCGGTTTCGGTTACATAACCTATTTTCCGTAATAACTTTCACTTGGCAAATGAAAAGAAAAGAAAAGAGTTCAATACTTCAAAGGAGTTATGGAAACATAGAAATATCATCCTGTTAGCATAACTAAAATACCATTTGAACAAACCATTTGAACAAAGGTTCATTGCCATCAGAAGCAGCTACTAATATAACATCAAGTTTAACAAAAAAATAGCTTGCCATAAGAGACAGCTACTGATATAGCATCAAGTTTAACAAAATAACACAAGTCTTGCACAGGTTTCCCATTGCAGACATAACAGTCACCACGAGATCCTTGCCCTCAGCAAATCCCTCCCTGTTCAAAATACATATACACAAATTTGCATTATACACATATCAAATACAAATACACATATCAAATCCCTCCCTGTTCCCATTACACATATATATCAAATACATATCACATATGTAGAATGTTAAATTACCATCTGATCATGTTACTTTTCCATAACTACAATAAAATATGACAGTAACAAGATGATAACCTACTTTAAATAATGTTCTGGATCGGACTCCAAATAGTAACAAAGAAACAAAATGAAACAAGTGAAATTAGTAACAGTATTATACCTGAAAGTTGACAAAACATTGCTGAATGTTCATTTGCTTTGTTAAGCAGTCAATTGAAGTTTCTCCATTTCTGAAATGATTAAGTTAAACAAGATTAGGTTAGAACACGCTAATTTGTTAACAAAATATAAATGAGGAGTTCTTGAACTTAAATTTTCTTACCAGCCTCAACTTCCTCACACTCCTTGTATAGTTCAAGAGCTTCTGCACTTGGCTCTTTAAAAACACAAAATTCCTTGGCCCTTAACCAATCACAACAACAAACCAGTGCTTCAACCATTTTAGGAGTCAAAGAACTCCTAAATGGATCCACTATTCGTTTTCCCAAGCTAAAGGCAGATTCTGATGCAACCGTGGAGACTGGAATGGCAAACACATCCTTCGCTACTTTGGATAAAATAGGATACCTTGGAGTATTTTCTTTCCACCAAGCAGACAATTCAAATCCCTTATTTTTTGGATTTTCAGGAGCCTCCATCAAGTACTTGTCCACCTCATTACAAATCTCAACAATTTTCTTAGCTTTCCTCAATGCAACAAATTTGTTGAGCCTTTCAACCCGGACATCAACTATTGGTTGATTGGCAGAACCATCAATGTCCATTGGGGTAACTGAATCAGCTTCAATGTATGCATTGCCAACCTGTGGATAAAATTCCTTGTACTCCTTATATAGCTTCATAACTAGCTCCTTAACTTGAGAAGAAATCCGCTCAATATCCTCTTGCTTAGTTCCCACATCGGTATAACAATATGGAATGTAGTCTAACTTCCAACGGGGATCAAGAACATTGGCTACAAGCATAAGCTGATTTACTTTCTCAAACTTTCCCCAGTACTTGTCAAATTTCAGCTTCATAACTTTTGCAACCTTACACAAAACTGCATCCTCCTCATTGTTAATGCGTGTAACCAAGTGCATATGAATACCAGTGAACTCATGAAGTACTTGATTTGATGTAATTGATTTTGAAGCACTAAGATGCAAGGTAGCTTCATGAAATACTTTTAAGTAATCAATGAACGCTTCAGCATTTTCCCAATCAGCACTATCAGGAGGCCCAGTCAGCTTTTGATCTCCAGTTTTTGGGTCTTTAAAGGTGTTGACATAACCTACATCTTCCTCTCCTAATCTTTCAAACGCCCTCTGATACTTCTTAGCTGCTACCAACATCAGATAAGTAGAATTCCATCTTGTCACCACATCTAGACCCACATTAGCCTGTGGATCCAATTTTTCAAGAACAGCCATTTCTCTAAACCTGTCCAACCTTTGAGATGAGTGTCTAATGTACCTAACAGCATTCCGGATCCCTTGAATAGATGCATTCAACTCCTTTATACCATCTTGTACGATTAAATTGATAATGTGACAACAACACCTTAGATGCAGATAGTCACCACCGAGTTGTAAAGTCCTCCAGGCTGTCAATCTCTTCTTCATGAACTCAATAGCCACATCATTAGACGAGGCATTATCAACAGTGATGGTAAAAATCTTGTCGATCCCCCAATTCATCAAGCAAACCTCAACAAGTTTGCCAATGCTATCCCCCGTATGATTTCCAATCACTGCGAAGTTAATAATACGCTTGTGCAACACCCAGTCATCATCCATAAAATGAGCTGTAAGGACTAAATAATTAACATTCTGAATCGACGTCCATGTATCAGTAGTGACTGAAACCCTTCTTCCTTTTAATATACCATTCAGTTTCAATTTCTCTTCCTGAAAAAGGCTCCATACTGCTTTGGCAATTGCTTTACGCTTCGGAATTATGAAGTCTGGACATATTTCTTCCATAAAATCTTTGAAACCCTGCTTCTCAACATGACTAAACGGAAGCTCGTCTCTTATGATGTACCTTACACACATAAGTTTAGCTCTGTCCTGGTTAAACTTCCATAACTTCACCTTAGCCGTTCCATCTTCTGCCTTTTCAAATCTTATGGTACTCTGCCTTTTGTCCTTCACCTCATATAATGGTGATTTTTTGCAGCTCTTGAGATGTTTACCGATGGCACTAGTTCCATTCTTCCTAGAAGCGCACATAATTGGCGTACGACAATAATTGCACAGGGCTCTGTCATTCCTATCAGTCACACCATCCTCCTTCTTCATCATTTTATAATGTGCCCAAGCTTCACATTTTTTTTGCTTCTTATTTGAGGCGCCTTCATCTTCTAGGATTGGAACTGGATGTTGTGTTGAAGGATTTGGGACTGGAACTGGAACTGTAACATGTGGACTAGAGCTTCGATTGAGATTATCAACCGGCTCCATTATCTTTACAAAAGACACAGATTAAAGGAAATGAGACATATTCCACAGATTAAACTATCCAAGATTAAACAAAAAGGATGAGATTATCAAGGATTAAAGAAATCAACTTGTGCTTTAAATAACCCTAATGCTTTATGTGATTCTATATTTCTATTCTACATATTTTGTCTAAGTTGCAGGGTACACTAAGTTTAATCCATTGAATAAAACAAAAATGATTTCTTCATTTAATCTAATCTGCAAATATTAATCTATGAGACTAGAGTCTAGTCGAAAAAATCTATGAGACTAGAGAATAAGATATTACCTTTTGTTATGAGACTGACAGTGTGGGAGGCTGAAGTAGGAGGATTGAGTTAGGTCACTGGAGTTATGCTCTCTTCAGTAGTAGGATTGAGCTACCATAGGTTGGCCTCATATTTTGCTCTCTTCTTGCACAAGGTGGAAAACCGGTTTTTCACAGCATTATCAGTTATGCAGAAACAGAACGATTTCATAATGTTAAGCATCTCATTACTAATATGAGAGAGCTGTGTGATTGCCCTAGCATATATATAGAACAAATGCTAATATTCTTCAGCTAAACTAAGCATCACATGCATGATAGTACAGTACTTGATCTGCGAAGAAAACAGGTTAAGATGGTATTTAGTTGCCAGATTTACCTTAACTAACAAGTTCGAAGCAAAAAGCACTAGAAGTCTGATGTAGTGATAGTTGATCTTTCAGTTCAATGAAGCTCTCAACTCTATCCTACAATCCATCCTAAGTTCCTACCATCATCTATGATTCAAAAAAAGTTCCTAAATAAGATTTTCCAACATCAGACCAAACAAAGATAAGATTTTAGTCATTTTAGAACCACCATTTATAATGAACTGTTATCTTTTCCAAAAATAGACGCAACGCAATCTATACCTAAACAATCTAAGCCATGAGCGTACCAGAGAGCATTGGCAGGGTGACACATTATTAACAACCTCAATGCCAAATGAGCTTTCAATTATCCCAGAGTGACGGGATCAGGTAAAAAAAAAAACCGCTATTTGTTCCGAAACTACTTGGAATCACAAAAACGATGCATACTAGACAAATTGAAACCATCATGTTTATATGTCCTCAGAAAATGATATCACCATCTTGAATCCCTAAAAAATAAACATAACCATCTTGAATCTTAACAAGACCACACATAGAAATCTGAACAAGCTGAAAACTATATTCCAAACTCCATTAAAAGTTTACAGCATAATATTGCAAACTCCTTGTTAATCATGAATTTAATATGGTAACAAACTAGCAATTAAAGAGTAGTAAGAAGACAACTAAATAGATAATGTCATGGGTAGAGCACAAAATCAGTTTCATATTCACACGAATAACATATATAAACAGATCAAAACAGAAGAATGTTTCATATGGTCAGAACCTACACAACTTTACAACAAAGCCACCCATTTCAAATAAACAAGCACAACTCCATATGGGGAAATAAAAGTAAAAATACAAACAACTCTCAAACTCTTCTTTTGGTCTGATGAGGCATATGGAGCACAAAATCAGTTTTCTTATAGCAGAGATCCAAATCGAGAAAACTGAAAACTCTTACATAATCATCAGGTCTCTGGTGATTCAAATTCAAACAAATAATTGCAATTAAGACTAGCATCATTGAAAGTATTCTATCATTCTATCATTCCTCACCTCCTAACAGCAAAAGATTCTCTTTCTTAACTGAGAGAATAATCCAATCAAACAAACTACCCATACAACAAAACCAAAACCAAGACGTAATCTATGATTCAATATTATTAGGGAGTGAAATAGTGAGTGAGTTACCCGCGATGACGAGATGATCGAGTGAATTCTTGATGGTCTGGAACTGCTGGGTTTTTTTGAGAAGAGAAGAGAGGCGGAACTGCGGAAGAATAGTCTGAGAAGAGAAAGAATAGAAAGGCTATTAGAGATAAAATCGGTTCGGTTCGGTTCGGTTAGGCCGGTTTTCTGGGGACACTGAACCGCAAACCGGCACCGTAGTGGCCGGTTCGGTGCGGTTTCCGGCACCGATTAGTCGGTTTTGTCCGGTTCCGGTTTCCTCGGGTCGGTGCGGTGCGGTTATGGCCGGTTTTCGGTTTTCCGGTCTCACAAAGTCCACCCCTAGTTGAAAGTCAAATTCTTGGAGAAAAACTCAGTTAACCTCAAATTTTATGACACAGTGCATTCCGTGTGGGAGACTAGTTGGCATATATTCTTTTTCTTCTTCCACCGAAGGACCCAACACCCCTATTTCTTAACTTCGTTTCTGCTTCTCAAGTATTTCTTAACTTCGTTTCTGCTTCTCAAGTATTAACTAGTCTCGGTTCTGATGGAGGAAGAAGCATCTCTAAGCGAAACAGGGTAGGACAAGAAGTCAGATTGTGATTTGTAAGTGGGTTCTGAACCATCCTCGCATATATCATTCGATGCATTCAAACTGTCACTCTTCGATGCCTTGTGTCCAAATTTGCTTATACTTGATGTGAAAACGGGTTGATCTCAGATTGGGTTTCTGTGCTTCTTCATTGATATTTATGTGAAGGTTTGTAATTTCTTGCAGAAAGTTACAGACCCACGTTTAGTTTTTGACTTTGATATCTGTTTGTACTGTATTTCCACTGTTCGAATGTTATTATGATAGCGAATGCTAACTGATAAGCGATTGTGATCCTGGACTGATTGGTTCTGTGGTAAAAGCTGTGTCTTTGGCAACTGATAGTGTAGAAGAATTGGAACAGAGAGAAACCTGCAGTGTATGAGTTTTACATTTTAGAGATCAGTTTTCTATCTGATTTAGAGATCCTTTTGCTGTCTTTGGATTTTGGTTTTTTTTACTGAAAGGGATCAAATTGGATATTTATAAGGTTGGTAAAGTTTAATTTTTGATGTGTTTCTTCCTCCACAGACATTATTATAGTGTTATTGGATGTATTTTCTCACACAATAATAAGTCTGCCTATCTTTGGGTTGTGGTGCAGACCAGATTTAGGTGGCCGCAAGTTGCTCACTATCTGATATTTCAGTGTCAACTGGCAAGTGAAGTAAGCATGTCTAAAATTTCACATGATACCATCATAGACATACTTTCTCGACTTCCTGCCAAGTCTATCTGTCGATTTAGGTGTGTGTCAAAGACATGGCTCCTTCTTACCCATGAACCCCACTTCATTGCAACCCACCTCAGCAGGCACCAGAAGCAAAAACTTATTCTCAGTTCCAATAAGGCTCTCTTCTCCTTGGACCAAGAAGCACCTATAGATGATGATATGTTACCCTCTGCGCTTGATTTTCCTCTGAAGGGCGATCTCAACAATCAGTGGATTCAAATGCTTGGTTCTTGTAATGGTTTGGTCTGCATTATGCCTCAACCAGAAGCATTCTTTGTGTTTAATCCTTCAACTCAGGAGTCCATGAGAGTACCCGATTGCCCCATGTCAAGCCATGCTGATCCCTGTGATGAAGTGGGTAATGATATACATGGTTTTGGTTATGCTCCTTCTGTCAAGGATTACATGTTCGTTAAAATTCATAAGGGCTGCAGTGTGCTCATCTTTTCACTGAAAAACAATTCATGGAAAACTGTTCAGGACTTTCCTTACAAACATCTTTTGAAAAATCCAGGGACTACTCTCAATGGAGCTGTCCACTGGTTGTGCATGGGCCCTGATCATCTCCCTGTAATTGCTGCTTTAGATTTAGCAGAGCAGAAGTTCTCAGGGTTATCCCCACCTGAATCTGTTATAAATTCTAATGGCTATACAACTGGTGTCTTAAGGGACTGTCTTTGTTTGCTACACCACAATGATCATGACAGGCGGCGTATATTTTGGATTATGAAAGAGTATGGCGTGAAGGAGTCATGGACCAGAATTTTGATAGCCGAGCCATTCTTTTCTTTGCAGCCATTATGTTACTGGAAGAATACCAAGATTTTGGTGGCAAGAAATCGGAGGGAAATGCTTCTGTTCAATCCGAGGGACGGAACTTGTAAATGTTTATTGGCAAATGGCCTCCAGGTTCCATTCTATGTGGATGTGTATGTGGAGAGTCTTGTTTCTCCAAACTTTCGGCTGAACTAAATTCTGGTGTTTAATTAGTGTTTGTTTGCAGCTTCTATGTATATGCACTAGGTAATTGTTGTTTTGAACTAAGCAAAGTTTATGAAATTGGTGGTGCATTGAGTGAAACCTCCAGTTATTTTTGGTGCATTTTCTCATGTGGTTGCCCAGACTTGAAGCTGGTTATATGTTATGACATTAGACATGAATTATACTATGCATGCTCCACTGAAGTGTGCCTGTAAATTTGTAGTGTCTGTGTGAAATGATGTTTTTTAGAAGTGTGAAACGATACTTTGATTATGTGAAAATTCACACAATCTTTTTTTTTTTTTTTTTTGGTTACAATTCACACAATCTTTTTGGCACACTGATTCAAAGTGGAAATGTGTTTCGAGGCCAAGCCCAAGATCAAACGGTGTGCCTACTGGGACTTCAATCTTTATCCGTGCTTCAGGAACTACATAATCAAATATACGAGATATTTCTCTCTAACTGAATGTTGGTAGAGTTTTGAAATTCGAATCTCACTCAAAATGAGAAAAAAGTCTAAACTTAGTCTGTCAAACAAGTTGAAAACTTGAATGATTATAATCCTGATCAAATTGCTCAATGCTTCATGGTTTAACTTTATCGTTGAAGATATCTTAGTCATTAGTTAAGAAATCACAAACTTCAGTTGGAAAAGAACAGTCATAAATTCCTAGTAAAGAAATAATCAAAAAAGAAATCCAGAAAGAGTTAACAACCCAGATTCTCATTATACTTGGATCATATTCTACATTTCCCAAAGAGATTAGTATTCTGACGTGACACAGACAAACATTCTGTTCATACTTCGTAGGCCTCAATGTATGTAAGATGCTACATGGTACGCTCCTCCGTCCTCGTACGCTCCTGAACTCAACTCTAACCATATTAATCAATTTTTCAACCTCTTTTTTCTTTTTCCTTTCTTGGTTCAAGTTCAAGGACCCAAAAACTGTGAAAATGCAACTCATTTTGGTAAGCTTACAAATCACAGAGGCAGCTTTCAAAACCATGCAACTTTTTCCGTTTGGTTCTTGTTATTTTAGCACACAGCCCCCTACACAATACAGTATTTCCCACCAGACTCTCTTCCCCTTAAACTCATTAATATAAGCGCACAAAGCTGCTTGCTCAACTTTACTGAATTGTTAATTTTCCATGGGTTCACTCTTCAGTGGCAATCCCAGAAGCTTTTTCTTGGTCAAATTGAGCTGAATTGCTATCTGGGTCGGTTTTGCTTTGAGTTGCTCAGTGACTGTGAGGTTCCTGCAAAAGGACCCAGATAAATTTATTGTGTCCTGCCTCATCTCTGCCATTGTTGATCGGTGAGTTATCTTCTTAGAACTCATTTTATGAGTGTTCGGTTTTTGTTCAAGTTGTTGTATGAAAGAGATTGTGATTGTAGCTGGGTTTGTTTTTAGTTATTGTATAGATGATGAGTTCATAGTTATATATTGCCTTTGGCCTTGTGATTGTGATTGTGATTGGAGTTTCTGGTATCTAAAACTGTATGAGTTTACAGAAAACTGATTGGAAATCAGAGTTTGTAGTCAATTTGAAGACTGAAACTTTGATTATAAAGCAAGTTCCTTTACCAATTGCCATTGCTTCTCGTGTGTTTGGTTAGTGAGACATAAAAGGAAAATGAGATGGAGATAATGTTTCTAGATTTCAACAGTGAATCTCACAGTGAATCTTGGTAAAAATTGTTTCTTTGAAGCTAGACAGCACTAGATTTTGATATTTGGATTGTTTTTCTCTCTTCATTTCTTCCACTTCTAGCCACCAGACATTAGTGGGGAGGATAATCATTTCTTTTTGAAAAATGAGGACTCAATTGTAGAAATTTATGTTTTGATCATCACTCTGGAAGAGGTCAAAAAGTTGATTCAAGTGCAGCATATCATGCCTTTGTTTTATGTATACTGGAAAACATCATAAATACAAATTATGTCAATTTTAAGTGTATTGGCCCTGCTGTTACTGTAGGAAGATGTTTCTTAATTCTTTTTTTACTTTTTGGATTTCAGCTTTAAGAAAGTCATGGTATACCTTCATGTCTGATTATGTGGAGTGTCTTTACTCTGTAAGATAACTCACTGATCATGATGTGTGGTATACATTCATAATCGGGATTGTGTGGTCTACCCTATTGATCATCATGTTGGATACCTGTGTTACACTGTCATTTGCATTTCTGACGATAGGTGTAATACATCTTGCTCCCATTAGCTTACTTCAGTCAGTTTAACTGGAGATTTTATTTGCTGGAATGAGAAGTTTCCTACTCGTTCCTATAACTCCCTTTGAACTGTTAACTGCTTCGAACTACCTTAATTGTTATCAGTTTCATTACGCTTCTTGTTACGGGGAAATCAAGCGAATATTTCTATTTCTATTTGTTCCAAATTTTGCAACCTTCTGTTTTTGGTTTCGCTCTCGTCTTTTTTCTTTAATATTCTTTATTTTTTCTTCTGTAAGCTATAATATTAATAGCTTAGTATCGGTAATTGATCTCCTTCAGTTTTTTCATTATGCTGTTTGTAGGTGAACTAAAAAGATGGACCGGACTAGATTTAATATGAGGATGCGTTGTTCTGGTTCAACACCATCGGAGGAGTCAGCTTTAGATCTTGAGAGATCCTGTTGTAGCCATTCTAATTTGCCTTCCTTAAGTCCACCAACACTTCAACCCTTTGCATCAGCTGGACAGCACTGTGAGACTAGTGCTGCGTACTTCTCATGGCCTACTTCAAGTCGATTGAATGATGCAGCTGAAGAGAGGGCAAACTATTTTACTAATCTACAGAAAGGTGTCCTGCCTGAAACTCTTGGTCAATTGCCAAAGGGGCAGCAAGCAACCACATTGCTTGAACTGATGACTATTAGGGCATTTCATAGCAAGATTTTGCGGTGTTACAGTCTTGGAACAGCAATTGGCTTTCGGATTCGAAGGGGTGTGTTAACAGACATACCCGCAATCCTTGTCTTTGTTTCAAGAAAAGTTCACAAGCAATGGCTAAGCCCAATACAATGTCTACCCACTGCTCTAGAGGTCAGGAAAGAATGATAGTACGATTAGATTCTTCATTCTTGTTTAACTAAAACATTTTTTTTTTGGTGGAAGACAAGGGTTCCACCTGATTTTTTTTTCTTTTTGCACTTAATCAGGGGCCTGGAGGTGTATGGTGTGATGTGGATGTGGTAGAATTCTCGTATTCTGGTGCACCTGAGCCTGCTCCCAAAGAACAATTGTACACTGAAATCGTAGATGATTTGTGTGGAGGCGATCCACGAATTGGTTCAGGTTCCCAGGTATTTTTACTTTAACTTCCAAGCTTAACTTGTTCTATGCGCTAGCTTATGGATATGGAATTACTACTTTGTGTTTTCTGTTGTTTTTGGTGGGGAATGGCTAATATTCCTATAATTTGTACTATTAAATAAATATTTATTTAAAGGTTTATAGCCTTGATTTAGGTTTCATTCCTATGTTATATGTACCAACTCATTTAGTTTCTTTAGTCCAGTAAACCAAAGTCAGTGACTTAATGGGCTATGTCAAAGGCTGCTGCCGCAAGAGCCATTTGCATTTTCCTAGTAAGAAAACTGTTGAAGTGCCTGCTTATGTTTACTACTTAAATCTAGTACCTTCTTTTGGTACGTGAGTAATTCCACGTATGAACTGTCCGAGTAACTTTAAATGAGAATGATGGTAAGGACACTGTTTCTTTTGCTTGTCAGGTGGCAAGTCAGGAGACATACGGGACTTTGGGTGCTATAGTTAAAAGCCTAACTGGGAGCAGACAAGTTGGTTTTCTTACAAATCGTCATGTTGCAGTTGACTTGGATTACCCAAACCAAAAGATGTTCCATCCCCTGCCCCCTTCACTTGGACCTGGTGTGTACCTTGGTGCTGTGGAGAGAGCTACCTCATTCATCACAGATGAGCTCTGGTATGGGATTTTTGCTGGAATTAACCCAGGTAATGAGGATCTAATTGTTGGTTATGTAACATACATTGCATTTGGAGCTTGACTTTGTTTTTCCTACCATTTTGTTAATGGAACAAACTCCATCGGAAAAAACAAAGAAACAGAAGGAAGAGCAGTACATATTCATCTTTCTCATTTATGTTAATTGCAGAGACATTTGTGAGAGCAGACGGGGCATTCATCCCATTTTCTGATGATTTTGACATGTCTACTGTTACTACATCTGTGAAAGGTGTAGGAGGGATTGGGGATGTGAAGATAATTGACTTACAGTCTCCAATCAGTACCCTTACTGGAAAGCATGTGATGAAAGTTGGAAGAAGTTCTGGCTTGACAGCTGGAACTGTATTGGCCTATGCCCTTGAGTACAATGATGAGAAAGGCATATGCTTCTTGACTGATTTTCTTGTTGTTGGGGAGAACCAGCAGACGTTTGACCTTGAAGGAGACAGTGGGAGCCTCATAACACTAAAAGGTGAGAATGGTGAGAAGCCACGGCCTATTGGGATCATATGGGGTGGGACTGCAAACCGAGGCCGTCTTAAATTAAAAATTGGTCAACCTCCGGAGAATTGGACAAGTGGAGTTGATCTTGGGCGTCTTCTCCATCTCCTTGAACTTGACCTCATCACAACTGATGAAGGGCTGAAAGGTTGGTGAAAATTGCCAGTTTTTACTTTTTCACCCTTACTTGTATTGTATCTTCAAAGTTCTTGTTTGTAGCTGGTCTGCATTTGATTTGTCTTCACTCACGATCCTTAAATGAACTTACTAGGACAAGTGCATATATTGACTAAGACAAACCTAATATGAATTGATTTATAATATCACTTCTTAGTAGTATTTTCATTTCACTCATTATTTCATGTAGAATCTGCACATACACGTGTATGTCTATGACTTCATTAATTTCTATCTAAATGCTTATGCAGTGGCTGTACAAGAACAGAGGAGTGTGTCAGCAACTGCAATTGGATCCACTGTTGGTGACTCATCACCTCTTGATGGGTTACTTCCAAAGGAAGGGCCTGAGGATAAGTTCGAGTCTCTAGGTCTCCAAATCCAGCGTATCCCTTTAGATGTTGAGCCTGGAAGCCTCCCTATGAGTCCATCATTAGTGGAAACGGAGTTCCATCTAGAAGATGGGATTAAGGCAGTTCCTAGTGTTGAACATCAGTTCATTCCAAGCTTCATAAGTGGTTCCCCGCTACATAAAATGAATCAGATGGGTAGAACAGTTTCTGAGAATCTCTCATCATTGAGGAATAGCTGTGATGAAGATATTTGCTTTTCACTGCAGTTGGGTGACAATGAGGCCAAGAGAAGACGTTCGGATACTTCAACCAGTACTGTAGAACCAAAATGAACATGAGATATCTGGCTATAAGCTTGGGGAACTGACCCGAGTTAATATTAGCAAGTTTATTTGGTTATAGAGCTACTTTGATGTCTGATGGAGTTGGCTCCAAGGATCGAAGTCGATATCTGTAATCTTGTTGTAGAGCAATTGTAATCCAGCCGCCGTGTTAAGTCTTTTGGATTTTAAGGCTGGGAATTTGAATTCAAGGGGAGATCCACAATCTGAAGTAGCTTCATATTTTCTACTATTTAACAACTTGTTCTTTGTGTCTCTAGGCGCGCGGATCCAGTATTCAACAATGGGCTGGGCTTGATTTTTTTTTTCTGGTTGATTGAAGTAATAAAAAATATTTAACGGCATTTAAACATTTTATGCTTCTTAAGAATGACACTAAGTCATTTTATTGATCATAAAACGGTAGTAGAACAATATAAACATAACACACCCGTGAACACTGAATGGTAGTCTAACATATTTAACTAAGAGATATAATATATATAATTTATTTATTGATATACAATTGCTAGAAAGAATTTTTTGGAACTATTTACATCAAATAAAATAAAATAGAGATTAAGAAAAGAATTCAATCAAAACTAATACCAAGACGGATTTAACATCTTACCAAAAGAATGTTACGAGGCCCATCTCAAATTTTGAACCCAGCATGCATTAGAGAATTAAGAATAAAAATACATTTTAGAAGAAATTTAGAAAGTAAAGAAGCAAAAAAAAAAAAGGAGAAAAGACAGATTGATCTGACTGAAAATGGAACCCAGGTGTAGATGATGTAAGTACTGATCCACGACCAAGCCTGCAAAGGCTTCTACTATGTTGAGGTTGCACACGTTGAAATATATATTGACAAAATCTTAGCTCCGCGCCTATGTGTCTCTCCTTGTAATCTCTTTTAACATAAGTTTCGAGAATAATGTCTTATGCCAAAAGTAAAACTGCGACACAGCATCCAAATGTCCTCCGCGAAGTTAAAACAAAGACAAAACTTAAGTAAAGGTGAATCCCTGGGTTAGGGTAGCACATTTTTTTTTGATGGCATCGCGCAATATCTTCAAAAGTTTTTTCTCATACAGTAACTTGTTCTCTCTCGTCATTACAAATATATTAGAATTTAACTCTAATCAAAATCGACGGGATGTAATCCTTACAAATATATTGAGATTTGTAACTCTAACTAAAGTCGGCTGGATTCAAACTTATATATGAGAGTTTTACACATAAGCTCTTACTAACTTAACCACACATGAGGTGGTTTGCCCTAAGGTCTTATTGAGTGTTTTTTTCTTCTAATCACTAAATGTCTAAAACTATATTATGATTTAACTCTAATAAGCATCGATGTTAAATCATTTTCTTTTAGCGGGCAGGCCGACAGAGAAAACTATTGGAGAATGTGGGGTAACAATCAGAATTAACCATCTGCATTTTTACTTTACCTTTTTACCATATGTTTTTCTTATTATTATTATTTTGATAATAATATCAGCCAATGTATATGTTAAAAGAGATTCAGTTGGAACAGAACATTGCAACTTTTGGGTTCTAACCAGAACGAACGATCTACACCTCTGTTAGTCAAACGTTGTCTATCGTCTTTATAAAGACGGTCAGTCCAAGCAAATGGATTCATTGATATCTTCTCTCTCTTCTCCCCTTGTTATTTCTGAGAAACACAAAATAGAGTTTCCAGAGATTCAGTCAAAGTGCATCGATTGGATTCGATAGTTGTATCATGCAAGATAGACGTCCAAGATCTACGTGCACAAGAGTAGGGCGAATTTCTGTCTTTGAAGATTACTGCAAGCAAGCCTCTATCAAATTCAACAAGTCAGTTACATTGCATTCAATCATTTGATTTCATTTCATAGTTTCAATTGATATTGCTGTTCTTAATAAAATAAGAGTTGTGTTCTCCAATTTCATTTCACTACCAGAACAAGCACTTTAGCCGACGAAAAAATTTTGTCGGCCTGTTAAAAAAATTCGTCGGCTAAGACTTTAGCCGACGAGCCTTCGTCGGCTATAATGTCGTCGGGAAAAGGCCGTCTGTGATGACTTTAGCCGACGAAATTTTTTTTTTCGTCGGCTATAGTCCCACTTTAGCCGACGAAAAAAATGTCGTCGGCAATAGTCCCAGGCTTTAGCCGACGAAGTATTCGTCGGCTAAAGTGCTTAATAAATAATAAAAAATAACTATAGCCGACGAAATATTTGATATTTCGTCGGCTAAACCTTATAAAAAATTAAAAAATAACTATAGCCGACGAAATATTAGGTTATTCGTCGGCTAAACAATATAAAAAAATTAAAAAATTACTATAGCCGACGAAACATAAGGTTATTCGTCGGCTAAACAATATAAAAAAATTAAAAAATTACTATAGCCGACGAAACATGAGGTTATTCGTCGGCTAAACAATATAAAAAAAATTAAAAAATACTATAGCCGACGAAACATTAGGTTATTCGTCGGCTAAACCTTATTTAAAAAAATTAAAAAACACTATAGCCGACGAATATAGTGTTTGAATATCGTCGGCTAAAGTTTCTATTTGTAATTTTTATAGGGCTCGGCAGGGGCTCGGCAGGGGGCTCGGCAGGGCTCGGCAGGGGCTCGGCAGGGCTCGGCAGGGGCTCGGCAGGGCTCGGCAGGGGCTCGGCAGGGGGCTCGGCAGGGGCTCGGCAGGGGCTCGGCAGGGGGCTCAGCAGGGCTCGGCAGGGGCTCGGCAGGGGGCTCGGCAAGGGGCGCTCGGCAGGGGGCTCGACAGGGGGCTAAACTCTTCCTGTCATCTTCGCCTATATAAAGAACTTTAGCCGACGAAATTATTTATTTTCGTCGGCTAAACTCTTTTGAAAATTTTGGTTGACCGCCAAAAAAATTTGGTTTAAAATTTTGAAATTTTTCGACTTTAGCCGACGACTTTTCATATATTTTCATCGGCTAAAGTCCTTTGAAAATTTTGGTTGACCGCTAAAAAATTTAGGTTTTAGCCGACGAATACGTTAGGGTATTCGTCGGCTATAGTATGTAATTAAAAAATTAAAAAATAACTATAGCCGACGAAATATTAGGCTATTCGTCGGTTATAGTATGTAATTAAAAAATTAAAAACCATCTTAGCCGACGACTTTTCATATATTTTCGTCGGCTAAAGTCTATAAATTCACGAAAACACTCATATCTCCCCCTATATTACGTAGTTTGGTCAAATCTTCCACACGAAAAACTCTCACGTAGATGAGACCCAACCACCTATATAAAAATTTTGAAACATTTACCTTCCGACGATAGGGCTCCCCATAAGAAATAATAACGGTAAATAGGGTTGACCGCTACTATCGGCTCCGAGACTTTACCCGATTTACGTGATTTTTGAACCATAGCCGTATTTCACCATTCTGAACACATCTTATTTCATGAGATTTTTAATAATTTTGCTTCCTATGTAGAGTTGGTTCACAAAGTTGTATAACCTACTAAACAAGTTATACAACATTAGTAGACACGTTGTGATTCCGATGACTAAAATTCACAAACCAAAATTCGACCGTCAGATATGATCATTATGACGAAATATGTCTATGGTAAAAAATTCAACTGGATCCGACAACGTTAATGGCTCGATCGAAACGGTCAACCATAATCCATCGTCACTTATCACACGAAAACGCTCAGGTCAGTCCGCTATATTACGTAGTTTGGTCAAACCTTCCACACAAAAAACTCTCATGTAGATGAGACGCAACTGCACATATAAAAATTTTGAGACATTTACCTTCCGACGATAGGGCTCCCCATAAACCCGAATAACGGAAAATAGTAAACACGTTGTGATTCCGATGACTAAAATTCACAAACCAAAATTCGACCGTCAGATATGATCATTATGATGAAATATGTCTATGATAAAAAATGCAACTAGATTCGACAAAGCTAAGGGCTCGATCGAAACGGTCAACTCTAATTGAAAAATAAGAAAACTGCATTTTAAAGCCCTAAACGGACTCGGATGGCCTAAAAAGCCTATATGTCATGGCAAAGCGATGATTTTGACTCGTAGCGCTGTTACGCTTTCGGAAAGGTATCACAATAGTCAATCAGACACCAAATGCCAAATCTGCAGCATAGTGAATAATAAGGGTAAGTCAACTATCGGCACCGAGAATTTACCGGAATACCGTCATTTTTCAACCGTAGATGTATTTCACCATTCTGGTCATATCTTATTTCATGACTTTTTTGCGTTTGAAGGTTCTACGTATAGTTTTTTTTTCCAGATGAGTTGTTGTCCACATCTGTAAATATAAGACACTTTAGCCGACGAAATTATATTTTTCGTCGGCTAAACTTTTAAAAATTTCGTCGGCTAAACTCTTAAAAATTTCGTCGGCTAAACTTTTAAAAATTTCGTCGGCTAAACTTTTAAAAATTTCGTCGGCTAAAGTTCACAGACTATAGCCAACGAAAAAAATTATTCAGTTGACGAAATTTTAATTTCGTCGGCTAAAGTCCACTTTAGCCGACGAAATTTTTTAATTAGCCGTCGAAGGAAAATTTCGTCGGCTAAAACCCACTTTAGCCGACGAAAAAAAAATTCGTCGGCCTGTTTTTTTTTTTTCGTTGGCTAAAGCCTTTCTTCTGGTAGTGTTTGAACAATTCTTATATATCTGTGTTTAGTTAATGTGTGATATATAACATCTTGTGTTGATTGAGTTGTTCCATAAATTTCATGTACCCTTGTTCTAACAAAAACACAAGAGTTATCCTCGTAAAGCACATCCCAAATAGGTGCTGGCGTCTCCTCTCAATGTCTATAAATCATCCAACAAAACCAACGCCCAAAAGGTATGTTGTACTAACCAGACTACCAGAGGACGTCGTCAATAACAACACTGGTTCTTCTACCTCTTACTCTGTTTGGCTCACAGTGCCTGAGGTCTCATTGTTTTGGCCATCTTCGTTTCCCTTCCCTTGTGCAATATGGCCGAAACTGACCTACCGAAGATGTTATGATGAACATTTTGTGTTGCCTGCCCGTAAAATCCTTGATCCGATTCACCTCCGTTTCGAAACAATGGCGTTTCATCATCTTATCAGACCCCAAATTCGCCACCTCTCACTTCAAAGCAGCTCATCAGCGGCAAACCCTCAGTCACAGACTCATCTTCTCCACCGCAACGCCACCTTATGGCAGAAAGCTCAGTTTCCCTTTCGAGCGAACAGAGGACACTGAAGTCCAGCTACTCAGCTCCTGCAATGGTTTGGTCTTTGTAGCTGTTGATGATACCTACTTCTACATCTAGAACCCATCAACCGGATTCTCCACGCAGTTCCCTGAGCCACGCTTTATTTGTAAAGCTGTCTGGTTTTATATATGGTGCTGGATATTCGTCTGCCACAGACGACTACAAAGTTTTCGCAGCCTCATGTGACGTGGATGGAGATGAAGAGCCGGAACCGATGAAGATGTTCTCGTTAAAAGCTCATGTTTGGAAAGCAATCCAACACCCTGGTCATCAATCCAGTGTTATGGGGGTTCTTTTGAATGAGGCACTTCATTGGGTGAGCGGGAACGAAATATTCGCTTTTGATTTGGCACAGGAGGAGTTTATTAGGACAATGCGTCTGCCACATAATGTCCAAACGCCCCAACGTCATTATAGTGTACATCGTTTCCCCTATCTTGGGATCTGTGAGGGATGCCTAGCTTTGTGTATGTCTTCAAGTGGAGAGTACTCTGTAAATTTCTGGGTCATGAGACAATATGGCGTCTATGACTCGTGGACTAAATTCTATTCTCCGGCCGACCACTTAGGCCTGTACTTGCGTTTCTTGGTTACGGAAAGATGTACAATTGCTGTAAAAGATGGTGGAAGTGCTACCAGGTTGTTGTTGGTAAAGATTGATCCCGACCAAGAAACGGAACTTGATATGTATATGGATTACGGGTTTGACATGATTCCACATGAAGAAAGTCTACTTTGGATCAGTGATGGTTAGTTACTCCTCAGTTAAACTATGCTTTCAAGCATTTCAAACTTTTTGCTTATGTGCTTGTTACTTACATCCTGTTATTACCTATAGCTGAAACCTTTTGATTCCTTTGAAACTTAATTAAACAGTATAGTGAGCCAGTGGAGTTCCTTGTACCATTTTCTCGTGACTTGCATGTATATGGTATCTGGTGTCGTCCGAGTCATTATGTCATGTTCTGCAATGAAGTAGGTTCGAGCCAAATGTGCATGCAGACCAAATGTACAAGCAAAAATGGCAATTCTCAATGTTTTTGTTTGTAGTTGCCTAGTTGGAGATAAAAAAATGTCCATGCATGTAAGCATGTTTTCATACAATATTTATGTGTAAATGCTTCATGTTTTCATACAATTCTATTTAAATGCTTCATGCAATGGCTATACAAGAACAAAGAAGCGTACCAGCAACTGCAATTGGATCCACTGTTGGTGACTCGTCACCTCCTGTTAGGTTGCTTATCCCTTTAGAAGTTGAACCGGCTGGAATACCTTTGTGTCCATCATTAGTGGAAACAGTGTTCCATCTAGAAGATGGGATTGAGGCGGTTCCTAGTGTTGAGCATCAATCCACTCCAAGCTTCATCAAAGGTTCCCCACCCATGGGTAGAACAGTTTCTGAGAATCTCTCGTCATTGAGGAATAATGGCTGCGACGAAGATATTTGTTTTATGCTGCAGTTGGGTGACAATGAGGCCAAGAGAAGACGCTCGGATACTTTAACCATTATTGTTGAACCAAAAATGTACATGCTTGAGATCTCCGGCTTTAAGCTTGGGGATCGAACCAACCCAAGCTAATATTTGTGAGCGGTAGTTTGTTTTAGAGCTACTTTGATGTCTGATGGAGTTGACACCAAGAATTTAGTTGATATCCGTAATCTTGTTATAGAACGTACAATATATTGTAACCCAGCGGCCGTAAATGTTAAGTAGTCTTTTGGATTTTAAGGCTCGGAATTTGAATTTAAAGGGAAATCCACAATCTCGAGTAGCCTCGCATATTTTCTACCATTGAACAACTTATTCTTTGTGTCTCTTATTTTTGTGGGTTTGTCTTTTATACATATATGTATGGTATACAAATCGAAAAAGTGGCATACTCATTTCTATGTAAGGCATATAAAGAGCATTTTGATAGGGTAAATTATTACTTAACTACGTTCCTCAAACAATTATAACCACATACTTGGTTTTAATGACATACAAATAGGTTCCATTTCTTGTAATTAATCTCTTTTGATAAAAGTTTTAGGGGTTGTCTCTAATGCCGGAAGCAGATATGCGACGCAGCATTCAAATACTCTCCTCGGAGTTTAACACAAAAACTTTGACATTGGAGATCGACCACTATGTAACAAAAATAAGTAAATGTGAAGCCTTGGGGTAGCACCGTAGCACACATCATTGAATTAAAATGATAACATCACACGAAGTTACTGATATCACAGTATCTTCAAAAATGAAGCCTTGGGGTAGCACATTTTGTTAATGATATCACAGTATCTTCAAAAGTTACTTTCAGATCAGAAATTAACTTGTTCCGAAAGAACTTGTTTGAGGGCGCTTCTTCGATCTTTTGGCAATTAAGAACAGATTCAGAATGATTCAACCCTGAGTGTATGAGTTCGAAACCTACATGGTCTTCTTTTGACAATTACTAACTGCACCGTTTATTGAGTAGCAATCAATCTTCTTTTTTATTAAGTACATTTAGAAAGACGTTTAAATCAACTTTAATTTTTTAGCGGGCAGGCCGGCAGAGAAATACAATTATCCTCGTGAAGTACGTCGTTTATAATAGCCTGTATCTGCTTTGTGTATTATAAAAATGGTGACCGAAGGACGTCGTCAGTAACAACACTGGTTGCTTGAGCGTGAGGTCTCATTGTTTTGGCCGTCTTCGTTTTCATTCCATTGTTCAATTGCCGAAACTGACCTACCTGAAGATGTTATGGTGAATATTCTGTGTTGGTTGCCTGTGAAATCCTTGATCAGGTTCACCTCCGTTTCTAAACGATGGCGTTTCATCATCTTATCAGACCCCAAATTCGCCGCATCTCAATTCAAAGCAGCTCATCAGCAGAAAACCCTAGGTCGCAGACTCATTTTCTCCACCGACGCCCCTCACCTCGAATCAGTAAACTTGGATGATACACCACCGTATGGCAGAAAGCTCAACTTCCCTTTCGAGCAAACGGAGGAGACTGATGTCAAGCTACTCGGCTCCTGCAATGGATTGGTGTTTGTAGCCGTTGATGATACTAACTTCTACATCTGGAATCCATCAACCGGGGTCTCCATGCAGTTCCCCGTGCTAAAATTCACACTCAAAATACAATTCTTGATGAACAAGAAAAACCAACATCTAAAGATCAAACTTATAGAAAATATGAGATTACATAGAATTTGATAAGCAAGTGAAAACAGAAAAATAGTGATGAAAAAAGAAGAAGCTGGTATTAAATTCAAGAGTTATTGTACAAAAATGGTGATTTCTCATCCGATGAAAATTGCAGTACCAGCACTCACATATATGGACAATATATAGCTGGTCCAAAGTTTAGGTACACAGAATGGTGACAAGTGTAAGGCCATGATTGATTCTTCTTTTACACAAGAATCTCTTCAGAGAATTTGTTATGAGACAATAGTTTGCAGAGGTAGAAGACTCGTCAAGAACACAGTTACAAGTGAAGCTCACGCGCCAATGACTCTTTCTATCAGTGCGGGCCCCTCTTTAATTACGCGTAACATGAGAAAATTTCTTAACATAACGAGCCTAGATTTTAGTTCATCGAATTGCCATCGGAAAAATTCGGATTGGCCCATACCATACCAAATGCCTGCAATGGGTCTTGGACTGAAGCATTACCGATTTCTGATGTGAGAATTGGACTGAATGAATCCTACATGCAGACCTAAAAAGTTAGTTTGCACGTGAGGGGGAGTGTTAGAGAGGAAATATCTTACATCAGAAAATAGATAAATAAAATACAACTTATAAGTTGATGAATTACACTTAATTGTACCGAGACATTTTGTAATTAAAACCTAACACCTTAAAGATGGTTAAGTTGGGACAATATCGGTACAATATTGGTATATCAGCTTAACACCCTGAGCCAAGGTTTTATGACTCTAAAGGACTTGAATGCTACGGTGTTGGCTATGTGATGGTTAGTTCCTCCTTAGTTAAACTATGCTTTTATTCATTTCAAAATTACTGGGACAAACCTAATATGAATGGATTATAATGTCTTTTCTTATGGCGTGTGAAATCTACACACCTTAAATTGAAATCTACGTAAACTTGTTTCTTTTTTGGTAACTTAAATTTTGTCTTTTAGTAAAGTTTATTTTTTGTAAATAAAAAAAAGGTGTGAATTTCACATCTCTTTTCTTATCAATCTTGTCACTTTACTTATTATTACATGAAGTAAAATCTGCACACACACACTGGTGGAATGAAAATGTCCTTGTTTTCATACAATAATTCTGTGTAAATGCTTCATGCAGTGGCTGTACAAGAACAACGAAGTGTGTCAGCAATTGCAACTGGATCCACTGTTGGTGACTCGTCACCTCTTTATGGATTGCTTCCAAAGGAAGGGCCGGATCATGAGGATAAGTACAAGTCTCTGGGTCTCCAAATCCAGTGTATCCCTTTATAAGTTGAACCTGGAAGCCTGCCTTTGAGTCCGGCATTAGCAGAAACAGAGTTCCACCTAGATGATGGTATCAAGGAGGTTCCTAGTACTGTTGAGCACCAATACATACCAAGCTTCATAAGAGGTTCCCCACAACCTAAAATGAATCAGATGGGTAGAATAGTTTCTAAGAATCTACCGTCATTGAGAAATAGCTGCGATGAAGATATTTGGTTTTTGCTGCAGTTGGATAACAATGAGGCCAAGAGATGACGTTCGAATACTTCAACAAGCAGTATGTAGAACCAAAATGAACATGAGCTGTACGCTTGGGGAACCGACCCAAGCTAATATTTGTATGTTGGTTATAGAGCTACTTTGATATCTGTGATCTTGTTGTAGAACAATTGTAATCTACTTTGATATATGTAATCTTGTTATAGAGCAATTGTAATCTAGCTATTGTGTTAAGTCGTAGTTTGGATTTTAAGGCTGGGAAATTGAATTAATGGGATGATCCAAAATCTCAAATTCTCAAGGAGGCTCATGATCATCTAGTTGTGGTGTGGATCTAATGAGATTGTAATATATTTCTCAATATACTTTGTTTTTAAGAGTTAGAAGCTAGTAGTTATTCATGTGTGAAGGTAACACACGACATTCAGACACCAAAAAAAAAAAAGAGAAAAAAAGAAGAAGAAGGTAACACACGACAATAACGAAATTAACTATATGCATGTGTAAGTTTTTATCCTTATGATTGTAGTCAAAAGTCATGTCCAGGTTCTAATCCAAAAGTCATGTGTTGATATATTAGCTATTGTTGTTCAACACTAAGAACTCCTAATGCATCTAGGAAAGGAATAAATCAAGGAAGATGTATTTTGAGAACCAATCATGTATCACAAGGTAATATATTTCAAACTTCTCATATATGGTAAGTTAATTTCTTTCCTACTTATTCATTTAACTGAGAAAATTTTGGTGAAAAGACTTGTATCTAAGAATTTTCATATCAGATACATTAAGGTGTTTATATGCAGGATCTTAAGTCATTTTAGGACATCCTGATTTGGTGCTTTTTCCAAATCAGGTACATTAAAATATTTATCTGCATAAATCTTGGGAGATTTAAACATATCAGATCATTCATATGCATGAACATAATCATTGTTCTCTGGAGACTAAGAGATTGATCTATTGAATATTTAATTGCTATGTTATAGCATGAAACTGATACATGAGTTTTGGAAAGTGCAAAATGATTGTGAACTGACTGCATCTTTCCAGAAAGAAAAATTAATCTTCTCATTGAATTGCATTAGTTGAGGGGGAGTGTTATCCTCTATAAATTGCTTCTGCTGTGGTATGTGAAAGACATGTTTTTTGTGATTGATCAGAATCCTTGATATTTGGAGTGATATTGTGTATGATCAATTTGCAGACTGCTTGAGTGTGTTGTTCCAAAGACTGAGACTTTCTTTCTTATTTGCATTCAGGTTGCACTTGAGATTGCTGAAGCAAAGGTCTGGTGAGAGAACGAAGTTGGTTGTGTTGCAGAACTCAGCTAACTGGTTGTGTGAAAAAACCAAAGTATACTGATTGTGTGAGAATCAGTTGGACGAAACTAAGAGTGATTAACTCTTAGGTTTTGATCCTATATCTAGTTATGTATAAGAATTAGAGAACTAAGAGTGACATTAGTCTTAGTGTCTTTGATTCAGTTTCTCTTGTTAGAGATACATGAGGTTAAATCATTTGTGTGAGAAGTGAGAGTTGTAAACAGATTCAAGCGTTGATAGTTGAGTGAGAACTATTTTTCTTGTAAACTCTGAATTGAAGATTAATTTGAATAATCTTGCTTGGTGTTTTTTCCCTCACTGAGGTTTTGCACCACACCATTGAAAATCCTTGTCTGTGTTAGTTTCATATGTGTTTTAATCAATTTCTATTTGATACAGGGTGTATTTGTAGTTCTGAGAATTCAAAAAAGTTTGTTATTTGCTGGATAATCTTTTCAAGAAAAAAAAAACTTAAAAAGCAAAATCTATCCTGTATGTGGCCAAAATTGTGAAGCAATGGAGTAACTAATGTTGCCCATTTTGCTAAATAGAGCTTGTAAAAATATATATGTTAGAAGTCCTTATTATCTCCATATTTAAAGATTGTTTTATCATTTCTGCTTTTTTTTTTTGGGCGAAATGGATGTTACTCCCTTGGGTGGATAACTCATTCATTAATATGATCTTACAAGATTAATCTTAAAGGTCACAAGTGACCCTCATTTATATCCACTGCTCAATTAACTACAAGAATAGTCAGATAATCATCCAAAGAGATGACAAGAATTAAAATTCTACATGAAAAATAAAGTCCAGAAATGTGGACAATCAAAACTAAACCAAAAGACTACGTCCAAAAAACGAAAATCAAAACTAATTTATCCTCCATAACCTTAATTATCAGCTCTGTCAAATTATCACGGTGTACCCCTCCACCCATCAAACAATGAAAAACCCCAACTAAGGTTACAATATAAGTCCGCTCACAAAAACTTGGACCCGAGCCTCTAGACCAAAAACAAAATTGAATTAGAGAGAAGAGGGAAAATGGCCCAAGTCCAAAAGGACCCGGCCCACTCCCACATGCCCACTCTCTTCTTCAGCTCGTTTGCACCAAAGAAGCAGATTGGCATCCAGACTAGACCATCAGTGCTATTGCTGTTGCCAACTTTGTCTAGTGGCCTCCCCCGCCTAAACCACATCCATCATCCAAGAAGATGATGAACTTCGGCCTACACCCGCCCTCATAATCTGACTCCTCTGCTCAACTTGAGGTGCTTAAGATCAGGCCTAAAGAATGCTACCCCTCAAGAAGCCAAGACTCGCCGTTCCTCTACCTAACCTGCTGCACCGCACCAAAAGCTAACCCGGTCTAGATCGACACCATACACAACCCCCGCCGCTTACGAGCAGCAATGATCATGAGAGAACCAGAGATCGTTAAGCCCACAAGTCTCGCCTAGAGAAAACCTTAAACTGCTCAAAACCGAATGCCACAACAACCACCCTTGCCTCAGCCTTCAAAGCCGATCACCACCTCAACAGGAAAAGCACAACCACTTTGCCCTGGAGCTTTGTTGCCGCCTACGAGAAACCTAGAAAATCCTAGGGTTCCTATGCTACCGAACGTGAGGCGTGGTTTTTCACATATTTTTTTTTTTATCATTTATACTTTTAAATAATAGTTTAATGTTATATTTCTTAATTTTTATACTAATTTTACTAATAGGTTAAGCTTAAGCTTAATATTTGAGGGCAGTCGGACCCGTTTAAAAGAAGAAAATAAATAAAGAAAAAGGAAAAAAATAATCTATAGAAATTAAATTTGTGATAAAAAAGAAAAAGGTAGAAATCATGGTATTTTATCTCTCACACAAGAAAGGCCCTTTGCTTTTATTTGCTAGTCTCTCCCCATAAACCGTGCCCTCTCTTTCACTCCTTAACCACTCACCACAGCCGGGCGGGGTTTATCTAGGGTTTCGTCTTCTCCCTAACTCCGTCGTCCATGGCGAAGAAGCCAATCCGCGGCCGTCGCTCGCCGCCTTCCGGCTCCGGCTCCGGTTCATCCTCGCTCTCCCGCTCATTCTCGAGCTCTTCCTCCCGCTCCTCCTCGCGCTCCAGATCTCGCTCCTCCGCCTCCTCCTCTTCCCGGAGCGGCAGCTCTCGTAGCCCTAGCCCCCGCTCCTCCAAAAGAAGGTTCGATTTTGAGCTTTCGCACACTCTAGGGTTCTCAAGTGCCGTTTGGCATGTGCATCACTGTCGAATTGAGTTTTGTTTGTTTAATTTTGATTTGTTTCGGCTCGAATTTTCTGTTTATAGCATTACGTTTTTGTCAAGGATCGATTTTTGTTGGTTATTTTGTCAAAGATTGATTCTTGTTGCTTTAATTGATAGGGTTTGGTGAATGTGTATTGTAATTGTATCAGTTTCTTTGGTTGCTTTGGTCTTTTGTGCTAGGCAGTGAGAAATTCGACCTTAGCTAAGCACCATTGCATTAAAATTTTTAGTTTTATTGTCTGTAGGGTTAGATTCAAGAAGATTGGGAGTTGAACTATACAGAACTATAATTATAACCTGATTTTTGAAGACAACTCAAGCTATTCCGATATCAATTAGAATTGAAAAACCCCATACCTTTCTTTCTTTGATTAGTTTTTTTTTTTTTTTTTTTTTTTTTTTTTTTTTTTACAACTGTGGGCATTGTTTGTCTGATACCAAGTTTTTTGGTTTTGTTTACACAGTCCTGGCGCTCGACAAGGTCGATCTCCTCCACCATCTAAAAGGGCATCTCCACCTCCAAGGTAAAGATAAGCACAAACCTTAATTTGCAATTCCTTCTAGCTTATTGGCTGAACATGCTAGTTTTATACTCTTGAGGGCTCAAATCTGAAAGCTCAGGAAGTTCCTAAGAAAAGATAGTTAACTAGGTATATGATGTTGATGAAGGTTAATATATCTTAGCTTGTAAATTAGAAGAGGGGACTGATCCATCTATAACTGGAGGCAGTTCTACATGATTTTGATAAATGTCTGCAATTTTTTACAGAAGAAAAAAAAAGACCCTCTATTTTTAAACAAGTTGTCTTCTAATCTCCCTTGTGCAATCTGCAGGCCTTTTCATTATACTATGCTATTCAAGTAATAAAACCCCATGTTTTGATTTACTAATCTATTGTGACCAAGGTGATTGGCTGTTGCACGTCTGATATGCATGCTTTTGTTATAGATGACATTAGATTTGGGTTCCTTATTATACATTTGCTTTCATATTTATATTGAGTTCTGTATGTTAAAAGTATTATGACATTAACTATGCCTGGACTAGCTCTGCCATATTTACCCTTCTAAATCCATTGCAAGTGTGTGCGAGTTCACTTATAGCATCTGCTAACTTGTCACATTTCAGGAAAGCTTCTCCGGCTCATGAGTCACTTGTTCTTCTCATTGATAAGCTTACAAGGAATGTGAATGAAGGCCATTTAAAAGAAATTTTCGGTATGTAATTTATTATGTATCTATTAATCTTGGACTTTGTTCTGGCTTCTTGACTTTGAGTGGTTTTAATACTAATTGATGATTCTGACATGTTACCATATATTTGTGTCAAGTATTCCATGAGACTAAAGATAATGCTGGAGGGTCTGAATTTCAAGCCATGCCAGTTAGTATTTTCACTATTTTGACAAGAGGTTAAATTATTAAGTGTCTCTCTATGAGAAATATTTATATAGCAGTCACTGGCTAACTAGGAGTAGGATGCTATTATCTTTCTATTTTAAATCTTGTTTACATTTCTTATCTTTATGAAAAGTTTTCCAAAGTGTTTCAAGCAACTTTAAAGCATGTTTAGCCATTCAACCTCCTGTTGTGTTCAGGATGACTTAATGGTGTTCCAAGATCCATGCATTCTGTTGGGACTGATAATTAGGTTTACTTTCTTTTCCGTTTTAGGCTTTTTAAAGGCTTCCTTATAACCAAATGAATAAAAGTATCTTTCATTCTCAAAAAGAAAATTATGTTTATTCATTGGTCAACAAAGTGGCTTCTTATCGGTAGCACTGACCCTAAAATAAGTTTTGATTTATCGTAAAGGTTGATAAAGTAGTTTGGGGTTCACATCCAAAACCAATTGACAATGGGTGGAGTGGCCCAAACCCTTATTGACCACATACAATGTCCTATTTTTCCCGATGTGGGATATATATCTCAACACGCCCCCTCACGTGTGGCGAATCTTCAAGCCTAACACGTGGACAACATTTGGGGTGACGTGGAGTGCGTGTGGCCTTTGGGCTTTACACATTGACGTGGGTATACCATGATAAAGTAGTTTGGGGTTCACATCCAAAACTAATTGGCAATGGATGGAGTGACCTAAACTCTTATAAACCCACATGCAAGGTCTTATTTTCCCAATGTTGGATTGATATCTCAACATGCCTCCGCAAGCATCAGCAGTTACATTGTTTAATATTAAAGTAAAAGGATCATGGAAATTGTTACTCATCTTTTTCGTATCATTTTGCAGGCAACTATGGTGAAGTTGTAAACGTTGAGCTGGCAATGGATCGCAGCGTAAGTCATACTAGATTGAGTCTTTATCCTAGAAACTTATATTGGTAGAAATATATAAAACTGGCTAAATATGCAGGTTAATCTTCCAAAAGGATTTGGATACGTGGAGTTCAAGATGAGAGCAGATGCTGAAAAAGCGCTATTACACATGGATGGTGTAAGTTTTCAGAACATGTTCTTGTAGAAGAAGTCTATTATATGACCATAATTTATTTTGAGTATGATGTCTTTAAATTACCTCGTTGCAGGGTCAAATTGATGGTAATGTAGTTCAAGCAAAGTTTACATTATCTCAGCGTCATAAGTCGCCACCTCCTAAGGCTGTTGTGACTGCTCCAAAGAGAGATGCTGTGAATGCTGATGGTATTAATACTGATAAGGATGGACCAAAGCGTTTGAGGGAAGGTATAATCCTGATTTTCTTATATATTTCGGACTTTACTATACATGGCTCTTGGTTACTAATATAGTAATCATCTTCGATTAAATGATTTCAGCTTCTCCTCGTCTAAGACCACCTTCACCACCAAGGAGATCTCCAGTAGCTCGTAGAGGTGGATCTCCAAGAAGACGGCTAGATTCTCCACCACCGCGTCGTAGACCAGGTTCACCTTACCGTCGTGTTGATACATCTCCAAGAAGGAGACCTACTTCTCCATCCCGAGGCCGTTCTGGGTCTCCGCCACCAAGGCGTCGATCCCCAGCTAGGTATCTATAATTCAGATAAATATTTTGTCTTTATGCTTTTGCAAAATGTTTGATTTCTGGTGGCATTGGATTAATTTATCTTGATAGGGTTTCTCCAAGAAGGATGCGTGGCAGCCCCCCTGCTCGCAGACGTGGCTCTCCTCCTCCTAGGCGCCGGTAACTATTAGAGTATTAGTGATAGAAATTACTTTATTTTTGTCAGATATGGTGTTTATAAGTAACTTATGTCTTTTGGCAAACCTTAAACTTCAATGTTGTTAAAAAGTGGTGCTTCCTATTGATTTTTCATGTAAACATTGTTATTGAATGCATATTATGATAACATGAAAAACATTACTTTTGACAAGTTTGATGAATTTTAATCAACCTGGAGATATTCATGTTCTATAATCATGTGAGTGTTGCTAAAAAATGAGGGCAGGCTATTATGCTTCAGTGATAATTGTCATCTGTTATATATTTGTGAAAAGCCCCATAATAACAATCTAATGTTGAAGTTTAGTTGGGCATGCACCCATGTCTTTGAGCCTTCTAAGTTTCTAAATGAATTTGGTTTTTGTTCAGTTCACCTCCTCGAAGGGCTCATAGTCCTCCTAGAAGGTCTCCAATCATTCGAAGGCGTAGCCGTTCTCCTATTCGTAGGCCTGCTCGGTCACGTTCAAGATCAATTTCACCTCGGAGGTAACATTTAAATGTTGCTTCAATTCAAGCCTTGAGACTTTTAGATTTGGTTGATGCTCTTCTGAGTGATTGAGCTGTAAAAAGTTCATTTAAGGTTGTTGCTTTTCTTTGCTGTGGTTTTTGTTTGATGTTTCTGCGAGGATCTTCTTTCCTATCTTTTTTTCTTTCTTCCTCTACCAGTATTGTGTTTGATTGGTTGGATATGAATATGTGTTTTGGTCAGTGCAATCAGTAACTGTGGAAATTTATGATGTGTATATAACCTTGATGGTAAAGTGGTATTTATGCTTGAAGAAGCAAATTTGTGGTTGAGATACTCAGTTGATGCTGCCCAACTTTGTCATGATGTATCTTGGGTCTTAGGTTTTGGAATTTCTCCCTCTTTTTTTTGGGAAAAGGGAGTCATACAGCTGGTGACAAGCTTGAAGCCATTTTGATTTGAATGACCTTGTTAAACAGCCCATGAATCCTCCCGTTGTTGATTGAACATGTATTGTTAAGTATGTTGAAGTACTGAAAATAAGTTATATTTTTTCTTCGCTTCAACAGAGGTAGAGGTCCAGCAATGAGACGTGGGAGGTCATCATCATCATCATCCTCTGGATCACCTGGTCCACGCAAGGTTTGTCCATTTGTCTATCTTAGTTAATTTGATTGAGGGATTGGATTGTTGGATGCCTTACATGGCTTTATTCTTCATTCTAACAGGTAGGCCGGAGGATACCATCTCGTAGTCCAAGAAGGTATGTTTGTTCACTGTTTTTTTCTGTATTTACTTGAATTTACATTGTCCTATTTTTGGGTACATGCTGTTGTTTGTGTGGTTCTGTTGGTGCATGTACCAGTGTACTTCTTTGGTTCTGGTTTATGCATCTTTGTTATCATCTGTTTCTGCTTGGCATACTTTGTTTTTCTTGCTTGGACTCGGATTAATAGTGATTCCAAGTAGCCAATAGGATGCTACTGAATTTATCTGAGTTTTTTTTTTCATAGTTCTTTTGGGTGCATGCTTATCCAACTGTATTAAACACCTAATATTTTGGGTTGTCTGATTTTGTATGAAGGCCTGCAAGGGGAAGAAGCAGTAGCAACAGCAGCAGAAGCAGTTCACCGCCTCCTCGTAAGGCATAGGTAAGACAAGTGTGTTCTCGCTGAAACTTACCCATATATATGTCTAGGAAAAATGTTTTATAGCAGTTCAGTATCGTTCTTATGAAACCCGTGGATTTGGTATTTTTCTGATGTGGGGTGCTTTTGTAGGTCTTTACAAGCAGAAGCAGACCATGACCTTGTATCTCATAGGTAATACCTGCATCTCTCTTCTCTCGCCCACCTCCCCCCCCCCCTTCCTCTTCTCCGCCTTTCTTCCCTGGAACCATTTAGTAATGAAAAATGTACTGCCGACATTGTCAAGAGTGACTGATAGTCTGAGTTGATAGTTGTCTATGAGTTAATGGATTGAGTTGAGGGGTTATTTGCTAAATTTTCTTTCTGTTTTACATGTATTGGCTGGAGATTAGTGTTGCCTATGGACTGTGGTGAAGTTATTGTAAACATATACGGTACTATCATTTCTTGGTGGAACTTTAGAATTGCATTTTTCTATTGTTGTTTGTCTTGTTTCTTTTAGTTTACGCTCAGTTGCCCAATGGAGAACTGGGACTCCAAAGTACTTAGTTGGATGATATGATCCCGTAAATGTTGTCTCGGTAAAATAAAAAAGACAATTGGTGATAATTTATTGAACATTTGAACTATGAAGTTTCCAATTGCACCACAATCTTTGTGTACAAGCAATCTCAGGGCATTTCATAAATCATCACTTTATCTTCAAAGTTGTAAATGGAAACTGCACTTGGAAACAATTTTGTTTGCTGGAAGATGTCATATGAGATTGTCTATCCTCATATCATCTAACAATGTCAGGTGGGTTGGAAACACAATGAATTCTCAAACATGAGGAGGGTTAAGAAAAACAAATTAGGGAATGGAGGATATCTTTTATCCAAATTCTGTCACCCTACCTAAACCCTAATGCCGTCACACAGTGATACGTACTTCTACTGGCAAAGCATATAAAGAGTGAAATGAGTTGCGAAATAATTTTGCGACCGGGAATACAAAAAGGAATACAAACTCTTGTGAAAAACGATTGTGGACTTGTGTAATCCCCAGGCCCAAGTCCAAACTCAAATTCGAACCCGCCGAAACTCACATATGGATACTGGCTGCCTCATCTATCTATTATCATCTTGAAAAAATCTGAACAACAACAATGGCGGTACCCGTCACTCTGTCTTTCCCGGCCGCTGGCTTCGGGAATCGATTCTACCAAGACTTACGGAAGCTGGGTCGTCTTCAAACTCAAATTAGACCCCCAAAGCTTTTGCCTTGCAGCTGTTTCTGGCGATTACCCAGAAGTAAAAGCACGTCGAGGGAATTGCTCAGGTTGAGTTTGGCTCAGGGTAAAGAAGCTGAAGATAGTTTCATTCCGGTATGAAAGTTTGAAACTTTATCTTGTAGATGTTATACTAAATTAAAAGATAAAAATAAGAGGCTAGATTGATCAACTCAATATTGGTTTTCGTTCGTGTGATTTTCATTCCGCGGTTAAGAGTAAACCTGTTGGAGAGTTATGTTTTTTAATGATTGTCTCACTGAAGGTGTTTATTTGGTTTGCTCCAGTGTTGAGGGAGCCAACAGAGTAAGGTCAAGTATTAATAGGTATCAGTCTCTTGTAATTATGTTCCAAATAGCTACTCCAAACATACTGAATTGAATTCTCCATTCATTTCCAGTTAACTTTGTTATTTTGTCTGTGTGCTGGTTTTAAGTATGTGATGAGGATTTAAGCTGGGAGCTTATACAATTGGATAGTGTATATTCAATTTGTTTTCATTTTTGTATGTCCACCGCTTCATTGTGAATATAAATGGTGATTAAGAATACTCTGATGTCAGCGACTTCATTGAACCACTCGGCCTTTTACTTAGCGCTTGGTGGGTTTAGGGCTTCCTGCGTAATTGAGGCATGTAATTTTTACTTGAAAGCAAAAGGACAAGATACATGACGCAACTTTTTAATTAATTTATTTTTTATATCTTGTTTGTATTTTGTCATTCTGAACCTAGGGTACTGTTTGTTGAATTTTGCAGAATGTGAGTGAAGATACAGGCGATATGTTTGATGACTTGTTTGATAGATATGGAAAGGTGGTATACAGTAGAAAGGACAAGAAGCCTCCTAGTGAAGAGCTTGATGACGATGCTGAGAGCTTATCATGTAAGCTCCAATCATAATTAATGTGAAGATGATTCCTTGATGATGTGTGATGCTTCTCGATTTTGTTCTGGATACCCTCTCAATTTAGCCTTACCATTGCATATGTATAAATAGATCTGTCTAGTCTCAATCAATTTAAACTCTTTCCGAGTTTTAGGCATGATTGCACGTTCTGGTGGATAAGCCTGTAACTAGAATAATCTGTCTTGGCATACAAGATTAACCTGTACCTTGAGATCTACCTGTATTCGCCCTTTACTATCGACCACTTAAGAAAATTTGACTGCAGGAAGTTCTTATTGAAGTTTGCATTTGCAGTAATACGCACAATCTCTTGTCTAATTCAATCTGTGATGTTAAATTCTTTTAGTTAATAGAAAAGAAGAATGCATCCTACTCACATTTGTTATAGATTGAAATCTAGATGTTCGATTATGCTAAGTTTGGTATGTGTTCAACTTTTCATTATGGTTTTTTAATGTCCATTGAGCATGTCTGTTTTTCAGATTGAAATAGACTTAGAACCAAAATATACGGCTGTATGAGCCTGAAACTTCAAAATGCTTGGTATATTTTGTGTATGGAGTAAGTTTATCATTTCCTTCTATCTCTCTAGTTGCTGTAGAATTGGCTAAAGTTGCAAATGAGGTAAAGGCCGGAGATATAAAGGTTCTTTTTGTGAAGCCTCTTGTTTACTGGACTCGGTTTTCTATTATCGTCACAGCATTTTCTCGTCCACAAATTAATGCAATTGGGTATGGCCTCCAAATCATCTCTGATTTTTTTAAGTCTGAATTTCAAGCTGAACTATGAGGTGGGCTTGGCAGCATATTTGATCCACTTCTTATGCTGGAATTCAGGACCAAGATGAGAGATTTGGCAGAGAAAAAGTATGGAAAAGTTCCAACTGGAGACGCTAAACCCAATTCATGGACCCTGTTGGACTTTGGTAAGTGTGGTAGGGCATTCTGGATTTGTGTTCAATCAAACTTTTTGTTGAGTTGTACATATGTTCTAGCTTCTAAACCTTGTTACATTTATATCAATGGAGAATATGACCTGGCTTTCTGCTTTGTTTGTTTTGTTTTATATCCATTGCCTAAAACAGTTTATAATGTAAATAAGGATAATGAGGGTAAGTTAACTAATTCCACATGAAAATACGCAAGCTGGCTGTAGCCTTCTTGGGCAACTTCCATAAGACGTATTCACATGGACATCTGTTATAAAATACAGGATCATTGCATTCTTTACTTCACTAATTTAAGGGAACTGTAGGTAATTTTCTGAAAACTTTCCAAATGTCTAGTCTCATACTTTCATTTGGTAACAACTTAAGATTTTGAAAGCATGATGCTTGTAGTCTCGTTAAAGTACAGTTGTGAATAGCAGGAGTTTAATTATGTGTCTACACTTGCTATGTTTTAGTAAATTGTAGTTCTGTCTTGTTAAAAAGAATAGTGAAGATTTGTAGTGCCTACAACACCAACAGATACAACACATGACTTTTATGTTCTGTTTTGTAGATTTTTCCCTTTTTTTCAACTTCCATTTCTCTTGCATCTTATAAATTTATAAATAGATTCCACCGTGATCATGTATATAATAATTTGTTATATGCTTCTTAATCTGGAAGAAACTAAATCATCTCTTTCTTTCTCACCCACACCTGCACAAACCTACAAGCATTTGGCTTTTCTGTGTTACAATTTCTGAGAAATAATTCACCTGGTACTTTAGATACCATAATCACTGTTTTCTGGTGAGATGTGGTATGCATCCTCATGGAACCAATCAGTGGCCTCTGGAAATTTGGGACCAGACACTAGTGTGGTTGGAGCATCTTTCTGGAAATTGTTGATCCTGCATGCTAAACTTTTGTTCTTGTGTCCTAATTCCAGGTGATGTCGTAATCCATATATTTCTTCCGCCACAGCGAGATTTCTACAACTTGGAAGAATTCTATGGTAATGCTACACCCGTTGAACTACCTTTCGAAAACCAGCCACCAATGCGAGGCTAAGAAATGCATATTTTCCTCAGTAACAGAACTGGGTGCTGATGGATGCATTCATTGGATGGCCTATGCAGCTACTTCAACCTCCGCTAGTTTTGGAGTCTTGATCTGCTAACTTGCAGAATGACAGTGTTACTGAAAAAGAATTTCTGGGCCTAGCACGGTTATTTGGGATGACTTCATCAGCGCAGTAGGCATGGTGCAACTGTGTAGGCATTATATGCAAGTATACATTTTAGTTAGTGTTCTATGGAATACTTTGTTTAGAGGCTTGCACATGTAATATTCGTTAGCTGTTATACTAGGGATCTTGAAACACTATTTAGTCTATAGCTTACTGTTTTTGTTTATTTATTGTGGAATATAAGTTGCATATTCATAGTCTTGTAAGTGTTGGTAGCCACTGCCCAACAAAGGACTCTAGTCTCTACAAACCAATATCTGAGGAGCACCATTAGAGATTTCGGGTATTTTGTCTAGGACACATTCTCTAGTCGATGAGTTATCATCGGTGAGGTTGAGAGACATGACATGAGAATTCGAATAGAGGAGGAGCTTTGCATAGAACATATTGTAAGGAAGTATAGAACATGTTCAAATTAACTGAACAAGAAACAAATCGTTTCTAACTTTCAATAATCGTGAAAGGAACTTGCGGGCATCTTGTTTTGAGTTTCTTCAATTCAAAACGTGTTTAACAATCATCAATTGAGGGTGACAAAGTTTTGGTGGTAAAGGTTTTTGGAATTTTGACAATATGCAAGATTGCAAGTGAAGGGGATTCTACTCGATAACATCAGACGTATTTAGCTTTGTGGTTTCGGTGTTAGAAACAAATAAGTGACAAAGAGAAGCGGGGAATTCTATCATTCAGTAATCCACGGCCTAAACCTTCTTGGGCATGTAAGTGTCAAGTGCCAATTTTAACTACTCTCGTTGCTTGTTTCTCCTTCTGTCTAGTGTGTGATGGTTTTCTTCTTTTCAAGCATGTCAGCTGCTGTTCTAATATTGAGTGGTGAAGGCGCATTTGCGAGATCCAAGCCGACACTTTATATTTTTGAAATACAAGTCGACACTGCTTCTAAAACATCTTCAGTTAACGAACGAAGAATGAAAATTCGTTACAATCTTCTGTAGTCATTTTCCTTTTTGTATGATCAATTGATCAAAGCATGAAAACGAAGGAAGGCACACACATGGACTGCAGTGGAAACAATATTGGCTTCTACATCATTCCGTGAAGGAAACATGGTCGTCTAGCTAGACAGGTTTTTCTTTTTTGATTGATATCAAGAAAGTAAACCCTAAACCCACCAGCTAGCGAGTTGTTCTTGAGCCAAAGCATCTTTTCACCTCAAACCCTAAACCCATAAAACTATCATCTAGCGAGTTTCTCTTAAACGAACGCACATTTTTAGGCTACAAACTACATCAAACCTTAACATACAAACCTCTATAGAAACCTATCTGAACAAATCATTTACATCAAGCTAGCGCATGGATGAACAAATCAGCACTACCATACATTGCTCATTCGTGTTTTTCTTTTTCTTTCAGTTAATAATATTATCAAAATGATGGAAAACTGGTAGAGACCTCTCAAGTCTTATCCCACAAAGTAATGAGGCACATCATTATGGCTCCACCATGGTCTACAGATTGGTGGCCATCAATACTTGCGAGACCAAGCTAACAGCTTTACACAAAGTAATGCCAAGTTGCCAACATCGTTGTGTTCTTATTAACACGAGCAAAAAGACTTAAGCCTCTACAGAGCACCACTCCAACTCTCCAAGTCTCTCAATAATAGAGATATCAATCACTAATAGAAGTTACAACCTAGCCAACAAGTCTAAAGATCGCGCAGCTCCAGTGTAGTCGTGCACGTCTTGAAGAGCTCATCTAAGACGGTTCCAAAAGATCCCTGAAACCAAACACAAAACAAAAGCAGCAATACAGTAGATTGTAGATATGTATATACATATATCTATATATTATAGAGTAAATAACCCTCTCTTTCTCTCGATGAAGAATGATATGGTGAAGAAGATCATGATCATCCTACCTCAAGAAAAAATAGTGATCATCCTCTCCAGACTACCCATCAAAAACAAGAAACCCGCTTCTCCTGCGCGTCGACAGCGTGCGGCTCTATTAATTATCTCGACCCTCAATTCGCCAAATCCCACTTCAAACTTACAGTTGACCATCCGACTACTCAGTTTGAATTGAAATCTGACGAATCGCTGATAGAAGACCCTAGATCTGCACAGTTACCGAACACGCAGCAGACTCGGATCCCCGACATCTGATGGAGCGCTGGGGAAGATGTTAACTATCTTAACTTCAGGGAGGTGGTTCCTCAACTGCGTCGGCGGCCGCCGAGAAGTGAACCAGAGAGAGAGACTACACATCAAACCCTAAACCTAAAGTATGTGTGACATTGTGATGAGAGGAGCTCTTAATTTATAGGGAGGCCAGAGACACGAGGACGCGCCACGTGCAACCAAGAGTCACGTGAATGTGACGAGAGCGTGCCTGGCCTGCAACTAACTTTGCGGAGCCGACGACTGAGTGGCCACCTCTGTTAAGGTTCAAATTTTTATTTATCTCTACAACAATTAATTGATTATTCAAAAAATAAAATAAAAACAACAAGAATTAAGCAAAGATTTTGCATCACGAATCCGAGGGCGGATCCGTAGCCAATTTGGTGAAGCAAAATGGATCGTGTTAACATAAACAATCTTATTCAGTAAATCAGTCTGTAAGTTTGTTTATTTTTTAATTATTAGTTGTTATTGTTTAAAATCAGAGTATAATCCTAATTATAATTTTAGTTGTCATGGATCCATCCCATGTAACCTAGATTTGTGTATGCATATTTCTTTGACCATGACCTATATATAATAGAGAGATCTTCAAGAAAGAGTGAGGTACTGCATTGGCTTTTACATCGAAAATTATATAGGTATGAAATTGGAGAGAAGAATTTCTTTAGTACCATTTTGAGTTTATGATCATGTTTCTTACCATTTTGAACATATTGAACCCTTCATTGGTTTAGTTGGTTGCGGACTTGCCGGTATGAAAGCAAAAAAAAAAAAAAACAAAAACGATAAGCTGCTAGAGCCACAAGACACAAGACAATGAGAAGAGCATCTTCCTCTTCCCAAAGGACTGAAGCAAACTGACTTTCCACAATTTGCCGACATCTTTATAAAGGCAACGACGCCTTTGGGATCTTTATCTCTCTTGATTATAACTAGTCATTCACAAGCTATCTCCCTTTGCATTGAATTTTTGTTGTTAGTAGATTCATTGTGATCTGCCAATTTAGGCTTAGACCTAGTTTGATATTGAGTTTTGAGGATTAAAATCACTTATAATCACCATTTTAGATAGACTTTTTATTTGATAAAATCTTAAAACATGTTTATTATTTAGAATTTTTTAGTTTAAATAATCAAGATTTTAGAAAGCAGGTTAGATGTTGCTTATATAAAACTGAGTTTTTAAAAAATTGAGTTTTTAAATCACAATAATGCTTTCTAAAATCGTGGTAATTTAAACTATGAAAAAATCTAGATAAACACGTTTTAAGATTTTACCAAACAGAAAATCTATCTAAAATGGTAATTATAAGTTATTTAAATTCTCAAAAATCAATAACAAATTAGGCCTTAGTTGCAGTGCTTTTTATGATCGAGAATGTAATCAGAATGTAAGCAACTAAGGAATGAAGCTGAGGTAACAAAGTATTGGCTTCAAGATTACATAAAGGCAACTTGATTGGTCACAATATACTTGTGAAAAGAAATTCAATATACTTTGAAGTTTGAAACAAAAACCAGGGTAACATAACATCCTAGAATTCCTAGATCCCCAGGTAACTGTGAAGACTTTGATGGATGCGATTCTCAAACGGTGGAGTTGAGTAGATGTGACATCAACCAAAATTCGCTAAATCTCAGTTCAAACTAGGATCTGAGCAACTCAGAACTCTCAAGTTTCAATTCAATTTGTTGCAGAACGTCACCGTTCCAGAAACGCAGCCGCAATGGATGAAAAAGTTTTGGCAAAGCAAGAGGTGGTTGCTCACATTCTTCAAGTTCTGCTCTGATCCGTGAAAGGCTGAAACCAAACCATTTCCGACCTGTATAATATAAACAAAACAAATGCAGCAATACATACATATATACGTAGAACACAATCAGAGTAAACGTTTTCCATGAATATATCTATAGTAATTATTATGATAGCTCTCGTTCTCTTCATCCTCCCGGACTACCCGTCAACACAAGGAACCCGCTTCTCCTGTGTCTCAAAACGATGGACATCTATTAATCGCGACCCTCAATTCGCCAAATCCCAATTCAGACTATCTTCAGTACGTAGACCATATCCGACTGCTGCTCAGTTTGAACAGGAATGTGACGAATTGCTGATCGGAGACCCTAGATCTTCACCGTTTCAAAAACGCAGCAGACTCGGATCCTCGACATCTGACGGAGTTACTATCTTAACTCTCCAGGGAGGTGGTTCCTCATCTTCGTCGTGGCCGCCGAGAACTGAACCAGAAAGAAACCTAAACCCTAAACAAGCGTGTGTGCTGGGATTGAGATGAGAGAGCTTGTAGTTTTATAGCGAGGCCAGAGAAACGAGGATGCGCCACGTGTAGACTCACGTGACTTTGACGAGAGCATCGAGCACTCACGTGAGAGGCCACGTCTGTTAGGGTTTCACCTTCATTTTACTTGAATTGGTAAAAGTTTGTTACGTATCTCCGTCACGAGTAATTATTCTTTGGTCTTGGAATATTATCTCCGTGAGTAATTGATCTATGGTCTCGGAATGCCATACTAGCTGCATACATGCATATAGATTTTTCATGCCCAAAGTTTGTCCGTCTTTTTTTTCATTAGCTGCACTCAGAAGAGAAGACGTTTTGAAGCTCGCTCTTCCATGACCGTCACTGTAGAACTTTTAGATGAAGGGGTTCGACATTTCATGTATACCAGTTAGAAGATTCAACCGTTCAATTTGGTTTAGTTGGTTGCCGGTAGGGAAAAGAAAGGGTAAGCTGCCCACAAGACGCAAGATAGTGACAAGACCATCTTCCTGTTCCCAGAGGCCTGAAGCAGACACAATTATTAGGGTTTCTTTTATCACTTCTGAGTTCTGACTATAAAGTGGTAAGAAATATATAGAGCTCAGCTCAGCCATTGAAAAGTTATCCAAACAGAGCAAAAACAAAGTTATCCATCTGCATTTCTGTTGTTGGTAGATTCAATGTGATATGTCATTTTACTTGCAAGTGTTTGTTGTGATGGAGGAAAACTGTAATCAATAAAGAATGACGCTTAGGTTACTTTTGTAAGGCTTGTTATGATGCAGGCTAGGAAGAACATAATCAATTAATTAAGAAGGAAGTTTAGGTTACAAAGTATTGGCTTCAAGATTACCTAAAGGCACAACTCGTTCGGTCAGGGCCTAACATTGTCAAAGATCTCAATACAAATTATGAGGACGTGTGACCTCCGACTATGGAAGATTAGAATTGAACCCAGGTGATACTCGAATTTGATCCAGAAGTACTCGAATTTGGTCTAGGATACTAAGTATTAGCTTCAAGATTACATAAAGGCAACTTGATTGGTTACAGTCGACTAGCATTGCCATTAGACTCAAAACGTACAACCTATGAGCAACAAAAGTGATGCAAACGAAGAACTAGTGTGGGATACTCGAACCTATACCTACTTTTGGTTAGGGTTTCCGGATCCCTTACACGTTTCGAGCACCTTTAACCCCAGTAGCCTTTGACCCATTGCTCCGGCCACCGGAGCAATTTCCGTTGTGAGAAATCTTAGCCAAAGTGTCAGGTATCACTTGATCCCTCTTCAACATTTTTAGGGCTAAATTCTAATTCCATGTATGTACTATGTACTGATATGGGTTTTATTCATTCTCATTTGTAGACCTGGCAGAACCCATTTTCTGTATAAGGATTTGATTTTGATTCTGTCTATGTTAACTTTTGTCTATTCTGTAATTTTACTTATAGGACATTTCTATCTTGATTGCGTGTATGAATGAGATTTGAAAAGTGTGGCATATGGGTTTAAGATAAGTGTTCTTGTTTAGTCTGCTTGATGTATGTTCTGTTAGGGAGAAGGTTTATAAAGTTGGCCTCTTTCAAGTGAGTGGTCAAGTAATTGAAAGTTTGTAGATTTGCGTCATTTGAATAGGTGGTTTATAGAGTGGTCTTATTTTCCTCATCTGCAGTTTGTTTATTTAGAATAGAGGCATATGACGGGCAATGGTAGTGATCCGCTGTTTTACAGAAGTTGCTCAAGTGTGATATGTATTGTGTATTGAACTTTTTTACTGAAAGAAGAAAACAATTGCAACCACTGGCCAATTATGCAGTAGGATGTTGTCTAGCTATCAATCTAGCATCGCACTTTGTTAAAGGACAGGGGTCATTTTAAATATCAGGAATCCACAGTAGGTGATAGCAACACCAAAAGATACACAAAAGGCAACTTCCCCAAGCAACTGTGATGAATATGTAAGTACATGAAAAACATCCCTGCAGTCATAAATTCAAAGCCACCATCACAATTGTAACAGTTACATAGCAATGGAAACTTAAATCTGCTGCTCCAACCAAAAGTATAAATCCAAAATTTGTAGAGTTGGCTTCTTCATGGTTCATTTCAGTTCTAACATGCATCAATAGTTGGCCTCTTTCAACTGTTTTGGTAAACTTGTTTTGTGTTTTGATAATCGAAATTTTTAGTAAGAATGCATGCTCCTGCAAGTTGTTCTAGGTAATCCAAATTATGTCTGCAATATGTATTGACATTAGTTTGTTGGTTTCAAGAACACGATGCTAAGAGGGAGACCTCCTGTTAGTGGAAGTGCAGGTGTTAATGCTGGTACTAGCAATGATTCCAATGAAGCTCTTAATCCCGAAAGTGAGATAATAAATGACAGAGCACCATTGTGAAAATATGTTAAGAAGATTGAAAGGTATGAGATTGCTGGAGGAAGTTAGAGGTGGCAATGCAACTTCTGCGAGTTGTTTTATAATGGGTCTCACACTAGAGTGCGACAACATCTATTGAAGGAAGGAGGAGCAGGGGTTACGGTTTGTCAAAAAAGTTAACCCCCATGCATTTTCTCATATTACTAAATCGGTGAAGGATTGCAAGGAGAGAATAGCAAATAGAGGAGCAAGACAAGTTCATTTGTCATCATCAACAAGCCGAAGGAGTTCAGCAGCTTGTGGCAGCTCTTATATGAGTCATGGTGACTACACAAGAGCACCAACAACAATCTTTTTAGGAAAGAAAAAAAGGGCAGCAAGTGATCCAATTGAAAAAGCATTCCAAAACGAATTAAGGGAACAATGTAATGGTGAGATTGCTAGGATGTTTTACACCGGTGGTTTATCCTTCAATCTAGCAAGAAATCCACACTACCAGAACTCTTATTTTAGAGCTTCTACTCTTCCATGCTATATTCCACCGGGTTATAATGCTATAAGAACAACACTCTTTCCTAATGAAAGGAAGAATCTTGAGAATCAGTTGATGTCATTGAAGCTTGCATGGAGAGATAAGGGTGTGAGCATTTGTAGTGATAGTTGGTCCGATGCACAAAGAAGACCCTTGATTAATGTGATGGTTGTTTGTGAGTATGATCCAATGATGTTGAAAGCTGTAAATTGTGAAGGAGAATACAAGGATCATCAATTGATTGCCAACTTGCTTATTGATTTTATCAAACAAGTTGGTTATGAAAATGTAGTGCAAGTGTTGACCGACAATGCTCTTATTTGTTTAAAGACCGGTGCTTTGATAGCAAGTAAGTATCCTACTATCTTTTGGACTTCATGTGTTGTTCATACTTTGAATCTTGCTCTCAAGAATATTTGTACACCTTCTCAAGCTTTGAACAATGTGGATGTGTATGATGCATGTTGTTGGATACAACCAGTTGTGGAGGATGTTATGTTTATTAAGAACTTCATTATGAATTATGGAATGAGATTAGTTATGTTTAGCGATCATTGTAATTTGAAGTTGCTTTTGGTTGCTCCCACAAGGTTTGCATCTACAATTATTATGCTTAAGAGGTTTAAGACAATCAAGAATGGTTTACAACAAATTGTGATTAGTACAAAATATGATGATTACAAAGAAGATGATTATAGGAAAGCGGGTAGGGTGAAGGAAATGTTGTTGGATGACTTTATGTGGGACAACATTGATTAAATTATTTCTTTTACCGAGCCTATATATGAGATGATTAGGAAGACGGACACGGATAAGCTTTGTCTTCATTTGGTGTATGAATGGTGGGATAATATGATGGAGAAAGTGAAGAAGGCTATTTATAGGAAAGAAATGAAGAAACTTTATGAAGAATCTCCATTTTTGGATGCCGTCACTACCAGAAAATAGTTCTTGGCCGACGAAAAAAAATCGTCGCCCTGTTTAAAAATTTCGTCGCCTAAGTACTTAGGCGACGACATGTCGTCGGCCAAGAAGTCGTCGCCAGAAGTCCGTCGGTGAAGAACTTGGGCGACGAAATTTAATACCGTTGTCGCCTAAGAGTAATTCTTAGGCGACGATACTAATTTCGTCGCCTAAAATATACCTCTCGTCGCCCAAAAATATTCGTCGCCCAAGATTCAACACCTTGGCCGACGAATTTTTTTTTCGTCGCTTAAGATCTTTTGACCTTGGGCGACGAAAATAAATATTTCGTCGCCTAAGATCACTACATCTTAGGCGACGAAACATAATATCGTCGGCCAAGGTGTTAAATCTTGGGCGACGATTTATAGATTTCGTCGCCTAAGATATATTTAAATTTTTTTTAAAAAAATAATTAAATAATTATTTTAAATATATAAATAATGTTTTTTTAATTTTTGTCATTATTTTTTTTTTCGGCATTTCGACGAAAGTTTTCTAATACTAAAATTTAATTAAAACTAACACAAATTTATAAATTTATAAATAATTTATTACAAAAATTCTGCCTATGGATCGAGAAACCCAAAATCTAACTCATCATTCCCGTTCGGAGGGTCCTGAGGCGGCGGCTGGTCAGGCTGAGGAGGCTGCTGCTGAGGCTGGGGCCACTGAGGATGCCACTGAGGTAATGGTATAGGCGTAGGCATGGGCGGAAACGGCTGTCCGGCCGCAAGTGCAGACATGCAGGCAGTCATCCACTGTCCCATAGCCGCCTGGTTGGCATTGGTGACTTCATTCACCCGCTCCATATGCGCAGCATTGGAAGCCGCATATGATTCCGCCATCGCCGCCATCTCCCTCGCTCTTTGGGCTTCCAGCTCAGACTCTCTCGCTCTTTGGGCTTCCAGCTCAGACTGTAGGCTTGCGAACTGATCATGTAGCCGAGTGGTCTGGCTGTTGCTGCTTGAGGCTCCGGCGGCTCCCTTGCGCTGAAATCCTGGCGTCGTCTTCAGGATCCCCTTTCCAGCGTCTCCCATACCCCGGCAGTAGTAGGTGTTGGAACGCTGCGCGAAGGCAGTGGCCATAATCCGCGCCCCAACGGTAGGATCTGAAGTGTCGATCCTGGACATGGCCTCTGACATGTCATCCTCTGCCGTGCCCGGCCATGTGTCGTTCACCATGCCTCTGATGACCTCTTGCTCCGCCTCCCTCACCCTCGCCTAAATGGATATATTATAAAAATATATTAATATACATTTAATAAAATGTAATTAAAATTAAAAATTAGTAAATATAAGGAACTTACAAGATCCTCCTCATAATGAGGATATGCCCTCTGAAAGGTCCCCACATAGGGGTTCTCCTCTGGCCGCTCTCGCCGCACGTCGTCCATGATGGCCGAAAACGGCCTCGAACCGGCACGATGGTTGGTTGTGTTCTGTTGCCGGTTCTCAGCGTTCACCCGGGCGAGGTGCTTTTTAAAAAAAAAATTATCGTTAGTAAATATTTAAAAACATACAATTATAATTAATTCACTAATTAAATATTCAAATTTGTTTACGAATTACCTGTTTGTGAGGGTCGTTGAACTGCGTGACAAGAAGCCACCGCCACTCGTACTCCCGATACTCGAACTCCTTCGGGGTACCCGAACGGTCGCTCCCGTACTTCTTCCAGTGTTCCCGGAGGTCGTGCTTCCACTCCTTGAACCTACATATACAAAAAAAATATTAATAATTTTATTAAAAAAATAAAATTTAATAAATTATTAAATAGCTAGAGGTACCTCTCCCTATGGGTCTTGTCCGCCCAGTCACGTCCCTCCTCGGGAACCACAAACCATTGCTGCATTACCACTTGTTAGTATTTTTTTCGATAATGAAATAATTTATTAGTTAAAAAAATAGTTAAAAAAAGGTAATTTATTGAGTAAACTCACCGACATCGACTGATGGAGCATCTCCTTCACTCCATCAGGAACCTGGCTCCAGACTCCCCACAACATAGGGAGTCTGGAGCGGATGGTGCCTCCCGCGGCGCGCGTGTACCGGTTTCCCAACGCGGCGTCCACCGGTTTCCCGTTGGAAAACGGGATGGCGATCCGTCCAGCGGACTCGACCGCCCTATCGAGTCCCTTGTTGCTGACGGTGCCTCTCCTGTTCCGCCTTCTCGTTCCGGCGGCTGTGACATTGTGAATCAAATTTAATATTAATAATACATTTTTACAAAAAAAAATTGTAAATCGAAAAAAAATAATAATAAATTACCTGAGGATGAGGCTGAGCCGACGGATTCGTCTATGTCCGCCTGCTCGGAGACCCTCACGGGATGAAGAGGCGTGGGAAACTCCCGGTAGATATAGGCCTCGTGCGGTGCCACATGCGGGAGCTGCTCCCGAATCGGTCGACCCTCCTCATCGACGCGAGGTATCACCGGTATCGTCGGAGGAAGGAAGAGGCCGGACGGCACCATAGGGACCCCGGATGACCCACCATCACCGTCGGTCGGGGACGACTGTGTGGGGGCGTCGCTGCGGGATCGCGACCGGCGAAGTATGGGTGGATGACGAGGAGCCGTCGCTGCGGGACCCGACTGCCCAGCAGAACCCGAGCCGCTCGCGCCACCCATCAGTTGCGCATGTCGGGCCGTAAACTGCCACGGAAACCCGATCGACGGTGATTCCGACGGGTTGTTTGAGGTACCGTCCGAGCCGTCTTGTCCAGAAGTTCTTCTCTTGGCCATCCTGTTTAAAACGTAAACTGCCACGGAAACCCGATCGACGGTGATTCCGACGGGTTGTTTGAGGTACCGTCCGAGCCGTCTTGTCCAGAAGTTCTTCTCTTGGCCATCCTGTTTAAAATAACCATAAATTTATTAAAAATATTTTACCGTCTTATAATTAAGTTCACAAAAATAAAGGCTCGATAAACTTCGAAAAATTTATCAACAATAATAGCACAAATAAAATTTAATAATTATTATAGGATTTATTATTATTTTTAATTCACATAACAAATTATTTACATTAATAAGGGCTTATTATATCACAAAAATTAATTTACGAATATTTACATCCTTACTCAAAAATAATCCATTATTTCTTACAAACCCTAAACCCTAAACCGTAAACCCTAAACCCTAAATAAACCCTAAATTATTTAATCATTTTCAATCCTAAACCGTATACCCTAAACCGTAAACCGTAAACCGTAAACCCTAAACCGTACATCACAATTTACAATTATCACAACAACAACAATTTACAATTATCACAACAACAACAACAACAATTTACAATTTACAATTATCACAACAACAACAACAACAACAATTTACAATTATTATAACAACAAAAACAATTAAAACCAATTTAGGGTTTTAGGGTTATACCTTAAATTGTGGGTCGACGTCGGGGTCGGGGTTCCGAATTGGGGTCGGGGTCGGGGTCGGAGAGAGGGAGAGAGAGAGGGCAGAGAGAGGATTTTCGGAGAGAGAGAGAGAATATGCTTGGCGGCTGAAGAAATGGTTAGGGTTTCCGAATTTTTCCCTTTTATAGTGGCGTTCTTGGGCGACGATTTTGTAAAAATCGTCGCCCGCCTTTTTTAAAAATCGTCGCCCTGTTTTTTTAAAAATCGTCGGCCAAGATAGTATATTTGGGCGACGACATTCTTCACTATAAATATCGTCGCCCAAGATGAAGAAAATCGTCGGCCAAGATGATACTTGGGCGACGACATTCTTCATTATACATTTCGTCGCCCAAGATGAAGAAAATCGTCGGCCAAGAGTTCTATCATAAAATTCAGACTATTTGACCATCCAAATCACGTAATCTGGCCGGACCTTCAACTGAGAATAGTTTCCAATCGACGAGACTCTTACGGGGCTATAAAAATTTGGTAAAAAATAAATAACCGGGATAGGGCTACCACTAGGCAGAAATAAATGTGTTTCGTGCGACCGGAACAACCGGCACCGAAACTTTATCGGAATATCTTCATTTTTCACGGGTTGACGTATTTCACCGTTCCGGTCATATCTTATTTCACGACTTTTTTGCATTTGAGGCCTCTACGTATACGTTGTCTTCAAAACGACACTTAAACTAAACACTTATATAAAAAAGTTATACAACATTAGTACATATAACGTGAGTTTATTGATCGGAGAAGAGGAACTGAAAACCGACCGTCAGATTTGACCAGCATAACGAATTACGTAGGTGGAAAAATTCAGCTCCATCTGACAAAGATAAGGGCTCGATCCGTCCGGTCAATCGGCGCGGTCAAACCCCTAAACGGACGGAAACGGCTATTCGACCCTCCAAATCACGTAATCTGGCCGGACCTTCAACTGAGAATAGTTTCCAATCGACGAGACTCTTACGGGGCTATAAAAATTTGGTAAAAAATAAATACCCGGGATATTTATTTTAATTATTCAAATGAAATTTAAATGTGTTTTATTTTATTTTAATTATTCGGATTACTCTTGGCCGACGAAATTAGGCTAATTCGTCGGCCAAGATAGTACGTGGGCGACGAAATTTGTTAAAATCGTCGCCCAAGATTAAAAATCACATTATTTTGCAATGAAATTTAAATGTGTTTTATTTTATTTTAATTATTCGGATTAATCTTGGCCGACGAAATTAGGCTAATTCGTCGGCCAAGATGATAGTTGGGCGACGATATTTGTTAAAATCGTCGCCCAAGAGTAAAAATAAAAATTTCTTTACAATGAAATTTAAATGTGCTTTATTTTATTTTAATTATTCGGATTACTCTTGGCCGACGAAATTAGCCTAATTCGTAGGCCAAGATAGTACTTGGGCGACGAAATTTGTTAAAATCGTCGCCCAAGAGTAAAAATCACATTATTTTGCAATGAAATTTAAATGTGTTTTATTTTATTTTAATTATTCGGATTAATCTTGGAGCGAAGCAGCGTACTGTAGATACCTATCAACAGCCGTCACGGTCGATTTTGTGTCAACCTTGATATGCATCACCTCCATCACACACTGAAGAACGGTCTTCTCATGACCTGGGCACAGAGGGGTCTGTTGGAAAGCAATAAGTCTGTTGTACTTGGCTATACCGGCAGTGTTGACACCTCTAGGGACGGCCTGCATCGGCGCCTGAGGAATGTGCTGTCGTTCAGGGCATACACCGCTGTCATGAGGAAACATGTCGTTGATGAAGGTCGTTGTTGGATCGTTGGATGTACTGCCCGTCTCATCAAACTGTCCATGATCATGCGGGCGTGATGAGGTTTCACCGTGATATATCCAACATGTGTAACGTTCCCAGAATCCGTTACTCTTCAGGTGGTCCCATACTGTCCCCAACGGAAATCGATGCATATCACTGCGACACTTACACATCTTGCACGGGCAATAGAACATGCCACTCCCGTCAGCATTGCCCTGCGCATATTGCATAAAATCCCAAACTCCTTCAGCATATTTTCTGTGATATCTTGGAAGAGAAATCCAACTCTTATCCATATCCTGAAAATAACACATATATATATATCAATATTTAATAAACATATCTTTTATATATATATATATATATATATATATTAATGTAATACAACATACTAATTATTAATTATATATATCTAGTTCGAGCGGATTCCGTGGTTTCAGAAGGCAAGTGTCAATGTCACGGAGGGCGAACCCCCTACAGGAACCAGGCAGGACTCGTTTGTGATCACGGAGGCGAACCCCTATCGACCCCTTCACCGAGAAGAGTGGTCAGTTTGTGATCTTGAGATCCAATTAAACAAACCTGTGAACCATATCTATGACAGAACGGCCCCTTACTCAGCTTGGAACAAACTCTATGCATATATATATATATATATATCATTAATTCAACTCAAATAAAACTGAAAATCAATATATATATATATGCACATATATATATGTGCATATATATGCATATGTACGTACCTGGGAGTAGCTCCACAAACTATGTATGGACAAATTTCCACAACACCGAACGATTTGAAGAACTAGAGAAATTTATGTTTAAAATTTTCAAAGTTCTCATTCTTCTATCCCGCCTCACAATATATAGAAGAATCTTGGGCGACGAAATATTTGAGTTTCGTCGCCTAAGAATGAAAAATCTTGGGCGACGAAATATCTCAGTTTCATCGCCTAAGGATAAAAAACTTAGGCGACGAAATAAATATCTTAGGCGACGAAATATTGTTTCGTCGCCCTAGTTTCTCTCTTAGCCGACGAAATGTATTCTTAGGCGACGATTTTATTTTCGTCGTCTAAAGTTGGACTTTAGGCGACGATTTTTTTCCCTTGGGCGACGAAAAAAAAAATCGTCGCCTAAGTTCCCTCTTAGGCGACGAAAAAAAAAATCGTCGCCCGGTTTTTTTTGTTTCGTCGCCCAAGACCCATTTTCTGGTAGTGCGTGCATAAAATCTTATTCTCTCGTTGGAGCAAAGCCAATACACCCCTCCATTGCTTGGCACATTCTTTGAATCACAAGTAAGTACAACACTACTCCTAAATTATTTCATTATAATTTGTTTATTTCATAATTATTTGATATCTAGCAAATCTTATAGAAATTAATCAAATTATGCATATTTATATTTATGTACTATAGTTCAGAATGGCTTGACGAAGATTCTCATCGGGTTGCTCCTCATAAGGATTTAGATGTTATAAGGGAAAGGAAAAATTGTTTTCTTCGATACTTTGCCAATGAGGATGATAGAAGAAATGCTAACATAGAGTATGCTAATTTTTCCATGTGTATGCAAGGATTTGGAAGTGGAGATGTGATGAAAGATAAGTTTAGTTTAGAGCCACTAACATGGTGGGTGATTCATGGATCTTCGGCACCAATTCTCCAAGCCATAGCCTTTAAGGTGTTAGGTCAACCTTCTTTTTCCTCATGTTGTGAAAGGAATTAGAGTACTTACAATTTCATTCAGTCTTGAAAGAGGAACAAGTTAGCACCACAAAGAGCAGAAAATTTGATATTTGTGCATACCAATCTTAGCCTTTTAACTAGGCAATCCCAAACTTACAACAAAGGTGCAACTCATATGTGGGATATTGGAGGTGATGACTTCGATTCATTAGAAGACTCTAATGTTGGAAAGCTTGAGATTGTCAACCTTTTACTTGATGAACCTCAATTGGAGGTGGTTTTGTTTGAAGATTATGAGTTTGAAGAGGAAAACATTGAGGAAGATGATGTTGTTGGAGTTTGATGAAGTCATTACACTACTAGAAAAAAGCTCTAAGGTAACGAAAAAATTTCGTCACCTAAGAGCTTCTGTCGTCATGTAAACACTCAAACGACGAAAATTTCGTCACCTAAGGTTCGTCACCTAAGGGCGGTGGTCTGAGAACTTAGGTGACGAAAATATTATTTTCGTCATCTCAGTAACCACTTAGATGACGAAATAATTTTCGTCGCCACAGAACTTAGATGACGAAATATGTTCCGTCGCCCAAGCACTGAGATAACGAAATAATTTTCGTCGACAAGCTCCTTAGCTGACGAAATAAGTTTCGTTACCAAATTACTTAGCTGACGAGAATGATTTTGTCGCCAAGTTAGTTAGCTGACGAAAATTGGGCACTTTAGCCGACGAAAAATTTTCGTCGGCCTGTTAAAAAAATTCGTCGGCTAACACCTTAGCCGACGATCCTTCGTCGGCTATAAGGTCGTCGGGAAAAGGGCGTCTGTGATGACTTTAGTCGACAAAATTTTTTTTTCCGTCGGCTATAGTCCAACTTTAACCGACGACATATTTTTCGTCGGCTCTAGTCCCACACTTTAGCCGACGAATATTTCGTCGGCTAAACGTTGTAAAAAATTTAAAAAAATAACTATAGCCGACGAAATAGAAAATATTTCGTCGGCTAAACCTTATAAAAAAATCAAAAAATAACTTTAGCCGACGAAATATTAGGTTATTCGTCGGCTAAACCTTATAAAAAAATTTAAAAATAACTATAGCCGACGAAATATTAGGTTATTTGTCGGCTAAACCTTATAAAAAAATTAAAAAATAACTATAGCTGACGAAATATTAGGTTATTCGTCGGCTAAACCTTATTAAAAAAATTAAAAAAATAACTATAGCCGACGAATATAGTGTTTGAATATCGTCGGCTAAAGTTGTTGGGTTTTGAAAAAAAAAACTGCAGAAACTTTCGGCCACCCAAATGCAAATGGCGGAGGTTGGTCATGTGAGCCACCGAAACCGGCAACACGCCGGTGAGGTTGTTGTTGTAGAGGTCGAGAACACGGAGGTTAGTGAGGTTGGAGAGCTCCGGCGGGAACGTGCGGTTGAAAACGTTGTTGGAGAGGTTGAGGAGGCCGAGAGCGGAGAGAGCGGAGATCTCAGGCGGGATGGGACCGGAGAGGTTGTTCTCGGCGAGGGTGAGATTGGAGAGGTAGACAAGGAAGGCGATATCAGGGGAGAGATACCCGGAGAGATTCAAGCCGGAAAGGTCGAGGGAGGTCACATGGTTGTGGGAGTCGCATGTGACTCCGGCTCAAGTGCAGTGGCTGGTGTTGGGTGTCCAGGAGGAGAGGCGGTAGTCGGGGTCGTCGAGGGTGGACTTGAGGGAGAGGAGGGCGCGGTAGGTGGCCATTGGACGGTAGGTGGTTGTGTGGAGAAGGAGGAGGATATTTAATTACCCTACTCTGCGGCTATATAAAGAACTTTAGCCGACGAAATTCTTTATTTTCGTCGGCTAAACTCTTTGGTTGACCGCCAAAAAATTTTGGTTCAAAATTTTGAAAATTTTTCGACTTTAGCCGACGACTTTTCATATATGTTCGTCAGCTAAAGTCCTTTGAAAATTTTGGTTGACCGCCAAAAAATTTTGGTTGAAAATTTCGAAATTTTTTGACTTTAGCCGACGACTTTTCATATATTTTCGTCGGCTAAACTCTTTGGTTGACCGCCAAAAAATTTTGAAAATTTTTCGACTTTAGCCGACGACTTTTCATATATTTTTGCCGGCTAAAGTCCTTTGAAAATTTTGGTTGACCGCCAAAAAATTTTGGTTGAAAATTTCGAAAATTTTGACTTTAGCCGACGACTTTTCATATATTTTCGTCGGCTAAAGTCCTTTGAAAATTTCGTCGGCTAAAGGTACCAATTTCGTCGGCTAAACCTTTGAAATTCGTCGGCTTAAAGTATTTTTATACACTTGGCATGTTATGATCGTGATGATCAAACTTGAGAAACACAAATCCGGCCGTCAGATCTGACCATCATGATAAAATACATGTATGGGAAAAAATTCAACTTGATCCGAAAAGAATAAGGGCTTGATCCGGACGGTCAATCTCGTAAGTCAAACCCCTAAACGCACGGAAAAGGTCGTTCGACCTTCTAAATTACGTATTTTGGCCGGACCTCCAACTGAAAATAGTTTAAAACCGATGACACGCAACAAGTTGTATAAAAATTTTAAGCAAAATAACCACCGAATATAGGGCTACTCATAGGGGCAAAAATGAAAAATTGCATTGACCGCAACTATCGGCACCGAATATTTACCGGAATAGTTTGATTTTTCAACCGTGGATGTATTTCAAAATTCTCTTCATATCTTATTTCATGACTTTTTAGCGTTTGAAGGTTTTACGTATAGTTTGTTTTTGAAACGAAACATTTACATAACACTTGGTAAACAAGTTATACAACATTAGTATGCATGTTGTGATTGTAATGATCAAACTTGAGAAACAGAATTCCGACCGTCAGATCTGACCATCATGATAAAATACATGTATGGGAAAAAATTCAACTTGATCCGAAAAGAAAAAGGGCTCGATCCGGACGGTCAATCTCGTAAGTCAAACCCCTAAACGCACGGAAAAAGTCGTTCGACCGTCTAAATTACGTATTTTGGCCGGACCTCCAACTGAAAATAGTTTTAAACTGATGACACGCAACAAGTCGTATAAAAATTTTACACAAAATAACCACCGAATATAGGGCTATAGTAGGTAATAGAAAAATTTTAGGGTTTAGCCGACGAATACCTTAACGTATTCGTCGGCTATAGTATGTAATTAAAAAATTAAAAAATAACTATAACCGAAGAAATATTAGGTTATTCGTCGGCGCGCAAAAACAATCTTAGCCGACGAATTTTCATATATTTTCGTCGGCTAAAGTCTTTTGAAATTTTTTTACATCTTAACCTGTTACATGACGAAACATTATTTCGTCACCTAAGATAGCAACTTTAGTGACGAAAAACATATTTCGTCACCTAAGAGAGAATACTTAAGTGACGAAATATATTTCGTCACCTAACCTATCACTTACATGACGAAATCTATTTTCGTCACCTAAGTGCTCAAAACTTAGGTGACGAAAATATATTTTGTCACCCAACCTATCACTTACATTACGAAATGTTCGTCACCTAAGTGCTCAAAACTTAGGTATTTCGTCACCCAACATATCACTTACATTACGAAATGTATTTTCGTCACCTAAGTTAGCTCTAAGGTGACGAAAATAGTGACGAAATAATATTTCGTCACCTTACCTTACTTAGATGACGAAAATTGTCACTGAGGTGACGAAACCGGTTTCGTCACCTCAGTGTTCTCTTAGGTGACGAATTAAAAATATTTCGTCACCTTAGAACCTTTTTCTAGTAGTGTTTGTTGAAGACAATTGTTATGTTACTTATTTGTATTTTAATTTGACTATGGATATTTTCTCAAATCTTTATTTAGTTTGGATCTTTGTTTGGTTTGGATTTGGATTGACTATGTGATGAAGTTTTATGTTATTTGTATTGTAATTTGATTATGTATACTTGTTTGGATTTAGATTGATGGTTTTTATTAAGAAACTATTTTTTTGATGTTATTTTTTTAATTATATTTATTATAATAAATATTATATTTTTATTTTAATTTTGACGTTTATTTCACGTTTTGTATCGGACTATATTTGATTTTGATGTTTTCGCGTATCGGATCGTATAGGAAACCGAAACTCATTTCTGTTTCCGTGCAACATAGTTCATCATATTTAATAAGATAACATAAATTACTTGAGAAACAGAATACAATTTCATGCTAGCAAACTAATAATAGCATAGTAGACCAATCTTGACCAAAATTCGCCCAATCCTAGTTCAAACTAGTATTTGAGCATCTCAAATCCTAAGTTTTAATTGGGAGGTGACCAATTTTGATGCGGAGGACGTCACCGATTCCAAAACGCAGCCCAGTCGGATAAAAGAGGTTTTAGCAAAGCAAGAGGGATCCATATTTTTCTCTTTTACAAATATATAGGTTTATGACAGAATCATAAAATACGCAGGAAACAGAGCACAAGGTACATCTAAGTTATTAAACTAAACGTCACAAAAAAAATATAACAATACTTGAAATGAAAGTAAGATCTAAGATACATGTACATAGTCACTAAGATCAAGAAATATACTTGGAAAGAATAACCGAGGCAATAACATAGTGAACATCCTAGATCTTTGATCCGGCTACAGCATGTGTTTTTCAAAGGTGGAGCTGGGTAGGTGATCTCGACCACAATTCGCAAAATCCCATTTCAAACTAGGATTTGAGCATCTCAAACCCTAAGTTTCAATTGGGAGGTGGTCAATTGTGGTGCAGGACTTCACCCTTTCAAAAACGCAGCAGCATTCGGATCAGATAAGTTTTGGCCTATTGATAGAGGCGAATATAAAGCAACTAGGGTTTGTTTGGATCTGAGTCTCTTGCATTTGCTTAAATAGGGTCAAAGCCCTTGTCAAGTGCGGATTCCAAGGATTGGACGCCCAAACTTTCTCGTCTTTTATTTTTACCCCAACTAGTAAATTTATTTTATTTTTCCTGAAATGAACTCCATCCATCTTAGGTTACCTAAAATAGAAGTAAAAAACTGGTTGTGTCACTATGTAGAGTAAGTTTTTACTGGCATTTATTTTACTTTTTCTGAAATGAACTCCATCCATCTTAGGTCAACTAAAATAGAAACAAAAAAACTGGTTCTGTCACTATTTACAGTAAGTTTTTAGTGGTTGTATTTACAGTAAATAACATTTTTGATATAAAGACTAGATGACACATCAGATTCACTAATCATGTGATAAAAATGATGAATTTGAGAACATTTTACAATTTCCTGCACCATTATTGCATATGGACGGCTAGACAATCCTAGTCGTCCGACCGACAGACCGAGACAGACTGAGGACAATTTTTACAACGCATCCGATCTAACGGCGGGGTTCATTATACGTCAAACAGAAAAGCGTACAAAAAAATCCGGGTATTTCTCTTTTTATTGCCTCTATGGAATGAACTCCAGACACAAAACTGGTAGTAATACGGCTGCAACATCATTCAACAGCCTAAAGCATTTTGGTCCAAAATCCCCCTCCAATATAAATGAGATGAGACGATCCTCATTATTTCTTCAGCTCTTCCATGATCCTCCTGGACTGGTTTCCAATACACTTCATTTCAGTACCATAATGCAAAATAAGTGAGCTCACCTTGACTATCACTTGTCTCAAGATTGTGTATATACAAACGGGAAACTGGATTATGTGTGTCAAGATGGTTTTCATTTCCTATGAGAATCACACACCCGAAGGGGGATCACATGTGTCAGGTCGCTCTTAACAGATGTTAATTTACCACACCAAAAGGAGTTGATCCATCCAGATCAAGGAGACGTACTCCTGCAGAAGAAAGAAACAAAACTTTAAACTTCTATATAGGACTAGGTTTAGCTATATAATCTTACACAGAAACAAATCTTAATGCTAACACAATCTTTAGATGTCATGTTTCACACATCATATAAGCAATCTCACTATACCTGGGAGGTAGCAGCATTCTATTTGTTGCAGAACACGGATATGATGCAAAAATATGCAGGTAATTCAGATACAAACTTGATACCTTGAATGTGACATGGGATTGCAATTAGCCAAGTGCCAACTGACTGGCCTGGCCAGGTTCGGTTAGACCTAACTCCATATCATTGGTAGCTGACCAACCAGGTTCATATGCTTCAAGGAAACCAATCTTTGCCTTATTGGGAAGATCATGTGGATGAACAAATGGCACTCCATGCGGCCACCCAATCTCCATTCTTATATTGGCACATGGGCTATCAAGTGTTTGAATGTGAGTCTCACAATCCTTCAGGGGGCAGAACCTCAGCTTGATACCTTTCTTGTCTGCAATATCTTGAACCCTTTCCTTTAGAACTCTCTGGGCCTCCAGTCGTAATCTTTTGGAAGGTGGCAGAGGTTTAGATTTTGAATCATTCTTCCCCCTCCTCATCATAGGCTTCATAGACCCTGTACCAGGATTTCACCGATCCAAGAACCTGCTGTTAAAAGCTTCTCACTAAGAGCTACTCACACAATGAATACAATGAAATTGAACAGAAAGAGCATTCATCAGAAGGAACTATTTGCTAGAAAACTCTACTAGGTTGAAGAATTCTAACAACAAGACTTCCAAAACTAATGAATAAGCACAATAGCTAAACCATATTCGCCTTCTTTTTCTTTCACCGAAAATTATGTGGCATCAAACATAACTGATAACAGCATATGTATACTTAATTTAGCAATTCAAAGTATCAATTACACAACACACCCCTCCTCAGAAATGAGCGGCCAAATTCAATGCTTAAACTATCTAAATTAGGCACATGCATGGGCTTCCTTTTTAAGTAAAAACATAGGATGTAACAATCCAGAACTAAGCAGACTAGACAATCAAGGTAAGTATAATTTTAAAAAGACACATTTATTATTAAATGACAGTACAATAGCTACGTTTGCAACCATGGTAAACGAGTTAAATGCAACATACCATCTGGGGTTGCATGGAAATTGAAACTCTGAACAGTCTGTCGGTTAAAAAATTGATCAATCGGGTGAGACCTTTGCATAAAGTCGTCAACTGGTACTGGAAGCTGGAACTGTGGATCAACCCCATGACCAGCAGCTCTCATCTCTGAGCAACTGAGACTGGTCATGGATTTGGGCATTAGTTTAAAAGCCAAAGAACATCGGCCAAACAAGTTGTTCTGTATATTAGTGATCTCTGTTCTTTGCAGGGCGGGGTTAACATATCCTGCAGTTGCCTGATACAGTGCAAGTCCAGGGTAAACAATAGCTTCTTGAGGACCAAGATCTTCATCTACAAGAACCCAACGACCCTGAAAGTCCTTTATGTGTAGGCCTGGCTTATCTGACTTGACAACAGATATCAATGTTTTGTCTACTTGATGCTCATGGTCAGAAAACATAACCAATTGTCCATCCTCTTGGGTTGCAAAGTTATGGTGTTGTGATCCTTGATATGATGGCCTTGCATGACAGCAGACAGACAATACTGATGATGATATTTCCCGATTTCTTAATGGAACATTGTCAAGTATATCAGTAAATGGCGAGCTCCGTAAGTTCAAATAGAAGCTGATTGCATCCAATATGTCCCTACCAGCCTTTCCGAGCACTGAAAATATATCTGGCAAACCGGCTGGAGGAAATTCCATCATGTTGTTGGGTTCTAAAGTAGTTACTCCAGGTCTATAATCATAAGTTTCTAGCCACAATTGAGGATCTGCATTATAACCAGAAGTCTTGCACCAGTCACGAGGATCATTGGTATGAACAATGTCTGGAGCTGGGTATGATGCTCTTTGATGGAAGTAGAGGCGAGCAGAATCTAAACCGGATCTCAAAAGAGCTGCATCACTCACTGAAAATTGAATAATGGCAGCGGAATATTGGGCCAACGATTGTGACAAAGTCGAAACAGATAGTTTGTACGAATCTGATGGAAGGCCTTCAGAAGGTATGAGATCAACTAGCTTCACACGACCCAGAGATGGTAGGCCATTACCTGCCATAAAGTCTGTTGGAATACTCCCTACCCTATTTTGAAGAAAGGTATTATCTAATCAACTGCATAGGTTATAAATTAACAGTCATATAACAAACACAAACACAAGAAAAACAACAAACAGAAGCATCATCAATCATCGGTTAACTCTCTTTCATTTTTCTCAATGGGAGAAATTCCTTGACAGTTAGTTTCCTGTAGAACATACTTAAATAGGAATATCAAAAGACACCAACACTTAAAACACCATTTTTCTTTTCTGTTCTATATCAAAGCAACAATCTTTATATATGAAAAGATAATACTGAGGTCAATAGTCAGAAAATTCTAGTGAAATCCATTATATGCCACAATGTCATCTAAACCGAACACAAACTTATCTAAAAAACTACACACATCATCAATTGAAGCCTTCCAAGAGCTACAACAGCTTCATTTCTCAGACATAACATTCAAAAAAGCAGTCATTCTTGATACATCAAAGTGAAAACCTTGAAAACTTCATGGGGCAACGTTGACCCTTAAGTTTTATCCAGTGACTGCAATGAAGGGTTCAACAAGGCAATTGTAATTTACCAGGAAGAAACCCAATAGACGAATTCAAAAGCATTACCAAACCAAACTTGGCTTCAATCAAAACTACCCACTAAGTATTCCAAATCCAAAGTGAAGAAACACTGGGTAAAGTTGTTTCCTTTATCTACTGTCATATACACACACATATATGATTCAAGTGCATGGGAAACAGAGAGAGCTAACCTTGTTGAATGACCAGAGACTGCAATTGGAAGGAGATTAGGGTTTTGCAGAGAGAAGACAGGTTGTGTTTTGAAATTTGATGGAATGGAAAATGGGGGAGATGGAAATTTTGGATTTTGAAGTGAAAGAGGCAAATGCCATCTCAGCAGCTGGCGGTGGTGCTTTGGTCAATGTGTCACCACTGTATCACTGCATCTCATTTTTGTTCGAAGAGGAATTCTTCGGTGCGACAAACGCACCACCTACTGTGCAACCCTCAGTAATAACAAGATACCTAAATTATTTTTTACATGTCATCACTCTCTAGGAAAAATCCTAAATTCTCAAATCCCTATACTTTCAATATGGCGAGCCAGAGATGAACAATCATCGTCTTCCCGTCGCTTCCATTTGTAGATTCACCAAAATCGTGATTTGATTAAACTCCATATTTAAATTAGTTGAATACATATGCCAAAACTCTTTTCTTCGAAGAAACTCATTCACTGCAGTAGAACTCTAGAAGAAACTCATTTCAACAGAGTGAATTGTTTTCTGTAGCCAAACATTTACAAAATCATATCAAACCCTACTCTTTCTACTTCTCTACTAACAAATCAAAGCCATCATAATTAATATTGGTGAGATTGGGTAGACGGGGGAGCTTCTGTTAGGTGGTATGGTGTAGAAGTCGTGAGAATTTGAAATTGGTGAGATTGGGTGGAAGCTATGCTGGAAAGCTAGGGTTCTGGGCTTTTTTTTTTAAATTTTTTTTTATTAATAATTCACACATCCTACATATGTCAATGAGGTTTAAATACATGACCTCAAAGTTGTCAGTTAAACACCTTAACCAACCAAGTCACGGGGTTCTGGGCTCATGCTAACTTGGAGTAGGATGTTAACACGTGGCCTGTCAAAGTCACGAAGCCATGCAGTAAGTATGGCTTCACCGTAAGGGCAGGTGAGTTTGTTCGCCGATCTCGGGTGCCGAGCCCTCCAGAAACATCGGTGGTGTCGAACTTAACCTGTAAGGTACACACAGTCTAAAAACATGTACGTATCATGATAGTCATTCTGAGTCCCCCAATAAACACGGTAGCCCGATTTGACGGGGCACTGGGGGCTTGTTCGTGCTTGATTTTAGACGCACTGTTCATTACGACTTTTCAACGTAGGACATGTTGAAAAGTCCAAGTATCCATGTAAGACACGTTGAAAAGTCCGGACTCCTCACAGAGACCCATTTCTTTTGTCCACGATCCCTGGAAGAGTGTAAAGCAGTGTTCAGCTTATCAAGAGTAAAGGGGGCCCGGGGCGAGCTACCGCGCGGGCATGCATTGAGGGCACGCTGACGCTCCGCGAGGCCGCCTTGCCTTGTCCCATACGAGGCCATCCCCCCTCGCCTTATCCTACGCGAGGCCCCTCGCCTCCATGCTTTAGGATCCCACTTCCATACGGAGTTCATTTGCATGCAAGCCCAACTTCCAATAGGTATTCCTCAGATGTGAGCCAGCCCAGAGTCGGGAGCAGGGTAATGGTAACTTAGCTCGCTATGTCATCACACCCCGACAAACATCTTGAGAGGAATAGAAAGAACTGGTCGTAGTCAGGAAATCGGTAAAGAGGCGTGGGGACCGCCCATATCTAGCACGTGGCAAGTCTCTTCGTGAGCAAGGACGAGGAATGGCATGACCGAAATAAAAAGGAACAAGGGTTGGGTACACGTGGAAAAATTAGACAAGCCTCTGTTTGAGGTATGTCTGATGTCAGAAAATAAGCATGGTGAGGGGAGAAAAATGAGGTTCATGAAAAATGAGGGTAAAAAAGGGGAACCACCTCCTTAAAATCTCTATAAAAGGGGGCTTCGCTCTGGAGGAGAAAAAGGACAAAAAAAACTTTTACTTCATTCTAACTTTATAATGGCAGATTCTGCTGCAGGTAACAAAGGAAAGGGAGTCGAAGCCCCTTTTTAAGGATCTTAGGCTTCCAACAGCTGAGAAGCCTCATCAAACTGGAGCTCCCCATCATCCGGCGGAATAGGTGACTCCTGGGACAAAGAGATGAAGATCCTCCCGTAAAGCTCCAATTCCCTCAAGTTCCACGTGGGTTTTCAACGAACTCCTCCTCATCATGTTGATGACGAAATTTCGCATCATCAATTTTTTCTATCAAAAACATGCATCACTAGCTTGTAAAGTTAATTAGGTATATGCTAATATGCAGATGAATAATTCATGCATGAGAGCAATAACAAATTAAAACCACAGAAACATAAAAACAACAGGCTGACAAGTTCAGAAAGACATACATCACATTCTGGTAGATCATAGATTCTATTGGTGAACTGCATCTCTGATTAGATCTGAAGTATGGCATTTGTCTTCCTTCATTTTCTGAAGAACAAAGTCAGACGAGAGAACCTCCGCAACCCAAAATATGTTTTGTGCCTTGACGTTGACGATGAACTCTTCACAGATAACCAATTTATACTGAATTCTAGGTGGTAGGTGAGATAGAAACGTTACATATATATCTGAGTTTTTGCCAACACATACCTTACGAAATGGCAGCCACCAATTTGCCACTCCATGGCCAAAAACTCAATAAGTGGTCAACGGGTTACAAAACAGAAAATTCTAGTATACCATAATGTATAATATGTCTCACAAAATGTATGACTATTATTGATTGAAGAAACAACTAAATGACCATTTGCCCCTTCAAAAGCCTCTATATGCCTTGCAATTTGACACATTATTTGCAATAGGTGTAAGATATGTTTGGATCTAATATAATCTATATTAAGAAACAATTGAAAAATACATTTCTATTTAATAAGAAATTTATTAGGAGAATATTTCTTGTTATTAGATGAGATTATATCATTCATCTGATTGTGATATGATAACACCAAAACTCCTTTGATGGAGTATTTAGCTAGAATCACTTGCTTATGGGAAGAGGTTTTGTGGCTTTATATACAGGTGCTTTAGAGTCTCTATTCACTTAGTAAGAAACATTTGATTCTACCCCATAGAAAGAAGTTGAAATCTGAGTCGAATAGAAGACTCAAGGTGTGTTGCAGCAACGTGCTAAGACGTTGGGATTGCAGAAGTTGTTCAATCTTGTTGCTTTGTTTTTGCTGCTCAAGTGCTATGGCTAGGATGGATCAGAATGGTGAGTACATTTCTAGAACTGATAAAGATGGTGAGTTCTTGTTTCATGTTTCAGTATTGTAATGATCATTGTGTTGTGTTTATATGCTTGTAAAATGATCTTAGATGCTCGTTAAGTTTTACAATAGGCATGTCATACTATATGTTATGGGAGACAAACTCTTATAGAACCATGTCATACCGGCTGATTTGGAAAATGCTACAGCAAAATATCATAAATATGGATATGAACAACTCTAATATTTAGTTTATTTTCTTCCTTTCCGGGAATTGTAGGTCATCCCTGTTTTTTTTTTCCGGCAGAGTATTGGATCTTTCCTCAAATAAATAGGTTGATTGTCAATGTTAGATGATTGATAAAAAAATTATCAACCACAATGAAGCCACATTTCAAAAATTATAGTATGACACTATGGCTAGTTATGTTCCAAGAAAGAAAACACGAACTTATTTAAAGAAAGAGTGTGTTTCTAGCCTTAAAAAGCACCGAGTTTGTAAACAAAAAAACCACTAGTTCTAAAAAGTGTGGACTTCTTTTAAAAAAAAATTCTAAATAAAAAAATCTTTGTGGATACATACCATGTGTTGAGATATAAATCCTACATCTGGAATATAAGACTTTACATGTGTGTTTATAAGGGTTTGGTTTTGAATGTGAACCCCAGACTATTTTATCATGATATCAGAGCAGGTTACCCGTATCCACGTGTGAAACCTAAATGATCACACGAACTCCACGTCACCCAAATGTTGTCCACGTGTTAGGCTTGAAAATTTCTTACACGTGCAGGAGCATGTTGAGATATAAATCCCATATCGGGAATATGCGACATTACCAGTGAGTTTATAAGGGTTTGAGCCACTCCATCTATTGCCAATTGATTTTGGATGTGAGAAAATTCTAATATAACATATGGTATGATAGACAAATCATTGGATGTGAATCCCAGACTACTAATTTAAATTAAAAATGTAAAATTCTAGCATATCATATGATATGATAGACAAACCCTTAAACGTGAACCCCAGACTACTGATTTAAAATAAAAGAGAAAAATTACTAGAGAAAAATATATAAAAACCTAAAGCATACATAGGTTACTCCAGTAATTTTATTTTTATTTCAGCAATGCCTTCTTGCGCTGGAGCATGTCTTAATCTTCCACCATCTTCATTACATGATAACGACGATGATCGAAGATGGGAAATTTGAAAATTAAAGCACCAAAGTTCCTTTGATAGCTGCGTGGGCAGAGCTTTGTAGCTTGGGAGTCTAGCTAGTGACGTCGTTGTTGGATTCACCGGCTTCCTCGCGTTGGACACATGAAGAACTGAAGAAGCATTCTCCGCAAAACAATGTCACCATGTTGTTTGATACTAGAAGTTGTTCCTTGTTAAGTTGGGAAGCCAGTAGCGGCTAATATCATTCATCCGTCTCCCTTCTGGTTCGTCACAGGAGTTGTAAGTATTAGCGGTCTTTACAAGCAGAGTTGTGGGAGTTTGTAGTAGTCTCTTGTTGATGAAGTTGTCTTTATTGTTGGTACGAGGAAATCCTCGTCTACATGAAGTTGGTTTCGAACGATGCATTCATCTTGTTACAAATACTATCTTCCACCTTATAGTCCACAGCACTTTGCTATGTCTCCCGCAAATGAAAATATTACCGAGTGAGAAAATGATCTATAATTCTATATATGCAAGTATGTAACATAGACCCGAATGCAGGTTTTTATGCAGTTTCAGTTTCAGTTAATTATCTGTACTCTCAGTTATGTAAATTAGACTTGCGTTATTAGACCAGTACATGTATTAATTCAACAGGCAGGAACATATGGCATGGCTTTAAACATTCATTTGACCAAGCCTCTATGAAATAGAGTATACTCCATAGTTTAAACTACCAGCAACATTATTACCTGTACTAATTGAAGCTCCTGTTGGAATGACGGTGTTGGTAACAATAGTGGAACAGACCGCTGTCTTGGTTTTGTGGTAAGCACCAGAACTTTGGGGTATATAATAATGCCGAAAGAAGATCACACCTGCAGAACTTAAAGAGGAAGAAGTTTGTTACTAAGAGGGCGTGTGTTGTGTGTGTTAGGACTTTGGACAGAATGGTGGATGGAAGTTGGTTTTCTGATGCTGTTGAATTCATATAAGCTAGTTTGGGTGGGATGGGTGCGTTTAGAGTCTAATAATTTGTATGGATTAGCGGCAACCAGAGAGTGGATGGCATTCTTCTGAAATCGTCGGAGCGGTGCAATCGGACAAAGCAGCACCACCCTCTTCTAAATGTGACACCACCTTCATTATGATAAAACTTCTCTTCCCCAAGTAGTTAAAACAAATCGTTTTAACTTCTCTAAAAGTTAAAAAAAAGTAGTAATGATATATTAGCGTGAGACAGTCGGTAACATCTGTTACTTGAAGTTTAGCAAGACTAGGCTAGATAGCATTGAGGTGGAGGGAGTGTGACTTACGGTTTAGGGTACAGTCCAGCATTCCTCCTTTTTACTTTTACCCTTAATCCCTAGAGACAAAACCCTAAGCCCTTCACGCTATACGGTTTTAGGATGATTAACACAGCTATAGGCCTTTTGTTTAGACTTTAAAGCCTAATGGAAAGAAATAAACTGATACATAGGCAAACCGCAGAAATACTCTAGAATTTACATACTTTCATTAACCAATTAACTTCAGCTCATTCCAAAGACAAATAGATTGTGATTACTGATTCAACCAACATGAAATATCAGTTAACGAATTAACGAGGCTTGAACAGGGTGGAAGTGAGTACATTAACTGAACATGCTTGTGAAGAAGAATCGACTTGGAGTTCAGTTAGAGCCCTCTCATTATAGAAACCAGGTTTCTCAGGTACAGGCAGCACACCTTCACCACTCAACATTAGAACTGCAGCTGACATGCTTGGCCTGTCTTGTGGATTTTGCTGGACACATAAAAGACCCACATGGATCGTTCGCAGAACTTCTTGTAGATTAATAGAGTCCCCTATTGTTGTAGCAAGCAATTCAATGGACCTATCTTCTATGTGTAAGTTCCATGCCTGAAAAGGAAAAATACGTTTTTACCAAACCAGAAAAATGAATCAAAAAAGAATTTGTTAACTAGACAATAGTGGGCACTCACATGTCCAAGCAGGTTGAGCTTGTGGTCTGGATGAAGGAATCCTCTGTTTCTCTTCCCACTTATTATCTCCAGAATCAAAACACCAAAACTATACACGTCTGATTTTGTGGAGTAGAACCCGTCAATTGCATATTCTGGGGACATGTAACCACTGCAAATCATTGAATCAAAAAACTATTCTAAAATCAAAGAATGTTGACTATGCATTACTTGTTTTGAGCAACTTACTATGTTCCGACTACTTTATTCGTTTCCGCTTTAGTCTCATTCCCTCCGAAACTTCTAGCCAGGCCGAAGTCTGAGATTTTTGGGTTGAATTCACTGTCTAATAAGATATTGCCTGCTTTGAGATCTCTGTGAATTACCCTCAGCCTAGAATCCTGATGAAGATAAAGGATCCCCCGAGCAATACCATTAATAATGTCAAAGCGCTTAGGCCAATCTAGTAAGAAGCTTCTTCTTTGATCTGCAAAAGAGCATGCCAGCATTAGGTGATTGGAAATTAAAGTGGACTAATGACTAATGAGGCTAAAGTATAGTTTCTGAGTGGTCAAACCAAAAATAAAGAAGTCCAAGCTTTTGTTAGGCATGAATTCGTAGATCAGCATCATTTCATCTTCCTGAATGCAGCACCCTAGAAGCTTTACTAGATTCCTGTGCTGAAGTTTGACAATATGCGTAACCTCATTCTTGAACTCGTCCAGTCCTTGAGTAGAATGCTTAGAGAGCCTCTTCACAGCTATTTCCTGTCCATCTTTCCATATACCCTGAAATCATACGATTCATACATATGTATTATGACCAGAGAACTAGACATGCACCATGCACCTTGGAATTTGGGAAGTATTAATTTGATTGTATAGAAAACATCAAGTTTATTGTTCTCTGAGGATTATCAAATTTTACCTTAAAGACGGATCCGAATCCACCTTCTCCAAGTTTGCTGTTCTCTGAGAACCTATCGGTGGCACAAACGACAGCAGCCAAGTCAAATAGTGGAAGTTCAAAATCTTCCTTTTTTGAGGGAAGATCTAAATCTTCTTCTCTTGATGTGAATTCCGAATCTTCTTTTTTGCCGCCCCTCATTTTCCCTGCAAAGTAAAAAACAATTTTGAAACCATATTAGATAATTTAATTCATTCAAGCAGATATGCTCAGTATTTCTTTGTAACTTATTAGCATTCTCAGGACATGGTATGATCTTTAAAAATGATGAGGTAGCCTAAGATTGTTTAGTCTTATAAACAATCTGGACCAACAATCATAATAAAGCTCTTCATTATTAATTTCCTATAAAGCTTATAGGAAGTACTATCATTTTGTAATCAAACAAAATCCTCTCTAGATAAGCTAAAGTGAGGAACATTTTAGAACTGGAGCATGCAGCATGAAACCAATTGGCAACAGGGCAGAGGCTCATACTTCCACATTATATACATTCTAAAAGGTTACCAGGCATGAAGGATTTTGCTAACAGGTGTATTGGTACAACAGCAAACGTTCCTATAAATTCTACAATCTTAACAACAGGACTAGGGGGAGGGAGGGCATAAAAACTTACCATATTTTTTGCGTTGCTGCTTCCGGAAATAAAATACCAGGGCTATGCCCATGATCAGCAGTCCAGTAGGCAACAGAGTACCACATAGTATGATTCTAACTTTCTTAGATTCAGAGCCTTTAGCATTGGTAACTATGTTGTCATGATCCAGGCCTAATATAGAATTTTAAAGGGAAAAAGAGAGGAGGAATTAGAGAATTAATAAAGAAAAAAGACTGATGTACAACTGAACAACACTACCCCTCTCTCAAAGAACTTAACCTAAATATACTGCATATTGATTTGGAGGTTGAAGAGTGTACCTAGTTCTGATGCAGCCATTCTTATATAAATATCTTGCCCATTTACGGTTAAATTTCTAATATCAACTAGGTTGCCGAACCACAGCAAGCAGCCAGATCCTCCATTCCTGATATCCAAATTTGCATAAGCTGTGCAAGAACAGTTTTTCAGGCACACCATCTCACATTCCTTGAGAGTCATACTTCTGTTGAACCAGGACTGCTCTGTGTCTGGCAATTTCACTGCAGAGTACTTCTTAAACAAATCGGCACTGCAATTTACTGAATTTAGTGGAGTCCTTCTCACGCAGCCATTTGACCAATCCACTGTGTCCCAGTCCTTTGGATTTTTGGGAACAAATCCTTTCAAGCAGCCACATACTGGGGAACTTTCGATGCTGCATGCACCATTTGGACCACAGAATGCATAATTGTCGCAGTTATCAATTAAAGATGTTTGATAAAGGAATCCCCAAGTTTGGGTTGTATCAATCCATGTGTAGCGCTGCACACGCCCATCTGAAGTGAGAAACACTCTTGAATAAACTGAACTGTTAGTGAGCTCAAAGATATAATAGTCTTCATCATGATCATCAAAAACAAGATTGTATGAGAAAATGGAATTTGGAGTTAAATGAGGCGTGCCACTGAATCGGATTCCATTCCATGGTCCAGTCCGCCATAATATAACTGACTCCTTCTTCAAAATTTCTTCTCCATATCCTCTGCGACCAAGTTCATATGTATAGTTTCCTAAAGAAGGATCCTGTGGACTTTTCCATGATGTAAGAATCCTATTGAAGCCTGTAACTTTGTTCCAACCAAGCTTCATACCTGGTAGGAGTGTATCACTTGGGTAATCAAAACTTTGCCACAAGAACTGCTCAGGGTCTGTATCACTGCCATCTGTTACAACAAGATTTCCTGAATCCAAAAGCTGGGACACTGGATTCTGTGCAGATCGTGATGCATTTGAGGACCAAACTATGCTCTTGTTATGGTTGAGGAGGACAAGAATTCCAGGGTTGGTGACCTGCAGAACACCTGATGAATCATTAAGGGGTGCTTCTCTATTGGCAACCCATACTATGGTAGTTGATATCTTCTTGTACCATATCCCAACGTATCGGTTATTAGAACCAGTAGAAGGACTAAAAAATCCAAGCTCAAAGTTTCCAGTAGTTGAAACTATAGTCTGGCCATCTCTAATGGACTGAAATGTACTTGTGCTGCCTCCTGCAGTGGAAAATAATGCTGTGATGATGAGCAGAAAAGAGAAAATAGGATGCAGGCATATCCAAATTAAAACCTTCAATGGATTTTTCATGACTGTGGTAGTCCAGGACCTCATTTCCATAGAAGACTCATTATCCACCTAGTTCGTTGCTGTAATAGTTGAAACAACATAGAAGCCCCTCTATTTCTAAAATTGACATTTCAACGACTCCATGATTACTTAAATCTTATAACTCCAATAATCATACATATAGAGTTATGACTGGAAGCAACCATTAGTTTCTAACTCCTTCAATATATTACACCTGTAATACTATCTACCCTGTCATTTTTAAGTTTAAGCTTCGTGGGAGTCATACTGGGAGAGTGTTTGACCCCAGCAAAGAAGACAAACTAAGTTAAGATAAGTCAATACATGGATTTGAATTAGTTTTAAGGAAATCTCTCCTGATTCTTCAGACAGCAGGTATGATCATTTACTTAGCAAGGTCAAACAAACATGAAAGACTAAAATTGCATTTAAATAAAGGATGAAAGCTTTTCAAATATATGTAATCTGTTAAAGGGAACCTCAGAAACTCAGAACATCACAGACAGTATTAGAACAGTGTGACTCTCAAGGAGATTACTGGTATGGAGTTCAATGAAGTTCAAGGTGGTGACTATCAATAATTTTTTTACAACTATAATAGTTGAACGGCTCATTTCTATATTAGGTAAAGACATCATTTATCCCCCTACTTTCTTTCTAAATAACACTGAATCTATGATTAGCAATTCCACGACTCTGCAATTACTTAATTCTTATACATGTGATGACCATATGTGCATATGTGCAGGGTTATGATTGGGAATAATTAGTTGATTTTCTAATTCCGCTGTAATTGATTGACTATCTGCCCTATCATTTTCTTCAGTCCGCTTCCTGGGATTTTTGGACTGCAGAGAATACAAATTACAAACTCACGATAAGCCAACACATGCAATTTTGACATAGTTGCAAGGAAGTCACTCCCAACTGTTTAGACTGCGGGAGTGATCATTTACTTAACAAGATTATACAAAACATGAAAGATCAGAACCGCATTTGAATGAAAGATAAGAAATTGCTTCCAAATAAACATCACTTATCCTGTTTTGAAATAAACATCATTATCCGATTAACCATTTTCTAATTCCTTCAATATTCAATAGCAGTACAGAAAGATAATCAACCCTGTCATTTTATTTTTGTCTTCTTCTTGGGGAGTTTGGACTGAGAAGTTAAATAACTAACTCAAAATAAGTCATTATCCAGAAAAACTAAATAAGTCAACACATACAGTTTGAATCAGTTGCAAGAAACTCATTCCCAATTTTTTACGAAGTAGGCGGCGTATATGCTTAGGAAAAATCAATCAAAACATGCAAGACTAGAACTGAATTTGAATACTAAAACTGATTTCAACTAACCATCACTATCCTATGCGAAACTAAGAAAATCCAGTTCAACAGAAGGTAGGGTACTTACTTCCAATGCTTATCAACTCCAGATGGCAATTAGGAATGCATAATCATTTCCCAATCAACAGTTGTCATCTTGGAATGGAGCTACTGTCATTTCGGTTTATTCCAAAACCAGGTCCACTAACACGGCGGGTTCTAGTAATACCAAATTTTCCAGGACAAATCTTCTCATTCAAATCCCACAACTCAAAGAAAACTGCAGATTTCTGATTTGGGTACTCTTTGGCGTTGTCCTTGTAGTCAATTCCCATCCTTTTCTCTTTCCCTTTCACTTTCTCCTACAAGTCAATACCACACGAGGTCAGTAGCAAAACTCAATACAATAAGGGGCAGAGCTGATTCCCAAAATGGATTTTAAAACGCCAAATGCCAACAAAAATCCAATAAATATGATCATGGTGCATGAATATATAGACCAAGTCTTCCATAATATTGTATCCGATCAACAATAACGCAGTAAAATAAAGGGCAGGCATAAATTTATATAACTTGAGACTTTAGAAAACCCAGAAGTGTGACTCACCATGAGACAACCGGAATGGAGTTCAATCAAGTGCAGGTTAGTGAAGGTTGGAGAAGAAGGTGAGGAGCACCCTTTGGCCTTTGTATCTGCGTTGACTAAAGTCAATGACTGTCACCTAAAAAGAGGTTTCAGGTACCACGTGTTGTAGTTTGAGAGCACTTGACATGACTCATATTTTTTAAAAGACCAATAGGGGTGGGATTTATTCAAAAAAGCCCAATGTCTCTTCTGGACCCAAAAGCAAGAAGGACCATCTCCATAGACTTCATAAATAAAGCGCAGGCCATTAGACCCAGAAATGATTCGGATTTTTCATTGCAAAAAGATAGACAAACAAGTTTCATCCAGCATCATGGAATGCAATGATAAAACTATTTTCAATTTATTGGATTTTTATGAACAAAGTTATGAAGTATAGATCCCACAGATTACTTGTACACAGCTTCTTCATACTTCTGGTCTGATACGAACATATCAGCATTAGTATTACCTTAATATCCAAGGCATCCTAAACCAACAAGATCCTAAATATATTTAAATGTGTGGAACAATAAAAGAAAGGAAATAATTTTACTTTTTTTACAGTGATCTGACAAGTGCAGTGTTGTGTAATATGGTGGGTTGTTGAGGCCTAGCTAAGGAGAAATTCTTAGGTGCAACAGCCGCACCACCTTCTTCTTCCTTTACACGGGTTGGTGGAGGCGTCCTCTTCTCCGGCCCGACGAAGCTTCTTCTTCTTCTTCTTCCGCCGGTGAGGCTTACGGTGTAGGCGGCGGGCGTTGCAAGTTGCAGGTTTGAGGCAGCGTCTGGGCAGAGGGAAAGAAGATCGGAGGGGATCGGTTTCCGACCGAAGAAAGGAAGAAAAAGCGCCGGAGCAGAAACGCAGGTAGGAAACACGTGTCGCTATGTGATTGGTGGGTCGCACAGGACACTCCTAGCTAAGCTACATTATGGCTGACTAACCCTGTTCCCCTTGGGACAAGTATCTTTCTCTGTTGAATACTTCACTTGTTGAATGCTGGAGTGGATTCAGTGCATCACGGTGCACTGGAACCGTTGACAGACTACTAAGTAACGATGGTTAGTAAAAACTCAGGAGCCCAAAACACTCTTTCCTCTTCAAAGAACACTAATCACTCAGCCTCTCTTCAGTCTTCATCTCCCCAAAAACCCAGCCTTTAGACCCATCGCAGGTCATCGAGGTCTTCAGGTTCAATGACGTCTTCGAGAGAACACCAGATTCGTTATTGGGGAGTTTGGGATTTGGTGGATGTGGATGGGCTGGACCATCGATCACTCCATCGCCAAGGAGACTGATAATCGACAGCGTCGGCGGGGGTGAAAACGCGGAAGTGACCTGAGGTCCCCGGAACGAGATGGACGTAGAGAGACTGAGAGTGAGATGGGGAGGAAGAGAGAGAGAGAGCGCGCGGCGGGGGTGGTCGTTCGAGGCCTGAGGTTTTGAAGCCAACGGCCTGAGGGTGGTCCCCAATCGGAGTTGCATATCGACGGGTCGTCGATCTGTGACTGTCTTGATCCTCAGGCGAATGATTTGGCGTATGTGATCACATTTCAGCTTCTATGTACTCAATCTAAATGGCTCATATCAATTCATGGAGAAAATAAACGGTCCAGATCGCACAAGTTTTTCTTATATTCTTTAATATTTTTTTAAATCAGAAACTCTCAAAAACTCTAAGACTAAGGACGTTAACCGGGCTTCAGGGGCCGTTGACCGATCTTCGATGACCGTTGACCGATCTCCGATGACCGTTGACCGAGCTCCGATGACAGTTTACCAAAATCCGACGAAAGTTAGGAGATCTACTGGGGGCAGTAGGAGGTCTGTCCAGGGATCTACTGGGGATAGTAGGAGGGTATACTGTGGGTTGTAGGGGGTATATCGGGGGCAGTAGGAGGGTCTACTGAGGGCAATAGGGGATATACTGGGGGCAGTAGGTTTGTCCAGGGATCTACTGGGGGTAGTAGGAGGGTATACTAAGGGCAATATGACCTCCTAATAGGAGCAGTAGGACTCTACTGGGGCAGTAGATGGTATACTGAGGGCAGTAGGAGAGTATACTGAGAGCAGCAGGGGGTATACTGGGGCAGTAGGAGGTTCTATTGGGGGCAATAAGAGGTCTGTCCAGGGATATACTGGGTGAAGTAGGAGGGTATACTAGAGGCAGTAGAACCTCCTACTGGAGGTAGTATGACCACCTACTGGGGTCAATAGGATTATGTACAGTGCTTAATTGAACCCTGCCTCGACAAAATAGGTTGGTTATGAAAATAATGAGCAAGAAGAAGACATTTACCTTTTGAAGGCTACATTCATCCCACAGTTGCTTCCCAGTTAGACCATTAAAAAAAATGTTTACTTGCAGAAAAGCAGAATGAGTTGCTGGACATGCAAAAAACTTGCAATTATCAGGTTTCCACTATTCGCTTCATTATAGCAGCACAAAAGCATTGTGTATTCCATACGTTGAATTGGGGAGAGGAAATTGCACAATGCATAGAAGAAATGACATGGATAATACTGTAACAAGTGTCCTGTCTTTCATTTTCGTTTCAACTTCTTTCTCAGAGAGGCTTCACCAGTTCTTTCTCATAATTCATAATATCAATGTTCCAGATTCACAAATAAAGCTGACTTCGATCCCTACTAATTAGTAGCAAGCATGATATAGAATGAAAACAACCATGTCAAAGAGTCATGATGTTAGTACTTACTTACAGAGTTCACCACCGGATCAGTGGTATGAGCAGATTGACGACCTAGGAAAGTATTCCATCACAAAGAAAACTTCTTACGTTCATCACCGGAGTGAAAAGACAACTGTGCAACCAACTGTGCTTAGGTGATTACACTTGCCTCAGACGGTTACATAGATGTCATCAATCATGGAGGAAAATGCGCAGACCTGTAAAACGTGGAAGAGCTCTCTTGAAAAGACAAATCAGGGAAGCACCAAGGAGATAAATTTATCATTTTATGGGCGTTACTCGTCTGATCACGAGAGGAGCAGTGAGATGCTGTACAAGCAGTAAGCTTATCCTGCTTTTCTGAAACAGAACATGTTTTGTGATGCAGTTGACCTTCATGCACTTGTACAACATAAAACTATCTTAAGCCTTAACCTGATAATGGATAAGACAGAAAGAACAAAAATATGCCTATTCAATCCTCCAATAGTCAGTGCATGCTATATAGATCCCCTATAGATTAGCATCTCATCAATCTCCTCAAAATCAGAGTTCATGCCTGGAACACAAGGTTAAGTACATAATAAATGTATTGGCTTACTAACCGAACCAAGTTTGCATAATTCATGTGTGGGGAACTTATCAGATTGAACAAATCAATCTTTTGACAAACAAAGGAATAGGATGTCTAATTCTGCTTAAAACTTGTGTTTGTGATTCTAGTTTAATTTCACCATTTGATCATCAACATGAATTTTCGCGTAATTTTTTTCATCATGGAAACTAAAGTAGCTTTAGCTTTGCTAGACACCTTAATGAGTAACAACTAAAGTAGTTTATGACAAATACATGCAAGTCTTCCATACTATATAGTAAAAAAGTTCTATCCGATTCAATGAAAAAATAATGATAACACAAAACAGAAGTCCAGATCAACCAAAAAAAACAGGCTGAGGGTGATGCAGTGAAGGGTGATAAGAGTATCTTCAATTGGAAATACATGACAATTTAGCAACGTCACGGCTTTGTTCCATAACTACATCTTCATCAATGCCGCTTTGATTATTTATGCTTCCAAATAAGTTATCAAAATCTTGGGCATACAGCAAGGACTCCACACCTTTTCAACCTAACAATCTCGGGATTGGTATAGCACATGAAGTCGAAAGAAGCCTCTACCCAATCCTCCTTACTGATTGTAGTTTCTGATCCAACATATTCAGGGCAGAAATACCACCCGAACACATGATCTGAATTCAGTGAAAACTCATTAACATTTCTCAGGTCCATACCGACTGAGTCAAAAAAGTATAATTGACCATTGTTAATTTTGTGATGGTTTTCAAGCAGCAGTAGGGATTCTCACTGAACAAAACGTTGTTGAAGTCAAACACAATGCATAGAGCGTAAAAACCGAGGAAGCCTTGACGAAACCAATGAGAAGGAAGCGCGATATTTATCGAACAACCCTCACTTTTATACGTTAGCCACTTCGGAATTTTAGCAGCTGGAACTCAGCCTAGCAGGTAGCTCGACAGGCAAAAACCCGAGATTCTTGTTACCACTCAAAAGCAGTCTCCCTAGCTTAGATATTTTCTTGTAGAAACTATCTACAATTGTACATATGCATGAAAGTTAATTATAATGAAGACGACTTATCAATCAATCATTTTAAAACTAGCTCTATATAGTGTTTGAAAACTTTATATGAGATAAAGTATGTTCAAAAGCGCTTTAAAAGTGTCTTAGAGTGATTTCGTCAAAGCATCGAGTTTCAAGTTCTTAATCAATTCAATAACTTATAGATGTTCTATACAAGTTTAATTCTAAAAACTGGTTGATCGAACTTCAAGAGCTGTTTCTCTCCTAATTTGTATGTAACTACTTTAATTCTCTCGTCCAATCCAATGCCGCCTAGATCATCATTGTTTTGTGAAGAAACATGTGAAGGAGGAAAAACAACTAGAGCAGGAGGAGGAGGTGACATACCTAAGCGCTCATATATGGCTACAAATTGGGATTGCACAATGCTATACATAGACTCCGCAAGCAGGGCACGCTATTCGACCTCTTGGAATTGCTGTTAGGAACGCTCTCGACGCAGGCCATCACTAGAGTCTGACCGAAGAAGGGAACCACTAACTTCACTAAGGCGCATGCTCTCGCCAGGAACTGAACGAAGAAGGGAACCGCCTCCTCTAGTAAAGCGAAGACTGTTCGCTACCTCGGAGCCTAAACCAAAGCGCAAGTTGCCTCGATCATCAAGTTGTTTTGCACTTGAAAACCAGGCATATCAATGACCATGACTCTTGAGCTGAAGATAACACGCCCTCTAGTCGACGTTAAACAGGTCACAATTTCTAAATTTTAGCATCTCATCTACCATGTGCTGATCATCAATGCAGCGGGCATTCTTGATGGACGCAGAGACAAATATATGGGAGAGGGATGTACATACATACATATGTATGTGTGGTATACCTAAGCATTTCCTTATAGTGCTCTACAGATAACATCTTACTAATATGACCCGTAATATAGAGCGAGATGACCTGCATTTTCATACAAACAAAGAAAAGGTGTAACTCGGGGCGGAACTACTTTCAAGCTTGAAGGGAGAGCTCTATTCCTAACAGTAACCAATCACCCGGTCAAAAGCTTAGAACCATGTTTGACTATTCAATAAAAATCACAAAAATAATCATTTCGTCATAACCGTAACCAATTACCCCTAGAAATCTCTCATTTAAGACAATTAGGCAATAAAGAGATTTACTTACCATAAATGAGCAAATGACAACTCATTACCAACACATCTACAAAGAAGCCAATTTCATACTCACACACATATTGTATTAGTTGTCTGGTTTTACAGTTCTCCCCTGTCAATATTCTCAGGTAGCTCGAGATTCTTGCAACCACTCAAGTCCAGGTATTCCAGCCCAATAGGTAACTCGACAGGCAAAGACCCGAGACTCACGCAACCTCTCAAGTCCAGGTGTTTCAGCCAAGTAGGTAGCTCGACAGGCAAAGACCCGAGATTCTTGCAACCACTCCAGTCCAGGTATTCCAGCCCAGCAGGCAAGGTTCTAAAACTCGCTACTCGGTAGTCGGTCGGTCGGCCGGTGAGTAGCGAGTAGAGGAGTACTCGGCCGAGTACTCGGGGAGTACTCGAATTCTAATTTCTGGATTTTTTTATTATTTTTAAAACATATAATCTAATATATAATGTCTAAAATAATAAAAACAGTCCATAAAATATTACAATATTTAAGAGATAATAATGTCTAAAAAATAAAAACAACCATTAGTCCATTACAATAACATAAGTAATAAAAGCAAACCAAATTCAAATCTTGCAAACAATCCCAAGCATCTGTAACTATGCCTCAAATTCTTCTTCTCCATATCCATCTTGTACTCCCTCCGAATCCGACTCAAAATCAAAACTCAAGTCATCTATTTTCTCTTCATCATCAGATATAAAATCATCCTCATCAAGTTCCCTAATTTCTTGGATTCTAGGACCTCTCCTAGGCTCTAAGCCACCATCCACTCCCGATTCCTCTCCAACCCTTTCACTAGGAAGATTCAAAACAACATCATCATCACCACCATCAACAATCCATCCTTGTGACATATTAGCTTCACTAGCAATTAGTACATCCACATTCTTCTCTTTCTCTCTTCTCTTCTTGTTAAGAATTCTTGCATTGAATTGGACATAGACCAAATTATTTAACCTTGTTGTATCTAGTCTATTCCTTTTCTTTGTATGGATCTACATAATGCACAAAAAGAAAAAGAAAAAAAAGAAGATTAGTATTAATCTTAATTTTATTTAGTACTACATTACTACTAAATACTAACTACTATTTAACTAGTTTGTAACCTTATAGTCTTATACATACAATTGCAAAATCAACAAGCTAAATAAATAGTTAAATACTTACCCCCTCAAAAGCACTCCAATTTCTTTCACATCCCGATGAACTTGTGGTCAATGCAAGGATCCTTTTTGCCATTTTTTGCAAGGTTGGCACATTGTTTCCATAAAGGTTCCACCATCCAACTAAGCACATAAACAAAATAACATGTAAATTAATCAAACAATATAGCCCAAGCAAACAAACAAATCAATATTTTAGAAAGTATTTCATACCCGGATCGTATGCGTCATCATTTTGCTTGCATCCCTCCTTGGCTACATTCCTTCCAAATAGACCCTCTTTCTTCAAATACTTATGCAACTCTATATATCACTAAATTTTGAGTTTGGATGTCGGGAAATAATTTCTCAACACAAGTAAAAAATCCATCCATGACCACCTCATCATTTTCAAGGCTTGGATCGGCAAATGTGTAGTAAGGATTTAAGAGGTAGGCCGCTACATGCAATGGACTATCAAGTCGATCACGGGCTTTCGCATCAACAATGTCAAGAATTGGCCGATAATGAGCTTCTTGATCTTTGAATACCTTTTTAATCTCCTCTTTAGCTCTAATTAGCTCTCCATACACAAAGCCCATTGATGAATACGCAACACCTTGACTAAAGGAGCAAAAACTTTTAAAGAAAGACTTACCCCATTCCAAAAAGAAGCACTCAAAGCAATATTCATGGCCGCCTTCCCCTTTACACTCTTTGCATGCTTGGTTTCACTCCATTCACTACTAGTAATCATAGCTCTCAACTCATTCTTCTTCTCCATCAAGCTTTGTAAAGTGAGGAAAGCGGTTGCAAATCTTGTAACTCCCGGCCTCACTATGTCTCTTTTCTTCGTATACTTTCTCATCAATGCCAAAGTCTTGTGATGTGCATAAATGTAGATGGTGAAGCTCTTTGCCTTCTCAATGACTCCTTTGAATCTAGGAAGGTTGCCAATTCCTTGAAGCATAAGATTCAATGTATGAGTTGCACATGAGGTCCAAAATATGCTTGGCCTCTTCACCTTCATCAACTCTCCCGCCGCCATATTATTTGAAGCATTGTCCGTCACCACTTGAACCACATTTTGTGGCCCAACTACTTCAATGCACTTGTCCACATATTCAAAAATGTACGCCCCGGTGTGTGACTCATTTGATGCCTCCTTAGAAGAGAGAAAAGTTGTGCCTTCCTTGCAATTGACACACATATTCATAATACTTCTTCTTTTCCGGTCACTCCAAGCATCGGTCATAATAGAGCAACCATTTGAAGCCCACTCTTGTTCTTGGGTCTTCAACAAACTTTTAGTTCTATCTACCTCTTCCTTCAATAACGGCTCCCTTAATAAATATTGGCTTGGAGGTCGGTAACCCGGACCAAATTGACCAACCGCTTCTACAAACCTCTTGAAGCTATCATTATCAATAGCATGAAAAGGAATTCCAACTTCATACACCCATCTTGCCAAAAATTGATGCACACTATGTGTTCATTCCTTGAAAAGTGTGTCATGGATATTTTGTTGTCTTGTATTCTTGCTTCCACTCAATGTAGCATCGGGATCAATTCTGTTAGCAAACTTGTCCATAGGCCCAAGAGTATGTGGCTGTCTTCTAGTCCCTTGACTTGCTTCCTCATCTTCAGCCCCATCAAGAATAAGAACTTCTTGCATCACTTCTTCTTCATGTGCAGTCTTTTGAATCTTCTTAACCTTTGACTCAGCAAGAGCATTCTTGCATTTGGTTTTAGCCTCTGCCGAAGCCTTGGGACATGGTGCCACTTGGCCCTTGATTCCAACAACATGCTGCTTCAACCGATGAATTCCACCAGACATCTCGTGCCCACATAGCTTACACTTTACTCTATCTAATCTCTTTGGATCAATCAACATCCCGTACTCCCACCCAACATCACTTGAATTGCGCTTCAATGACTCCCGTCTATCCATCTCCGACGTTGCATTAGATGCAGAAGAAGACATTGTTCCGGCCATTTTCCTAAAGTGACAATGTGACATATCAAAAACAGAACAACACAACAAGAACACATATGCTGCTGTGACATACCAACACAAATACACAATAACAGAACCGAACTCCTCTTATACAGTTATACAGAACAATATGCTCAACAGAACAATAGCAATATGCTGCTATTGTTGTGACACAGAACACAGAACAACTGAACAAGAACACAATGTGACATATCAAAATCCAATTCGGCAATTCCTATCTCAGTCCAAGCAGCAACAAGCCAACAACTCAACAGATCAATAAAATCCATGACCCAAATATGCAAAGCCAAAAACCAAAGCCAAGGATTCCAACTTTACCAGAAACAAAATCTTACCAGAAAGTCAGAAACAAAGAGGAGGGCGAGAGGAGGCGGACTGGGCGAGAGAAGAGGGCGGGGAGGGCGAGTAGGCGAGGTGAGGGAGAGTGACTGGGCGACTGAGAGCGACTGGAGCGAGAGATGAGCGACTAAGCGTCTGGAGCGAGAGACTAGAGACAAATCGAGTTATTAGGGTTTCAAAACGACGTCGTTTGCCTCTTTTTTTTTTCTTTTTTTTTCGGCTGACCGAGTTGACCGAGTTGGACCGAGTACTCGGCCGATTTTCTGCTGGCCGACTAGAGGCACTGAGTAGGCCAAAATCGCCACGGTGACTAGCCGAGTACCGAGTACTAGCCAAGTACTCGGACGAGTTGACCGAGTGTTAGAACATTGCCAGCAGGTAGCATGACAAGCAAAGACCCAAGATTCTTGCAACCACTCAAGTCCAGGTTTTCCAGCCAGGCAGGTAGCTCGACAAGCAAAGACCGGAGATTCTTGTAACCATTCAAGCACAAGTATTTCAGCTCAGCAGGTAGCTTGATAGGTAAAGACCCGAGACTCTCGCAACCTGTCAAGTTTAATATCCTCAGTCCAGCAGGTAGCATGACAGGCAAAGACCCGAGACTCTTGCAACCTTTGAAGTCTAGGTATTTCAGCCCAGTAGGTAGCTCGACAGGCAAAGACCTAAGACTCTCACAACCTGTCAAGTGCAGTCTTTCCAGCCCAGCAGGTAGCTTGACAGGCAAATACCCGAGATTCTTGCAACGTGACAAGGCTAGTATTGCCAGCCCAGCAGGTAGCTCGACAGGCAAAGACCCAAGACTCTCGCAACCTGTCAAGCGTAGTATTGCCAGCCCAGCAGGTAGCTCGACAGGCAAAGACCCGAGATTTTTACAACCACTTAAGTCCAAGTGTTTCAACCCAGCAGGTAGCTCGACAGACAAAGTCTCAAGAGAGAGGCAGCTATGTATATGAAGAAATCGGAGCGAGTTCAGCCTACAAGTGTTGCTTGGAAGATTCTTAATAAGCTTTTCACAATATGTAATACTCAACGATTCAAGCTTCTCGAGAGACCAGATTGAGGAAGGCAAGTACTCTCCTATTGCAGTCTCCAATTGTAAGATCACTAGATTGCTCGGCATTTGTGGAAGAATTTTGAGACTGGAGCAGCGAATGAGATTAAGATCTTTAAGCTTAGCATGATGCTGAAAAGACGAAGGAAGTTGAACCAAACTTGAACACCCTTCAAGAATAATGCGCTCGAGATTTGGACTCCCAGAGAGATCTGGAAGCTCGGCCAGGTGCTCGGACCCTTCAAGATCGATGTGTTTTAAGTTCCCAAGATCAATCTGTAACAAATCCAAGGCAATTATTGGCAAAGAGTAATATTTTCCACACCATTAATATTTTCCACACAAGAATTAAATTAAGCAAACCTGCACGTTTTTATTCCAAAGTTGCACAAGTCGGCTCTTGCGCATACGAAGCTCGACAAGATTTTCTGAAGAAAACCTCGATGGCATAGATGGCAGAGGATAGAAATCCCACCTCAGATATTTAAGGGACTCAGGGAGAAACTCAAAACCTGGAAGAAGGTGCACTTTGTTGACACCCTGGGTGTTCGAGTGTGGGTAGTATAAATCTAGTAATCTCAGACTATGCATCTCTTCGAAGGATGCAGCATTCACGTATAAATCTGTATTGAGATCATCCACGTTCATGACTATGCACTCAATGGCTTCAGTACCCTGACAATATCAATGGCAAAATATATAAATGAGCGTAAAGTAGAGAACTAAAAGACCATTAAAAACCACATTTCCATCATTCTAACAACTTTTCAGTAATGTGTATTCGGCTCTTACCTTTTTTTTTTCAGTACACCACAAATTTCATTAGCACACCACAATCTACTCCGTTTTCCAGGATTTTTATCACATTGATCACGAACAACTTTCTAACCCATTTCTTGTATCAAATCATGCATCTGAAGCCTCGAAAATTGATCTACGGATATGAGAGACATATCAGTGAGAAGTCTCACCCCTGCGTTGGCAGAAAAACCACACGCTTCTAAAATCCTTTTTGCCTCTTCAATATATTTTCCTTTGTGGTAACAGGCAATATCAAGAAATATCTCCCTCTCATTTTTTCCTAATCCATCATAACTAAACCTCAATACATCATGGATTTTTGTGTCTGGATATTTTTTCAGTTTATCTAATTCACTTTGCCAGTCTTCTTTGCTCTTGCAATGAAAGAATACAGAGCCCAATACTGTAAGAGCTAATGGATTGCCTCCAGCATATTCTACCACCTCTCTTGACAAAGTTGCATGATCCGTTGTGGGAGAAAAATTTCTTAAAGCTCTCAAATGAAAGAGGTCAAGAGCTTCATCACAATCTAGCTCCTTAACATTATATATCATATTATCATCAACGCCAAGCGTGCGCTTATTTCTAGCTGTCACAATGATTCTACTTCCAGGGCCAAACAGGATACGATCACCTCCAACCAAAAATTCTACTTGATCTAAATCACACACATCATCAAGAACAACAAGGACCTTTGTACAGCTAAGTCTCTGTCTCACAAACGTTGGTCCAATAGATGGAGTGGCCACATGTAGATTTTCTTCCTTAAGTAGGGTACGAAGCAGTTGATTTCGCAACTCATTTAGTCCTTGTCTCGTCTCTGATGCTTCCCTGACATTTGGAATAAAGCAGCAGGCTTCGAACTGAGAAGAGAGACGGTGAAATACAACATCAGCAATAGTGGACTTACCGATCCCACCCATACCCCAAATACCAACGGTCCGGACATCTTCTGACTCAAGGCATAATAACGATTCAACTTTTCGAACGTGTTTTTCGATTCCAACCTTACCCTCTAAACCACTTGTCATCTGCGATTTTCAATTCAGTTTCGCCAAAATGTCGTTGACCACAAGCTTAACTAATTCAGCCTCCAAACTGCCATTTACATATTAAAGAAAAAGTAGTTAGGAAGTGATGCAGTAACCAATAGTAAGTTCATAACCAAGAATAGAGAAGTCACATGAGTTGCAGTTTGAGTTACCTAATTGTTTGGGAATCAAATCCAGATATATTCGCTGCTGTTGTTAAAGCATCTCTCCATGCCAGCAACTTGTAGTCTTCGAAACGTTTCTCATGTTCAACAAATGCATCCGCATAACTCCCTGATTGTTTGCGTACATCTGACGGATCTACACCGTAGAAGATGGGTATAACAAACTGTGAATCTCTGCATTGAAGTATGTGCACAAGTTCATCCAAGCACCATGAAGAAGAAGCATAGTTTTTGGAGAAAATGATAACCGAAAGCTTCGATTCACTGATTGCTTCCAGAAGGGCAGGTGCGATGTCATCTCCTCTCTCCAGTTTGAAATCTATGTATGTTTGGATCTTGGTCAGACATAAAGCTTCATAAAGATGGCTAGTGAAAGTATGTCGGGTGTCCTGGCCTCTGAAACTAAGAAATACATCATGCTTCTCCAGAGGGATGATAGCAGAGCAAGAAGAAGCAGCAGCCATATCGTAGCCTGAAGATGAACAAGTCAAAAGAAACAAACCTTCCGATGAATATAAAGATTCAGAATGCAAAACAGATAAGTAATTGCACTCAAGACTAGTGTTCTTAGCAGTTGTGCTAACCTGGTTAGAACACAGACGAGTTTATATCAATAGACGCTTTCCAATCAGTTTTTTCAGCTCTCTTTTCTGCTCTCAGAAACTTAGTTCATCTATTTTTCAAAAACTTCTATTCTCAGCAGTTTTTATGAAATATCTTTCAATTATTCTAAAAGTAAACTCACAGAGGTCACCATTATTGCTTTCACCGACTGTTGAATGAAGCATGCCATATGAAGTGACTCATCAAACTTAGCACTACACCTTACACAGTAACTTGATAATGCATGTTTGTCCACATGCTCTCAAGTTTCAAGTGTCTGGGACCTCTTAGCCATTGACTCAAGACTTTGAAGGACTAGTTATAGAACATTTTGTTTTACAATTAGAACCTCACTCAAACCCAATCTCATCAGCTTACTGGATTTTCAATTCAGTATTCAACTGGTAGCTTTTCCAACAAATCAACGATCGAACAAGTCGAATGAGTTTTCAGCTGGCTTATATTTTGATCTTCCCTCAGCAGCTTTCTTTATCAGAATTATAAGAGGTAAAAAAAGCTTAATAATATGAAGTGTAGAGGTAAAAGCAAACTTTCTTCCCTCTAAACAAGCTTTGATCCTTCATCAGAATCAATCCAGAATAATAAGCAAACCATAATGTGCACATATTTCCCAGGAAAGTATACAGAGGTAAAAGCAGAGAGGAAAGTTTCCCAGCACTTTCGGCGAAATATCTTCAATCATGCAAGTCACCATGATTGACTAAAGTTACTGTGGCTTGTAACCGTATATCCCTAATTTCCTCACAATCTATAATCCTATAGATTAGCATCTCATCAATCTCCTCAAAATCACAGTTCAGTTTTGGAACACAATGTTAATTACAGAATAAATGTATTGGCTTGCTTGACCTAACCAAGTCTGAAGTCTGCATAATTTCAGAGAAGGAAGCTTATGAGATTGAACTAAAACATGAAGCTTATCAGATTGAACAAATACAATCTTTAGACAAACAAAAGAACCGGGTGTCTTTCTTTTGGCAAAGGAATGGGATGTCTACATCTGTTCAAAACTTGTGTTTGTGATTCTAGTTTGATTTCACCATTTGATGAAATATGTATTTTTGTGTACTTTTTTCCAAAGAGGAAATAATCTGGATATGTAGCTAGCTTTATCTATGCTAAACACCTGAAAGAGCCAAAAAAGAAGAAGAAGATGGGTAACAACTAACAAGTAAAGACGTTTATGACATATAGTTAGTTCGTTATTATTATTATTATTTTTTTTTTGAGAATTAGCTCATTATAAGACTGACTACCTATAAGTCTTCCTCCTTGAATGTATAAGGATAATTGACAATCATTTACCATATAAAACACTTGAAGTTTACGTCTTCTGAATAAGAACAGGTTGATCACTAACATCTCTTATGGTCTCAGGTAAATATGCATATGCATATGCATATCATATGGTTTTTCACAGAGGTTAGTAACTTCGCTTGCTATCCTAATGTTGTGTTAGTTGTCGTATGCATTTTCAAAGTGCTTGTTATTCTAGTTTAATAGGTCTTTGTTGTTTTTCAAATTCAAATTGGCAATTTAATTTTTTGGAAGTGTCTTGGCGCTCAAACCAGTCTGAATGTTGAGATCTTTTGTATGTCAACCCGTAACCAAATTGTTTGATGCTTAAGACTCCAGCTTGGATTTTATGATACATTATCCAACATATAGCTGGTCCCTGTTTGATTCAAAGACCAGTCGCTATCGGCACTGAGTAAGAGGGTTTGTAACCTTATTCCTTTCTATTTTGAATTGATCTTATTTTAGGAAATGTATCTTTGTCTTATTGAGTTGGCTTGTGTCAACTCTCCTTTTGGTTACATCACTTTCAATATTGTAACCAAACACTTATGTCCAAAAGCTTTTCTAAAACATGTTAGGTCAGCTTGCATCATCTTTAATGCCCTTGTCTGCCTATATATATATATCTATAGCTTTGGCTTTGCTCAATGGTTATTGAAAATTGTCTTATTGCGTTTTCTTTGTTGAGTTTAGTTTTAGCTTGTATTGTTCATGTTGCTCTAGTTTAGTTTTAGCTTGCATTGTTCATGTTGCTCTAAGTCTCCTTCGTGACTGTAAACCTTAGAGCTTGAACTCAAAACTCTTTTCATCAACTCATATCATGTTGCATACCATGAGGGATGTGTAGTGCAACCAACCCAAGAAGTGTTCAAGGTTGAATCTGTTATTGGTTAGCTGAATTCACAAACAAGACTTCTAAAAGTGGTCTATGTTGTAAGTGCTTAGAAACAAGAGAGGGAATAAGTCTAGACTAGTTTGAGACTATGTAGGATTGCACTGCGGTGGTGTATCTCTAGAACCGTTATTCTTGTAAATGGTTACTTCAACTTAGTGGAAAATTTTGTCTCTCAAGAGGTAGAGACATATAATTTTTCTTCTTGTATTCAGGGTTTCTGCGAGTAAAAAACATCTATATTATATAGTAATAAAGTTCTATCAAATTCAGTGAAAAATAATGATAACACAACCAAAACTTTAAATTTAGTCATTCTCTACCTAGTATGGAACAACATGTTCGTCAAATATGAATAAAATGGCCAAAAAAAGAGAGGCTGAGAGTGATGCAATGAAGCTATTCCTGGTTAATTCAGAAGGGTGATCAAATTATAGACTCTACTTAAAAAAATCCTTCAATGGGAAATACATGGCAATTTACCAATGTTGGCAGCAGTCATTCAACTGTACGTTAACGCAAAACTCGGCACTTTTAGATATAACTCAAGAAGTAACTCCCAGGTAGTCATTTTGATACATATATAGACAGTTTGCATGCCGAACAAAACATGAATGCTAGCCCTCAAAGCAACAAGTTATACATCAATTTAACATGAATGATTTCAATTGTTTAAGGTGGTTTTCTCCTTCTCTTAATACATTGTCTTGCATCTTGTTAGTACATAGCCAAATACTTGGCTGAACCGAGAGTAAAACGCAATTACCCGGTCACCGAAGATCATTCCGGGCGAGATAGCTCTGATGAGCCCTTCACGGATATCCAAAGAGTGAAGGGCCGGTAACAATCCACTTGCCAAAATCACTCTAGCAACAAAACACCCCTAAAAGGGAAGACACTGCAAAGGTTAACAAATAGTCCCACATCAGAGACTGAGGCCACAGTGCCTAACCTTAGCCTATAAAACAGGTACAAACTCCCATAAAAGGTGACACACAACTCTCTTCCAGTACTCCCGTACATCACAAGTGGCCTAAACCTAACTTAAACATCGGAGAGTCGAAGACTGGGCCGCCCCAGTCCCGACTTCCTGACGCTGTTTCTTGTGCAGGTGCCAAGTGCAGGAACGAAGGATTCTACCTCGCCCCGACTCGCAACCCCTTCCCGGCTCGTGACCTCGGGACGAGACAGGTAGAAACACATCTAAAAACAAAACAAAAAACAAAATACGAAAAAAAAATGCACAATTTGAGGCTGGAGGTCTTGTTTAAGAGTGTCAGTCCTAAAATTTACACTAAGATCAGAATCCAGTATTCCTATTACACTTCAAATGTTCAACTAAAGTGCGCCCTATTGAATTGAAAAGCCACCCTCATTTTTCATAACCAAGTAAAATTTAGTTTCTTCTGCATGTCACAACAAAGATCAATAAACCTATAATGACTTGGAAGTTGGATCCCCTTTTCCCCAATTTCATATTCCCAGGATTAAAATTTGAACATGTGAATTTTGACAACTTATGAGTTATGACTACTTGTTTGTACCCAATTTTGGTAAATCGGCCCTTGAGATATTGACTGATTGATAAGGAAAATTTGGTGCTTTATTAGCAATATCTTAATAAAATTTTATTATGAAATTCTATTAGATATTAACTTTCGGAGAAAAAATTGGCAATTTCTTATAATTGCCGATAAAAATTGCCGATAAACAGAAGGAAAGGAAATAACGGCAATTTATCTTAATTGCCGATATATAATCGAGGAAATAAATGACGGCGATTTATCATCATTACTGATATATAATTAAGGAAAGAAATAACCGACATATAATTGCGTTTGAAGGCATTGATGACAATATTTCATGATCGAGAGACAATCAATTCTGACGATGTCTCAAGAAGAAAGTATATATATGGTGCAATTAAGGAATGAGCAATATGAAGCATAATCTTAATTCCGGTTATTAAGACCGAAATTTAATAATTGTATTTTCTTTCCTTTATAGTCCATTTGTAATTGTATATATTCGACCCTCAACCTCATTGTAAAAGATCCCCGACCAACACAAACAACACTTCAAAGTCTCTACAATATCAATCTTTTCATTCATGTTCTAGCCTAGTTTTTTTCTTCTTCTCATCGTTTTCTTTACCTTCTGCACTTTATCGCTTTCTTTACATTCAGTACTTTACTTTCATCTTTCTCTTCCGCGTCTTTAAATTCATGCACTTTAATTTCTAGTAATTATTTCATGCAATTTACGTTTCATGCAATTTAATTTTTGCCTTTAGATTCTTATTCTTTTACTTTTCGCATTTTACTTCGCGTAAACTTATACAAAACTCACACAAAAAAGAGGGGCAACATCGGTGAAAATGCCAAAAGTCCTTACAACAAAGGCAAGAGAACCTAAAGGCCGAGACGTTTCCTTTCTTGGTCTATAATCACTTGGAAGAAGTCAGATCAAGTGCAAAAAATTTAATCAAAAACCTCACTTGGCCAACAGGTCGCGAGTTGACACGCCTAAGCAAATCAGAATGACGATTGTTCTCAATACCTTCAGCCCTAATCTCGGCCGAGATGATTTTCTAGCAAACACTACTATGCTTGGCAATAATAGAATTTTAGAAGGGGCAGAGAGAGAGTTTCCAAACTGACCTCTCGTTTAGCAGTTACAATAGACAAAGTCTGAAATCGTCGGAGCGGTGCAATCGGACAAAGCAGCACCACCCTCTTCTAAATGTGACACCACCTTCATTATGATAAAACTTCTCTTCCCCAAGTAGTTAAAACAAATCGTTTTAACTTCTCTAAAAGTTAAAAAAAAAGTAGTAATGATATATTAGCGTGAGACAGTCGGTAACATCTGTTACTTGAAGTTTAGCAAGACTAGGCTAGATAGCATTGAGGTGGAGGGAGTGTGACTTACGGTTTAGGGTACAATCCAGCATTCCTCCTTTTTACTTTTACCCTTAATCCCTATAGACAAAACCCTAAGCCCTTCACGCTATACGGTTTTAGGATGATTAACACAGCTATATGTCACGGGATGAGAACTTCGCTTCTCCACCAACCGTGCGGCTTTAAAGTTGTTCACCTCCTCAAACTCTCTAAGTCAGCCTCTCCTCTATGTAGTGGAAACAAATGCAACACAAGAGGGCAAGAAAGCTAGAAGTGTGCGAAGTATGCTAAGCTAGGCAAAGCTAAGCAAAGCAAACACTTAAGCAATGTGGGAGAAAAGAACTTTGTATTGATGTTGAAAACACTTTACAAAGGCTTTCAAGGATGTCTAGGATGCTTTGGCCAAGTGTCTTCATCACCCATTTATAGCCTAACACCTCTTCAATGGATGGCTAGGATTATTTCAATCCAATGGTTACAATTCTACCTTCTAGAATGTACTACCATTATGTACAAAAATATCTCTAAGTATAGAGAATTCTAAAGGGTTCTAGAATTCTCCACACTTGTCCACCATGTTGCCTCCAACCTAGAGAATTCCAAGGAGTTCTAGAATTCTGTAGGCATGTCCACCAATTTGAGATATATCCACCATGTTCTTGAATGTCCAAGTGCTTCCCCTTAGACTTGCACCTTACATGATGGACTTGTGTCATGGACCTACTTCACTCAAACTCGGTCCATGACATTCCCCCCCACTCGAGTCGGCGGCGTCCTCCTCGCCGTTGCGAGCTCCTTTTGCTCGAACTTGGCGATCTTGTCCTTGCATTGCCACAAGGACTCCCCCTTCTCCCAAGTAGCCTCAGACATGGGCAGCCCCTTCCACTTGATGAAGTATTCGGTATACTTCGGCATCCGCTTCGTCCTCACCTCGTGCTTGGCTTCGATGTTATCCACCACTTTGCCAAATGAAGCAGTTATATAAGCGGGAGCCCGATGAGACTTACCTCGTTCGGGTGCTTCGACATCCTTATGAAAAGGCTTCACGTGTCGCCTTTGTCGGTTCACATGCCTCTTCATCCTCTTTGGAGCCTTCCCTAGTTGCAAACGAGGGAGCTCATTGGCTTGCTGCCCCTCTTTGGATGTTTTGCATGCAACGGGGCTACTTCCCGTGTAGCCGGTCACCATCGTGCTTGGAGTCAAGGATTGTTGTCTCGTTGCTAGCCCGAACGGACTTGCTCCCTTCGACTCCGATCGCTGCAAGCTATAAGGGAATTGGGCGGCATCAAGCAACTTTGCCCAATCCTTCTTGTTGGCACTCGGTCTTGATGGCATGGGAAGGGGTTCCGCCAACCCTCCCGGCTGCTTTTCCTCTACCTTGTCTTGTTGGCACTCAAGACAAGTCTCCACATACGAGTCCACATCATCCCGCATATGTGGCCAATAGTATGTGTTATTAAGCAATGCCATCATTCGATGTGTGCCGGAGTGTCCCACCCTCTTCGAGACATGGCACTCCTTCAAGATCTTCGTCCGTAAGTTGTCCCATTGTGGAACATAGAGCCGCTTCCCCGTTGTGTAAAGCAACTCGTCCTCGAGCCAAAACCGCCTTGTCGTTCCACTCTTGACAAGGTCCACCAAGTTCTTGGCTTGTGAGTCATGGGATAGTCCCTCCTTGATTCTTCCCATGAGATTGCTTTGAGGTACGACGAGTGCTAGCTCGGCGGCATGATCCACCTTCCTCCTTGGTGGCAGCCACTTCGACAGCTCCTTGGGCTTTCCAAACTCCTCAAGGATTGCCTCCCTTGCCCTTGGCAAAGGTTCGGACTTTCCTCCGACCTCCTCATCCATCTTGAGGGTTGCTAGGAAAGTAGACTCGCCTTTCTTCCAACCTTCGGCGAGTTGCATGGCGGATAGAGTCTTTGTCCTCTCCCTTGCTTGCCGTTCCACGGGCACCACGCAAGGTAACTCTCCCTCCGCTACGATGCAAAAGATGTTATGAAATCGAATGAGGAATGCTCGTACCTTGTCCATGAACTCAAGGCCGATTACCACACCATAGTCGTCCATCTTGACCACGGTGAAGACGACTTTCCCCTTCCAAGCGCCGATGCGAACCTCCACATCGCGTACTACCCCAACAATGGGCATGGCAGGCGTGTTCACCGCTTTCACGCTGCCCGACTCCTTCGTGACTCGGAGGCCAAGCTTCCTCGCTTCTTCCGACGTCATGAAGTTTGAGTCGCTCCGCAATCCACCAAGGCACGCACCATCGTGTCTTCCACCTTGACATCGACGTAAAGCGATCCACCTCTCGCTTGTTGCCTTGGTTGGGGGACGCTAGCCTTTACGGCATTAAGCAGCCGGATACTCCCCATCCTTGCTGCCTCGTCGTCCTCCGCCTCAACCCTAGGCTCTTGCAAAGCCATGGCTTTGAGCGCCTTCTTTTGAGGGCAGTCGCGCATCATATGAGGGCCGTCACATAGATAGCACTTCACCTCCCAAGCCTTGCTTGCGGACTTGTCGTGCCTCTCGAAGCTCCTCACCTTCGGCTTTTGGCTCGACTCGGGCTTGTCCCTTGGCTTTGGGACGTCTCCCCCACTCTTCTCATAGTTAACCTTCTTCCCCATGAACTTGTTGTCGCCTTGGTGGCCAACCTTGAATTCAATAAGGGACTCGGCAGCGGCAATAGCTTGAGACAATGTTTGCACTTGTCTTCTTTGCAACTCGAGCTTCGCCCAACTTTGCAGTCCGCTCATGAAGTATATGAGTTTGTCCTCTTCCATCATGTTGGGCACCTCGAATAGCAAGTTGACAAAGGTGTCAACATACTCCTTGACGCTACCGGTTTGACTTAGCCACAGAAGCTTCTCCTTTGCCTCGTATTGAGCATTTTAGGGATAGAGATGCAACTTGAGATCTTTCTTGAATTCATCCCAAGTATTGAGGGAGAACGTACCTTGCTCGATCTCCATACTCCTTCAACGCCACCACATAAGAGCATTGTCAGCTAGGAACACGGTTGCCGTCTAGATTTTGGACTCATCATCCTCTAGCTTTAGATACTTGAAGTACCTTTCCATATTCCATAGAAAGGTGTCAAGCTCTTTAGCTTCCCTCTTCCCATTGAAGGATTTGGGTTTGAAAGAGTCCAACGCCTTCGTCTCCTTTGGCCCTTGCGACTTGTTCAATGCAGCCTCTTTACATAGCGCCCAATCTCTCCGAACCTCCTTCACTTCCTCTCGGAGGGCTGTGAGCTCGGCGGACATGTTGTAAAGCTTCTCTCGGACCTCCCCACGGATCCGATCTGCCATGATGTTGAGAGCGCCGTGCATTTGCTCTCGCAACGCTTCCATCATGGCTGCGAGATCCCCCTTTGTCACGACGTCATCGTCAAGTCGAGTGTCAAACTCGACCACGACCGATTCCACCTTTTCGAGTCGTGCATCTAAGGCAGCAAGTACTTCTTTGTGGCTCCTCTTGGCGCCAGCAGCAGCTTGCTCAACCACCGAAACTCCTTCTCCGGACATCTTCCTTGTCTTTGTGTTGTGCGTGAGCGAACCGAGGCTCTGATACCACTTGTCACGGGATGAGAACTTCGCTTCTCCACCAACCGTGCGGCCTTAGAGTTGTTCACCTCCTCAAACTCTCTAAGTCAGCCTCTCCTCTATGCAGCGGAAACAAATGCAACACAAGAGGACAAGAAAGCTAGAAGTGTGCGAAGTATGCTAAGCTAGACAAAGCTAAGCTAAGCAAAGCAAACACTTAAGCAATGTGGGAGAAATGAACTTTGTATTGATGTTGAGAATACTTTACAAAGGCTTTCAAGGATGTCTATGATGCTTTGGCCAAGTGTCTTCATCACCTATTTATAGCCTAGGACATCCTCAATGGATGGCTAGGATTATTTCAATCCAATGGTTACAATTCTACCTTCTAGAATGTACTACTATTATGTACAAAAATATCTCTAAGTATAGAGAATTCTAACGGGTTCTAGAATTCTCCACACTTGTCCACCATGTTGCCTCCAACCTAGAGAATTCCAAGGAGTTCTAGAATTCTCTAGGCATGTCCACCAACTTGAGATATATCCACCATGTTCTTGAATGTCCAAGTGCTTCCCCATAGACTTAGACCTTACATGATGGACTTGTGTCATGGACCTACTTCACTCAAACTCGGTCCATGACATATAGGCCTTTTGTTTAGACTTTAAAGCCTAATGGAAAGAAATAAACTGATACATAGGCAAACCGCAGAAATACTCAAGAATTTACATACTTTCATTTAACCAATTAACTTCAGCTCATTCCAAAGACAAATAGATTGTGATTACTGATTCAACCAACATGAAATATCAGTTAACGAATTAACGAGGCTTGAACAGGGTGGAAGTGAGTACATTAACTGAACATGCTTGTGAAGAAGAATCGACTTGGAGTTCAGTTAGAGCCCTCTCATTATAGAAACCAGGTTTCTCAGGTACAGGCAGCACACCTTCACCACTCAACATTAGAACTGCAGCTGACATGCTTGGCCTGTCTTGTGGATTTTGCTGGACACATAAAAGACCCACATGGATCGTTCGCAGAACTTCTTGTAGATTAATAGAGTCCCCTATTGTTGTAGCAAGCAATTCAATGGACCTATCTTCTATGTGTAAGTTCCATGCCTGAAAAGGAAAAAATACGTTTTTACCAAACCAAAAAAATCAATCAAAAAAGAATTTGTTAACTAGACAATAGTTGGCACTCACATGTCCAAGCAGGTTGAGCTTGTGGCCTGGATGAAGGAATCCTCTGTTTCTCTTCCCACTTATTATCTCCAGAATCAAAACACCAAAACTATACACGTCTGATTTTGTGGAGTAGAACCCGTCAATTGCATATTCTGGGGACATGTAACCACTGCAAATCATTGAATCAAAAAACTATTCTAAAATCAAAGAATGTTGACTATGCATTACTTGTTTTGAGCAACTTACTATGTTCCGACTACTTTATTCGTTTCCGCTTTAGTCTCATTCCCTCCGAAACTTCTAGCCAGGCCGAAGTCTGAGATTTTTGGGTTGAATTCACTGTCTAATAAGATATTGCCTGCTTTGAGATCTCTGTGAATTACCCTCAGCCTAGAATCCTGATGAAGATAAAGGATCCCCCGAGCAATACCATTAATAATGTCAAAGCGCTTAGGCCAATCTAGTAAGAAGCTTCTTCTTTGATCTGCAAAAGAGCATGCCAGCATTAGGTGATTGGAAATTAAAGTGGACTAATGACTAATGAGGCTAAAGTATAGTTTCTGAGTGGTCAAACCAAAAATAAAGAAGTCCAAGCTTTTGTTAGGCATGAATTCGTAGATCAGCATCTGTTCATCTTCCTGAATGCAGCACCCTAGAAGCTTTACTAGATTCCTGTGCTGAAGTTTGACAATATGCGTAACCTCATTCTTGAACTCGTCCAGTCCTTGAGTAGAATGCTTAGAGAGCCTCTTCACAGCTATTTCCTGTCCATCTTTCCATATACCCTGAAATCATACGATTCATACATATGTATTATGACCAGAGAACTAGACATGCACCATGCACCTTGGAATTTGGGAAGTATTAATTTGATTGTATAGAAAACATCAAGTTTATTGTTCTCTGAGGATTATCAAATTTTACCTTAAAGACGGATCCGAATCCACCTTCTCCAAGTTTGCTGTACTCTGAGAACTTATCGGTGGCACAAACGACAGCAGCCAAGTCAAATAGTGGAAGTTCAAAATCTTCCTTTTTTGAGGGAAGATCTAAATCTTCTTCTCTTGATGTGAATTCCGAATCTTCTTTTTTGCCGCCCCTCATTTTCCCTGCATAGTAAAAAACAATTTTGAAACCATATTAGATAATTTAATTCATTCAAGCAGATATGCTCAGTATTTCTTTGTAACTTATTAGCATTCTCAGGACATGGCATGATCTTTAAAAATGATGAGGTAGCCTAAGATTGTTTAGTCTTATAAACAATCTGGACCAACAATCATAATAAAGCTCTTCATTATTAATTTCCTATAAAGCTTATAGTAAGTACTATCATTTTGTAATCAAACAAAATCCTCTCTAGATAAGCTAAAGTGAGGGACATTTTAGAACTGGAGCATGCAGCATGAAACCAATTGGCAACAGGGCAGAGGCTCATACTTCCACATTATATACATTCTAAAAGGTTACCAGGCATGAAGGATTTTGCTAACAGGTGTATTGGTACAACAGCAAACGTTCCTATAAATTCTATAATCTTAACAACAGGACTAGGGGGAGGGAGGGCATAAAAAGTTACCATATTTTTTGCGTTGCTGCTTCCGGAAATAAAATACCAGGGCTATGCCCATGATCAGCAGTCCAGTAGGCAACAGAGTACCACATAGTATGATTATAACTTTCTTAGATTCAGAGCCTTTAGCATTGGTAACTATGTTGTCATGATCCAGGCCTAATATAGAATTTTAAAGGGAAAAAGAGAGAGGAGGAATTAGAGAATTAATAAAGAAAAAAGACTGATGTACAACTGAACAATACTACCCCTCTCTCAAAGAACATAACCTAAATATACTGCATATTGATTTGGAGGTTGAAGAGTGTACCTAGTTCTGATGCAGCCATTATTATATAAATATCTTGCCCATTTACAGTTAAATTTCTAATATCAACTAGGTTGCCGAACCACAGCAAGCAGCCAGATCCTCCATTCCTGATATCCAAATTTGCATAAGCTGTGCAAGAACAGTTTTTCAGGCACACCATCTCACATTCCTTGAGAGTCATACTTCTGTTGAACCAGGACTGCTCTGTGTCTGGCAATTTCACTGCAGAGTACTTCTTAAACAAATCGGCACTGCAATTTACTGAATTTAGTGGAGTCCTTCTCACGCAGCCATTTGACCAATCCACTGTGTCCCAGTCCTTTGGATTTTTGGGAACAAATCCTTTCAAGCAGCCACATACTGGGGAACTTTCGATGCTGCATGCACCATTTGGACCACAGAATGCATAATTGTCGCAGTTATCAATTAAAGATGTTTGATAAAGGAATCCCCAAGTTTGGGTTGTATCAATCCATGTGTAGCGCTGCACACGCCCATCTGAAGTGAGAAACACTCTTGAATAAACTGAACTGTTAGTGAGCTCAAAGATATAATAGTCTTCATCATGATCATCAAAAACAAGATTGTATGAGAAAATGGAATTTGGAGTTAAATGAGGCGTGCCACTGAATCGGATTCCATTCCATGGTCCAGTCCGCCATAATATAACTGACTCCTTCTTCAAAATTTCTTCTCCATATCCTCTGCGACCAAGTTCATATGTATAGTTTCCTAAAGAAGGATCCTGTGGACTTTTCCATGATGTAAGAATCCTATTGAAGCCTGTAACTTTGTTCCAACCAAGCTTCATACCTGGTAGGAGTGTATCACTTGGGTAATCAAAACTTTGCCACAAGAACTGCTCAGGGTCTGTATCACTGCCATCTGTTACAACAAGATTTCCTGAATCCAAAAGCTGGGACACTGGATTCTGTGCAGATCGTGATGCATTTGAGGACCAAACTATGCTCTTGTTATGGTTGAGGAGGACAAGAATTCCAGGGTTGGTGACCTGCAGAACACCTGATGAATCATTAAGGGGTGCTTCTCTATTGGCAACCCATACTATGGTAGTTGATATCTTCTTGTACCATATCCCAACGTATCGGTTATTAGAACCAGTAGAAGGACTAAAAAATCCAAGCTCAAAGTTTCCAGTAGTTGAAACTATAGTCTGGCCATCTCTAATGGACTGAAATGTACTTGTGCTGCCTCCTGCAGTGGAAAATAATGCTGTGATGATGAGCAGAAAAGAGAAAATAGGATGCAGGCATATCCAAATTAAAACCTTCAATGGATTTTTCATGACTGTGGTAGTCCAGGACCTCATTTCCATAGAAGACTCATTATCCACCTAGTTCGTTGCTGTAATAGTTGAAACAACATAGAAGCCCCTCTATTTCTAAAATTGACATTTCAACGACTCCATGATTACTTAAATCTTATAACTCCAATAATCATACATATAGAGTTATGACTGGAAGCAACCATTAGTTTCTAACTCCTTCAATATATTACACCTGTAATACTATCTACCCTGTCATTTTTAAGTTTAAGCTTCGTGGGAGTCATACTGGGAGAGTGTTTGACCCCAGCAAAGAAGACAAACTAAGTTAAGATAAGTCAATACATGGATTTGAATTAGTTTTAAGGAAATCTCTCCTGATTCTTCAGACAGCAGGTATGACCATTTACTTAGCAAGGTCAAACAAACATGAAAGACTAAAATTGCTTTTAAATAAAGGATGAAAGCTTTTCAAATATATGTAATCTGTTAAAGGGAACCTCAGAAACTCAGAACATCACAGACAGTATTAGAACAGTGTGACTCTCAAGGAGATTACTGGTATGGAGTTCAATGAAGTTCAAGGTGGTGACTATCAATATTTTTTTTACAACTATAATAGTTGAACGGCTCATTTCTATATTAGGTAAAGACATCATTTATCCCCCTACTTTCTTTCTAAATAACACTGAATCTATGATTAGCAATTCCACGACTCTGCAATTACTTAATTCTTATACATGTGATGACCATATGTGCATATGTGCAGGGTTATGATTGGGAATAATTAGTTGATTTTCTAATTCCGCTGTAACTGATTGACTATCTGCCCTATCATTTTCTTCAGTCCGCTTCCTGGGATTTTTGGACTGCAGAGAATACAAATTACAAACTCACGATAAGCCAACACATGCAATTTTGACATAGTTGCAAGGAAGTCACTCCCAACTGTTTAGACTGCGGGAGTGATCATTTACTTAACAAGATTATACAAAACATGAAAGATCAGAACCGCATTTGAATGAAAGATAAGAAATTGCTTCTAAATAAACATCACTTCCAAAAAAAAAAATCCTGTTTTGAAATAAACATCATTATCCGATTAACCATTTTCTAATTCCTTCAATATTCAATAGCAGTACAGCAAGATAATCAACCCTGTCATTTTCTTTTCGTCTTCTTCTTGGGGAGTTTGGACTGAAAAGTTAAATAACTAAGTCATTATCAAGAAAAACTAAATAAGTCAACACATACAGTTTGAATCAGTTGCAAGAAACTCATTCCCAATTTTTTACGAAGTAGGCGGCGTATATGCTTAGGAAAAATCAATCAAAACATGCAAGACTAGAACTGCATTTGAATACTAAAACTGATTTCAACTAAACATCACTATCCTATGCGAAACTAAGAAAATCCAGTTCAACAGAAGGTAGGGTACTTACTTCCAATGCTTATCAACTCCAGATGGCAATTGGGAATGCATAATCATTTCCCAATCAATAGTTGTCATCTTGGAATGGAGCTACTGTCATTTCGGTTTATTCCAAAACCAGGTCCACTAACACGGCGGGTTCTAGTAATACCAAATTTTCCAGGACAAATCTTCTCATTCAAATCCCACAACTCAAAGAAAACTGCAGATTTCTGATTTGGGTACTCTTTGGCGTTGTCCTTGTAGTCAATTCCCATCCTTTTCTCTTTCCCTTTCACTTTCTCCTACAAGTCAATACCACACGAGGTCAGTAGCAAAACTCAATACAATAAGGGGCAGAGCTGATTCCCAAAATGGATTTTAAAACGCCAAATGCCAACAAAAATCCAATAAATATGATCATGGTGCATGAATATATAGACCAAGTCTTCCATAATATTGTATCCGATCAACAATAACGCAGTAAAATAAAGGGCAGGCATAAATTTATATAACTTGAGACTTTAGAAAACCCAGAAGTGTGACTCACCATGAGAAAACGGGAATGGAGTTCAATCAAGTGCAGGTTAGTGAAGGTTGGAGAAGAAGGTGAGGAGCACCCTTTGGCCTTTGTATCTTCGTTGACTAAAGTCAATGACTGTCACCTAAAAAGAGGTTTCAGGTACCACGTGTTGTAGTTTGAGAGCACTTGACATGACTCATATTTTTTAAAAGCCCAATAGGGGTGGGATTTATTCAAAAAAGCCCAATGTCTCTTCTGGACCCAAAAGCAAGAAGGACCATCTCCATAGACTTGACATTATAAGATAGACAAACAAATTTCATCAATCATCATGGAATGCAATGATAAAACTATTTTCAATTTATTGGATTTTTATCAACAAAGTTATGAATCACTCCATCGATCACTCCATCGCCAAGGAGACTGATAATCGATGGCGTCGGCGGGGGTGAAAACGCGGAAGTGACCTGAGGTCCCCGGAACGAGATGGACGTAGAGAGACTGAGAGTGAGATGGGGAGGAAGAGAGAGAGAGAGAGAGAGAGCGCTGCGGAGGGTGGTCGTTCGAGGCCTGAGATTTTGAAGCCAACGGCCTGAGGGTGGTCCCCAATCGGAGTTGCAGATCGACGGGTCGTCGATCTGTGACTGTCTTGATCCTCAAGCGAATGATTTGGCGTATGTGATCACATTTCAGCTTCTACGTACTCAATCTAAATGGCTCATATCAATTCATGGAGAAAATAAACGGTCCAGATCGCACAAGCTTTTCTTATATTCTTTAATATATTTTTAAATCAGAAACTCTAAGACTAAGGACGTTGACCGGGCTTCAGGGGCCGTTGACCGGACTCCGGTGACTATCGACTGTGCTCCGATGACCGTTGACCGGGCTCCGACGACCGTTGACCAAAATCCGACGAAAATTAGGAGATCTACTAGGGGCAGTATGAGGTCTGTCCAGGGATCTACTGGGGACAGTAGGAGGGTATACTGTGGGTTGTAGAGGGTATATTGGGGGCAGTAGGAGGGTCTACTGAGGGCAATAGGAGGTATACTGGGGGCAGTAGGTTTGTCCAGAGATCTACTGGGAGTAGTAGGAGGGTATACTAGGGGCAATATGACCTCCTAATTACAGGTCATATCCCTCAAAAGGAAATACTGAAGTACCTTTACAGGTTTCCTGTTGCATGCATGAGTCAGCTTATATCTGTCAGTGTGACATACCGGACATGCGTCAAGGCCACCAAGGTCATTCCCTTCTGGATCTTTACCCCAAAAGAGAACGCAGTCATATCTGCATGCATGGATCTTGATGTAGGAAAGCCCAAGATCTTTCAGGATACATCGGACCTTACGATGAGTGGTAGGAAGACGATGACCGTTGGGCAGCATCGAAGCAGTGTACTGTAGATAATCATCAACAGCCTTCACGGTCGATTTTGTCTCAACTTTAATCTTCATTACGTCCATCACACTTTCAAGAACGGTCTTCTGACAACCGGGGTACACAGGGGTATGTTGGAAACCAAGTAGTTTGTTGTACTTTTCAATACCAGCAGTGTTCACAGCTCTAGGGAAGGGTTGCACCGGGTCAGGCATATACTGTCCTTGAGCGCATACACCGCTCTCATAAGGAAACATGTCGTTGATGAATGCCGTTGTTGGATAGTTGGATGTACTAGTACTGCCCGTCTCAGAAAATTGGCCATGATCATGCGGACCCCTTGATGATGTTTCACCGTGATATAACTAACATCTGTACTTCTCCCAAAACCCGTTACTCCTCAGGTGCTGCCATACTTTGTCAATGGGAAATTGATGCATATCGATGCGACACTGACATTTCGTGCACGGGCAATAGAAAATTGTATTCCCGTTAGCATTAGCCAGCGCATATTCTATAAAACTCATAACTCCTGCACCGTATCTTTTGTCCCATTTTGGAAGCGAAATCCAACTCTTATCCATATCCTGAAAATATAACAATATATATATATAACTCTGCTAGCTAATTATTAATGAAATTTCATGTCATATATAAAATCTCAATTCATTTAGTATATATACTAATTAATAACAAATTAATTAACACACACATATATATATATATATACTTAATAATTACATAACAATATTATACATGTATATATATCTACATCATCACAAAATCATCATTGTGGTATATACCATCAACACAATATTATAAATTACTTAACATATATATATATATATATATATATATCTACTACTTAATTATAAACAACTTCATATATATTATAGAGAAAATGCTCATTTAGTACCAATTCAAACCTCTTATTTCCCATTTCAATGATAATTTTTTGCATTAGCCCATTCCAATATAAGGTAACCATTTTTCTGCCCAAATGCACAAATCTTTACTAAAGTCTTAACAACCCATATTATTTCAAGACTATTTTGCCCCCACCTCTTCAACATGAAAAGACTTGGCCGGAACCTCGGACTCCGGTCACCGGCCGCAGGACTCCGGTCACCGGCCGCCGGATTCCGGTCACAGGATTTTCCCCGACCACCGGATTCTGGTCACCGGATTTTCCCCTGTAACCAGTTACTGATCCCCAATAATCAGTTGATGACCAGTTAATGACCCATAATAACCAGTTATTAACCCCTAGTAACCAGTTATTGATTAATTACTGACACCCAGTAACCAGTTACTGACCCCCAGTAACTTTTAGTTTTCAGTTATTGACACCCAGTAATCACTTAGTTTTCAGTAACTCGGTTGCCGAACTTTTATTGTCGGATCCCCGGTCACCGCTAACTCGGTTACTGACCCCCAGTAACTCAATTTTTCTCCGGTCGAGGGATTCCGGTCACCGGTAACTTGGTTATTGACCCCCAGTAACTCAATTTTCTCCGGTCGTCGGATTCCGGTCACCGGTAACTCGGTTACTGACCCTCAGTAACTCAATAACTGACCCCAATAACTTGGTTACTGACCCCCAATAATCAGTTACTGACCCCTAATAATTAACTTGTTTCAGCTTAATGTAATAGAAAAGAAGATTTAGCAGAAAATAATCGAAGTACTGACCTTAATAATCGAGTTACCGACCTCAATAACCTTTAGTTTTCAGTTACTGACACCTAATAATCACTTAATTTTCAGTTACTGACACCCAATAATCATTTATTGACCTTCAATAATCACTTATCAATCCTCAATAATCACTTGTTGCGCTATTCAGCTCTCTCAGAGTTTCACCAAGTGACCCTAGCACCCAGCTAGTGATCGATACAATCGCTGAAATTCCTCAATCAACTCTGGCTTCTTATGGGAATCTTCTGCAATATCTTTAGGCAAAGAATCACCGTCTCCTTTTATCAGCTACACCTACCGCAGAGCCATGCACCCTCACACACCGGATCTACTCCCTTACCACCCTCATCGGAACTGTTTCACCTCCAAGTTATTAAAGCTGCCAAAGATTCAAGCTCTCTCCGCCACTCCAACAACCCCTATGGGCGGCGCTACTCTCCATCCCCTCCCTCAAATTCCACACCCAAAACCAAAACGCCACCGTTTCGCACCTCCCAACCGACCTTTCAATCCAGTCGTTCCATGACGCCGAGAATCTCAACCTGAAAAAGACATTTACCTTTTGAAGATAGTATTATTGAGAGGAGTTTAATGAAGTATAGTTTGAAATTTTTGGAGGAGTTGTGATAAGGTTTGAGATTTTTCTATGGATAAGGAATTTGGTGGTGTTTAAATTGGAATATCGGTAGTTGGGTTAGCCGGTTTTAAAATTATTATAAGGTTAATTTTTGGCCATCAGTGATGGTGGTGATTTTTGAGTCTTAATGAATTAAAGATGGAAATTAGGAAAGGAAGAAGATTAATTATAAGCCCTTAATTTTATGGGTTATAAACTGAAGTTTGGTTCTAAGCATGTTTATTGTGCCAGGATACAAAAGGAACCTCGTTTGAGTAGCAATATGGATATTGTCAGGCTTATACTTAAATCTATGAGTGGACATTTTGATTTTAAATAATCATGCATGCGAGATTTTATAATTCATTATTATAATTTCAGTTGACGAGAGGATCTTGGAAATTATTTAAGTTTGAAGCATTGATTAATGGTTGGTCATAATTTATGGATTTGAGCTCGGATAATTATTTTGGAATTTGAGTTTGGTTATTATTGATGACTTTGAATTTTTTTTTAATGATCACCAAAAATGGGATTTTTGATAGTTCTCCTTTATAATTTAATTATTTATTGAGACATAATGATTTTGACTTGGAGAATATTTTTTAGCGAGTATTTTCAAGTGGAAATATTATTAATTATGGGTTATTTTTGGTATTGAAATCTCGCATATATTTGTAAATTTTTGAATATTTTGACGTGTGAGACATGTCATTGAGTTTTAATACAATTTCGTTGATGATTTTCAAGTACGGTTTGGAACCATACCATTCGTATGATTTTGGGGAAGTTTAGTGGATTTATGAGATTTCGTATGTTTTGGTCACCATATTATGGGGTCGCTTATATTGTTTATTGTTAGCTAACCATTATTAGCGGCTACTCACTATAGATGAGTAATGCGCTTAGCGTGAGACACTATTATAGACTGGGAGGCAACCGATCGGTATTTATATTTATATGTTAGCTAGCCATTATTAGCGGCTACTCACCATAGGTGAGTAGAACGCTTAGCGTGGGACACTATTATAGCTTTAGAGGCATCGATCCGAGCCTGGGAGGCTCCAATTTTTCATGGTGATAACTCTTCCACATTATTTATATTTTTCTTAGTGATATAATTGATTAACCAGCGGGGCTGGTTTATCCATTATTTGAGATTTCTGTTTTATTTAACCAGCGGGGCTGGTTTATCTATTTATTAAGTGAATTCGGATTTAAGGTTTTAAGGACGTTTAAAATTGCGTGCAACTAAGTTTTAAAGCTGAAATGTGGGAAAGTATTTAAATTGAGTTTTGTTAAATTATTTAAATTATTTCGTCCACTCACTCTAACGTTTTTAAATTACTTTCCCTTGGGCCCTTTGGTTTTGAATGCCCAGCATGCAGGATAAGATCATATAAGGTCGAGCGTACATGGAGTCGAGGCATAGTTAGAGGCTGCTTCCGCTTATTCCTTATTCTTTGTTTTTGTTTCATTTTAAATATGCTCTGGTAACCATTGGATGATTTATAATAAAAATATATGTCTGGAAATTTTTTTTAAATAAGGGTTTTCCATCTTTCAAGGTAGATTATACCTAACTTTGGGTAAATTTACCTTGGAGGTGGATCCCGTAGGATTTACTCCAGGTTTCAGAGTGAAATTCGGAGTGGGTCCTGACATGAAGCATATGACTTCGGTTTAATAGTCTAAGTGACTACAAATCCGTTTATTTTTCCAAGTTTTGTGAAGGCATACACCTCACATATTTGACTAAAGTTACTTGGTCATTATATTTTGAATTAAATTCATGGTCAAAATCTCGATACAATTGTTGGCATATATATTCAGATTTTTTCTGGCACATATGGTTCGATTTACATAAGCTATATGTTAATGCAATATATCGCATTACAACATGACACTACATTGGACTACAAAAGACCACCAGTTACTATAAGGCGGCGTTTATAAAGACTAAAATCGCACCAAGTATGACACAATGCATACTTGAGCATCATAATTAAACCAAGTGTGGCACAATGCACACTCGACATATCATGATGTTGCACAATGCACATCGGTTTTGAATCAAAAGAGGATTTGTAATGTCAAGTGTGGCACACTTATACAATTGTAAAAACATTACAAACAAGAGTAGTCTTTTACACTCTTGAGCAGATTCATAATTGCAAAAAGAAAATTGTGTTATGCTAAAATGTCACCCAAATTTGGATGTTGAAAAATCTTCTTCTTTCTCTACAAGATCCAACAGTGGGCGGTGCATGCTCACGACCAATTTGCCAAGTTTTGACATGTTTTAAGCCTTGTTTCGTCCATCTATGTAGTCTTACAAGTCATATATATATTACACTCTAAAGGATTCCAATACCTTTTTTGAATCTCCATCGAAATCGTTAACATATTTCGGTTTCTATGTCTTGACATAAGACTGTTGTTTCTACATTCTTGTATATGAATGTGTCGTACCGAGGCAACAATATAAATATCGTGACGCATTAAGGACGCAACACAAGGGGGAGTGTTTAAGGAAATTATGTTTTTGTCCTTTTGTTATGTGTCTTGCCCTAATACATGTAAGATTGGTTAATCTTGTTTCCTTATTAGAATAGATTACAGTTGATAGATCTTCTATATCCTTCGAGAGACTCTTTGTAATGCCTATAAATAGGCTTTTCTATCAATAAATGAGTATACCGTTATTCTCATTATCTTTTCTCCTTCAACAGAATGATAATAAGTCTTACAAAAACATTTAAAAATCGTATTAATTGCGTTTTGGAATTAATTGCTAATTAAAATTTACCCTAGCCTTACTTTTACCATGTTCATTGAATTTCTTTTTGGGAAAATTCTCATTAGCCCTAAATCTAGACATTTTTTTCTCACTAACAAAATGAGATTCTAAAATTTCCATCAACCCAATAGACTATTATAGACTATTCCCACTAATAAATTTTTTGACTTTTCATCTTTTTTTCATGACCAAATTACCCTCCTCTATTATCTTCGTCTCCAATTGACTTCCACCTCTCTTTCATCCCACATTCAGATCTGCTTTACTCTCTCTCTCTCTCTCTCTCTCTCTCTCTCTCTCTCTCTCTCTCTCTCTCTCTCTCTCTCTCTCTCTCTCTCTCTCTCTCTCCCTCCTTCTTCTTCTCCATGCTCGGTCCTTCCACTACCAACTTCGGCTTCGGCTTCGGCTTCGGCTTCGGCTTCGGCTTCTCAATCTGCTTCGGCCCAGCCTCTGCCTCATGCACCTCGCCGCAGGTGTTCATGAATTTTTATGACACATATATGTCGTCTGAATGTCGCAACACGCAGTCAGTTAAACTTAACGTGTTCATTATACGACAATCATCTGTCGTCTTAAAAATACGAAAATTTGACAAATAATATGAACATTTTAAGACGACAGAAAACTACCATATTTTGAGAATCAAAAATATGGTTGATGCCGTGCTTTTTTTTTTTAGCGTAACAGTTTGGATTTTTTTTTACACTTAAAGTCTTTTCCTACTCAACTTCCCCGAAACATAGCCGCATTCATTCAATCCTCTCAAGTCTGAACTCTCTTAATAGGAAACACCCAAATTCATCCTCTCATCAGCTCCCCGCTTTTGATCTCAACTCCCCATGAGGCACTTTCGATCTGAAAGATGAATAGCCCTCCTTTCTCCTCCGCCGACCCCAAACCATAATTCTCCACAACCGCCTAAGCCCCTGAACCTCCATTTCTCTTTCTCTAAGCATTGCCGGAGTTCAGCATCTGTGATTCGGGCCTTCCTTTAATCAAGCTCCATGCTGAGGATCCCATCCGAAAACCCCTGGAAATTCTCGACGCCGGAGGTGGTGGTGAGCTGGCCGTCAAGGCCAATGCGTTGTCCATCTAACCTTCGAAGAGAATCGGCTTCAGCTCAGCGCAGGTGGCGTATTTCGGAGTTGGCAGAGGTGATCTTCTACCTTAGGTGCAGAGAATAATTTGGAGGACTTTGCCTGAAACTTTTGGCTATAAGGTAAGTACTACTGTGTTGGTTTTTGGTCATGGTATTTGATCCAGAAATATTAGATTTTGAATTGGTGAAGGGTAGAGAACCCATTAATTCATGATGCTCAAGCAAAGTAACAAGTACTCTTGGTGATAAAGTATGGTCTTATAATATTCAATGCTAATGTTGATGGAGTTTTTTGTTTGCAGAGGCAAAACATATATTGGTTGTTTTGTGTTGAATGTGGCAGAGCAAAATATATTGATGTTGTTGTTGTTGTTGGTGAGGGGTTTGCCAGTGGAGAAAACGCAGGTCATCTGCTCCTACTACCCGTAGTAGACCACCCTTCTTCCCCTACTAAACCACCGAACAGACCTCCTACTTCCCCCAGTAGACCCTCATACTGCCCCCAGTAGGAAGTAGGATGTCTTACTGCCCCTAGTAAAAGGTCCTACTGCCCCTATTGACCCCAGTAAGAGGTTATACTGTCTCTAGTAGGAGGTCATACTGACCCCAATAGGTGGGCATATTCCCCCCAATAGGGACATGCTTTAAGTGCTCCCAATAGGGACATGTTACAACGGCCCCCGGAGTCCGGTCAACGGTCGCTGGAGCCCCTAATAGGAGGTCATACTGACCCTAATAGGTGGGCATATTGCCCCCAATAGGAACATGTTATAAGTGCCCCCAATAGAGACATGTTACAACTGCCCCTGGAGTTTGGTCAACAGTCGCTGGAGTCCGGCCAACCACTTCTAAAGTCCAGTCAACGGCCACAGAAGCTCGATCAACGGTCACCAGAGTCCAATCATCGGCACCCAAAGTCCGGTCAAAGGTCCCCGGAGCCCGGTCAAAGGTTTTCGAAGTCCGGTCAACGTCATTGGTCGTGGAAATCCGGTCAAAAAAACTTTATTTTATAATACTCCTACAACAGTCTATTGTAGTTTATTTAATTCATTAAGAGTATAATTATCTTTCTGCTCTTGTAATGGTCTATTGTAGTTTATTTAATTCATTAAAGGTATATTTGTCTTTTTGCTGTTTAAGTTGGCTTTTGAGAATTTTAAAATCTAATTTTGTTAACGGGAATAAAATTCTTAAAAATAGGGCTAGTGGGTATTGTTCTTTTTTGTCTCAGTTCTCTTTAACGGTGTTAGTATTGGTGTTAATGTCATGTAGTTAATTACATTAAATAAATGGTAGTGATTGGTCAGTCATAATTGGTCCACATGTATCAGTACTATGGTGTATATAAGAAGCAGTACAAAAATTAAATGAGAAAACTTGACTTGTCCTAAAGTATTGAAATGCACATGAAGACATTAAATGTTGCCAAACACCCATGAGGAAAATTGCAGAGGGAAAAATATTACATTGGGAAATGCATTTTTCTGAAGCAGCATAATCTTTAATCTTTATTTCCAAGTATGCAGAACTGCTTTGCATATGATCATTTATCCTGAAGGACCAGAACCCATTTCCAATTCCCACTTGTTTATTTCTTTCTTTGCATTTCTATATTGAATGTTGGAAACTTAGGAATAAGATTCTTACTTTATAGGTAAAATAAAGTTTGAAGAACATCCTAAATTCAAAATTGATTATGAATTTAATAAAGTTTGAAGAACATCCTAAATTCAAAATTGATTATGAATTTAATGAGACCGCCCCGATCACTTTTAACACATTTCATTCATACATATATATATATATATATGACTCTCAGGTATAATTACATTTGACTATCGTCGTTACCTCAAATTGGATATAATATGTTTAAAGAACAATTTACGTTGTATTAACTTATTGGTACATTAACGATAGACTAACCAAATTAGACCGGTTTAAGATCTTACTTAGCTAGTGTTTTGGCCACATCAGTAAATCTGAAAATGCAAAGTCTCTTTTTTAGTCATTGAGGATGTGCCACCGTGCGGACGCGGAAAGTAGTTGTTGTAGTAGCAATGTGCGCTTAGCCTTCTGTTTCTAATCAAGCGACTGAGGATGGAGAGAGCACCAACTTCACCTCAGGGTTCTTCAGATTCGTCTTGCATACTGGGCAAGGACTTACAGTAGTCCGCCTGAGCGTCACAATATCGATACTCGATGTAAGATCGAGCAAAGCCTCAACTGGGGAGGGGAAGAAAAAGGACAAAGCTCCGGAGAGCGTACAGAGAGCAAGCTCCGGGCAGCCTGAAAGGAAAGGTTGCTAAGGCAAGATGCTTAGCGTCTGAGTTCGACTAGGTCGACAGTTTTGTTTTGTTGAGTAGTTGTAATTGTGGAGAGAGAGAGAGAGAGAGAGAGAGAGAGAGAGAGAGAGTGCTTTATGTAAACCTTAGAACCCTTTATATAGTGGAGCTCAACTTGCAGCAGAAGAAAGATAATCATAGAACCCAAGTCGGACTCAGCAACATAATAGCACAAGGGCACTATTCCACCCATGCGGACCAAACTTCTTGTGACACATGTCCAGTTCGTACACTCCGCATAGGACATTGTCATCGTGTTATAGACTCCTATGCGAACTGGAATTAAGAATAATCTTACCACGCGGGGTGTCACAATTCATGTAGAAAACTAACCTCGCGCGGGCCGCGGAGTCAAACCACCTCGCGGGCCAAAAGAAAGCTTTTTATATTAAAAGGGCCACAGGGATTCGCCCGAAGCATGCCAAAGACTGGTAAAAATCTTCAACAATTAATGTAGTGCACGTGGACTCCGCGTGTGTCTCCCTCGCGAGATCTCTCACGCGGACTAGCGAACCAGTTCGCCTAAATGTATTCCGCCTCGCCTAAGCGAAATGTCCATAAGTAATTTCTCACGAAACATTCCGCGAGCGAGCTGTGTGTTCCGCGTGAGTTATGTGTTTTGCGTGAAGTCTACTAAGCGCGAGATCTGTACTCCGCGCGGAGTCATTCCCCGAGCAGATTTTGTAATTCAGCTCGCGTGGTCTTACTGACGGGCCATTATTTGTAAACTTAAAGAACTTGGGCTCGCCGGTATGACATGGAACAAAAATTTAATTAATATTCATATAAACATTTATTGTCTAGTAAAATATTAATTGGAGCGTAAACAGTTAGTTTACGGAATTCACTTATTTTCATATCCATATATTAGTATTTTGTATATTACGTTATAACTTGAAGAAAAAAAATTACATATATATGTACGGTAAGTTTCACTTCACATGTTTCCTCTCTTATGATCACAAGTATTTGAAGCCATCAATTGAAAAAGGGGAAATGACGAAATGTCAAAATGCAACGTATGTTTCATCATCATCATTTTTTTTGTTGACAATTTTAGTAACCAGGCTATAAATTCTTACTGAATTTGTGGTAAAAAATAAAAACAAAAAATTTCTTGAATAAAATAAATAAAGGGCCGCCCTAAGATTAATAACTCGTGAGTAGCATGGTACTTTGTACTGGTGCTTCTGTGCTGCTGCAGATAGGTATAGAGAATCATGTACCATGGGACCATGAAATGAATACCACCACTTCGATCTCCCTTCACTTTCCCAACCAAACGGTCAAGGTTTTTGTTCCTCTGGGTTTTTGGCAGATAAAGAGAACGAACTCGAGAGAGATATTTAAAGCTGACATATCTTTCTAGGCATCCCGAGCCCTAGTAAGGTATGTTTCCGAAGCAAGAAATAATGATAGCTTTAGCCCCATTAGCCTAACTCCTCATGCCAGTCGTTTGGTGCTGCAGTGCTCCTTTAAAGCAAGAATGGGGAAAGCTAGCAGTGTTCCAGATCGAGCACTGTCTCTCTCTCTCTCATGCATGAGGGGGACATATTCGAAGTTAGGGTTACGGTTTGTTGGGTGTGATGAATGAGATTCTCAATATAGGAAAGCAGAGCTGTAAAGATGGAGAAAGAGAGATCAGTGAAGAAGGAGATTCTCACAATGTGATGGAGGAGCTAGCGCTAGCCAGGGTTTATAACAAAAGGATGGGTTGCTGTGGAGATCACATGTAGAATATAGAATACAAAGGCTAAGGGCACCATAACCTCTTTAAGTTGAAAGCAACAGAAAGATAAAGAAGGAAGAACCCTAATTGTATATATCAATCTCCACAAGTCAAGGGAAGTGAAAGCACAAACACACATGAATGATATGATTCCCAACCCGATGCATCTATTTTTTTCTGCTACTTTTTAGTCCCCAATTGTAGAAACTAGAATCCTTATTTATCATGATTGTATGCCTCCCAAGTAGTCTTGGCCCTTGGAATTAGTATCTTTTTGTTACAAGAAAGCAATCAAAATGTACTATATATGTAATGCTCCTTCTTTTCATTTTTTTTCCTTCAACTTTTTATTGCTTTTGGTGTATGCTTTCTAGATTTTTGGGTAGTGGTTAAAATGAAAGTATGGGAGATGGAATTGAGTTTGATGTGTGAGCAATAATAGAGTATAATGAAAGAGAAAGGTGAAGGAAGTAAGGTGCATGATAAAAGAGGGAATCACTCTAGCTATCTCTCACAAATAGTATTACTTTTGCCCATCTACTCGATCTCTTCGGTCCTTGGGTGGTATCTTTCTCTATCTCTTTATTGAGTTTGGAAGCTAAGTATTTAATTGGTGATACTAATTGAGTGTAACGATTGCCAAACTCTAAATCGATTTTCTAATTAAATTCGATACTAAACAAAGAAGGTTTGCAATGAATAATTTGTCGACCGGTATATCAAAACCTTCTCATAAGAGGATCGATTCTCATATTTCAAATGAAATGAATTTGATATGATTTGGCAACTGGTCACACGATCAGCCCTTTGTTCAAACCATGTATATGTATATCAACTAACATGAAAAGACAATGAGTTAGAATGTGCTAGCATTTGACAATCAATTAGCTAGATTTATCTCACATTGATATCCGTTGAGATGTCAAAGGCTAGCTCATAATTTTTTTGCTCAAAAAAAATCACGAGAGTAATGATATAATTGTTCGGTGATCTCTATTAAACAGGCCAGCAATTAAGGAAACATTACCCCGTAAGAAAGCAAGTATAATCTGCTATTGCTTTCGTACTAGGGTTTAATCTAGTCCATGCTTAACAACATCGTAAAAGCTAGTTAGCCAATTGATTAATCTAGCTAAGCAGCGTGCAATAATGCCAAAGTAAAACTTGAATCGGAAAGATCGAAGAAGATGGGGGGTGAATGATCATCGATCATGCTCTCCCAATCTCCTTCTGGCCTTGTGACTGTGTCTGTAACTCTGTACGGCCTGCTATATCTCCCTCAGGAAAGAAGCATTAGTTTACTAATCTGCTTCATGTGGGTGTATTAAACTAAGCGCTATAGTTCCGTTAATTTGTATGAACAAGGTTAAATCATGTTGATTATCAAACAAGGCAAAGAGAAAGTAGTTAATAATGTCAGGTTATGCCTCCTCAAATCTTCCGCAATATTAGATCATGTAGGAGCGAGGATCATATATTGTGGAACCCTAGCTAGTTGTTTAATACTATAACTAATCGACTTAATAATGTCACTAGTTAAATGACAGATCCCATTTGTCATTTTGTCTCCTTGATTGAAGCTACTTTTCCAACCCTTTTGCTTAGAGAAATGTCACATAAACGTACCCGTGTTTAAATAATGGAGTTGCTTAATCGTAGTACACACTTCCATTGAGAATATCGTTCTTATATGATAAATCTTAGCTTATGGCTTTAGTATTATATGATGAATGCAATTGATTTGTCACCCAATTGTCCTTATGCACCGCATCGATCACTAAACAAGTTTATGTTTATTGGAAAGGTATACATATTCGTGTCTTGGTACGATGATGGTCTCAAAGTATTATAAGCTAATAAGAAATCAAGGTCGTAGCTAAGCCGGATGGGCAAGAAAGCTAAAGATAAATACATGAAGACAAAGCAATTTTACTTCAATGGTCACCCCAAGTTTTTTCTAGCTTATTTTGACTATTTTTTTATGTAGCTTGGTAGTTTTTTTTTAAGGGAAAAATGGCAGCAACTTTAAAAATTTCATTAATAAACTCATGTCATAATGACATCATAGCATCATTACATTAGACAACTAGCAGATAATTAAACTATAAACAAAACAAGATACCAGAGAAACACAAAACTAGAACTAAAGCACTCAATTGCAGTATTCTAAGTCCTATGAATTTATCTCGCTGCATCCAGCTCGTATAGTCTGCCAAGCTATCAATGCACTAACACTTACTGACTTTTTGTTTTGCCCTTAAGATCAAGGCATGGAGGAGTGCTAGGGCATAACACCTTAAAGGCCAAGATTGAAGGAATGCCGCCCACTAGCGCACTGAGATATGCTTCTTCATAGACTTTGTAGGTACTACTAGTATGGGAGAGTAGGCCCAACCCATGACCAAAAGAGGTCAAGTGAAGGTCAAAAGCCATCTCCCCAGGCCTGAGCCCAGAAGTCGGCCCAAAGACTTCCAGGTTCAAGTCCGAGCCCACTAGAAAAACTCGACCGGCACCTTGAGCAGTCACTCGCCGGCCGTCAAACTTCCACCAACTATGGTAACAAGCTTGGTAGTTCTTTGTGAATATATGAGCATACTATACAGGGCACCTTAATTTTTGTAATATTATTGTCTTGCCCTAGAAAGAGAGGTGGCATGATCTAGGTATGTGGGGAGGGATGGGAGGTGAGAAAGAATATTGGGAATCCAGGCCACAAGAGCCATCAATTTTAATGAACGAGTGAGGAAAGATGAAGTAACGTGAATTGTAAAATAAGATGGTGTGTATTTCAAAAGTTATAGTGACCTTCACATTATAAATTCTAATTTTATCTCGATAGACATGCAATAGTCATCAAAAGTCTTTGATGTAAATTCTCCAGCGTTATCCAATCGAATTGACTTAATTGGATAATCTGGGTAGTGAGCCCGAAGTTTAATAATTTATGCTAGCACTACTAGAAAAAGGTTCTAAGGTGACGAAATATTTTTAATTCGTCACCTAAGAGAACACTTTAGTGACGAAAGAGGTTTCGTCACCTCAGTGACAATTTTCGTCATCTAAGTAAGGTAAGGTGACGAAATATTATTTCGTCACTATTTTCGTCACCTTAGAGCAACCTTAGGTGACGAAAATAGATTTCGTCATGTAAGTGATATGTTGAGTGACGAAATATATTTTCGTCACCTAAGTTTTGAGCACTTAGGTGACGAAAATACATTTCGTCATGTAAGTGATAGGTTGGGTGACGAAATATATTTTCGTCACCTAAGTTTTGAGCACTTAGGTGACGAAAATACATTTCGTCATGTAAGTGATAGGTTGGGTGACGAAATATATTTTCGTCACCTAAGTTTTGAGCACTTAGGTGACGAAAATGCATTTCGTCGCCTAACAACTTACTTTTGTGACCAAATTTTTATAGCCCCGTAAGCGTCTCGTCGATTGAAAACTATTCTCAGTTGAAGGTCCGGCCAGATTACGTGATTTAGAGGGTCGAATAGCCGTTTCCGTCCGTTTAGGGGTTTGACCGCGCCGATTGACCGGACGGATCGAGCCCTTATCTTTGTCCGATGGAGCTGAATTTTTTCCCACCCACGTAATTTATTATGGTGGTCATATCTGACGGTCGGTTTTCAGTTCCTCTTCTCCGATCACCAAAATCACGATATATGTACTAATGTTGTATAACTTTTTTGTGTTGATTTTTTTTAGATTTGAAGACAACGTATACGTAGAGGCCTCAAACGCAAAAAAGTCATGAAATAAGATATGACCAGAACGGTGAAATACATCAACCCGTGAAAAATGAAGATATTCCGGTAAAATTTCGGTGCCGGTTGTTTCCGTCAACGAATTTTACTCTTATTTCTACCTAGTGCTAGCCCTATCCCGGGTATTTTTTTTTTACCAAATTTTTATAGTCCCATAAGAGTCTCGTCGATTGGAAACTATTCTTAGTTGAAGGTCCGGCCAGATTACGTGATTTGGAGGGTCGAATAGCCGTTTCCGTCCGTTTAGGGGTTTGACCGCGCCGATTGACTGGACGGAGCGAGCCCTTATCTTTGTCCGATGGAGCTGAATTTTTTCCCACCCACATAACTCCTTATGCTGGTCATATCTGACGGTCGGTTTTCAGATCACCAAAATCACGATATATGTACTAATGTTGTATAACTTTTTTATATATGTGTTGAGTTTAAGTTTCGTTTTGAAGACAACGTATACGTAGAGGCCTCAAACGCAAAAAAGTCGTGAAATAAGATATGACTGGAACGGTGAAATACGTCAACTCGTAAAAAATGAAGATATTCCGGTAAAATTTCGATGCCGGTTGTTCCGGTTAACGAATTTTACTCTTATTTCTACCTAGTGCTAGCCCTATCCCGGGTATTTTTTTTTTACCAAATTTTTATAGTCCCGTAAATGTCTCGTCGATTGGAAACTATTCTCAGTTAATGGTCCGGCCAGATTACGTGATTTGGAGGGTCGAATAGCCGTTTCCGTCCGTTTATTTCATCTTGGGCGACGAGATTTATAGTGAAGAACATTAGTATCAAAACTATTTCTTGAGCTGGAGATACCTCATTATTTCCATAACTTCTATGGAAATCTAAACTTTTTAGGTTTTCGTCGACTAAGTCCTAAAATTTGAAAATGGTAGAAAGAAATTTGGTTCACTTAGATGACGAAAATTCATGGTTTCGTCACCTAACTTCTTAATATTTGGCAGGTCAAACTTCCGCCAATTTTTTGGGCCAAACTTTGTATTTCACTTAAGTGACGAGTTTGGCTGTTTTCGTGGGCTTAATTTCTTGTAATAAACCCAAATCCCGGTTATACTCGTTGTCTCCTCATGCTTGCTCTGAAATCCCTAATTCGATTCTGTCGCCTATCCTCCTCCACATCGCCAACTCCTCCTCCACATCGCCATCGCCTCTGCTCCTCCACGCCGTCTCCTCCCATATCGACATCGATTCCAATCGGCCTCTCCTGTGCCCACATCGACATCGCCTCCACATCGCTGTCTCCTCCCTTGTTCCACATCCACTATGCCGCCGACTAGTGGGAAGAGGAAGAGACAGGCGGAACAGTCTCAGCGACTGATGCAGGAGGTAGCCCAGCAATATCGACCCCCCACAGAAGTCCCCTCGCGGCTATGGCGCCTCCGTCAAGTTCGGCACCTCCTCTCCCTCCACCCCTGCCCGTCGTCGACGAACCTTTCCCAGATGATCATCGGACTGGCCAGTTGTCTGCTAAGATCAGCATTCGGCGCAAATCGCGGCCTGAAGGAGGTAATGATCAAGTTTTAGTTTTTGTTCTCTAATGTTGAAGTTGGAAGCCGATTCGGCACTTTCTTCTGTCTTATTTTTGTGGCTGATTCACTTTAACTGATATTATGTCAATTGAGGCCTTAACAGAAAATGCATTTGAACTTTGTTAGTGTGCAATCCAAGTTTGTGTTTTAGAAAGAAATTTTTTTGTCAATGTCTAACAATATTACCATGTAATACTGATATCACTTCTATCCCTTTTTTTTGTTTCCATAACAGATTGGTTTGCCCGTCATCTGTTTTGTCTATTGCAGGTCAATTTTGATGCGAAGACAGAATATGATATGATCCAGAACTATAAGATTTTACAGGAGGTGTTCAATAAGTTAAAAATTGAGAAGGTATTTTTATCGTACTTTATTTTTATTTGCTCTAGAACGTCTTGCTTTCATGTATAGGTACTTCTGGTTTAGCCTTAATAGTTGGTTGGTCTCAACTCCATCTAGACTATCAGGAATAACAAAAGATCACCATGCAAGACCCATTTTATAAGAACAGTGTTGTTTCTGTTGGTTGTATCTTGTATGTAATCACACCTCAATTAGTTATATGTTGAGACTCTAGTGAATGATCTTTTGAGAGTAAGCCTGAGATATTCCATAATGATACAACATACCAGTTTTGTTGGTTGGTTGAAACCAAATTCTGAATGATGGTCTTCCACGACTTGGATAGTTTGTGATACTGTAAAGTTTAACTTAAATGAGTTGGAAAACTGGACTGGTGAGGGCTTCTGCTTGACCAACTTATTTTATTTCTATTGGTTGCCATTCTCTCTCATTTTTTCATTGGCTGTCTTGCAGCCTCTTGAAGTCAATAGGCTTGTTAAAGGCAGGCCTTTGGACAACTTGGAGTTCTTACAATGGCTGAAACGATACTGTGATTCTGTCAATGGTGGCATTATGAATGAGTATGGATCATCTTCTGTATTTGTCTTCTCTTTTTAGTGAATGTTGGTTAGTATTGAACTGATAAATCTTTCACTTCAATTCAATTTTTTTTTCTTTCCTCCTAGAAATTACAATCCTGTTGAGCGAAGGTGCAAGGGAGGGAAGGAACGGCATCCCAAGGGTTCTCAAAATATCTCAAAATCACTGCAAGCAAACAATTCAGGTGACCCAGTTGGTCTTCGCAGAACCTCTGGTTGGAATCCATCCCCATAAAGAAAAACAATTTTGTTATGATGCTGCATTCATTATATTATTAACACATCCAAGTGCTTGTTTGATGCTTGCTTCTTTAGGACCAAAGCAAGGGAAGACTAGTGCAGTGGCAGGTGGCACTTATTATGCAGGAGAGGTTCAAGCTTTGACCAAGGAGGTATCATAATTACTGATGCACTCTCTTTCGATTTGTCTCTCCAAAAAAGTATTGTATTCCTTGAGCTGGTTTGCCCTCATCAGTTAATAAACTATCAGTCATGTGTTCATTTGTTTGAACTCTGTTGACTCATAAAAACCTACTACAATAGTGAAGTTTGTCTAGCTTTAGTAATTTGGTCAAGTCCTACAATGATGTTTATGACTCTACAGATAACAGATCTCAAGCTCTCGGTGGACCTTTTGGAAAAAGAAAGAGACTTTTACTTTGGAAAATTGAGGGATATTGAAATTCTTTGTCAAACATCTGAATTGGAGAGCGTCCCGGTAGGATTTTCTGACAAATAAAGTATTTATTGCTCTTGTAGTTTCGCTTTTAATATCCACATATACTGTTAAGGGATCAGCTACTTAATCTGTCATTTCTTCCCCTGTAACTGTATTACCCCAGTTTTTAAACTCAATTTGCATCTGGGTGAGAAATGGAAATTTATAATTGCTAGAGTTCCAATATTTTTATCATTTTTGACGTAAATTATTGAAATGCTCAATGAAACTTAAGCTTATTGCCTTTGAGTTCTCTAGACATGTAATTCTCACTATCTTCTATTTCTTCAGAGCTAGGTCATCTCTTGCTTTTCCACACTTTGGGTTTGAGCAGTTTTGACTGTTACAAAATATTTGCAACACATCTCTTGACACTGATTTGGTAGGATTATATGCACAGTTGTTAACTGCTTCACTCATCATGCTTCTGATTAAATTTAATGCAGATGTCCGTAGCAATAAAGAAGATATTGTATGCTGCTGATGCAAAAGAATCAGCTCTTACCAAAGCCCAAGAATATCTCGTTTCGGTGGGTTCCGCTGAAGATGCTGAAGCTGAAGAAGAAACACAAGTAGAAACACAAGCTGCACTTCACGTTCCCAACGAGCTGCACTTGTTGATATTGCTGTGGAGGAAGCCCGAAAGGCCAAGGAGGAAGCCCGGAAAGCCAATGAGGAAGCCCGAAAAGCCAAGGAAGAGAACATACAAATCATGGCACGTCTTCAACAATGTGAGCAGTTTCTCTTCACCAAATTCGGCGTATGCCAGCCAGCAGTCCCACCCCAGGAGCAGCCCAATGATGATGATCATGATGATGGAGGCATTGATTCAATAGACATTACTCCATAGTCACTACTTGAGTTTCTAGTATATATTTTGTATGAACAAGCTAGCTGCTAGTCTCTATATTGATCAAGTACAGTTGATGAGTTTGTATATGAACTAGATGATTATATATATATAGATATATATTTTTACTACTGGCCAGGTGCTTTGAAATCTTGAGTTTTTTTTTTTTAAATTTATTTATGTTAATATTAAATGTGATATTAATAATTTTTAATGATTAAATTTAATAAAAATAAATAGCACTAAGGTGACGAAAGTTTAACTTTCGTGGCCTTAGACGGATGAAAGAATTATCAGCAAACTGACTGTTTTCGTAGTGTTAGTATTTTGATAACGATAGATGTCGTCAGCTAAGTAACTTGGCGACCAACCAATTTTCGTCAGCTAACTAACTTGGCGACGAAATCATTCTCGTCAGCTAAGTAATTTGGTAACGAAACTTATTTCGTCAGCTAAGGAACTTGGCGACGAAAATTATTTCGTCATCTAAGTTCTGTGGCGACGAAAATTATTTCGTCATCTAAGTGGTTACTGAGATGACAAAAATAATATTTTCGTCACCTGAGTTCTCTGACCACCGGCCTTAGGTGACGAACCTTAGGTGACGAACCTTAGGTGACGAAATTTTCGTCGTTTGAGTGTTTACATGACGACATAAGCTCTTAGGTGACGAAATTTTTTCGTTACCTTAGAGCTTTTTTCTAGTAGTGTAGGAGTTTTGGAAATGCAGCATTTCGTGCGGACAAGAGCGCGACATGAGTCCAACACGTTGAAGCATCCACCAAAACCATAAAGTATCAAAATGGTCCACATTCAGGATGGATGGGTCCACAAATATCACCTTGGATACGATATAGAAATGAAATATTCTCGGTGTTATCTTTAGCATAAGACGGTCTCGAACTTTCGCTAAAGAGCAAGCTTTGTAAAATGAATGATGAGCTTTTGAAAGAGTCAACGACACATCAAGGGAAGAGCGGTGCGCCTCAATTACTTGAGGGGTCGGCCGAGCCCGGGGGACATTAAAGTCCCCTTTGAGCCGTGATGGCCAGTTGTGGCGTCACCGCCATGATTCAAAGTGACATCAATTCCTAAACATTTTTGTTTTGATCTGAAGAAGGGATGTCTATGAGAATTTCACATAATTCGAATCATCATATCCCTTCAGGGATGACCAAGTTAATCATGTCAAAGCTTGTATGAGTCAGAGTCTCAAATATCCTGTTTGGCGACTACATGAGATTCAATAATCTGAATCGTAGTAAGGTAAAGACCACTAGATTGACTCATGAGTTTCTCCAATATACACAAGAACTCTGTTCCATCTTCACAATGAGTTTCCAAGTGAAAATCATTAGCGCGAACGTCCTTAAAGCTCAACAAGGTTCAGTGCCCATTTGTGGTACAAAGAGCGTATGTGACATAGATTATAGTGTCATGAGGTAGAAAGAAACAAGCGGTTCCACGCTCGAGGAATATAAGAGAAGATCTAATCATTGTCTTCACAGATGATTTACAAGGCACTAACTCAAGAAATAGTTGTCGGTTCCTTAGAATGGTGTAGGATGGTCCACTATCCGCGAGACACTTGATCTCTCCAAGAGACATACAAAAGAGAGTGGATATATGAGTTAATACGTCGATATCGAGCTATTTATAATGATTGAAAAGGCTAAAAGTAGCAACAATCCCGAGAGTGCTGAAAAAAATTCTCGGGCAGAATGACTTTTGCACACTAAAACAGTCATAACTTCTTCTTTAAAATATATATGGACAAACAGTAAAATGATCTAAAAACTAGACTCATAGAGCTTTCCAATGATGTAAAACTCACTGTCTGGTTCGTTCGGAGCTCCTCACAAAGCTCAAACGAAGTAGACTGTCTAGGGATGACAAATTACTGTTTTTCGCATATTTGGCTTTAGCGAAGCTTTTGAAGCTTGCTGGTGGCATGGCGGCACATGCTCATCCACAGGGAGGTGTTGATGATCAAATCCAAGTCCAGAGAACCTAGAGGATTTGATGGTGATTTGGTTTTGCCAAGTCTTTAACGTCTTTTACATGACGACAATTGGATTAATAATATATGGGGAATCCAAAATCAAAAGTTTTCGGTAACTCCAAATTAAGTATGACCAGGTATGTCCGTAGAGAGTCGGTAGTGCGAGACACACTTGAAACCACTATCTCCTTAATTTTGAACAATTCTAAGACATCATGCTAACTTGGATGAGCCTAGTTGAACAATTGATAAAAGAAAATCCGCTATTGGGTAAAAGACTTGAACCGGAAAAAACGTTGGTAACCCTTCTTGAGAGTCATGATACAGTTCGTCACCTCCTCTAAGGGAGAGACCAAAGACGGCGTTGATGCCATGTTTTCTAAAGTAGATGTAGATGTAGATGTACATATTATTGTAAATCAATTCAAATCATATAGAGACAAGAAGAACCAAAAAGAACTTTTATTAATGTGTTGAAAGGAGTACATAGGGTCTCAAAAAAAATTGAGAAGAAAACTAAGCATGGAATTCTAATGATGCCTTATTACATCATGACTTGTAAAAAGGAAAACAATCTAGCCAGTGACGCCAAAGTCAGGAGCATCTAAGTCAGAACATTGTCTATTGGGGTTTGCGACCTTGAAGGTAACATTGTGTTCAACTCCATTGTTTTCAATGGAATTGACTTCCATCAATTCCTTATATTTCATGTATGCAGCAACAACATTTACAGAAGCACGACAGCTTTTGAACCAGTGGTCCTTGGACCCATATTTGTTGCATTGTCCATCAAAAACAGAAGAAGAATGAACATCCTGCTTCCGAGGTGGAGCGGCGCCGCCCTTGGGGCTAGCGGCACAGGCGTCTCGGTGCCAAGAGTTGGTACGGCCACTAAAGCCACTATCTTGTCCCCGAGAACCAGAGGCACGGTGGTGCTGATTCCCACGTGCATAAGGTTCATTCTGATGGTTATCCTTGTGTTTCGGAGCTTTCTTACTCCATTTGCTGTTGTAATTAGATTCCGGAATTTTCTGGGTGCCTACAGGACGTAAATCATGTTATTCTTTTTTTCCATAAAGAGTTGCGTCATTAAGCCGCTAAATGTTGTAATCCTCTTATTTTAGAACTCAAGTCGATACTAGTTCATTAGGATCTTAGCAACAGAAGGGAAGGTCGAGAAAGTTTTTTCAATCATGTATGCATCACTTTTCTCGACTCCACATTAGCTCAGTTGAGCTTGTAGGCAAAGCATATCCCTGTTGAAGTCATCAACATTCTTGTAATCCAAAAGTCAGATTTCATCCCAGCTAGCAATTAATTCTTAGAGCAAGCTTGAATGAATATTGTTGAAACGTTCGGCAAGTGCATCCCACAGATCTTTTGGATCATGCTTCGATTGATACTGCATGCGCAGTGTGAGATAGATATGCTTACAAAGGAAGATGAGCACCTGAGATTTTGTTCTCTTATGAGGCGGTTCCTGAGTTTGATCGGGAAATATGGTCTCGGTCAGATTCTTAGCGATGAAGGTCTGCTCAATATCCGAGACCCAGCAATGGTACTCCGTACCATGGGCGTCGAGGACATTGAATTCAATGCCTTTGTCCATCTACATACAAGAGAGATCAAGTCATATTAGTTTTCTGTTAGAGACACAAAGGATACTCAAATACGATGCTTTTATTTTTGGTTTGTCTCTCTAGGGTTGATCACACACAACTCTAAGATATAAGTGTCTAGAGTCGATCAAACACAACCCGAAAAACTATGTGAAGGTGATCAAACACACCTTCAAAAGAAAGAACCAAAGTTGATCAAACATAACTTTGAACCCGAGGAGGAAAACCGGGATCTTAAACTTACAAATACACCGACCCAAGTATAGAATGGAGTAGAAGAAGGGGAGAAAGCACTTTATCTCCCCGGAGGTTATTGAACTTGGAAGAATTTTAGGGTTGTAAAATAAGCATACCGTAAAAACTTGGATGTTTGATCAGATGAAAAGAAAGCAGTGGAACTGACGGCCGGGAAGTGGCAGTCGGGGAGCGACAGGGGCGGCAGCCGAGGTAGGGCCGAGAACCTCCGGTTTTGGTTTTAGGGTTTGGAAAAACTATTAGCTCAAGGGTTGAGCGAAGAGTTGATAACGTGATAAAGTGAGAGAGATTTGAGAATAGAGAATCGTGAAAGATGTGTATCTTATTCATTGAATGAGCATTTTATATAGGGAATTACACAATATTAATATTGTAAGAATTATGAATACTAGATCTAGTCAAACTACATATTATATTGGCATAAGGCCAAAACACACATAATGAATATATAAAATGATACAGAATATCCTAGAAGAATTGTTAATCTTTTCATTTATTGTTAAATCATTACAATTTCTTCCTTAACAGTTATCATCTTCAACGGTTCTCGTGTGTTACGCATAACAATTTTTTTTATTGTATATATAAACAGTATAAATTCTAATTTTTCCTTGATGACAAACTCATTTTTTTTACATTAAGAGCATCTTTAACAATGCTAGCCATTTTTAAGTTAAATTTTAATCAAATTAGCTAAAATGTCATTTTGGCGAGCCACTTTTGAAATATGACTGCATCAATGCTCTCTATTTTAGCTAGCATTACATCAACATTATTCTTCAAATAGAAATTAAATAGTTTAAATATATTTATATATCACATAAAATATCTTGTAATGAACACATTAAATTATAGCTAGCCTCATCTGAATTATCTCGCTAGCTAAATATAACTAGCGAGATAGCTAAAAGTTATAATAGCTCAAGTTTGACTAGTCTGCTGGAGCTTCTAAAACAACTAAAAAAGCTAAACACGCTTTTTAAAATAATTAAAGAATTAAAGTAGAAAGTCTGTTAAATATGCTTTAAAAAGATTGTTCAAACCAGTGAGAGTTGTTTTTTTCAACTCTTTTTTCACTCTAGCTCATTTTTCGGATCAACATCGTGCCTAACCGGTAACCACAGAGTTTTATCACAAAGCCGAATCTTAGCAGCAAAGTTTAACACGATCGAGCTACTAAAACTTGACCAAGTACCTATAGTATATTCGGAAATGATCCAAATCAAGCAATCTCCAGGAAATTATGGCACGAATAATAAGTGAGATTGATTCTTCAAGTTGATATCCACTATGTTCTCCTGACCACTTCTGCATTTACTATAATTTGTTTGTCGATCATCGAAATTGGTTAGGATTGATCGGCATGCTGTCAAATTTCGATTTGGTCAGGATGTCTCTGCTTATCAGATTGAAATGAAAATATCAAAATTTCATCTGCAAGAAATTAGGCCATGAATGTGGGACTACTCCCATTACGTACAGGCAGGGATCAATTATTGCCATGAAAAATCCTAATCAAGCAGAAAATATGGGAGAAATTCATATGCATATATTGATGGTTAGCAGGCACCAATAATTTCATGCAAGATGTACGTAGCATTTGTAGCAAGGACCATTCAAGACCAATAATACCAATATTTCTCAAACAGCTGAAAGGTCAATAATGAGCAGCCTAATATATGGTCTTCCTATACATGCATGTTGAGTCACTTGAGTGAGTCTATGATGTTTAATACAACGATGATATTAGGTATACTTATCTCGTCGATGTGGTACGTACCATAAAATATTGAATGATAAATTTGTTTGGTTTGGACTTTAGAGTAAGAAGCCGGTATGCGAAAGATATTGATGATCAATATGTTATTACCGTTCCAATCGCTTAGAGTAAGAATAAATTAATTCATAGCAGGACTAGATAGACTATGGAAGATCATGTCATCACCATTGGCATCACAATGTACCTCAAATTGTTGGTAAGTAATAACATCTTAATAGGGAAATTATTTTAATGATTTGGTGGCTAAAGTATACGTTTAATTAAAATTAAATAGACTTCAAAACACATGTGATTGATTTTCAGTTATTGGCCAGTGTAACTGATACGCATGTGACTGACGGTTGAAAATAAAGTCTTTAAATGTCAGTGATTAGAAACAAACACAATGACATGCATAGTAACACGCGTGCAAACTGATAAAGTTAGTTAACATCTTGCACGCACTCAAGTAAGGATGACGATCGGCGCTCCAATATAAAAGACATTGAGTCGAGAGCGTATCACAATGACATGCACACTAACACGCGTGCAAACTAATAAAGGTAGTTAACATCTTGCACACACTCGAGCCATGATGATGATCGGCGCTCCAAGATAAAAGACGTCGAGTCGAGAGCACAACACAATGACATGCACACTAACACGCGTGCAAACTGACAAATCTAGTTAACATCTTGCACGCACTCGAGCTAGGATGACGATCGACGCTCCAAGATAAAAGACGTTGAGTTGGGAGCGCATGCACAGTAACACGCGTGTAAAATGACGATTGAAAATAAAGCCCATCAACGCCATACTCTGCTCACGAGAAATGCATTAGAAAATACAATGTTTAATGACAAACAAAAACAATTTAAACAAACTTCGAACATGCACATTAACACGTGTGTATAAAGACAATAGCAAATAAATCCCTCCCTTTAATACAATATATCATCATGACATACAAACCTTCACGGTTACAAATTCAAAACAATTCAAACAAACACTACCGTTGACTCTTCATGACACAGTTGCTGAACGAGTTTCCAAGAGCTTAACTTTAAGTATCAACCGATCGGTGACAACACACTAAGGGACATTTTGAGCGAAAATGGGATTTTTCTAAAGACCAAAAGACGTGGTAAAAGGAAAAAAGCAAATAACCTAAATAAAGAAAAAAAAGGAAAAAAAGAAAAACAGTCGTGTTAAAAAAGAAATAAAAGAGGAGTGGGAGGAGGGTAGGGGGACAGTTGGAGGGAACAGTCCAAAGGTGAACCAGATAAAACGAAACGTATCCATGCGGGAAGCATGAGTGTATCTGTCCCTCAATTTCCTAAAAGCAAACAAACTTCCAAAAGGTGCCAGTCGTCCCCAATGGGCTATAGTACACCCGTACCCAAACCCAACGGCCGCTCTTTCCCTTTTTACCCTCCTTTTTTAATCTTAAATTATTTAAGATTTACATTTCTGTTGTAGTATGTTATATATCTTGCTAGATATTTTTTACGTATGTCTTAGTTTTATGCCAATAGGATATGTAGTTTAATTAGATCTATGTATTCTTTATTCTTACTATATTGGTATTGTGTAATTCCCTATACAAATGGCTCTTATAAATAAATAAAATATTCATCTTTCACGATTCTCTATTCACTTGCTACTGCATTTTATACTTCATCAAGTTATCATGCATTTTATTCTAACCCTAGAGCCAATAGTCTACCATTTATTTTCTGAAACCCTAAAAAAAAAACGTTTTTCGGCTCCTATGTCCGACCGCCGCCGCTGCTTGTTTTCCCGGCCTCCATCTGACATCACCGGCTGCCAATCTCTTTGCTGCCATTCGCTAATGATTTTTTGTTTCTTCCAAATACAATTTTCGACTTCTTCAAGCGTTTGAAGTTTCGAAAGGTATGTTTTGAAAATCTAAACTTTTACAGGTTCAATAACTCGATGAGGATAAAATCATTTCCTCCATTCAATGATTGAGATTTTGTGCGTGCAGGTACCAAAATTATGGAATTTTACTCGCGGGTTAAGAGTGTTTGATCACTCTTGTTTCCTTGTTAGGGTTGTGTATGATCAACCCTGACCTTTCTCCGGATTGTGTTTGATCAATCCGAGAGATTTTTTTCGAATTGTGTTTAATCAATTTGCGGCTTTTCCGGATTATGTATGATCAATCCGAAAGACAAACCATTAAAAACATCTTTTGTGACATCTATCGAGTCTCATAACAGCTTGGTTTTGTATACAAGAGCAATGTAACATTATGCTCCTTTGAGTTTTGACGTACTCGATGCCTAAGCCGAATCTTTACTTGGTATCTGTGGAACCTTTCTATTGGAAATGATTAAACCACATGTTTTGACCTCCAGGCTAACAAGCCTAAATGCCAAGATTTCACATCTCATACGCTCAAAGTCTTTGATACGCCACATCGATAAAAGCCTTTAATGAAAATTTGTGTAAAAAGTAACGACCACAATATACTGTGGAATGCACTCATGGAGCGTTTCTTGAAACATTCATATAACTCTACTTTTTGAGTTATTAGTCAAGTGAATTGTTTACCACTTCAAAAGACTACATATTGTCGATGATCTTTTGTGGCATCATGATCCATAATCTCTAGCGGATTCGATTATTATCAAGCATGTTTTGATGCCCAGACTAACAAGCCTAGATGCTAAGATTCACATCTCATAGGCTCAAAGTCTTTGATGCGCCACATCGATAAAAGCCTTTAATGGAAATTTGTGCAAAAAGTAACGACTACAATATACTGTGGAATGCACTCATGGAGCGTTTCTTGAAACATTCATATAACTATATTTTTTAAGTTATTAGTCAAGTGGATTGCTTACCACTTCAAAAGACTACATATTGTCGATGATCATTTGTGGCATCATGATTCATAATCTCTAGCGGAATCAATCATCAAGTTCTCTAGGTCCTCCAAGTTGGTTTGGAATTACCAACGAGACTTGATTTTGATCATTATGTTGCAAACGGGAATTTCATATATGCTAATGCGATAAACGTATTTAGGATTGTCCCATAATATGAGGACAACAATATGGGTCACAGTAACGGCAGAAAACGTTGTGTCAATGTCTAGAAAAGAGGGGGAGGTGTCGCTCTTAGTCTATTGGGTGCGTTGTATCAAATGTGAATGGTGCATTATACTCTTTTTCTCATAAGATCAAGATTCAGTTTTTCTCCCACATATTTTTGTGATTTGACGAGGTTTTTGACGAGGCAACATAACTGCTTCATCGGCATAACAACACGCGGCACAAAGCGGAGTGTTCTAGAATACTCTGTATATTTCTAGATATTTTTTATATGAGTCTTAATCTTATGTGAATACGATATATAGTTTGACGATATCTATGTATTATTTATATTTATCATATTAATATTATGTAATTTCTTATATAAAAAACTCCTATTAATAAATAAGATATTCATCTTCACGATTTATTTACTCTTTTATTATCTTTCTGTCTTTACATTTTATACTTCGTTACTTTTTTTTGCCAATAAATCACTGGCCCCACTCCTTCCACGCTGGCCCCTCGCAAGTGCCCCGTAACCATCGACTTGTCGTGCTTCCTGCCCACCCCGCCCCACACGTGCTGTTTTGGCTAATTAATTTGCTTAATTAATCCGGACGTGATTTGGCTTTTACCGACGTGGCAGACCCTGACAGTCCCCAGTCGGCAAAGAGATGACGTGGCAGATACCGCAATTGTCAGTTATCACTCTCCCGCTGTCAGTTAATTAAGCAAAGCAAAGAAACCACCGTAGATTAATTAGACGACAATTCCGGATATGTCCCTGGATAATCGCTAGAATTACGGACTGCCGAATCTATGTAACTGTTGGTTTCAGATTGGTAATGAGTCAAGTAAAAATAAAAAACCAAGGAAAACGGGGTGATTCATTCGAGTAACCGCATCTCCATAATTAGACAAAACGGTCAAAGCTTCTTTACCTTTTTTACCTCTCCATTCTAATTAATCCATTTAATTAAGAGAACGAAGATTAGAGAGGATTTGTTTATGTTTTTTTTTTAAGATTTGATTTGTTTCTCTCTCTATCTATCTGACCCAAACCAAACTCTAAATAAACCCCACCATCCAGCCTTGCCACCTCTATTGCATGCCTTTAGTTCATTTCCTCCTCACGCTTGTTTTCTTTCTCCCCAAGTCCCCAAAAACGCATCATATATAGATAAAGACGCAGCGAGTGTTATTATTAACCCGAAGAAAAACCCAAAAGAGCTAATCGACAGAGAAGAAGAAGAAGAAGAAAGAGGCTTTATATAAAGAGAGAAAACGCTTGCTGTTGATTCAGAGCAACCAGCCCTTCTCTTTTTCCCTTCTTCTCTCTGTGTGTAATATTTCAATGGCCGTTGAAGCTCGGCACCTCAATCTCTTCCCCTCTCAACAACTCTTCTGCAACAACAGGTACTGATCCTCTCTTCATCTGGGTATTTCTTTTGCCTTGAGATTTCTTCTAATTTTCGGTTTTCCCACAGTGAGATCATGAACCCGGTTCAGGGAAACGGCGGCATGTACGGTACTCAGATTGGCTACGGCATGCCGATGATGACCGGCGGTTTGGTGGCCACGGAGGCTCTTCTTCCGGCGTATAATAACAACTACATGATGAACGATTCCATGCTTCCGAAAACGACGGCGATGCAGTCGGACAGTGGGCTCACCTACAACGTACCGATCAGTACTTCTCTTCCAAGAAAGCGCTCCCGGGTCGACTCGATCAACCCGAACCCGAATCTCTTCTACCCGACTCCTCCGGCGAGCCATCAATACAAGAACAGCAATAACTCATTCTCGTTTCTCGGCGAGGACATTTCTCTGCAAATCCAGCAGCAGCAGTTCGACATCGACCGCATTATTTCTCAACACGTAAGCCCCGAAACCCGATTCGTTTAATCAATTCTATAAACTAACATATGTTTTCGTTTCTGGGTTATTAATTCTGTTTGTGGATTTTTATTTTTTTTAATTTGTTTTGCAGATGGAAAAGGTGAGGCTGGAGATTGAGGAGAAGCGAAAGAGGCAAGCGAGGAGGATAATGGAGTCGATAGAGATGGGGATGATGAAGCGGCTGAGAGCCAAGGAGGTGGAAATCGAGAAAATCGGGAAGATGAACTGGGCTCTAGAAGAGAAGGTGAAGTCTCTTTGTATCGAGAATCAAATATGGCGCGACTTGGCGCAGACCAACGAGGCCACCGCCAATGCTCTCCGGACCAATCTCGAACAAGTCCTGGCCCAAGTGAAAGACGAGCCCAACTACCACAACAACCAAAACGACGCCACGGCGGCGATGATGGACGACGCGCAGTCGTGCTGCGGGAGCACAGGAAACGACGACGGGTGGCGGGCGGTGGAGGAAGGGACGAGTGGCGGAAGCGGGAGTAGGTGGTGCAGGAATTGCGGGAAGGAGGAATCGTGTGTGTTGCTGTTGCCGTGTAGGCATCTGTGCTTGTGTACGGTCTGTGGGTCCTCCCTCCACACTTGCCCAGTCTGTAAATCCACCAAGAACGCTAGTGTCCATGTTAACTTGTCTTAGACCAACATATGAACCAAAAAAGAAAAGAAAAAAAGTAAATTTTCACCCAACTAATTTAGAAAAATTCAGCCAATTTTTTTTCTTTCTTTTGCCATTTCATATTCTTCTTCTGAGTAAATTTTGTCTATAATTTTGCTTGCGGCATTATTGTTTTTGGTCCCAACTCCCAATCTCCCAAATGGTGTTCCGTTCGAGACCACCCAAAAATCATAGTATAAACGGAATCAATAATGCGAATCAGTTCCGATGATTATTAATCCGAAAATTTCAGTCATCCTTACATATTTTCGGTAGGATAATTTCTCGTTGATAGTTCGGACGACTATTGATCCTAAAACTTTCAGGTCATCCTCGTGACATTTTCGGAAGGATAATTCCTTGTTGAATCGGAATGGAAAAACACCTAAATTAGAATGGAAAATACCTAAACAGATATTTCTTGGTAACTTTGGTGGTTGCGTTATTGTTAATTAAGGTGAGAAATTAGGCTTCTTTTTTGGTTTCTGGATACGGAGCGGCGCAGGTTAGCAAGATACGGTGCAGGTTAGCGTGGAGAGGGTGGATCAGAGTTTATGGCTGAAAGGCGGGATGTGTGTGAAAGGGGATGCTGGGCCCCACGAGCGCATCTACCCGCGCTTAGTCGCAGGGCTCTTATTATCCACAGTGTTTTCTTTCTAGGCCGACTAGGAAACACGAATGGCGGTACACGCGCGAACTCCGATGCGTGGGGTCAACGCAGTCGTCGAAAGCGACGGGTGTGAGAGGGAGGCAAAAAAGCCGACACGTAGGACGCGCGGGCAATTGTTGCTGCAGGGCGCACCAACGGCCACTATTTTTATTTTATTTTTTAATTTTAATTAAAATAAAAAGTGAAGTACAAATAAGTCCTGGTCAGGTCACCGTTCAGCACTGTTTTGGCTGTATACTTGTGGGCTGTGGCGTGATGGAGACGACGACGTTTTGGGTGGGGAGGCCGGAGGGCACTGTTGGGATTCCCGAACCGTGTCCTACGCGCGTTACTACGAGGCCTGTTCTCTCTTTGGTCGCTATCGAATAGGGACAACGAGAGCAGGGACTAAACGCATCATTATGTTACTGTTTATTTCGCTTTATTGGGTCGTGTTTTTCTTTTGGCGGTAATTGTTTTTCATTTTTTACTGCTAGGAGTAGTTTAGGATACAGAGCTAGGTGGTGGTAGGTACTGGCGGCCCGGCGCAGTGGTGGTACTTTGGCTTGGTGGCCTCTGGCTGGGAGGAGTGAATGAGCGAATCGATGGCGGAAGGGACTAATATTGTGTAAGTTGGTACAGTACTACAGTCGTCCCCCCATATCTACACTGTTGTTGCCACCACCATGATGTTGAGCACTCAGTTTGTACCTTGAGCTTGGTGTTGGGTTGGTGGCTAAAATAATGCGGGTCGAGAACGAGTGATTTCTAAAGAATTTACGGTTCGGTAAAAAGAGCCATAGAATCGGAGATGTAAGTAATTAATGACAAAGTAATGATTTTATATCTTGCTTATTTCTTTTTGACTAAACGGCAGCCCTCACGCCATAACCATTAATGAAACCTCAGAATACAAGGGGGGAACGTTATGCCTAAACCCCATACTGTAAGAACACCCTAAATTAACATTAGGCATGTCTACAAAATCTATGCATTCTAACAAGCACCATTTAGCAAAGAGTGCATCATTAGCTACTCCATTTGCTTTACAATTTTGGCGACATACCGGAAAAATACCGCTCATGCAGAGCCATAAGTTACAATATCTATCAGCTTTCCGGCTATGATGCCACCGGGAATAACCAGTGACCCCAAGTTTCATCTTGCCACTAGGAGGCTGCGACCATTTGACAAAGCAAGGAACTCGCCGCCTGATTAGGACAAACATGGTACGCTGCGCGCGCTTACCAGGACATAGCCCACCAGTATCCACTACTGCTAAAAAACACAAAAGCAAAAACAAAATAGAGAATCGGGATAGCCCTCCCTCAACCATTAGAAAATGGTGACTTATTTCAACGACGAAAAACAGAAAATAACCGGTAAAAAACATAACTGCCTTAATTGGGTTTATTTCCTCAAAACATGCCCAATTAGACCAACCCAAATGGCAACCAAATCTCCCGGCCCAAACATAAAGCTGCTTCACCCCGTCACCCCACCACCGGAGAAACCCTACCAAAACGCCCTAGTCATCGACCGACCAGCGGCGGCTGACTCCGGTCATATTAGTCCCGCCACCACCAACCATGATGCAGATCTGCACTTGGACTTGGATCAAACCTCGGAGCACCGTCAACCGCACCAAGCCATCGTCAGCCGCCGGCCAACGAATCCGGTCATCCGATCGCTGCACCGCGCTAATACTGCAAGATCCTCTTCCCTCTCCGATCTCAGCCCACCTCCATGGAACAGCCATATCCTTCAACAGAGAGAGATTTCCATTTAAGCCAAACCTTCGAGCCCGAGGACCATCTCTACAAGAAACCACCCATCCGGCCACACCCGCCATAGGCCGGCGGCGCGGCGTAGCCGGACAGGTAAGAGGAAGGGAGGCGGCAAGGTTATTCTCTAGGGTTTTTTAGAGAGAGAGAGAGAGAACTTTTTAAGTCAGAATTCTTTCTTTACTGTGGAGATATCTTGCTTATTTCTTCTTTCAAACAAAAAATCTTTCTTGTTGCTTAAACATAATCTTTGTTTGAACATACGATTCATTAAAATTTCTAGTGAGCACTAAGCAGTAAGCGAAAAATGTACAAGGCATTGTACCCAACTCTCGTTAAAAACTTTCAATTCTACCCGTATCTTAACATACCCCGTATCATAATATACGACAGTTCAATATGACTAGCTATTTTATCAAAGTCACAATTGAAAGTTTTTTTTTTCTACTTCTAATATCATTTGTAACGGTAAGAGGACAGTTACAAAAAAATAGAAATTAGGTGCGATTTATTCCACCTCTAATCATGCTTTTTTCTCCCTTTCAATTTCATTTTTTTTAATTTATATAACAATTAATGAACGATATGATAAAAAGCAATACGGTATTTACAATTACGATTTTATGAAGCTAAAGGTCGGAATGTCGTCGTATTCTTTGACATGCTCCCTGACCTTAATCTTTTGAGTAGCTGACCCTTTTTTTTTTTCTTTTTTTTTTTAGAAGAAAATATAGGAATTGAAGTGCCGCCTTTTTTTCAAAAAAGAAAAAAGAAAAAACGAAAATTGTCGTATTTTAGATAATGGGGGAGGTTTGGATGAACGTGAGGAGCACGTGATATGTGGTTGTGTTTTCGTTTTCAAGATGTGGGGGAAATACAAGTCAATGATAAGATAAGCAGTGTGGTGAGCTCATCTGCCAATATGTATATGGTTTTTGTGAAATGTGAATTCATTCCCTCTCATTCACCTATCACCACCCTTTGTGGGACTTTTAAATTGTCTTTCCCAACATTTCCATTTTATTCAAAGATTAGGGTCCTACCACATCATAATATAAATAAGAGGAAAAATTATATTTTCTTTTATATATGTTTTTGATTTATGGGGTCGACCTGGTGCAAGCGCCACACTATTGATCTAATTTTATCATGTATTTTTAAAGTTTAAAAATTTGTTAGGTTTTTTCAGGGCGGAAGGCAGGCTTGTAGTTTCTGAAAATTGTCTAGACGGACTAGATGGACTACCCGGACTTTTTAAGAACAATGCATATAATTAGGATTCAAAAACTTTCTAGGCACTATTGTGACGCATAGTTGACTTGATGCGTTTAAACGACCTTATTTTAGGGTTAGATCGATGACACTAGCATATAGTGGTTTAATTTATTATTTAAATTACTATACATAAACTGACCAAACACTAAATCAATTTGTAACACTAAAATCCCAACAATTGAATACTACTTACTATTTATTTGAGAGTGACGTTTCTGCAACTATTTTGATGTGGAAATGTGGAAATCAATGTACATTATGCATTACATTACATATGGCTATTCAGACTCGAAAGAGAACAAGGAAGCCTAGTCAAAAGGAAAAAAACAAATAAAAGAACTTGATATGTAATTATACAGACATAATCGATCCCATGAAGATTGTCGAGACGTGGAGTCGATAATCACGTACAAGTTTCATTGATCTGCAATGTGTTGAAATTTTTGGCTTAATCAAAGACCCAAACGACATTTTGACAAAAACGACAAGACAAGACGACAAGACAAGATAGAAGAAATTATTGAAAATTAGTGTTCATTATTGTTGATTTAGAATTTTTTTTTTTTTACTGCTTTAGCACAATCAACTTATTGCCACCATCGTAGCATCTGTTGGACAATATATTTTCAAAAAAGTTAATTTGTCTTTGATCCACACATTTAACGTGACAGACATTACAAAACATTCTATTTGTTGTGTTAAACTAAGATAAAATGCAAACAAAATAAGTCATGTATCTGAGAAGGTTTAGAATCGAACTTTTGTTTTGTTTTGTTTTGTTTTGTTTGATGCTTTACAATATGAATTCGTGATTTTATTACGTATGAGGTTTTGAACTTCCAATTCAAGAATTAAAGTTTAAGGTACGATACTCTATAGTATGAAATATGGTCAAACATTCGTCTTTAAAATTCATAATAATTTGTTTTAAAGGCATTTTGTAGTTTAAAATTCAGGTCTAATGTTTGAGATATGAGGGGTTTAGAGTGTAAAACTTGAGGTGGTTTGTAAACCTAATATAAAAATAAAAAAAATACTAAATTCGTGTAACGGTCGACTGACCTTTTAAGTTTATATTTTAACGATATCTAGTTTTATAAAAACTCAAGTTTATTAAATTGTAATTTGAGCCGGAGGATATATGTCCGTAAATTCAGGAATAAGAAAAATCAGACTTATCAAAAATTGCCAAAATAGTTTGTATAAACATCACATAGGCATCATCATCATCTTCTTCCAATAAGTGGCTTTTCACTTGTTAATTCATTTTGTTAGTTCCAAGTCTCCCAGCGGCACCTGAAGAACTGTGATCCCTACCCACACTCCCCCTCCTCCATCACGTGAGATTCACGCTCTCTGTCCCTGTGTACCGCATTAAATTATTATTTTTGACGTGTCCTTATTCCACCATATCAAACTTAGAGATTTGTCCTTTTCTTCGGTGTACCGATCACGAACAATCTGTCCCATTCCAAGGAACTACAAGATAAAATAAATAAAAAAATCGTAAAAACAAATTAAACCCCACGGGGCCCCACCCATGCACAGATACATACAAACCGCCAAAATCAGCATTCAATGAGGAGGGAGTTAACAAAAGACATCACAAAAATAAAGGAGGAGGAGAGAGATTTTGCTTTTGCTTGTAGGATTTTGGATCTTATGGGCCCACCTAGTTGGGCCTACTTATGGACCCCCACCGGATCCAGGCCATCTGTCCGTTTATGACCGGCATGCCCGATATAACACGCGAATCTTTATTCCCCGTCCCACTCGGAAAATAAATCTTTAAATATTTCTTCTTCTTCGTCTATCATTATCCCTTTGTTTATCTTATTCTTGAACATTGCTTAGTTCTTAATTAATTATAAGATCTTGGATTAGTCTAGTGTCTGATGATGATTTTCTCTATTATTTCTATCGACTACTAGTTTTGGCGATAATGATGCATTTTACTTTAATAATTCAGGCTGCTTTTTTCGATTAATTAGTTTGTTTTAGTGGTGTAATGGAACTATAGGAATAGATTTTATAAATAAAATGGGTGTTCCTGCTTAGGAATCTAATCAAAAGTTAAGGGAACGTTGTAACCTGAAAAGAGAGAAAGGAATGGTGTTGTTTACTTGGAAAAGTTGATCCATCTCTTTGTGACACTGGTGGGATGAAGAACCTTTATATTTGTGCTCACTAGTGGAGATAGACACATAGTTTTTGATGTGAAGGTTTTTGACCCGATACCTCTTTGGCCTGCATTTCGACACATGTATTTAGTATAAAGTTTCTTATCTTATCTTTTAAATACTACATAATTTAAATCCATGAGTAAACGTGGATATCTATAAGTGACACATTAAACGTAAATTTTATAACATTTTGCCAAATACTTTGTTTTCATCTTAATAAGTTTTCGTGTATCACAGATAGATTGTTGTCGTTACGAGAATTGCATGCAACATCCAATTTGATTAAGGTAGACAAAGATAAACTCCTCATCTCCAATTTCAAGGATGATATGTTTTCTCTTTTGTTTGAGGTGGGCAATTGTAATTCTTAACCAAATTGCGAGGGTGATTCGTAATGGATGTTGATTAGGAAGCTAAAGCAAGGTCTGTGATCAATGATTTTAAAAAAGTGACAATAACACAAAGTTAGCAATTCATCGATAATTTCGGACGAAACAGATGAAATGTACATGGATAATTATCACCCCGATGTCACTATATGTCAATTCGAAATTTGATTCAAACTCTAGCTCAATGCCAAGATTGCAAGCCTAATCAAACATGTCAAAGAATATTTCTCCTTTCTTTGCTAGTTGGTATTCACACTCAAGATGGGATCCGAAAGGCAATTATATATATTGGAACTTGGGCAGCTAGACGTTATGACATGAGCACTAACTTGTTGACCCTATAAACCCTAATATAATCGACTCCCATGTCATTTAGGCAAACCATTTGGGGGATTCCTCGTCTCTTCCACTCTTTTCTTGTTAGGCCATGTTGGTTTTTCTATTACATCCAAACAAGAATATATATAGTTGTGCTCGTACACATCATAAAACAAACATTGGTTTGTACTTGTTTATGATCGTTGCGTGTTTAGTTGAATTTCAAGCCATCCACATTCACCATTTGCCTAAGAAACCGACTTGTATTGTTGGATGTGAGGACTCTTCTTGTCCCAATTGAGATGTGTGTAGTCTGTAATTGGAGAATAATAGTTGGCGCATGTATCTCTAATGTTTTCCATAGAATTTTTGAGCACCTTGCATAGCTAATAGTCTCTGAATTGGTGAAACTTTAATGACAAATGTGAAATGCCAGTTGGGTTTTCATCAATAAAACGTTTTAGGTCACACTCAAGCAAATGGAAGATGCCCCATACTTTCATTGCCTTTGGGAAGACAAGCAAAATAGGTCGGAGAAAGCTTTTTTTGGAAATGTGGTCAGAGAAAGCTTCATCTAACAAATCGAGGAGGTTTGATTGTGCTTGAATAATGGGAGATGGCTAGAGAGTAACTAACAATGTTGACAAGAGCAACAGTTTTTCAGCTAGTTTTCTTTAACTTCTGGTAAGGTGCTAAGTGGGAGAGCATTAAGAATGGAAAATAGGTAAATAAGTTGAACAAATATATTGGTGGGGGGGGGGGGGGGGGGGGGGGGGGGGATGGAGAATTGTATTGGAAGCGGAGGTTATGTCTTACCTTAGTATGTGTTTGGTTCAAGCTCAAGCAATTTAGCCATGTCACTTCAACTAACAACCAAGAATGTGTTGCAAAGTAACTTCTTGTTTGTGACAAAACAAACGGTGGCTAGCCAACTACCATTTCGGCCTTAAGAACAATTTAGGTATGATTTCTCTTTAAAAAATGTTTATCACAAGCTGGGGCTCGAACCAGAGACCTCTTATCACCAGCTTACTGATCTATAATCAAATCTTAAATCTTGAATATGTGTAAGTGCAATATAATTGTCTTCACTCCTCACAAATGCATAGTCTGTACTAATGTACCGCTAGTGGTTGAAAATGTTTCTCCTATTGTACTTGATTTGAATCTTGAAAACGAAAGAATTGACTTGTTCTAACTTGTTATACCCAATTCAACAACTTTGATAGAACCCTCAATAGAGCCAAGCATAATCATGCCATTTGTTCAAATTCATTGGTTAGAACTTAGAACTAGAAAAGATAAGACAACTTCTAATGAAAGCATAAAGAAAATGATCATAAATATTGGCGGATGACGTATAAATCACAATTAGATCAGGTGCTTAATTGGCTACTTGTGTGTTGATAACGATTGGTTTTCATGGATTACACACCGATTAAGCATCATGATCATTGTGTCCACGTTGATTGTGTTCTAGCATCACATTTGATTAATTCGAAAGTGACTAACCACCATGTTGTAACATTACATTATGATATATATATATTTTTTCCAATATGATTTTATTAGGTTAAAGAAAGTTTCATAGAATAAGTGTCTTTGGATATTATTGGGATTAATGTCAAAGAGAATCAAGTACAAATTAATCTTGTCAAAATTGCATGAATGGTTCATGGTTTGCTTGAGTGCTTCATTGGAGATTGGCATCGTACCAACCCTATTTTTCTTAGACTAATGGTAGAACATTGTATTTAGGCCGATCATTTTTCATATTATTAGAATCTATGATCTACATGGAATCGTAAATTGTCACAATACAACTCTCTTTCGTAATTAATTTGGTTTAATTTGTTTTTGGCTTGTTTGAACTTGTTCCGTTGTAAGACAAATTAACCTTGAGTTTAGCGATACTCAAAACTTACATTTGTCTTGTACCCCAAACCAAACCGCTCCCTCTTTGCACCTCTGTCCTGAAGTGAAGTGGTTACCCAAATCATCAATTGAGCTAGTAAACTTTTGTGAATGTTAAAAGGAGAGGGAACAATCACACACAACCCCATTTGGTGCCATTAATTTTTTTGCACCCATGAAAAAGATGTGTGAATAAAGCTAGTAAGCCAAACTACACTCATTTGCCTTTGTCCCCTTGCTATAGAAATAGAATCACACATCAATTTTATGTGGGTCATCCTCCATCATCATCACCCCTCACCTTGTTCCTCTTCTCAACTCATTGATATACATACACACTTGGGGAAAATTGAATAATGATCAAGGGCATTGCCCATTGCTTAAAACTCATTGCTCAACTCATCACAGTGATCAAACCCACAAAGGCAAACAAAATGAAGACATTGACACATGACCCATTGGGATTAGTTAATCTAGTGACCTAAATACTCATAGAGAAATAGAGAAAACAAATCCTTCGTCTAAGTATCTTAGGCCCATGATGCTTTGTGCTTTGTTTGCTTCCTTTTAAGCTTTTTAGGTAGGAGACTTGGTGTAAAGGGATGGAGATATGTGTGGCACATAAGTTGCCCACTTCGGTGATATAAACCATATTCCAAGTTTGAGTTGGAGAGGAGGTGGGACAGGTACTGTAAATAAATATGTAGAAGAAGAATATGGATCTCCCAATTCAGAGAGGACAGGCATGGAGGGCCAGGTCATGATGGAAACCCTAAACCTATCTTTTCTTGTCAAAGGGGTCACTCAATCATGTAGTACTAGACTCCATCATCTCACAATTATGTTGCTTTTCCTAACATATTTCTCTTCATCTTTAGAGTTTTAGACATTGGACCCCAACATGCGTGTATGGTCCCCCACACTCATGAGACCTTTGCCCCATTCCAAATTAGCACTTCCTAATTGGCTTTGAACCCAGTAAAAGTTCAATATTCACTTTCTGAGTTTCTGCATGTGTAAGTAAATTACTAATGGTGAAAACTGCAAAGTGACATTGGTAAAGTAAAATATACAATACCCGCATGGGTGTTGGCAGGCCTCCTTTGATTTGGTGCTGTGACCACATTCTCATTTTACGATGCTAAGGGTAATGGGTCATATGTTAGGGTTCATGATAAGATTCCATCCAAGATAGAAAGCATAAAAATCAGTGACCTAGAAATCATATCTCAACAATGGATTTTTATTTTTTTTACTTTGTATAAAGATGTGGGAATTTCATACGACTTGACCTGCCATGGAGATGAGTCCACCGCCACTTTATGCAGCTGGATTTGGTAGTGTGATAGACTGGATGGAGTACGGCTAAAGACTGAGAGGGACATTTGAATCCAGGAAAAAAAAAAAAACCCACTATGGATGATGAATGAAACATGGAGAACACAGTAAGTTGAAAGTAGCATAACAAGAGCAAAAGGAGGAAGAACTATTCTATTCTTTTCTTTCCTTCCTGGACTTTTGACAGATTGGTATCTTCAAGTGCAGACATCATCAGCCTCTCCCACTACAACCACAATATCCATGTGCCCATGACCAAGTCATCTTTACCCATTCCCATTATTGTGGTTTCTATTTGCATAACAAACTAATCAAAATTCTCCATTTTAATGAAATGTATATTGAAAATAACCGTGTGAAAAATTAAAAAGTCGAGTGATTGATCGATAAACTCGACTATTTCATTTACGTGACACAACAATCCTACTAACAATCAACTCCCTGTATTAGGTTAAAAGATAAAATCATTGTGTTTGATATTTACTCCCTTCTTCTCTGTCTTTTGCATATAGTGGGTGCTTTGTGTAAAGTGGAGAGCATGTAATTCCTTGTTTGTCTATAAAATCATTCATGATGTTTGGTTGATGTGAGTGGGCACAGACCAAAGCCAATAGCCCTTCGATTTTCTATATGATGAAATGACGTTATGCATTACAATTGGCTGGTTTGGACTAGTTGTTGTCTTATAAAGTGATTCTAGTGAAATGATCTCTGTCAAGAAAGAAAGAACCAAGAGTGATTGAGAGAGATGAGAATGTACTATGTTTTTCATCTGTCTTTTCCAACTTTTTGAAACTTCTGTACATCTAGCAGTGTGAAGTGGACATGAACTTGCAGTTGAGGGTGACATTACAGAGAGAATCAGTTATCACTTTAATCCAATCAAGAGCAGTAGGAGGAGATGTTTGGTGGTGTCATCAATATATGGTGGTGCCTATTGCACAGCAATGACAGCATCGAGTTGTATACAGATCATGAGAGGGGAGAATGGGCCGCAAATTGATCATGCAGAGCACAGAATTCTCACAAGCAATTCCAATTCCAATTCCAATTCCAATTTGATGATTATGAAAGAAATTCATGTTTCCATTTCCCACCAAGTCCTAAAGTTTGGTTAGTGTATCAACTGCACTAATCATGACAGATATTCCCTCAAAAGATAACAAAACTATAAGTTTAGCAAAATGTTTTTGATTCACACAGTCACACGTAGTTATTAATAAATCCTTTATTAGTATTGTGCTATTGTAACTACAAAACCAATCATTCATTAGATATAGTAATTTCGAAAACTTAAATAAGTATGCTAGTTCAAAAACTGCTAACAAACATTACACAGTCTCTTTGATACAGCTACATACAAAAAATTTGAAATAGACTTGACATAAATTGCATGCAAAGCAAGAGTCATTTGGTTTTTCTTCTAAGTTTATACTTGTATGTATTCATCCATACCAAACCAAACAAATTAACCTTTGTCCAAAAAAATAACCTTATACAGATTTGAAACCACTCATCTATAAACTATACATACATTATTTGACTATAGGATACTTGACCATGAGATGATTGAAATCCATCAACAGGAAATGTACATGCTTTTCTTTTGTGATGAAATTGTTCCAAGATCTATATTGTTCACCAACCAACAATAATGTGCAAGAGATTCAAGAATCAAGGAAAACAGGAACACAATCCCACAAATCCTTTCCAAAGTGGGCACCCATATCATATAGTTTCTTCTTCATAATGGGCAGCCAGGGTAGGTGAAAGTGAAAGTGAAATTGAAACTTTGTCAAAATGCTTCATGGTAAAAATGGTTGAGAATATCCATTATTCAAGAACAAACAAGCAGTAGTTGTGTCCATAATGCATGTCAACCTTATATAATTTGGAAGCTGCCTTTACTTTCCAAAACAGAATGGGCCATAAGTAAAAACAGATCAAGAGACTAAATAAAGTATGTTGGGCCTGTTTCTGGGCTCCACAATGAACCCTACTACGGTACTACAACTACAAAACAACTAATCCCAAAATGACTTGTGAATCAATCAAATCTGTCTTCTTAAGTTCAAAATGAAGGGATAGTGACTTCACAGGCAAGAAATGTCCCACCTGGTTTATCATATACCAAACCTAACATGGATGAACCGTTTTCAATTGATGATGAACAGCATATAAACTGGACAAGATAAGGAGCAAAATCTATCGTAAACTTCGCAATCTGTCGGCACAATTATTTGTCTTGTCTGGTTTTGTTTAGTGATTCTTGCATCGTTAAAGGTCCAAATCCTAACTATATAAGCATACAATTAGGTGTAGTAATGACATAAACCTGAGGATGCATCAGAACCACTAAATCAGATACAAATGGATGAGTAGCATAAGTTTATGGACAACCAACCTAAAACAATGGATTAAGAATCTTTAGATAATTTCTCATCGAAAACTTAGTTCTTCTGCCCTCATTGAAAACATTGCTGCAATGACTTGGGAGGAAAGTAAATGAGTGTGGTAAAACCGAATAGGAAAGAACATATTAACTATACCAGAAAACATAAAGGCCATGAAGGGATAAGAGACATATACCTAAATGCCCATGATCTAAGCACATTCAATCATAGCTTGATGACCAACCTACTGTAGTGTTCATTCAGGAAAATTGAGTAGCTGGAAAGGAATAGGAGAACCATCATGCATATCAGTGGGTTATTAGTCTGCTTTGCTTCACATTGTAGACGACAAGTGAGAATGAAGTTGAAGGAAAGAAGGGTTCTTTTGTTTCTGGTGCCTTTAGCCTTTTATGAAAGTCATATAATTAGACAGAAGGAGGAAAACCAATCCTGTGTGCTATGATTAACCACAAACATTTTGAACTAAGCAAATCAATAATTATTTATCCCATGGTCCTTGAAAACTCATCATCATTTAGAGGGTAATTTGTTTTCATTTTTGAAGGTGCTCTAAAAAGTGCATAACCATAAGTACATGTTCACTTTTTAGCAAATCCATCTTCCTAAGTCACCATTTGCACAAGATCTTATCAAATTTTAGCTAACAAAAAAAGAGTACTGTTCTTTAAAACCTTGAAATCATGGCCCCTCAAAATGGATCCTCGTGGGAAAGCAAATTCTTATCTCAAACCATGATTTCGACTATGACATTACACACAATCCACTTTCCGGAAAAGGAATCACTGATATGATGCAATTCTGTACTCGAATCTCAAAAGCTGTTCAACTAAGGATGAACAAGAAAACAAAACACATATCATATAACTTACACAAATCAAAATGTGTAATGTCACTTCTCAATTTGTTGCAGTGGGATTTGAATAAATTCAAAACATATGATTGATCAGGCATATCAGTTTAACAGCAAGCATTTGAGTTAATCAGTACCAATGTGAATAAGTTCAAACATATAAACCATGAGGAGAAAATACAAACCTCGTAAACAGCATATAAAAAGGAGAAAATATGTATAAATTTCTATAGTTATAATGTTATATAGTCCAGCCATGAGGCTCAAAGTAACCAAACTGCAACAATGAAGGATGAGCAAACATACAATTTGCGTATACGAGATTGAAACTTGAAAGCCTTGAAACACTACTGAAATTTTTTGTTTATGGAAATTCTCTCATATCTATAATTAGGTGAAGAGGATACCAACTACGAAATCTCAGGATCACAGACAGAGGATAAAATGTTCACGTCCAATACATCCAGATAGCTTAAGAAAGATTGAAAGTTACTGACAGGAACCTACACCTCTAGAACTTCACCGACCACAAGTCCATTGATATTGTTAACCAGGATGCAACCCAATTCTATCTTAAGCTTTGTTTCAGTACTGTTTTATGCAAGTGTTACATCCATTGGGTAATTGGCCATCAACTTGGACCAAAAACATTCAAATGATTTGCTGAAATTTGTACTAGGAACTAGGAAGTGAACTGATATAGACTTTATATTTTAGGGTGATCCATTAAATTCTCCTGATATATACTTGCATCAGTATTTCCATATGACAGCGTAAATATGATTCAAGGACTAAGTTGTTGTGCAGGGCAGTCCAAAAGCTAAATCAACGAGGACACTGAGAAAGTGAGAATCTTGAGATGATTTGATCAACATGATGCTAGATCACCAATTTCGCAGCTTTGCACAAAATTACATAATTTGACAGTCACTACATTACAGAAGTTGATCTAAGTACTACAAATTTATCATAAAATAACGGGAGGGGACACCTTGTTCATCAACTTTGATCCATCATAAGCTTCTATAAGAAATAGTGCTCATTGAGACTTTTTTTTTTAGTTCTGTCAAATATACAAGGATGCTTTCACCAAACAGAGCAGCAATTTAGAAGGTAGGATGTCACCCTCCTCTGCTTAGTCAAACTAATAGCTCTTGAAGTGCAACACCACCATTTGCTTCCTAGCTTTAGTGTTATCAATGTCAAACCTCCTTGCATTCAAATAAGGAGAAGGGAATTTCAATTTCTGCCACTTTCAAATTATATCAGGTAACTGGCATTTGTCCTAAAACCAGCACGAATACTCATTGTAAAGGCCTGTGAACCTTGAAAGTTTCCATCTTTTGATATTCTAAACTTCTTTCCCACTCCATCAGAGGCCACAAACCTTTCACTAGCCAATTGTTCCTCATGAGCTGAGACTGCATGAATAGTCCCAATTCTCCAAATGACATCTTTAACTGCAAAAAAGTCAGAAAACTTTGAATCTGTGATTTCTTGAAACGTTTCGGCAAATCCAATTTAGATTCAATGAAACAAAATTATTTTTCCTGGAACCCTGTAATCAAATAATAGAATTTTCTAACGCCAACATAGACATGTATTGAACAGCACATAAGACTAGCAAGGACCAGAACCATCAAAGTTTATAAAACTCACACTTCTGTCGCATGGTATAAGCAAATATAGAATGGATGGCATAATGGATGTTGCAATTTTTACCTGGGGTCTGCATAGCAAAAGGGAATGTTCAGTATCATCAACATGCCAAACCACTGATCTTAACACTATGATCGAAATTGAGTCACAGCAGAAGACAATGTGGGTCACAAAAAGATGACTACAAAGTTAGAGATAAACTAATGAAATACCACACTAACTATACGTGCATACAACTGAAAGTTGTAGTCTCCATTCAAGGCTTTGGTTCAGAGACACTTGGATGTTCTAGATACAACTGCACAGAGAGTGGTTGACTACTCATTGATTTAATAGGTGTTATTAGGGGAGGTTGTTGCCACTGCTTTGTGTCTGTTGGAATCCACAACTCTTCATTCTTACTTGAACTTTCCTGAGGAAGGGACCGAAAGTATGCCGTTATCTCCCACCTGCAATCTATTATAAGTAAAAAGCTTACATGACCTAGCTGAAACTTTAAAAGGAAACATGAACGCAGAAGGACCACATTTGTAGTGGAAGAAACCAGACACCCCAAGCTTAGGGTCGAAAACGAATAAATTAAACCAAAGATGAAAATGAACAATTCAAAGATAAAAGGGTGAAAGCCTAGAAAAAGAAAATATAGTTAAAGATTAATCTAAAAATGAACTATAACATCCAAGAATGAAAATGAGTACAGAATTTCAATATGAAGTCAAGGACTTACTCTGAGGAAGAATCCTAGTAACAGATTCTATGACAGGAAGCTTGATAAAGAATGACCTAAGCGAGAACTCCAGGTCAGCTTCTTTAACGTTTGAGCCACAAGACCCATCCACAGTGAGCTTAAACATAAATCTTTCTATAGGGTTGTTGTCACTATCGAAGAAAATAACAGATACTCTCTCCACCAGACCCTATAAGTAAAATATATGTCCATTTCAGTGAGATTACATGATAGGGGGAAACATGGAAATACAAGAATAAGAAGGAGAAGATCATGTTAAATCATTTTCATAGGAATAAAGTGTCTACATGAGTATGACCAAATCTTTATTCTGTTTCTGTCATGAGAATATGAAATTTGAATTGTTCCCAACACAGAAATCAGATTGAACCTCTACTGCAGGCTGCCTGCTGCACAGGTAGTTCATTGGTATGTTCCTAAAATCTACTCCACTTGTCTAAAGCATGAATCAGTTAAAAAGAAGCAACCCAGCAATAACAAGAGAACTTAACATGGTGAATGTGAGGACATATTATAAATACATTAGACAACGAAATCCACAAAGTCTAATCTCTTTTTGCAAAAATTCAAGACCCTACTCATGTACACGGTACACGATATAATCGAACCAACTAGTATGCTGATTCAGCCCAAACCCACATTGATGTTCACGCAATCTATGGGGGATATATATATTATAACAATGTTCAAGAAGTTTAATTAAAACATCTTTTTCTACAAGAAAGATGCATATTCGATGATAGTGATACCATGTTCTAAGAGCGGGAGACATCGAGTTCCACTTAATATTATCATGTCCCAAATGCATATACAATGTAAACATTTCAACAAAGAGGTCAGAGTCTATTCCAAACTCAACCACGGACTTGAATCGGCTAATTCTTGCAAACATTTCATTAGGATTACCAAAAACAACAAAGGAAAAGAAATTTATGGTTTGTTTTCATAAAGGACGAACCTTTTTGATAGAAGGAAGTAGTCCTAAGACAGCAGAATGGATGTAATCTCTGAGCTCAGGGTGCTGAGCTCTATGAACCACCAAATTCATATACTTCCTTCTCTCAAAAGCACCTTCAAACCCAAAAAATCAACCATCAGCAAAACCGATTTCCAATATTTAAACCCATCAGACTCGCTTATTGTCAGGCTTTTTATGGGTTTTGCTTTCTGGGTTCCCCAAATAATGGAAGAAAAACACAAACCCAATACCATAAACATTCTCAGAAACCCAAAAACAAGAAATGGGCTTTGTGATTGAACCTGGAGGGTAGATTCCTTTGAGGAAAACGATTGAAGTGATTGCCACCTCCAGGAACTCGACCAGAATCCGAGCGGTTTCATCTGCAAAATTTTGAATTTGAAATATGAACAGAATGAAGTAGAAACCAAGAACCACTTTAAGAAGTGAAAAAGCATAAACCTTGAGGAGACTGGTTGTCTTTGCGCTCCATTATTTCTCTGTCTACAGTTTGGGAAGTTTGAAGCGGAAGCTTTGGCTTTGAGTTTAAATAGGCGAACCCGCTTTTAGGCGGGTCTACCCGATTCAGATCCAACTCCGACTCGACCCAAACTAAGTCTTTTTTTACCCTTTCTTTTTCTGAGGGGAAAAGCCACATATTGCGTTTAATGTTCCTGACCAATTTTGTCATGTTGTTGACCCTTTATAAGCAAAATCAAAACCAGTCCTGACCAATTAGTCTGGATGGAAATGCTTCGACTTCTCTAGACTAGACTTCAATCTATATTTGCAATAATCCATAATACAAAAGCCATAGTGATAACTTTGCTCAAATATTCCAGTATTGATAAACACTCTATCTAATAAAAGTATTGTTTCTACATGATTCCGTAGAAAAAACACTAGAATATAAGAATAAAACCGGTAGGAAAACAGTTTAAAGTAGTAAGTACTACTTTAGAGAAGTCACGATGACATACCTCCCCCGGGCGGCATTGGGGTGGTAGTCTGAAGCATTTCTGCACAACGCATAAATCACACTCGGAAGAATTACCAATACTAATAGTTCTTTGAACAAACTGAATCCCATCAAACAATTATATCAATGGATCCAGAAACACTTAAACAAATGACTCTTTTTTGACATATCAGCACATATGTGATACGTCTAAATGTATACTCTTTGACATTGTGACTTCTCTAAACTGTAGTCGGTAGAAACCGATGCATAGAAGGTAAAAATGTCCCGGGTAAATGTACCATAAGTTTTGATCTCTTCTAAACTCTTTACCGGGTAAATCTCCCTCTTGACCGACCTATTGAATGTTGCAGAAAAGGATATGGGTTGCATAGCAGAAGTTTCACAAGGGATGTTTTAGAAGCAAAAGGCTCCCTCTTCAGCAATGGTAATAGATTCAAGCACACTGTACATCCTGTTGAAAACAAATACAAACCATATGCATATAACTACAAGATTTATAAGGAAGATAACTGGACAGCTGAAACTCAGACTAAAATCTTAAAATGTTGTTTGCACTAGCTTTACGCATGTCCAAAAAGATCGACGAAATCAGGTTCGGAGAAATGTTCCTTTGGAGCTGGCAACGCTAAGGAATAACTGATTGAAAGATCAAGCACAATCTGACATAGACAAAGTAGACAATATTAAAAGAACAGAAACGAAGAAGATATTAAACCAGAGGCAATAATAACCAACAAACTCATTGAACTAACAGACAAACAATCAGTATTACTTCAAAACACTAAGCAGCTCAAGACATGATTGCCTGCTACAACGAGGAACATTTCAAGAGGGCAGTAATCCAATAAAACAACCATAAGCAAGAGAATTTAGAACACCAGAAATTTAATATAGAACAAAACACACAACTAAGAAAGATTCATATTCTCAACCATAAAAGTAGTAATTGTTCCAGCAAAGTACAATAAGACAAAACTAAGTAAAGAGTGTAGAAGAGATCAAAACTTAACACCATCTACTACAAATATGTCTGCCTATAGGCTTGAAACCAGATAAAATTTAAAAATCTAGAGCTTGTCCTCAAACTCAGATAGCGGGGTCATTTGCTCCTTCAGGCCCTTCCTCTTGCGGATGTCTTGAACAAGCTGAGCTGCCTGGGAACCAGCTTCCAGTGGATCAGAAGACATCATCTCCCAATGATCGAACACACACTGGGGGAAAGCCTGGCCAGAAGTTGCAGCCCTCAGTTGACCAGAGAAACCGAAAGACTCAATGACAGGGAGGTAGGCCTTGATGTTGTAGAGTGGAGTGCCAGGCCTCTGCATTTCTTCAAAGACATGTCCACGCTTCTGATTGAGAACACTGTAGATACCACCAAGAGCACCCTCAGGAGCTTGAATCTCAACAAGATACACAGGTTCAAGGAGCCTTGGCTTGGCTGTAAGCTGAGAAGCATAGATGACCCTCCTGGCGGTTGGAATGACCTGACCACCTCCTCTGTGAATAGCATCAGCATGGAGAACAACATCACAAACTTCAAAGCAGATACCCCTCATGTTTTCTTCAGCCAATGCACCTTCCTTTGAAGCCCACTGGAACCCAGCAACAACAGAATCCTTTATTTCATTGAGGTACTGGACTCCCTTACACATATCAACCACCATGTTAGGACCAGTGGTCTCGGGACCGAAGCACCAGATTTTCTTAGCAAGGTCCTTGTCCCAACCAAATTCCTCAGCCAAGATCTTTGAGCGGATTTTAGGATCATCCCTTGGACCAATACGACCATCATCAATGGCCTCAGCAAGACCTTCCTCCAATGGGCGTGCTTCCATGTAAAGACGGTTGTGCTTGTTGGGAGACTTGCTCATCACAGTACGGCAGGACTTCTCAAGGACTGTCTCACGGAAGGACACAACAGGATCAGATTTTACAATTTCCGCCCCACCCATAAAATCATCCTGAAGATCCTTCAAGCAGATCTCAAGGTGAAGTTCACCAGCACCAGCAATGATGTGCTCTCCAGACTCCTCAATGGTACAGACAACCATAGGATCAGACTTGGCCAGACGTTTCAGCCCTTCAACAAGCTTGGGAAGATCTGAAGCAACCTTACACTGAACAGCAACACGCACAACAGGTGAGACAGAGAACTTCATTGCACGAATGGGGTGAGCATCTGTTTCCTTCTCATTTGTCAAGGTAGCATTCTTGGTGATGAACTGATCCAGACCAACCAAGGCAACAGTGTTACCACAGGGAACATCCTCGACGGTTTCTTGTTTCTTTCCCATCCAGATAACAGTCCTCTGTACATTCTTGACATACAGATCCTTCTTTTCCCCAGGAACATAGTTTGGTCCCATAATTCTAACCTTCAAACCAGTTTGGACCCTACCAGCAAACACACGACCAAAGGCAAAGAATCTACCCTTGTCAGATGCCGGAATCATCTTAGATACATACAGCATAAGCGGACCATCTGGATCACAGTTTCTGATAGCATTAGCATATTGGTCATCCAGGGGACCCTCGTACAGATTCTCAACACGGTACTTTTGAGCTGTATGTGGAGAGGGAAGGTGAAAGATCATCATTTCCAATAGGGCAGTGCTGGCTGGAAGCCAGTTCTGCATGACCCTCTTCATCAATGCCTTTCCCATAAGTTCCTTTTCATCACTCTTCATAGTGACATTGAGCTTTGTCAACATGGGCCACAGCTTATCCTTCTGGTCGTTCATGCAGGTGTTGATAATCTGCTTGATTGGTTCATAACAAAACTGGACAAAACCGCGCTTGCAGGTAGCAGAACCAGTGCTTTTGGTGGTCCACTTCTTGGTAGCTGGATCAAAGTAGTTCTCACCCCAGAGCCTTTCCATCATCTTCGACTCATCAACTCCAAACTTAGATGCATACATCTTTGCAAAGTTGGTGAGAGTGAATGCCCAACCGTGCAAACCAGCAGAGAAAGCAACTGTTCCTTTCTCGGGGTAGACCTGGACATCACCAAGAAGAGGGTCTTCATAGGTAGCCATGATGACATTGGCATTCTCAATAACCCTCTGGAATGTCTGGTAGGCCTCCTCACCATCCACCTGGAGCTCAAGGAAACACCTGTCCATCTTGTTAACAGTCAAAACAGGCCTGATCCTTTCTCCCAAGGCTTGACGGAGCACGGTCTCTGTTTGGACACACACGCCCTCAATACAATCCACCACCACAAGGGCACCATCAGTAATACGAAGAGCAGCAGTAACCTCAGATGAAAAGTCAACGTGCCCGGGAGAATCGATGAGATTGATAAGGTACTCATTTCCGTTCCTCTCTCCCTTGAAGCTCTTCAAAGACTCGTCAGTCATCTCGTAGTAAAGAGAGATTCCAGTAGATTTAATTGTAATACCACGCTCTGCCTCATCAGCACGGGTATCAGTCATCCGGACATCACCAGCCACTTCTTGTGCAATGATACCGGCAGCAGCGACAAGGGAGTCTGTAAGGGTTGATTTACCTGAGTGGAAACATAAATCAACATTATTAGCTCACTGCGGTACAGATGCAACATGACAAATCTAACACGATTAAACAAGATAGGATAACATTACCCAGAACAATATCAAACATCTCCCAACTGCATTCCAGCCTAAATTAGTAGTAAAAAAAGTGACACATTTTGACATCTAAAATCATTTTAAGACCCACAGAAATGCTCTTTTGTTGTTCAGAAACCATGAATTCAAGAATGAAATACTTTCCAGACATAATTGATACTTGGTGAGCAAAAAAAGTGAGAATGGTGTAGAATTACCATGATCGACATGGGCAATAACAGACATATTACGAATGTTATGCTTGTAGTCCATAATCCTACGCAGCTCTTCTGCCGTAAACTTCACCTGCTCATACAGAAAATTTATCTCCGTTAAAATTACAGGATAAATTTTTTCAGCAACCCACAAAGGAAGCAATTAGAAAAAGAGTGACTTACCATCTTGACTGATTGCAAATGTCACCTCAGTAATTCAAGTACTACCTGCAAACAAGAACAGTAAAATAAAGCAGTTACAAAATGGGCAATAAACATCATAGCAGTTATATAAGAAACTCACAAATCACATATTCCTAAAATCCACATCGCAATTAATCAAGTCTGTAAATAGTTACATATTCAGAAACCATCTCATAAATATACTTTCAAATCTTTGCACGCACAAGTAAATCCACACAACCTTCTTTAAAGCCTGATATAAACATACTTCAAGCAAACTCAACTGGATTTCACAGGAAAAACATCAGATAATTTTCAACCTCTCTGATTTCAAACAATCCAGATAAATTCAGCAATCTTTTACGCAGAGAACAGGAGACAATTCAAAGAAGAAGAAAAAGTTGTCACCTTTGAAAGAAACAAGTCTAGAAGATTTTTTTGATGAAACAATTTTAGGCGAATTACAGGCAAATAACTAGTCAAAACAAACATCAATCATACGAAACAATCACACACGAGATTAGCACCGATTAATTAAAAAAAAATCAAAACTTTTTCCACGTCAAAACCATTTCACGACGGAACTTGCGGAAACAACCAAAGCGGCGATCTACAGCACAATCACTCAGAAAAACAAAGAAAATCAAATTTTCTGACGTAAATTTTTTCAGAATTGAAAGAACACATCAGAAGATCACTACAAAACAGAGCATCCACTGAGATCAATACAAAACCGCAACGATCTAGCACAGATCACATATATCCACATATCAATTATTTACAACGATCTCAAAATCGAAATATTCATATATATAAAATCGAAATACATCAGTATCGAAACGCATGCAGAAATAAGCAAAGGAAAAACGATCACGGAGACAAAATCAATAGCAGAAAGAGTGATGCGAATAATACAAACAACAAGTAGTAGCAGATTTGAATAATAGGAATATAATCAGAGTGGAATAGAATAATGAAAAAGAATTAAGGAGAGACGAACCTGGAGAGAGAGAGAGAGAGAGCGTGAGGAGGACTCTCGGCAGCCACCAAGAGCAAGATTGGGACTGAGGAGAGATTGTGAGGGTTGGTAACCAGTGGTGTGAGTGTTATATAAGGTCAGGGTTTCCGTTTCATGGGCTGGGCTCATGATCCATCGGCCTTGGTACCAGCCTCGCCAATTATTCTAGATACCTGATTTGGAGTCATTTCCTTTTTTTACATTTACCGTAATTAAATGCCAAGGACTGTTAAAAGATTGTTAAGTTTCCTCCTAGCAAAGAATCAACAAGATTATACCCATGTGGTGTAGCTCGGATGAGAATCCAATGGGTTTCCAAACAGGACGAACGCTGCTTCGATACTGGTAATAAATCGAACGTTTGAACCCTATTTTGGATTAAAGCATCCATGGGGAGAGTCAGCCCCAACTCGGAGATTAAAGCTTAGGCTTTTCCTTCATAACAATCGTAACAAAAAAAAATATCAACAAGATTATGGTTTACAATATGTAAATTCTTATGTAGAAAAAGAAATTTATACTCTAGGGCTGGTGTAACAAGTACATGTTCACCGTTTGTCTTTGTGATGGTGTTGTAACCTAACCAAGCTTTTACATGGACCCTATATCTTCAAAACCACACCGATATCAAAGTTCGAACTCCCAAACCCCTAAATCATAAATCCCTAATCCTATTCCTGAACACTAGAACTTCAAAACCTTCAAATTCTGTTAATAGAATTTACTGAACCAAAATGCAAAATAGTCAAGCTTAAAATACTGTGTAATCAGAATGATTATGAAATCATAAGGAATCGAAAGCAGGAGGCATAGATTAAGGACTGCGAAGATGTTACCTGAGGTTTTTGGAATTCTTGTATTGTGGAGGAATTGTTCTCTTTGTCGCCGTCGAGCGAAAGATGAGCCTTGTGTCGACAGTTACTAGGGAGGACGACGGATTCACCTGAGATAGATGGATGATAGATTCATCGGAGACAGTGAGAGTGAAAGTGAGAGAGAGAGAGATGAGAAATTGAGAATCGATGAGGTAACGGTGTGGATGAGGTAACGTCGTCGTCAGTGGTACAATTCGTAATTATTTTTATTTTAGGAGCAACGCTTTAAAAAATTTCAGTTGTATAGGTCATAATTTTTTTTATTTTCATGGGCAACGGTTTAAAACTATTAAATATATGTACTATTTTATCATCAAAAAATATTTGTTATCATTTTTATCATTTATTACTTTTAACTGCACTATTTTATCATTGACCCAATCAAATATTCTTGAATTGAATATTTAAGTTTTATCATGTATCCATGTAGGTGACATAGCATTCAAGATACAGCACATAAAACAAACATAATTCATTGATGTTGAAACATAATTTGCCTTCCAAAGAAAAAAAAAAAATTTGCAAAACCAATATTTTCAACAGCGAAATATGGTTTATAATGTCTAAAAAGAGCCGGGATTGACCGACCTGTTACATTTTACTGCTAATAAAAGTACAGCTACCAGATACCATGATAAATTATACTAGCAAATCATATGCTTGCCAAGACATAATAGTAGAGACGCTGGAATGGAACAAACACTAGACTTATATTGTAAAGCTCAAATCAAAATATAATGTACCAACATGAACATAACAAAATTACATAATCTTGTTATGGGCAAGCACAAATGACGCTACTTCCAACAGAATGCTGACTACAACATGGTAACTTGAAACAAGATGAAAAACTGAAGGAAAAAAAAAAAAGACGGCAGCAGAGTGAACTTCCCTCATCAATGGGACCAATAAAATTAGTCTCTCAAAGCTTGTCCTCGAAATCGGAAAGCGGGGTCATTTGCTCCTTCAAACCCTTCCTCTTACGGATGTCTTGAACCAGCTGAGATGCCTGGGAACCAGACTCCAATGGATCAGAAGACATCATCTCCCAATGATCAAACACACACTGGGGGAAAGCCTGTCCAGAAGTGGAAGCCCTCAACTGACCAGAGAACCCAAAGGATTCAACGACGGGCAGGTATGCCTTGATGTTGTACAGTGGGGTACCAGGCCTCTGCATTTCTTCAAAAACGTGTCCACGCTTCTGATTGAGAACACTGTAGATACCACCAAGAGCACCCTCAGGAGCTTGAATCTCAACAAGATACACAGGTTCAAGGAGCCTTGGCTTGGCTGTAATCTGAGAAGCATAGATGACCCTCCTGGCGGTTGGAATGACCTGACCACCTCCTCTGTGAATAGCATCAGCATGGAGAACAACATCACAGACTTCAAAGCAAATACCCCTCATGTTTTCTTCAGCCAATGCACCTTCCTTTGAAGCCCACTGGAACCCAGCAACAACAGAATCCTTGATTTCATTGAGGTACTGGACTCCCTTACACATATCAACCACCATGTTAGGACCAGTGGTCTCAGGACCAAAACACCAGATCTTCTTAGCAAGATCCTTGTCCCAACCAAATTCCTCGGCCAATATCTTCGAGCGGATTTTAGGATCATCCCTTGGACCAATACGACCATCATCAATGGCCTCAGCAAGACCATCCTCCAATGGGCGTGCTTCCATGTAGAGACGGTTGTGCTTGTTGGGAGACTTGCTCATCACAGTACGGCATGACTTCTCAAGGACTGTCTCACGGAAGGACACAACAGGGTCAGATTTAATAATCTCAGCTCCACCCATAAAATCATCCTGAAGATCCTTCAAACAAATCTCAAGGTGAAGTTCACCAGCACCAGCAATGATGTGCTCTCCAGACTCCTCAATAGAACAAACAACCATAGGATCAGATTTTGCCAGACGTTTGAGACCTTCAACAAGCTTGGGAAGATCTGAAGCAACCTTGCACTGAACAGCAACACGCACAACAGGTGACACAGAGAACTTCATGGCACGAATAGGGTGAGCATCTGTTTCTTTCTCATTTGTCAAGGTAGCATTCTTGGTGATGAACTGATCCAGACCAACCAAGGCAACAGTGTTACCACAGGGAACATCCTCGACAGTTTCTTGTTTCTTTCCCATCCAGATAACAGTCCTCTGTACATTCTTGACATACAGATCCTTCTTTTCTCCGGGTACATAGTTAGGTCCCATGATTCTAACCTTCAAACCTGTTTGGACCTTTCCAGCAAACACACGGCCAAAAGCAAAGAACCTACCCTTGTCAGATGCGGGAATCATCTTAGACACATAGAGCATAAGAGGACCATCTGGGTCACAGTTTCTGATGGCATTAGCATACTGATCATCCAAGGGACCCTCGTACAAATTCTCCACACGATACCTCTGAGCTGTATGCGGAGAGGGAAGGTGAAAGATCATCATCTCCAGTAGGGCACTGCTGGCTGGCAGCCAGGTCTGCATGACCCTCTTCATCAATGGTTTTCCCATCAGATCTTTTTCCTCACCCTTCATGGTGATTCCTAGCTTTGTCAACATGGGCCACAGCTTATCCTTCTGGTCATTCATGCAGGTAGCGATAACCTGCTTGATGGGTTCATAACAAAACTGAACGAAACCACGCTTGCAGGTAGGAGAACCAGTGTTCTTGCTGGTCCACTTCTTCGTTGCTGGGTCAAAAAAGTTCTCACCCCAGAGCCTTTCCATCATCTTTGCCTCATCAACTTTAAACTTATCAGCATACATCTTGGCAAAGTTGGTAAGGGTGAATGCCCAACCGTGCAAACCAGCAGAGAAAGCAACAGTTCCTTTCTCGGGGTACACCTGGACATCACCAAGAAGAGGGTCTTCATAGGTAGCCATGATGACATTGGCATTCTCAATAACCCTTTGGAAGGTCTGGTAGGCCTCCTCACCATCCACCTGGAGCTCAAGGAAACACCTGTCCATCTTGTTAACAGTCAAAACAGGCCTGATCCTTTCTCCCAAGGCTTGACGGAGCACAGTCTCTGTTTGGACACACACGCCCTCAATACAATCCACCACCACAAGGGCACCATCAGTAATACGAAGAGCAGCCGTAACCTCAGATGAAAAGTCAACGTGCCCAGGAGAATCGATGAGATTGATGAGGTACTCATTTCCGTTCCTCTCTCCCTTGAACATCTTCAAAGACTCGTCAGTCATCTCGTAGTAAAGAGAGATTCCAGTAGATTTAATTGTAATACCACGCTCTGCCTCATCAGCACGGGTATCTGTCATCCGGACATCACCAGCAACTTCTTGTGCGATAATACCGGCAGCAGCAACAAGGGAGTCCGTAAGGGTTGATTTACCTGAAAGGAGCCACATTCAACATAATTAGCTTGAGGCAGTCAAAAAAGTTATGCAGCAATCAAACTAACTATACTGGACATAGACTTGCTCTTAACATTGAAATACGAGAGCATTCCCACCCAGAAATGATAAATGAAACAATAACAGTCGGCCATTGGACATTTAAAATCATTCTAAAACTTGCAGAAGTGCTTTGTAGTTGTGCATACACCACCAATTCATGGATGAAATACTTTTCGCACATAACTGATACAAGCCAAATAACATGTGTGCTTACCATGATCGACATGGGCAATAACGGACATATTACGGATGTTATGCTTGTAGTCCATAATCCTACGCAACTCTTCTGCCGTAAACTTCACCTGCTCAAACAGAAAACATCCCTCGTTAAAATTTCACAAGCCAACACAACACCTTGACCACAGGTTAGAACCGAGTGACTTACCATCTTGACTGATTGTTAATGTCACCTCTCAGTAATTGAAGGTACGACCTGCAAGCAAAAACATCAAAACAAACAGTTACAAAACGAACACAAAATAATAACATCATCCAAGTAGATTCATAATAAACTTAAAATCACAACCACCAACACCGCCACAATGTAAACAAGCAAGTCTGCAAGCAGTTACGTACTCATAAACCATCAATTAAGCCAGAAACTTCATTAACTACATATTTCTAGTAATCACAATCAAATACGCAAGATGTTAGTTTCAATCTTTGTACACAAGTCTAGACCATAACTTGATATCGATCTACTTCAAAGCAAGCTCGAAAAAGAGATTCTCTTTTCATCAAGAAAAGCAGCTACAGCCATAGCTAAAACAAACGCAAGAATCCAAGCATAAACAACTTCCATCCGATCAATTCAAAGCAGTAAGAACAGTATATCATGCTATTTCAAGCATCAAATCACAGATCTTAACCAATAAAAAATCGAAAAGTTAGTACCGGAGATGATACAGAGCAAACTAAACAAGCAGGTGAAGTAAAGATATACACAGAGGCACAAAGAAAAAGCAAAGAAGCTTCAGATCTAGATGGAGAAGAAGAAGCGCGAGAGAGACGAACCAGGTGACAAGAGAGGCGGCAGAGTAGAGAGAAAATGGGGCATACAATCCAGGGTTAGTGGCATTATATACAAAGCGAGCTGAGGGCGAGGGGGGTATAAAATTGCGGTATATGCGGTTGTGGAAGTCTTCGTTATCTAGGGTTTTGCATTCAATTGGGCTGGGCTTTTGCTTTTGCTTTTATAGAAGGGTGGAGTTAGAGAGGAAGATCTTTGGGGATCAGTAAAATCAATAAGATGGTTTGATAGGAAGAGTAAAGTTGGAAGTAAGAACTATTTTAGACAAATTTCCTTGCTTATCAGATATATTTCAACAAATTACCGTTTCGATTTTTTTTTTAAATTTTTTTATTAATAACTCACACACTCTACATATGTCGTGAGGTTTGAACCTATGACCTCAAAGTTATCAGTTAAACAACTTAACCAACCAAGCCACAGCTCATTGACAAATTTCCTTGAATGTTCTGGTTCTATTTTTTCCATTTTCTTTCTAAGGATAAATATATTTCCAAAGTTGATTTCAAATGGAACCCTTGCCTCTAGGCGTCTAGCATTACAGTCCTAACTTCCACCGGTTTGTGACCAGCAAGTTTGAGGTGTCTTCATATTCTGGTGCCTACAGCAAGAGCTTTGTCTGCTTTTACTGGAATACCTTCGTAGACCTTGGTCTAAAAGCTGACGGAGTAGTGTGATATTTGTTTTGCTGTTCGGAAAATTTTCATCACCGTATAAATCTTTTTACTTCCACATTTTCAAGGCAAAACAACATACAACCATTATGGTTGATCGATTTGGTCCAAACTATGCCTGTCCACGACAAATAAAACCTGTGGTATACGCCTGCTATACTTGGCCCCAAAACAATTCTGTAAATTAGATAGTTCCAGTGCGGCTTAACCAACAAATCGAAATAAAAGTGAAAATTTACTGGAAGTCTTTCTGATAGTCTCATTGTGCAACCAAGATTACCACCAAAGGAAAACAAAACTACGGCATCTCTAAATACAACTGCAATCAGTATCCTATAACAACTGTTTCATTTCATTAGGCAATACAAATCGGAATGAAACTAATGGGAAAATTTCATTTTCCAGCACAATAATGGAGCCGAGGGTTACATGCTCAAGCATCACATGGTGGAACATCTCCAAATAACTCTATTTTGCTTTCTTTGTCAACTTCTTTACTTGGTTAGAGGTTAGGAACTCAGCATCATCTCTGATAAAACTCCACCAAATGTAAGTTAGGGGAATGGTGGTGGCATGCCAGACCGCATGAGCATCCAGAAATCCTTCATACGGTGGGAAATCATAGATTTCTAGGAGCATTGCAAGCCCACCTCCGACGACTACCAACCACAATTTCCAACGACATGGATGGCGAGTGATACCAGCCCAAACCGCCCAAATGAGAAGTTGAGCCACCGCCATGACAACACAAACTTTCATGTTCCAACCTGTAGTGTAAAGTAAGTCATCAGATTGTTGCCCTAATTTTGATGTACCGTAACTTTTTTTATAAGACAAAAAAAGGATCAAAGAGTCTATACTTAATCAGTTGTAAAGATGAAACAAATTAGAAATAGTTTGAATTTTAGGATTATCACATGGAGGCTAAAAGCCTAAAACCCAAGAAAGATAGATCACAGTAAAGCAATAAGCTTACATAGAAAGACTTTCCACTTGATAGAAAGGAGAGAAAAGACAGATTCGTGTTTAAGGTCCATATGTGTGACTATTCAAGCCTACAAGTGAGAAATGTTGAAATAAAAAATATTCAGCATTTCCTACGATCACTGCTATGGAAACAAAGTTAGAAACTATATATCAATAGAAGATCAAACAAATCACAATTTATCAATATGTTGTGTGTGCCAAAGTGCATGAGTAACCTTTAAGAGTTTCATTCATTACCGAGAAAAATAAAATAAGAAAGATAGAAAGGGAAGATGATATATACCATAATCCAGTTTATAGAAGTTGAGATACAATATGTGGGTAGTTACAAAAGCAAGCAGCGGAGCAGCAACCATAACTCTGACAGCATCGTGCCTCACGTCAAAACTTCTGAGTATGGCAAGAATGAGCGAGTACCCAATTAATGCCACTGCAGCTGAGTAGTCTAATTTTTCAGTCAAATCGACGTCTCTGTGGTTCAATAAGACAATAAGACACGGTAATGATCAGGAGAAGTGTTAATGACCCCTCCCTCAATAAAAATAACAGGAATAAATAATCAAAAACAAAGTTTTAGTTTCTAAGAAAGTATCACTTTCCAGTCTTTCTTTTCTCCCAGCTAATTATCATGACTAGTACGAGCTTGCTTTTATTACTGAATCCTTTTCTCTAGTTAATTTAACTGTATTGCCAAAATGTGTATAAGTTTACTGTGCTCACAGGCTCTCATTCTAGGTCAAAAATTTAGTTGTCTCAAATATTTGAGTGCTGTGTAACCAAAATTCTTCTGTTCTAAGGAGAATACATGTTGTAGAACATGTCAATTTAGTCTAATCTTACGTGTGCCAGCATGTCAAAAGGGTCTTAAAATGTCAAGTTCCTTATGTTCATGGATGAATGCAAGCATAATTGCTTTCTCAAAGAAAAAAAAAATGCAAGCATGATTGAGAATGTCAGATATAACACTTTACTTTCTGTAACTGTGCTATCTACAAGACACTACAACTTATATTGAATATAAATCTCTCTAGAAAGACAAGTTATGGACGAAGTACATGTGTTAAGCTCATATATAAGAACTTATCAAGAATGGAAGACACATACAGATATTCCCATGCATCGTAAGCAGAATGATAACAGAGAGAAAGAGAAACTTACCTACTATGGAAAACAGCACTCCAGAACCAGCTGTTCAAGGCTAAGAAACCATATATATGCCACAAACTGGCATAGTCATAATACACCTTCTTATCTCGTCTCAATGGTAACTTATACAATAAAAGGATGATAAATGAAACCCAACCATGAAAATGCATAGCAAGGTTGAGTGCAGAGAAAGCTACAGAGGCAGGCTCCTGAAGAAATGAACAACATGTCAGACAGAACAAACTACAAAACTATGATGAGCAAAAAAAAATGTTGCCAAGGCATAAAGCCTGTAAAAAAGCAAACCTGGATTCCATAAACACGCTTGAAGGGCCATTTACCATGATATTTAACCGGGCCATAACCAGCTGCTTCTCTTTCTTTTTCTCTGTCAACCATACAATAGTAACGGCAATCACTCTGACAGTCCCATTGTTTCCACTGCAAATAAAGAGGTTCTTGCAGGAACCATGGCCCATCAACAGAGACCCCACCTAAAGAGAAATTGCAATGTGGAAAGCATCTCTGCGCTACACATCCAGTTTCTTCACATTGCTGTAAACAAGCCCTGCAGTCCCAAACCAAATGTGACACTGTCAATTCCAAGCCATAAATCCACATGACAGATTACAAGTGTATGCAATATAAGCCAGCCTTATTAATTGTGCAAAATGGACGACAACAATTTTTTACCACCAAATAAATAACAAGAATCATACTCAAGGAACCTTGTATTACAGTACTGAACCAATAATTACATATTAGTTCCAAAGGAGGAGGAAGTACTTATCAAAAAATCAGTTTCAAGTGATTTTAAGAAAGGATATAGTTCTTTACAAATAGGAATTGCAAAAAGGCATTATAAAAAAATGGACGAAGAAGGAACAAGAAACATAGAGAGGAAGTTACTGCTCTATTATAATGGTCCAAAACAGCGCTGGAAGTTACTGCTTTTATTACAATATCATGCCACAGATGAGTACCGATTATGGTAGAGAGACTGAGAATGAAGGAAAGCTTGTTGACATAATAACATTTACTTTTTCAGAATGAGCTCTTATCAGCTAGACAGCTGGCAAGGACACAGGTGAGACATACTTATCACACAAGTAACGAACAACAATGGTCCACGCCTTCTTGCTATAGTTATGAATGACTAGACTCAATCTATATTATCAAATCTGATCCAAGCTGAGTTAAGCAAACCCCCTTAACGTATTTAGTCTTGTGGTATGTACTTGTTCCTAAGGACACAGTTAACATCCCAAGTTTAAGCCTCGGTCCTCGACAAATAGAAATGGAAAAAGAAGTACAAGCCCATTGAAATTGTGTTAACGAAAAGACGGGTCAATTAGTTCAATGAACAGCTTTGCTATCTAAATAATAGCAATATTAAACATTCCACTAAACTACTGATCAATGTAAGAAGTACAAGCCCATTGAAATTGTGTTAACGAAAAGACGGGTCAATTAGTTCAATGAACAGCTTTGCTATCTAAATAATAGCAATATTAAACATTCCACTAAACTACTGATCAATGTATCACCATATGAAATGCAAACCCAATGATCAATTGAAATACTACTCTTCTCCATTTAAGTTCTAACAATAGACCTTCAGCTGAAACCTCCAGTCATTTGAAAAGATTAATGGCTAATCCAGGCTAAGAAGGCCTCAGTTACCCACATTGCACTCTAAATGCTGAACAACAGCACACTACAATGCTCAGTCTTTAAAGCTCACCGACAATAACTTAACATGAATCCCTCAAAACAATACAAATAGCTATTGAAAAACTGATAACAGCAGCAGAACTAAAAATCCCACTAACAGTAAACAAAAAACAAAATGATTTACCTATAATGAGGATCAGCATCACTAGCACTGGCATCTATAGCTCTGAATCTGAAACCCCATAAAACCACCACAAAGAAAGCAACCCAGTTGTGCTTCAACATCTGAAAAAACCAAATCACCAAAATAGATTATTGCAAGATTTGGCTTCAAATTTTCACAAATCTCAACTTAAACACTCTCTTATGCAATTTATTAAACTAAATATTCACAAATCCAGAATAAAGTTTGGTTCTTTATGAAGCTTTAATTCTAGTGACTTCAATTAACTCCATTCTTATTCAAATTGAAACCGATCTTATAGTTTTACAAAAACAAATCATATGGAAATTGTAGCAGGACTAAACGACGTCGCTTAGATCTGGGTTAGGAACTCACCGGAGCACCGGAGCCTTTGTCTCTTTCTTCTTCGTTGCCAACAGTGACAGTCTGACCACTTCAAAAAGCTCAACAGATGCTTCAATCTGGTCCAGATGGACTCGGGTTTGGGCCCAAAAACGGGCCGAGAATGTAAAAAAACTAGTTTGGGCCTGAAACTGGTTCAACCTCGAATCACCATTCTAGATACTTTTTCTTTTCTTTTTTTTTTTCTTTAATAATTTGACTTTCTATTCTTGGTTTTGGTCAGATATTTGACTTTCAATTTTTCTCTTGATTTATATGCATGATTAGCTCTGGTTTCCTTAATCTTAATGCTGAATTTCTGATGTAGTCATGTTTTGAAGCAGTAATGTTTATGAATTCTGACCAGAGAATGTAGAGATATTATTATTAATTCAATTAAATGTATGGAAAATATATTATAATTTTTGGATCTGATTTTTGAAGAGAAATAGTAGTTGAAGCAATACCTTGCTTGTCTTCGATTTGATTTGTCTATTTTATTTGCTTATAATTTTCTTCTTAAACTAATCATAGTGAGCGGTTTAAGTGTGGAGATATAGTAATAAAGTCTAAAGAGGCACGCATATATGATCATGCTAGGTCCCAGACTCTTCTGATGTTGGAATAAATTATGAAGACAAAACTTGAAATTCCTAGGCCAGAGTTTCATGATATTGTGTGCTAATGCAAACAAGCAAAATAATTGTATGAGAAACATAATTGTGTAAGCAAATTAAATAACAGTCACTTGTACATATGGTGGTGGCTAAGGTTGTATGGTGTACCAAAGATTGACGTACGTGGTGCATGGATCATAACCTTTAACAGCCACCATATAGATGCCATTGCCATTCACAAAGAACACACGATGGCATGGGTTACGATCAATACGTACGTTTTCTCCTATAGCTAGTTAGCTAGCTGTAGCAACCACCACATTGAGAATATGAGATTTGTGATGAGTTTATAAGGTTTTGAGCCATTACATCTATTGTCAATTGGTTTTTGATGTGAACTTCAAACTATTTTATCATGATATCAGAGCAGGTAACCTATGTTCATGTGAGAACTCCAATGGTCATATGAACTCCACGTCACACAAATGTTGTGTTCACATGTTAGGCTTGAAAATTCGTCACACGTGTAGGGGTGTGTCGAGATATCAATCTCATATCGGGAATATGAGATATTTGTCTATGAGTTTATAAAGGTTTAGGCAACTTCACTCATTACCAATTGATTTTTGAATATGAACCCTTAAACTACTTTATCAGCCATCAGGAGAGTGAGAAGAGTGATTTAAAACATTTTTAGCAGGCTATTATTTTTTTAAAGATGACCGATACATGCGGCCTCCCTTAGGTCTTAATAATAATGAAATTTCAAAATATATGAGAGGAGGGGAGGGACCTGAACCCCGACTTACATGCGGCCTCCTTAATCAGCCATAAGGAGGGTGATTCAAAGCATTTTTAGTAGGCTATTGTTTTTTGAAAGATGGCCGACACATGTGGCCTCCCTTATGTCTTAATAATAATGAAATTTCAAAATATATGAGAGGAGGGGAGGGACCCCGGCTTACAAAAAGCATAGAGAACATCTTAAGATAATAATGTGATCGTCTACAAATAATATATTTGTTTCGAACGAGCACTGATTAGTGAATAGTGCACTTCTGTATTCTTTATTTCACTAAAAGTGGTGACATACCGGAAAGTAAAAGCTTACTCGAAGCCATAATACCCAAAACCCTATGTTGGCACTCTCTTAGTTTTAATCTACCTAGCTAGGAGGTTTCAACCATTTGACAAAATAATAAAATCACAACCTAACTATATGGCACACAAGGTATATGTGTAGTCCATGATAGAGCCCTCATCACCCTACAACCCAATGACATGGACTTATTGTCGGCTTAAAGCCATATCTAATTAAACAAAAACAAAAACATAAATAGAATGTAAAACCAACAAAATACTCTCTATCTTAGCTCAAGAGTGTCGTCTCGCTGCAGTCGGGTCATCATTCTAAAGGTACTGATTATCACCAAATATGCAACCCTAAGCTTTGATACCAAACTGTTTCTACCTCTCTCTCGAGATCATGGGACAGGAGGTCGAATCCTTAGCCCTTGGGTCCTGTAACTGCACAAGCAACAACACGTCAGGAGTCGGGACTGGGGTGGCCCAGTCTTTGACTCTCTGATGCTTAAATCAGCGTTCAGTTGCTACTTGTATAGTACGGGAGTATAGGAGGAATAGTAAACTTACTTCTTTTGGAAATTCGTGCATGTTTTATAGGCTAGTATCAGAGGCTTTGTCATTAGTTCCTGATGTGGGACTGTTTCATGGTGTTGTTCAGTTTCACTCCTTTCGGGGGGTATTTAGCCGTTGTAGAGTGGGTCTGACATGTGTATTGTTGTTATTCCTTGACTCTTTGGGTGCCCCCAGAGGTCTTGTTGGTGGAGTCTTGGCCGGAATGATCTCCGGCGAGTGGGTAATGATGTCGCATTCTTTGCATGCCAAGTGTTTTGGCTATGTATTAACAAGTCCCCAAGTCCCTAGTCCGAGTGAGCTCTTGGGTGGGGAGTTATTCCCTCGTTATGCCGAGAAAGTGTCTTATCCAGGTGTTGGAGGCATGGTGCAAAGTCCCCAAGTGCCCACGCGAGGATCGCGAGGTGGCTAGGGTTAAGTTCCGAGTACCCGATACGAGCCTTTTCACCATATCTCATGTGTGTCATAAATGACCTGTTTATGAGGGACACGTGGTCATTCATGTCAAGTTTTAAGGTCGTAATGGTTCCATTGGTTGGTCATTTTTTTTCTTCTAACGTGTGCGTATCTGACGCGCGTGCGTGGGATCGTGGGGCGCGTCTTAAGTGCCTCGCACGATTGTGGTCGACATGGCCGTTCCCTGACTATTGAGATTGGTATGATCTAGATGGTCTTGGTTAATCAGGATGCCTATAAATAGACCTGGAGGAAACAGAATGAGGGAGTTCGTATTTCGAAAACATAAGGACTAGGGCTAAAAGAGTGGTTCGCAAATTTTTTGAGAGGGGCTTTGCCGATTTGTGAAATCGAACCTGGGGAACGTCCAATTTCATCCTCGATCGATTGGGTGCGAGCACTCGACTGTTTGCAACCAGTTTCACTGCCACTACACATATCCAAGTTTTCGAGGTATGAACTTGTCAGTTCCTATTCTGGGTTCTGCTTTTGTTTTGTTTCAAATAGGTAAGGATTGTGTTGTGGTTTTCGTATCATTTGTGATTTTGTTAGGAAAGCCTAGAGTAAGGGATTGGTTGGTTTGTTGTTGGGTTAGTTAGGGTTAAGGCAGCGAGAGTCTAACATGTGAGGATGTAGGGTATGACAAATCTAGTGTGGTTGTCCAACGAGGAGATTGTGGTTGTCTCCAGCTCGCCTGATCCTGATTCGGACACCTTGCACCGATGGGAGGAGGAGTTAGATAATCTTATGGCGGAGGTTGCATTTAACTTAGGGGAGGGCATTCATGTTATGGATGCAGGGTCCCACATGTCCTCGTCTGACCCTCTATTGTAGGAGGTATAAGAGTTGTGGGAGATCTTGGGAGGCTGACGATTCATTTTGGGATCCTCCTGGCGAGAGTATGACGTCGTTAGAGTTAAAAGCAATTAGGCAGAATTGGGTATTCCCAATGAGGTCTTGTTGCAGCCTCTTGGCAAGGGCGTTAAGTTTTGGGATCCTCCGGACAACTTCATTCTAGTATACGAGTACCAGCTGAGATGCGGGTTGATGTTCCCGCTACCCTTTTTGTGCAGTACACTTTGGCGTGTCTGCATGTCGCCCCGGGGTAAGTCACCCCGAATATGTCGAGGCAAATATTGGGGACATGGGTACTATTTCGTTTACTAGGGAAGAATTTCCTAATTTTGAGGAGTTCAACGCTTGTTGGCACATGGCATATTGTGCGAAGAAGGGCAGCCGGGGTTGGGTGACATTGAAATCTCGGAGGAAGTTCAAGATCTTGGTGGAAGATTTGCCCACTTCTATGAATGAGAGCTGGCGACTGAAGTGCTTCCTCGTCAGGGGGCAGTGGCAGGAGTGACATGGACATCCCTTCCGGGTTCCTGGGGCTTTCCAAAATATAGGTACCGTGTTTTGTGTCTTGTGTTTTCTTACTGTTTGTATTGTTCTACCCTTGTTGACTGCTAGGTTTGTGTGGTGCCCCAAGAGTATACATTAACTGAGCTAATAGAGCGTCGGATACGCCGAGTGTTGTGGGCATTGTCTAGGAGCACGTATCGGATATACCGCCTTGGCATATATAGTCATTTCGGTTATGCCCTGGTCCCGGGTCTGTATTTTTGTTTTGAATGTTTATCCATTTTATGCTTTCTGGTCTCTGCTTGACCTCATCTTTTGTTTGGTGCAGTGACGATGCCTCAGGATGGTGGGTCGCGGAAGAAAGAAGGTTTGTATGATAAGGTGTCGGATGAGGACGTAATAAAGGGGTTGCGTGCTGAGGCTGACCATGCCAAGCGGTATGACATCGACTTGCAGACTGACGAAGGGAAAGAGGTGGAGCTTGATGAGTGTGAGGATGACTTTTTGAGGTTGAATTTGGCGGACAAGGACTATGCTTATGTGCCTCCCTTGATGACAGAAGCAATGGGCTTGGGCGACCAAGAGGCGAATGATGAGGAAACGGAGAATGAGGGTGGGGACAACGGGGACTATCAGGAGCAGGTTCCGGTGGAGGAATAGCTTGTCCCTGAGCCAATATGAGTGAAAGATATGGCTTTGAAGAATGTGGGTGAGCCTCAAACAGGTGGCGAAGACCTTGTGGTGGAGGATATGGAACCCATTGGGCAAGAGTCAGAAGAGGTTGTCGTGACGAGGACCCAAAAGAGGAAAGAAAGGGTCGAGTCGTCACGTGAAGGCCAACCCAAGAAATCCCGCAAGGAGGGGCGTTCCCAGAGCTCAGGGAGCTTGGCCGAGATCACTCAAGCGCTAGAGGGGACCGGGGAGGTGCAGCCTTACCTAGCCCAGATGGCGTATGACATACGCCACCGCTCCCATGACATCCATGCTTTGGAGGAGGTGGATTATTTGGCTGGCGTGGCTCTCACCAAGGAGAAGTTGACTTGGGTAAGTGCACATAATGTTCAATTTGCTCCTCTTCGTTCTCTGGGTTTTTGCTTATGCTTTTGGCTTTTGTCTGCAGGTGATGTTGCTTATATATGCTGCAAGTGAGAGGGCTGTTACCCACTTGCAGGAGGATGCTGAGGCTAAATGTCGGCAACTGAGGGAGGCAGAAGAGAACAATCGCTCCCTCTCGCAACGTCTAAAGTAGCTGGAGCAGGATGCTGCTGTCTTCCGAGACCAGGCTACTGCATCAGGGAAGGAGGTTGCTGAGGTGAAGGAGGCTATGCAATGAAGGATAAGCAAGTGGAAGTTGGGGAGGTGACTGCTGCCAAGGTGGTGAGTTTGAACCATGCCTTGGCGGAGCAAGAGAAGGCGTGGAAATTGAAGTGTGCAAGAGCTGCCAGGGATGGGGAGATGGTGTTCCGGGAGAGCGACGTGTATAAGTAGCAGCTGAGGAGTGCTTATAATCGAGGGCAAGATGAGCTGAGCAAGACTGGTTGCCAAGTTGGCTGGATAAATGAGGCGGCCATGCGCAAGTGGTATGCCGAGAGGGATGTAGCGAAGAAAGCTGGGGAGTAGATGACGCCAGAGCAAGGAAGGAAATCGAGGTCTCGCGATTGCTGGCGAAGCAGCATGATGTTTGGCGTGCCACCTCCTTTGCCATGCCAAAAGAAGTTCTTGTTGTGGGCACACGTCGGCCACTTGCTGTGATTGCTGCTTCTCCCCTAAGGGCTCCCCGTCCCAAGAGGTCCCCTTCTACTCAAGTGGTAGTGTCTCAGGTTGCATCCTCTGTTATTGAACCCCCTAACCCTCAAGCACCTGGGCTTGCGGCGCCGCCGCGTACAGAAATGCAGAAGATTCCAAGGAGCAAGTCCCATGTCATTGAAGTGCAACAATTGAGCTCCCTGGTGCGTCCTAATGTGTCAGTGAGGCCTCGACCTGTGTCACGTGACTGCTCTAAGCATTCTTATGGGCAGAGGGTTTCGGTGAACATTAGCTAGAGTCGTGGACGTGGTAGTGGTTCAAAGAGAAAGTTAAGTGGTGCGTCCTCCGGGGAGAAATGATTGTTTTGATTTTGTAACACTGCTGTTTCTATTAGGTTTCGGTTTCTTGTTTGCTTTTCAAACAATATTGGTGGCATGGTTAGCCATTTTGAACCATTTGTTATTTATGGATTACCTGGGAGACCAGGTTGTTACCTGTTTACTTTAAAGAATGCATTTGTTTGTGGACCATTGTTTGTTTTGGCATTCCGTGTTCTTAGTACTGTATGTTATAAAAAAATTGGGGGGGAGGGGGAGGGAACATAACATCTTCATTTAGGATAGGCGGCTAATGGGCAAGGTGTACATTGATTTAGGCTGCTACCAAGCTAAAGTACGCAGTGATGAAGTGCTAGCTGCCATGTTGGCTTTCAAGTGTTGATAATTTAAACAGGATAGAAGTGGAGGTGGCAAGCATTCCAGGGACGGGGTAGAACTCGGTTGTCAGTGTCTCAGTGATAGAATGTAGCTGGTCCTGAGGCATTGACTATTTCCAGTGGGCCTTCCCACTGTGTATTAAGTCAAGTGGGGTAGGGAATGACTTCTTTCATGACCCAATCACCTACTGTTAGCGGGTGGGAAACAACTTTCTTGTTGTAGTGTTGGGCAATATTTTGCTTGTTGTTGACATTCTTGAGATGTGCTCTGTCCCGGTGTTCCTCTAGGAGGTTCATGTTGAGTCGTAACTCTGTGGCTTTTGTCTTAGGATCGTATGTCGTGACACGCTCGCTTGGGACCTCCATTTTCACAGGAATCACTGTCTCGGTGCCATAAGACAAGAGATATGGGGATTCACTTGTAGCTATTGTTGAGGTGATACGAAGTGTCCAGAGAACCTCCAGGAGCTTGGCAGTCCATAACCCGTTAGCATCTTCCAAGCGTTTCTTCACGTTTTGCTTGATGAGCTTATTTATGGCTTCCACCTGGCCATTGGTCTGAAGGTGTGCCAGGGATGCATAGAAGATTGTTGTTTCTTGTTTGGACAGGAATCCCTGAATGTGTCATTATCAAATTGTGTCTCATTGTTTGTGATGATGGCATGTGGTACCCTAAACCGACAATATAAGTTACGTCATAGGAAATTTATCACTTTTTCAATTGTGATTGTAGCAAGGGGTTCTGCCTCTATCCACTTTGTGTTGTAATCTACAATGACTATTGCAAATTTGAATTGTCCCTGGATTTTTGGTAACTGTCCTACAAAGTCGAGTCCCCACTGACTGAAAGGGACTGGGGAGATGATAACAGACAGTGGCATTGGGGGATGATGAGCAAAATCGGCAAATTTGTGGCACTGAAGGCATGCTTGGACAATCGTCTTTGCATGTTGTTCTAATGATGGCCAGTAATACCCAACTAGGAGTGCCTTGAACATGAGGTTCTGAGCTTCTGCATGGTTTCCGCAAACTCCACTGTGAAGTGATTTCAACATTTTGTGCCCTTCTTCTATGGGTAAGCGCTTCAGAACGACTGACCACGGCGATATAGTTTACCGCCTCTAAGCAGGTAGAGTGAAGCCTTGTGGCGCAACCGATGTGCTTCTCTTTTGTCTCGGGGCAAGGTGCCATTAGAAATGAAGGCCACATATGGGTCCATCCACGAGGGCTGGCTAGTTACTTCGAGGGCAAAAATATCTGAATAAGCCTTCGAAACACTAGGTTTGTCCAAGATTTCTATGTGCACATTAGGTGGTGTGGACTCGGGAGGTGCTATGGCGAGTCTCGCAAGAGCATCTGCCTTGGAGTTCTTGGCCCTTAGGGTTTGTGTGAGTTTGTAAGATGTGAAGTGCTGCAGGAGGGTGTCTGCTAGACTTTTGTACGATCCTAGGTTATTCTGGTTGGCCTTAAAGTCCCCTGCTACTTGATTAACCACAAGCCGAGAATCACTGAATATGTGGATGTGTAGGGCTCCGAGTTCCCGACAGAACTGAATGTCAGCTATGAGAGCCTCGTATTTAGCTATGTTGTGAGATGCTTTGAATTCAAACCGGAGAGCATACTCAAACGAACTTCTCTCTGGGTCTGTGATTATTATTCCTACTCCACTTAGCCTATTGTTTGTGTCAAGGCCCGCCCCGAATTTCATCCTGAAACCCTATGTGAGTCATGCGGGGACCACCTCCAAGGAAAATTTACCAAAGGACTCGGCAAACCTCCCTTGAAAATGGACAACCCTAACTCGGAAGAACAAAATATAGAACCAATAAATTAACATCCTCCGCTACAACCCAAAATTAGCCAGAATAAGTTATACAAAAATCCTAACAGTATTCAGAGCTACTAAAAAATTTAAAAACACAGCGGAAGCTGACAATCTCCTAGTAGATTAAACAGGTAACATACAGGCAAAATGTAGAGGATAGATGAGACACTATGCATCGACGTCGTCTTCTAGACCTCACGTAAACGCTGCAGACTGGGTATTTTAAAAACGAAGAGCCCATGAGAAAATATTCAAAAATGTCAGAGTGAGTGGACAAAAGCAATTTCGACAACAAATAAATATTTCTCCAAAAATACTTTAAAAAAAAACGCTTTATCAGTGACAGCATAAAAGCTTAACTCGAAAATTCTAAATTGGTGTCTAACCTCGCTAGACTCCCAAACTTTAAGAAAATGGTCTCTCAGGCTAGAATGAAAATATATATTAGTATGTATTCACACTCGACTATCTCTTGTACGATATCTATGAATAAGCTCGAAAAATAGATAATCATACAAGACTACGACGCTGACGTCTAACACTCACGTCACCTCATACTGGAATTGTACCTTAATATGGGGGAACGCCCAAGTGGTATATATACGTGTTGATTCCTTGTACGAATTCTGTGAATGAATTCGAAGAATAGAAAGTCGTACAAGGCTACAACGCTGACGTCTAACGCTCACATCACCCCATACTGGAATTGTACCTCAGTATGGGGGAAAATCACGTATAGCTAGCTAGCATTTATTTATATACATACTATTGTCATAAACAACTATATATGAGTATAATCACCGAAATTCTCAATTTCGGGAAATTTCTAACAACAGAAAATTATTTAACAATAAAGCATTTTAAGCACATTATTTAAAACAAAACTCCACTCACAAATTAGGCCTAAGCCTGATGTCGGTCGGAGGTCTCGTCAGCTCGAGCCTCCTCGCGTCCTGTTCCAAAAACATAAATAAATCCTTAATTAACACACCGACGCTTAAAGAAAATAAGTAAAAATGAGCTTCGCGCGCTCAACCATGCTTATCGCCTAAAAACTTAATTTCACTACCAACCAATAAACCTCCACAAAATCTTAACCGACATCCTCTAAACACCTTCCACCTTTCTAATCTTAAATAATCACGTGGCCGGATTTTAACTTATTAATTCGCCAAAAATACCAAACTTAAAAAATTCTCAAACCTATCCAAAACTCCTCCAAAAATTATAAAACTCATTCCAATAAACTCCTCATAAAATTTCTTATAAAAAACATTTTTCCCGGTGCTGGCAGCGACGGCCGGCGACCAGCTCCGGTGACCTCTAATGCCCACCAAAATTTGACAGCAACTTCCTCTCAACCTCCTCTACAACTTTCCTAACTACCACAAACACCAATTCCAAGCCTAACTGTGTCAATCGAACGAAAACACATAAAAAGCCCTAGAATTTCCATTACTGATTTCTCCTTACCTAGCTCGAGATGGAGGGAGCCCTTTGGAGGGATTGCTACACGGGTGGAGGGCTTTCTTTTGAGCCAAGGCTCGCCATCTATGGCGACCGGAGGAAGGAGTTCCGGCGACAGGAAGTTCCGGGCAGTCAGAACTTCCGGGCTCGGCTGCGACTTCTCAGCGGCGCTAGGGGCTCGGTTACCTACCCAAAAATGAAGAGGAAAGGATGGTGGTTCGAACGGGATAGGCGCGGCAGTATGGGGCGGCAGGACGGTGGCGAATGGGCGGCCAGAAATTCTGGGCGGAGAGAGAGTCGGGGATAGAGAGAATTGGGAGGGAGGAGAGAGCGGGAGGAGAGAGAGAAAAAGAAATGGGTTGGGCTTGGCCCAGCCGGGTCCAACTTCTCATATACCCAATCCAAAATTCAACATCCCAAAAATAATACCCTAATAAAAATTACATTTTACTAGCAAAAATTATCATTTTTACAGTCGTCACTTTTTCTTCATTTGAATAAATCATTCAAAATAATCGTCTCCTAACACCACTCTGGGGACCAATTAAATTAAACACTTACTGACGAAGACGGTAAAATTCTTATTACCACCGTGCTAGTAATTAAAGTAAAAATTAAGGTCGGGGCGTGACAGTTTGAGGATCCATCAACATGAAGTTCCCTTATGGTGTCCAACATGAAGTTCCCATAAGGCGTCTGGGTCTGGATTGCCATTGTCCAGGGGGATGAACTTAGCAATGAAATCTGCAGCTGCCTGCTCTTTTATGGCTATTCTAGGTTTGAAATATAGGTCAAACTCCCCCAATTCAATTGCATATTTCACCATGCGTCCTGAAGTTTCAGGCTTTTGGAGTATTTGCTGCAAGGGATGATTGGTTAGGACATGGATGGTGTGAGCTTGGAAATATTGCTTGAGTTTTCTTGCTGTAGTGACGAGGGCTAGAGCTAGTTTCTCGATGTCAGGGTAACGGGTCTCGGGATCTGCGAATCCTCTGCCACAATAATATACTAGGAGCTCATTGTCATGTTCATGGAGCATGAGGGAAGTGCTAATGACGGTGGCGGAAACAACCAAATATAGGTAATGCACTTCTCCTGGGATAAGCTTGGAGAGGAGAAGGACTGCTGCAAGGTAAGCTTTGATATTGTTGAAGGCATCGTCCTGTTCCGGGCCCCATGCTACCTTCTCCTTATATTGGGTTTTTAGCAGTTGAAAGAATGGGTTGCATTTGTCTGTGAGGCCAGAGATGAAACGAGTCAAGGCTACCAAGCATCCCGTGAGGCATTGGACCTCGTTATGGGTAGTCGGGACAGTCATGTAGAGTATGGCTTGTACTTTTTCTAGGTTGGCTTCAATTCCCTTTTCACTGACCATGAAGCCTAAAAACTTTCCACCCCCAACGGCTAAGATACACTTTTGCGGGTTGAGGCGCATCTAGTGAGCCAAGAGCTTAGTGAAGACTTTGTCTAGGTTAACAATGTGGTCGCCATTTGTCTTGCTTTTGACTAGCATGTCATCTACATACACTTCCATGACCTCTCCAATTTCTTCTTCAAACATTGCATTGACTAGCCTTTGATAGGTTACCCCTGCGTTCTTGAGGCCAAAGGGCATGACTTCGTAACAATACAGTCTCTTGTCCGTAACAAAAGTAGTGTGGGCATGATTTGTGGGGTGCATCTTGATTTGGTTATATCCCGAATAGGCATCCAGAAAGCTAAGCATTTTGTAGCCAGCTGTAGAATCAACCAACTGGTCAATCCGCGGCAAGGAAAAGCTATCCATGGGGCATGCTTTGTTGAGGTTAGCGTAGTCAACACACATTCGCCACGTGCCATTAGGTTTGGGGACCATGACTACGTTGGAAACTCATGTTGGGTTGGAAACCTCATGTATGAACTTAATTTCTTTTAGCTGTTGGACCTCGGCTTGGATAGCTCTATACTTCTTTGGGTTAAAGGCACGTCTTTTTTGCTTGACAGGGGGATAGTCTTTAAGGATGTTAAGTTTGTGTGTGATGACATCAGAGGAGATGCCTGACATGTCTATATAGGACCAAGCAAAGACTACTTGTTTATCCTGGAGAAAGGTAATGAGCTTTTGGCGGAGTTCCGGGTCAAGGTTTGTGTCGATGCGGACTTTCTTCTTGGGAGCACTGGGTGACAGGGATACCCATTCTGTTTCCTCTGTCGGGTTAGGTCTCGGGGCTTGCTTCTTTTCTTTCCCTTCAGGGTTGTCCCGAGGGTCATCAATGGGCTGAGTGGCAATATCTCATAGGTGCCACACCCCTGCTGGATGACATTAAGGTGGCAATGTTCAATGGCTGCCCTATCTCCCTGAATTGTAACTATGCCTCCCAAGTTGGGCATTTTCATGAGTAGCATGTGACCTGCAATAAAGCACTGCCGTCCCCAGATGATGTCGCGTCCCAAGATGAGGTTATAGGATGAGGGACAATCGACTATGAGAAATCGTGTCGTGATGGAAGAACAACATGGATCGGTTCTCATTGAAACTGCCAAGCGGTCTGAGCCTAAGGGCTGTACAATCTCTCCCAAGAAGCTGACAAGAGGATCATGGTTGTTGTACAACTTAGCTCGGTCTCGCCAGAGCCCTATATAACAATCGGCAAACATTACACTGATTGCAGCCCTCATGTCCACAAGGGCTCTATGACACATGTAATGATCCACTTGGACATTGATTATGAATGTCTCATTGTGGTGGCAACTTATTGTATCTTCCCTCTTGTAAAATGACACTTGATCCCATATTGATAGGGTAGTGGTGACACCTCTTTGTATTTCAAAATTTTCTAAAGGGTTCGTACATTGCCTTTTTGTAGAAGGTTGAAGAGGGGGGAGTCGCGGGGCTCCGCCATGTAGGTTTGGGATCTGGCAATGAACCTCAATGACATTAGCTCTCGTTACGGGCATGTAATACTGGTGGAGTTGCCCGTTACGAATCAATTGCTCTGTTGCATTGCGGAGGCCATGACACATCTCAGTGGTATGGCCATTGTCATTTTGATAAGCACAATGTTTGTTCTTTGTTGCGCGCCGGGGTTTTTTTGGATAATTGCTCTTAGGTGGCGGGGGAATGAGATCTTTGTGCTTGACCCATATGTCTTCGTACGTAGTTGTCAGGGTAGTGTGGACCTCGTAACGATGTGGCGGGAAGTAACGACATTGCTACTGTTGGGGGCTCTACTCTCGGGACCGATAAGGGTGGTCTCGTCCCCGCTGTCCACTATGACGACGGTCTGAACCGCATCCTTGATTGTTATCCCTGGAGTTGCATGTTATTTGCCCTTGTCTTGTCCTCGGTTATAATGCTCATATTTCTATTGGGATTGTTGCTTTGGGGAGGGGCTGAGAGTGCTAATATGGTGGTGGGATTAGAATGCTCAAATGCGGCAAACTCGGCACGTGACCACCAGACAGCTAGGTCCATCAAGGCATCGTATGACCCTGGAAGGTTCCTATTTATCTCCATTAAGAAGCTATTGAGAAGCAAGACTTGGCGAAAAACTTGTTCAGTAACTTGGGGCTCCAAGTTGTGACAGCGTGCGGTGGTCAATTGCCACCTGGATAGTAATTCATGGAGTCCTTCCCTTTCCTTTTGTTTGATGTGGAACAAGGCATCCACACTGTGGTAAATGTTGGCATAGAGTATGAAGCGGTTGAGGAAGTGTTCCGAGAGTTTATCAAAATTATCAATGGAGTTGAGTGGCAGGTTGAGAAACAACCTGAGTGCTTCATCTAAGAGGGTTTCTTGAAAGGCATGACAAGTCATGGCGTCTGTGTATCGAGTGGAACTACACAACGAAAGGAATGTTTCGAGATAGAGATGAGTCACCGGTTCCCTTATATTTGTCTAATTTGAAAAGCTTGGCCTCAGGCCTCGGGTGGCCTCTTTTCCATTTACATCTGTGGCATAAAGGGACTTGGGCGATGTCCATATCCCGAGAATAGAGGTCGCTGGCTCCTGAGACTCTCGACGCCTTCAATCCGTGAAGCCAACTGAGTGACAGAATGGCTGAGCTGGAGGAAAAGTCGAGTTTGCATGTCCAGAGGTGGGTTTATGGTGTTCACAGAGTTAGGATTGGAGATGGGTGGATCAGATGGCTCGGGCTAGTTTATCAAGGGAATGGATTCGTTATTGATTGTAGATGGTTAAGGGGCTGTGAATGGCAAAGATGGGTGGGTGAGTGGGTGAGTTACATAGATGATTTGGTTTGGACCTTCCGGGATCACGGAACTGCTCTGTTCTTGGTTAAGAAAAAGAGATGTTGAGGTGGGGTCCGGGGTGCTAGTGACCCTTGCCGCTCGTTTCAGGGTGTCATTATAGATGTTACGATGGTCCAGCGTGGCTAGCTTGGCGATACATATTAGGTACGCTTCAGCCTCTGCTTTATCCTTAGCGGCTTGCTCTTGGAATGAATGGAAGTCTATTTTCAAAATTTCAAGGGCTGTGGCGGCATCGAGGTGGTTAATGGGGGCCGCAGTTGTGGTGGCTTAGTTGAGGGACGCGTCTCCGGATTGGAATTGTTCTTTTTCTATATGTGTTCCGGGGTCATTTAGGTCATCCACAATTTTCACCATCTTTCCAAGTCAAATGGGAGTTCCACAAGAGGGGCCCCTCCTACTAGCGCCAATTGTTTCTACCTCTCCCGAGATCATGGGACGAGAGGTTGAATCCTTGGCCCCTGGGTCCTATAATTGCACAAGCAACAACACGTCAGGAGTTGAGACTGGGGTGGCCTAGTCTTCGACTCTCCGATGCTTAAGTCAGCGTTCAATTACTACTTGTATAGTACAAGAGTATAGGAGGAAGAGTTAACTTACTTCTTTTGGGAATTCATGCATGTTTTATAGGCTAGTATCAGATGCTTTGTCATTAGTTCCCGATGTGGGACTGTTTCATGGTGTTGTTCAGTCTCACTCCTTTCGGGGGGTATTTAGCCGTTGTAGAGTAGGTATGGCATGTGTATTGTTGTTATGCCCCAACTCTTTGGGTGCCCCCAGAGGTCTTGTTGGTGGAGTCTTGGCCATGGTGTTGTTCAGTCTCACTCCTTTCGGGGGTATTTAGCCGTTGTAGAGTAGGTATGACATGTGTATTGTTGTTATGCCCCTACTCTTTGGGTGCCCCCAAAGGTCTTGTTGGTGGAGTCTTGGCAGGAATGATCTCCGGTGAGTGGGTAATGACGTTGCATTCTCGGCATGGCCAAATGTTTTGACTATGTATTAACACAAACAATCTTAGCATTGCAATTCCTTAGCTCAATAGCTCCTTATCTATTTTTTGGAGAACATGCATTATGTTTAGTTTTCTTTTTAATATCTATTTTAGCAGCTGAATATCACACTCAAAAACTGGCTTTTCTACTCTTGCATGTCTACAAGCTGTGACTACAACTGACTTTTGTACCATTTAAATTCGTTCATTCTCTATAAAAAAATGGTTGAGTTTCAATTAAAAAAAAGGCTTTTATTCTCATTTTTAACCATCTCGATCCTAAAGATAAATAGCATAATTTATAATTCACAACATTCAATTTGAGTTACTAAAGATATTTAATTTTTTTAATATTCGTTCAAGAAATTTATGACTGACTAAAATAGTGACAACTGATGCAGACATGTTCTAAAAATGACTATACCAAATGCATCAATAATTTACCAGAAATATTGAAGCAATCTACTTCCGGATCGACTCGACCTACGATAGATATAGCCAACATACTTTGATTTCTTACATTTTCAAAAATATGAACTAGATTTAATGTATAGTCATGTTAATTCGAATTTATGAATATTATAAGCAGAATGTTTGTGTTACTCCAACTGAGAATGTGCGTCATCAGTAGCTACTAGCTGTATAGTGAGGCAGTAACATCTTTTACCGACTTGACGGAGAATATATGATCGATCACTAACAAGGAACTTGTGTTGGAGGAGATCGAGCACTGTTGTGGGTGCCCTAGCTTGAGTAGAGCATTTTTTGAGAACATGAATAATTAGAGGAGGTTCTTTATACTTCATTACCAGGCTTCTTTAGCTTCATCATCTCTCATGGATACAATATGTTTGTCTAGTCTAGTTTTAGCTTAGACTTTCCAGTCATGGCTCCTTCCTGTCGTTGCCCGTAAGTCCGATGAGTAATAATACTTGTAATGTTGCCTACTAAACAGAGACATAATATCCAAAAAAATCATATACATATCTTAATCTCTTACAAATCAATTCAAGTTTATATATTGAGCAGCCTCCCAAGTTGTAATTTTGTAGAGTTCATGATTCACGCACGACGTCGACCTTAGATTAATCGAGTACTATATGGTTTCTCTCAAAAGGTTGAACAAAACAAAATATTCCTAAAAACGAAAATGAAGGTTGAACCGAATAAATTAATCAAGTCCTAACTGAACCTTAATTAACTGGATGTACTGTCAGGAAGATAAACAAATATAAACCAGTACTCGTCAGTCTGGTCTTACGAGTTTCAAGCGACATGAAAACAACCTGGCTAGCTCTTTGAATTTGCAGCAGCCCCCTTATGACCCTGACCTTTTCTCTTGAGCCCTCAGAATTCCATATGCAATGAATGTAGTTCTACAGGAAATAATTTATAGATATGGAAACAAGAAACGATTGCGCAAGTCACAATCGATCATACAATAACTCCTACACTCTAGGATAACAGGTCAAAGGAAATAGAATTTCCGTGCCTCTAACATACTAACTAGTTTCTCGTATTACTAACAACTACTATCACTGATTCACTGATTAACTAGCAACAGGGCTTGCACACCATTATTGAAATTTCGTAAGTATCAGTTTACATAAACGACGGATCAAGAGCGAGCTGGATAACTGATCTGAACTCCTCCCAGTTCTCGTTAAAAAAGTCATGATTCTCGATATCGGCATATGAATAGCTCGATGTGAAGGAATCCATGTTGTATGGATGCGTAGCAGTAGTAGTCGTTCCGGAGATGATCTGATGACCTGCATTCTGCAATGTCTGGTTATTAATGTTGCTTGCATTGTTATATTTAGTGTTGTTGAGAACATTCGGCTTCTTCTCTTCGTAGCAAATGTTTGAAGCACCAAAATCGATATAAGCTTCTCGGTTAATGTTCCTGGACTCTTGATTAAGATCTTGATAGGTAGTCATATTGCATTTCTTTGAGATGGATTGTTTAGCAGACAAATCTCTCCAGTCCGGTGTATAGTTTTTATGCGACACATTTCTCTTGAATATTCGGCACAGTGTCCAAATTTCCTGCAGAAACCAATGCCACCATATGAACAAGAGTCAATACGTAGTTAAACCTTTACAAATGGAAATTAAGGAAAATTATCAAAATCATGCATGCATCTAGGTCTAGTTCAATTGATCAATGCTATTTAGGAACTTCTGAGTCATGCATATAACTAATTTTGAAATTTGTATTGACGCCGATTATATATATATATATATATATATATATATATATATATATATATATATATATATATATATATAAGCAACGCAACAATGACAACATGAGTAGCTGCTAGATTAGGTCATGGACTAAAATGAATTAACTTGTGTATTGGTTAATGATAAACATATTGATGCAGGCCAAGTTTTTCTTGAGTTAATTGCTAGCTCCATGTCCATGTACTTTCGCTAGCACTAGTAGTGCTTAACGATGCATACAATTATGATAATGCCCTAATGCATTACGAACTTGCAGCTTAATAATATTTACACAAGTTAAACGAGCACAAGTTTGAAAGGGATCGATGTGTGACTCAGTGACTGTGTGAGTATGCTTTTTCATTACTTACAGCTTCTTGAAGATTAGCACTCTGTGATATAGCAGTGCAGGAGGTGCGGTTAGTGTGGACAGTGTTGTTGTCATTGGCGGAGGGAAAGCGAAATTCGTGCATCATCCAATCAGTTTTGGTGCCTTTTCCGGCACTGCCCCTGTAGTAAACCAGAGTTTTCTTCAGTCCAAGGCAGTTGATGTTGGAATCATGAATTGGTTTGTCTATTCCAGTTGCTTTCCAAAACCCAGACCCGGTTACTCTATTAGGTCTGATACTGTTCTTGTACTTTCTTCCTCTTCTGCAGAAAAAGTACCACTCTTTGTCTCCGGCAGTAGTTGTCGTTTCTGCATAATATTTCACAAACTCATTAGATACAATAAAATTGGAGCTATACTTAGCTAGATACACTTAATTACCAGAGCAGATTCAGGTTTAGATATGAACCTCTTGACTTAAGAACTAATTGAAGAGTTTGTTGCATTAAAAAAAGACTAATAGGGTGTTTCACCAAAAGAATAAAAGCAGATAAAAGGATCGGTGCAATTAACCAATCCACTTTTGTTGCTCCAGAAAATTTTTAGCCTGATTTGAAGAAAACTATTCAGTACCCTAGCTAGAAACAGAAGGTAATTAAGCAGGAATTATAAAGCTAGGCTTTATGCATACTTGGAAGATCCCAAGGATCATGCTTGTAGATATCAATTGATTTGATGAGCTCTAAGCTGATGGGTTTCTTCTGAATCTTCCGGCGGAGATAGAACCCAACAAGTTCTTCATCTGTTGGGTGAAACCTGAATCCCGGTAGTGTAACATCTTCATCATCATGATCCTGATGATAATCATGATGATCATCCTTGCAGCTAGTAATTTTTCCATCCATCTTCAAACAGTCGATGATGACCAACACAGCTTTGATATTTCCTCGAGTTGATTAGTACGTACTTGTATTTCTCGATCTCTCTACCAACGTCAGTGGTACTGAAGAAATTTAGGAAGATAAACTGTTTGAAAAAACTGAAGTAGCAGAAGGTTCGATACTGATGAAGGTGAAGAGTCATAAGCTTGAATCCTAGTATTTATAATGGGCAAAAGTCGTCACTAGCTAGAAGCTTGTTATCCAGTCAAGTCATGAGATTTGACCTCAGGCTCGGCCACAACTCACAAGTCTTTCATCAATATTTAGTTTCAGAGAAAGGTAACCAATGTAGACTTTAAACTCGATTAATTATTATACTAATTAAGAGGAATGTTTTGGTCAATTATGCAAAGGATGCTATTTCATCTCAATTTGCGGGGAACTATAATTCATGGCAATGATAACAGCCGGTCGGCAGAGAGATCAGTAATGCTAGAAGAGAATATGTAGCAGAGACCAACTAAGAGCTTTTCTTCTATGTAGCTTTTAAGTTTTATTAGTGCTTGAGACCAGATCAACTCTTGGAATCTTTAAAGGTGGTCATGGTTATAGGAGAGGGGAGAAGACCATCGATCACTGTGCCGGTCTCCCCCGCCAATGTGGTGGGTCAAGGCTAAGGTTTGATGGTGCTTCTGATCAGTCTTCTGCTTGTGAGGGTCTAGCTTAAGCTTAATTGGTGCTTCTGATCAGTCCTAATTGTGGAAGGTTGCTGCTGCATTAAGTTACGTAATAATGTAATATGTTCATGCCTATGTTAGTTTGGCAGCTAGATTGGCACGTCAATTCGCTGCGGACCAAAACTTGGCTCTCCAATTATCTTTGAATCTGATTGTCAAATACTAGTCAGCGGTACCAAGTCGGAGGAGCGAGGAGGAAGATACTTCTTTTCTATTAGTTTCTTTGCTGGGTTAACTATGTTGCTAATTAACCATTGTATGCAACTATGTATAATAAGTTTTACATCGGTAAAGCTTGACGTATTAATTACGGAATTACCTAAAAGAAAGTTTAGGTAAAATTGCATTAGTCGACTGCCGGGTCACATACCAATAGGGACCTTTTGAGATTGTTGGGGCATTCATTGATCTCTCTCCCTCACTGAGTTTTCACAAGAACCGTAGTCATCTCAAAAATTTCCATATCAACATTGAATCAAGCTTCAAGGAAAGGGGAAAAAAAAAATCATTTCCAAGAACCAAATGATACCTTAATCTTACAATAAGTTTTGTTTTTTGGGAATTCAAACCAAGTATATTGATCAAGTTTTATAGGTAAATTCACATTACCAAGTATATAATGAAACTGTGGCCTGAACAAGACTTGTGTATGGTGTTATTCTGAAATCTGAACCCTGACGTTTAGATAAATAACAGAAATTCAAATGAAGGGTTCGATCCACAGTGTCCTTCAATAATCAAATGTCATATATAATTGGGGAAGAAATAATCCCAGTTCAAAAAGGCAAAGCTAAAGCCATTTGACGTACAGTCCAAAAAGGGCATGATTTGGGGGGTAGTCGATATGTTTAGAACTATAAGCACTCAGATAATTACCACACATTTTTAGCAACTCGATCCCATCCGTATGGAGGCTCAAAATCGCAGTCAACAAGACAAGAAATGACAGCAGTACGTATACATGGCATGTACGTATAGCTCAAATGCTTCTAATTAACTACTGGCTTACTGGGATTTGATCGATTTCTGATTAATTAACAAAAAACTGGGAAGTTTGACTACCATTTTTAAATTTTCTTATTATCCTGAAAATTAAAAATCTGTGTAAGATTTACTATCGAAAGCAGAAGGGCCGGCCCTAGATGTACGTCATTTTGGAGATTTTTGTTTTTGTAGAATTAAATTAAAATGATGATTAATTAAAACTCAAGCTAGCTAGAATGGTACATTAGATACATTTTCACCGCCGCCTTGCCTATAGAGGTTAGATAAGAGCAAACACATTTCGTATATAGGCATTAGGCAAAGTCTAGAAAGAAGCTTACATTGTCTCATTGCCCTTAACAATAAATATATATATATATATATATATATATATATATATATATATAGTTAGGAGGTTTAGGCATATAAGCAAAACGGTGTGTTACGTGGAGACACATCAAACTGTTGAGTTTGTCTCTCATACCATATGATATGTAATGCTTATTGTAAATGTGTCGAATTGTATGTCACATATGAGCTTTTGAAGAGGCAAATGATCATTACATGGTCATTTAGTTGCTTCTTCAATTAATGATAACCACACATTTTGTGAGACATGCTATATCATATAATATGTTAGAATTTTCCCAAACTGCTTGATCACCAAGACGTGACTTCTTGTACGTTAATCTTCTTCCAATAGATTACCAGGTCTTCCACCGAGACCTCCACATGTTCATGAAAAATGCTTCAGGCCTAGCCCCTAGTGTGTTAGGAGTGTTGTTAGTTTGAGCTAGCCTTCAGTTTTCATCAAACCTCCAATCAAGGGTTTTGTTTTTCCTATGAACTAAGGAAATACAAAGATATAAAACAATTATAAGGTAAAACCCCTAACACAACCTAAGTCATCATGAAAGTCAAAACTAAAAGCATATGTAAAGGAGAGTGGTAGTTCATTAGTTATGCCAACTAGCAATGGGGTAAAATGTCCAATGTCAGTAATTGCATATGCAAGAAAATTTACTTCTCTTCAAATATGACGAAATTCAATGTGATGAAAACGAGAGACTAGTTGTTTGACATCTTGGCCGTACACTAATTTGGATCCGGCATTGAACATTGATTTTGTTGTTAATGGAGTCTATGAGCAACTTGAAATGTAATCAAAGATTTATATAATCGATCCAACTCCATCATCAATAAAACTTACCAATTACTATTTAAAATGTTTCAGAATCTAGAAACATCGATGTTTGTCGACCTAAAGAAAAAAAAATGCAGATGAGAGTAATGTTAATTAAACTGATGCATGCATGCTGTTTTGGTCTACTTTTAAGGTTTGATTTGTATAACATTTTGTATGTTTTTGAAGGTTTTTGTAGTACTGAAGCAAGGAGCCTCCCCTTAAACAAGAACTAGAGGTTCGTCTGGTTCGGTAATCCCATTCACATGCAGTTTGCTTTGAACCCTCAAAATTTCAAGACCGGCGGCCTACAAAGACGCTTATTAAATTGCAAAAGAAAAATTATGTTGTCAATTTGGCCAAGGACTACTTTGATTTAAGGTTTGTGTTGTATAACATTTACGAACAGACTGTTTATTGGCGATCAAAATGCCCTGGTCTATTAAGTACTTCTATCAGAAATCGATCAGGCTTCTAAAAGGCCACACCTGCGCCGCCTAGGCTCTAGGCTACAACAAGCCACCTCGTTTTTCTTTTAGGCCTTTGTGCTAGGCTGTGGGTAATTAGACGGCTGCCTAAACGTTGCCTAGCCCACCTAGGCTACTAAGCTCTCTGGTGTGGTGGGGTTGATATTGTGGGGAGCATGAACCTATGCTACTAAGCTCTGCGGTGTGGTGGGGTTGATATTGTGGGGAGCATGAAAGTATAAGAGTGAATTATGTGTTTAAAATTAGAAGTATATAAGGAAGTTATGCTAAATTTTGGATAAATTTATCATATAAATGAGTCTCACAAGATTTATGTTAAATAATTTATCTATATTTATCTGTTTTCAAGTATTTAAGTACATAAAATTTTTTTTTTAATTAATAAATCTTTAATAAAACAAATCGCCTAGTCCCCGTCGACTCCCTGCTTAGGTTGTCCAGGCTTTAAACTGCGGGTCACCGCCCACCTACTCCCTAGCGCCTTTTAGAACATTATTCAGAATTGATTATTAGGACATGTTAACATGAGTATCATACATAAGAACTCCTATGATTCTATGAACACCAAACCATTGGGATCCATGAATTTTTGGTCAAGGTGTTGAGAGATGAGCTTTGAAACACTTCGAGTATGAAGTGTTGGATACGTAGCAGCTACAACCAAACGATTTCTATTATCAAAAAAAAAAAACAACAACCAAACGGTTTCTACATTGAGTTCAAAAGGAGCAATGAAGTCATTCCACCTTTTCATTATTGTTGTTGTTGTTTGGAGCGTATTGTTGTCTCTGACTTTGGCATTGGCAACAAACACCAAGTTGTAACTACAAATGGCACATGCTCCGGGTCTAGTGCACATGTAATGAAGTTCTTTAGTAATTTGTATTCATTGCTCATGAAAATGTAATCAGGCGGTGCATAAGTTAGGTAGATATGCGTTTTTTTTTTCATGCATTTCATGTGGACTGAGGCTATGTCACAATGACTGTCTTAGTATATTAATGTTATTATTCCATTCTCAAAAAAAAGAGAAACACTTCGAGTATAGAGGGGAATATTCATTAGTAGTACTTAATTCATACTTGAGAAGAAATTTTAAGTGCTAATTAAAGATCTAAAGCACTCATTGTAAATTAATTTTGAGTAATTTTATCAAACGGATTACCTGAAAATTTAAGAAATAAACCAAGACAATCTATAAAGTATTAACGAGAGAAAAATCAAGTGCAAAAAGAAAGAGTTATATATATATATATATATATATATATATATATATATATATATATATATATATCAGGGCCCTTCTAATGAGGGATCTTTTTTTTTGTTCATTTTTAGGGATAGGTCCACACCATTAGATCTGTTTTTTAATGGGCTTGAATGGTTGAGATTAAAACAAAAAACTTAACACTTATGTCAAACCTACACCGTTCAATATTATTAAAAATAAATCCTTCATTTGGATGACTTAACGATCACCAAATTTTCTGAAAATTTGTAGAAATGATATACTCATATAGCCCAACGAACTGAACGGTGAAGATTTGATTTTGTAATCGAAATGTTCGTCAAATGATCTATCCCTAAAAATGAACAAAAAAAGGGATCCCTCATTGGAAGGGCCCTGATATATATATATATATATATATAGTATGTTGAGTGCTACTCCATGTAGAATGGATCAAGAGTACTGTACGATAAGAAATATACAAAACAAATTCCACATAGATTATTGACCAAAGGAGGATAATCTATATTATAGGCTGCCTGGTTAAGAGAATCTATACCTGTATTTGTGGCCGGTATATTTTTAAAAGTATGGATTAGGTCATTATGCATCACTCTAAAACTTGATTAACCACAGAAACTTCTTTGACCCTCTTAATTTGGCTTTGTTTAGATGCAAAAATGACATAGATTAAATCCAAATTCCAACTTTAACTAGATATATATCCAAGAAGAGAATCACCATATATGACATATTTGAAGAACGGACTCGCTCAACATAACCACGTGAATTTGAAAATTTGAGATAGATGATAATAATACTGCATATTATATCGGTACTTGTAAAGTCTACGGATGCAAATTATACGTACCCATCAACATGATAAATACTTGTTGAAGAGGGTATATTGATGAATTGACTATACGTACCCTGTACTATTATTTCTGTTAATTTAGAAAGGAAGAAATTGCCACTATGCATGCATTTTGGTGTATTACAAGAAATTAATTAAGTGGAGAAGTTACAAGAAAAGGGCATTATTCCACTTCTAGAAACGAAAACCTCACACTTCTTCGCAATCGATCATGATGAATACTTTGCCCAAAGTAATGCCTCGTTTCAAAGCAGGATGTAGGTGTCCGTACGTGCAGTTAGATTAATATCTGAACACAAACGTGATAAAACATATCAACAGGGTAAACAAAACCCTCGTACGTCCTTCAACAAGGAAACATGAAATGAGAATAAAGACCGGAAAAAGTGATATAAGCACATAATACGCTCGATACCAAGACCCCTCTTTCAAGGGTTGAGGGGTATCGCACGTATTATGTGCTTATATAATTTTTGGTGCTGCATGCACCCAATAAAAAGCTCTACATAGATCATGAATGAAATGTGATAAAACACGTACGTTATGGAGAAATTGCTACTAATTAACATAATGGGGCAAAATCAAGAGAGTAAAACTTTAGCATTTTATTGTTGTAAGAATGTCATTAGGGAGTTGCTCTTGCATATGTAGTCTGATGATTCAAGACATAGCGTGGAATGGGGAAGTATTCTCTTCATGAGATTTATTTATATTGTCACTCTCACAATTAGATTATTAACAAATGAAGATTCTACTTCCTAAATAAACTTTCTAAATAAAATTATGAGAAATTCGTCTAAATGGTATACAAATTTTTGCTCATTATAAACTTTAGTATATCAAATTTTAAAAATATCAAATTGGTATCTCATATTTCCATCCTGACCTAAGATTGATATATATATAGCCATTAAGATGACTAATTTACCCTCAGATCAAAAAATACCAATTTACCCTTAAATTCTAATTTTTTCTTAGTTTTTCTTCTTTGTTTTTATATTCTAATTTTCTTTTCTTTTTTGGTTTTTTATATTTTTAGGAACATGGAGAAAAAATTTATCGTCACTTTCTCCTTGCTAATAATCAGTTCTTTTATCTCAATCATCCTTGAATGTCAACGGTAACAACAAGATCTTTGAGTTTCAGCGAAAACAACAAGGATTTAATTTTTGTATCTTCTCCTCTTCAATCTTCTTCAAGTTTATAAAGGTTAACCCAAATAATCAAATTCTAAAACCTCTTCTAATATTTATGGAATATAAAAAAAATAAAAAAACTAAGAAAAAAAGAGAACTTAAGGGTAAATTAGTCATCTTAATAGCTATATATATCAATCTTAGGTCGGGATGAAAACATGAGATATCGTTCTGATTTTTCCAAAACTTGATATACCAAAGTTTATAAGGAGTAAAATTTCGTATACTATTCAGACCAATTTCTCTAAAATTATAAGAAAAAAGTTGGTAGTGTATTATACATACATATCTCTCAATATCGATCTTTTATCAAGATTCCCATAAGATTTTCTTAGATATTTTGGTATTTTTAACTCCCTTGTTTTAGCATGTGTTGTTTGCAAATATTTTTGAGAGCATAAAACATGAAAATATTTTTCAAAACTTGAGCCGTCCGATAAAATATATATATATACCTTAGGCTCCACAACATATGACGTGCAGATTGTTTAAGCTTTACTGAAAATATTAGGGTTTTAGGTCTTCTGACTTTTCCATGGGCAAAGAGTGACTGAGCTTCAATTTCATCTTCACTCAAAATTTAGTAACCCTAGACATTTGACATATATATATAAATACTTGCATTTCATTTCTCAAAGGAAGAATATATCTAGAAGCACATATATCGGACGAATACATCTATTAATTAGCAGCCACCATGCCAGCTGTGGGAAATAAGGAAGCATTTTGGATGATTTGGATTCCTCGGGAATGGATCAAACAATTATCAGCTGGATTATTTTTTGTTGTTGTTGATAAAACCATAATGATATATATTTTCCATTTCTTTCAAAATATACACACACTCACTCTCATTGAGTTACACAACAGTTTCATAATTATCATTTGGAAGAAAAATGTTGATTTTACAAGTTGTAAATCCTAGTTCCGCTCTGTTGAGATTAACATGATTTGGAGGGTTCACATTTGAAGAACAATGTTGATTATTATAAAACTCTAAATCATCAAGGGTGATTATGTGATGGTTGAATCTTATAATCCGTGATACATCAATCTCAAGTTAGATTTACAACTCAATTAATTTGATCATTTTAACTGCAATATGTCGTTGTTACAATAAGTTTGACAATATACATTCCACAAAAATTTAAGGGATAGGTGGATAGGTGGGGTGTCTGGACCCATTCAAGAGATGGTAAATTTGCCCTTGAATCTCATAATACATCGATCCCAACCCAATTTTACAACTCAATTAATTTTATCATTATCACTGTAATATGCCGTTGTTACAGTAAGTTTGACAATATACATTCCACAAAAATTTAAGCCTTGAATCTCATAATCCTTGATACATCGATTCCAACCCAATTTTACAACTCAATTAATTTTATCATTATCATTTTTTGTGATTGTTGTTACAGTAAGTTTGACAATATACATTCCACAAAAATTTACGCCGAGTCTGGACCACAGTATTTCTCAATAAACTCTTAAAGCTAGGAACACGAGGCGGCACAACAACAAATTTTCATTCTCAAATTGTGATCTTCATCCCCAACTTTATACATTGAGATGACAATGCAGGGAAGAGTTAGACTGCAAAATACATAATCAAAGGGTGTCATGACGGCCTCCCCCACTTGTGTGCAAGGACACAATATCAACACAAAATTATTGACTACTACCATAAGTGCAGCATGAACAGACCAGAAGCAGTTGAATTATTAAAGATTAATTATAAAATATCACAAGAACTATGATGTTATTTTCATTTTCATACCTAGCTATTAAAAACTTGTATTTTCATACCCGAAGTTTCATTTCGTTAGCATTTTGATACCCTGACCACTAACACCGTTAAATCTTAAGGGCATTTTCATCTATATCATTTTTTACATTTACTTTAACAAAATAATTTATTTTTTGAGATTATCAAATACAAATAAAACAATTTACTTTAGCAAAAATATCAAAAAAAACCTCTAAAATTAAATATTTATTTTTGCAACAATAGTGATAAAGGTTAGTAGAACTCTTGTATGTATATATATTTTTGGAGTTACATGTTAAGCAAAACAAAATAAAATAAATTAAAATATATAATTAAAATAAATTATATCAAGAAAATATCGAATATAAACATGTTTAATCTATCAAATTTTATATAAACATGTTTAATCTATTTTTGGTTAAATATACCATGTTTATGAAATGACAAAAATGTCCTAAAAATTTAACGGTGTTAGTGGTCAGAGTATCAAAATGCTAACGGAATAAAACTTCAGGTATGAAAATGCAAGTTTTTGATAATTAGGTATGAAAATGTAAATAATATCATAATTCGAGTGATGTTTTGTAATTAATCCAATTATTAACGATTAAGAACAGAGAGCAGCCAGGAGCCCAGGAGGAATACAACAATACGAACAAGTCTTACGCGTGTAGACAAAACAGAGTCACAGAAGCAAGTCAAGCAACCCAGTTGGTTGGAGTATAACTATCAAGTAGAGATAACTAACCCTACTTACGGGGTTGCAGTGTCAAACAGCCAGAGATGGATTATTGAGTTTAATCAATCCTGGTTTGAAAAATGCATAAAATTTTCCATGTCGAGCCAACTTATAAGGGACAGATTTGAACTTTTTGTGCCAGTTGATCAATTATTACCAACTACAAGTTGGTCACCTAGCTAGCAACACAGGCTTCAGCTTTGGCCTTTGGCCATGAACAAAAGCTCAAACCCTTCATTTTGGTCAGTCTTCGGCTGCTAACACATGCCTGTAGCTTTTAGATTAGGCTTTCACTCTCCTATAGAACTGTAGACCATGCGGTACAGTATGAAGACTTGAACAAAAAGTTTCAGGTCCACTGAAACATCTATAAACACCGGCATACATCGATATCCAGAAGCTAGTTCTGAATGCATGTACTTTAGACGTCGTTAAAGTACAACTAGTATCAAGGAAAATCGTATATATGGTGCGCCAAGTGTTCTTTTCTTTTGTTGAAAACGAGCGAAGTGTACTTTTCCCAAGGGAAAAAAGACAACCCCTGGCTGAGAAATTGGAATCCACATAGGGCGGTGAGCATTAAAGCTCTATACCACTGTAGAAAATGCCAGTATGTAGAATTTAGAAACAACTGGCACGCCTGTGATACAAAATCTCATGGCATCGTATTCAACTCAAGTACTACATTATGGAATACTTCACGAAACAATACAATGTATATTGACATTAAGGAGATTTATCATGTATAGTTGTACACAGTTCTTTGAGAGGTCTCTCTGTGGGAATCCAAATCCTTGTATACTTGCATTATCCAAATCCTTATATACGTACCAATGATGATAACATGCATTTTAGATTGGCTGCTCCACTGACATGTTTTGACGCTAAACTATATTCGGATGTACATCTTGTCCTACTTGAAGCCACAAATCATCATCATCTTTCTCGTCGCCATCCCACCCTCCAATGCTTTTTTCGTATTTCAGCAGTATCCCAAACAAGATCTTTCCCTGCATTTCTCAGAAAGTTAATATATATAATTCTTGCTGATAACAATGAAATTAATTAGAATACCATCAGCTTTATACAACTTTCATGGCATACCTTGTCTCTCCTATATGATGCTAGAGTTGACAAAGGTTCATTCGACTTCCGCACTTGTCCAGCTTCATGAACAATGTTAATCATCTGACAACGGTTGCATCCACCCAAAGACTAGGAAAAAAAAAATATTTGCCTCCGAAATCAAGAAAGGTACAACACGAGAGCATATAGAAAACATAAGTATAAACTCTATCATTGGCTATAAAAGCTCAAGAACTTATTTAAGCATACTATCCGCCATGAACCCTTGCATGCCAAATAACTACAAACTCACACCATCATTATCCAACATATCTGCTAGAGTCCGCAACAATTAGGCAGTCATTGGTAAAAGTAATCAGTGTCTTTATTTCAGTTCAAACTTACTGTGAAATAAATATTCCCAATTTTAAGGTTTCTCCATCCATCTTCGGCATATGGTTCACCACCAGATACAACGAGGTTGGGCCGAAATCTCATTGGATTGATTTGGCCTCCTGTTTCTTGAGCAGCCTTTTGTACATCTGCAATAATTATTGAGTTACATAGACTTTCAATCCATAGATATCAGGGAAAAAAGATTTTTATACAGCAAATGACAACTCAGTTGAAAAGAGAAGCCATTAATTGTTCCTTATATCTATTTATTTATTTATTGGAAAACTCTGATACATGCAGGTGATTTGAGACTTGGTTAGATAAGAATATCTTCAGCTAACTACCGCTAGGTGGGATTCAGGTCTTAACCACAAAGTGCTCGACACCTGTCGACATACATTCACAATGTATTGAAAGGGATTAACAAAGACTATGAGGTTTGATTATAATCAGAGATGAAAAGATTATAATCAGAGATGAAAAGATTATAATCAAGGAGGAAGGAAAAGAAACAAAAAAGGAAACAGGCGACTTCTCTAGGATTTCAAGGGACACGTATTGCATTTGCATTCACAATAGGAGATGACCCAACATCATCAACTCAGAAAGGTTCAGTTTCGCATCAGGAGTGCTATACTAGTTATGTGACTGAACAGTACAATAGAAAGCATACTTGTTTTTAGTCTGCTGTCGAGGTCAGACACGCTTTCCTCTGATATTAATAAGAACTGAGCTTCATTAGAAAAATTCAACATGCTCTCCATCCTTCTGCATATGTCTGTACTTTTGCTCTTATTCAAGCCAAGATTGTGTTTTGAACTAAAACACCGTAATAATGTGCATCGACGACCAATGGCATTGCTAAACCATACATTGATTTCCTTTTCGTAAGCCTGTACTTCATATCTAAGCCAAAAAGAAAATACGATATAACTATGACATCTATGTAACTATTGTACAATAATACAATATACAGAATAATAACAAAAAGGAAATGGTCTAAACAACTCCGTAACTAGGTTGCATGCAAACCTCAACAGAACTTATTAAACATATTTCGTCCAGTACAACATATCATGAAGTTTGCTATTAATGCAAAACTATGCAATATCCTTCTCAACAAAAAGGAAGACTTCAAACAGAATTAACCAGAATTTTTTTCTAGTCATAGATGACTCGCACACTGCTGATTTCAAGCCACAAAACATACATATACCTACATCAACCTGTCTCCAGTAAGCTGTGGTTATTTTTTGAATTGAAATTTGTTTAGTTCTTGTGGTTTGAAGTCGACATTTGTTTAGTCCTTAAAGTCACAATTTTTCATCCAAATAGTCATTCTGTCAATTTTCTCAGTTAAAATGCTGACGTGGCCTTTAACTGAGAAAATTTTCGGAATGACTATTTGGATGAAAAATCGTGACTTTAAGGACTATTCAGATTAAAATAAAACCATAAGGACTAAACAGATGTCGACTTCAAACCACAAGGACTATACGGTATTTTACCTTTTTTTTTTTTTTTTTTTTTTTTCTCTTTCCATTATATCATCATAGTTGTCGCTATTAATATCTGTACAATGATTTTCCAATGGTATCTGTAAGTCTGTGACTTAAACCTTTGCAGACCATGTATTTTGATATTAACAATTCTATATCCCTCCTCCAAGTCTTTAGGTCCACAAGACATATCATAAACAATGCCACATTCTTAGAAATAAACTGAATGACAAGCAATTAAAGAAACCGAGTTTTTATAATTTACCTTTGGCCATGTAAAGTAATCTCTTCTCTCCCACCATTAAATGAGTTTGACATAAAGTTGATGGGTAGTCTCACTTGGCATCGGGGTGACTCTACAAACAATATTCCCTTATTGAGGTCAATAAAAGTACTTATGAAGCACATTTCAGGGACCTACAAAATGAAATTCAGAAGAGTTTAAAACTTCAATAATAATCATTTCGCACCACAATTACAATAATTGACCCCCACAAGAATGATCTAAATAACAAAGTGGACTATCCCATCAAAACCAAAATTTACATCCATCTCCAATTACGTTTTCCCTACAATGGACAAAATCAGTGAACGTGGTAGCTTTATAACTAGCTTGCATTTCAATAGCTGGACATGACGACTGACATGGAAATAAGTGGATCTACCACCATAGTGTCTTCATTGGTCCATCAGTCTCTCTGTGTGTGTGTGTGTGCCATTCTACTCCTGCATCAGTAAACTACTAAATTGGTAGTTCACCTTCTTTTGTGTAAGGATTTCGCCACTTAGGCTTGTAAGAACCCATTCCCGATCATGACGCAGACCTACTCAAATCATAGAAAAGATCAAATTCAAAATCCTGTTCCAAAACACATTCCAAAAAAATCAACTGGCTAGGCAAGCTTGTGCCTTATTTCAAGAAGCATCTCTAGATGCCATAGGCAAGTTAATTGAATTAAAATAATATTAAAGAATGGCCCTTAATGCTATTAATCAAAGGAAAGGAAAAAAAAAGGTGCACGTCATCCGAGACAGCAAAAGACTACCAGAACTGTTCAGAGGCCAACTTTCCACATTGAATCCTGCACATGATTTTATTGGGTAGATAGTAACAGATTTCAAAGAGAAACTTCCTGCTGCTAATCTGCTTTCAGGACCTACAATTTATCAAGATCGAACAAAATAAGATTTCCTGAAAAGTACCTGGGAGTCCACAATCCATGTAAACAGGAAGAGAAAAGTTCAGAGCAAAGTATTCTTTTATGGTTATAGCAAATTATTCCCTCTTTTATCTCTGTCGTGTCTATGTGGTTACACATAGTACCATTTATGCAAACAAATAGAGGGAGAGCTCAAAAATTTGATTTCACAAGACATCATGGTAGGCAATTCAGTCATATAAACCATATCACACCAAAGTATAAAGCAACATATACAGTAACCTTATTCAGAAAGGGGATGAACCTTGCTTTATTTGATACCCATTTCCAGTCCCATGTGATAATGGTACAAAGGAACTTGTCACAAAATCAATAAATTTCTGCATATCATGAAAACAAAGAAAAGAAAATTAGAGGACTAGCACTGAAGGGTCAGTTTATTTTATTTTTTCTTTTCTTCTCTCTTTTATTATGTGTATGACAATAATACATCTCCATACACACATCGAATATGACAGACAATTTAGGAATTTACCAAAAATAAACATTTTGTGGTGAGGTTTTCACAGTAGCTTGTTCATAAGATTGGAAAGACATGCAGTATCACTATATACTAATATTTGTGACTGAACTCTGTTTTTCACTGCGGCTTAGAATGTACCTTTGCATCTTCAAATGTTGACATATAACCAAAGGATACTCTCACAGCTCCGGTAGGTTTTCCATGAATAATGTCATTATCATCCCAGCAAACATGGCCAGCCTGATAAGAATAATTCATAATCTCAGCAGAATCCCAACAGATATGTTCCATCTAGTGGACCAAATAAATTGTATAGAAGTCACTGACTAATTGAACAATAAGTAGGACCTCAATGTTTGAAAGAAGTTCCATGTGAGACAAGCCTAGGTATTTAGCACATGCACCGGGATTGCAAAAACATCCTGTCTACAATGAAAACAAGTTACCAAAAAAAAAACTTCCATTAATAACCTTCTCTCCTTCAACCAGATTCTTTATCAGATATATCTAGGAGATGCATGCAAATGTGAAATAACAATACTTAATGTGTGTTTATAAAACAGAAGAATGATGTTGAATAGTATTTAAGCTAAAATTCTATATTAGTGAGCTTGTGACACCAAGGAACCGCAAAGATGCTTTGATATGGTCAGTAGCAGATGAATGATAATCTATAGGACACATGAACAAGGAATTACATCACTACATTATAAAAGTTCCACATAAAGTTGAGATATTTGTTGTTCTGGCTCCTGCGGTTAAATCACCAGTCCACCAGAATTCAATTCTCAAGGTATCCAGCACAAGATATTTAACGATACCTATACCAGACTTTCCCTTAATGCCTAACGTAACAAGCATAACCACCCAATTCCAAAAAATAAAAAATAAATAAAACCAAGCATAACCACCCTCCACGGCTTAGTTTATTAATGCACCACTTCCACCTTTTATCTAATGCTACCACACAAAATTATGAAGAGGTCGTGGCTACCGTTTACTAGCTACAAAACACTGGTCATCAACTTAGGGAAGTCTGAACTAAATTATTTTAATTGGAAAAGTAATGTCACCTTGGATTAGGGTCACCTATCATTTGTAACTACACATGAGAACTTAATCACATCTCCTCACTTCTTTAGGCCACATATTTTTCAGGAAATCCAAATGTATATCTTAAAAAGAAAAAAATGATGCCTAAAGAACATCTCTTGAATTTTACCCGTAACTGAATTCCAGATAAAGATGCCAGCTTTTCAACTTCACGGTATCCATACCAAGTGCCATTCAACCTTTTCAAGTTGAATGAGACTGTTGGACCAAGGCCATGACATAATGCCTGATACAGAGAAGTTGCAGATATATCAGATCAATCAAACCGAAAAACATAAAATAAAGAGATTATGTGGGTCTATTCAGCATTTCCTAATAAAGTCATGTCAAAACTTAAGATTTTTTTTTTTTTTTTTTTTTTTTTTTTTTTGCAGTCTTAGATAGGACATTTAAACTGCTGAAGAATTGATAGTGTTAAACTTCAACTGTAGACCAAACTGACTTAACTTATCTAGACTTTCTGGAGAAACTTTCCTAGTACCAAAGAATAAGGAATTCTACTCTTGGTTGACTGTCATGTCTACGAGATGATGCATTCAATCACTTAATTAATGTTGCAGATGTACTAAACAAAACAAATAATACACACATTATAATAGAAAGTGTACCTTTGACATGCCATAAAGTGTGCAAACCTTGGCTCCATTTTCATGCTTCAAAGCCAGGAGCTTCTTCCTTACATACAAGGCAAGTGATGCTGTATGCCTAAGATGTGACAAGCGCATGCATAGTTATAAGTTATCTCTAGGCAATGATATGGAAATGAAGAAGTAGGCAAGAGAGGTTTCTTGCACAAGATTTTCTCGCCCTTCTATAAAAGTATGAGCAAAAATGGAAGTCTACATGAAGTGGGATCCGCCAGTAATTATAGAAGTAGCAAAATATTACCTACCGAGATATGGCAGATATAGTCAGTGAGTTCAGAATTTTAAACCCATGTTGAATAGATGCTATGCTCAGGTATGAAATGGTGCCATCCTCAAACAGCTCTTCCACACTTTGTCTTCTTTTCACAAAGTCGATGTCAGCAATCGAGGCAGAAACAGTACCTGTATCATTCTTACAATTATCAACTGCCTAACTATACCAACTTCCTCTAGCAAATTAGATAGTTGCGAACCTCCACTGAAGTAAGTTTTCTTCAGTACTCTAGCAGCATCTGTGGAATTTGGAAGTAAAATATAATATTAGAGAACCATGACCATTATTTTGATATCAATACAGAAACTTAGTTGAAATTAGAGAGAAGCAACAACCCCTGTTTAAGCAACTACTTGTAATGACGTAAGACTAGTGGAATACAGTCTTCAAACAATTTCAAATAATAAAAGTTAAAGTAGATCTTCAACTTTACTGTATCACCTCCATTTACAACAAATCTAACTGTATGCCTAATTATTAATGATAGTCCATATAATTAGCAAGTAGCAACAGTCTAGACTAAAAGGAGTTACAAAGACTAAACACTGACCAGCATTCTAGTGATAAGAAGGCAAAACCATGTCAAAGGCAATAATATAACAATATAGAGAACCACAAACACCACCATCATGTAGTTTAAGATCACATAATTGTTTACCATTTCGAGCAATGAGTGCGCCGAGTCCAGTTGGATAACCAAATAGCTTAACAAGAAACATGCAGAGAACAAAGCATCAGTGTGAAAGGTATATACATTTAAAGACAAACTCCAAAAGGAAACGTCCAACCTACAATACATACCTTATAGAAAGATATAACAACAAAATCTGCTGGATATAATGATAGATCTGGTGGTTCTGTGGCACATCCTTTTGCAGCATCAATCAAGACCATCCAGTGGCCACTTTTTGGATAAGGAGAAATAACAACATATCAAATGCATATTCAAATAAATGAAGAGTTATCAAAATGTAATTCCTCTTTACTACCCAGATAAATGAATATAAACCATAAAGCACACTCAAGTACATAGACCCTAACACAGCCATTTCAAGATTGATCAACAGCAAAGATGAGGGATTTAACAGACAGGTGGCTACAAAATCATGGATATTTTGGAATACAGTAGCATGACTGTCATACTTGCAAAATGGAGAGCTTTCCATAATTGTTTTTGGATCTTCTTTGATTATCTTCACCAAGTCAAGGTTGAATCGCAATCCTGAGAAATTACACTCAGATGGGAAAGCGAATAAGTTATATGAGCCACCTGCAAAAGGTAAAATATCAATATCCAACTTTCAGCTAGATGACCATGTATCACAAAATTTCACAAGTTTGAGAAGAATTTAAATTTAATCAACTTCTTTTCAAGTCCAACAATTTCTACAGCAGCCTGTAGCCATAAAGAGGCTAGCGACAGCAATAACAGATAAATGACATCAAAATACCACAAGGTTCATTCATTGTAATATATATTTGGTAAATCCTCAACACTCAACATCTGAATCTTACAGAATCAGACAAATGAAAGTGACAACAAAATAACCTACAAACACATCAAAATATCATAAGGATTGTTCATTGTCATATAAATTTAGTCTTAAATCCACAAGGTTCTGTCGCTAGCCTGCAGCCATAAAGAGGCTAGCGACAGCAATAACAGATAAAAGACATCAAAATACCACAAGGTTCATTCATTGTAATATATATTTGGTAAATCCTCAACACTCAACATCTGAATCTTACAGAATCAGACAAATGAAAGTGACAACAAAATAACCTACAAACACATCAAAATATCATAAGGATTGTTCATTGTCATATAAATTTAGTCTTATATCCTTAACAACGGAACTTCCTTAAAGAATACGACAAATAAATCTAGAGTTTAACCATGCATTGACTATCCCCTCATTTCAGTCCCCTAAACCCCATCATTACGATTACCCCGCATAAACATTTTATCAGATGCATCTAGTTTATACCAATAGTCCTGACAACTGCCATGGGGAAACCAGTGGAACCCAGAGACTTCTCAACATTCAGTAATATAATTTCATAACTCAGAATAAATCCATCGATCAGCCAAACACTCTGAACCTTTCCCCTCACTGAACTCATGAATATTAGTGTGCACACAGATACATATATAAATATTTATATATATATATATGGCTAAATCATAAAAGAATGCCAAGAAATGCAATGATATATTACTTCTTAATTTTTCCATAAAATATCATATGTCCCACTCAGAATTACCTTTTGGCTCCTTCTCCATAGATCTAGCTTTATTTCTTCGCTGTACTTCATGATGCAAGGCCCTCATGGATGGTACATTACCACCTGGTACTCCATGATTCACATGCTCTTCAATATCTATTGCAAAGGCTGCAGCGCCTTGACCAAGAGCATATCTAAATGTAATTAAGGGTTACACAGATATGGAATCACGAATCACTGACTTTTAAGGTGAACGAGAAGAATAAAGAATATTGACTCAACTGCAGAGTACTTGGATCCAGAGTATGTTTGTGTGTCCTAAGATTTTGTTCTTTCCAACAATATATTGTGAGCTGCTTATCAACAATGGGAACGCAAGGAGATAAAAAAAAACTTAGTTAATTCAATGCTTTTAGTCTGACCAGTGTATTTAGGTGTTCTTCAATGAGAGAGGTTCATATCAATAAAACAAAATAAAATAAAAACATCAAAAACAAAATATGAGAGGCAGTTTGAGTAGAGTATTCAGTAAAATGAAAAGGCGGTAAGTTAGAAATTGAAACAGAACTTTCACTAATGATTACTAAATGATGACAATGATGTTGGAGTGAAGCATGGTAGGATACTCTCTAATCCCAAGAACACTATTGTGATTCTCTGTCATGTATGTAAAACAGCTCTGAGAGCTCCAAGGAAAGGCCTCCCCTACTAGCTTCAGGGCAGCTGTTGCCCCAGAAGTGAATATGCAGCTGTATTCTTTCGGGGATGCTTTGCAGTAGTCGAGGACCTATACAAGTGTGACACCAGAGGCTATTTAGCATACTACTTAAAATTCAAACTTATTCAGATAGAACCAAGAAAAAATTATCACAGTGAACATTACTAGCAAATACCAATTCAGACATAATCTATATGTCCACTATTTATCTGAGTACTCGCAAATATTGAAGTCCTAGCATCACAAGCAGCAACAGATGACATATCATACCTGTTGGCGAGCTTCCCTCACAATGTCACTTGTAGCAGAACTGGTATCACTTTGACTATCTAAATTCAAATTAAGGAACTTGATGAAAGCAATCATGAGTCAAGATCAATAGATACAAACACCAACCATAAAAACACACTACTTCCAAATCCTATTCCAGAATCCCCATTAAGAATCTAACAGAACAAAAACCATATACTTTAAATGCAATAGGATACGTGGGTTCCCATACACATTGGCATTCAAATCCTTAAAGATTGCTTCCAGCTGCAGCTCAGAGTACAAAGTAGCCCCAGCATGATCCAAGTACACATTCCCTGCATTTCCCAAGTGTGCCAAATCCAACAACATCAATAACCAAAACCCAGTTTCCCCCAACACAAAACCAAACCAATAGAATCCAAAGACTGAAACTTTTCCAGCTCAAATTTTCGGGGGAAGCAATCAGAGAAGAAAAGGTCTGATTTTTAAGAGTTAAAGGTGAAGTTTTTTACCATCTAATCGTTTGAACTCGGTTACTCGGATTTCATCGATGGATTTGGGTCCGTTTGGGTATCCGTAGTCCTCCCCGAATTCTCTGAGAAACTCTTCCTTGGTTGCATCCATGAGAGGACAAGAGTGAGTGGAAACGTAAGATGAAGCGCCGCCTTGTTTTGTCCAACGATTGCGTTTTGGTCAAACTAGCTTACCGTACTTGCATCTGTGTTTTGGCACGTAACGTTCAATTCCAAGTTTCCAACCCAGTGGGAGGCGTCGCTTGTTTTGTTTCGCAAAGTGAAATCCATCAGAAAGTAATTTCGTAGGATCTCTATCTGTCTATAGAGATGAAAAACTCAATCTTTTGGTAATTTTTTTTAAATAATACATTAATGCTTTAACAACAGTTAGAATCAAGGTTCTAAAACTCGCTACTCGCTAGTCGGTCGGCCGGCCGGTGAGTAGCAAGTAGAGGAGTACTCGGCCGAGTACTCGGGGAGTACTCGGATTCTAATTTCTGGATTTTTTTATTATTTTTAAAACATATATTCTAATATATAGTGTCCAAAATAATAAAAATAGTCCATAAAATATTACAATATTTAAGAGATAATATTTACGCTTCAATGACTCTCGTCTATCCATCTCCGATGTTGCATTAGATGCAGAAGAAGACATTGTTCCAGCCATTTTCCTAAAGTGACAATGTGACATATCAAAAACAGAATAACAGAACAAGAACACATATGCTGCTATTACCTATAGCTCTGACATATCAACATTCAACAGAATAACAGAACAATATGCTCACTGAGTCACTGCTCAACACAACAACAAAACAATTCGGCAAAATCCAAGGAGTCAAGAACAAGAAGTCAAGAACACAATGTGACATATCAAAATCCAATTAGGCAATTCCTATCTCAGTCTCAAGCAGCAACAAGCCAACAACAGATCAATAAAATCCATAACCCAAATCAGCAAACCCAAAAACCAAGCCAAAGATTCCAACTTTAACTGAAAATCAAACGGTTCAAACCAAATCTTACTCGAGAGGAGGAGAGGAGGGCGAGTCCGGCGAGAGAGAGGGCGATTGGGCGAGAGAGAGGGCGGGGAGGGAGAGCATCAGAGCGACTGAGAGGCAGAGAGAGCGAGAGGAGGGCGAGTCGGCGAGAGGAGGAGAGACGACAGCGAGAGGAGGAGAGGAGGGTGAGTCCGGCGAGAGGTGACTGAGTGAGAGTCCGGCGACGGTGGCGAGAGAAGTGAGTTTGAGAGAGTGAGAGAGCGACTGAGAGGCTGCGAGAGAGATGAGAGCGAACTCAGCGAAGACAGATCGAGTAAATGAATCAGGGTTGAAGGCAAATGACGTCGTTTGCTTCTTTTTTTTTCTTTTTTTTTCCTGACCGATTTGGACCCGAGTTGGCCGAGTTGGACCGAGTACTCGGCCGATTTTCTTCCCGCCGAGTAGAGGCACTGAGTAGGTCAAAATCGCCTTAGTAACCAGCCGAGTACCGAGTACTCGCCGAGTACTCGGCCGAGTTGACCGAGTTTTAGAACACTGGTTAGAATATACGTTACACCATATCACATGTACTCTATTGTTTATAAATGATTCAAGCACCTTTATTGTTTACAAATAGTTTCATAAAAGAACATTTAACAAAGAAGTAAAAACCTAGTTATTTATAATTCCCTTGAAACATACCGGTGCACACCCAGTAAACCATAAACCAAATAACTAAATTCAGTCTGATGCTCAACCATAACCTGATATCTATGTCTTGCCTTAGCCTTTGGATCAGCCATCTCACAGTTAGTATCTGCAACATAACACATTCCCAATCCAGGGACAATCCAATTACCTTGGCCTAACTCTGACCAATTCCACTTTCTTGAAAAGCCCACATTGCGAAATATTGTACGCTTTGGCCTCTATCTTCATGTTCACGGTTTTGTCGCCATCAAGTTGAAACCCCAAGTTTCAAAACCAAGTTGCTCCAAGAAACTCGAAGGCACCCGAGGCTGCCTTTTGAAAAATTTAATCTTCTTACGCATTTTCTGTTTTGTTTTGAAATTGTGTTACGTCCTTAAGCTCAGTTTGTTTCATTAATCAATGCTTAAGAGCAATCAAATCACCTCTGTGTTTGACAAGTTTATATAAAGTGAGTTTATGATGAATATCTTAGCATTATGTTGAACTCAGTTTCCCAATTCTCTTCTCCTTTTTTTCTCGATCGATATTTTAATTATTTGAACTATAAAATTGAATTTCATAATGCTCCAAGAAAAGAAGGATTTGACCATATAAAACAATTAAGACTCGACAATCAAAATATTTACAGTCAAAGAAAATTAGCTACAAATTAAGGATGAAAGTCTAAACATGATCATTTTCGGGTTCATGTAACCTTCGAGAATTTACACCCAACTGACCCAAGAAAAGTGAAAAACCGGAACAAACCAATCTCTTTATTACATCAAAAACCCAGCAATCTTTAAATTGCACAATAGTCGTCATAAGAAGCCAAAGCATTAGAAGCTTACACAACATTATTGACATGACAAATCAAACAGAGCACAAAAGTCGACACTCGGTCGGATTAATACTCATCAGCATGGATGAGTATATATGATAGAGATTTCTCCACTCCATCTCTTATATCTAGCAATTCCGTCCAGATAATTAGTTAATCCGGGCATAATCAAGGGACTTCTTGCCCTCATGTGCATTGCCAAAAAAGTTGTTCATATAATCTCCGAACACCATGTCACGGTAACGAGCCACTCCATCACGCGCCACCACCTCCGGCAGCGGCCCAATTATTTCTGTCGCGTTTGGAATGGTAAAAATCGGAACAGACACTCTTGATTGAGCGCTTGTAGTTCGGACTCTGTGTTCTGCACTCTTGTACCTCCCATTACTAATTATCTAAGCAAAATGAAAACCGCAACAAAATCCCAAAACAAAGGGTTAGATTAATTTCCAGTTTTGCACTATTACATAGAGTGATAGAGGTAATAGTAATTAAACACCCAAATATGAATGTGTTGTAACCTGTAATGTATCACCAATGTTTATGACCAGAGCTCCAGGGACAGGAGGGATCTCAATCCAATCTCCTTTCTTTCCAGCAGCATTCATGTCTTCTTCAACCTTCACATACAAACCACCAATTCCATCTTGCAGTAAAACGGTTAAGGTTCCCATGTCCGAGTGACGCCCGACTCCAACAGTGAGCTCCGGATTAGGGCATGTTGGATAATAGTTCATGTTCACCATCTTTAACCCAATGAGTCCGTCTAGTTTCGAGTCTTCCAGTGTCACTCCGAGCTTCTCAATCAAGATTTTCACTATTTTCTTTACCATATGCATTGATGTTTTAAGGTACTCAAGTGCAACTTCCCTGAGAATTAAGTTCATTGATAATATAGATTATAACCTACTTCTTTCTAAAACAGAATGCGACTGATATTTCATATCTTTTTTAGTTTAACTAGGGTTTTTATCAAGGATTGGATCGAACTTACTAGCACTCATTAGGCCAGTGACTGAGAGCATCAGCATCACTGGAGTACACCATGCTAACGTAGTCCTTCCACTCCAATGCCTTCTCTTTCTCCGGCACAAAGCTCGTTCTGTACTTCACGTACGGGCTCGGGCTCACACCTTTCCGGTAAGCAGCTTTCTTTCCCGGCGCTTGCCCGAAAAACTTGTTTGCAGCATCTTTCAGAGACTCCAGCAACTCCTGGGGAAGGCCATGGTTCACAACTTGGAAGAACCCAAGAACCTCGGCAGCATTAACGATCTCATTAGCCACTTGTTCATGATCAACCCCATCAAGCTTTGACAGATCGATTGGTGTGGGCTCATTTAGTGATGAGCTTGCATTAAGCTTCACTATACGCTCATGAGGTGGTTGTATGTATTGTTCAGGTACTTTGGATAGGCCTAAGTCCACCATGCCCTTCACGCCATTGCCATCCCTGACAACAAAGTTGAATAGTGAGTTTTCATCGGTGAAACTTGGAGCCATGATGAGCTGCTTGAAGATTTAGATGTTGGTTTGATGTTGTACGATTGCTTTGCCAAAGAGTGACAATAAATACTAGTAGGTGATCATCTGACTTCTCTATGAAATGAAGCTGCCAACTACCACTTTCCACTTGATCTTATTACCCGATCATAATTAAGAGATATAATTATTTTGCGGATGATTCTGGTCAACACTTAAATATTGCAGAAGGCAATATTCAGGGCTTCTGGGCAGGTTAACATTACAAATACGAGATAAAGAAAGCAATCAAGCTGCTATATTTTCTGTTCAATTGTTTGCGCCACTAGCGGTATCGCCGGGAAAAAAAATGGAAATCGAAGAAGAGAGTTGATTACATGACTTGCATCATTCAAACGTCAAGGTCAGTCGGTGAGCCATCGAGCTGGGCCTTGATTTGAACTAAATAGTTATTCATATATTTGCCGGGTAATTATTTGAAGTTAGCAGAAACTGGCAAGGTTCAGGGCTTCTTAGTAGCTAGGTTTATATTGTAAAATATATAGAGAAGCAAACAAAATGCTTCATTGCATTGTACGTGTACGTACTTGCTTATAGTACGGCGCTCTGGAACACCAATAGGCATTAAATAAAAGAAAATTAAGTACTATACTGTATAGGACTTTTCTACAATATATACATATGTGTATAACATACATCAAATCGTGAGCCGTCCGATCGTCTTTAATTTTGAATTTTTATATGATCGGACGACTCACTGTTTTATGTATGTTATACAAATATGTATAGCATTAAATAAAAGAAAATTAAGTACTATACTGTAAGGACTTTTCTACTATATATACTTATGTGTATAGCATATATCAAATCGTGAGTCGTCCGCTTGTCTTTAATTTTGAATTTCTATATGATCCGACGACTCACGGCTTTATGTATGTCATACAAATGTGTATAGCAGTCGAACCCTACTGTATATATCTGATCACTTTGATGTGAAACCGTATAATGGTCTAATACTACTTACTCTATTACATGATTCAATTCACATCCATATATAGCTGGCTAGCTATATACAGTATATATGTCAATGTTATATATCAGGTAATATTAGAATGATAATATATGCATGTTGGATTAACGTCTTTTAAAAGATTAACGTATATCCTTCATTTTTGTATCATCTTTTGAAAGATATATGTTCATAAATTCATAGAAATATACATATTTCCACAAAGATATGGTATTCACTTGTTATTGAACATTCTATTCTCTTTCATTGCATTAGTGTAGTGTCATGATTTATTTATGGATCATTTTATATAGAAATCAGACAACTTGAACAAAATCTAAAACTTGTTTTTTCAGTTTATAGAAGTTTTATTTTTGCAAAAATTGTCAAAGACGCTCATTCATTCTTGGGCTTGCTGGCCCGTTCCAGGTGTTAGCTTTAGGCGAACTTGTAAACTGGGCACCATAATGCTGGACAAAAGACTATTGAGCTTATATGATTTGGTTCTACTGCTGGCATGTGTCCACAACGCGGATCCATCAGAGGTGCCACCATACATGATGACGTGTTTACACAACAACTCGCCGCTTCAATATGACCTCAACAGATGGACATTGTAGCTAGCAAGCTTATTATTAAGACCTTAATAGTCCACTTAGAGATCGATCACTCCCTTGAAATCAATCTGTTGTTCGATATATACTCACTTTCCGATCACAGTATCAAACTATCAATGGCATCAGTGGACTTTCATCAGAAACCAGACGACGAACGGTACTACTACTCGACTCAGAAGTCCTCAGGCGGCAGTAGCTACGGTGGTGCAGCCAAGTTCTTGGCCGCAGGGGCAGTTGGCAGCACGCTCTTTTTCTTGTCCGGTTTAACTTTAACAGTCACGGAGATAGCCCTGATCATGGCCACCCCAGTTGTAGTCCTGTTTAGCCCTATCCTAGTCCCAGCAGGATTGGCCTTGTTCCTCGCAGCAACTGGTTTAGTTTTCTCCGGCGGGTGCGGCGTGGTGGCTGTAACGGCGTTTGTTAGGTTGTATAAGTACATATCTGGTTACGCAGCGGCCCAGAAAACGAATTACGGGTACGGCCAAAACTTTTACCACCCAATTAAGTGAATTATTATGAATGTGAATAATCTGGGGAAGTTTTTACTGAAATAATTGGCCTGTGCGTCATTGCGAGTCGAAGCTATATGAAATGTAATAACTGTATTACCTTCTGGTGTTTGCTAGCTAGGTTATTTCTATGGTGTGTTGGTTTCTGCATTATAACCTATATATTGTGACTTTGTGAGACTTGGAACTGGAAGTAGTAAATGCATGTAACCAACAAGTGCATATATATAGCTGGATTCCATGTCAATATGCCCAGTATATATGTAAGACGAGCTCATGATCTTGTCAGAATGACCTGTATATTTTCGGTGCCAACAAATTACGTTGGAAGAAAGTGTCGGTTTTTGACAAAAATTGGCTAAAACCATTACAGATTCTGAACCATCCCTCTCTCATCTATATACATCAAAGACATGATATCAGTGACGTGCCTATATGTATACTCATGGACTCCTGGCCCTGGGAAAATTTGAAAAAAAACCTGTCCCTCAAGAAAAGATAACAGAACAGAATGATCTTGTGCATTGATCTAACATAAGAATATCCGCAATTAGTCAATTTAATTTGATTAGTAAACTGTGGTTGGCAGGGAGTTATGCCTAAAATAATTGGACACTCAAAGTCTTTCATGATGTTACTTGTCTGTAAATTAAATGAAGTTTCTCTATTATTCCTCACTTGATGAGCTCGTTCATATATGCAAGTCATAGACACAAACACACACAGTTAATCACTCTTCTTACATATAGCATGAAATTTTGAATGCAAACGTTAACATATTATACACTTTGGGACGCATGCTGCTGTGATTTGGCCTTTTGGGTGTTCAGGGTTCTACACTTCAACGACAAACAGTTATAAAATATTGTAGGTACCGACCATATATATATATGCAGCCAATGTTGAAGGCAAAGTACCCGCTATGCTCTTATTTCCATATTATATAGTTTCATCTGACCACTGTTATGTATAATCACCTACTTTCAGTTGAGATTTATCTGCACGACATATCATCCGGATCTGATTAATTGACCGCATGTTCGTGTGCTACAAATAACCCCTAGATCGATTAAGCTGGGAACTACACATAAGTTTTGCTTGAGAGGAAAATCCACTGAATAATGGAACTTGAAAGTTAAGTGCACACACTACAACAATATAGAGCAAAGGCCACACAAGGTGTGTGGTTTTTAGAGGTGTTACAAATCACCTTATGTGTGACATTTTTCCTCATACCCCACCAATACCTACACTAATACCCTCATTTGCCACACATAAGGTGATTTGCAACACCTCTAAAGACTACACACACCTCCACACATCTAAAGACTACACACACCTCCACACAAGATGTGTGGCATTTGTTCCATATTGTTGTAGTGACATAAGAACATATAAATGAAAAGTCAAGTTTATATGCCATAGGTAGATGTATTCATCGCCCATACGCCAATGTCAGGTGAGCTCTATCAGTAACTTGATACAAAAAGTTCAATATAGCTCTATCAGTCTTCAAGGTGACTCTAAAGTTTGATCTTCTGTATGTTCTTCTTGGCAAGGCTCGCTGTCTTTAGCGAATCAAATCCTTAATTAATTGCCGATATCCTTAATCTTTGTAGAAATTTTGATTTTTTTATTATTTATTTTTTATTAATAACTCATACACCCTGTATATGTCTAGTGAGGTTTGAACTCATGACCTTAAAGTTGTTAGTTAAACACCTTGACTTTGTTTCTTTTAATCATGTTTGAAGAGAAGAGAATTTCATGGCAGACACTTAATTAGCTCTTTTAAGGCATAATGTTTATGATGCAATGTGCAGGTCTTCCTAGCTTAAAGTCTCGGTTTACACTACCTTCCGCTTTGATCAATGCCTCTTGTAATCTTTTATTTTCTAATCCAAAAAAGAAGAAGAAGAAAGTTTAATAAAGCCAGGTTATCTCCACTAATCAGTATATATAATGGAGTATGCATGGACGTCCATTCTTGTCTCGAAAGTAAACGACTATATATACTAAGATGTACGTAAACGTAGAACAAATGATAACAATATATATGTATATATGTCCCCCGAAAAGAAAAACTAATTCATTGATCGATCCTAGGGTGGGCTCGTACATAGATCTGCACACATATTTTCTTTACTTCTTAAATCTACAAATGAAATTTGTGTTTTTTTTATATATTGAAAATGAAATTTGTGCGTTCACAATTCACAAACGTCTAATCCATAAATTATTAGAAGGAGTCTCATCATTAGCTCGTAAGCGTTGCTTAATAAAGACTTTAGCACTAATTATTTGACTGAGTAATGCAATTTAAATTTAAGCACACGCAACTTTCAGTAGTGCATGCAGGATAGCCATATAACTAGATAATTAAAACCAGTGTGACTCGAAAGCACTCGCTCCCAATGATGTTACTTGCCCGCAACAAAAATCATTCCGTATGGACCATATTGATCACATCACCGAGCATAGGTTAACCTTTAGCAAAGAAAATTTCCACTAATCAAAGTGTTAATTAGTTCTTGTATATATTGCATTTGCAAAATTTGATTCCCGATCTCCATATCTTATCATTTTGGAATCTAGTATTAGGGTTCTTCTAGCTTTCTGTTTCACCACATAAAATCAATGTCTATGTGTATGCAAAGCTCATGGCAGGATCTTACAATGGGTCACCAAGAAAATATGAGGCAAATTGATAAAATATGTTAACTGATAATTACTATAGTTTTAAATTGATATGATATACCTAGCCAGTGATACAGGAAGCTTATGAATCAAGTTATATATGCATATGTAAGTGGCTAATCTACTTTTCTATGACCTAACATGATTAAGAGTTTAAGACCGGCCTCCCAATATAAAATATTAACTACATGGTGATTATCACCATATGGATGCCTTTTGCATTAGCCACACGTATGTGGTATTGATCCTTGCATGCCTAGCTAGCTAGCCTCGTCCTCAACCACGAAGTCAGTGCCATATATCTCATCAAATATTACTTCTTACAAAAGAGACTACCTAGTACCCGCATGATACAATCATAAACATCCTCTATCCCACCTCACTAGCTACTTGAGATTTTAATCATGATTTGGTTAGGTTTGAGAAGAAATGAAGTCATTTTTTCATTTCTTTCGTTTTGATTGTATGTATGTACTCTTATCTTGTAATGGTTGCAGCAGGCAACTCATGTGCGTTTTTGTTCCTAACTTACGTACATCTGTGGTTTTAGATTGTCTTTATTGACTATGCCATACATAATATAGTTCCACTTCTCTTAAAAATAGAGAGACTAGTTTGCGTATTATGTTTGCGCATGCGCACCCAAATTAGCTACGTCTTTTTGTTCTCTTTCTTTTGGATGAGCTCTAAGTACGTCATATTTCTTAAATATATGCAAGTACCAAACCGAGGAAAGAAAGAGAAACGATGAAAGGAGCAAATGATACATCATCTTATGTTTTGGTCGGAGTGCTAATATACTTTTTCCCTTCCCCGCCGGCCACGCCAATTCAAGCTCATCAAATATTCAATCTTCAGCAGTAGTTTGTCTCTGGATTGGTTCTTGATTTATATTGTTTTCCTTCTCTAGCTTTCACTCGTGTCAATGTTGATCCAGTTATTAATTAAGCTACAAAATTGATCAATAGTCCACGGCAGATTTGGTCAAGAGTCATATCTCGGAAAATTAATAAAAAGTTTCATGAGAAGTGGTCGCGCACTTGTTTTTCTAGTCATATATGCGAACTTATGGGAAGCTAAACTACACTAGAGTGGAAGTTTAGTTTCTTCATAACGCCAACATTTCCTCATCTGTTTCCACCGAGGAGTTTCTAACCATGCATGTTCTTAATTACAAAAACATGAGAAATAAAACATTTTATTCTCTAGCTTTAGATTTGTGAAACAGTTAAATAGGTAGATCATATGAAAACCGAGAGATACGCCATGGTCGCGTTTTAGAAACTCTAGTCGATCAAGCCACTGCCATAAGCAATCATCCATGGTACATGCATGGAGGACCTAGTGCCACCCAGTGACCCAAGCTATGGCCACGTACCCTGGCCTCCTTATTATCCTTCCCTGACCAGTGGCTTCTTTTCTGCGCGGGACACCCTGCCAATCAAATCGAAGTCATTTGGCTGTCCTAACTTGTATAGAGATAACCGCGGAAATGATGTATCCGTACCATTCTTGTTTTGAAGCTATTCTGCACCAGCCTGAAAACCCTAAGCCACCGAGACCCCAGAGCTGCAGATCTCACTCCTCTCTCTCTCTGTGTGTGCAACATGCACAGAGATTCATCAGACGCAGGGATGATGCCCCAAGGCCTGGAGCACCTGATCAGGGACCCCGATCTGCTGGAGCTGGCATGGTGTTCTTGCTCGTACTTGCTGGACCTTACTTTTGTGTAGGAAGTTTTTTTTTGTTATGGTTTTTGATATTCAACTTGAGGATTAAACTATTGTTTGTGGATGTTTTGTTTTGATGATAATGCAACCTAAAAAAAAAACGTTATTTTTCATTGAAATAGTTTGGTTATATAGTAATATTTGGAAAATGTAAGAATCTGTCTAAGTGCCTAGTGTCAAGCTCTCAGAACCTATGAAAAGTTGAATATTAGTAGGGAAATAAGCTATAGATACCAGTCATTGTTTTCCTCTAATTAAGTTTTTCAATGTATAGATAGAATCTACTTGATCCGGCCAGTATCAAACTCACATTATTTGTGAAAAATTTGTCAAGTTGATATTCCAGTTCTATAATAAAAAATCAAAAAAGCTAACCAGACGACTGAAAGGAGGATTGAGAGGAAAATTTATATTGAAAATGGGAGACAAAATATATTATTGAGGGTGGGGCTAAAGATCTTATCAAAAACGATGTTTTGTCCAACAATATCTAGGGCCTCTTCTTTTATGGGACCCTGAAAGATTTGCTTTTCATATACTACAATTCTCTATATAACCTCCACCATTCCTGCCCTCAAAACCCTCCCCCTCTCTCTGATCATCAAGACCCTGGAAGCAAATACATATCATTTTGCTGTTCATTTCTCCCAATACTAATTGTAATCAATCCCTTCATTTGTTGGATAATATTGTTTTGGCCCCAGCTGGGAAAATGAAGGAGATCAGTGGAAGAAAACAAGGTGGAATGTCTCCATGCGCAGCATGCAAGCTTCTGAGAAGGAGGTGTGCGCAGGATTGTGTGTTTGCTCCTTATTTTCCAGCTGATGAGCCTCACAAGTTTGCAAGTGTGCACAAGGTTTTTGGTGCTAGCAATGTTAATAAGATGCTACAGGTTCGATCAGTTTCTCTCTCTCTCTCTCTCTCTCTCTCTCTCTCTCTATATATATATATATATATATATATTGTATTTGCCGCTTTTGACACTCAAAAGCTTTCTTACATAAACTAAAATAGGGAGTTAAAGGCAAGGCAAACCATAGTTATGAAATTTTTGAAGCATATTATAGCTGAATTAAGTAGAGGAACTTGGTCTATGAAGTATATCAAGCCAATATTTAGTTCAATATATACTTTAACTGATCATACTAATTCATCTTTATAGAAATTATATGAGAATATCCTTTAATTAGAGGAGGACCCTTTTGTAGTTTTCTTGGCTGTCAACTCAGAAATAAAAAGAAATGACTTGAGAGGGATATTAACATGTCTTTTTCCTGGTTAGTTTCTTGTTCTTGTCATCAGAACTGTTGTGGCATGTGGTGTGGATTGAAGGGCATGGAGGGTTAAGTAATATATCCAGAGAGCATAAAATATGAAAAGGTTATAGCTAGTGTAATGGTTTTAATTTGGAGACAAAAAACTGTTGGGTACTTGTTAACCACAAAATAATAACTCAATTGCTGGATGATATCTATGATCTATGATATATTTGATTCTATTCAATTGTCTTTCCTGTTTTCATTTTTTAATCCCCTCATCGATCTCCTCATTTGCTAAGCTAGCTTAACAAAAAGCATTGCATGCCTTAGTTTCCCCACAAAGGATCATAAAAGAACCAAAAAAGCGAAAGTGAAACTTGCAACTTATTTTGCAAAATTTTTAAGAGTACGTTGTTGCCATGCTTTGATGTATGCCAGACTTAAAAAAGTAGTCCAATCGTATCAGAAATGCTTTATTTCGTGAAAGAATGTAATACGATGATGTTCTTGTTTGTTGCTAGTTGTATAGAGAATCCTATGTTTATAGGTTTTTTCCCAGGAGCTAATGACCATGTTAAACTTGCAGGTGTAGATGCTCATCAGAAACCGTTTAGGTTTCCATGAAATTTCTTTCTTTCTGATCTTTCTCCAAGAACTTTGATGCTTTATTAGTATTTCAGGAGCAATATTGTTTAAGAAGTTAAAAGAAGTTGGCTTCAATTTCCTTTGATTTCCACTTTTACATAGCTAGATACAGTTGAAAACCAGCACTCTTGGATATTGAATTTCTAGCTCTCTCACCTTTTTCTAACAGGAATTTCCCATCTTTTGAAAATTAGCAAGAACACGTATTTCTCAAACTAATCGTTAATTCGTACATGAAAGGAAAGAAAAGGATTGCAGGATATCAATTACAGTTGCTTCTTGATCAAGTTATTATAAATTCATAGAAAAAGGAGTTAAAAGAGTTCAAGGCAGTCTGTGTGTTTATCATCTTCACCTTTACGGTCATTTTAATTAGCTTTTTTTGAAGATGAGGCTAAGCTTTTAGTCCTCAAATTACACTTTCTTGTAAACTTACAAAAAGAAAGTCTGTTGTCTGCTGATGTATATTCTCTTTGCCTTTTGCTTTATATATATAATTATGGGTTACATTGATAAACACATTTACATATGTCCAAGAAAAATGTTGATCCCAAGTAACCAAGTAAAAGTTCTCCGACTAAGTTTGCTAAATAATATTTCGAAGAAGAAATTTTTATTTACATGATCATGATGTCACAATGGCATCTAGAAATTGATAGGGCTAAAAATTTGTGAGTTAAACCCTAAAGTAATCCTATATGATGAATGAGTACGTTATCATCCCAAACCCCACAAAGCGTATATATATAGTTATCGTTTTCTAAGAACTTTAGAAAATCTTTAGTACAAGGCGGCGGCATTCTGGACTGAACCCTAGTTTTCTTCTCGTATTTGACACGCAGGAATTACCGGAGCAGCAGCGCAGTGATGCCGTGAGTTCGATGGTGTATGAAGCAAACGCTCGAGTGAGAGACCCTGTGTACGGTTGTGTTGGTGCAATCTCATCTCTGCAGCAACAGATCGATGTCCTGCAAACTCAACTGGCCATTGCACAAGCTGAGGTCGTGCATATGAAAATGAATCATTTCCCTTCTGCATCATCTCCCGCAGCAACCACATCAGAAAACACCTCCCCCGTCTCAGTCACGCAAATAATGCCTAACAATAACAATTCTCAACATCATTATCATCCTCATCAGAGCACCAAATCCTTTTTTACAATGGATATGGTGGTAGATCAGGCCAATTCTTTGTGGTCATGCTAGATATGCCCTATACCTTTGCATGCCTGCTCTTCCCTTTATCTATTATTATATATTGTTATTCTCTAATTAATCAAATTAATTAGTTAGTATCATGGGCTTGCTTTTTTAATGTCTGCCTCTTTCTTTCCTTTTTCTCTTTTTTACTTTCATAGTGCCTCCTACATCTCTATATTTGACCAGAGGTGCTGATTGATTAATAATATGTAAATGTGATCAAACATTAATGCAATTATAAGTTAATTATCATATTGGTACCATATATGAGCTAGCTAGCTGCTTGTGTTTTCTGCATTTTCAGATAGATGATTGATTTTTATTTACATTAATTACAAAAACATTATGAGAGTAAATCCTAACTCACTCGAGCTACAATACGTCAATTTCTTTTTGATCTATTACTTATTTCGACTAGTTTTTTTTTTTTTTGAAAGGATTTTGGGTTTTGACTGGTTATTTAGGATGGAAATTTATAATAGACTAACGCCAAGCTTAATCAACATATCAGACTATAGGGTAGTGAAGCCATTGTGTGATTAAGGTAATGGACTACGTCAGGGTAACAATTAATATATAGTTATGAGAAAACAATGTAATAGGCAACATTGCATCGATCAGTTAATCAATGCAATCGATGTCTAACTTTATAACTAATCATATGTATATATGTAATTGTCTTCTCTGATGGGATGAGTGTATTAGCTCGCTCATCTGATGCAAAATTGCAGAAAAAATGGAATTATATATATAATTAAATTCAGTTTACCCCGAAATCTTTGGTGTCAAAATCAGTTCAGTTCTGCAATTTTTTTTTAAAATCAGTTCGTCCCTTCAATTTTCGTAAACTCATCAGTCGGGTCCATTTTTTATTTTCTCTTGAAATATGACGTTACCAAAACTATTAGAACTGATAAGGGGACCAATAATTCATTTGTATCCCTCTTTAGAAGTGTTAAATAGCCAATTTGACAAAATATTATTAAAGAAGATAAAAAAATGCGTCTATTTGACAAAATGAATAAAAAATAATGAGAGAATTTCAGACATTTCTTTGAAAATAATAGGATAAAGCTGAATTATATAGGTCCTCTTGTCATTTCAAACGGCTTCAGTGACGTTATATTTCGAGGAAAATTCAAAAATTGGACTAACTGATGTGTTTTTAAAAGTTGAAGGGGCGAACTGATTTTAAAAAAAATGTTGCAAGACTGAAGTGACTTTGACACCAAAAATTTGAGGGTAAAATGAATTTTTTTCTTATATATAAGACGACTAAAGCTCTTTGTATCAATGGCCAATCTTCTTATATGTTAGTTAGACGACTATATATTTCATCATCTGCAGCTGTCCCACTCCTTCTAATTATCCTTTTTTGTATGAAAAGAACAGCACAACTACATCTCCATATGTAGAGACGGAAAGATTGCGTCCATCGAAGATGTCTTTCACAAGTTCTATTGAAACTTGAAAGAGATTCCAAGCCCTTATTTCTTCTAGTTTTAACTTTTAAGACCTCTCTAAAATTGGCAAGTACGTACACATAATTTGTCATTTCTGCTGAAAGATGATTGATGATTGATAATGTCCACGGAAGGGATCAATGGGATAAAAACAAAGCTTAATGGACAAGTATGGAATAAAAACAAAGGAGAAGATCGAATAGGGTCATGAAAGCTTAATGGATCTGGGCCTCAATGGGATAACTACTGGTGAAAGTTAAGGTCTCCGGCCATAAGCCGAGAGTCCAAACTATACCTTTGGTTAGCCAAACAGGAAAAGAGGGCCAGAGAATGTGGATTAAAATTAAGGGGTGTCCGTAATATTTCCAAGAATTTTTTTTTTCATTTAAAAAATAAAAGATTACGAAGAGAAGCCTTAGCTACATCCACCACCGCATTGATCAAAGCAAAAGGTAGTGTAAACCGAGGATGGGAGCTGGGAAAACCAGCATATTACATCATCAACTGTCCTAAAAGAGCTAAAGAGTTTGTTGTGAAATTATCTTCTCTCCAAATATGCTTAAGGGAAACAGAGTCGAAACTTATGCAAAGATGCAGTTCTGCAACTAAGGATTTGATTCGCCAAGGGCAGCGAGCCTTGCCAAGAAGAACATCCAGAAGAACTTTAGGTCACCTCTAATGAAGACTAGTTCTGACTTGTGAGGTAATGGCTGACAAATGAATTAAGCCTTTCCAGAAGTTGAGATGATTTCCAAACATGGAAAGTTGTTTTTGTAAAACCATATTGCAAAACCCTAGCCTTTTACATAATTACAATGTCACATGAACAAGGATCATCAAATTTTCAAAACCCCTATCCACATCAAGACCTACCATATAATTAAAGAGTCCGCACACCCTGTCATACTCTACAATAGTTAGGCGAGTTGGGATTTTGAGGGAACAAAATAATGGCAAACAACGAAAAAATTCACCAAGACAAGACATCTTTCCATCAAAATTCTCTATCAAATAACTAGTATATATGCGCATTTATCGGCTTCCTTATATCAATATCATAGTGCGACCTCTTATTTTCTATCTAGTGCTGGACTTTGTAGTATCAATACCATATCCTTAGAATTCCCATATGGACCAGAGAAAGAGACTAATACCAGATTACCAGGCTCATAGTTAAATAGCATGATCAGTAGCTCACACTACATATCATTAGGCTCCAAGGCTTCTGCATGAACTTGTGGTCTCAAATTCTGATTTTGTAGCTTAAATTTGGTCAACTTATACACATCATTATTCTTCAGAAATCCACTGGGACCTGATCATCAGCTTGCAATTGCTGCAATTGTGGCCTCTTGCTAATCTTGTGGGTCATCCATGGACCATGGTGGCCTGGGTTGCCCATTATTACCGATATATCTTTCAGGCTGGAATACTGGATCATTTTGTGATTGAGTTTGAAGTCTGAACTTGATTTTCCAAGCCCCACGTCAACAGTTAATCAGCATAACAGTTTATCGGCATGAATATGGAAGCCTGTAATACTGCTATTAATTTAACCTTCGATCCATTCCCATCAGTGTACAGACATTCAGCTGAATCCTATTAAACCTAAATGGCTTAATTCAAAACAATATGCTGCACTTCAGTCTTAAACTTATACTTTGCGTTGACTTCAATCTATAAAGTAGATTTCTGAGGACTACTAATTGTCTGTCTAGCTTGATGTTTATTCCTTAACAGTTCAACTCTGTTGATTAATTTGCATGCATAATGAAGTTGCACGTCTCTCTCTCTCTCTCTCTCTCTCTCTCTCTCTCTCTGACTATCTTCTGTAGCTGAAACTACTGTCGACAAATAGTTGCATATCTCCTTATTGGTTAACAGGAGAGGAGATCGAGATGCTGAGAGTTCAAACTGAAATTGGCCATGTAACCGAACATAACGACCCTGCAAGTTTATAACTATAACGATCAGTTAATTGCTTTGACATCATCGATCCTTCAAAATTGGATAATCCTATTAATTCTATATTCAAGTGTTAAACTTCAACAAGTTTTTGCGATGTTCCCCAGCCGGCCCTAAACTAGCTAATTATTAGTACCATTCTGAGTTTGTTATATGTTGTTACTATTTTTGACTTTATAGATTTTCTTCACGACAAATTACAAACTTCTGCACTAATATATGAAGATTTGGCAGGATGGAATGAAGGAAAAGAAAAATTGGAGTGAAGTTCTTGGAGAAATATCGATTGATCTAATTCAAGGCGGATGAAATTAGCAGCAACTCGAAAGTTAAGGTAGGGGGTAGAGAAAATGAACATCTGTAAATGTTTGGGAGATCTAGACTAGATTAATTATTATCATTATTAATCTACATTGAAACGTCTAATTAACTGAAACCCGAATTAACTAAACTGTGTTTTATATATGTCCAAAGATCGAATTGCCTCAATCTAGTGTGGATCCTTTGGTGAATCATGAATTTGGCACTACGTTCAATCCCAAAAAGGATCATATCTTGGTCTTATTGGAATGGGGTCACCTAATATTATGATGATGATCAAGATAATGTTACTGTGACTTTGGGGATAGCTAGCTAGCTATCTATGTAGTGCTTTCTTACGATTGTAAGAATGCTTGCTTGTGCCCATTTTCCATTTTCCTTTAACCTGGTTCCACTTCATTTGGGAGATTTAATTAAAAAGCTGAGTACGAACAATGTAGATTGCTAGCTGGAAAAGAAACTCTAATTCTCCAACACTACTGCTTAATTTGTTATTATGCACAAACTTCCATTTGTGGCTTTCGCTTTGTTTCCTTGTTTGACTTGGCCATTGCTAGATGCCAGGGGGTAGCAATATTGGTCGCGCGATTTGAGTCAACTAATTAATATCTATAAAGGGTTCTTCATTTAGTTTGTTTTGTTCTGTCTTTTATTGGAAAAATGTTGTACAGCCGTGGCCAAGAGTTTCCAGACTCGATAAAGATGAAATCCATTAATATGTTTTTTGTTATATACGCACTCGATTGTACTAAAGAATAGAAAACGAATGTTATAATGGATTGAGAACTATGTCGTCAGTAATGTGACCTCAGTTTCCATGCATATATGCATCTAAATATAATCATTTTGCGACTTTGGGAGCTAGGGAAAGTTGATATTGCAAAGTACCGAGCTTACAATAATGATCTTATTTCTTCCTTAGCTTCCGGATCGATAAGAATACACGTGATTACCAAAACCCCTGTATATTGTGAGATTTAGTGGGGAATATTATTTGTGAAAACAACATGCATGTTCCACTAAAACCTCGAACGAAGTTGATAGTTATTATGATTAAGGAAGTGATTGATAGAAGTGTTACGACCAATAGATCTATGTTTACGAAGGTGATACTATTAGAGCTTGGCCTGGTGTTCTATAGTCCTCAAATTTTGTACTATAGGCACTAATATCCTTGCTCCCACCAATATCAAATTTGAACATCACATTGGCTCGCATATATGACACTAACGAGTAGGAATGGCTTTCACGATCCGAACACTATGTAAATAGGGCATAACTATCATAGATTGAATGACAAATATGGAATCATTTTTATTTTTCGAAATCTTTACTTTTATCACAATGTAATATAACTCTGTGTTTGAAACCATGATGTAAAGTGTTCGTTAAAGGACTCCACAATTCCAAGAATGATTTCCATACGTTGGAACAATAATTGTAAGGATATTGAGAGACGCTAACGGCACCATATATTCCAGTCTGGTTCAATATACCTTCAAAATTGGCTAATATGAATTCTGTCCACTCCATTATGCCTATCTCAAATATGGCACAACCCCGGAAACAAAGGCTCGTTGACCAATCTTGTTTTGTACTTAGCATCTTATAAAGTACGAGGTAGAAGTTCTCTTCAAAAACGAAAGGACCTCCATCATGTTGATTATTCACCTTCTCTAAAGAATGCCCTTTAAATACTGGGGAAAAGTAGCAGGTTGCTGTTATCACTTGATCCTCCAAATCTTGACGAAATGTAAGAGAGCCTGAGTTCATTTCGACTTCTGTCACCAAGGTAATGATGTTTTTGGGAGGGTCATCAACGTGAATGGAGCTTAAAGGCTGTGATCTCATGTACTCTATTCCTTTTCCAATTACCCGGCCGTGTTTATCCAAAGCCGCCTCGCGAGAAATCCGGCCATATGCATCTATTACCTAAGATTATGACATGAAGAGATGTTAGAAGTAAGCAATAGCAGGTCAAGCTTTGCGCGCGAAAAGTAAGTTCCACGCACAAAGCTTGAGGGGGCACTGTTGATACCGAAAAAAAAGGAAAAAAAATGATTACAAAAAATAATAAATAATAATAATTTTTTTCTTGTGCTACATGCACAAAGCTTTTGAGTTCAATCGAAACTCTTGCAAATATGTGTCTAGATAGGAACACAATACGAGCATCAAAGTCCAATTGCAACTCAATTTTTCTAACCAAACACTCTTTATAAAGAGGCCAAAGCCTCCAAAAAGAGGGAGACGGACACAGAGACATATTCGGGTCAGTAAAACCACTTATTAGGGTTAGTAGGACCTTCTATTGGGGTCAGTAAGACCTCCTATTAGGGGTAGTATGATCACTTATTGGGATCAATAAGACTTTTGATAAATGACATTAATTTCACAAATTTAATGCTAATTACATTCTAAAATGATATATAATAATTTCAACTTTCTACTGTACATAAAGACTCTAGCTATTAAAAAGACATACGCGCGCACTGACGTTGCTTGGTTTTGATACACAATTAGGTCAGTAAAGATTATGTATTTACCTGTACCAAAAAAAAAAGATTATGTATTTACAACGATATTACCATAATTTATGAGCCAAAGATTATTCTCCTTCTTTAAGAATCTGCATGCAACACAAATGACGCTCACCACTTTTACCAGCCCACAGAATTGTAGAAAATAACTGAGGACAACTCTGCACCGAACCACAATTTCATCGAAGAAGAAGAACGACATATATGGCCATCTATTTGGATCAGTAAGACTTTTGATAAATGACATTAATTTATTGGGGTCAGTAAGACCTTCTATTAGGGGTAGTATGACCACGTATTGAGATCAATAAGACTTTTGATAAATGACATTAATTTCACAAATTTAATGCTAATTACATTCTAAAATGATATATAATAATTTCAACTTTCTACTGTACATAAAGACCCTAGCTATTAAAAAGACATGCGCACTGACGTTGCTTGGTTTTAATACACAATTAGGTCAGTAACGATTATGTATTTACAACGATATTACCATAATTTATGAGCCAAATATTATTCTACTTCTTTGAGAATCTGCATCAACACAAATGACGCTCACCACTTTTACCAGCCCACAAAATTGCAGAAAATAATTAAGGACAACTCTGCACCAAACTACAATTTCATCGAAGAAGAAGAACGACATATGTGGCCATCTTTCTCATCACAGTATAAGGGATCAAATACTACTACAAAAATATCGATCTATATATCTAGCTAGATGCTAATACTGAAAACAGAGAAGGAAATGAAACTAATTGCATGGAGAAGTGGAGATCTGGAGAGTGATATGCTTCAATGGAGAGCAGAGGTCATTACGGATTTGAATGGGAGGCCAGAGTGGCTTTGTATTACAGTGTTCTGGGTGTTAATTCAGAGTTCTATTGAAGAAATCAAGCAAATCTTACTGGATCAGTCGACGACTGGTAGTACGTAGATATACGAGATTCCGTTGGAGACAGCCATGAGTGCTCCGATCAGAAAGCGGAAGGCGGACCTGGAGTGGCCGGAGCCATAGTTGAACGAGGCGGTGAAGGTTGTTGGGGTGGCCTTGACCCTTGGCGCGGGTGATGCACTCGCCGGAGCCAGAAGTGGACGCCGACGGTGAGTACAATGTTTTGACCGGAGAGAGAGATACGAGAGATGTGGGAGAGAGAAAATAGAGAGGGTAGTATCGTCAACAAAAATAGAGAAAACTTAAAATTTGGGTTAGTGGGCTTAAGACACTTAGAGCGTACTGTGTTAGTGAAAATTTTGAAGTCTTATTTTGTTGATGGAAATTTTTTTTTGAAACGTAGCAGAACAAGAAGAGAACAGGCGAAGAAAGCAGAGAAGCGAAGCAAAAAGAAGAAGAGCGGCGAGCCAACAAGAAGGTGGAGCTCTCATTCTTAATCTCTATTTCTGTTGCAGCGTCTTTATCTTTCTGTCTCACTCCGCTGAAAGCTCCGAAAGCACGCGAGTCATCTCCCTCTAAGGCGCGGCGAGACGAATTCGCATAGAAGCAGAAGCCTTAAAGATGAGATGACCTCGCTAGGTCGTCACCAAAAGAAGGCGAGATGACCTCGCCCCCTCCTCTTGTTACAACAAATATATGATCTTGCACCTCGCATAATAAGCCACACAAGGAGAAGAGAACAAACATTTCAAGCAACGCGAGTTTGAAAAACAAGAACTTACCTTTGACGGCTTGGAGAATCTCTGAGCAGATCGAAGTAAGGTTGAGTATTCAATACACGCTCTCAATCAAAGAGGAGTACATAAACGGAGGCAATATATCTCCATGTATAAAGGGGCAGTTTCTTCAAGTCCGATTCTCAATCGCATTTGATTTTCATCTGCAAGCAGGTTTCTATCCTCAAGATGATAATCATCGAGATGATGTCAAGCTGATTCGAACTGGGAAAGACGTCTCTGAGGGTTTATGTTTTTGAACCCCTAAAGCAAAGACGAGGTAACTTCACAAAAAAAGTAGAAATCCAGGCGAGGCGAGATGACATCCAGGCTCCGCCTTAGACTTTGGGAAGAAGCAAGCCGCGGAGTCCGCATGCACGCGAAGTCCACATACACACGGAGATTGGATCATTTACGCCCTTACCATGGCCAAGACAATTCAAGCCCCTTGGTCACACTGATGCATCCACTACCAGGACAAGCACTTTAGCCGACGAAAAATTTTCGTCGGCCTGTTATCTTAATTCGTCAGCTAAGATCTTAGCCGACGAAGGCTCGTCGGCTATAGTGTCGTCGGGAAAAGGTCCTCGGTGATGACTTTAGCCGACGAAATTTTTTTTTTCGTCGGCTATAGTCCTACAGTTAGCCGACGAAAAAAATGTCGTCGGTTTTTTTCCCAGATTTTAGCCGACTAAACAATTAAGATATTCGTCGGCTAAAGTGTGTAATAAATAATTAAAAAAATAACTATATAGCCGACGAAATTTACTATATTTCGTCAGCTAAATTTCGTCAGCTAAACCTTATAAAAAATTTTAAAAAATAACTATAGCCGACGAAATATACTATATTTCGTCGGCTAAACCTTATAAAAAAATTAAAAAAATTACTATAGACGACAAAATTTACTATACTTCGTCGGCTAAACCTTATAAAAAAATTTAAAAAATAACTATAGCCGATGAAACATGCCATAATTCGTCGGCTAAACCTTATAAAAAAATTAAAAATACTATAGCCGACGAATATAGTATTTAAATATCGTCAGCTAAAGGTGCTAGGTTTTGAAAAAAAAACTGCAAAACCTTTCGGCCACCTCCAATCACGACCAAAATTTGACAGAATCTTCCTCTCAACATTTCGAACAACTTTCTAGAAGAAGTCGAAGCTCAATTCTAAGCCTAAACAGGTCAATCGACTCAAAATATAAAAATCCCCAATTTTAAACCCTAAAAACTTCAAATCTTCTATTCTCTTCACACACACCGAATCGAGCTACCAAATTCTAGGAGAATGTAGTACTAATCAAACTCAACTTATCCATATATAGAACTCACCAAATGGTGGCCTAAGGAAGGAGAAATTTGATCGACACCGAATCCGAACCGGCAGAGTTTTGGAGCTCAATTTATCCCTCACGGCGGCGCCACTCGATGCACCACCTATCCAGCAATGAAGTTGAGACAAAGGCGAAGCTTTTGGGACAAGTGTGATGGTCTCCGGTGGCTTGATGGCGGAGCTAAGCCGAGAAGAAAATCTGGCAAATAATAGACTTCTTACCATCCATCTTCGCCTATATAAATAATTTTAGCCGACGAAATTATTAACTCATTTGAAAATTTTGGTTGACCGCCAAAAAATTTTGGTTGAAAATTTTGAAAATTTTTCGACTTTAGCCGACGACTTTTCATATATTTTTATCGACTAAAGTCATTTGAAAATTTTCCTCCAACTTTGGTTTACCGCCTAAGAAATTTTGAAATTTTTGACCTTAGCCGACGACTTTTCATATATTTTCGTCGGCTAAAGTCTATAAATTCACGAAAACACTCATATCTCCCCCTATATTACGTAGTTTGGCCAAATCTTCCACACGAAAAACTCTCACGTAGATGAGACGCAACCACCTATATAATAATTTTGAGACATTTACCTTCCGACGATAGGGCTCCCCATAAGAAATAATAACGGTAAATAGGGTTGACCGCTACTATCGGCTCCGAGACTTTACCCGATTTACGTGATTTTTGAACCATAGCCGTATTTCACCATTCTGAACATATCTTATTTCACGAGATTTTTAATAATTTTGCTTCCTATGTAGAGTTGGTTCACAAAGTTGTATAACCTACTAAACAAGTTATACAACATTAGTAGACACGTTGTGATTCCGATGACTAAAATTCACAAACCAAAATTCGACCGTCAGATATGATCATTATGACGAAATATGTCTATGGTAAAAAATTCAACTGGATCCGACAACGTTAAGGGCTCGATCGAAACGGTCAACCATAATCCATCGTCACTTATCACACGAAAACGCTCATATCTCCCTCTATATTACATAGTTTGGTCAAATCTTTCACACAAAAAACTCTCACGTAGATGAGACGCAACCACCTATATAAAAATTTTGAGACATTTACCTTCCGACGATAGGGCTCCCCATAAGAAATAATAACGGTAAATAGGGTTGACCGCTACTATCGGCTCCGAGACTTTACCTGATTTACATGATTTTTGAACCATAGCCTTATTTCACCATTCTGAACACATCTTATTTTACGAGATTTTTAATAATTTTGCTTCCTATGTAGAGTTGGTTCACAAAGTTGTGTAACCTACTAAACAAGTTATACAACATTAGTAGATACGTTGTGATTCCGATGACTAAAATTTACAAACCAAAATTCGACCATCAGATATGATCATTATGATGAAATATGTCTATGGTAAAAAATTCAACTGGATCCGACAACGTTAAGGGCTCGATCGAAACGGTCAACCATAATCTATCGTCACTTATCACACGAAAACGCTCATATCTCCCTCTATATTATGTATTTTGGTAAAACCTTCCACACAAAAAACTCTCACGTAGATGAGACGCAACTGCCCATATAAAAATTTTGAGATATTTACCTTCCGACGATAGGGCTCCCTATAAACCCGAATAACGGTAAATAGTAGACACGTGATTCCGATGACTAAAATTCACAAACCAAAATTCGACTGTCAGATATGATCATTATGATGAAAGATGTCTATGATAAAAAATTCAACTGGATTCGACAAAGTTAAGGGCTTGATCGAAACGGTCAACTCTAATCGAAAATAAGAAAACTGCATTTTGAAGCCCTAAACGGACTCGGATGGCCAAAAAAGCCTATATATCATGGCATTAGCAACGAGTTTGACTCGTAGCACCGTTACGTTTCCGGAAGGTATCACAATAGTCAATCAGACAACAAACGCCAAATCTGCAGCATAGTGAATAATAAGGGTAAGTCCACTATCGGCACCGAGACTTTACCGGAATACTGTGATTTTTCAACCGTAGACGTATTTCACCATTCTGGTCATATCTTATTTCACGATTTTTTTGCGTTTGAAGGTTCTACGCATAGTTTTTTTCTCAGATGAGTTGTTGTCCAGATCTGCAAATATAAGGCACTTTAGCCGACGAAATTATATTTTTCATCGGTTAAAGTTTAAAAAGTTCGTCGGCTAAACTTTTAAAAATTTCGTCGGCTAAACTTTTAAAAATTTCGTTGGCTAAAGTTCACAGACTATAGCCGACGAAAAAAATTATTCAACCGACGAAATATTAATTTCGTCGGTTAAAGTTGACCATAGCCGATGAAAATTTTAAATTAGCCGTGTTGTATGTTTTAATATAGTACTCGCAAGTGCACGAACCGCTTATAGAATAAAAGTGCAAGCACGAGGTCGTTCCCTCTAAGGATTGATTAGAACAACTTATTATGCCAATTATACTACACCTAATGAAATAACAATATGATTTTAAGATGTTTGGATTGAAAACAGAAAATAAAGTAATAAAACTGAAATTAAAGACAAGAGAACAATGAAATTTCTAAGAGTTTAAGAACAAATTATAAAGATGCTAAAGCATTGAATCCACCACCTAATACGCCTACCCTTCTCTCTAGTTGATAGCAATTGAACTCCCTAGATTGCATGCTAAAGATTTCCGTACATAAGCCTTATTGATCCCGGACATATGCCAAAGTTCTTCTAAACAATGAATTCTAACTTATTGATCCCGTATAGAACTCAAGTAGTCAAACTATAATCTACTTCACGTTATGATCAGGTTCAAGTAAAACATGTTCAACTCCATTAAGCACAAAAGAACTAGGAAATCATGTAAACAAGAATATGGACTATGATCAAGCACTTGTATTCTTAACTTACAACTCTCTAATCACAAGATTAAATAAATCCTTTGGAACCCTAGAAAACATCTACTCTCGATCAAGCCTCATGTTTTTAAACCAAATAACTAATAAACAAAACCTAAGTCTTATTGATCCCGAGCAAAGATTTTGAATAAAAGTTCTATTAAAACGGTGATTGAGAATTTAACATAGCAATCCATTGAATCAAAGCAATCAACTAAAGAAATAGAGTAATCATACTAGGGGCTTCATCTCAGCCCTAGCTAGAAGTTTAGAAATCCATAGATAAAGAAAACATGACTAGAAATAAAGATAGCATGGAAGAAACAATGGAAGAGATAAGAACTCGGGTTGAGCAATGGTGAAGCTCTGTTCTTCTTTTCCTCTGCGTTCCTTGCTGCCTCCCTGTTCTGCCATCTCTCTCTCCCTCTTTAACGTGCTTAGGGTTCTCTTTTATTCTTCTTGAAATCCCAATTGATTTGGGCTTTTTAGTCTCCTTGTCCACTATGGAATAGCTTTCTTCTCTCCAAATGACACAAGGTTATTATTGTCAATGCAAGAGTAACCTTCCAAATATGTTAGCCACGTTCAGCCCCTTTACTTGTAGTATTAAGATTGATGGACTTGGACTTCACAAATTAGAATCATGAGAAGAAACACAAAATTCGTCAGAATCTGCCTCCACGCGCTGCGTTCACTCAAATCTTCATAACTTGCTCTAGAAAAATGCAAATTCATTTCCGCAAAATTCCTCAGAAAGCTAACATCCGTAGCTTTCCAATGATGTATGGCTTGCCTCCAGATTCCTTGTGAGCAGGTACAGTTTAATCCTCAAAGTTGACGCACAGCAGAGCAGTTTCTGGATCACTTAGCTCCAAATTGTCTTTTTCTCCAACTTAACCTACAAAACATAAAAACCAAGTAAATGACTTACAATTGACAAGAACTAAGCATATAATCATGTATCTAAGGGTATAAAAATGTATGAAATATGAATCTATCAAGCCGACGAAAAAAAATTCGTCGGCCTGGTTTTTTTATTTTTGTCGGCTAAAGCCTTTCTTCTGGTAGTGATCATCCATTTCGGGTGCACAAATCAAATAAACGGACACTCGGACTCTCTATCAAATTGGGTGTCCACAAGAAATAAAGTTGACGGATTCAAAAATATATATGTCAAACACAAAGTTGGCACTAAGCTGCAAAAACCTAAAAATCTTGAGAACTACGGTTGGTTTGATCCCACAAAGGGATACGTAGGCAATCTAATAACCCACTAGATGTAACCACAATTCCAAATAGAATCTCTAACACCACCAGTCAAATTCATCCAGTCCAAATGACTCTGGTCAAATTCCTAAAGCACCAGAAAAATCAAATCCATAACCAAACCTTTCGAACTACAATGGTTTGATCCCTTTACAGGGTATGTAGGTAGTCTGGATTCAAATCTGGATACAACCGCACCTAAAATCAAATCCTTGGTTCTTTCCAAGCCAAATTTCCCTAAAAAACACACATACTCTGGTTGTTACTTTGTAATTAGAATCAAAGGGTCTTCCCCTGAAAATAGAGATTGTAATTAAAGAATTTACTTTATTCTGAATGGGCCGAACTAGACATAATTAAAAATCTATCTTAATTAATAAGATAGAGTAAAATTGTGTTGGGTATATATGTATTTACAATTTTTGCTCAACAGTTGTAATCTGAGTCCTTAAAGTTGTAAAATTTTATAGTTATACAACATTATTCTAGTTACAACATTAGTAATTTTATGTCCTTAAAGTGGTAATTGAGTTTTCAAAGTGATTAAAAAAACATGTTGTTACAACTTTGATGACTCATATTATAACTTTGAGGACTCAATTACTACTTTAAGAACAAATGAGAACTAATGTTGTAACTAATTTTTTTTACAACTTTAACGACTCATATTATAACTTTGAGGACTAGTATTACTACTTTTATGATTCATTTTACAACTTGAAAACAAAGTTAATACATCACTTGCATTAACACACCATATCTTTACCCAATAAACGGTACTAGCCTTTTACCCATGCAAATACACATGCATGGGAACACGATCACAAAAAAAATAAGCATATGACCATTTATACAATTTTGTTTTGCTTTGTTTGATCTCTTTATCTAATTTATTTTGTAAATTATTTTGTTTTTACTATAACAAAAATTTTATTTTTATTTTTTTATATTTGTTGACTCATTAAGGATAGTTTAGACAAAACATAATTTGATGAATTTTTTAAACACCTGACTTTATAGTAGTACTAGTCTCTTACACACGGATCAAAAAAAAAAAAAACAATTAGGCATTTCATACCTCAGTCAATATGTGTTCAAATCTATAACTCCTCCTTCCAAAGCAAATTGATTCCCTGTATGTGTTTTTCCCTCCTTCAAGTGCAAATTTGAACCACTGATAATCGAAAAGAGCTTCAAATTTGCAAGCCAGGTTTCCTACATAACCTCCAAACATCATAATTATTTTAGAAATGACGATATATTCATGAGTGACATGAAAAGAGTTCCTGAAAAGAAAGATATGAGAAATAAGAGGCCTGAAAAGTATCGGCGAAAGAAAGCAACCAGATGGCTAGACAAAATAGCCAAATAGGTTGAGGTTCCAACCCTGAAAGCGCAAACACAACTTGTAAGTCAGGTTTCTCTAGTTCATTGCCCATTCATATGCTTGATCTATTCATGACAGATTTTAATTGTCTAATAATGAAATTGAATTGTTCTCTAGTTTTGCTTTCAGAAAGAAATAATCACAACATAAATGAGAGTACAATTGAATTTGTAGTTTCAAAAAGCGCTATAGATTTATTAACAAAGTAAGTAGACTCAAGCAAACTCTCGTAATGAACATTGTAAGACATGCATATGATTCTTCGACATGATACAATGACTTGGGTACATTCAATACATGCATTTTCTCATAATCCTAAATCACAAACTATACGGAAACTCATCAATCCAAAAATTACACAAAGCTACATACCTACTGTTCCAAACTTCCAATAACTAAGATTCATCTTCATTGTTCGATTCTTCTTCCTCTTTGTCCTAGCCTAGATCAATAAAAACAGGTAAATTGGACATCGTAGTATGTATCAATATGGAAGTATATGATGGAAAAAAATATGGAAAGATTGAATATGTAGATTCAATATTTTATCAAGTTAAAAGCAACAGACACAAAAACACTAATGCACCCGTTGTTTTTATGGATCTCATGAATAAGGTGTTTCGTCCATACCTTGACCATTTCGTGATTGTATTCGTAGATGACATCTTGGTGTACTCAATAAATTTGAAGCAGCATGCTAAACATTTAAGAATGCTATTACATACTTTAAGGGAAGCTCAGCTGTATGCAAAGCTCAATAAATGTGAGTTTTGGCTGGATAAAGTGGGGTTCTTGGGTCACATTATTTCGGCGAAATGTGTTAGTGTGGATCCTCAAAAGGTGGAAGCAGTGACAAATTGGAGTAGACCTACTAGTGTGATGGAGATTCATAGTTTCCTGGGATTAGCAAGCCATTATCGTCGTTTTTTCCAAGATTCTTCAAAGATTGTTGCTCCCTTTACAAGATTGACCAAAAAAGAGGTTAAGTTCGAGTAGTCCGAGAAGTGTGATCAGGGTTTTCAAGAACTCAAGGACCGCTTAACCAGTTCTCTAGTTTTGGCACTCCCTGATGATAGTAGAGAGTATGTGGTTTATTGTGATGTTTCTAGACAGGGTTTGGGCGGTGTATTGATGCAGCATGAAAGAGTAATTGCTTACGCTTCTAGGCAACTAAAGCCGCATGAAGTGAATTACCCCACCCACGACTTAGAGCTTGCTGCAGTGATTTTTACACTAAAGTTGTGGAGACATTATATTTATGGAGTTGAGTATCAGATCTTTATCGACCACAAGAGTCTTTGATATGTATTTACTCAAAAAGAGTTAAGTATGAGGCAGAGAAGTTGGATGAAGTTGATAAAGGATTATGATTGTACTATGGAGTATCATCTTGGAAAAGCTAATATAGTAGCGGATGCTCTTAGTTGCAATCCCTCTATGTCTGTATCACATATGTGGACGGTTCGAGTTCCACTTCTTTATGAGTTACGAGCTACATGAGTTGATTTTTCGATGAATGAGGATGGTGTTTTGGTAGCTAGTTTTCATGTGAGACCAATTTTGATTGATAGAATGTGAGAGACACAGTATAATGACTCTTCCACAGCTCGGTTGATAGAAAGAACACTTAATTTTGTTAGGAGAGATGGAACGTTGTTGTTCAAAAATAGACTTTGTGTTCCAAAAAGAAATGTGGAGATAAAGCATGAGATAATGGAGGAAGCTTATAGTTCTGTATATACCGCACATCCGGGTAGTACAAAAATGTACATGACCTTGAAAGATTTTCATTGGTGGCCAAATATGAAGAGGGAAATTGCCGCCTATGAGAGTAAGTGTTTGATTTGTTAGCAGGTGAAAACTGAGAGACAGAAACCTTCTGGTCTACTTGAGCCATTGTCTGTTCTGATATGGAAGTGGGACCATATAACCATAGATTTTGTTTTCAGTTTACCTCATACCCGTGATGGGCATGATGGTATTGGGTGATTGTGGATCGATTAACAAAATATGCCCACTTTCTACCAGTGGGAAAAAAGTATACATTGTATAAATTTGCAGAACTTTATGTGAATGAAATCATGATACTCCATGGTGTGTTTGAATCTATAGTATCTTATCAGAACCCTAGATTCGCTTCTAATTTTAGGGAGCTCTACAGGCAGCTTAAGGCACTCGATTACACTTCAGCATTCTTTTCATCTTTCATCTTCAAACTGACGGGCAATATGAGAGGACTATTCAGACCTTGGAGGACAAGTTGAGGTCTTGTGCTATGCAATTCAGAGGGAGTTGGGATAAGAACTTGTTTTTGATATAATTTGCTTACAACAACAGCTTTCATTCTAGCATAGGTATTGCTCCATTTGAAGCACTTTATGGGTGACAGTGCCGTACACCTCTATGTTGGAATGAGGTAGGAGAAAAAGAGTTTTGTGGTCCGGAGATAATCCATGACACAAATGAGAAGATCAAGATGGTTAGACATAGACTCAAAGCGGCTCAAAATAGATAGAAGAATTATACAGATAACTGCAGGAAGGACCTCGAGTTTCAAGTAGGTGATTGGGTATTCTTGAAACTATCTCCTTGAAAGGGTGTAGTACATTTTGGTAAACAGGGGAAACTTAGCCTGAGATATATTGGTCCTTATAAGATTATTGAGCGAGTTGGCACAATTTCTTACCGATTGAATCTACCCCCAGAGTTATCCAAGATACATAATGTCTTTCTTGTCTTTCTTGTCTCCATGCTCCGTAACTATGTTGCTGACCCCTCTCTTGTTTTACAAGAGCAACCAATTAGCTTGAAGAAAGATTTATCCTATGAAGAGGAACCAATTTAGATTCTTGACCGGAATGAGCAAGTGCTTAGAAATAAAACAATTCCACTTATCAAAATGCTTTGGAGGAGTCATCAAGTAGAGAAAGCTACTTGGGAACCGGAGGAGCAAATGAGACAACAATATTTGAAGACGAAATTTTTATAAGGAGGGGAAAATTGTCACATCCCGATTCTTAAGTTAATTTGCGGTTATTTACTTTTGTATTATTTTGACTTTTTACCGTTTTGAGTAACCGTTTACTGCTAATGGACCTTAGAGTTGACTTTTTGTAGAAAAATTATTTTGGGAAAGTTTCTGTAAGGAAGTCGTAGAGGATGTTAATACGAATCCGAAGACATGTTATACATTAAAATCGAAGTTTGTATGCAAAAGTTATGGTGTAAAATGTAAAGTTGTTATTTTGGTCGGGGGTATAAAAATGAAAACTTACCATTTGAGGTAAGGTAGAAAATCAGATTTCACCTCTCTCTCTCTCTCTCTCTCTCTCTCTCTCTTTCCTCTCTCCTGCGTCTCTCTCTTTCGCCGGACTTCATCACTGTCGTCCATCGCCATTCGGCCGAGTTAGGTGGCAACCTTGGTATCAAATTGAAGCTTGGAACATCTTCTTCAAGTCTAGGTAAGTGGCTAGTCATGTTGCGCCTCCATGAGGGAGAAAGCACTCCGAGAAGGTGCGGCTGTGCGTGGCGGAGTTGTTGCCGGAATTTCCTTCTCCGACTGCCATAGCCAGAGCTACTTATCTCGTTTGGAAGCTCTCATCTTGTACAACAAAACCCCAAAAGGTTTCAACCTAACTCGATATAGGTAAGGAGATTCGAAGCTTTGAAATTCTAGGGTTTAAAATTGAGAATTTACTGTTTGGTTTCGATTACCTTGGTTAGGCTTGAAATCTGACTTTGTGTTAATTAAGGAAGTTGTTGTCCGTGTTGAGAGGAAGATTGTGTTAAATTTTGGTGAGCATTGGAGGTGGCCAGAGTCACGGCCGGCCTACCGCCGCTGCAGGTCGAGCAGATGGCGGCGCCGCCTCTTGTGGGTAGTTTTTCATGTTATTAAATTTGTTATGCTGAGAGGAGCCCCATGATGTGAAGTTTTTAATTTTTGGAGGAGTTTTGGTAGGTTTGAGTTTTTTCAAATATTTGTGAACGTGGCGGTTGATAGAATAGAATCCGGCCGTTGGTTTAACATTGATCTAACTTTAGAAAGTTGTTTTAAGGCTGTTGATGCTTGTGGTGAAGTTCGAGCCTTATTACATTAAAAATGGAGAAGTTGGGCAAAGACGAAGAATTTATAGGCTCACTTTTATTCTTGTATTTTTAGTAAAATATTGATCTATTCTTGAGATTTAATATTATCTATTGTTCAGGACGTGAGAAAGATTGTGTGGAGGAAGACTCGTTAGCAGGCATAACCATGCACATTGAGTGAACTTTTGATTTTAACATCTTGCATGCGCTAAAGTTTTCTTAATTGCAAAGGCATATTGGAGTTTTATTATAGTCTTTGGATTAATGAGTTCCATTTACTTTCTGTAACTCTTACTAATTTTATTTGACATGTGGGACATGTCGAGTGGTTTATATTATTATTGCATCCATGATTATTAAGTAATATTTCTAAGTATAGTTGGGAATCATAATGAGCGCTATTGATTTACTATAGTACGCTATTGAACTGTACTGAGCGCTACTGTTCTAAGTGTTTTCTTTATCTTTTTATCATTTTACTTCACCATAAAAGGGTTGATATATATTTATTATTGCTAGCTAGCATTTATTAGCTGTCATCACCAGAGATGATTCGAGCGCTTAGCGTGAGACACTACTATAGCTTGGGAGGTACCGATCGGTTTTATTCATTGTTAGCTAGCCTTTATTAGCGGTCTTCACCATAAGTGAGTCGAGCGCTTAGTGTGAGACGCTACTAGGGCCTGAGATGCTACTAAACGTGGGACGCTACTAGAGGGCCTGAGATGCTACTAAACGTGGGACGCTACTAGAGCCTAGGAGGCTTCGACTCTAGCCTGGGAGGCTCATCATTATGATGAAACCTCTTCCCCATTTTTTTTATGATTTATTTGAACCAATGAGATTGGTTCGTCAATTTTATCCATAAATATTATTGAAAAATTTCAAGAGTTGCATACATAAATGTTTCTCAACGGAAAATTTGAGAAAACATAAACTTTGGTTTCATTGCTCCTACTATAGGAAATCTCGTCCTAGGCGATGAAAACAAATCGTCGCCTAAGACTTAATATTCGTCGTCTAGGATCTTCGCCTAAGTGGCGTGCGGTAGACACTTAGGCGACGGAAATGAAGTAAGTCATCGACTAAGAGTGTTCCTACCTAACAGATATTTTCCTACCTTATCGACAAACTTGTTCGTCGATAATATGTTTACCGACAAATCTTGCTCCGTTCTTAGGCAACAGAATATTAGTTGGTAGAGTTTTAAACCGACGAATTCGTATCAATTCTTAGTCGATGGATATGTTTGTATTCATTGTTAGATGTTTTATCTTAGGCGACGAAATGTTCTGTTTCTGTCACCCTAAGTATTTTTTTTACTGTAAAAAAAGGTAATTTTTATGTAAATTACCTTGTTCACTGTTTCAAAAATTACATATAAGTAACAATAATCAAACACATACATATACATATATACCGAAAGAATTGGATTTGGAAAACATTTCATATATTGATCATGATAACTAGATGGACAAACATTGTTCATATATCCAAAATAATTAATGAACTATGTAGAAAATTGTCCATACACTCTAGCTAAACTAGTACAAAATCAATAATGCCAATTAGCATTCTCGTCCAATCCTATGTCGTCGCCTCTATCATCATTATTCTGTGGGAAACATGTGGAGGAGGAGAAACAACTAGAGAAGGAGGAAGAGGAAATTTTGGAGGAGGATGAGGTGGCATACCTAGGTGCTCATATAAGGTTGCAACCTGGGACTGCATAACGCTATAGAGTGACTCCGCACGCAGAGCACGCTGCTGGACCTTTTGGAATTGTTGTTGGGAACGCTCCTCTGATTCTTTTATTCTCCGCTCATAGAGCTCCTGCACCTCTTGGAGTTGCTGCTCATCAACTCTAGGAGGACGACTATGTGAAGTGGAACCATTTGAAGAATGACTCAAGTCTCGAAGGTGATTTAAAACAATGAAGGTAATTTAAAAAATCATCTTAAACTCATTTGACTCAAAGTGGGAAAATAAAAACTCTCACTAGTTCTCTCTCCCAATGAAATCTGAAGGCATGCCAGAGGGTCATTCTTTCAGATAAGCCTTGTGACATTTGTAATTCCAGTTCTTGTACCTCTCATGTGCCCTCTTCAGTATCCAATTCAATATTGGCTCGTCGTTTTCATCACATTCGTATTTCGACTAAGTAACAAATAATAAAAAAATTCATGTTAAGCACTGAAAAATAAAATAAACAAATGTAATTAAGTAAATTTACTTTTCAAACTGTTTTCAGTGTTAATTACCGACATTGCATTCCACACCTTCCACTTCTCCTCCTGATCAAGGTCGTAGAACGTCCTTGCCTTCATACCCACCAGACTCCGTATGGCGGAACCGATATAATGTGCCACCAAGCTGTTTACCTCCGTCACGCTACCCCCCTCACGCTAGGGCATTTTACACGGGGGCAATACTCCAACTTGATCTTCTGCCATGTTTGTGCAACGATATCTTCCGCCTTCTTTCGAGAACATAAATCCCGCTTCTTCTTCGAGGCCGGAGCTACAATTAATATATATATATATACACACAAAACATTAGGATATTTAATGCTATATATAAGACAAATAGCAGTAATCACTTGAAAAATAAAAATAAAATCAGTAGTAGTAAGCACCCGCGCTCCAGGGTGCCTGCATGCGCGAGAGACATTAGGGAAGGTGTCAGGGGCGTTGTCATGCACAACATTTTTCTGCTATCTTGAGGCGGCGAACGGGAATGCATCGTTTAAGAGGTTCATCACAACAGGGTCCCCGTAACTTGCATTGGAAGATCATGCCTGTTGTTTATGTTATGCTTGAATTTCTGCAAGTGTAGGCATTTAAACTTGATTTTCGCCGTGCCATGTCCATATGGTATAACTAGAATAAATATCGTTTAGTGCCAAGTGAGAATCCATGTCTTCATACGTTACTGGTTTCCGATTGAGACACTTGTTGCACGGACATATGCGAATAATTTTATCTGGAGGACTATGTACGTAGACGCACGAACTTCACCTTATGTCTCTGGTTAGGGCCCTAATCTCGTTTGAGAGCACATGACATTGTGATTTCGTTTGTTGTTGGGGCATTTCGAATTCGCATATGTGAGAAAATTTCGACAGAATTTCTCTACAGTTTCCCACTTGCACGAATACCTATATACCTAATATGCACTCGAGAGGAACAATAAAGGAAGATCCTATCGAAATATATATATACTCACAACAAAAAATGAAACGCACCAACAACAAACAGAATCTCAATGTCATATATGCTCCCAAACTGTCCAAATATGAAACAATTCGAAAACTATTTTGTTAAACATAGTTGTAACATAATGGTTCTCGAACGAGATTTCTAAGGGTAACGTAGAATTAATATATTAATGAATATACGTATAAGAATATTATAATTCTTAATTACATAATTCATCATTTTATTTTTTATCATCGTTTGAATACACAAATGATTTTCATGAAAATAAAAATTTGAATTGATAAACATATTATTCACATAATAATTATTAATCATATATATATATATATATATATATATCCACACACACACGAAAGCTAAAGATATATTTTTGTGTCACTCAAAAACTTAATATTATACAAACATATTATACGTATTAATTCACATAGATTATACATACAAATTAACATATTAATATATATATATATATATATATATATATATATATATATATCGATATCATGCATGCATCAAGGAATCCAGTAATTGGACATCCGGTAAAGTCGCCGGAAAATATTTCTAAATGAAGAAAATATCTAAATTAAAGTAGTTACATACCAATTAGAAGAGAAGTAGCTCTTGAAGATCGATCAAATTCATGAAGAAAAGCTTCCAAACTAAATTTAGATCGGATATGTGCCGGGGGGGGGGGGAGTTTTGTGATGTTTCTTATGCGTTCTCTTCTGGGCAGAAGGTGTATAAATGATGTGTTTACTTAGCCGACAAAATATTCCGTCGCCTAGCTAAGACAAAAGGTGTCGGTAGAAAATATTCGTTATGCGTTGTGTCAGACATCAATAATGCATTTTCTTAGTCGACAAAAAAATTCGTCAACTAATAAGGAATATTTGTCGCCCAAGACCCACTACACCGACGGAACAATATTCGTCGCCCAAGACGTACTACGCTGACGGAAAACTTTTCGTTGCCTAAAACCGTCCCTACCGAAGGAAATTTGTCGTCGCCTAGGACAATCTTTCGTCGCCTAGGACAATCTTAGTTGACGGACAGTATTCGAAGCTATTTTCCGTCGCTTAAGATTTACTAAGCCGATGAAAATTTATCGACGGAAAGTATTCGTCGGTTAGGAATTTCTTAGCCGACAGAATTTATCGACAGTCATTTTTCGTCCCCTAGAAAGATCTTAGGTGACAGTTGTGTTGTCCTATACGACGGTTATGTTTTCGTCGACGAAGAAGGACTTAGCCGACGGAATGTTTTCTATTCGGTCGGCTAAGACCGAATTTCCTGTAGTGTCCATAATTAAGTTAATATTATTATTATTTATTTTTGTCTACTCACACTAACGTTTTTAAATACTTATTTCCTGTGCCTTTCGTTTTTAAATGCTTAGTCTGCAGAGTTCAGTTCGGTAAGTGTAGGAGGCGAGTCATAGTTTCCACCACTTTCAGTTTTCATTCGTAGGTTACATGTTTAACCTAGCTATTTGTATATTTTCTCATTTCCTTCAGTTAGTTTGCTCTGATAACCATGTGATGTTGTATTTATTTTGGATGTGTGTTAAGGGTTTATGACCCTGCATAGGGATGATCTAAAGTTTTATCTAGAGTTGTTATTGAAATATGAATTTGCTGTTGAGATATTATTTTTATTGATGTGGTAGTTGTTTAGTTGGGAGAGCGGGTGGCTCTAGGAGTTGTTGATTATTGGGTTATTTAGAAGTGTTTGTTGAAAGTTGGTTATTTTTCAGGTAGGGTTGCATATTTTCAAGGGAGGTTATACCAAAATTTTGGTATAATTTTCCTTGAGATGTGTCCTACAGGGTTTACCCCGAATTTCCCCTTGAAATCCGGGGTTCGGGGTGGGTTGTTAATAACAATGTAAACCTCCCTCGTGGAAATGTAACTACAAGGCTTTTAAAGTGGTCCACACTAAATCAAATCCACTATAAAGTAAGAATGATTATAAATATATTAAGTAGTGATATTTAACACAATCACTTTACTAGTATTCCGAACTAACTTAACCTTACAATTAATAACAATATTCTAACTCTCCTTGATTCTGATACAACTATGAAGGAACTGAACAAGCCTTTTTTTTCTTTTCAACTTCACTAATCTCAATCATTTATGCAAATGAATAATGGAGATCATATCAAACAAATATGAGAGATGAGAGAAATAGCATGAACACAATATCAACTCACAAACAATGTAACAAAGCCTTTTTCTATTCTCCAAATCTCTACCTTTTAAGTTTCTTAAAAACCTATTTATAGAGAAGAGACTTCTCCCCCTCAGTTAATGCACATCAACACATATTGATTTGTTTAAGAGAATCATAACAATATGTCAACTATCACTTTGTTTTGATATGGAAAATATATCAATCAACTAATCTGTTATAGTTTGGAAAAACACAATTTTCCAATTTAAACCAAAGTCATTTTAGGCAGATAAGATATTTTCCAAAACAAATGCATCAGAGTTTAAAACAAATCAATTATAGATAAAGATATCTTTTATTTGAGAAACTCATTTAATGCAGCATGTAATCACATAGAACATAATTAGAAAATCATGAATGCTAAGTATAGTGATTTATCTTGATTGAGATCAGATCTGTGAATCTTCATGAATCTTCTTTCAATAATTCTGTATGACTTTGATTTTGCTCTCTTCAATGCAATATCCTATCAAAATAATACACAAGATAAATATAAATCTTGATATCACAATCTGATTGTAAATGAAAGAATTTCTTATCACATGCATTAGAAAATCTTTCCTTACTCATTAGCATAGCAAAATATAGAGAATTTAAATCTAATATTAATACTAATCAAATCAGAATCAATAAGGAAGTTCAATCAGAGATTCATGCACTTAAAATCTAATCACAATAGGTTTTCTTATTTTCTCACACATATAAGTCCTAATCAAATTAAGACTTATTTCCAACGTAGCAGGCTAGTTATATAAGATAATTCTAATCCAACTAAATCAAAATTAGTAATAGAAATTATCATATTCAACTAGGGAACACATGAATCATGTACGTGCAAGGCAAATTAAGACTTATTTCCAACGTAACAGGCTAGTTATATAAGATAATTCTAATCCAACTAAATCGGAATTAGTAATAGAAATTATCATATCCAACTAGGGAAAATATGAATCATGTACGTGCAAGGCATCCTAGCATTTTGTATAAGAATGCCAACATGAATATATACTAACAATCTCCTCATTTGACATTACAAAAACCATACTCATGCTAATAGCAGTACCTTCTTGCTATCACCTAATCAATATCAAATCTGAAGATTAATTAGTACCACTTTATCCCAAATAGATGCAAGAGATATAAATCAAATATCTATGAGAATATAATTTGTTATTGAATCAACATAGACTTTTCCCCTTGCACATCAGACTCAATCATATCAGAATTAATTCTCACATAAGTTTTGCGTCAATCAAGCCATCAAGGCATGTATATCAGTATACCAAAATATCAATAAGATATTTAAAGAATTCCAATGTAATTAGAATTTCATTATATTCAACTCGTTTTGTGTAGGGATGCCAAAATACAAATGTGACAACACAATAAAAGCAGAAAAATAAGAATCACCATTTTTTAGAATCAATGAGATAAGAATCACCCTTGCTGAGCTCAAAACTGATATTTCAACAATCAGATAAAATATTTACATGTTGATTTCGTTCTTGACCTTTCAACGGACATTTCAGTTTGCAAAATTCACTCTCATACCTTTCACACCATGTATTGCGGAATTGCACAGAGCGGTTGAAAAACAGTTCTAATTGAACTGCTCCACCATTTATGGGATCAAATTGCCCCTACTATATCTGATATCACCACATTCCTTATTTTCTCCACCGTAATCTCATATATTTATGATTGTGGTTTATTTTTTCTATTTGTTTTACCGTAGTACCCTTCTAACATTTTCTTTTTCTTTTTTCTATTTATTGCTGATTTTCTAATATAGTAAAGATAAGTAGTAAAGATATACAAAAACTCGATGCATGGACGACACATACAATCAATACTGGTAATCGGGGCAAGCTAGGTTAGCTAGCTGATCAATTTGTCCGACTAAAAGTTGGATAAAGATTGTGTATGCACAGAGTAGCTACAAAAAGTGATTTTGATTCCTTTCTTAAAACAAGATTGGCTTCAAAATGTTAGTTCATTTTAGATAAGAGGGTGGAGAAAAACCACCAATTTTCCATTTTCCATGCATCATATGCCTCTAATCAAATCCCAGTCAAGCAAAAAAAAAAACCCTTAAGTAACCCTCTAATCAGCATCATGTAAAGACGCCCGCAGTCAAGGTGGAATAGAAACCTTAATCTTCACTTTGATAAAATCAATCAAATCATGCTTCTATACTATTTAGGTACGTCCCGACATTTATATTCCACTATATATGCTTCTTTACAAGCATGCACTGAACTAATGTTGAGATTATTTTTGTGTAAATATATGTGTGTATAAAATTTTGATTCATTGGTAGAACAGATGAATCAAATAACCTTCATCATAAGAAATGATAAACTAGTTGAAACCACTCGATGGACGAATTAATTCATATTTCAAATACAAACACTACGTAACTAGCTTGTTAACTAGATGGTTGCTAGCTAGAAACTTCTACAAGGACGACGCCCTCTTCAAACATCAGTCTCCTCATTTACTCAATCAGATAGACATGGTTAATATTATAGCGCTGCACTATACATGTATCAAATCTCAGCCAGCAGTGACATAAGGTAAGTACACCAGACTTGCCATAGCTTCTTGTAGCCAGTCCTCCTCGTCATATTTGATCTGTAAATTTAGGATCAATTAGTACATGATCAATACTTAACATCATAACATAATTATCATAACAAGTTTTTGGAAACTTAAGTAACCAGTAAAATAAGTCGGGATCCTATATGCAAGATTGTTAATTTCCTATATCATGTAAAACTCAGTTTCCCTAGCTACTAGCCAGGAAGAATGGACATCGAAGAGAGAGGTCAGAATTATGATAGGCAGGTTCAGATTTATTTTATTATTATTATTATTATTATTATTATTTTACGTAAAATCATAATAAAAAAGAAACACAGTAAGGCATAAAAATTAGTAAATACCTGGACAGCACCGCCGCTACAATACATGAGTTCAGATCTGTCATTGCAAGCATGATTACTGCAATCGGTGTCAATCTTTTTTGGTGCCATTTCTTGATGAGTTGAATCTTCATTAGTTAGCTGTTCATTACTGTTCCTTGCAAATCTCCCACGAACTCGGACTCTTTTATCAGCTAGGGTTTTGCGACAAGCATACTGTAACATAATAGATATAACCACTATTAATGAATATTTTCTAACAAAAACTTATACGGTAAAACAATATTTCCTTTATATATAAGCTCGGATGTGTACCTTAATCGTTTTGTTGAAGTTCCTTTGGTTTCTTTTCTTCAAATACCTCTCAATTCTTTCTTTCCTCTCTTCTTCTGAATACCGTCCCACCTTCATATTTGACTGATCCTCCATTGCAGGCACCTGGTTTCCTTGATTGAATCCCTAAATATATACAACGAAATTGTACACAATTAGTATTTAGTCATTAATATATGCACAGTTAATTATATATCCTTGCACCATATATATAAGCACATTGGACACGCTCAATATGCATGCTTACCCAAATTTTTTGAACAGCTAGGCCAAGAGGCTTAGAATTAGCAGGCATGAATCCAGTACAGCATTCCTGATCCCCAAACTGATTGTTGCCTTTATTCATTTTATTGTATAGTTGGAGGTAAGAATCACCACCAAAGCTGTGATTAAGCCCTGAAATTCCATTCAACCCCAGATGACTATACTCTGAAAAAGAAACAGGCGCCACAGCGTCTTCCGAGAACCCAAGTAACTCCGGGAACGTTGCTGCTGCTCCCATGGTACACGACGAGATGTCAGACTCCGGTGATACGACATCAAAACTAGCTGCACCATTGCTCTCACAGAACATTGGTACCAGGTTATTTTCTTCACTACTACTAGAACCCCACATTGCTCCATTCATAACCGGACCGCCGCAACCTGTCGCCACAGCCGGAGTTGGGTAGCCACATAATTCAGAAGGGAGAGAGTAGTCATTATAGAACTGAGAATCCATGGAGGTGAAGAAGGGGGGGGGGGGGGGGGGGGGGGAGGGGGAGGGGGGAGGAGGGAATCTAAGCAACTGATGAATGTTACTGATCGAGCTGAGCTATCCTCGTTTGGAATTGTATATATATAGCTAGCAATATGGTGGTAGTGCAAACTGGCTTTAAGCAAGTTGTTCTGCCAGAACTATTTCGCGCACTGATGACTGGGTGGAGCCTTGGAGGTGCTACTTAATTAGACAGAATTAGTTAATCTAGCAGCTTAAACATAGCTAGCTCTAGCTAACTTCAGCAACTGTCACTCTAGGTACTGTTTTGGTGGAGCTGTAAGCGCGTAATTTAAGTTTCTGTTAATTTGTTTTTACTTATGATTTTGGCGTAGAACATGTACGTTGCTAATTACAATTTACGTGATAATTAAGGCTAGGGAAAACTAAACACTCTAGAGTCTAGAGAACTGCGAGGAGATTTCTCCATTTACAATTGATATGTTCTTCTAGTTTTGTTAGGTTGGAATACATGGTTTCTAGATCATCATATACATACATATTCAATTAGGGTGTATAGTATATATCAACTGAGACGTATATATCAATTAAGTATATATCAATATCGCAATACATGGTTTCGAAAATGTGCTCTCTGAATTGAGTATGTATGTTTTTGATTTTTTTTTTTCAAGAAGTTTCCTCACATAGAGTCAATACAATTTTTGTTTTTGTTTTTAAGCAAGACACAAGCTATGATATTGAGATGTATTTCATACATTTATTTTACATGTAGTTGAACAAAAATTACAATGTTATGAATCAAATTACAACATTGAGAATATATTTACCAAATTTATTTACATTGTTTACATGAAGTTAAACAAAATTAAAACTATGAGAACAATTTATTTAAAAATTTGTAAAATGGTCGTACATTTTGTAATTACAATTATTAGAACAAAATTATAAAAAATATGACTCAATATTACCACTTTGACTACAAATATATTGTCACATTTATAAATGTGGGTATCACATACGGGTAGGTACTATAGAACGAACCGTCTGTAGTCCGTAATTAAGAATGTATACAACTAGCATTTGAGCCAAAAAGATTTCTACATGAGAGCAGTAAGACCTTGATGGCCAGGGACATAGCTAGCATAGGGTCAGGAGGTTCAACTGACCCTTCTCAACTTTTTACCATGTTGCTGATTTGTTGAAATTTTCTTACTTTTCAATACATGTAGGATCTTTACACACATAATTGACCCCATGACAGAATCGGAAAAATAGAAGCCAAACCAATTTACCTGTATTTTTTTTCTAAATTCTCGACTCAAAAGAATACTATATATATTTGTTGGCCTTAAACAACATATTATATCTTCCTTCTATTTTCTTCTTCTTATCACTACCAGAGAAAGGCTTTAGCCGACGAAAATAAAAAACCCAGGCCGACGAATTTTTTTTTCGTCGACTAAAGTGGACTTTAGCCGACGAATTTTCCTTCGTCGGCTAATTAAAAAATTTCGTCGTCTGAATAATTTTTTTCGTCGGCTATAGTCTGTGAACTTTAGCCGACGAAATTTTCAAAAGTTTAGCCGACGAATTTTTCAAAAGTTTAGCCGACGAAATTTTTAAGAGTTTAGCCGACGAAATTTTTAAAAGTTTAGCCGACGAAAAATATAATTTCGTCGGCTATAGTCTGTGGACTTTAGCCGACGAAATTTTCAAAAGTTTAGCCGACGAATTTTTCAAAAGTTTAGCCGACGAAATTTTTAAGAGTTTAGCCGACGAAATTTTTAATAGTTTAGCCGACGAAAAATATAATTTCGTCGGCTAAAGTGTCTTATATTTACAGATTTGGACAACAACTCATCTAGAAAAAAAAAACTATACGTAGAACCTTCAAACGCAAAAAAGTCGTGAAATAAGATATGACTAGAATGGTGAAATACGTCTACGATTGAAAAATGACGGTATTCCGGTAAAGTCTCGGTGCCGATAGTTGACTTATCCTTATTATTCACTATGCTGCAGATTTGACGTTTGGTGTCTGATTAACTATTGTGATACATTTCTGAAAGCGTAACGACGCTACGAGTCAAACTCATTGCTTTGCCATGACCTATAGGCTTTTTTGGCCATCCGAGTCCGTTTAGGGCTTCAAAATGCAGTTTTCTTAATTTTCGAGTAGAGTTGACCGTTTCGATCGAGCCCTTAACTTTTTCGAATCCAGTTGCATTTTTTTATCATAGACATCTTTCATCATAATGATCATATCTGACGGTCGAATTTTGGTTTGTGAATTTTAGTTATCGGAATCACAACGTGTTTACTATTTTCCGTTATTCGGGTTTATGGGGAGCCCTATCGTCGGAAGGTAAATGTCTCACAATTTTTATATGGGCAGTTGCGTCTCATCTACGTGAGAGTTTTTTGTGTGGAAGGTTTGACCAAACTACGTAATATAGAGGGAGATATGAGCGTTTTTGTGTGATAAGTGACGATGGATTATGGTTGACCATTTCGATCGAGCCCTTAACGTTGTCGGATCCAGTTGAATTTTTTACCATAGACTTATTTCGTCATAATGATCATATCTGACGGTCGAATTTTGGTTTGTGAATTTTAGTAATCGGAATCACAACGTGTCTACTAATGTTGTATAACTTGTTTAGTAGGTTATACAACTTTGTGAACCAACTCTACATAGGAAGCAAAATTATTAAAAATATCGTGAAATAAGATGTGTTCAGAATGGTGAAATACGGCTATGGTTCAAAAATCACGTAAATCGGGTAAAGTCTCAGAGCCGATAGTAGCGGTCAACCCTATTTACCGTTATTATTTCTTATGGGGAGCCCTATCGTCGGAAGGTAAATGTTTCAAAATTTTTATATAGGTGATTGCGTCTCACCTACGTGAGAGTTTTTCGTGTGGAAGATTTGACCAAACTACGTAATATAGTGGGAGATATGAGTGTTTTCGTGAATTTATAGACTTTAGCCGACGAAAATATATGAAAAGTCATCGGCTAAGATGGTTTTTGCCGACGAATAACCTAATATTTCATCGGCTATAGTTATTTTTTAATTTTTGAATTACATACTATAGCCGACGAATACGTTAGGGTATTCGTCGGCTAAACCCTAAACTTTTTGGCGGTCAACCAAAATTTTCAAAGGACTTTAGCCGACGAAAATATATGAAATGTCGTCGGCTAAAGTCGAAAATTTTCAAAATTTTAAACCAAAATTTTTTGGCGGTCAACTAAAATTTTCAAAAGAGTTTAGCCGACGAAAATAAAGAATTTCGTCGGCTAAAGTTCTTTATATAGGCGAAGATGACAGGAAGAGTTTAGCCCCTTGCCCAGCCCCCTGCCGAGCCCCTTGCCGAGCCTCTGCCGAGCCCCTTGCCGAGCCTCTGCCGAGCCCCTGCCGAGCCCCTGCCGAGCCCTGCCGAGCCCCCTGCCGAGCCCCTGCCGAGCCCCTTGCCGAGCCCCCTGTCGAGCCCCTGCCGAGCCCCTGCCGAGCCCCTGCCGAGCCCTGCCGAGCCCCCTGCCGAGCCCCTGCCGTGCCCCTTGCCGAGCCCCCTGCCGAGCCCCCTGCCGAGCCCCCTGCCGAGCCCCCTGCCGAGCCCCGGCCGAGCCCCTGGCGAGCCCCCTGGCGAGCCCCCTGTCGAGCCCTGCCGTGCTCCCTGCCGAGCCCCTTACCGAGCCCCCTGCCGAGCCCCTGCCGAGGGGCCGAGCCCTGCCGAGCCCCCTGCCGTGCCCCCTGCTGAGCCCCCTGCCGAGCCCCCTGCCGAGCCCCCTGTCGAGCCCCCTGCCGAGCCCCCTGTCGAGCCCCCTGCCGAGCCCCTGCCGAGCCCCCTGCCGAGCCCTGCCGAGCCCCCTGCCGAGCCCTGCCGAGCCCCTTATAAAAAATTACAAATAGAAACTTTAGCCGACGATATTCAAACATTATATTCGTCGGCTATAGTGTTTTTAATTGTTTTTAAATAAGGTTTAGCCGACGAAATAACCTAGTATTTCGTCGGCTATAGTATTTTTTAAATTTTTTTATATTGTTTAGCCGACGAAATAACCTAATGTTTCGTCGGCTATAGTATTTTTTAAATTTTTTTATATTGTTTAGCCGACGAAATAACCTAATGTTTCGTCGGCTATAGTAATTTTTTAATTTTGTTTATATTGTTTAGCCGACGAATAACCTAATATTTCGTCGGCTATAGTAATTTTTTAATTTTGTTTATATTGTTTAGCCGACGAATAACCTAATATTTCGTCGGCTATAGTAATTTTTTAATTTTTTTATAAGGTTTAGCCGACGAAAAATATAAAATATTTCGTCGGCTATAGTAATTTTTTATTATTTATTACGCACTTTAGCCGACGAATACATCGTCGGCTAAAGCCTGGGACTATTGCCGACGACATTTTTTTCGTCGGCTAAAGTGGGACTATAGCCGACGAAAAAAAAATTTCGTCGGCTAAAGTCATTACAGACGGCATTTTTCCGACGACACTATAGCCGACGAAGGCTCGTCGGCTAAAGTCTTAGCCGACGAATTTTTTTTACAGACCGACGAAATTTTTTCGTCGGCTAAAGTGCTTGTTCTGGTAGTGTATGCTTAACCTTAATATTATTTCCTTTTTGTTAGTGGAAGACTACCGCTTGCCCTTAACCACTGATTTAATTTCCCGTAATGTCTTGTAAGATCCACATCTTAATTTGGATGGTTAGTCCAATTAGGCATTAGTTTCAGTTTTTACCATGCATCATAAACATTTTGGGATTAAGTTACATAGTATCATACACTATTTACAATTTACTATAAATCTCATGACTTAGTTCTAGAATAATTTTCATGCTTAATATAAGCTATTTATATTTTGACTATTTCTGGCTGCGCCATTGTTGATGGCTCAAGGTTTTATATCTTATAAGCTTGCATGCATCAGACAATCTGGCCGGTTTTCCATCCTATAAGTCTGCATGCATCCGACAATTAATCAGGTCTCTTGATGACCCAGAGTCCTAGGCGCGCTCTGTAAAAGCTGGTATTTTTTACCAGCATCATATCATATGAGTCCCGCATGTTCTCCAACAACCTATCCATAAGAGACTTATGAATGTAATGGCTCAAACTTAAGGAAAATAGAGGGACTCATGTGAAATACTATTCTCTTAGCCTGTAATATTTAAAGCTGTTCATACACAAGTACTGCTACAGATTCTCACCAAAAGAAACAAAACACCTAGCCTACTTGAGTATTTATAGACCAGAATCTAACACATGGTCTTGTATGATTTCTGTATCAACAAATCAGGTATAACATATATGCCCCCAATGACTACTTCCCGATTAAACTTGATTTTGCAATGCCGTGAAAAAATTATTTAGATCAAAACTAATTTGGATGTCCAAATGTCTTCATTTTTCCTTTTTTCTCCTAGCATCTAATTAGTTTCATATCAAGATTATTCATTCATTTTCAAATCACTTTTTTAATATCACTACTACAAAATAATCAAGAAGGAAGCGTCGTTTGTTCAAAGAATTATATCAAACTTATGCATGGCTAATGGTTAAAAGTTAATGTCCACACAAACATTTTCCCCATACATTCTTTATGCAAGTACAGTGACAAAAATATCATCACGCTTCTGGCCTAGAGTTTTTTGATTTCCTATTAGGTAAGGTTACTATCGTTTTTTGATTTCCTATTTTGTTTACAACTATACATGGTTTCTCAACATTGCATGCGAATACTTAAAATGTGATTTGATATTAGAACTTGTACCTGTAAAATGGGAAAGTTTATTGCTAGCTTCTGTGTGCTTGAGAAGCAATAGTACGACAAGGTTGTTTGTTCGAAGGAATATGTATCAATTTAATAGATAGTATTTATCGGAAAAGTATGGCTTAGATATGAGCCATTTGGAATCTCATATCGGAAACGTGAAAAGAGTCATCCTTGGGTTATAAGGAATTGTACCACATACACTAATGTCGATGTATTTTGTGTAAAACATCATACCCGTTTTTTCACTAAGTGATTAAAGTGGTGGAAGTATTGACATATTGGACCTATGGGCCCATCGGTTGTCTCCGCGTTTAAGATAAGGGTTGTTAGTTTAAAAGTTGTATGAGAAAATAATAAATTCAGCCAACCAATTCATGCTAATAAATATTATAATTTTATGTAAGATATATATACTGCATAAAACTGTCTTACACTTTGTTTGAATTACATAATTTTCCGATCTCGTTTTGACTTGATTGTTACCTATGTACGTATGCATGCCCGGCCCAGCTTCGCCAGACTAATCATCACTTAATTGCTGCTAATTAATCGGCTCTTCAAAGTTGGGGAGGCTTAACGATATCATGATAAGATAGCGGTATCTTTTGTTGAGGTGAGTTCAAAGATATGTTTAAATTCTTAATTAGGAAACTAATCATCTTCTAAATCGGCAAATGTTGAAGTTGAATTAGTTTGGATTGATTCTTTTAATTTTTCTGAATGAATTCCCTTGACCTGTTCTTCGTATCAATTGGATAGGCTTTGAAATAGTTCAGAATGCTGGCTTTCACTTCTTTTTTTTAGCTTCTCTATTTTTCTGAGTTCTAATATTTGGATGGGGAGGGGTTATCTGGTTCAAAAGGATTTCTCTTAAAGAGGTTTCCATAATCTTTTGTTATCTTTGAAAGATTCCTGGCTTTCCTGTCATACCAACTTCCAGTATCAATATAAATATCTGGAAGTCCAATTGGAACAAGTTGGGGACCTGTTTTATCATGAAGCTAAGTGAAGGAGGAGCATTGGGTGCCCTTATGCACGAAGTTTCATCTCTGTATAGCTAATTGCCGCATAAAGTTAAAATAGAAGATAGAACTGAAAGATTTGTAGGCTGTAGTAGTACATATAGTATCAGGTCCTCTGTTAAAATTCCATCCCATCAACCCTGGCCTAGCCAGCAAAGCCTGACCTTTAAAACCCACTTGAATTAAAATGCAAAGAAGCTGATCCTGGACATGGTGTGTAGGTAACTCGATCGGTGTCTTCCTTTGACATCTATACAAAGAATGAAATCCTCACAGTAATATTATCTGAAGTTTGAGAGATTTTTAAGATCTTAAGCCGCAACTCTTTCAGAAGGGGATCTGAAATTAGATCAGGTCTCCGGGTATCATGTCATCTGAGTACATCAATATCTTGGAGTGCATGGATGAAAACTTGTGAAGAAATTGCATTGACAACAAGGTATATATTTGTTTGTCTTACCATATAGTCTCTTTCAACAGTTAGAAACTGCCCAATTCGTCTAGATTGACACAGTATAGCAAAAGAATTGGAGATAAACAAAATTAGGACACAAAGCAAGAACTAATATGACTATGAGGAAAATAGTGGGTATCTATCCTTCTATCTTGTGTTTAAAGGTATAATGGGTAGATCAAAGTGGTATTTTCACAAAAGTTTAGCTTTTTAATCACTTGCAAATATTGCATTAGTACTTTGGAGCTCAAAATAAACTCCAAACTTGAAGTTAAGAATGTAAAACGGAGTTCATGCTCATTTGCATAAGAATGACATGCATAAATCGATAAATGATCTAAAAATTCTTTCGAAGACAAGGTAGGTAAAATGGTAAAAGATGAGTATTTCATTGACCATGATCTTCATATGATCCGAGTCCAAGTCCAACATGTTCATGTTAGTATAACGTGCATGTCGATTCTAGGTAGATTTCAGGAGGAGCATAAGATCATCACATACGTACAGCGACATGCTTTTGTGTTTCCATCATTTATCAGTCAAAAATTATTCTTGTCCCATGTATTGGTTTCTATTTCCCTACACAGATCCTCCTGCAGCAGATTTGTCAAGACTTTTCAAGTACAACCAATCCTCCTCCAGGCTAAGCAACTAATGCCGTTTTACTGCTTTTTCAGTTTTTCCAGGTTCGTATTCGTTTGGAAGATATGTTTGAAAAACCAGAAGATATCAGTGAAGAAAAAGAAAAAAAGAAAAAGGGATGGAGAGGAGTCGATTAAGAAAATCCATTTCAAAATCTAAATTCCGCTATTGAAAGATATTATCAGAGCCGAAAACAGATTTAGAGCAGACCAATTCTGTGATGCACTCGACCACATTGTGTAGCTAGCTAGCTAGTTTTTGTAGCTCCTGATATATTCTCTCATATCCAAACATTCAATCACATTGCCTATATTTTCCATGCAGAAAACAACGCAGAACTCCTTTACCCCATAATGTTGTACTTTGAAGGCCACTTTATTCCCCGTCTCGCATAATATCCTTAACCAAGTACTAAAGCTTGTACTTAAGTAGCTTACAGAACAGATGATAACTCTACCATATGCATATTTTGGATCATATCATTCAAACCCTAAACAATTTTGTTAGAATTGTTGCCATAATAAGTAAAAATTCCAAAGGGTAATCAATTAATTTTGTTCCTCAAGTCCTTTAGTATGAAACTAAACTCAAGTTGGCATTCCTACTTTACACTTGAAAAGAAAAGAATACCTCTTCACATGTGCAAGGTGAAACCACCAACTCAGGAAGCTAATGCATTTCGTTCCAGTTCAAATAACCCAGCTGGTAATCCAAGAAATAAAGCAACTATATACACGACATACCTGCATTCTGAGACAAACTGAAGCCTACAAAACCCTACTCTATAGTTTGCTGAAACTGAACTTGATGTGGATTACATCTCAACAAATGTCTGAATATCGAATACATCTCAACACATCCCTTGATGTCGAAACATCTTGGCAAATAATACGACAGAAAGAGCCATGGACCTCCCATTCATAGCCACTGGGAACAAGTTCTATCCCGGCCTACAAAGCAAGGTGCCAGACTGCAGAACCTGCATAAGAGAAGTTAATGTTGAGTTATGGTCATTGAACTAATTCAGAGCAACACAAAATTGAGAGCACAACCAGTGATATATTATCTTATAGAAAAAAGTTGAGGCTCTTCAAGAGATGCGAATGAAGTCCAAAAATTGTGGCATGTAGATGGTCAAAAGCTAAAAAGGACGAAGTGAAGGAAACTTGAAGTCAAGCAGGCCACCGTTCAAACATAAACACCCAGTCACAACTTTTGAAAGAACTAGATTAGAAAGCACCAAGTAGGCAGTAAAGACTTGTTCACATATTCACTGCTGAATATTGACTATGCATGGAATCCTCAACACTTATCAAAGCGGGGTAGAGAGAGAATCTAAGGATGAACTTACTGATTATTATATGGGTTACAAGAAGTGGTGGACACTAATGTATGTTGCGGTTTAGCAATCCTTGAAATGATAAATACAGATCTTTGTTATCCGTCCCAAAGAACTCCTCTGCTTTCCTCAGAGTTTCCTGGAAAATAATGTATTCAAACTGTTCACTAATTTTGTGATTGATGAATCAACTAGATATTCAGTTGCATAGATTTAGCAAACAGTCAAAACTATTCCACAAAGGTTTACCTCCCGGGTTTGCTTTTTAGCATTTAGCTCCTTGATGTTAGCCAGAAATGCACTGAACTGCTCATATGATAGGCGGCTCCTATATTGCAGTATATTTCAATCAATTTCAAACCTCATTACCATGAAATCAATTGAGCTTGAAATAATTAGACCTACCTGGCCTGACGAAAGAACTCCTTTCCATCAATTCGAGGAGTCCGCCCTACATAAATTTACAATGCACAAGATGTTAACTTTTAAATGCCAAAAGGTAATTCAGCATAGTATAAGAGTGTTCAAAGACTGATGCCAACTACAACTGTTGTACTGAAAATACAGACAATTTAATTTGAAGCAAGAGTGGGGCTGAGTTTGATATAGAATTACAAATTCACAGCAAAAGATACACTATACGAACCAAAAGTTCCTATTGAAATTAAGAAAACTGGTCAAAAAATTTGAATCATAGAATCACTAAACTTATTCCAACCTGACAATGGGCGTCCACGAGGTGGAGAGTTTGCTGCTGATGACTGCTGGCTTGATGGGTACCAAGAAGACACTGAATTCCGTCCATCATATGATTTTGTGGGAGATGTGGCACCAGAGGTCTGCTGCAGAGATGGGATGGTTGAATATGCTCTAGGTGACCCAGTTGTCGAAAAGACCTTTGGAGTTGCAGTTGGAGTAAGTCGGGGTGTGATATAGGGAGTCAATGAAAACGTTTGCCCACCATTCCTCAAGGCTGTGAACAAAATTCGTATTTGAAGTATCAGAAGTTAGGCGCAATGTCACAACACCCTTCATTATGGTTTGAAAATCACTCACCTTACACCATGAATAAAAGTAAATAAATGCATATTGAATACATTGTAGAAATGTTTACATAACATATTCTGCAATGCAATTCAGAAAACATTGTACAACTGGTTGGCACTTATTCTAAGATTACCACACAGCAAGACATGGGTCCATAAACTATATAATCAGGTGTACATACCTTCATCAGTTGTGCTCCCCATATCAGTAGAACCGGTTGACGAATATTGTGCTGAGTAGCCATTTGTGTCCTCATCTAGCAGGACACATAAATATAATACATTGCCCATCAGCCAAAGGCCCAAACAAAGAGATTTAAGAACCATAGAAATTGTGGCCCTGTCATCACTAATCTACGGTTTAATTCATTAAAGAAGGAAATAACAGTACCCTTATCTGGATATGCCTTTGGAACTGCTTGATCACAGGTGCCAATATCAACAGTCCTGGCTGGCTGTAAGAAGTAAAATACAGCTAATGATTTCCATAGAAAGGAATTATACAAAGAAACATAAAGTTCCACAAGCAAAACTTCCATGAGAGGAAGAACAATAACAAATTGAAATCACTAGTTCCATAAAGAAACCAGAACTGGAAAGGATAAAATACTTACAGATGAATTATCATCATTTAGAGATTGCATCAGTTGCCTCTTAAATGTTTCCAACTGTGAAAAGAAATAGTGATATTAGTTCTTAGGTCGACTTGCTACAAGAATAAAAGAACGTTTATACGACAAGGTTATAATTCTCTTATTTACCAGACTAAACACTATTAAACAAAAGAAAGAAATGAACAATGCAAGGATGAGAAAGAAACTCATAAGAGAGTTGGGAATTAATTGGTCGGAATTCTATGGCACACCTACCAGCATGACGTTTGCAGAAATATAGTCATGTGAGTCTGAAAAGTGCACTTTGAATGAAGTTACCAATATCGTCCCTATAATATTAATATACTTGATATAAGTTGTAAATTCTTTTGCAATGTTTTCCTAAACATGATCTCTTACAAAAGAGATTTTGAAAATGTCACCATACAAATGTTCAAACAGAAAAAAAAAAATGTATCACAACTGCTACAAAATCTTATTGAAATAGAATGAGGAAAATTCAATCAAAGAAGAAGAAAAAAAACTAACACATATTTCAACAAAACATACACCAGAAAAGGATGAATGGGATTTCATTAATTTTCTTCAATTACAGTTATGTCATTTCATATAAACGAAGGGAAAAATGTACCAAAAGCTCATCCTCAAGTTTTGTGTGTCATCTCAAAAGAAGAACTTGCAATATAGCACTTAGATTAAGATATAAGTTCAAACGAAAAAGAAACAAAATTAAGAACTCCCATAAAAAATAGATACTAAATCCCACCTTTGCCAAGTCACGGCTAAGCTTCTTAGAAGTCATTGCCAGCGAATCTCGTTCTTTGGCAAGTATCATCTATACAAATAACAACAACACAACAAAACCACAGTAATTATTAGCTTGTTCCAAAACGAAATCCCAAACATGATGCCCCAAAAATTGAAGACAAGATGATATAAGAAGAGAAAAAAAAAGTTCAATTAATCATCAACGCTATTAGCTCATTTCTACTTTCAGAAACAAATATTTCAGTCTGCAATTTCAAATTCCGACTCAAATTTGACACCAAAACCCTAGAATTTCAAGATTAAACAAACCGGAATCAACAACAAGGCGCTTACATTCTCCTCCAGAGCAATCCTCAACCTCGAGTCAGCATCATGGTTAACACGTTGAAGACGCGACGCCGTCTCCTCGAGCTCAAATATAACCCTATCTTTCTCTCCCAGCTTCATCCTCAGCCTCCCCACCTCCGCCTCCAGATTCGAAACCCTCGCCGCTATCGCCATCGAAGTGATCTTCCGCGCCAGATCCAGCTGCTCGTACGGGTCGCTCGGAATCACCGCAAGTATCTCGTCCGGCAAATCAAAGTCCGGCCCTCCTCCGCCCACTCTTCCGCTCCCCTCCGACGACATCGCCGATCGCTTCCTCCTACGGCGGCGCTGGTTGGGTCGGTCGTCTCTATTCGCTTTGGGCTCAACGAAGAAGAAAATGGCGTCAGAGGCTTTCAATTTATTTATTTTATTCAATTTTGAAATAAAATTCCCACTCCTCCTGGCGTTTTCTTTTTTATTTAATTTTTTTTCTTTATTAAATTGTTTTCCTTTTTAAAAATATTTCAATTTCGAAATTTGCGGGGCGATTTACCCTCCAAAACAAATTCCAGCTAGCTTTCAGAAATGACACGCGGTCCAATGAAAGTGGGCCTCAAATCGAGCCCAATTTTGACCCGACCCGGCCTAACCCGACGTATTTATATCCCCAGCTCTATTTGCAGAAAAGCTGTTCAATCAGATTTCAAGAAGGGAAATCCAGAGGTACGTTTTGGCTGAACCAATTGTTAGGGTTTCGGTTTTGAGTGATCCCAAGCTCAATTGTTTAGGGTCGTTCTTAGATTTAGGAAAAGCTGTGTTCTTGATGAGGTTTAAGCTTTTTTTATTTTATTCTAAGCAATAGGGTTTTTAGGGTTTCAATGTAGTTAGAGATTGGTGATTTATGTAATGCTGAAGGTTTATTGAAAGAAACGAAAGATCAATTTTTGCTAGTGTTTGGAAACGGGTTGTTGAGATTGAAATTGGTCCTAGTTGTTATTTATTTTTTTTAGCTATGCGTGGTGTGATTTAGGTTCCGGTTTAATGAAGTAATTGTGTTGCGATTAATGCAGAGAGAGAGAGAAGATGTCAGTGCTTATAGTGACGAGTTTGGGAGATATAGTTGTGGATTTATACACTGACAGGTGCCCTCTTACGACCAAGAACTTCTTAAAGCTCTGCAAGTAAGTCTACTACTACTACTTCACTGACCTTTGGCCGAAAACATTGCTATTACATTTACTTACGGTGCGCTGTGATTTGAGGAGGGGTCATTTTTGCAACTGTTTAATTCAGTTATAGAGTAGAGTCATGTATTAAATTGTATTCTAGTATGTGAGATTGTAAACTTTATCTTATTTGATGTTTGTATCGATTCAGGATAAAGTATTACAATGGGTGTCTCTTTCACACGGTCCAGAAGGATTTTACTGCACAGACTGGTGACCCAACTGGAACGGGTTCTGCTGGTGACTCAATATACAAGTAAGGAACTCTGCAACTGCATTTTCTTGACACCAAGCTAGAATGTATAAATATGGTTCTCCCTACATTTTTTTTACCTCCTTTCTTTCTTTCCCTCACACAAACGGCTTATACTGCATCAGTTTTGTATAAGTTTGGTTTATGACTAACAGTCAGTCTACTTCAACTATCAGAATTGACTGGCTCTTATATGACACTATATACTCACTTTCTGCCACGTTCTACTTTCAGATTTTTGTACGGTGATCAGGCTCGCTTTTTCGGTGATGAGATTCATCTTGATTTGAAGCATGCTAAAACAGGCACAATTGCCATGGCTAGTGCTGGAGAGAATCTCAATGCCTCTCAGGTATTAAATTACTGCTACCCTGGCATAAGCTTGTAGGCTTGTTTTTAGGCCTGTGCCCTTTGGATGGACCTGTTTTCACTTTTCAATTACAGATAGTTATGTGCTGATGTTTTTATTTGTTCTTTTGTTCAGTTCTATATTACATTGCGTGATGATCTAGACTATCTCGATGGGAAGCATACAGTAAGTTTACATTCGATCTATCTTCTTCACTATTAATTTACTGAATCCATTCTCCAACTTCCTAATTTAATTCTTTTTTGAGTAGGTGAAGTCTTAGGTTTATGTGACTTATTATAAGAGCAGCAGTACAGTTTTTTGTATATATTTTGGTCTAAATAATGAGTGAGAGAGAGAGAGAGAGATCTTCCAATGTATGAATGTGTGTTTTAGTTTGATATGTCAGTAAAGGAGTTTTCCTGTGTAGTAGTGGATTACCCTTGTGTGTGTGTAGATAGTCTCTTGCACCTAAACATACTATATGCTATCCTAGTTGATAGCTATCTCTTGATTATTCAGCTTTGTCAACCCTAGAAAGCCAAAAAATGATTTTGAAGTGTCTCAGTCTGGTAGTCTTCAAATATAAGTTTACTAATTTTATTTTCCTAACTTATGTTAACAGAGAATTTTGTGTGTGGTGGATTCGATACCTTGCATTACTAAAGTGATGTCTGTATTGCAGGTTTTTGGGGAGATAGCAGAGGGGTTGGAGACATTGACAAGGATCAATGAGGCTTATGTGGATGAGAGCAACAGACCCTATAAAAATATTAGGTTGGTCCCTGATATTATTTTGATTTATGTTTATCTTGGGCTAGTTTAACTTCATTATCACTTGTTACTGTGAACAGAATCAAGCATACATACATATTGGATGATCCTTTTGACGATCCTCCGCAACTATCAGAGTTGATTCCTGGAGCCTCCCCAGAAGGAAAACCTAAAGATGAGGTATTTACTAATAGTTGTTATAATCTTTTAAATTCATATGTTGTGAAATACCAAACTAAGATACATCGAAAATATTTTATCTTGAATATCGCTTGAAATAGCAGATTAGCAGGTTTCCTGAATAGTATAAGCATAGTGACTGTATGCTAGCTAGTTCTGATCAAGTTTGTTGGGAAAAGTTTTAGCTCGTAGTTTGTGGGCCAATGATTATTTTATATTCTAGAGTTACATGTGGATCTCTCCTTGTTACTATTGGTCCAACATGCGGAGTTATTTGTTATAGTAAAGTTTAACTTGTAGGTTAAAAGTTAAAATCTTGGATAAGTCTGTTTGTTACTTTGTTTAACCATATTTCCAAATTCCAAAAGCTTAAGTTATTTGGATGTGGGCTAATCCTTAGATTTTGTTCTAAGGTGCTCAAATTTTGACTAATATCTGTTATGATTTCTGAATAGGTTGATGATAATGTGCGTCTTGAAGATGACTGGGTGCCTATGGATGAACAATTGGCTCCTGGAGAGCTTGAGGAGCGTCTACGTGCGAAAGATGCGCATTCCAGTGCGGTTGTACTTGAGACTGTAAGCACCTTTAACAGACACTTGTAATCTTAGTTGCTTAACGTGATTATGCTTAATATTCCTTTCTCACTTTATTTGCATGTCTGTATAACAGATTGGGGATATTCCTGATGTTGAGATAAAGCCGCCTGACAATGTGCTTTTTGTTTGTAAGCTGAATCCAGTCACAGAAGTATGTAGCTCTTCTTTGCATGATTTTCTTTCTTATTTGGACAATGTGGTCTGGTGCCTAACTTCTGGCGCTAATATAACTGATGCAGGATGAGGACTTGTTCACAATTTTCTCACGCTTTGGAACCGTGCAAGCGTAAGTAGTATTCTTTTTTATTACTAAACTATTAGGATTGGTAAGTTAGGGATTACAAAGAGCTTATATGATATGTAAATGATTGCAGGGCTGATATAATACGTGATTATAAGACTAACGACAGTTTGTGCTACGCGTTCATAGGTAAGTGAATTTTATCATTTTTATGTAAGATATTACTGTTTCCTCTGTTTTGTGTACAAAATACACTCTTGTCTGCTGTTCGTGAGAATGTTTTTTTTTTGTTTTTTTTTACATTGCTTCATTAGTAGTCCTTCAGTTTCTGTCCTAACTTCTGTGCTGTTCATTGGTTGACCTTAGTAACATCACATCTCTATCCTTTACTTATTCTCTTCTTCGTCTTGAATTCATTTCAGTTTCTTTAGTTCAGTATTCAAATTTTTGATTGTGGCTAATCACCATGACCTTTTATGATGCCAGAATTTGAAACGAAGGAGGCATGTGAACAAGCATATTTCAAGGTACGAAAGAATCAATTTGCCTATATCTTGTATCTGATTGTCATTCCCTGTGTGCAGGCACCCTAATTTTAGTATTTGCTACAATGTCTATGGAGATCATTATTAGTTGAACTTGTGGCGATGCTCAGTTCTTTTCATGTTTAAACAAAATAAGTTGCTAGAATTCTTGCAGTAAAACATAGTAATCTTGCTGCAAAATTGACTTCTGATTGTTTGAGTCATTCTCTAAATAAATAAGGCATCCTGCAAATATTTTATATCAAAGCCCCTTTGAATATCTTGTTTTATTTTAACATTTTTTTTTCGTACAAATAGATAATGCTTTGATTGATGACCGAAGAGATATTCTGAAAACAAGGGAATGAATTCCTCTGTAATTATTTGATATCAGAGCCCACTCTGATTTTCTGTTTTTTTTTTTGGTACAGATGGATAATGCATTGATTGATGACCGGAGAATTCATGTAGATTTTAGTCAGAGTGTTGCAAGGTTGTGGTCCCAATACAGGCGCAAAGATGCGGGCAAAGGTATGAAGCTTAAAGCATGCGGAAAAGATATATGATCGGTTCCTTCCAATTTCGCTTTCTTCTGCCTTGATGTGCGTGTATGTGTGTTGGTGAGTCGGTTTTTTGTTGTGCTGGAGTTATTCTCAGTGGATGTCAAATCTTTTTCTCTTAAAATGGCATGTTTGAGTAATGAGTACCTTGTGGAGTGTTTTGAATACATGAATGTACTTGCATCTACATACATATTTATCCTTTGGAATCAATTACACTCCAGAAATTGTTTGTATACCTACCATAGTAGGTACAATTGCAACAGGACTGAATTAACCATAATTATTCTATGCTGCTGTAGGCAAAGGCTGCTTCAAATGTGGTGCACTTGATCACATTGCCAAGGAGTGCACTGGTGATTCTGCCAATAAACAGCAACCTCAGAAGTACATATTAAAAAATGATAATGCACAGCGTGGTGGAGGCAACAACTCCAGGTATGTCACTCTGTGTGTGGAACAAAACAAAATGATATTTCATGCGATTTTGGCTGTTGACATGGAGTGGAAAAAAATGGGTGCCTGATGTTATTATGATTGTTGCAGTTATGAGATGGTGTTTGATGGAAACACTCCAGAAAGTCCAAGGCAAAAAAAGAGACATCAAGGCCATGGTCCAAATGACCTAGTTGATAACCAAAAGATGAATAGGCAGAGTTCTGAGGACCGAAGGCGGGATCAAGAAAAGAAGCTCTCAAGTGATAGGGACCGACACAGTGTCAGAGGTAGAGAATACAAAGAATCCAGTCGAGACAGTAGTTCAAGTCGATCTGGTGGAAGAAGGCATCGATATAATGTGGCCTGGGGAAAGGATACTGTAAAACCTAAGGTGAGACAGAGTGATACATATGATAAGCTGGATCAACGGGGGAGTGGAAAGAGGTACACAGATGATGGCACCTATGCAGAGAGAAGACGTGACGGAGATTACAGAAAGAGGAGTGAAGATAGTGATAGAGAGAAGCACAACGAGAGACAAAGAGACAGAGATGATGATGATGATAAAGATTATAGTAGGAAGAGAACCACAGATGGTGATACACCCACGGAAAGGAGTAGGGATAGAAAATGCAGAGAAAGAAATTCAGCTAATGGTAGCCCTTCAGAAAAGAGAGACGATGAAGTTTATAAAAAGAGACATACAGAGCATGATAGGCATGCAGAGATGAGAGATGATAGAGACTACAGGAAGAAATTCGTTGATGATGACAGACGAAACAAGAGAGATGAGCGAGGTCATAAGAAGAGAAGCACAGGGAAGGAAGATAGAGAACATAGAAGGTGAGAGGCATGGAAGTTCTCTTAAAGGATATAAGCCTGTGATTGTATAATTTTGACCCCAGAACTTTTACCAGACTTGAGGTTTTCTGCGACTTGTTTCTGTAACGAATGGAATCAATGTTGTAGTGGTGTCAGTTTTGTACTAGTGACCCTAAAATGAAATACTCAAAACAATTGACAACTTCGTCATTTTTTACTGAAGACATGATTATCTTCAATTTTTACTGAGCGTTATAAAACAGACAGGGAGGGATATGTCCACTCCAGCTGATCTCCAAAACCTGAAGAGAGAAGACAGTTCCATTATATAGAAGAGGGAAATTGTGACCTAAAACTGCACCTTCGAAAATGTTCTGTGAAGGATTTTACCGACCGCGGTAAGGGAAGAGAAGTTAAAACACAAAAAGGGATGAGAATGACTCATCCCAAGTTCCCAACTCATTGATTATAAAACATCAAGCGTTTCTTCTCAATTTTAACTATTATAAAGATTCAAATTATCATCATTAAAACTATAGTACAGGGTCACATTCAAAATGTGTATAGATCAATTACGATGATAGAAGCCTCTTAGGGATTTCTGAAGCACAATACCGAGAGGAAAGGTATACATCAAAGTCTAAAATGAGAGGGTTGACAAGAAGATTTCCACAAGCTGGAAAAGAAGGGACAGTGAAACCAAAACCATCACCAAAGAAATCAAGATACATGTGTCAAAGGTCCTCTTCGAAAAGTAGTCGACACCACCTCAGACATGATTCTCCTGTACAGGCCTTTTGTTATCCCTTTCAGTGTGGCCAACTCGGCTAACCCTGCTGTGATTTTCAGTATGGTCAAAGTGATTATGGCGATAATCATGTCTCTGTTTCTTTTCTGCAACAATTTCTTGGGGGCTTCCTTCCTTTCTCTTGCGACTGCTTGATTTGGGTGAAGGAAATTCATGTCCAGCTTCAAAGGCTGATACCTCACCCTCTTCAATAGTACTAAAACATGGTCCCCCATCTCCAACACCCTCTCGATGTTTTCCCTGATGAAGGCTCTCATGTTCTTGTCTATGTAAGGGCTTGGACCAGCTTTGCCTTCTGTCTCGTTTGTTTTTGTCACTCCCACCAGCCAGTTCAATACCATCTTCCAGTTCCCTCTCAATCAGATCATCCTCATCCAGCACATCTGTTTTCCTGGTCACATCGGCAGCGGCTTTCCTTCGTTTCTCCAATGCTGCCCTTACTTTATCCTTGTCGATTTTCTTAATAGCTTCCTGAGGTGATTGACCAGGTGCATTTTGTGTATTATCATGATTTCGGCCCAAATGTTTGTCTCCTCCTTCCCTTATTTCACCCTTCCTGTCATTACTGTCTCTTTCTTGGCCTTCTTCACTACGTCCCTCAGACACAGACCTCGACAAAGTTTGAGCTTCAGCGACTTTGGAGTGGTGATTGTCTTCGACTTTCATGTTTTGATCCAAAGCACCTGTCATTCCAGCACTTCTGTATTCATTATTTTGACTCTGGGTAGTTCTAGCAGGGCCATCATTCTCCACATATGACTGCTCAGATGCATGCCTAGACGCCGGCCTTGAGGTTCCAGATCTTGTACCTCCAGCCTGCAACTGACTGTTACTTGTTGCTTCATATGAGACTGGAAGGTTAACTGATGATCCATGATCCAGGTCTTGTTGCTCCATCCTGGATTTAGTCTTCGCGGCAGTTGCCACAGTTCCTTCAACATCGTCGGAAGACGGAAATCTATTTTGTTCATAGAGTTCCAACATTTGATTGCTAACTTCTGCATAAGAAGTAGTCAACTGAAACCAATACCAAATACATTTTAAAAGAATCTTAAGTAATGCTTTAAAGACATGATCACAGGACTGTATGGTGGGAGGATGAATGCCGGAGAGGAAGAGAGGGAGTGATGGATATTAAAACTACTCCTGGTTAGTAGTTTGAACGTTTCAGTTTTCCCTCAGAATCATATGACACTAAAGAATAGCTTTATAGGGTCGAAAGTAGAGTGTAGAATGATGAAGAAATTCATCAGATGAGAATGAAGAAGGGAATGAGGATGGGAAAGGACATTATTGATTGCTCCGTAGTATTACATATTGTAATAAATCAAGGAGACCCACCCTCCAATTGGTGTGGGGTGACATCAAACTCTTGCCACCAGACCTTCTCGCCATCTGATGGAAGCTTTACTTTAAGGAACTTGGCGGCAAGAAAAATGGCACCAGCTGCAATGTGGTGGGGCTTAAATTGCAAGCAAAGAGAAGTCCGAAGTCTGCATGCCACATTCCAAGTTCAAGAAGAAATGTAGTAAGGCCAAGAACAAGCAACAGACATGAAGCAAGAGAAATCATACCCATCATTAACGAAATTCCATGCAACTTGAGCAAGGGCATTTTGAGCTACTTTGAATTTCTTTATTGCCTCCACCAGGGGTTTATACGGATGGTGTACATTGAAATCAAAAGCAAGAGTTCCGAGAACAACCCTTTCACCAGTTAAAATCAATTCCTTCTGCTGTTCATATACCTCCTGTATGATTATTGCATACATGTGAATAGACTAAACAAAGATACCAACAGAAAATACTTCATATGATCATATCTGACACAATCTATAATTAAAAATCGATCATAGTACCATAAATATCTGAGGATATTTGAACAGTAAATTTTATGAGAGAGAGCAAATAGTTAAGGAATGAATGCTTTAATTTTCAGTCAAGCAGACTTGGTAGTTGGCTAGAGGCACACATGTAGGTAAGATAATGCAACATGGGTGTGTACACTGTAAACGTGCTCAATCTAAAGAAGACAACTAGACAATAAGAGGAGGGCATACAACAAGTTCTTGAGAACTTGAGGTGAACAATAGAGAAGAAAAATAATGGTGCATAGATCAGAATCACCCTAAAAGAAACTAGGAAGAACCAAGTAGAGGAACGCCAGTACAAGCACAATTATGATAAGTTGATAAGCTACCTTTTGCTTGATTCTCTGAGCCGCTGCAGGATCCTTCTTATGAATAATTTCATAGGAGACAAGGATAACATCTTTCAGAGGCCGGGGAGTTTCTTCAACCTTACCAGCGAGAAACATACACACTGTTGCAATGGTCTACATAAATTTTAAATTGAATATGGTCAATAAGTTAACTTACTCAGAATCACATAAAGACACACACACAGATATATATATATATATATATATATATATATATATATATATATATATATATAGAGAGAGAGAGAGAGAGAGAGAGTCGTAAGACAGAGTGGTTTTTCAAATCTAAATATGGTCCACTCCCAATGTGGCTTCATGCCCAGCTTTTTTTTTTTTTTTTTTGGTCAAAGTTTCATGCCCAGCTATAATCTATATTAGTTTTCCTATTAATATCTGTTCGTTAATCACAGCGGTGCTCTACATGGATATTAGGCTGCAAAGAAAAATGTAAACTGTAAAATCTTCTCACTACGTAGCTTCCCTTCCCAAGCATGAAAATAAATGTCCTCTACTAGGCAGAGAGGGAATAAATAGATAAATAGACGACATTGAACCAACCAAAATGATGCAATACCATTCACCTCAGCTAGAAAGTATAAAGCTAAATCAGATACATATCAAAGACAAGAAGAGAGCAGAATGGGTTGAAGCCACTCCAGGTTGATAATACTCACCCTTCTATCATTCTTTGCATGAGATTGGCAAACATAGAAACGATGACAGAAAATTATGGCTGTTGCAATTGTTACCTGGGGTCTGCAATAGCAAATTAAAATGTTCAGGTTCACGAACACACTGAATCATTGATCTAAATTGCTTGGTAGGATGAGAGTCACCACATAATAAAGACAATATATTATACTTGACTAACTAGTATGAACTTTAAAGTTCAAATGTCAATGATTGAGAGATAAGTTTTTTTATATGCAGTACAACAGCCACTGACAACTTCAGTCTAGATCACTATACATTTCAATCTTACACATGTTTTTACATACATCTGAATATAACCATCCCCAAAGAAAAAGAACAGATGTGTGTGTGTGTGTGTGTGTATATATACAGTTCCCTTCCAGAGCGGTGTCCCGTTTTGAAATTAAAATGTGGACCTCCTTATTTCGCTCACTTTCAGGTCGTATTTCTACATCTCAACCGCACAATGTCTAGAACACAGTGTGTAGATCATTCTTATAAAGTTTCATCTAATTTGAAGATCATTTGGGTACCGAATTAGATTAAATAAATCAACAGAACAAAAACTGTCCAAACAGAACCGTTCGTGTAAATTACGATTACGGAAGCTCAAATAATCTTCAAATTGGATGAAACTTTGCAGGAATGATCTACACACTGTGTTCTAGACATTGTACGGTTGAGATGTGGAAATATAACCTGAAAGTAAGCGAAATAAGGAGGTCCACACTTTAATTTCAAAGTAGGACACCGCTCTGGAAGAGAACTATATATATATATATATATATATATATATATAAGAAACTATCTTTTTAAGCTAAAGGGTAAATAGAACCATCCCCAAAGAAAAAGAATAGAAATATATAACCAAAGTAACAATCTTTTCTTTAAGCTAAAGGGTATAGATAAGGAAGTTATATAAGGCTTAAAACTCACACTTTAAGTCTCATTCCCAGATCTTGTAGAAAGGTACAGTATGACTTTCGTAGATATGCCTCTTTCTTTAAGTCTATGCCATCTACTTTAGATGGAGAATTTTCTTCAATTTCCTTCCTGGAAAAGTACCAAGAGCCTCCTTCCTCTTTATCCTCAGTCTGTCTATAACAACTACTTTCACTCACAGCAAAGTTAGACGAATCGCCAGACAAAAAGGAAGCCATGTGTATCCCTTTTTACCAATTAAAAAACATCTGACATAGACAGTTCATCAGCACGAAAATGTGAGATAAATACCCGATTCCAGCAATATCCTGGCCAAGCATTACCAAGACCAGTCAGAAAAAATGGGACATGACAGCATCACAAAGGGGATGAATGATATATGAAGAAAGAATAACAATGAATAGAATAAATTAGTGTATAATGAATGACAACTGGTCACATAAATGTACGTTCTGCATCCAGCAAGTGACCTTTTTATATAAGAAAGAGAATGTACAAAAAAGTTCTTAAGACATCCACTGAGAAACCCTGCAAGATACAGCAGCAAAAACACCAAACAAAGAAGAAAGAATCACCAAACCCAAAAATAATAATCCACAAACTACTGTAGCTATAATGAAAAAAATTGAAGCCTATAAAGATTCCCAAAGCCGACTCTATCCCGCAAGATGTCCAATATACCCCTCTCACATTCTTAAATATTTTCTTCCTCTCCATCTAGATGACCCAAATCACCGCTGACATACAACATCTCCCCAAACCAACCCCTTGTTTCTCAAACAAGAAATTAAAACAAAAGGACATATTTAAACACTTTACCTTTCACATAATCGGCTGGAATGTCCCATCTCAGATCAAATTCCCCAAATATCCATTTCCAGAAAGCTATAGGTTAAAATTTTGGCTTCTTCTTATACACTACTGGGGATATACAAGCATCCAAGCATAAGGTTTTCTCCTTTAAAACCACAAGTATTACCTTTCCATGGGAAACATTCTAAACTAAAACCCCAACTTCAGAAGAGACTTTAACCTTCCGGATTTACAGAATAGAATGGATTGAGGAAAAGAAGAGTTATCCATAAACACATTAGATTACTATATGGCAGAAAAGTCACCCAAAGCTTCTAGCATCCACTTTCTCTTATCTTGCCTAAAAGGGACCAGCACACTGTCTAGTCTGAGAAAGGAGCTCCCAAACTTCCACATGATTTGGCAAAAAGCTATGTCCCCCACCCATCTCTCTTGTCATAACCTATCTCCAAGTTTCGTTCAAGCACCAAAAACTTCGAAAACTAACACCATCTGGCCTTTCAACCAATACATTTTTCGATATCTCAACTCTATCCCTCAAGTAATAGCTTCCAACTTTCTCCTAGAGGGGAAACCGAAACTTCAATTGGGTATAAGGCATCATGCATCACACAGCTGCACTGTAACTACCAAAAGATCCAAAAAAGCCTACGAAACTTAATCCGAAAGTTGCTACACATGTCTATCTATAGTCTATACACTGTTTGATATTCTACGAGCTTTCCTACCACTAACTCAATCATCAAAGTTCAGCAGTATGCAAACTGCTCCAAGTACCAATTACCAAACTTAGCTGATCCAGATCAAAATGCAAAATAAAGCAAAAAAAAAAAAAAAGAACTCAAAATAAAAAAGCCCAACACTAAATCATTTTTTTCCTGAGAAAATTACAGGAACCAATCGGTCCGCAAGACCAAGTTTAGAACTTTCAATTTGAGCAAGATGAGTCCAAATTTGATAAACCCAGCTCAAAAAAGCTCGATGCTTTGAACACACAGCTGAAAATGGAAAGAAGGAAGAATCACAAAAACGAAGTAAAGGGAAGTGATTGTTACCTGGACATGGAATTGAGAGTAGTAGGGTGGAGAGTTCACCCAAATCGAAAGGAGCTTTTTAGGGTTTAATACTGTGGAGGGAGCTCTAGAGGAAAGAAAGAAAGATCGGTGCTTTGAGGACGAGGACCAGCATTTAGCTTTTGTATTATTACTGTGTTTTTTTGCTCTTGTAATAAATTCTGTTTTCCTATTTTGGTTTACTTCATGACTATCAACTTGAGTTCCTTTCTCATAAAATAAATAAATAATAATATAAATAAATGAATAAAATAAAAACCTTGAGTTCCTTTAATGGCATAACCTGTTGATGTAAATCTTTGTGTCCTTTATTTGCATTATTATTAAATGAGAGCATAGTTAGAAAATGGCAAACATTACACACAAGTAGGAGGTTAGCAAATGGAACTACTCTAGTAGGCTGTGAGGTTCTAGAATTGACCACCTGTCTGGCTGTTACTGTCCTATCTTGAGACTTGAGAGCACATCAAACCAAGTACCCCTTCTCTCCGACATTGGGAAGTTAAATCTACAACATTTGAGTTGTTTATTTCACTTTCTCAGACAAGCCAACAGATCGAGTATTGGTCATTTCAATCCAGTTAGATATAAGGGAAAGAAGGAGAAGTCAAACAGATAGTACATGAGCACCATAGTAAGACTTCATTTTATGTAATTGATGCTTTCATCAAATATTGGAAGTTTCTTCACAATTTAACCATCAATCAAGATACAGCATCCAAAACATGAGGAGCCTCTGGGTCCCTTTGGAAACATCAATAGTATATTATTCCGATACCAGGAATAATAAAGGATCAGATGACCATACCGAGGATAGTCTGCAAAGAAATCAGTGTACAATTGTGCATGAAGAGAACTTGCAAGAGACTATCCAGCCAACTCAAACATGATTCTCCTGTGCTTGCCTTTTCTGATCCCTTTCTGTGTGTCCAACCCTCCTGCCATGAACTTCTGCATAATCAAACCCATTATGATGAGAGGTTCCAGGCTCATAATCACGACGTTGCCTCTTCTCTACAGCATCGAGGGCAGGGCTTTCTGCCTTGCGTTTGGGTGATTGGTATCCCTGGCCACCATCATCATGTGCAGATATCTCACATTCTTCCACAATATTCATATCAGTTCCACCATACCCAACACTCTCTTGATTTTTTCCACCTTGTAAGTTCTCATGTTCTGCTACATTTGAGGGCTTAGATCGGCTTTGACTCCCAGCAGCAAGTTCAATACCATCTTCCAGTTCCCTCTCAATGAGATCATCTTCATCCATTAAATCTTTCTTTCGAGTCATATCACCCTGGGACTTCCTACGTTTCTCCAGCGCTGCCTTCAACTTGTTTCTGTCAATCTTTTTAATGACATCATGAGGTGACTGGCCAAGTGCACCTGTTCTACTCTCCATACTTCGATCACATTTGTCCTGCAGTTCTCCTGCTTCTCTTGTTTCACATTTCCCATTATTTTCTTGACCCTCACCACATCCCTCTGACCCAAATTTTGATGCACTTTGAGATGGTCCTCCCTTTTCCTGGTGGGATGATATTGGTCCAGTGTGTTGATTATCTTTGCATTCAGCATCCACATTTTGATGAAACGCATTTTTCATTTCTGTACTTCTGTAGTCATTATTTTGGCTTTGCATGGTTCTAGGAGGTCCATCACCATTGTCAACATCTGACTGCTCAGACGCTGGTCTAGAGGATGAAGATTTCAAGGTTCCGGGTCTTGTAGCATGTTCTTCATTGATAGGTGTACCTTTTAGCAGGGCCCGATGAGTAGCACCTTTAGCTGTACTTCCTTCAACTTCATTGGAAGCTGGGGCTCTATTCTGTTCATAAAGTTCCAGCATTTGATTGCTAACTTCTGCATGAAAAAAAAAAAAATTGTGTACGCTTGAAGCTGACAGGCCATATATTTGCAAAACTGGTTAAAAAACATTACAGAAGATCCAACTACTATTAAGGATCCTACTATTAATTCTTCCAAGTAAAACTAATGTAATTTGGCCAAACCATTTTCATTTTATTCCCAACCCATTCTAAATTTTGTACTTTTAGCTTTCCTTAGACCTGCTTTACTTATAGTGAGTAAGAAAAGGCAAGGGTGGGAAACGGACACTGATGATTTTGCTCTGAATTAAAATGAGGACACCCACCCTCCAATTGGCGTGGGGTGACATCAAACTCTTGCCACCAGACCTTCTCGCCATCTGATGGGAGCTTTACTTTGAGAAACTTGGCAGCAAGAAATATGGCACCAGCTGCGATGTGGTGGGGTTTAAATTGCAAGCAAAGAGATGTCCGAAGTCTGCATGCCACATTCCAAGTTCAAGAAGTAAACGAAGAAAGGCCAAAGACAAGCAGAATATACATGCGATCAAGCATACCCATCATTGACGAAATTCCATGCAACTTGAGCAAGGGCATTTTGTGCTACTTTAAATTTCTTTATCGCCTCGACAAGGGGTTTATAAGGATGCAATAAATTAAGATCAAAACCAAGAGTTGCAAGAACAACCCTCTCTCCACTTAGAATTAGTTCTTTCTGCTGTTCATATACCTCCTGCAGTATTTCAAATTGTATTATAGAACCAATAAATATTCTAGAGCATGTAACGATCTTGAGGTAAAGTTGAGAACAAACGATCATCATGAATTCATGATTACAAAATCATTAGAATGATCATGATGAATTCACTCAAAATGAGTAGTGAGTATCACAGATATGAATACAATGATTGGATGAGGTACAGGAATGTATTGTATAAAAGCATTGTGATAAAACTACCTTTTGCTTGATCTTCTGAACTGCTGCAGGATCCTTCTTATGTATGATTTCATAAGAAACGAGGATAACATCTTTTAGTGGCCGTGGAGTTTCTTCGACCTTGCCAGCAAGAAACATACATACCGTTGCAATAGTCTGCAGCAACATTTTAAAGAGTTCAGTCAATAAAGTTGAATCATCTACATCTCTCACTAGTAAAGCCCCTCTTAACACGTGCCTACAAGCACACACCAGTATACAATAAGTCACCACTAAGCATGATCACAACTTGCCCTATTTCCTAGAAAGTCATAATCTCAGCTCTTTATATTTTGTCATTTGAACTTTTTATATTCCCCTACTTCTAGATTGAAACTAGAATACATGAATGGGCAAGTGTCCACAACAGCCAGCACCAAATGTTAGTTATTGCCCCAGGTAGAAAGTCTAAGCTAACTCAGACATATAGTAAATAGAAAACGCCAACAATAGGGGTTGGATGGCATTTAGATTTTCTCACCCTTCTATCGTTTCTTGCATGTGATTGTCGAAGGAAAAATCGATGACAGAATATTATGGCTGTTGCAATTGTCACCTGGGGTCTGCATAACAAAATATTTAAGACCTTGATCATGCTGAATCAATGAATCCACACAAGGTAAAAAAACATATATGCGAACCTAATATGGAAAGAAAGATAGATAATGTCAATTGCAATCTTTATTATGAGCCTTCCAAGCCTACTCAAAAGGTATTAATCAAGATTCAAGTCAGACCTAAATCTGTCTTAGAAACTAAGCCGTAGTGAGAAACTAAAAGCATGCTAGATAGCTTATATCTATATTTTCTATAAGCAGAACTTGTATTACAAAATCACTACAAGCCAAACAGCTTTACAAGAAGAAAACAACAAAACAAAAGGCCTCAGGACAAAGCAGCTCAATAAAACATTTACCTATACACTTAATCAATCATCTCTTTACAATAGCTATTGAAATACAATTCTAATAGATTCAGCTCTATGGCACCCTTTTGGAATAAAACACAAACAATTTCAAATGCACATGACTAAAGCAATAACGCTGACGAGGTGTGTAGGGAAATCCAAAACAAGAACCAATATGAAGGGGAACTTTTCTCAGAAAAATTGACATAAACAAGCAAAGTGTGTTTGATTCCCTTAATTTATTTATTTTTGTTCCAGAGATCCCCTTAAATTTTGCCAAGGCGTTAAATACCTGAAATAGAGAAGGATATGCCAATTTTGTCTTGAAATGCTTCTTGAAAGATTCAAGAGTAATCATGATATGTAAAAAAGTCATTATTTTACGTAAGAAATTGTTGTATTTTATAGAATAGACATTTGTCCACAACCTTACTCTCTGTTGAGATCTTACTAAAACAAGCATAAATCCAAACTGGTAAGTTTTATGTATTTTACATGCAAACATAAAGTTGATAAGTTCAGGTTGAAGTTGATGATGGAAGAAGCCAGCACTACTGTGTATTATTTCTTGTGAGGATATAGCCTCAAAAACCAAACTTCCTATATGCTACGAGCATAAAATGAATTAAGCCAGGCATTTGTGAGGAACAGAAAGCTTCAAAAAAACCATATCTTCCTAACAACAATCTTCAAAGCATCAAGATTTTATATAAGAAACACAACTTTGAAATGAAGTATAAGAATCCAAAATTACTTCAATGTAAGGAAGAAGAAAAAAAAACTTCTGAGATGATGCTAACTAGGTAATATAACAGCAAAAGGTAGTAGTTATGAGGCATGACTCTTATGGTTTTGGTTTCATGACTACATCAGCAATCTATTGAATAGTTAGGCAGAGACATAAAAGCTACATTAAAATACATACTAACAGGCTCAACAACAAAGAAACGTTTTAAAATAACTGAAAGATGAAATAAACTTGGAGGTAGCTCTCAGAAACTCACACTTTAAGTCTCATGCCCAAATCTTGTAGAAATGTACAGTATGACTTGCGTAGATATGTCTCCTTCTTCAAGTCGATGCCATCGAGTCTAGATGGAGAATTTTCTTCAATTTCCTTTCTGTAGAAGTACCAACAGGATCCTTCCTCCAGCCTCTCCTGAGCATTAGACGAACCACCATCATACATTCCGGTGATTCCACTATGAGAGGACTCAGCAGGCAAAAAACCAGCCATATATATCTCTGCTCGAAAATTTACAACAAATTGGATGTACAAAATTTAGTGTTGAACGTTGTGAACTGGAACAGTCCTGTAATTTCCTGTTCATTGAGTAGAAGGCCGGTGAGGAAATGTTAGCCACAGGATACATAAAATATAAAATAAATGAGCATTCCGCACTAACCAAAAGTATAAACAGAACAAAGAATTCATATATAAGCTGCAAACAATTAATTCTCCCAGTCCTGAACAAGTCTCTCAATAACTACCCTATCTCTACATGCTAGAGTAGATACCAATGTAATGTATGGCCACATCATCAAATCATCAACAATCACCCTTACATAAACTTAATCTACAAAAGGTCACTAGTTCACCCATCATTGAATAACAGTACCCAATTGTTTTATCTCACAATATTGCACCTCATGATCCCTCATTTTACTCGTTTGAGATCAAATGATATGAAGTTTCAAATCTACACAACTTTGTTAACCACTCAATCAATTACAGAATTACAAAAAAATCTACCAAAAGATTTAACCCTCGACAACCCTACAGGCACCCGAATTGTTCTAAAACCTATTCGCAGGGAATTCAATCAATACAAACAGAGCATTACCCTAAAGCTCCAATCTTTGCGTGCAAAAAGTATAGAAAAAACCCCAAAAATCAAAACCCTAATCGCTGGATAGCGTTTGAGATAGCAAATAGGGCGAATTTGGCATAATGCGCGGTTCAAAAGGGCTCATGAAATTGAATGCGATTAATAAAATTAAAAGGAAATATAAATGCGCGAAACCAAAGTAAGAAGAGGAGAGTGATTACCTGGAATTGACGAATAGGTACCCAATCTTCCCAATTTGGATTTTTAGGGTTTATGAAGGAGAGAGACGACGGGAGAGAGAAAAGAATCGCGGGTTGGGTCGAGGCCCGGTTTTAAGGAGTCGAGGAGCCTTTTCATTTGTTTTGGGTGGATCCAGTTTTTTTAAAGTTCAAACTCTACATTTCGAAGAAAAACGCTTTGTAATTCTTAATAATTAATTTACATTTTCTAAACAAAAATATTTGATGGATCATGACCAATATGAGATCCGGGCTTCCTTCGTAAACCGAAACCCAATTTCAAACACAAGAACGAGTAAACCGAAACAGCTCTATAACTTGGTTCAAATACGACAAACGTTTATTACGGACTTGAAAAAGTCTGAAAATAGGTCTCGTTTGTTTCTTGAAAAGTAGGCAGCATGGATACATAATAAGAAAGCTGTTCATTTCCTGCGTTTGAGAAAACCAAAGGAAATGAAAGACTTTCCTGATTAAAGGAAAAATATAAGGGAAGTGTCTCTTTCTTGTCCTGCATTTATTACTCACATTATCATATTTTCTCAATAATTTTTTTTGTCTTACCAAACATCAGAATGAAAACTTCTCTTGAAATTTCATTCGTGTTCATTTTCCCTTTCCATGGAATAGATGAATGAACTACTTTCATTTCCGCAAATCAAGTAGTATAATTGTAACACTTCTTTCTCATTAGCGATAACCTTGGTAAGATTTTTTTTTTTTTTTTTAAATTTCATCAAGCTGTTTTTGGGATTGAATTACTATATTAAGTGAGCAAGTACACCCCCACACCGATCATGAAAATTTCAAAGACGATTTTACTATGGATATTATGTTTAGATTGCATCTATTTAGTTTCCATCACAAACTCTCCTTTACGGGTTCATGAAATAGGAAATGCATCTAAGCATTTGGTTTAACAACCATCATATTATTACTCACACAAGCATGTTGTCTACTAAATTGATTCATCTTCGAGGGTTTGACTACATTAATACATCAGTAAGCCTATTGGTGTGGGAACCTAACACCTCATTACATAAACCCTCAGTACCCTTTAAACCCTCCGATATGACGCATCGTGTCATTCATGTGACACACTGACACTTGAGTCGATTAAACTTGCCGGTCTCCGGCTCTCAACTCAAATGGTCAATGACCCTTTGGCTGCCTTGGCGTAGGTTCGTATTTTGGTTGACCAACATGTCGGCAGTCACGTGCGCCCACCCATAAAACAAAAAGAAGACACAAAATAACATAAAAATCTCAACAAAACTTAAACTGAGAGCTGTCTCCTCCAGCTTTGTAAATCACAAAACTCTCTCTCTGTCGGAAAGGCTGAGATTGGGCGGGATGGCGACGGCGACAGCGCCGGCGAACAAGATCGAGAGGGCCCACCTGATGTACAGGGAAGGGAAGTACGATGAGGCTCTGGGATTCTACACGGAGGCCCTGTCGATGGCCAAGACCAAACCCCAGAAGATTGCTCTCCACAGCAATAGAGCTGCCTGCTTCCTCAAGCTTCACCTTTTCAAAAAGGTCCTTCCTTTCTTCCTCTTTTCTCAATTTCAATATCGATTACTTGCTAAAGTATGTGACTTTTGTTGGGTAATGATCCATTCTGAGATTTTTGGATGTATGTTTGTTACCCAATTTTTAATTTTCCCAAATGGTTTTTAGTGTATATGAATTTGAAATTTGGTGAAGAAGAGCTTAGTGCTCTTTACGCACATGGTTGAGGATGTTTGATATGATAACACTATTAAGTCCACTGTAGGCCCTTTGTCTAATAAGTTATCTTTCACTGTATAAGATGATTCTAATTTTTAAGCTCTTTAGATTTTTATGTGAGTTGGAGTTTTGTTTCTTTCTATCGCTATAATGAGACCCAGCAGCTAATGTGAACTTTTTGGGGATAAGTTTAAAGAGTCTTCTCGAACTCATATGCTCTTTCCCGGGTGTGTGATTGCCTTTTTGTTAGGAAAGGCAATTCCTTTTCTTATTACAAATGGACAAGCAGCTACTTAGATCAGATTCAAGTCCTAAGTTCTAGAGCATCAGTTATATAAGTCTTTCTGCTTGCAGTACTGCCTTGATTTTTGAATTCCGTATCTGCTAGTTATGAGTTCAAATACTGCCAGACTTGGGACGGTAGTGGTAGTTGCTTAGTTTGAGTTATGAGGAAGTTGAAACCATTTCCCTACAAAAGATAGATTTTTGCTTAGTTGGAACTATAATATGTTTCATACTTTGTGGATCCGGTGGACGGACAAAGCAACCCATTCAAGTGATGTATGTCAAAGCACTGTTTCTTTTTGGTTGTTAAGTGATGCTTGAAATTCAGTATGGTCTGTTGAGCACAGGAAAATCATGCATCCAGACATAGGTTTTTGACTTGGCTGTGAATTAATGTAGCTTGTTATTAGTGGAGCTTGTACCTTGGTCTTGTTTCTCTTATTTCTATCTATTTTCACAGCGCGTTATAGATGAAAATTTATCCATAGAAATTTGTTTCTGGCATTTTTGTCCTCTCTGGTGTTTGTTCTTTTCTGTTAATTGATTTCTTACATGACTTCATTCTGATCATCTTAGGCTGCAGAGGAATGTACCTCAGTCCTTGAGCTTGATTACAATCATACCGGAGCATTGATGTTGCGGGCACAGACCCTGGTGACACTAAAGGAGTACCGCTCAGCACTCTTTGATGTTAATAGGCTAATAGAGTTAAACCCATCATCCGAAGTGTATCAAAACCTTGAAGCCCGTTTAAGGACGCAATTGGTACAATCTCTTATCCTTTCTGCCAAATTTTCATTAATCCACGTAGAGTTTGCACATTAGTTATGCTCCAGTAATTGATGATTAGAGGCCATTTAAGAAAAGGCATAAGTTTGGTGACCTGCTATATTGTTATAGAATGATTTGCATTTAGAATCTAAAATCGGATAGCGTCGAGCGAGAACTTCAGGTTTCTGTTCATTTGTATTTGACATAGAATTATCATCATCATCATCATCACATGTTTGCAATTGTGAACATCATCATTGCAATAAATTTACAATTATGAACATCATCATCACCCAGCAGCAGTGCAGCAGGTGCTGAAATCATAATTTGCACATGTCAATTTCCTGGCTGAGTAAGAAGTTATTTTTTCTGCTTGAGGAAAGTCACTGGCTCCAATACCCGAGTCCGAAGCAGAGCTAGAAGAAGAGGAAGAAGAAGAGGGTGAAGCTGAGCCAAATAGATATGGGGAGAGAGAAGAGCAATATATAAGAAAAGAAGATGTAGCACCTTCGAGGGAAAGAAGGGATCAGCTTGCTGAGGTTAATAGGACTACTGTTCCCTATGTTATCCCACTCAAGACACCAACAAAGAAGGACTCTGCTGAACAAGAAAGGGATCCAAAACAAATCTCTGTGAAGACTTCCCTGGCTGAAGTTGTTACACCAGAATACGTCAAAGAATTACCTGAAAAGGAAAAAGGATGGCAAGCAATCCCAAAACCAAAGGGACACTCTTCTTTGGACTATGGACGGTGGGACAGTGTGGAAGATGACTCTAGCGAAGATGATGACGATGATGATGAGGAAGAATCTCAACCACAGTATCGGTTCCGTGTAAAAACTGTTGGTGTTCGGCCGGTGAAGTGAAGAGAAAATTATACACAGTACTCAGACCAGACAGTAATGATCATTGTGAGTTCAAGATCTATAAAGATTCAGTGGTTTCATATTCTGAGGTTTCTATAGCTATGAGAATCCAGCTTTGGAATGTTAGCAAACTTGACAATTGTATTGTCATAAGAATCAGGATTTTGGATTTTGTCCATTTCAGTTGAATCCATCGAATCTGTGCAGTTGTATATTGCGATCTGCCATTTTCGAATTATACATGCTTCAGCACAGAAATAAGGGGAGGCTCTGTCTACAATTGAGATCAAACTTGCACAGATTTATTATTGCTTATGAGCGTCAGGCAATCGTTGCTACTTAATGTAATTATGTACTGTTGTACATTGTCTGTGATGCTTGTATGAAACTTGGAAAGCTTGAAAAGCATGGAAATTTAGAAGTTAACTGAACAGATGATACATGATTTCAATATTTAATTTATTTTTTATTACACTTTCTGGTGTCTTGTCAAGTAGATTAGTAAGCAGAGCGACACAAATGGATGAGTTTTTGTGTTGTATCATTTTGGGCAACAACTGCTAATGTTCATATTATTCGTTTATTTTCCAAGCAACCAGCAACATGTTTATCCGAATACAAGCAAACTCAACTCTCAAGTCTCAAGTAACATTAGTATTAATACTTGTCCATATTTAGAACTGTAGAAAAACATTCAAGAATCTAGACGTTGATAACAAACTATTACAAGAGCTAAGGAGCAACAACTAATTTGAATTTTTTTCATCGAGTACAGGCAATGCTTGACATAAAATCTTAGCTGCCTGATCCAGCTCCTGTTCACTTATGATCAATGGAGGCACTAGCCTAACAACATTACCTTTTCCAGCAGTTAACACTAGAAGGCCTGCATTTCTACATGCATCCACAAGAGGTGAGGCAGGGACATCCAATTCAACTCCAAGAATAAGCCCAAAACCGCGTATTTCTCTCACATGAGGATTTCCTCCCAGCTTCTGATTTAAGATATGTTTGAAGTAGAGACCTTTTGTAGAGACGCTGTTCAGAAAACTGGAATTTGATATCTTGTTGAGAACAGCTAGGGCAGCATTGCAGACGAGAGGTGCACCAGCAAAAGTACTTCCATGGTCACCAAAAGCTATGGCAGAAGCAACTCTTTCAGTAACCAATGCAGCTCCAATGGGTAGGCCTCCAGCTAGTGGCTTAGCTAGAGTCATTATATCTGGGAATACACCAAAAGCCTCATGCGCCCAAAGGTACCCAGTTCGGCCTAAACCACATTGTACCTACCAGGGAGAAAATAAAATAAAGGAAGTGTGAACATGAAAACTGTCTGGTAGGAAGCAAATACAGTTCTAATACAGGTAACATCATACTATAAAAGAGAGCAATACTCTATAAACTTGAATCTTTTAGGCCCAGGTTACTCAATTCCTGTTTCCTTTTAAATATTGAAAGACTAGTTAGTACTGAATAATCTACAAGACATAGATTTATTTATGTAAAACCTTCTTTTTAAAAATCAGGCATTTATTATAGTTCTTTTACCTTTACTAGTTGAGGCTATTACAACAGCGAAAAATTTATAGCGGGCAAGTAGCGAAGGAATTCAGGTTTAACTGTTGCTGGTATAAGGTAACAATTATTTAGGTACTAGATAAATATTATATTTACATCCAGATGGATATGATACCAAAACTACAAACTAGAAACATGTATTTTCACAATTAAGTTTGACTTACAAAGTCTAAATTATGGTTTGTTCAACAACCATACATCTATAAAAAAAATTATAAAAAAAAACAAAACAAAACTTAAAGCAGTAATGAGATTACCATGAGCTTTAAGTACTGAATCAAAGGAAGAACAAATAAAACAGAAACAGGTTCATATGCAAAACTTTTTTGTGCCATTTGGTAAAGCAGAGTAGAAAAGACCATATTCACAAGTGAAAAAAATAGTCCCAGGTGATCATACATGGGATATGGGCTAATGCTGGACGTAATTCTCATCATTATCAAAGGGCTAAAAATAATGAAACCAATTGCAAATACCACTTAAACCAAGACTCAAAATGATTTTGGTGCAGACATTAAGGTCTAAACAAATAAGAAAACAAAATTGGAGAACTCATTTAGCATTATGAATTCAACAGAAACTGATGACAAATGTAGCCCGATTACCTCATCAAACACCAGAAGAGCCCCAGCCTCATCACAAGCAGTACGCAGGAATTGCAGAAACTCCTTGGTAGCACTGTATATGCCCCCTTCACCCTGGATAGGTTCGACAAAAACCGCAGCAGTTTTTCCAGGCTGAATCAATTCTCTTGTAGCCTCTATATTTCCATACTCTGCAAATGTGACTCCAGGCATGACAGGCTCAAATGGAGACCTGTAATGCTCTTTGCTAGTCAAGGCAAGAGCACCCATGGTCCTGCCGTGGAAGCTATTAGTGAAAGAGATGAAGTTTGTGGCAGGCTCTTTAGCATCGGGATGATTGTGTCTCTGAAACTTCCTCGCAAATTTAATGGCTGCTTCATTTGCTTCAGTTCCAGAATTAGTGAAAAACACACGGTCTGCAAAACTAGAGCCCACCAATTGCTTAGCTAGTTCCACCTACAGGAAGCAATGACATAAGTCCATAACCAATCATAACAACCACATAACTAAAAATGCTGCCATCTTCTCTATCATGACCATAGTGATGATAAAATAAAGAAATAAATTTTCCAAAGGGAATACAATTTCTTGGCAATTGAAAAAAGAATAGTTGGCAACAATACAAGATAAACCTCAAACCTGAGGGATGGAGTAGTAGACGTTGCTGACATGAGTGAGGGTATTGGCCTGTTCAACCACAGCCTTCAACCAATCCTCATCGCCATGTCCAAGTGCATTCACCGCAATCCCCGAGCTCAAATCCAGATACTCTCTCCCCTCGGTGTCGAACAATTTACAACCTTTGCCACTTGCCAACACCACTGGAGTTCTTGCATAGGTCCCCACCACAACCTTCGCCTCTGTCTCTATAACCTCCTTGCTCTTCACAGACCCAGGTTTTGATGCAGTAAATGGTTGAGCTTCCGCATCAAGGCTGAGACAAGCTGTCACCGGTCTCTGCCCATTGATTAGTCCGACCCTTCGGTCCAAGTTTGGACTGAATTGACGGCGGAGATTCAGAGCTTGAAATATTGTGTTGGAGGAGATTTGAAGGGAAGTCATTGATTCAACTGTTGGAAAGCATCAGTGATTAATGCAATGCACAAAACCCAAATGAGAGATGATTCAAGACTAGAGCAGATCCCAAAAACCCAAAAACGAAATGCAATCGCACATAATAACAAGTCAATGAAAATGCCGAATTGAATCAAATACCCAAAGAATCAGAAAGTTAAAACCCAAAAGATCTCAACTTTCAGAGAACAGCATAGAAAATGTTACTAAAGATGACAACTTTATACGAAATAAGAGAAGGGCAATAGATTGAAAGTACCTGAGTGGAATTGGTGAACGAGAGACGACGAGACAAGAAAGCAAAAAGAAGAAAGATGACTGCGTGTTGTGCAACTAGGGATACAAACGGCGGGCTCACACTGTGTTTGGCGGGTTAAGCTGTTAAGGTGTACGTGTCCCACCCTGTCACTCATTCAACACGTACTCTAGGGCTCTAGGCAAACGACGTCGTAGCAGAAGCATGCTTTTAGTTTCTACTTTTTACGGTCAACTCAAGTGGTGAGTGAAAAAGTAAAAACGAGATTATACGGAGACAACAAAGTCGTAACTAACAAACAAACCCAAAATTCATTTAAACAGGGAATGGAATCCATACGAAATCAAGAGTACTTATTATCGATCAATCCTTCAAATGCATCAAAAAGGGGTACAAGAAAGTTTGAATCTTTTGATCAGCTGACAGGCATGAGTTTCTAATGAACATCAAAAGCATAGAATTTACAGTAAACTAGCTGAGATTTCAAACAAAAGAATCAGTTCAACACAGAGAAATCAGAGAATCGCTCAGCAAAACACAAATACAAAACCAAAGAAGATAGGGAAACCCACGTAGTTAAACGCCGCCGTCGTAGATATGAACTGACGGAGATTCTGGAGCTCCCAATTAGTTGTGCACTACTGGTGTAGTTCAAAAGAAGAGCTTCTTCTTGGGGTATAACATGATCTTATTGTTCTTTAATCTTTGTGTGTTTGAGTTACTTTGTGAATCCATACAAGTTTTTGGGGGGTTTTATTTATATATGCTGTACATGCTATGAAAGTTAGAATTTGATTTGGGAGGTAGTTCATCTTGTCATTTGGTTATATGATAGCTTATGTATACACCTTAGAATAATGCGTGACATTGGTGGCTTTTCACTGTTTTGAAAGAGAATATATGGAAAGACAAACACGAACCAGACAAACAACGAAGTCCTTAGATTCAATGGATTGATGGAGTACTATTATTAGTTTGTGTGTGTCTGATTTTCAGTCCTCTTTCAGTGCCCTCCAAATGTATAAGAGTTTGAGTTTGAGACTTTGGATGCATGAAACCCATGCTGGACCTGAGAACGATTGGGGGGACTCGGCAGGGGATTGGTTTAGGATCGGATAGTGTGAGTCGGCATGTAATAACTTAAACGGTTGAAATGGCGATATAATTGAACTCTTAATAATCTTTGTTGTCATAAGACTTGTGTAAACATGAGTTGCAATGCACTTAATTGCTAGCTCGATTATTCTCTTTATATGGAAATAAAAGTAATGAGGGTAGCTGCAACGTACCATTAGCTAGAAGTTGATGCTATACTTCAAAATATGCGAGTCAATTCAAGTTTTTGTTTTCCAGCTGTTTCAATTTGTATTCCATATTTAGATACTTCTTTTTATTACTACTAGCAATGTTCGTAAGACCACATGATAACCTGTCTCTCGCAGTGTTAGCCTGTTAGGTCATCGTTACCAAGTTCACTTCAACCTCTATGTGGTCTTTGGCATGTACCAAGCTTACAAGAAATGTGATATTATGACTTTAAACTTAGTTTTCCACCAAAATAAATTATGCAAACGTACGGCAGGTCTTTTCCAAATGAGTTTTATGCGATTAATTAAGATTTAAAGAGCTATTGTCATATTTGTCACTTGATGATGATAATCCTACAACAATTTGCTCACTAATCAAAATCATTGAATTGATTTATTAAGCCTTTCAGGTTCATTAGTTCAAATGACGTGCGTCGTTGATTATTAGGCTTCGATTATTTTTTTACTTAACAAAGAAAATTGTTTTTATCAATTGTAACTAGAACTCATAATAAACTCATTGTTTGTTTGATAAAAATTAATTATGACTAAAACTAGAGTTTCACTCGGCAAAACTGATCGATGAATTGCCGTATATATGTGCTGTAGCTATATGAACAGACGTGGCATTCCCTACTCATCCTGCATCCTTCAACTTATGCAGACGAGCCTGGTCAGCAGCGCGTAAATGAACAAATGATCGATCGATTATCGATCAATTGATGCAGTACTACATATCAAAAGTGAACAATAATCAATATCAGAAACACTGAACTAGTTATTCCGCTGCTACTACCAAAATATCAAATTCAAACCCATACTAGTTTCCTTTGTTTCTTCCCATTCGATACATAGGCTAGGATTGTCGATTTCGTGAGCTGTGTGTTACATTTTCTTCGAAATCGGCCAACTTACTACAACACTGTACAATATGAAATGACCAACTTCGTTGGATGAACTTGGAGGTCACATTTTCATCTGCACAATAACTAGCCATGCTTGATTGCTTCTCTCTCTCTCTCTCTCTCTCTCTCTCTCTCTCTCTCTCTCTCTCTCTCAGTTACTAACTGTTGTTGCTTATATCATGTGTTGCAGATCACGATCGATGGATCCACAGCAGCGACCAAGACAAGAGAATGGAGGAGACCTTCAACGCAAAGTTCTGGTCTTTCTGCCTGGTGACCTTCAAGGCAGCAATCAGACTCGGCATCGCCACTATCACTCATTCGAAACCATCCTCAGTTTCCATGGCTGACGACTACTACCTGATACTCTTCTTTGTTTTTAAAACCCTAATATGGACAGTTTATCTGCTCACACTTTATGCTATGGTGGTTATCGTTTTCTCTCTTCATCTAACAGAGTCAAGGTGGCTGGTGATTCCACTCCTCCCTCTACATATAGCGTTTGACGTGCATTTCTATTCACTAAAGCCGGCAAAGTACTGGGATTCGTCGAACTTACATAATGTTCCTACAATCTCTCTTGCATTTGCTTCCATTATCGTGGCTTTTTACCATAAGGTCACTCGTGATTTCATATGGAAATTACTGCACGTGTGAAATATTGGATACTTGAGCGTCAAAGAAACTGAGGACATTATAGACCAGTTGTTGAAGCTGGGTGGCTATATCATAAGTTGGCTTTAGTTTTTTTTTTTTTCTTTTTTTTTTTTTTTTGATTAAGGCTTTAGTTTACCTTTGGGTGTTCTGCAGATTTTCTATCTTAGATATAGATTATAAAGAGAAAATCGGAGTACGTAGTTGTCCCTAGGGATTATTAGTTAGTTTATGCTAGCTTATGGCATGGATGATTAGTTTTGGTTATGCTTATCGAATTGGATATGCCACAGATCCAAACAAGAAATGAATTTTGGTGGACTTAGTTTGTGTTTGTTGTCGCTGAAGATTTCTATATAACTTGTTACTAGCATGATTGATTTTCAGTAATGTCTCAACGAAACACATTCATCTTTAATATCATTGAAGAAACTATTTCAAAACCATCCAAATATGTAAGAGTTTGGGTTTGAGACTTTGGATGCATGAAAGCCATTGTGGACGGCTGAGAGCGATTGGGAGGACTCGAGAGGCATCAAACAAGAAAACTCTTAGTCCGTTGTAGTCATGGACTCATTACGTACACGAGTTGCAATGCACTTGTTTACTCAATCTGTTTATATGGAAGAAAAACACATGAGGTAGCTGCAACCACTAGAAGTCGAGAAATTTATAATGCAATGGAATTAAGGAAATGTGAGTCAAGTTTTTGTTTTAATTTCTGAAACCAAAATTTGTTTATTTGCTAGCAATTGTTTCTGTGGCTCAGATATTTTCATAGTTTCAGTTCATAGTGTGAGTATTGCAGCTCCCCCCCCCCCCCCCTCCCCCCATGCCATGTCGTCTAGGTCTAATTAAGTTATTTCATCTGTTTCAATTTGTAAATCCATATTTGGATACTTCTTCCTTTATTTCATTATTAATTACTACTTGCAGTGTTCTTAACACCTCAATATAATTTTTTCCTCAAAAAAAAACCTCAATATAAGCTGTCTTGCAGTGCTATAACTGCTAAGGCATCGTTTATTCGTTACCCATTGTCATATAATTGACACTCGATAATTGTACAAATTCACTCACTAATGAAAGTAATTTTCTATTAAGCTTTTCGGATTAGCTCAAATCACGTTATGATTAGGCTTGATCTTCTCTAATATAAACAAAACAGAAATCTATTCCTATCAAGTATGACTAAAACTAGAGTTTCACTCGGCAAATCCCGTGAATTGTTACATATATATGCTCTAGCCATATGAATAGACCGCGGCATTTCCTACTCATTCATTCCTTCAAAACATGCAGATATCAAATCTGAACAAGTCAATATATATATCAGAAAGTTTTGATAATTTGATCGATCGGTTATTCAGTTGATGCAATTATTCTGCGGCTACCAAAATGTCACATTCAAACCCGTATTGAATTCCTTTGTTTCTTCCCATTCGATATATATATACATAGAATTGTCAATTTCGTGAGCTGTGTGTCACATTTTCTTCGAAATCGGCCAACTCATGACAACACCGTAGAATATGAAATAACTAACTTCAATGCGTTGGATGAACTTGGAGGTCACATTTTCATCTATACAAACCATGGGAACTAGCCATGGTAAACTTTTTAAGGGAAATGTTCACTAGTCCTAATTCTGAGGATTTTTTTCCCATTAACAAAATCAGATTATAAAATTCTCATCAACTTAAACACTCTTAAGAGACATATTCCCACTAACAAAGTTTTCAGGTTTTTCCATATTTTTATTGTCTAAAATATCTATCCCTCAAATTTCCTATCTCATCTCCAAACTTTCATATTTCATATCTAAATCTAGATCTGCTCACGTCTCTCTCTCTCTCTCTCTCTCTCTCCCTCTCTCTCTCGCCTGCCACCGGTGACACAGCCGCCTCCGATGATGTCTAATTCAAGCCCTGCAATGAGTTTGAACCAGCTACCGATGACGACGTCTGAACCAAGCGCTGCCAATCCAACCAAACCAGCTACCACCGACGACGTCTGAATTTTTGTTTTTCCTGCATAATCATAATGATGGATGATGATTTTTGAGCTAGGAAGCTCAGAGTTTGAACTTTGGTGAACAGAATAATTAGTTGGATATGTTGAATTTCTATGAAATGATTAGATTGATCTTGAATCTTTGTTAACGGCACACACATAATGTAAATTGCATATGCAAACTTGTTTATACAAAAGCACATGTGTGTTTATATACATACGTGGTACAATTATTATATGTTCATCACTTCATCGTCTCTAATTCTCTATGATATGGAATTGGGTTGCAGATTTGAGTTATCAGGTATTTGTATCTTATGCTTTTGGACCAGTACTATCACTATTCATGACATATTTCCAATAGATGGTTCTGATACCTATTCAAGGGTTGTGCATTTGATATATCACCTTGATAGATATAGTGGTGGTCATATTTGAGTTACAATGTTTGGTTTGTGTTCGTGCATGGATGGATTTGCTTGTAACGTGCAGTGATGAAATCCTGTATGAGAAAGAACTTAGGTGTTATTAGGTTCTAATCACTCCAGTCTTCATGCTTGTTATCTTTGATATTAGGTGCTACTGCCCCCAATAGAATGTCCTAATAACCCCAATAAGTGGTTATATTGCTCCTAATAGGGACCTGTTATATGTGACTTAAGCACACATTAAGTTCAAGATCTTACTACCCCTAGTAGGATGTCCTACTGCCCCCAGTAAGAGGTTCTACTGCCCCCAATAGGAGATCCCTACTAGGAGATCATACAGCCCCTACTGCCCCTAGTAGGATAGGAGATCCTACTACCCCCAGTAGGAGGGCATGTTGCCCCTACTGCCTCCAGTAAGAGGTCATACTGCCCCTAGTAGGATGTCTTACTACCCCCAATAGGATGTCCTACTGCCCTAATGGGTGGTCATACTGCCCCTAATAGGAGGTCTTACAGACCTCAATAGGTAGGCATTTTACCCCCAATAGAGACATGTTATAAGTGACTAAAGCACAACAGCCCCCAGAGTTCGGTAAACTGTCGCCGGAGCCCGGACAACGGTTCTAAGAGCTCGGTCAATAGTCCCCGGAGTCCGGTCATCGGCTCCCGGATTGCGATCAACGGTCCCCAAACCCGGTCAAAGATTGCCGGAGTCCGGTCAACGTCATTGATCGTGAGAATCAGGTCATAAAAACTTTATTTTATAATAAACTCTTATAATGGTATGTTGTAGTTTATTTAATTCATTAAAGGTATAATTGTCTTTCTGCTCTTATAATCCGGTCATAAAAACTTTATTTTATAATAAACTCTTATAATGGTTTATTGTAGTTTATTTAATTCATTAAGGGTATATTTGTCTTTCTGCTGTTTAAGTTGACCCTTTGGAATTTTAAAATCTGATTTTATTAGTGGGAATAAAATTCTTAAAATTAAGGCTAAAGGGCATTGTCTCAATTTTTAGGCAAATATTTTTGTATCAAATGTCTAAAAGAAATTTTATTAACACATCCCTAAATGTTAGATACACATCACTTTTTTTATACAAATTAGATAAGATTTTGTAGGGACATAAAATTACCAAAAGAGACATTTATATCAAAAATAAAGAAACTTAGTTGGAAAAAAAATATCCCGCTTAAGACTATTATTCTCCTCTAGAAGAACAACATATGTGAAGATATTAAGCCCTAATAAGAAATAGCTAGCGATAATCATAGTTTCAAGCAAAAACTAAAAACAAAGTAATGAATTCTATTGGTATTTCTCAACCCGGCCCTAAGCGAGGTATAACTTCTCTATCTTTGATTAAAATTGATCTACTAAAATTTAGATTTTAGGGTTTGTTGTTTGATTAGATAGTTCAAATTGAAGTTGAAAATTTTATTTTTTTACTGTTCATATATACATGCTAGGTCGTTCAAAAGTATTTACATTTGAACACAAAACTAGAACTTGAGATGGGGCTATATATAATTATATATGTACTCTTCTAGTTTGCTTGTCATTGATCTAACTCAATGAGAGAGATCTCAAGCAAAATCGGTGTCCTCGTAACGTAAGAGATCTCAATAATGTAAATTTTATTTTAATAAATTGAATATTAGATCTAAAAATCTGTGTATTTAGTGAATGAGTTGTGTATTTAATGAATAAGTTGTGTATTTTAAATGAGGGTATTGTAGGAAATTTGAGTATGTGTATCCACTACCAGGACAAGTACTTTAGCCGACGAAAAATTTTCGTCGACCTGTTAAAAAAATTCGTCGGCGAAGCTCTTAGCCGACGAACCTTCGTCGGCTATAGTGTCGTCGGGAAAGGGTCGTCTGTGATGACTTTAGCCGACGAGACAAAAAAATTCGTCGGCTAAAGTATGACTATAGCCGACGAAATAATATCGTCTGCTATTGTCCAACCTTTAGCCGACGACATTATTTCGTCTGCTAAAGTATGCACTATAGCCGACGATTTTTTTGTCGGCTATAGTCCATACCTTAGCCGACGACATTTTGTGTCGTCAGTTATCTTCCAAACTTTAGCCGACGAATAATTTAAAATATTCGTCGGCTAAAGTTTGTAATAAAAAAAAATATAAAACATCTATGCCCGACAAAATATAGTATTTTTCGTCGGCTTTATAGGCATTTAGCCGACGAATTAAAGCATATTTCGTCGGCTAAACTTTTTTTTTTTTTTTAAAAGTTTAGCCGACGAATTAAGGCTTTTTTCGTCGGCTATAAGTGCATTCTAGTAAAAAAAAAACCCCGAACTTTCTGAATTACCATTCCAAGCAAGCTGCAAAAAACATATTTAACAATTTCATATAACCAACAACAAACACATAAAAGAATATATGAACTACATAAAAGTATCAATTACATAAAAGTATATATCAACTACGTAAAGTCTATATCGTCTAAATTAAAGTCCTCTTCTGGGGGCTGCTGCGGAGGTTGCGGCGGCTGGGGTAGCGTCATGGGCGAAGGCATGGGCGGAGGCAGAAGTCCCTGAATCTGGGCAGCTGTAAAGTCCTGCATGTACTGGAACAGCTGCTGCTGCTGGGCCTGCTGGATGGCCTGTAACTCGGCAGCATAGGCTGTCTGCGCGGCATTAAAGGCTGCCTGCGAGGCATTATAGGCAGCCTAAGCAGCACGAAAATCTCGTAGTCTCTGAACTTCCGACTCTAACTGAGTCGTCCTGTTCATCGTGGACGTGGTCCTGGTGCTGGTCGAGGCTGCCTTTCGTTGAAATCCTGGAGTGGTCTTCAGGACCCCCTCGCCTCTCTTTCCTAGACCTCGGCAGTAGAAGTTGTTTCCTCTCGGTGGGAAGGCTGTGCCCATGATCCTCACCCCAATCGTCGGATCCGAAGTGTCGATCCGGGACATGGCTTCGGACATCTCTTCCTCCTGCGTGTCCGGCCATGCCTCCCTCACTACGGTACTCATGACCTCGTCAGTAGCCTCCCTCACCCTCGCCTATATGGATAGGAAAAAAATTATTAATTAAAATTTTTACATAAATTTAAAAATTTAAAAACGTAAGGTAACTTACAATATCCTCCTGGGAGTCAGGATATACCTTCTCGTACGTATAGACGTACGGGTTGACTTCTGGATGTTCCTTGGCTGCCTCGTCCATTAAGACACCGAACGGTCTAGAACCGGCATGATGGTTCCTTGTGTTGCGTTGCCGGTTCTGAGCGTTCACCCGGGAAACCGCATTCAAAGAAAAAAAGTAAATTATTAGTAGAATATTTTAAAACGCACGTACTTATTTTTAAATTAACTAACTAATTTATTTAAATACTTGTTTACGAGGGTTGTTGAATTCTGATGTCAGAAGCCAACGCCACTCATACTCCCTGTACTGGAACTCAGCAGGGGTACCAGAACGTGCGTTCTCGTGCGTAGTCCAATGGGTCCGCAGCTCGTTCTTCCACTCCTTGTACCTACAGATACAACAAAAATATTAGAAATATTATTAATATCACATACAATTTTGTTTTTCATTAACTTCCCAACGTACCTTCCCCCATGCACAACGTCGGCCCAGCTGTCCCTCAGGTGCTCGGGAACCTCAAACCACACCTGCATTTAACCGTTTATTATTAGTTTAGCTTTTCGAGAAATCAACAATTTAATACATAATATTATTTTGTAAACTCACCGACATCGCGTTGTGGACCATGTCCTTAACCTCCTGCGGGACCTCGCCCCAGTCGGACCACAATATCGATGACGATCCTCCCCACGGTACTCACCATCTTCTCGAGAGCTTTCCCTGTGACGAGGCCTCTCTTCTTCTTTGTGCCTATGACATGATTCGGCAAAATTGATTATTAAAATATATATGACCCTTTAAAAGTAATCATGCATCACTGATTACCTGAGGAGCTAGCGACGAATTCTGACTATGTCGCCGATGATGATACCTTCGCAGAAATAAGAGGCGTATCAAAAGGCACGAACTGGTACGCCGCTGATGGAGCCACTGGCGGGGGCAGTGGATAAATCGGCGTCCCTGAGCCATCGACTACAGGTAACGCCGGTATCATCCGCGGAAGGAACAGATGAGGCGGCGACATCTGTACCCCAGATGACCCACTATCCGAAGAAGTAGGACCCGGAGTGGGCGCCCGGTGTATCTCGGGCATACGAGGTGCAGACACCTCCGTCTGAGGCCACAAGGGCCTCGGGGAACGAGGGACGGCCGCCTGCCTCGATGAAAGGGGCACCTCCGGCGCCGTCTCCAGAAGGCTCGCACGTCTGGCTGTCATCTGGCCCTGAAACATCGTTTGAGGGTTGCTAGAGGTTCCCTCAGACGATTCGGACCTTTGACCCTTCGAACTCTTCTTCGATCGAAAAAAGCCGCTCATCCTATTTAAAATATTAATCTAAGGCTTTAGAATATTTTGTCTTTATTTTATAAAAAATTATACATGTTTAAAATTATACTTATTCAATAAATAGATACACATACCAATATATATATATAGATATATATATATATTTTACTTACATAACAATATTATATATATCAACATCATCATAAATTAACTAACATATCATAAAACTAAATTCGAAATCAAAAATAAATTAACACATATATTCAAAAATAAACACATAAACTAACATAATTAAATTAACAAAAATTAAATTAACACAAATTAAATTAACAAAAATTAAATTAACATAAATTTAATTAAGACAAATTAAACCAAACGATAACAATGAGCATCAATTTATCAACAACAACAAAATTAAGCACCAATATATCAACAACAACAAAATTAAGAAACAACAACAAAATTAAGCACCGAACCTGAGAATAGGGCGGGAGGCAGGGAGGAGGGCGGGAGGAAGGGAGGAGGGCGGAGGGCAGGGAGAAGGGAGGGAGTAGACCGGGAGGCAGGGAGGAGGGAGGAGGCGGCGACGGGAGAGGGAGGGAGGAGGGAAAAACTGCAGAAATGAGGGAGGAGGCTAGGGTTTCGCAATTAAAACCCGAAGACTTTAGCCGACGAAATAATTTGTTCGTCGGCTAAAGATTACAATTTTGTCGGCTATACATAAATTCGTCGGCTAAACCTTATAAACTCGTCGGCTAAAACTTTGAAATTCGCCGGCTAAACCTTTGAAACTCATCGGCTAAACCTTTGAAATTCGTCGGCTAAACCTTTGAAATTCGTCGGCTATACATTTGGCATGTTGTGATCGTGATGATCAAAATTGAGAAACACAAATCCGGCCGTCAGATCTGACAATCATGATAAAATACATGTATGGGAAAAAATTCAACTTGATCCGAAAATAATAAGGGCTCGATCCGGACGGTCAATCTCGTAAGTCAAACCCCTAAACGCACGGAAAAGGTCGTTCGACCGTCTAAATTACGTATTTTGGCCGGACCTCCAACTGAAAATAGTTTTAAACCGATGACACGCAACAAGTCGTATAAAAATTTTACGCAAAATAACCACCGAACCCGGGGCTACCCATAGGGAGAAAGAATGGAAAATTACATTGACCGCAACTATCGGCACCGAGACATGACCGGAATACCGTGATTTTTCAACCGTAGACGTATTTCACCATTCTAGTCATGTCTTATTTCACGACTTTTTTACGTTTGAAGGTTCTACGTATAGTTTGTTTTTGAAATGGAACATTTATATAACACTTGGTAAACAAGTTATACAACATTAGTACGCATGTTGTGATCGTGATGATCAAACTTGAGAAACAAAAATCCGGCCGTCAGATCTGACAATCATGATAAAATACATGTATGGGAAAAAATTCAACTTGATCCGAAAAGAATAAGGGCTCGATCCGGACAGTCAATCTCGTAAGTCAAACCCCTAAACGCACGGAAAAGGTCGTTCGACCGTCTAAATTACGTATTTTGGCCGGACCTCCAATTGAAAATAGTTTTAAACCGATGACACGCAACAAGTTGTATAAAAATTTTACGCAAAATAACCACCGAACATAGGGCTATAGTAGGTAATAGAAATATTTTAGGGTTTAGCCGACGAATACCCTAACGTATTCGTCGGCTATAGTATGTAATTAAAAAATTAAAAAAATAACTATAGCCGACGAAATATTAGGTTATTCGTCGGCAAAAACCATATTAGCCGACGAATCACAGTGTATTTCGTCGGCTAAAGTGTGTAATAAAAAAAATAAAAAACATCTATGGCCGACGAAATTAAGGCTTTTTCGTCGGCTCAACTCTCTTAGCCGACGAATGACAGTGTATTTCGTCGGCTAAAGTGTGTAATAAAAAAAATAAAAAACATCTATGGCCGACGAATTAAGGTTTTTTTCGTCGGCTAAAACATCTATGGCCGACGAATTAAGGCTTTTTTCGTCGGCAGAAAACATCTTAGCCGACGAATTATAGTGTATTTCGTCGGCTAAAGTAAAAAAACAGGAAAAAACAAACAGACGATATTCATAAACCATACATTAAAAAAACCATGTTCATCATGTATCACCGAAATTCATATAAAATAACTGAAATATGAATTCAACATGTGTAAACTATAAAGGAAAAAGTCTTTGAAAAATTATACAAATTAATCGGAATCATACATTAAAACTAAGGCTTGTAATCGGAATCATCCGATGAGTCTTCTTCGGTGTCAGAATTAATTTCTGGTAATATATGTATTTCCTCATCGCCAGAGTCTTCGTCTGTTTCTTGATTTAGATCAACATCAACAAGCCTTGGCTCTTCATCACGAATTCGCACCGAACGACCCGCTTTAAAATTATTAAGGCGAATGGTAGAGGAGTTAGGAATACCTATTGCGTTGGGCTCTTGATACGCAACATCTTCTTCCTCGTCTTCGGCCTCTCCAAGTGTAGCCGCCCGATAAATGTTTCGAGGGTGCACAAGGTTGACTACTTTCCACGCGTCACCCTTAGCAAGGTCATCAAGATAAAACACTTGTTTTACCGATGTGGCAAAAACGAAGGGGTCATCCTCATAAGAACTTGTAGTAGTGTTCACCGATAATATTCCGTACTGATCGGTCTTCATGCTCTGCGGCCTAGTATCAAACCATCTACACTTGAAGAGGTGCACTGTCATGCTTTCACCGTAAACGAGTTCCACCACTGAATCAAGAACACCGTAATAGTCAACTCCATTCCGCCCACCATGTGCCATGACCCCAGAATTCTGTGTTCTCTTTCTGCTGTCTCTTTGTTCGCATATAAATTGCACGCCATTCACCTTGCACATCGGATAAACTCTTGAGACTATCGGCTTCATCGCTAGAAGTCTTAGTTCGTGCGACCAATTTGGGTGACCATCAAATTGAATATGGTTCATCTGCAACCAACCATCTTAACTGTAAATATGGATAATTATGCAATAAACATAAACCCGTAGAGAAAAATTAAATTACGTACCCAACCGCCAAAATAATCTGCGAACTCCCTGTTGTGGTACTCGAGATCACCTTGAATGTTGGGATGATTGAGATGGATGTCTTTCCAGTATTCAACTTCTGGACAGTTAATCAATACCCACCAGTGAGCAATGACTAGCTCATGTGGTTGCAACTTGTAGGAGTCTGGCAAAATTCCATACACTTCAACATCATTAGAGACTATGGAAAGATTGAACTTCGGTACATCTACTGGCATGGTTTGCGGAGTTTCCTTCAACGCTCCTAAATACAACTTCATGTAGGTGACACACTCGTGCGCAATATATGCTTCAGCTATACATCCTTCAGGAGCGGATTTATTAGCCACATAATCTTTGTAGTCTCCAAGTTGCCTGTAAATCAAGTTGCAAAATGTTATGATTATTGAACATGTATATATATTGAGGAATTCAGGTGTAAAAAACGTACCTTTCCATGGGATACATCCAAGTGTAGTGTACTGGACCGGTAAGCAACAATTGCTCGAGAAGATGGATCATCAGGTGAGGCATGATGTCAAAAAAATTTGGAGGAAATATCCTCTCAAATTTACACATGATATAAATGATGTCATCTTGCATTTCCCGGAGGTCACATCAAGACACTTCCCGTGTGCATAACTTCTGGAAAAATCTTCCCAACGCTACTAACGGCTCCACCACCTGACGGGGAAGGAACGGTCGAATGAAAACAAGGAAGAGACGTTGTAGCAGGATATGACAGTCATGACTCTTCAACCCGTACATCTTATTGTCCCGGAAGTTCACACACCGGGCTATATTTCCTGCATAGCCTGAAGGATACTTCACACAACTCATCCACCTGAAAATTAGGTTCTTCTGGTCAAGCTTCACGGTGTAAGAAGCTTGAGGCATTTTTTTCTTCCCTTCTTTCAACCACAAATGTCTTCTTATTCCGCATTTTTTTAGATCAATGCGTGCCTTATGACCGTCTTTCGTCTTCCCCTCCAAGTTCAGCACTGTGCCCATCACACTGTCGCACACATTCTTTTCTATGTGCATCACATCCAGGTAGTGCCTGATCAACAACTTACTCCAGTATGGGAGTTCCCAGAATATGCTCTTATGTGTCCAGAATTTGTACATGTCGGGTCTTTCAGGTATTGCCGCCACAATGTTGGGATGATTGCTGAGCTGCCCAAAATCGTACTCATTAAGCACCGCTAAAATTTCTTCCCCCGTCCTTCTTCTGGGAGGCACACCGTGTTCTACGGTCCCATCAAATGCCTTGTCATCGAACCGCCATTCGTGATCATATGGAAGGAAAGCACGGTGACCCAATCTGCATATCTTGTTGCAATAACTGCTGCTCCCCTCATCGCTAAGGCACTCTGGACAAGCCTTGTATCCCCTAACAACGTTGCCCGACAACATCCCACGGGCAGGAAAATCACTGATGGTACCAACAACCATGACATGCATCTGGAACATCTCGTGCGTGTATTTGTCATAAGTGGGATGACCAACGTCCCACAAAAATTTAAGCTCTTCAATCAAAGGTCTCAAGTACACATCGAGACACTTCCCCGGATAACCGGGCCCCGGAATCAACAAACTCAACATATTGTATACCTTTTTCATGCACATCCATGGGGGAAGGTTGTACGGTACCAAAATCACCGGTCATATACTATATTGCAGACTCATGTTGCCAAAAGGGTTGAACCCGTCGGATGAGAGCCCGAGCCTCACATTTCGGACCTCTGACGCAAAATGAGGAAACTCCCTGTCTATATGCTTCCAAGCCTCCCCGTCAGCAGGGTGTATAAGGGTATCTTCGTCATGCAATTCCCTATCAGCGTGCCATCTCATCGCTTCGGCCGTGTGTGAAGACATGTACAACCGCTCCAACCTATCCGTCAAAGGGAAATACCGAAGTACCTTTACAGGTTTCCTGTTGCCTGCAGGAGTCAGCTTATATCTGTCAGTGTGACATACCGGACATGCGTCAAGGCCACCAAGGTCATTCCCTTTTGGATCTTTACCCCAAAAGAGAACGCAGTCATATCTGCATGCATGGATCTTGATGTAGGAAAGCCCAAGATCTTTCAGGATACATCGGACCTTCCGATGAGTGGTAGGAAGATGATGACCGTTGGACAGCATCGAAGCAGTGTACTGTAGATACTCATCAACAGCCTTCACGGTCGATTTTGTCTCAACTTTAATCTTCATTACGTCCATCACACTTTCAAGAACGGTCTTCTGACAACCGGGGTACACAGGGGTCTGTTGGAAAGCAAGCAGTTTGTTGTACTTTTCAATACCAGCAGTGTTCAGAGCTCTAGGGAAGGGCTGCACCGGGTCAGACATATACTGTCCTTGAGCGCATACACCGCTCTCATAAGGAAACATGTCGTTGATGAATGTCGTTGTTGGATCGTTGGATGTACTAGCACTGCCCGTCTCGGAAAATTGGCCATGATCATGCGGACCCCCTGATGATGTTTCACCGTGATATAACCAACATGTGTACTTCTCCCAAAACCCGTTACTCCTCAGGTGCTGCCATATTTTGTCAATGGGAAATCGATACATATCGCTGCGACACTGACATTTCGTGCACGGGCAATAGAAAATTGTATTCCCGTTAGCATTATCCAGCGCATATTCTATAAAACTCATAAATCCTGCACCGTATCTTTTGTCCCATTTTGGAAGCGAAATCCAACTCTTATCCATATCCTGAAAATATAACAAAATATATATATATTTATAACGCTGCTAGCTAATTATTAATAAAATTTCATGCCATATATAAAATCTCAATTCATTTAGTATATATATATTCTACGTACGTACTACAACTAATTAATTACAAAATTATCATCATGAACTCATATATATCATCAACAACTTCATACCATATCAACACAATAATATTATAAATTAATATTAACATATATATATATCTACTATTTATTAACAACAAATTAATTCATATATATTATCAATTCAAATCATCAACCAAATCGATCAACACATATATATATATACATCCAACGTACTCAAAATTAATTAACTCAATCACAATCAAAATCAATAAACTCAATTAATCACACTAATTAAAATCGATCAACTCAAATAAAACTCAATTAATCAACATATATATACATATACGTACCTAGCTATATATGGCTCCACAAACTGATTATGGACAGATTTCGACAACACCCAAACTTTTTCTTCCCTTTTTTCTTCTCCCGTTTTTTTTCCTCTTTTTTTTCGAAATGAGCTGTTTCTGCCCAGATCTGCAAATATAAAGCACTTTAGCCGACGACTATGAATTTCGTCGGCTAAACTTTTAAATATTTCGTCGGCCATAGTTTGTGAACTTTAGCCGACGAAAAATTATTTCGTCAGTTAAATTTACCATAGCCGACGAAAATTTAAAATAAGGACGAAATAAAATTTCGTCGGCTAAAGTGGACTTCATAGCCGACGAAAATTTACCTTAGCCGACGAAATAAAATTTTGTCGGCTAAAGCCCAATTTAGCCGACGAAAAAATGCTTCGTCGGCCTGGTTTTTTTTTTTCGTCGGCAAAAGCCTTTCTTCTATCTAGTAAAATGTTAAAACAATAAAGTTAATAGGTAGTGTATTAAGTATGATATGTGTATCTAGTAATTAGAGATGTGTTATTAAAATTTCTCAATCTCTAAATAATCTTTGATTTTGGTTCCTACTTAATAGAAAAAAAATTAAGCATGTAGACATGTGATTCCACGTACATATGTTTTTTTTCACCAATACAAGTCTCATCATGATCCATATTCAGAGTCTCGATACGTTTTATTTGAGTGCAATTTTAATGATATCGCACTACGTTTGCCGTTCAATGTTGGTATATATATGCATGATATGATAAAAAATGATACATGAATTTGAGCAAGTCAATATATCAGATCGAAAGTCGGTGGCTCATGATCAGATATTTGGTTAATACAGTTTCTTCAACACATGACCACCAAAATCTGCAACAAACAAATTCGAACCATCTTGATTTCCTTTCGCTTGTTCTCACTTCATATCGAATCGTGTGAACCTCTTACATTTTCTTAGAAGTCGGCCAAACTTGCGAGACTGTATAGCAGGAAACTAACTTCCTTGGATCATTTGGGAGGTCACATTTTCTTGAAACAAATCAAACTATGGCAACCCCGGCCAGTTACTTAATTGTCGTACATTCTTTAAGTCAAATCTCAACCATTCTGGGGTCTAAAACAAACCCTCTCATTTTCCAACTTCACCACGAAAATTGCCAACCCAGAAAATGACCAAATTTGCATGCAAGTTTCCATATAACACCAAATTCAAAACACTGACTTACCTGCTGTCACATAAGATGTAAAATCTCTGGTCCCCATTTGAAGAAATATACCAAATGGGAGGGAGGTTGATCAAAGTAGACCAGTGAATATATACTGACCAATAGATTTGAGATATTAGTGTAGTTTTGACCAAGATGGAAGATATGCATATCACGTGATAGTCACATGTGAGGTAGGAGACAAATTAGGATTTTTGGTTCTTCGGTGTATGCATGGTTTTATTCGTATCAGATAAGCAAATCCATAAGTGAAGTTAGACCAAATCAAGTTAGTTGGATAAGAGCTTGACTCGATCAGCTTTGCCATTCGGGGTTTTAACTTGACACAAGAGAGAGGTGAATACAGCTGTTGTTTGATCGATTCACATGGCTTGTTAATGTAAACTAAACAATTTGAACAAATTTTTCAGAATTAACATTGTAATCACGAAAATATCTGCAACAATTGACAGAACAACACGTGTACAAAGAATAATATTTAATTTTATCAATGCGAATGCGGGTTACAATCTTTGTAAACTCCTCTGATTCTATCTCCGAATATAGGTTTAACTCAAGGGTGACAAACACTTGTTTGTAAACTCCTCTGATTCTATCTCCGAATATAGGTTTAACTCAAGGGTGACAAACACTTGTTCTTGAGACGAATTGTTTGTATGTTGGACTTCTTGTCGTGTTGACGATTTGTAGAAGTTGATTGACTAAGGGCTGTAGAGGCTTGTTCTTGATCGGTTTCACGTGGTGGTTTATTCTTTGTCTTGAAGTTGGTGAAGACGTCGGCTATTTGGCAGCTTGATGACTCTTCGGGATTTGACAACTTCTAGGCTTGAGGTTGATGAAGAATCGGTTATTTGGCAGCTTGATGATTCTTCGAGATTTGACAACTTCTAAGCTTGAGGTTGATAAAGAATCGACTATTTGGCAGCTTGATGATTCTTCAGGATTTGACAACTTCTAGGCTTGAGGTTGATGAAGAATCGGCTATTTGGCAGCTTGATGATTCTTCGGGATTTGACAACTTCTAAGCTTGAGGTTGATGAAGAATCGGCTATTTGACAGCTTGATGATTCTTCAGGATTTAACAACTTCTAAACTTGAGGTTGATGAAGAATCGGCTATTTGGCAGCTTGATGATTCTTCAGGATTTGACAACTTCTAGACTTGAGGTTGATGAAGAATCGGCTATTTGGCAGCTTGATGATTCTTCAAGGGTTTTGGGAGACTTATGGACTCTTGAGAGTAATTTCTCTCTCTCTGGTTGGCTGCTCTCTTTCTGGTCCGCTGCTTGTTTTTATTTTGCTCATATGTGTGCCTTTTGTCTCTACGCCCCTCTTGGTATGAGAGGGGGTATTTATAGTGTTAACATTCCTTCACTTAAGGCAAGTAATGAAGATTCTGAATCAATAATATTTCCTTAATCGAATCAATGAATCTTGACTTACTTGCTGATTGATTTACTTGCCGATTTTAACACAATCAGATCAATCAAATCTTAAGATTTAGATATGCCCATATCGCTTTAGATTGAATGTCCTGTTTTGATCAAGATATTAGTAAGGGGCGAGCCATCTCGCGGGTATGGAAAGTATCTCGCGATGAACCTTGATTTCCAAGCAAGCGGTGATTTCTGATCCCACTTCGCGGACTCCCCTACGCTAGGCCATCTCGCCTCGCCTTCATGTAAATCCACGTGCGCGGAGCCATTTCGCTTCGCCTTCATGTAAATCTACGCGAAGTCTGTTTCACCTTGCGAAGTGCGGTTCGCCTCGCGAAGTGCTGTCCGCCTCTCGAAGTCTGTTTCCCCTCGCGAAGTCTAGTTCGCCTCGCGAAGTCAGGTTCGCCTCGCGAAGTCCAGTTCGCCTCGCCTTCATTTATTTTTATGCGAAGTGCGGTTTGCCTCGCCTGACTTCTTGCGAGCCATCACTTATAAACTTAATTATTTTGTTAAATTTTACATGTCTATAATATGATCATCAATCAACACTTGATAATCAATTTCAATCGGGATTTAAGTTTATGTTGTCAGCCGACCATTTCCACGTTGCCACGTGTTATTTCTGACGGCTTTCCAATTTTGTTGACTCACGAGCCACGTATTTGTTTGGATTATTCAACGACTATTATTATTGTTAAATTTTATATGTCTACAAACATGTTTATTTAAAACAATATCGTACATTTTCTAATTTATTCAGATGAAACTCAATAGAGTATAAGACAACATATTATAAGAAAAATATTGAAAGAATTACAATAAAAATCAATTCTAAAACGATCTCTGATTTAACTAGAGACTTGAAAATATAATGATTATTCTTATTATTGAACTATATATTGCAAAATAAATACAATTAAACTAACAAATTTACGAAAACATACACAAACAAGACATGGATTCACACCTAAAATTTCCATTCTTATTGCCCAAGACAAACAAGTCGGCTAATGAGATAAGGTAGGCACTAGTTCATGTTCATTCCCCAACATCTAGGACTTGCTCGTCAATTATTTGTGTCTTTGCTCATTTGGTTTCTTTGCTAATTGTTAATGACGACCTTTATTCCTTTTTTCTTAAGTTTAATCTTTTACCCAAGTTAATTATTGGCAAGAGTATTTGTTTAATATTAAAGGATGGAATACCTTTCTACTTGGCAAAACAGAGAGACAGAGAGACAACTAGGCCACCGTTCTGAGGACTATTCTAGTCCCATCTTGACACGTTGTGTTACTTCAAAGCTCCACTCTTTAACTGCTTTCCATCCCTTCCCTCCCTCATTCTTTCAGATTCTCTGTTCTGTTTGCCTATCACTGGCTTCATCCATAGAGAAAACTTCAAGTGAAAAACAAGTAGAGATCTTTGATTCCTTTTGGCTCCTCTCCCTTCTCACCGTTTGGCAGAAGCCCAGTTTAGCATAGTACATACTACACAGCTCTAGAGTGGTTCAGACTACAAACGCTAGCATTGGTTGAGCTCTTTTGGGTCCCCAATGGCAAGGCAAATGGACCCAGAATCTACTTCTTCTTCCGGCGGTTCACGCATGGTGAGTGTCTGTCTTTGCCTCATGTATCTATACTCTTCCTGTTTGTTTCCATGGAAATTAAGTCGCAGAGGAATGAAAAAAGAGTGAAATTTTGTGTCTTTATGGGAATCATCTATGTAGTTCTAAAATGGGTTTCGCTGTTGTGGGTTAAGACTCAAGAATACTAAACTTTTACCATGTGTCAGTGGTAAGTTTACACAGAAACCAACAACAGATGCATTTTTATTTGATCTTCCTTTGATCATGGGTATATATGGACTTTATGAGATACTGAGATACTTACTAAACATATATAATTCATTTTGTATGACTGTTGGCATTTAGAAGAATCTGACTTGAATTGAATTGTTCTTCTTTCATATTAGTTCTGGTTGTTATGTAAAACTTCTCCCATTCCATTTATCTGGGTTCTTCAGCTGATTCAGGGTTATCTTCCTATAGTACAAGAATTTAAGTTGAAGTTGACTGACCAAAAGAAGAAATGTTCTTGATGGCTTCTCACTTGTGAAAAGTTTGGGGTCCTTAAATCTAATCATTTAACTCAGTACTCTCGGTTACATTTGCCATTACTTTTTTGTATTGTTTTTGGCTCTTTGGTTATCTGGCTACATAAGTAATGGAATTCTGTTTACTTTATAGTTTGTAAACATAGTAATACTTCTCTTGCTTGTTTCATCTGCAGAATTTCTATGCTGCCACTCTCTGTCTTGCTTATCAGAGTCTTGGTATTGTTTATGGGGATCTTAGTATATCACCAATATATGCCTACAAAAGTACATTCTCGGGTGGTTTGCAGCTTTATGAGGAGGATATTGAGATTCTTGGGGTACTTTCCATGGTTTTGTGGACTTTGACTCTCATTCCTCTCTGCAAATACATGATATTTGTGTTAGCGGCAGATGACCATGGTGAAGGTGCTTATAGTAACTTGAGTTATCATAAATTATTCCACTAAATACATGGTTGATTGTTGTTGGACATTGGATATTTACTTCTGGTTTTACAGGTGGATCGTTTGCTTTGTATTCATTACTCTGCCGGCATTCAAGGATGGGCTTTTTGAACACCATCAATCCTTCTCAAGAGCAAATATCTTCTTGCAGATCTGAAATGTCCAAGGATACAAGAACAAGCTTACTCATAAAACAATTTTTTGAGAAGCACAAGAATTCTCGAATAGTATTGGTGCTTGTAGTTTTCCTAGGGACCGGCATGATAATTGGTGATGGTATTCTCACTCCAACCATGTCTGGTATGATATCTATAAATGATGTCTCTTCCCTCTCTAATCAAACCTTTATAATTTGAACTCTGGAGTATTATCATGTATATGGCTATTTCTGCTGTCATTGAGGCCTAATGGGGATTTGTTATATATGTTGACAGTTCTTTCTGCAGTCTATGGAATTAAAGTCAAAGTCCCAGAGTTACATGAGAGTAAGTTAATCACAATAAGTATTTGTACTTTCTTTGATTATTGACAGAAGTGTAAAGATATTTGAAATTTGCATGGAGATCTTGTCATTGATAATTGAGGTGAATGGAGAAACTCTCTTCTTAACTCTATTTTACTTCTGTAAATAACAGATTATACTGTGCTCATAGCTTGCATCATCTTGGTTAGCCTCTTTGCTGTTCAGCATTATGGGACACACAGAGTTGGGTTTCTTTTTGCTCCAATCATGACAGCATGGTTGATATGCATCAGCGGGGTGGGCATTTACAATATATTTCGTTGGAACCCTGGTGTCATATGTGCTCTGTCGCCGCACTATATTTACAAGTTCTTTAAAAAAACTGGAAGAGTTGGGTTTAGTTCGCTTGAAGGCATTGTTCTTTGTCTCACAGGTTAGTTTGTCTCACAACTTCTTTTACAAGCCTCATTTTTCTGCAATGCTAGATTGTCTTTGTATGACAACCTTCTTGAAATATCTTCTACCGTTAGTTTATGTCTAAGGCTAAGTCATTCTTTGGCTATTACAGGTACAGAAGCAATGTTTGCTGATCTTGGCCATTTTTCCAAACTGTCTATCAGGGTATGCTAGTTTCATCCTTTGACATGAGTTTGGTGCTTAAAACTAGTTATAGCTTTTGAAATGGGTTTTTCGGCTGGCGGACAATTTTTTCTTTTGCATTTTAGTCCTGATTTCTGATTAGGAAGCACAATTTAACCATGCTTTTCTTATAGCACCACTTGCTGCTTATGGTATTATGGATTGAGGGTTTAACAAGTTCTTCCTGGCAGGTTACATTTACAGGCTTTATTTATCCTTGCTTAGTTCTGGCCTACATGGGAGAATCTGCTTTTCTCTCCAAGCACAAAATGGATCTCCACAGAAGCTTTTACATGGCCATCCCTGGTAAAGTTTGTATAATATTAATCTAATGGTATATCACCAAGTCAACATATTACTTTAGTGTATAGTGGTGCTTTCTATCAAGGAACTTATATTTTCCACAAAATCAATAATATGGACAAGTTTAAATTGCTTTTCCACTTTGAAGCCCAACAGTATTCTTCAGTATACATTTTTAAGGTCTGTCATGAGTTCAAATATTAGCTTAGATACGCTTCATATACAAAAGAAATGTAAGTGGAGTATATCTTCTGCAATTCTAAGACTTGTGGTGTAGTTTCTGAATAGTTATGTCTCATTTATCGTGCACACCACAGATTTCATCTAATCAATTTATGTTTGTCTTATCCTTTCTATTCAGAGGTCATTTTTTGGCCGGTATTCATTATTGCTACTCTTGCTTCTGTGGTGGCAAGTCAAGCAATAATTTCAGCTACCTTCTCAATAGTCAGTCAGTGTAGGGGACTGCGATGCTTCCCACGTGTGAAGATAAAACATACGTCAAATCAGATATTTGGGCAGATATACATTCCCGAGGTGAACTGGATTTTGATGGTATTGTGTCTGGCTGTCATCATTGGATTTCGAGACACTGATATGATAGGCAATACATATGGTTTGTGCTCTCACTCTGTATCTCTCTGTTTTCGTGTGTGCATGCTTGCGTGTTTATTTGAAGTAATAATTTAATATCGTGTTGCTTTTTACAGGGCTTGCTGCAGTGTCAGTAATGTTCATCACGACCTGCTTGATGTTTTTGATTATTAGCACTGTTTGGAAGCAAAACATCCTTGTGGCATCCCTGTTCGTCATCATCTTTGGATCTCTCGAGCTACTCTATATTTCTGCATGCCTCAGTAAAGTACATAAAGGAGGCTGGGTTCCCCTTTGTTCCGCTTTCATAATCATGTCTTTTATGTCTATATGGAATTATGGGACTGTAAAGAAAGATGCATTTGAGCTGGAGAACAAGGTGCCCTTTGATAGGCTTCTGAGCTCTGGTCCAAGCATAGGTATTGCAAGAGTACCTGGAATCTGCCTAGTCTATTCTAACGTTCCCTCTGGTCTCCCTCCAATGTTTGCACATTTCGTCACGAACTTCCCCACATTTCATCAAACTCTCATATTTGTGACCCTTCAGTCTTTCATGGTTCCAAAAGTTCCAGTGAATGAGCGTTTTGTTGTTAGCCGGGTTGGCCCTCCAGAAATGCTTATCTTTCGGTGTTTAGTGAGGTATTTTCTGCAAAGTTTTTCTTGCTTGAAGTTCATTTCATTAGTTTTTGCGTAAAACTATATATGAAATTCTTATATTTTGTAACTTGCAGGTATGGATACAAGGATGCAAGAGATTGCTACAGATTTGAAATCCAACTGATTGAAGAGGTGGCAAAGTTCCTGAAACAGGAGGTTCATAGCAAAGAGATGGCAGTCAGAGAGCCATCACCGAACCATATGTTTGGTGCTCTGGGAGACGAGGTTATTATTGCCAGTTCTGAGCAGTGGAGAAACGAGATTAAGGTTGGCAGTGTCGATTGTCAAGAGGTGACCAAGCTCAAGGAGTGTAGGGAAGCTGGTGTGGCTTACATGATTGGAAATAATTATATTGTGGCGCGTTCCATATCGCCTTTCCTGAAGAATTTTGCAATCTCTGTCTACAATTTTCTGAGATGGAACTGCAGGCGTCCAGCAAATGCCCTTGGGATTCCTCATCCCACACTGGTCGAAGTGGGAATGCTTTATCAGGTGTAAGCTTTAGCAGGGAGTAAGTACCCTCAGAGGGAAGTGTGGAGCAAGCTAGTTGATAAAGCAAAGCTTTTCCTTCTTTTACCATTTCTTTTACTTGATGAAGGAACTAGACTGAAGGCAGTAAGTTCAGCTACGTACATGGTACATATTGTAGTTGATAATAGGAATCTTAACAACCACCCCTTCTATCAGTTCTATGTACTCGATGTGATATATGATAAACAAGAACAGTTTCTTTTCCCCTTATTTCTCCAATCCAAATCTTATTATAGAACAGTATATATACTTACATTGGCTATGTGATCACTTCTGTTTGGGCATGTTTGTTCAATCAATTATGTGACCAAAAATCACTCCCTGATTAGCCATCACATTCTTGTTGCCTCCTGACTTTTGGGTATGGCATTTTATTGTATATAACAGTTGAGTTCCATTATGTAAACATCCAAACTTCATTTCCCTCAGCTTAGAACTCGCATAGTTATTTTATATTACCGGCCAGAAAGTTATTAACATTTTATTCTCTGATGCTTGAGGGGTAAGTTTACTGTCTACACACGCAAGAAGAGAAGAATTACTGAGGTTGGACAACATTCTCCAATCAAAAGCAAAGAAGCTTGAAAGTTGAAACGTAAGTCCTAGAAAGATGGATGAACAACAAATGATTATGTTCCCCTTTGAATAGGGCGAGGATGCCTCAAACCTCCCAAAATAAGGAAGGCGTCATCATAATAATTATGGCAAGCAGGTTTCTGTTATCAACATAACCCACATCTCTTAACAAAAGTACGCCCTGCAAATAAGCGGAGAGATATCAAACAGGAATACATCACTACTTTAGATGATGCAAAATGTTCAAAGATCTTGTCAGGCGATCTACTAGATTCTATAACAACAAGTATTTAGAGCATGTTGTTGTGTTGTCGTAGACTATTTTAAATATTTTTCCTATAGTGCATTGAAACCTAAAATAAAAAATGTATCGTTACTAATTAACATACTTGTAATTTTTCAAACAGGAATACATCACTACTTTAGATGATGCAAAATGTTCAAAGATCTTATCAGGCGATCTACTAGATTCTATAACAACAAGTATTTAGAGCATGTTGTTGTGTTGTCGTAGACTATTTTAAATATTTTTCCTGTAGTGCATTGAAACCTAAAATAAAAAATTTATCGTTACTAATTAACATACTTGTAATTTTTCAGGGATAGACATCATTGTGATGTTGTAGGCACTCTCAACAGAAGGGTGAATTTCACCTTTACTTTGCATTGTCATTGTGATAATGACATGCTATACCGGAATGCTACTTGAAGCATCATTGCTTGTGTTTTCTTTTTCTTTTTTTGAAGCGGTCAGAGACCTATATGCTTAGTGTTTTTTTTACGGATGAAACCCAGCCTAGTTGGGAGGCTTGTGTTTTCTTGAGTTGGTGGATTGGTTTAGTTGAGATTGAGAAACAAGGTGTTTGAGCAAACTAAGCTAACTGACGACTTATATGGCGGATATGCCAACTTAAGAGATTTAAGTATTTATAGGCAAAGGCTGTGAAGTCTAACTAAGCTGTGCTCATTAACCTACTCACAGTGATTAGGTAACTCACGCGAGCTAGGCTTCTCTCTTGATCGAATTGGTGATCAGAAAAACATGATCAGGCTCCTTCGACATGATGATGGATGTGAGTAATTAACCAACTCTAATCAGGGACGGAGCCAAGATTTGAACTTATGAGGGGTCCGTATATGAAATATTGATTATTTAATCGATTACTATAATATAAGATGAAAACGTAATAATATAAACCAATGGGGTCAATTAAAACAAAATTCATATATGTAATGAGTACTCAAACATAATCAATCAAAACATAAACAATATGTATTTCTCATTTGCTACAAACTAATAAAAACAAATAATGTGTCACTAAGTAGTTTACCTGAAATCCCGATATAAATGCTAATGATTGTGAGAAATTATTACTAATTATTATTTTAGTTGTAAATTGAATACTACATTTATTGTTTGTTCATAATATATGATGATCATGTAAATAACGCATGAGTAGGAGGTGTGTAAACTATCTTAACATTACTTGAACTTAATCTTTAAGGAGGGTTCAGTAGCAATAAACATACATATGTCATTAGTTTAGTTAATAAAATACCCAAACATATATGTATCTGTAGAAAAACCAAGGGGGTTTGGACCCCGTGAGGCCAGAATGTAGCTCCGCCTCTCACTCTAATCACACAATAATCTCTGACTCTAATCACACAATAATGACTAACCACTACCAGAAGAAAGGTTTTAGCCGACGAAAAAAAAAACCAGGCCGACGAATTGTTTTTTCGTCGGCTAAAGACCACTTTAGCCGACGAAATTAATATTTCATCGGCTGAATAATTTTTGTCGTCGGCTATAGTCTGTGAACTTTAGCCGACGAAATTTTCAAAAGTTTACCCGACGAAATTTTCAAAAGTTTAGCCGATGAAATTTTTAAGAGTTTAGCCGACGAAATTTTCAAAAGTTTAGCCGACGAAATTTTTAATTTCGTCGGCTAAAGTGTCTTATATTTACAGATTTGGACAACAACTCATCTGGAAAAAAAAAACTATACGGTTGAACTTTCAAACGCAAAAAAGTCGTGAAATAAGATATGACCAGAGTGGTGAAATACGTCTACAGTTGAAAAATGACGGTATTCCGGTAAAGTCTCGGTGCCGATAGTTGACTTACCATTATTATTCACTATGCTGCAGATTTGGCGTTTGGTGTTTGATTGACTATTGTGATACCTTTCCAAAAGCGTAACGGCGCTACGAGTCAAACTCATCGCTTTGCCATGACATGTAGGCTTTTTTGGCCATCCAAGTCCGTTTAGGGCTTCAAAATGCAGTTTTCTTATTTTTGATTAGAGTTGACCGTTTCGATCGAGCCCGTAACTTTGTCGAATCTAGTTGTATTTTTTATCATAGACATCTTTCATCATAATGATCATATCTGACGGTCGAATTTTGGTTTGTGAATTTTAGTCATCGGAATCACAACGTGTCTACTATTTTCCGTTATTCGGGTTTATGGGGAGCCCTATCCTCGGAAGGTAAATGTCTCAAAATTTTTATATGGGCAGTTGCGTCTCATCTACTTGAGAGTTTTTTGTGTGGAATGTTTGACCAAACTACGTAATATAGAGGGAGATATGAGCGTTTTCCTGTGATAAGTGACGATAGATTATGGTCGACCGTTTCGATCGAGCCCTTAACGTTGTCGGATCCAGTTGAATTTTTTACTATAGATATATTTCGTTATAATGATCATATCTGACGGTTGAATTTTGGTTTGTGAATTTTAGTCATCGAAATCACAACGTGTCTACTAATATTGTATAACTTATTTAGTAGGTTATACAACTTTGTGAACCAACTCTACATAGGAAGCAAAATTATTAAAAATCTCGTGAAATAAGATGTGTTCAGAATAGTGAAATACGGCTATGGTTCCAAAATCACATAAATCGGGTAAAGTCTCAGAGCCGATAGTAGCGGTTAACCCTATTTACCGTTATTATTTCTTATGAGGAGCCCTATCGTCGGAAGGTAAATGTTTCAAAATTTTTATATAGGTGCTACGTGAGAGTTTTTCATGTGGAAGATTTGACCAAACTACGTAATATAGGGGGAGATATGAGTGTTTTCGTGAATTTATATACTTTAGCCGACGAAAATATGTGAAAAGTCGTTGGCTACACTACCAGAAGAAAGGCTTTAGCCGACGAAAAAAAAAACCAGGCCGACGAAATTTTCCTTCGTCAGCTAATTAAAAATCTTCGTCGGCTATGATCAACTTTAGCCGACGAAATAAAAATTTTGTCGGCTAAATAATTTTTTTCGTCGGCTATAGTCTGTGAACTTTAGCCGACGAAATTTTCAAAACTTTAGCCGACGAAATTTTTAGAGTTTAGCCGACGAAATTTTTAACAGTTTAGCCGACGAAAAATATAATTTTGTCGGCTAAAGTGTCTTATATTTACAGATTTGGACAACAACTCATCTGAAAAAAAAACTATACGTAGAACCTTCAAACGCAAAAAAGTTGTGAAATAAGATATGACCAGAATGATGAAATACGTCTACGATTGAAAAATGACGGTATTCCGGTAAAGTCTCGGTGCCGATAGTTGACTTACCCTTATTATTCACTATGCTGCAGATTTGGCGTTTGGTGTCTGATTGACTATTGTGATACCTTTCCGGAAGCGTAACGGCGCTACGAGTCAAACTCATTGCAAAAGCCATGACGTATAGGTTTTTTTGGCCATCCGAGTCCGTTTAGGGCTTCAAAATGCAGTTTTCTTATTTTCGATTAGAGTTGACCGTTTTGATCGAGCCCTTAACTTTGTCGAATCCAGTTGAATTTTTCATCATAAACATATTTCATCATAATTATCATATCTCACGGTCGAATTTTGGTTTGTGAATTTTAGTCATCGGAATCACAACGTGTCTACTATTTTCCGTTATTCGGGTTTATGGGGAGCCCTATCGTCGGAAGGTAAATGTCTCAAAATTTTTATATGGGCAGTTGCGTCTCATCGACATGAGAGTTTTTTGTGTGGAAGGTTTGACCAAACTACATAATATAGAGGGGAGATATGAGCGTTTTCGTGTGATAAGTGACGATGGATTATGGTTGACCGTTTCGATCGAGCCCTTAACTTTGTCGGATCCAGTTGAATTTTTTACCAAAGACGTATTTTGTCATAATGATCATATCTGACGGTCAAATTTTGGCTTGTGAATTTTAGTCATCGGAATCACAACGTGTCTACTAATGTTGTATAACTTGTTTAGTAGGTTATACAACTTTGTGAACCAACTCTACATAGGAAGCAAAATTATTAAAAATCTCGTGAAATAAGATGTGTTCAGAATAGTGAAATACGGCTATGGTTCAAAAATCACGTAAATCGAGTAAAGTCTCAGAGCCGATAGTAGCGGTCAACCCTATTTACCGTTATTATTCCCTATGGGGAGCCCTATCGTCGGAAGGCAAATGTCTCAAAAATTTTTTATAGGCGGTTGCGTCTCATCTACGTGAAAGTTTTTCGTGTGGAAGGTTTGACCAAACTACGTAATATAGAGGGAGATATAAGTGTTTTCATGAATTTATAGACTTTAGCCGACGAAAATATATGAAAAGTCGTCGGCTAAGGTCAAAAAATTTCAAAATTTTTTAGGCGGTAAACCAAAGTTGGAGGAAAATTTTCAAAGGACTTTAGCCGACGAAAATATATGAAAAGTCGTCGGCTAAGATGGTTTTTGCCGACGAAAAACCTAATATTTCGTCGGCTATAGTTATTTTTTAATTTTTTAATTACATACTATAGCCGACGAATACGTTAGGGTATTCGTCGGCTAAACCCTAAAATTTTTCTATTACCTACTATAGCCCTATATTCGGTGGTTATTTTACGTAAAATTTTTATACGACTTGTTGCGTGTCATCGGTTTAAAACTATTTTCAGTTGGAGGTCCGGCCAAAATACGTAATTTAGACGGTCGAATGACTTTTTCCGTGCGTTTAGGGGTTTGACTTACGAGATTGACCATCCGGATCGAGCCCTTATTCTTTTCGGATCAAGTTGAATTTTTTCTCATACATGTATTTTATCATGATGGTCAGATCTGACGGTCGGATTTCTGTTTCTCAAGTTTGATCATCACAATCACAACATGCATACTAATGTTGTATAACTTGTTTACCAAGTGTTATGTAAATGTTCCGTTTCAAAAACAAACTATACGTAAAACCTTCAAACGCTAAAAAGTCATGAAATAAGATATGACGAGAATGTTGAAATACATCCACGGTTGAAAAATCACACTATTCCGGTAAATATTCGGTGCCGATAGTTGCGGTCAATGTAATTTTTCATTTTTCCCCCTATGAGTAGCCCTATATTCGGTGGTTATTTTGCGTAAAATTTTTATACAACTTGTTGCGTGTCATCGGTTTAAAACTATTTTCAGTTGGAGGTCCGGCCAAAATACGTAATTTAGACGGTCGAACGACCTTTTCCGTGCGTTTAGGGGTTTGACTTACGAGATTGACCGTCCGGATCGAGCCCTTATTCTTTTCGGATTAAGTTGAATTTTTTTCCATACATGTATTTTATCATGATGGTCAGATCTGACGGTTGGATTTCTTTTTCTCAAGTTTGATCATCACAATCACAACATGCCAAATGTATAAAAATACTTTTAACCGACGAGTTTAGAAGGTTTAGCCGACGAATTTCCAAGTTTTAGCCGACGAAATTGGTACCTTTAGCCGACGAAATTTTTAAAAGACTTTAGCCGACGAAAATAGATGAAAAGTCGTCGGCTAAAGTCGAAAAATTTTCGAAATTTTGAACCAAAATTTTTTGGCGGTCAACTAAAATTTTAAAGGACTTTAGCCGACGAAAATATATGAAAAGTCGTCGGCTAAAGTCGAAAAATTTTCGAAATTTTGAACCAAAATTTTTTGGCGGTCAACCAAAGAGTTTAGCCGACGAAATAAAGTTCTTTATATAACCGAAGATGGTAAGAAGTCTATTATTTGCCGGAGTTCGATTCTGGATGATGGTTTAATTCACAAGGTTAGTTGAATTAGTCGAATTGTTGTTTGTTTATCATTGCAATTTAGTTTTGCATATATTGTTCATTTGTCTAACCTTAGTTTGTAATCCAGGAGGAGCTTAGGTTGGCTTTATTTCAAACTCAAGGAGGCGAAGATCTTTTTCTTGATAGAGTAAGTTCATTCAGAAACTTTCTGCCTAATTTTATATTGAATCATTTATTTGGCATTCTTTAAGGGATTTAGGATTACCAATGTGAGAATGTCAAAAAAAATTTGTCAATGGGTAGTTGAAGTTATAGTCTTTGGAGCATAACATTCTCTTTGATGCTGCTTTTTTTGTTTGGCTAAAGGCCTTCCTCCAAAGTTATTTTCTGCAGTTTTTTTTTTAAAACCCAGGAACTTTAGCCGACGATATTCAAACAATATATTCGTCGGCTATAGTTATTTTTAAATTTTTTTTTATAATTTTTTATAAGGTTTAGTCGACGAATAACGTAATATTTCGTCGGCTATAGTTATTTTTAAATTTTTTTAAATTTTTTTTATAAGGTTTGGCCGACGAATAACCTAATATTTCGTCGGCTATAGTTATTTTTAAATTTTTTTTATAAGGTTTAGCCGACGAATAACCTAATATTTCGTCGGCTATAGTTATTTTTAATTTTTTTATAAGGTTTAGCCGACGAAGTATTTTATATTTCGTTGGCTATAGTTATTTTTTTATTTTTTTTTACAACGTTTAGCCGACGAAATATAAAATATTTCGTCGGCTATAGTTATTTTTTTTAATTTTTTTACGCACTTTAGCCGACGAATATTTCGTCGGCTATAGTCCCAGACTATAGCCAGCGACATTTTTTTCGTCGGTTATAGTCCCACATTAGCCGACGAAAAAAAAAATTTCGTCGGCTAAAGTCATTACAGACGGCATTTTCCCGACGACACTATAGCCGACGTAGGATCGTCGGCTAAGACCTTAGCCGACGAATTTTTTTTTTAACAGGCCGACGAAAATTTTTCGTCGGTTAAAGTGCTTGTTCTGGTAGTGCTAAGATTGTTTTTGCCGACGAATAACCTAATATTTCGTCGGCTATAGTTATTTTTAAATTTTTTAATTACATACTATAGCCGACGAATGCGTTAGGGTATTCGTCGGCTAAACCCTAAATTTTTTAGCGGTCAACCAAAATTTTCAAATGACTTTAGCCGACGAAAATATATGAAAAGTCGTCGGCTAAAGTCGAAAATTTTTAAAATTTTAAACCAAAATTTTTTGGCGGTAAACCAAAATTTTCAAAAGAGTTTAGCCGACGAAAATAAAGAATTTCGTCGATAAAGTTCTTTATATAGGCGAAGATGACAGGAAGAGTTTAGCCCCCTGTCGAGCCCTGCAAAGCCCTGCCGAGCCCTGCCGAGCCCCCTGCCGAGCCCTGCTGAGCCCTGCCGAGCCCTGTCGAGAAATTCAAAACAAATAGAAACTTTAGCCGACGATATTCAAACATTATATTCGTCGGCTATAGTGTTTTTTAATTTTTTTAAAATAAGGTTTAGCCAACGAATAACCTAATATTTCGTCGGCTATAGTAATTTTTTAATTTTTTAAATAAGGTTTAGCCGACGAATAATCTAATATTTCGTCGGCTATATTAATTTTTTAATTTTTTAATATTGTTTAGCCGACGAATAATCTAATATTTCGTCGGCTATAATAATTTTTTAATTTTTTTATATTGTTTAGCCGACGAATAACCTAATATTTCGTCGGCTATAGTAATTTTTTATTTTTTTAAACCGGGGTTTAGCCGACGAAATATAAAATATTTCGTCGGCTATAGTTATTTTTTTATTATTTATTACGCACTTTAGCCGACGAATACTTCGTCGGCTAAAGCCTGGGACTATTGCCGACGACATTTTTTTTGTCGGCTAAAGTGGGACTATAGCCGACGACAAAAAAAATTTCGTCTGCTAAAGTCATCACAGACGGCCTTTTCCCGACGACACTATAGCCGACGAGCCTTAACCGACGAATTTTTTTAACAGGCCGACGAAAATTTTTCGTCGACTAAAGTACTTTTTCTGGTAGTGAACAGAAATGTACGTACTCTATGTACTACTCCTTTCCTACAGCTTACAACTTGCTCAATTTCTTCTAGACTACCTGTACAGTATCATCTATAAATAAGAGCTACTTCTTCTGTCATTGAGTAGTTATGGTAAATTCTGGGTTAGAGAATCATTGGTGTACGTATTGAAAGTTTTAAACTCCTTAATCTCATTGTTTTCTGAAATTCTTGCTCACTCAATACTGTGCATGTTTTGGATAGTGTACAGCACCGAGGGGTTCGAATTCAGAAAAGAAGTTGTGATTGAGCTATTTGTTACTGAATTGGAAGAAAACAAAAAAGTGTGGATCAATTGTCTTCTGAGATGTATTAGTGGTGATAATTCGACAGCAATGCAATTCTAGGTTGCCTGATTTTTATAAATTGTATCCCATATGAGGCAAACAATCGGATAGCAATTCTAGGTTACATTTTTTTTTTATTTTAACAAATCATTATATCCCAGTAATTCAAAAAAAATAACAATGTATCATCAAACAACCAAAAGGAACCAGCATATCACATGCAACACATATCTGATTATCAAGCAATTTTCTTTTTGAAAAAAAAAAAAACCAGAGAGGCTCCTAGCTAGCCGTTACAGGAGCTGCAGATATACCGTGAATACGTTCATACTATAAGGACATTCTCGGAAATACACATTTTATATTCGTCCAGATTCGACCGTTGACAGATTTAAAAACCTCGCGACCGTTTCAATATCCTTCCACACCTCTCAATCTCTCTCTGTCTCTCTCTTCTCTCTCTAACTACAAAAATCCATGGCCGACGAGACCAACAAAGCAATCATGGAGCCGAGAATCGCTCACCCATTTCACCAAATAGCGTCGACACCAAGCCACAAGCTCCTCCTGAAGCAATGGCTCAAAGAAGAGGAGCTAATCCTCAACCGTCTCTCCCTCAAAGAAACCCAAATCGATTCCGTCCGCAAAGAAATAACAACCCTCTTCATCTTCTTCTTCCTCTTCCACTCCATCTCCCTCATCCTCCTCTTCAACTCCTCCTCCACTGATCGACACGCCCTCGCTTGCCGCCGCTCTTGGATCCCCTCGCTCTGTTCTCTCTGCTTCTCTCTCGGGATCATCTGGGCGATTCGGTACAAGACCGACACCGAGGGGCATCTGGAGAAGCTGATGGAGAGGGAGAAGGAGGACCGGAAGCTTCTCGGGAAGTGTATCGAGGAGTTGAAGAAGAAGGGGCTGGAGTTTGATCTGTTGAAGGAGGTGGATGCGCTTAGGAGGGCCAAGAGTATGAGGGTGGAGGCCAAAGTGGTGAAAAATTGGTCTGCTAGGGACTTTGTGACTCTGTTTTTCTTTGCTGTTTCTTGCTTTGTGCTTGCTATTACAAGGGTTATCTTGTGCAATTAGAGTTTTGGGGATTGGATCGGATGATTATCGGATTCAACTGCAGAATGTTTTGTTCTGCTTTTTGTAATTTGGGGGGATTTTGACATGACTATTTAATGAATTTGGATTGACTGATTGGGTAGGCCAGCAGATGTAACTCATAAGTTGGTGTATTTGGTCTGAATGGTCTCGTTGATTCATTTGTAATCTTAATGCAAATGATCGGAATTTGGTTTACTTGAGGTTTTGTGTTCTGATCCGAGGGCCTCGGAAATTTGGTTGATCTAATAGATAAGTGTTCGAAAGGGTTCAGGTTGATTTAGTATAGCTTTTTTTGAATTGATGGTTTAGTAGCTCGGTCTAGCATACCTAAATTATAGTGTATAGAAGATGATAGCTAAATTAAAAGCAATTTATTTTCCTTATTCTCCTGCAAACTAGACGATTGTAATATAGAGAAATAAAGGTCTCTCGCAGAGGATTAAATTAAACTAAAAGCTTCAACAAATGTAACAAAACGTAACTGCAGCTCCTATTGAACAACAGTCGAAAAATAAAATAAAACCCTAATCTAGACTCTCAGAAAAATACAAAAATTTACAGAGGTGTACTATACACACAGAGCGTCTAGCACACAAAATTTGAGATGATTTGAAGTTGATTTGATAGGAAAGTAAAATAAGGGAAGATACGGACAAAAGATAAGAAAATTGAAAACTGATTTCAAATTAGTTGAGAATCAAGATAATGAGACTAGCTAGGGAGGAGGTATCCACCCCCGACAATTACACACAACATACTTTGTCCAATTTGTGACCAACTAACTCAATTGAAAATGTTCAGATTGACTCAGTACGCTTGAGTACAATCTATTACTTTTTCTTACTTTATACGTTTGGCAGGAAGTGCTCTACACCTAAACTATTCTCAAACATTGTAACCTAAATGTATGTTTATTAGGTTAAACAAGCACATATCAATAAGCATGAAAAGAGTTTGAGCAATCACTAGACATCGCAATAAACTTAACGTCTTCCTCAACCTAGGTTTTTGTCTACTCGCTAGAGAGAACAACCGATTACTTATCTAAACAATTTGAGAGATCCGATATTGACCCAGGCATCAAATAATCAAAATATTAGAACCCTACCATGTATATTAAGTAGGCCTCCAAATCAAACACAAAGAAAAAGACGGTTTTTGCCCTTGAATTGTCTCCATCCCCATAAACTCTCTAGACTTTTCTCGCTTTCTCACTTTCTTTTGTTTTCTGTCGATTTATCTGCTGGGAAGAGTTGCTTTTCACACTTTCTCTGGCCCAAGATCTCTCTCTATCTCTCTCTACTGATCCTTTGCTCTCGAATCTCCGAAATCCGCCTCACTTTTACTCTCTCACCCGATCTGTTTTCTCTCTCAATTGTGTTGATTGAATTGCAGCAGGATTGGGCATTCGTGTTGCGATTAATCCAAAGTATTGGATCATTCCTCCAGTAAGCTTGGAAGTTTCGATTTCATTTTGTTCTAGGAAATTTATGTGCATAAATTCAATTGTTGTTCATGATTGAGTAGAATCGCATACATATTTTTGCATTATTTTGTTGAGGTGTAGTTACTTGAGATGTCTGATATGATTTGGTTGGTGTTTGTTTTAGCCTCAATTGTTGACGCAAGTCGGAGACATTCCTCGAAGCAATTTTCAATTTGACTTTGATTTCGAGAGGAAAGTCTTGGCCAAAGCAGAGATTGCCGATCAAGGTCAAGAAGAACAAGCATCTGGTATGTTTATATAGCAGCAAAATTCACCTTTCATACCAATTCCCTGATCTCTGACTTTAGCAATAATTTGATGATTTGTTCATTGAATTTTTTGATTAGTTGTTGTTGTTTTTTTTTTATCTTGATTTCAGCTGAATTGGGTTTTGTCCGATCCGGGTTTTGTCCTTTGATTGGTTCCTCATATTTGGGTTGCTTTTCATGTCAGGTTCTTATCTTTGGGAGTTTGAGACAAGGTATTCTTTTCTGTTGCTTAATTACTTAATGGTGTTTCTTTTTGTTTCTCATATGTGATCTTCGAAATATTAACTTTCTGCTTAGATGTTTCTGTGTTTTTATTTACTCTTTTTTGTAATATGAAATAGATGTCCCCTTTGTTATTTGTTATATGTGAGAGTTAGTCTCATTTTGCCATCTTTAATTTCCTTCAAATAGAATTCAGGAACTATTAAAGAAGGAAGAAGAGGTAGAACTTATAGTCAAGGAGCGGGTAACTAATGATGCAATTCAGGAAAAATTAATGATTGTATGTTTATTTGTTCTTTCTGTTTGTGGTCAGTTGGCAGTATATAAAATCTCATGATAAGTATGATCAAATAAATTATGAAATAAATATTGACAGCGCAGTCTTCTTAGCATCAATAGAAAAATCGAATAGTTGGTGTGTGTATATAAGAAAAGGCATTGATGTATGTTCTATGCACATGTTATCTTCTTCTTAAGAAATCCAAAGTAATCTTAAAGGTTTAAAAACTATATTATCATAGCATACCAGACTTTCCAACTTTGATCATACCAATATTATCATAAAAAATAGAGTGCTCACCTTGTTCTCTACTTTTTATTTTTATTTATTTATTATTTATTTTGTTCTTCTAGTTAAATAAAAATTTGGGAATTTTTTCTATTGATATGTGAATATGGTAGTGTTACCATAAGATTCATTTAATGTGTTTTTGCGATGAAACATCTGATCATTGGCCTTGTATGGTTTAGAAATACAATCATTTATTTAAATAGTTTGTCTTGAATGAGTTTGAATCCATAGTTTGAACAGTTCATGTCTAAGTATTTCTCTTACTTTCCTTCCAATTCTAGCCTTATCCTGCTGTTTAGTACGTTATCTGTGTAGATTTAATTACTGAAACTTATGTGGGTGTACAGTTCAGATATCTTCAAAAATAGAAGATATATATATATATGTATATATATATACACATATATATATGTATATACATACCATGAATATGATATGAGATTGCTTGATAATTTTCTGCTCCTTTACCTTCCCCTTAGTTTACATTTATCTCACTGATAAACGTTAGTGAATTTAAAATGGGTTTTCAATATAATAAATTCTGGACTTCCATTACAAACTCATGACCATTTTTGATGTGTTATCATTATCTTCCTGTTCTTTTTTTAATAAAAAAGTTAGGTCTACATGTTCTTAGTTTGGTTATTGTTTTATGGTCTTTATGTTCTTAGTTTTGTCATTGTTTCGAGGAGTTTAAGCAACACGCTCAATCAAAAGATTTTAATCTGCTTTATTAATGAACTATTAGTCTTTTCATTGCAGTTAAAAAGTGAATTACATATTGCTTATGGTTGATTATATTTTAAGTTGTTTCTCTTTTGTCATTTGTAGTTTTTATTAATTTCTTATATTATCATTAATTCATGAAATATGATACATGCTAGATATATGCCGCGTGGAAATCGAACGTCTTCAAGAAAAAGATTTTTCCAACAACATACCTTCCAAGATGATCATACCGTAGAAGATGAACATGCATTGAAAATTGGAAGGACATCAATTTATGAAAATAGATCAAGTGACAGTGTGAATATAATAGGTATCTATATACATTTATTTTATGTTCAGTGTGATTATAATATGATATGTTATCTCCATGAACTTTGAAACTTTGAATCACCGAGTATATTCAATTATGATATGTTTTACAGTTACACAATGTAATTATTTTTATTTATATGAATTATTGATGACATAATTAGTGATGTCGATGTTTTTCGTTATATGAATTGCAGATGAAAATGTACTAAAGAATCTCCATCCATGTGGTCAAGCTCATTATCAAAGACAGAACCAAGGTTTTGTATTTTTTGTGTGTAATTATGCTTCTTTTCCCTTACAATTGAACATATTATGAATGTAAATTTTTGAAGTTGAAATTGCAGGTACCATTATAAAGTACAAAGACTTAGAAGACAATATATTTCAATGCGTTCATTGCGCTGCATATTATTGGCGAGATGAGAAGAACGCGCGTGGTGTCTACACTGATTGTTGTAAATGAGGGCAAATAATGTTAGAACCATCTAATCTGACTCAAACATTTCTAGATTATCTATTAGATCCAAATAATGACACAAAAAGCAAACATTTTCGAGAAAATATACGTATTTATAACTCAATGTTTGCTTTTACTTCAATGGTGCATCCATTGAGAAAGAATACACGACCTTATGTTTTTAAAGTATGTGGACAAATGCATTATTTGATGGGTTCAATTTTACCACTTGATGGCGAATCACCTAAATATGCACAACTATATATTTACGATACGCAAAATGAAATATCAAATCGTATCAATGCTCTGAGTCCTAACAAAAAACAAAGAATCGATCTTGATATTGTAAGTGGATTTATACAAAAGTTTGATAATATCAATGAATTAACAAAAATATTTCGAAGCATTAGGGATAGATTTGAAGGTGACTCTTTACCTTCATTCAACATGACCATGCTAAGTCGTCAACCATTTGATTGCTAACAATATGAACAACCAGTAAATGAAGAAATAGGTGGTCTAATTGTCGGTGATATCGGAGAATATAATTTGAACAAAGATATCATTGTTGAATATAATGACAGACGTTTAAACCGAATATCCAAAATACATCTGAAATATATGTCACTGCAATACCCTATACTTTTTCCTTATGGTGAAGATGAATACAAGATTAATTTATATTTGTAGCGAATTTTTAGAAAAGACGATGATAATAAGAAAAGAATGTTAATGTGCAATTTCATTATATATCAAATTCACGATAGAAGTAACCAATCAAGTACTCTTTTAAGAGGTGGGAGATTGTTTCAACAATATTTAGTTGATGCTTATGCAACTGTTGAAGAGAATGAGCTAGCTAGATTATATTAGAAAACACAAAGATGATTATAGAATTAAAAAGAAAATAGATATATTTGATGCTTCTTCATCCGGAGTTACTGAAAGTCATGATGTAGGACAAAAAATCATTCTTCCAAACTCTCATACAGGTAGTCCTCGAGATATGATAAACAATTATCATAATGCGATGACAATTTGTAGACAATATGGTAATCTAGACCTGTTTATTACTTTTACTTGCAATCCTAAATGACCCAAGATAACAAGATAATTTCAAAACAATCATGGATACTGTTCTGGCATGCACTACCAGAAGAAAGGCTTTAGCCGACGAAAAAAAAAAAACTAGGCCGACGAATTTTTTTTCGTCAGCTAAAGTCCACTTTAGCCGACGAAATTGTCCTTCGTCGGCTAATTAAAAATTTTCGTCGGCTGAATAAATTTTTTCGTCGGCTATAGTCTGTGAACTTTAGCCGACGAAAATTTCAAAAGTTTAGCCGACGAAATTTTTAAGAGTTTAGCCGACGAAATTTTTAAAAGTTTAGCCGACGAAATTTTTAAAAGTTTAGCCGACGAAAAATATAATTTCGTCGGCTAAAGTGTCTTATATTTACAGATTTGGACAACAACTCATCTGGAAAAAAAAATTATACGTAGAACCTTCAAATGCAAAAAAGTTGTGAAATAAGATATGACCAGAATGGTGAAATACGTCTACGGTTAAAAAATGACGGTATTCCGGTAAAGTCTCGGTGCCGATAGTTGACTTACCCTTATTATTTACTATGCTGCAGATTTGGTTTCTGGTGTCTGATTGACTATTGTGATACCTTTCCGAAAGCGTAACGGTGCTACGAGTCAAACTCATCGCTTTGCCATGACATATAGGCTTTTTTGGCCATCCGAGTCCGTTTAGGGCTTCAAAATGCAGTTTTCTTATTTTTCAATTAGAGTTTACCGTTTCGATCGAGCCCTTAACTTTGTCGAATCTAGTTGCATTTTTTATCATAGACATCTTTCATCATAATGATCATATCTGACGGTCGAATTTTGGTTTGTGAATTTTAGTCATTGGAATCACAACGTGTTTACTATTTTCCGTTATTCGGGTTTATGGGGAGCCCTATCGTCGGAAGGTAAATGTCTCAAAATTTTTATATGGGCAGTTGCGTCTCATCTACGTGAGAGTTTTTTGTGTGGAAGGTTTGACCAAACTACTTAATATAGAGGGAGATATGAGCATTTTCGTGTGATAAGTGACGATAGATTATGGTTGACCGTTTCGATCGAGCCCTTAACGTTGTCGGATCCAGTTGAATTTTTTATCATAGACGTATTTCGTCATAATGATCATATCTGACGGTCGAATTTTGGTTTGTGAATTTTAGTCATCGGAATCACAACGTGTCTACTAATGTTGTATAACTTGTTTAGTAGGTTATACAACTTTGTGAACCAACTCTATATAGGAAGCAAAATTATCAAAAATCTCGTGAAATAGGATGTGTTCAGAATGATGAAATACGTCTATGGTTCAAAAATCACGTAAATCGGGTAAAGTCTCGGTGCCGATAGTAGAGGTTAACCCTATTTACCGTTATTATTCCCTATGGGGAACCCTATCGTCGGAAGGCAAATGTCTCAAAATTTTTATATTGGCAGTTGCGTCTCATCTACGTGAAAGTTTTTCGTGTGGAAGGTTTGACCAAACTACGTAATATAGAGGGAGATATGAGTGTTTTCGTGAATTTATAGACTTTGGCCGACGAAAATATATGAAAAGTCGTCGGCTAAGATGGTTTTTGCCGACGAATAACCTAATATTTCGTCGGCTATAGTTATTTTTTAATTTTTTAATTACATACTATAGCCGACGAATACCCTAACGTATTCGTCGGCTAAACCCTAAATTTTTTGGCGGTCAACCAAAATTTTCAAAATTTTAAACCAAAATTGAAAAGTGGACTTTAGCCGACGAAAATATATGAAAAGTCGTCGGCTAAAGTCAAAAAAATTTCAAAATTTTAAACCAAAATTTTTTGGCGGTCAACCAAAATTTTCAAAATAGTTTAGTCGACGAAAATAAAGAATTTCGTCGGCTAAAGTTCTTTATATTTCGTCGGCTAAAGTTCTTTATATAAGCGAAGATAACAGGAAGAGTTTAGCCCCCTGTCGACCCCTGCCGAGCCCCCTGCCGAGCGCCCCTTGCCGAGCCCCCTGCCGAGTCCCTTGCCGAGCCCCCTGCCGAGCCCCTGCCGAGCCCCCTGCCGAGCGCCCCTTGCCGAGCCCCCAGCCGAGTCCCCTGCCGAGTCCCTTGCCGAGCCCCCTGCCGAGCCCCCTGCCGAGTCCCCTGCCGAGCCCCCTGCCGAGCCCCCTGCCGAGCCCCTGCCGAGCCCCCTGCCGAGCCCCCTGCCGAGCCCTGCCGAGTCCCTTGCCGAGCCCCCTGCCGAGCCCTGCCGAGTCCCTTGCCGAGCCCCCTGCCGAGCCCCTGCCGAGCCCCCTGCCGAGCCCTGTCGAGCCCTGCCGAGCGCCCCTTGCCGAGCCCCCTGCCGAGTCCCTTGCCGAGCCCCCTGCCGAGCCCCCTGCCGAGCCCCCTGCCGAGCCCCTGCCGAGCCCCCTGCCGAGCCCCTGCCGAGCCCTGCTTAGCCCCCTGCCGAGCCCCCTATAAAAAATTACAAATAGAAACTTTAGCCAACGATATTCAAACACTATATTCGTCGGCTATAGTGTTTTTCAATTTTTTTTAAATAAGGTTTAGCCGACGAATAACCTAATGTTTCGTCGGCTATAGTGTTTTTCAATTTTTTTTTAAATAAGGTTTAGCCGACGAATAACCTAATGTTTCGTCGGCTATAGTGTTTTTAAATTTTTTTTAAATAAGGTTTAGCCGACGAATAACCTAATGTTTCGTCGGCTATAGTATTTTTTAATTTTTTTATATTGTTTAGCCGACGAATAACCTAATATTTCGTCGGCTATAATAATTTTTTAATTTTTTTTGTAAGGTTTAGCCGACGAAATATAAAATATTTCGTCGGCTATAGTTATTTTTTTATTATTTATTACGAACTTTAGCCGACGAATATTTCGTCGGCTAAAGTCTGGGACTATAGCCGACGACATTTTTTTCGTCGGCTAAAGTGGGACTATAGCCGACGAAAAAAAAAATTTTGTCGGCTAAAGTCATCACAGACGGCCTTTTCCCGACGACACTATAGCCGACGAAGGCTCGTCGGCTAAAGTCTTAGCCGACGAATTTTTTTAACAGGCCGACGAAATTTTTTCGTCGGCTAAAGTGCTTGTTCTGGTAGTGATGGTCTCTGAGAGGGGAGAATCATCCAAATGCAGGGGTTTCCTCCTATAATCTGTCAATCAAAGAGAGAAAGACGTCAGAGGGAAGACCGAGTGCTCCGGCCTTCGATCCTCCAATGCCTAAGTCAGTGAGCTGATGCATGTGATATATAAGTGAAGATGGAGATCGTGAGAATGAGAGGGGGAGAGTGGTATTTATAGGAGTATGGTGGATGCACCCTAAAAATACCATTTTGTCCTTGCTCAGAGGGTGTATTACCATTATGGCCTCAAGGAATAGTGTGGGCTTCTTGGGCTTAACCAAGGCCCAAGCCCGTTTTATGTGGCGGCACGCGTCTTTTTAGGCGAGTACGACTGATGTTGTACTATGTACTAACAGATACAAACAAGAAGATAGACCAAATATAACTTCAAGATTTTCAATTAAAGTTGGAAGATATGATCGCATACATTAAATTAGGTGAACCCTTTGGTGAAGTTGAGGCTAATGTATACACAGTTGAGTTTCAAAAAAAAGGGACTTCCTCATGCTCACATATTATTTTGGTTAAAAAAGAACTACAAATGTTATACAGCGAGCGATATAGACTCTATTATTTCTACTGAACTACCCGATAAAAATATTGATCCACATCTCTTTGAAATTGTAAGTCAGTTCATAATTCATGGCCCTTCCTGACCGATTAATTTCAATGCTCCTTGCATGCGTGATGGAAAATGTTCCAAATTTTTTTCTAAAGTCTTACAATGTTAATACGATATTTGTAGGAATCAAACCACATGTATATATGAGACATGACAACGATAAAAATTTGTGTTAAAATATAAAGTTCATATTGGAAACAATTTTGTTGTACCTTACAACTCTAAGTTATTATTAAGATACAATGCTCATATTAATGTTGAATCGTATTAGCAATCAATGTTAATCAAATATTTGTTCAAATACATCAACAAAGGTCCAAACCGAGCTTGAATATTATTGAATGAGGATAAACATGATGAAATTCAGACATATTTTAATTGTCGCTACTTAAGTCCATATGAATTTGTATGAAAATTGTTTGAATATTCTATTCATTCGAGATACCCCGCTGTGCAATATTTGGTTGTTCATTTACCTTCAAATAAAAATATTGTCTTTAAAAGATCTACTTCTCTCGAGTCAATTATTAAATATCATGTCAGTGATCATACTACACTAACTGGATGGTTTGAAGCAAATAAGAGATACAAAGAGGCAAGACAGTTAACTTACGCTGAATTTCCTACCAAATATGTTTGGGATAACAAAAATAAAGAATAGACATCGAGAAAAAGATATAAAACTATCGGTAGAATACAACATGTCCATCCTTTAAGAGATGAACTATATTACATGAGAATGCTATTAAATATTCAAAAAGGATGTAAATATTATGATTCGATTAAAACAATTAACGGAATTCCATATTCTACTTATTAATTAAGAAGCATGTCAAGCTTTGGGTTTGCTAGGAGAGGATAAAGAATGGTGTGATGTCTTAAAAAATTCCACATATTTTACTACATCATCAGAATTATGCCAATTATTTGCAACAATTATTATATTTTGTGAAGTTGCTAACATATAAAAATTATTCTACTCATATTGGCTCAACATGTGCGATGACATTATACATAAAGTTCGAACAGAAATCAAAAATCCAGATTTGATCATAGCTAAACCTGGATTAAAAAACTGCTTTTATATGAATTAGAAAAAATATTTAACATGTCATCCAATTCGTTCAAAAAATTTCAATTGCAGAGCTTAACAACAAATTGTTAAAATATGAGCTTAGCTATGATTTATATTTGTTAAAACAACAAAATGAAATTTTTATAACCAAACTAAATAACTATCAAAGAATCACGTATGATTATGTTATACGTTGTCGAAGAAAAAAAGTCTGGAGCCTTTATTGTTCAAGGTAACGGCGGAACTAGAAAGACATTTTTGTGGCATACAATAACTAGCAGATTGAGATCTGAAGGAAAAATTGTTTTAACCATAGCTTCATCTGGTATTGCATTATTATTACTTCCCAATGGTAGAACATCACATTCTCGATTTAAAACACCACTAAATGTTACTGATAATACGATATGTCCAATAAGAAAATGAACTCATCTTACAAAACTTTTGGAAAAAACATATTTAATTATTTGGGCGAAGCTCCTATGTGCAATAAATATTGTTTTGAATCATTAGATAAGTCTCTACAAGATATTATGTCACACTCTAATAACAGACAAATTGTTGAACCATTTGACCGAAAACCAGTTTTGCTAGGCGGAGATTTTAGACAAATATTACCAGTTATCTCAGGAGGAACCAAGGAAGAAATCATTGAAGCTTGTTTAAACAGATCCACACTTTGGTCATCTTTCAAAATATTTAATTTAACAGAAAATATGAGATTATTAAAAAGCACTACAACAATATCCGGCACTAGTGACCAAAGAAGTGGTCACAAAAACTAGCAATTTTGGCCACTAATTGTGTTTAGTGACCAAAAATAGGTGGTCACTAAGTGGTCACTATAGGCTCGTCACTAATTCTCAATAGTGACCACTTGCAAGACTTGGTCACTATTTTAGTGACCACTAGAATCTGGACACTAAATAGCAATAGCAATAGTGACCACAGAATTGATCACTAAAGGGATCAAATTTAGTCACTGAAAAACATTATTTGGTCACTAAACCTTACTCATATCCATATATTAGTGACCACATCAATAGTCCACTAAAACATTGGTTATCAAAAAATATATATATACATGCAAAAAAAAAAAAAGCCTTTTTAGGCCTTTTAATTCTCGGTTTTAATAACCTTGAGCATCTGTAAATTATAATGAATACTCTCAAGCTTGTGAGATGCAAATTCAGAAATGTAAACAACTGTATCACTGTCATAGATATCATGATAGATACTCATTCGTACTCTTGCAAGGAGGGCAACGTCCATGGACATTACTGATAAGTAACCAATAGGACACCAGATAGTTTTCCTGCATGATACTCCATATTCGTACTCTACATGATTCTCCATATTCTTTTATCTTCATTCATGCACTCCTGGAGAGAACATTTCTAGTTTTAAATGTCTAGTTCTGGGCTTCAACTGAGATGTCTCCTGAGGAAAATGCATCTAACTCGTCAATGTTAATTCCAAGCAAAAACAACGGCTAAAGATGAAAGCAGACCTATATTTGAAACCTTCTCCAAAATCTAAAAGAACATAATGAATCTGAATTCTCATTCAAAATAATAATAATAATAATAATAATATTAAATAATTTGAATTATAATCATGATAGGCTACCGGACCATTCTCTATGAAATTGATTTCTCACAATAGCCTACTTTATGATTGCATATGGAAATCATGAGTTACAAGCCTTGCTAAAAAAACATAAACAACTAGGATAAGTTGATGATAAAATGATGCTTAACACCAAGACACAGAACTGATAGCAAGATAAAAGTATGTTTAACACTAAGACACATAACTGATAGCAAATATGTACTGATACTTATCAAGTCCACTTTGTAGTTCCTTTTTAACAAAGCAGATTAATAGGCAAAATATACATAAGATTTTATCACCTCTATGGTAATAACTGGACTAATGTCTGCACTGGGTATATTCCCACATTAACTTTCAGGGCTTTGGCACGTTCCTCTTGTTCACGCTCCCTAAAAATACAAATAGATGACCCAACTCGATTAAAACTAGATACCACTGGTTCACTCAAATATTGCTGAAATTATAATAATATATAGTTACAATCGCTTGTTTATAATTGGTAACCATCAAAAATACAAATAAAACAATAATCTTGATCTATAAATCTATAATACCAGAATTAGACTAGTCTTTATCAAGCTACTCTTCCCAATTTACCCTAGCCTAACCCATGAGCAGACTCAGCAGATATTCATTGAAGTGTTTACTAATATAAAAGCCCAACAGCCAAAGTGGAAAACCAGCAGATGACACTATTTTTATAGTGTCGCTTATTTATATATTTACAAGAAGGATGTGATCACTAAATGGATAAGATCATTGTTACTATTGATGCCAATGATCATAAGCATTGGAGCAAGAGTTAACTTACTGTACTTGAGCCAACAAGTGAAAATGCCTTTAACAAAAAAATTAACATGCAATACAATTAAGGGAAAAAAAATCGTGGTCTTGAAAAGCTAGTATATGCTCAAACTGCATATTTACTATTTTAAAAAAGCAGACAAAAAAATTTAAACTGAGAACAAGTACGTATGATGGATCATTGGATCAAGAGTCACCTGGATTCTATTCACATGGCTTAAGAACAAAATTTCCACATCTAACTGCAACTGGGAATATCTGCAAAATCGTGGAAATATTACTTGGGAGGAATCTCATGTCATATTTCTCACATAACAGACAAGTAAGAGAATGTTAACTTGACTTGTATGATTAACAATCATCACTTACTGTGTGTACCTATACAGACTTAAGTCACTTAACCCATCATAGACTATAGAGGAGGCAAAATTATATGAAAACACAGGCCAACCAGCTTTTGCATTAGATTCAAAGTAACATAAGAAAAAACAAACAACCAATAAAAGAACTGAGTTATATTGAAGACATACCCATAAGGGAATCATAGATGGAACGTGAAGGGGCATATCCCGGCACAATCACCAAGTGGTTACGTAATGGAGTATGTATCAATGCCATAAGATACATTAGTAACAAACTCCCCCATCTGTAGAATTGTCATCCCACAAGCACGTTCAACTACCTCTAATAAAGAAAAAGAAAGGCATGTGATCCACTTTGTGGTAACATCCATCATAACAGAATAACATGAACCACATTTATTCATGTGCAAGTACCGACCTATACGATGGAGCACATCACTCTCAACACCCTTCAATGTCTTACCCTGCTCTAAGGTGATATTCATGGCAAATTTATCCTGAAAATTTGTATCATTGACATTGAGATTCATAAGCTCATATATTATGATAGAATGATGTGAAACTCCACACCAATTGTAGTTTAGAGGCACTCTTCTAATCCAAAGATATTTCAGTGAGTCAAATGCGTTTTTTTTTAAGAGCCACAATGATAATTTAATATCGTAATGAATAGTTAACTCCATCATCTCTTTTAATATTATCAACTACTGTAGTTTACCCAAAACACAAACGATATGATACAAATGCACAAGAAATACGAATACAGTAATCGGTTGATGGAGATCTTACCCAAACAACCTGATACCAAAATCCAATTACAAGAACCTTTAATTCATAGATCAGAAAATCGATAGTAGAGTCCTCTTGCCTAGAAGAACTTTTCCAACTTCAGTTGGTGTTGGAATCGCTCTCAAAATCAATGCGTTTCTCACAGTAACGATCAAAGCTAATTCACACAGATTGTCAAAACCTAATTCACATAAAGCTAATCAGCCTAATCGTAATCAAAATGGAACAGTAACAATAGCAGGAAATCAATTAATGAACAATTTACAGAAGTAGAGAAATTAACCAAACCTTCCTATCGAAAGGGAGCAGGAAGTCACCGGGCGTCGAGGTTCCAGAAGAAAACGGAGGGAGAGTCGAATTGAATGACAGGCGAAGATAACTCAACAGATCAATCCTGTGGAACTGAAGAAAAATAGGGTTGCGCTTGAGGGAGAGACGGGGAGAGCGGAAAGAAAATAGAGCTTTGGTGGAAGAAGTTGGGATATGAGTCAGATATAACTGTTCCCCTTTTCTTTTCTTTTTTCAGGAACTTTAAATTTTATTTGGTCACTGATAACTCTTGTAACACAAGGGGTTTGGTCACTAATAAAAACAAGAGTACTCACCACGACATAGGGTCACTATTTGTTGAATAGCAGGTCACACTATAAATCATACGACGAGCGGGGTAACCCTTTTTGCTAGCGTCGAGTGTTTTAATGACCAGTAGTTTTTGTTGGTCACTAAATCTATGTTATTTGTGACCATCATAATTAGGTCACTAAGAATTTGGTCACTATAGCCCAGTATTGTTGTAGTGAAGTGGTCTCACTGACGACGAAAAGAAAAATATTTCAGATTTCGCAGATTGGATCTTAATGATTGGCATAGGGCGTATACAATCAATTTAACATACAAATGATAAGGACATGTCATAGATTGAAATTCCAGAGCATTTACTTATAAGTTCTTATACAAATCCTATATAATCAAATTTTTTGGTCACTTATCCCAACTTTGATATTAACTACGATAATATTGATTATTTAAAAAAACGTGCGATTGTTACACCACGAAACTCAACTACTCATAGTATAAATAATTACGCTATAAATTTAGTGTCTGGTGATAAAACTACATACTTTAGCTCAGACACAATCTCAGCAGATTCTGGTAGCAACAAAATATCAATCTTTTATATATATCCAACATAATTTTTAAATCAACTTGAGTTTAGTGGATTACCAACACACGAATTAGTTTTAAAAGTTGGCATGCCGATAATATTATTAAGAAACATAAATCAAATGTCTGGTTTATGCAATGACACAAGATTGATAGTTACAAAATTATTTGACAGATTAATAGAGGCAAAAATACTAACATGTAACAATATTGGACAAAATATTTATATATCAAGAATTGTTTTATCAGCAACTGAACAAAAATGGCCGTTTGTATTTAAACATCATCAGTTTCTTATAAAACCATGTTATCCAATGACTATAAATGAAAGTCAAGGTCAATCACTAAATCAGATTGGTGTATACCTTTCTGAACCCGTTTTTACTCATGGACAACTTTATGTTGCATTATTAAGAGCTATGTCAAAAGATCATTTAAAGATTCTAATAAACAATAACGATAGTATCCCAAATAAATACACGAGAAATATAGTATTCAAAGATGTTCTACAAAATCTATGATCTAATTCTTTTGAATGATTTTATACAAATTTTTTGAAAAGCAAACTCACACAAGGAATAAAAACAATTCAAAAAGAAAAATATTCATTTGCAATAAATAATGCACTTCCAGAATTTCTAGAGACCTTAAGACTTTGAGAGACCTTATCCCAAACAGTATCTCTTTAAACAGCCACTACCAGAAAATGAGTCTTGGGCGACGAAACAAAAAAAATCGTCGCCCAAGGAAAAAAAATCGTCGCGTAAAGTTCAACTTTAGGCGACGAAAAAAAAATCGTCTCCTAAGGCTAAATTTCGTCGCCTAATATAGAAACTAGGGCGACGAAACAATATTTCGTCGCCTAAGATATTTATATCGTCGCCTAAGTTTTTTAATCCTTAGGCGATATATCGTCGCCTAAGTATTTTATTTTTTTTATTTTTACTTGGCCGACGAATTACCCTACTTTCGTCGGCCAAGAGTAATCCGAATAATTAAAATAAAATAAAACACATTTAAATTGTAAGGTAATGTTTTTTATTTTTATAGCCCCGTCAGCGTCTCGTCGATTGGAAACTATTCTCAGTTGAAGGTCCGGCCAGATTACGTGATTTGGAGAGTCGAATAGCCGTTTCCGTCCGTTTAGGGGTTTGACCGCGCTGATTGACCGGACGGATCGAGCCCTTGTCGTTGTCCGATAGAGCTGAATTTTTGCCCACCCACGTAATTCGTTATGCCGGTCATTTCTGGCGTTTCGGTTTTCAGTTCCTCTTCTCCGATCACCAAACTCACGTTATATGTACTAATGTTGTATAACTTTTTTATGTGTTGAGTTTAAGTTTCGTTTTGAAGACAACGTATACGTAGAGGCCTCAAACGCAAAAAAGTCGTGAAATAATATATGACTGGAACAGTGAAATACGTCAACTCGTGAAAAATGAAGATATTCCGGTAAAATTTCGGTGCCGGTTGTTCCGGTCAACGAATTTCTCTTATTTCTACCTAGTGGTAGCCCTATCCCGGGTACAGGATTTTTTACCAAATTTTTATAGCCCCGTAAGCGTCTCGTCAATTGGAAACTATTCTCAGTTGAAGGTCCGGCCAGATTACGTGATTTGGAGGGTCGAATAGCCGTTTCCGTCCGTTTAGGGGTTTGACCGCGCCGATTGACCGGACGGATCGAGCCCTTGTCTTTGTCCGATGGAGCTGAATTTTTTCCCACCCATGTAATTTGTTATACTGGTCATATCTGACGGTCGGTTTTCAGTTCCTCTTCTCTGATCACCAAAATCACGATATTCTGAATTTTATGATAGAACTCTTGCCCGACGATTATCTTTATCTTGGGCGACGAGATTTATAGTGAAGAACATCGTCGCCCAAGTATAGTATCTTAGGCGACGACGTCAAAAATCGTCGCCCAAGATAACTCTTGGCCGACGATTTTCTTTATCTTGGGCGACGAGATTTATAGTAAAGAAAATCGTCGCCCAAGTATAGTATCTTGGGCGACAATTTTCGAAGTTCGTCGCCCAAGATTATCTTGGCCGACGATTTTGAAAAAACAGGGCGACGATTTTTGTAAAATCGTCGCCCAAGAACGCGATTATAAAAGGCAGAGATTTGGAACCCTAACCATTCTCTCTCTCTCTCTGCTTTTCTGTTTCTGAAGGGGTTTCGCTCTCAATCGATCGATTCTGCTTCCGCTTCCCAGATCCGACGTCCATCTGCAAGTCTGCAACCCAATCCATTTCCCAGATCCATTCCGCTTTCTGAAATTCTTGTACTAGAGTTTGTTTCTATTTTATGTAATGTGTTTATGTAATGTGTTTACGTAAAGATTCAAGATTGTATAACACAAAGGATATGATACTTGTAAATAGGATGTGTTGTGGTTTGAAATGTATGATTCAATTCAAAATGATCTGTGTTCATCAATGAAAAATATTATTTGATTTGTTTGTTTCTTCTGCTCTTTACAACCTACGTAATTTCAATATCAAAGTTGAACTAAAATAATTAAAGGAAAAATATCATCTAAGCCTAAGTGTAAAAAAATTTAAATATATCTTAGGCGACAAAATTGCTAAATCGTCGGGCAAGGACTTACCGTATAAGACGACGAAAAAAAAGTATCGTCGCCCAAGTTCTTGGCCGACGCACTTATGGCGACGATGTCTTGGCCGACGAAAAAAATTTCGTCGCCCCAGGTTATAACATCTTAAGCGACGAAACAATTTTTCGTCGGCCAAGGTGTTAAATCTTGGGCGACGAATATTTTTGGGCGACGAGAAATATATTTTAGGCGACGAAATTAGTATCTTCGCCTAAGAATTACTCTTAGGCGACGACGGTATGAACTGTCGTCGCCCAAGTTCTTGGCCGACGCAGTTCTGGCGACGACTTTTTGGCCGACGACCTGTCGTCGCCCAAGTTCTTGGCCGACGAAATTTGTTAACAGGGCGACGATTTTTTTTCGTCGCCCAAAATGAAATTTCTGGTAGTGAGCTGATATAAAGGATAATCCTTTCCTAAAACATTGTCTCTCCAAATTGCTAGCTATTACATTAAATACTGGTAAGTTTGCACAGTATGCAATATCTCGCAATTTGCATGATACCTAAAATATGTTTGTTTCATCTCTTTTCTTCTCTTCTCTCTCAGATCAATTTTCCCAAGCTTAACTTCTCTACTTCCTTTCAATTTTTAGTTTATTATTGTCATTCTAATAAGATAAAATATTTCAGATATTTTATGATTTGAATTCAATCTTATGATTTTTTTTAATTTATAGGTTTCAGTTGAGGATGTTGAAAGTTGATTTATCTGAATATGCTCTTTGAAGTTGTTAATCAGGTTATGTTCCTACGCTCTCCAACTTGGCTTCCCTCTGCTTTCAACCCCAGTCCATCTCTTTATTCTTTCTTTTTATTCAAGGTTGCTTCTTGAGTTTCATTATGAAGATGGAAGCTAATATAATATTTTGGTAATGTGGAAACTCTCGAATAAAGAAAACTTTATGGGATTCTAAGTAAGGAGAAAGAACCCGGTATAGTATATTTTTATTTTATTTTTCCTTTACTTTTTTATTTTTTTCACCTTAGTAAAAGTGAGTGCCCGCAATGCAATTTATGAAATTGACATAAATACATACATTCATACTTCTAACAGCTCGATTGGAGAAACAATAATACATACATGAATCTTCTTTGTCACCTCCCACCCTACAAATGTCAAAAAGATAATTGAATATGTTTGCCCTAACTTTCTGTTTTATTATTTTATTTAGTTTTTCTTTATAATTATGCTTCTTTCTCATCTCCACTCTAGGTTATTGATGATGCACTGCCTTTAAGTTATTTATGTTTTTACTTTATGTTTATAATAGTGGCTATGATGCATAGCAAAATGCTGAAAAATATGACACAAACTCTGCTTGCATATTTTTTCTTTTTCTATATCTTATGCAGTCCACAATATTTTTTTCTTTTTAGGTTGCAATATAACATGAAACAAACAAATTTCTCTCCAACAAATATGACTATCTATCTTTTGCAACATGTTCCATCAGTTTAGCTACTTCTTGAACAAATCTACAGTCTGCTTAATACACCATATATATATATATAATAATCTTCTGTTGTGAATTCTATTATGTATATAAACTGTATCGAAACACAAAGCGCGGGCAATTTTCCTAGTTAGAAGATAGAGAATGAAATGATCTGAGTGATTGGGTGGAACCATTCCAGTTCTAATCTTCTGATACCGAATTACCAAGTAACCAAACACATGAAAAGATTTAAACGAAATCATATCCTAATACATTCCTATCCTAATTACCAAACATAGGGGTGGGCATAAAACCCGAATTGGAAAAAAAACCAAACCGGACCGGCTGGACCGACCGGGCCGGGCCGGTCCTTTTCCCGGGCCTTGACCAGTTTGCTGCCATTCCAGACCGGGCCCAACTACACCCGGGCCGGTCTCGGGCTCTATTTCTACTGAATCGGGCTGAGCCCGAAAGCCCGACATACTGCAGTAGTAAAGATAGGCCCAGCCCGCCAGCCGCCCAGGCCCAGCCCATGAGTAAGGAAGTCAGGAATCAGGAGAGTTGAAAACTTCGCAACTTCGCGTCTTCACCTCCTCTCCTCTCCAGTCTCCACTCCAGTTCATCGCGACACCGGTCACACCTTCACCTTGAGTCTCGTCAGCCGGTCGCTGTGCCGGTCGCTGTGCCACTGGAGAGTCGGTGACGCCGGTCGCTGCGCCTCTCCCTTACGCCTCCCTTATCGGTGACGACGACGAGGATCTCAGCTTCCTCGAGGAGCCGACCGAGCAAGGCCACGACGCTCCCCGTGGTTAGGTGAGTTTTGACCTAATCTTTGTTTTAAGTGTTTATATGGTTTGCAACTCGATTTTTAGTATTTGGGACCTTGGATTTCAGATTTGCAGCTCAAGCTTGCAGTGGTGTTGCAGGGTGAGGGAAGAAGTGGAAATAGTGAAGTGAATCAGTGATAGTTTAGAAGTGGAAATAGAGAAAGAGTAGTTGAGGTGTGTGTCTCCTTTCAGCTTGATTCCTTCGTTTTGTGATTACTTATTCATGATTGCAGATTTGCAGATGACATGTTTTGGACTTTGGTTAGATTTTTCTGAATTAGGTTTTGTTTTATGACTTTATTTGTATTGTCCAAGACTTACCTAAACCTTAACTGCCAGTCGGCAGAATTGATGATGAATTGAGATTTGAGATTGTACTCGGCAATTATGGCCGGTGCTCACTGCCCAGTTTCAATTTTATGCCCAGTTTTTATGTGAATTGGTGTTGTTGACTTGTTGTTGGAATGTTGGTGCATAGTTGATAGCATTTATGTTGCTGGTTGACAGGTTTTATCATGTCGACGTCTTCATCATCATTTGGTTGTTGTTCATTCAACTCTGATTCTGGGTTACACATCTCAGAGGAAGAAAATGAAGAGGTACCAGCTGGGACTGGTAATGATCTGATAGCAACAGAGGCTGAGAACAAGACACAAGAACCAGCAGCTCCGGTAGAGGTTGTAGAAGCTGCACCTGCAGCGACTGCCGTTTCACGAGGTGTGCCGAGAAAAAGAAAAAGAGAATCTGCAACAGCAGGGCCTAAAGTTTCTAAACAGACGTCAATGGTGTGACAACATTTCACTAAGTATGACAGAGAACTGTTCACTCACAAAGATGGGAAGAAAGTGCACGCGGGGCATGAGAAGCGTGCATTATGCATTCATTGTGGAGCTGACCTCAAAGCTGATTCATCTTATAATGGTACGAGTACTTTACGTAGACATGTTCAGAAAGTATACAAGAAGTATGCTGGTAGGGAAAACATAGATGATGGTCAAGCTGTGATTGCTGGTGATGGTCAAGCTGATCCTGAAATGGAAATGCAGAAGGTGTGGACACAAGATCGTTGTGTAAAAGCTGCTTGTGAGATGATAATAATTGATGAGTTGCCATTCAGTCATGTTGAGAGAGAAGGCTTTAGGCATTTTTGTAGGGTGGCTGTCCCGCAATTCAATCCGGTGTCTAGGAGAACAATAGTAAGATGCTTTTGGAAGTTGTATGATGAGAAGAAAGAGGAGCTTAGGAAGGTGTTAAGTAGTCAAAGGGTGTGCTTAACGACTGATACTTGGACATCAATTCAGAACATCAACTATATGGTGTTGACGGCGCACTTTATAGATGCTGGTTGGACTTTGCACAAGAGGATCATCAACTTTTGTGTGATTCCTAATCATAAAGGGACAACAATAGGAAAGATTTTAGAATCTTGTTTGCTGCGTTGGAGGATTGATAAGGTGTTGACTATCTCGGTTGATAATGCAAGCGCAAATAAGGTGGCAGTAAAGTACATTCAAGAGAAAATGGCTACATGGAAAGACCCCCCGGTGTTTGGAGGACAACACCTTCATGTGAGGTGCTTGGCACACATCTTGAACATCATAGTCAAGGCTAGTTTGTCCTTAATGGATAAAAGTTGTGCAGCAATTAGGAATGCAGTCAAGTATATTAGAAGTAGTTCTAATAGAATTGATGTGTTCAAGGTGTGCATGGAGAAGGAAAGGCTAGAAGGGAACATAGACACTGAAAAAATACCGACACTTGATCTTCCTACAAGATGGAACTCAACCTTTCTAATGCTTGACATAGCATTAGATGTAAAGTCAGCTTTTCAGAGAATGGCTGCAGAGGAAATGAACAAGTATAGAAGCTATTTTGATGAAGAAGATGAGGTTGATGAGGAAGAAGAACAAGAGTATGTTCCGGTGACACCACAACAAAGAAAAACAAGAGTTTGACCACCAGAAGATGAGGATTGGGAGAGGGCTGAGATATTTGTGGTGATATTGAGAGGACTGAGAAAAACAAGTATCCGAGTCCTCCTTCTCTACTGGAGGTAGAGTGATTGATCCTTTTAGAAGTTCTCTAACTCCTAAAACTGTAGAAGCATTGCTTTGCTTGTAAAATTGGATAAAGAAAAAGGATCAATCTGAAATTGAATACTATCCAAGCCAAGAAGAGATTGAATTTTATGAAAAGATGGAAAGAGGTATGTTTGCTAGTTACTTTTGTTAATGCTTCATACCCTACATTTTTTTTACTTGCTTGCTTACATTGTTTGAATTTAATGACACTTTGTTTTAGTTGAGGCAAAGAGAAAGGCAAAGGAAAAGAATGCAAAAGGAAAGGGAAAGGCAAAAGTTGTTGCTGTATCAGAATCAGATAGTGAAGATGAAGTTATGGCGACAGCTAGAACTTCACAGCCCAAGAAAACAGCAAAGGTTGTTCCAAAAAGTGATGCAGCATGCCCTTCAACTATTCCAGTTGCTACTGATGTCCAAGCCAAGTCCCACCCTTCCAAACTTAAACAAATGGTTCTAGCATCAAAGAAATCTAAAGGTATTCTTTCTTGAATTCAATCTCTTATGTTTCTAGCTGTCTTCTCTTATGTTTAAACAAATGGTTCTAGCATCAAAGAAAAAATGAAAAACAGATTCATAGTATCATTAGTATGTAGAAAAACAAATTTTGTGAGAAGATTTATGGATTTAAACTAGCAAACTGCAAAATTCAAATTTCAATCATGATTAATTAAGGAAGTGCTTGAATGTTTGAAGAGTGAGTTGTGACTCTATGAGCCTATGCTTTTGTATATAATGTGAAATAAATTTTGTCTACAGGTACAAGGTAACAATCAGTTTATTGAAGGGAATTTATGGCAGTGGACGATCAGTTTGTGACTCAATGAGCCTATTTACTCTTTGTATGCTTAGGAGTTTGAAGAACTAGCTTGTCGATTTTTTTTTGTTCATTTCCCTTTATTTCTTTCAGCTTTCATTTGATACATTAATGCATGTATGGATGTTTACTTCACTTCAGCACTTTTCTTTTCTTTTCTTATTAGCTTTTCATGTTTTTGCTTAAGAAAAAAACTATGATGGAAAGGAAAACATAAATTGCAGCTTTTCTGTTTTTGTATGGCTTTTATCGGTCCGGGCTTTTACCGGGCCGGTCTTTTACCGGGTCGGGCTTTTACCGGGCCTAACCGGTTCCCGCACCCGGGCCGGGCTTTTACCGGGCCTTCCTTTTAAAGCAACAAAACCGGCCCGGACATACTCCTTCCGGGCCGGGCCCGGTCCCTGTAAAATTGGACCCGGTCTGGGCCCGAGCCCACCCCTAACCAAACATAGCCTATGTATGAAGAATGAAATGTTCATGAATCACGATCAGTTCAATGACTTTGGCACTTCGGCTGAAAAAAGATTTTGTGTGAACTACAAATATGAATTCACTCGCATACTAAAAAGTCTATAAAAAAATATTAAAAAAAAAACGAACAAGATAATAAACCAAGAACCCGACTTCGGTGATAAGCTAGGGTTGGTCATCTTAAAATGACCACAGCTAATGAACATGGGACGGGTGTTCATTTTAAAAGGTTTAGCTGCAATTTAACATGAATTTTGAGTATTTAACATGTTTGTTATAATTATTGTTGACACTTATTCATCTCTCGTTGGTGTTTATCACCCATAAATGACCATAACTGGTTACCCAAGTTATTTCCATAAATAAATCAATCCATATGAATTTATCACGTATGAATATCAAACTATGTGTACATAGAACATAAAAATCGATCGGGCTGTTTTCCTTTTTTTATCAATTCCTTCAAACTTCTCAACGATCATCAGTATCGTGAAGAATGGGATGAGTGGCATTTGAAGGTGTTTGCCTCGCATCCCCTACTATACTTGTACTAGCAGACGAGTTATAATAGCTCGAATCAGTTCCTTGGGTTGACATACCAAGCGATATGTTGCTGGCAGTAGCATCAATGAATTTCAAGTCAGTCAAGTAACCGGGTTTTGAAGCAGCTGTTGTCACTTCAATAGCTCCCGTAAGCATTCCCACAACACCAGACATTGTCGGTCGCAGCATTGGTGATGTTTGAGTGCACAAAAGTCCTATCTTCATTATTCGTTTTGCTTCTTCCTCACTGAATTCGGATAATCTATAGTCCACCAGTTCAAGTTCATGGTTGTTCTCATGCAAGTTCCAAGCCTGAGAAGCAGAAAGACAGATGAAAGATGAGACAATGCAGTAGATAACGCGAGAAGGATTGTTTTGATGAACATAGCAAGAAAAGCCTTCATAAAACTAGGAGGGGCAAGGATCAAAAGGGGATTGGATAAAGTCCTTACCCATTCCAGAAGATACACCTTATCTTCTTCCAAACTCGGGTCAGAATTTGGCCTGCCACTGACAATTTCTAGAGCTACAACACCGAATGCAAACACATCGGTCTTTTCTGTAAGGTGTCCACGCATGGCATATTCCGGTGCAAGATACCCTCTGCATCATTGACAGTCATGTGTGCTACTTGTCACCAACTAATGTAACTTATTTGCAAGATAAGGAAATGAAAAACTACAGTAATATGGCCAAGTTGACTAAATCTCAAAAATCTTACATTGTTCCAGCAACCCCGGTACTTATGTGGGTCATTTTACTGTCATAAAGCTTGGCCAAACCAAAATCCGATATCTTGGGGATGAGATTAGAATCCAGCAGGATATTACTGGCCTTCACGTCCCTATGAACTATACGAAGCCTTGATTCCTCATGAAGATAAGTTAAACCTCTAGCCACTCCCAAGCATATGTCAAATCGTGTTGACCAATCAAGGTTCAGATTTTTCTTTCCTGTTTCACACAAGTCGTAAAATGTTAATAAGGTTACGTACAGGATACATTAAACAAGAGAAATAAATCAATTACGTTATTCTCATACCAAATAATGCATGATCTAGACTATTGTTTTCCAGATACTCATAGACAAGGAGCCTTTTCACTCCCTCAGCACAGAACCCATACAAAGTCACAAGGTTATTGTGTTGCACGGCAGATATAGTGGCAATCTCAGTTACAAATTGGCTCTTTCCTTGGTGGGATGCTGCAGACAATTGCTTCACGGCAATTACTCTTCCATCGTGAAGGGTACCCTATCAATAACAAGAACCCAGGTGTTTAGCGTAGCTAATATAACTTGTGCCCAATATCCTCAAGTTCAATTAGACCTGAGCAACTGATGTCTTTATAGCTAGGACAAACTTCAATTCTGTCTTTACATGGCAATCACAAAGATGCCTGTGCTTATGCATTCAACCTTTTATACAGCAATGCTTCTTCCTCATCTCTCAAGATTATTACTACTTTTATAGCATTACACTTACACAACCCTATAAATCTAACATATATCTCAGGGTAAGGTGGACAGCTTTGGGAGAACATCCTTCATAAGAACCTAGGCAAATTAGAAAACGTTTACAGTAAGGAAATCGGAGGAAAAGAAAAACTAGGTGTGGTGTTTTGTGATGTCATGGTTTGAATTTAGAAAGATGCAATAGATATGTTGCAGTTGTGACTCTATCAACCAGTAAACATTAAAGGATTGACATAGTTGCTGCCCCATCATGTCCTTGATTAGAGTAGCAACATACTTTATAGACAGGTCCAAATCCTCCCTCTCCGAGCTTGTTTTCCGGACTAAAGTCATTTGTAGCCGACTTTAGTTCGGAATAACTGAAAGTGAGCGGTCCAATATCAATCCCTAACAGCTCTGCCAATTCAACAAAGAGACTGTTAGTCTGGCAATCAGGTTTTGAATTTTTTTCATATTTGTTTAATTAGGCATCAAGCGTCTGCTTACAAACTTACATGTTTAGCTGGTAGGCTTCCAGCTTTCTTGTATGTTAGATAAAATAAAATACTCGTATATAATCACAAATGCAAGCATAAACAAAGAATTTGACTAAAAGAAAATCCCCTTTTTCACAAAAGAAGTAACAGTTTACCTTCGACATCATCGAAGTTGGGCCTTTTTCTTCTTCGAACAATGTAGAGAACTACCATCACCAGAATTAAAACTCCACCACCAACAACAATTCCCACAATCAGACCAGTCCTATTCTTCTTACTAGTTGGAGTTTTGTTACTGACAGTAGGTTCGAAATCTGTAGAAGAGCTTTAGAGTCAATATCATGGTACCACTTTGAGAAAACATAAGACCTGACATCCTAAATTGTATCTAAATTTTTTTCATTATATTACCTGGTGTAGCACTGATGGCTGAAACAATAGGTCCATAAGTACCCTGTGCAGGTACACAACAAGTTCCCTTTCCAGCCCAAAAGAGATGGATTTCAAGGTAGTTCTCTGAAACCGGAACCGTGTATTCCTTCTGAACAGCTAGGAAAGATCCCCCTGCCTCCTTTCGTATGTCAAAATCCTTTAGAACCAGATTCCCCTGAAAACAGAGAGATGAGGAAGAAAATAGGGGGGATTAAATTTACAGAAGATGTGAGAGATTGCACTTCATTTCAGTTATAAAGGATTATTCTACGAGTTTCTAAATTAAGATTTAAAATCACTCAATTTAGGAACTGGATTTTGGAAAGTGATTGCATTGGACTAAACTCTTGGGTTTAAATAAAAGATATGATGATGGTAAAAGGAAACAGATGGGGGAGCTAGGAGCAGAATCAAGAGCTAGAGTGGTGATTCTATGCCTTTTAAAATACTTTCAGGGATCGTTCTAAACCTCATCAGCTTTTAGAGGATAAATTTCAAAACACAGTTAAATGATTTATAGAGTTTAACATCTTCTTCAATCAACGCAGTAGCAAGTTGGAACAAAATATTATCAACTTCCTCATTCACACAGAACTGTTAGTCATAGGAATTCAGAGCATATTATTGAAAAGATCCCTTGAGATGATACAGACCTGGATATAAATATTGAACACACGTCTCCCAAGACTTTTCCATGTAGTAGAATCTAGGATAGCTTGTTCTGCAAACTGTAGGTTCACTGTGTAGTTACCATTCTCAAGCCCCAAGCCATAATATCTAAGTGATGAAGCAGAGAGCCTTGCAGTCTGGAATAGCTCAGAATCTAGAGTATTTTTGAATTGAGACGAGGAGAAAATTGTGTACTGAGGCTTGCTGCTGCCAGTGAAATACCCAACGTTGCTAACTGCCCATCTGCTTTCATCATTCACAAAATACGTAGCTGGACCAAGGGTCTCATTTTCCGTCTGATACACAATGTTACTGGAAGATGTTTTCTGAGGACCCCCACATTTGATCCCAAAGTTAGAAACTGCATAAAGATAAGGAAGGCACCTTTATCAGAAATAATCACAAAGGCAAGTCAATTACAATGTTGACAACATATAACGTGTCCACTGTACTTACAGATTCCAGAACCACTATTGCAAGGAAAGTCTCTTTGAAGGCAATTCAACCCTGAAGGAAGAGCACTGAAGTAACAAATAAACCAGTAAAATAGTGTTCAGCAATATTCATTTCCTTGTTTGATAACAAAAAATACAGAACTTTATCTTTACAGGCAATTGAACCCTGAAGGAAGAGCACTGAAGTAACCAAAAACTAGTGAAATACTGTGTTCAGGAATATTCATTTCCTTGTTTGATAACAAGTAATACAGATCTTTATCTTTACTTGCCTGCCCCAACTTTTCAGCAAAAAACAGTTAAATGTGAGATCGGTTTGTTAATTGAGTCAAGAACAAAGAAATATTTATTATGAATAGAATTGCTTGGGTAACACAATTATGCTTATAGGCATTAAGTTGTTGATATTGACCTTTCCCAAGGAGTAGAGGAAATGTGGACAACAAAAGTTTGAATTACTTGTTTGGTTCAGACTTGTGATTTCTGTTATTAAAGAATTTATTCAAGTACGTAATGATGGTTAAAAGATTGATCATTTGATATTCTCAGATTGATGTAAGATACACATGGGGAACCATATGATGATAAGGCCAATAGGAAATTGGATTGACATTGTGATCCTGAGTCAGAATTGACATAGTGAGAGATTTGATTCAGGATCTGAGCCAGTACCAGACGGATTTGGATGCAGCCACAATTGAGAAACAAAAGTACATGACAATGACAACCATATGTTTTAATGACTTGTGACTCATATGCATAATCAAATGTTCACAACACTGAAAGTGAGCTCAGATGCAAAAATCACCTGCTGTTTGAACTGTCCAGGGTGAAGTTGTTGGCAACAAAATTCCTGCAAACACACCCAAAAAAATTCTCAATGTTAGTGTCATCATATAAAATGTATACTGCAAGGCATGTTACCAAAACATAACCTTTATGATTGCTAGAAAAAGTGATACTAACAAACTAACGAATTGATATATCAAAAAGTACAGAAGTTATTAAGCTAGCAAAAAAAAAAAACAATCATGTAGTGAACAGAAAAACAAACATGTGCTGCAATATAAAGACATACAGCTGCAAGTTTGTTCCGTTGACCCAAGAAGGAATGCTCCCAACCAGATTATTGTAGGACAAATCTCTGCGTACATGTCATGACAAATACATCAGTTACATATTTCATGAAATTAAGTATAATAATACCATGACCATTGTCAAAATTCAGGCATCTATCAAGCCTATCTATATTCTGATATATGATTTTGTATCATATTAATTTGACTCTAAAAGCCTATTTCTCCATGTTTTCCCATGAACCCACAAGATTGTGATTCATGATTTCCAACAATGAGAATTTTGACTGACTTTAGTAGGACCAAGATTGGGCTCGTCACCAACTTGAAGGAGACAACAACAGTAGATTAGCAAATTACTTAATAAATAAATGCAAGCCTCCTACAGAAAAAGCAGCCTCTTTTTTGGAGAGGGGGGGGGGGGGGGAACTTGATACAATTAGCTGCAACTCATTGCTGCTATGTTCCTTCTCATAAGGTTATCACAGTCCTGGTATGATAATCCTAGTGGTGAGAAACATCTGTTCACTAGATATTGTACCTTACTGCATATAAATATGTGCTTATATTGAATTATTCCTCAGTTTCAGGGCATTAAGTACAAATTATCAACTAAAGATCGATAGGATCTAGTAGTGAGTTCAATCAAAATGATTATGATTTCATTACAAAAGAGTGAGAGAATCATTCAAGTACATCTAGAAGCTGATATTGTATAGTTCAGACAAAGCCGAAGCAAGTACATTCTGTATATCAACGAAGGAAAGAGTTCATCAAAAACAAAACATATTTATTAGAAAACTCCAAGTTAATGAATTATGATGATGTTTAAGGAAAACATACTGAAATACTTACATATTGAGAAGACTTGAGCTTTTAGATTCAGGGATAGTGCCATTCAACTTATTGTTTCCAAGAAACCTACTCATGCAGATAGAAATACATGCCTCAATTAGTACTCGAAGAGTACATTTAGGAGGAGTATAAAACAAGTTAGAGGGCTTGAGATATTACAGGATGGAAAGAGAACTCAGATTAAACAGTGAGTCTGGTATTTGTCCAGTTAGATTGTTGAAGCTCAAGTCCCTGGTAATAAAATAATGATAGAGTTACATTCTCGAAGGACAAACACAGTAGGTGGTAAAAAATCTGATAAAGATTATGCCATAATCTAGATGCATCCATAAATGATGAAATTCATTATAAACCATACAATTTTCGGTCAACCACAGAGGCGGAGCTAGGAATATATAATGAGGGGGGAGGCCAATATATATGTAGTAAAAGCAAAATCATATCTTACCAAAATGAAAAATCAAGCCTAGTTACTATGCATACTTTGCTCAATTACTTTTCATTTTCCCCTGCACATTTTATAGCAACTATTACTAGCTAAAAAAAATAATCAATTTGTATCCCAAAAATATAAATTTGGAAGGTAAATTAACAGATTCTGGTTATGAAAATGGAGATCTACCACATAATAAAATTTCATTCATTTCGAAAATAATATAAAGAACACTTAAATACAAACAAAATACTGCTATTTTAGTGTCGCGTAGCTCTTCCTCTTTAATTTTTCACTTCATGACTAACTTCCCAAATATTTGATAGGGGTACCAACAAGTAAATAAGCTAGAAGTTTTCTCTAGATAAATAGGCTCATAGTATCAAATCACACATCAAGTAAAAAGTTAAGGGGTGCCATGGCACCCTTTGGCCTTGACATGGCTCCGCCATTGGTTAACCATATAATACATTACAAGTTATTTTAGAGAAGGGTATAATACTAACTTTACTCAATATATGGTCTTTAATCACCAAAAAAAACTTACAGCTGATATAAAGTATTGAATTCTCCAATGTTGGAAGGAATTGTATCAGAAATGTTGTTATTTCTTAGCACTCTGCAGGATGTCAAACCAACTTGTCATATTTTCTGGATGTAAAACAAAAGCATAGATATATGATCCAGAAGTTGAGTACTCAAACTTGAGCAAGAGAGATTCTCCTTACAAGACAGATAGAGACTTCATATCCTTAATAAATCCAAGAGAAGAGCTCCCATTGGTAGTAGATATGTCGGTAATTATCCTATTATCGCATCACACAGGAGATATTAGCTTTGAATAAATGCATTAATAAACATAAATGACAAGTAGATCTGGATACTCACAACTGAGTGAGAGAAGTCAGATTGGAAAGTGCAGATGGTATAGGACCTTCAAAGGAGTTTCCTTGAAACCTCCTGACAAAACATTTAGCTTACTATTAGTGGAAAAATATATTTTTCCTCCATAAACATTAAGCTTATATAGCCCAGCTCTGACATGAACCTATCATAATTTAACTTCGCTTGAACAAATTTAGATATAGAGTACTTATTTGGAGTAACTTACAAGGAAGTAAGCTTTGACAAATTTCCTATGAAGTCAGGTATACTGCCAGAGAGTTCAACATCTGATGCCCAACTGCAACAAACACATGTAATCCTCTAAGAGATGTTTCAAATAATAAATCTACTGCATATATCTTAATGCCTTTTCATTTGGCGAAAATAATCATGTTCATAAATTTCTCACAGTGTCTGCAAGCTTTGTAGATTGGCAAATGAAGATGGAATCTCACCGCTAACTCCAGAACTATCAAGGTAACTGCGAAGTAGACAGCAATGGATTATTATAACGAGCTGTCATTAAAGAACATGTAGATGAATGTTGTTAAAATAAATCAGTTTAAAACTTTAATGTAACTGAGAATTCTGTATACTTTCTTATTTGGAAATTTTTTATACAAGACTTCATCTATGTTAAATTCTCACCAACTAAGGATTTGAGTTGGGGTTTCAAATAAGTACAGTGTATAGTATGTGGGTAAGAACTCTTGTAACCGAGGCTACACGTATAGCATAGGCAGAATCATTTAAATACAGATGGCTGCCTCTCACACAACAGTTATGAAAAGGAAATCAAAAGAAAACCAAACTTACAGTTGTTGTAATTTCGATAAACTCCCTAGTTCAGCTGGCAGAGGACCAGTAAAGTTGTTTGTCCCAATAGCACTACATAATTGACAGTCAGTTAGAATCTACCATGAATGTTTTTGAGAGGTTTAGATTATCAACATTAAGTACAAGAAGGTATAAGACGACGATCACATGCTTGAATTGGGGTATTCCTAAATTAGCATTATATGGGAAAGACATGTTGCACCATATTATTGTAACCTTTACTATAGATAAAAGATTCATATTCAGAAAGCTTTCACATAGAAAGGAAGCAAAAACGTCATGCTTTTGCTTCAAATAATCCACCTGAGAACACATTCAGATAAGGATAATCTTCTCCTGTTCTTAATCACACATCCAAATATAGAATCCAACTAATCAATGGTTTTAATAACACGACAGAGAAGATGTCAGGTTGTCCCGAGGCTCCCATATGAGAAAACTTACAATACAATCAATTCAGTGAGTTCTCCGAGTTCCTTTGGTAGCTCTCCCGATAAAGCATTAATGCCGAAGTCTCTAGAATTGAAATTAAAATAATAAGCATGATCACCAAAACGAAAAACAAGTATCTCACCACAAGTATCACCATACGTGTGGAGTAATGCCTTCAAATAAAACTTAGAGGGGCTTACAAGTATTGCATGCTAGTTAGATTTCCAATGGATGCAGAGAGAGGTCCTGTGAAGTAATTCTGACCCAATTTCCTGAAACAAAATAAGCGAAGATTAAAACATAGGTACTAAACTTAGCTAACTAATGTGTGTCCAACACTAGCACAATAATTCAGAAAAGCATACAGATTAGATAGGTAGCTCAATGTCCATAGCTCATCTGGAAGTACACCAACAACATCCAAGGCATAAACTTTCCTGCAAATGCAAATTATGATCATTTTTTGAAGATATGGTTCTTTGGAAGTAAAAATAAAGAGAGTAAAACAATGAATTACAGTTGGGTAATGTGGCAAGTGACATTATCAGAGCAGACGCATTTGATGAAAGGGTTGTAATCGCCATCGTCGAATGCGGTGGAGTCAATGGCAGCTCCACTACAAGGGTCTCCAGTTGTGTTCCATTGCTCCACATTGGCCTTAATCCCCCATTGTGCAAATATTGAATTCAAAGCTTTCACTGCACCATCAATTGTAAGGAATCAATATCTCAATGACATGGAGAAAAGGGTTTTCTTTGCAAGTGCCACAGCCTCAATAGGAGTCAAGGGTTGATGAGGACCTCTGCTACCATTGCCAACATGGTTCAGAGTTCAAACCCATCCGACATGAACTCCATGGTGGGTGTGGCAGTTACTTTCCCAAAGGCTTCAGCAGAAGAACTTAAACTACGGTGATGGCTATAGTTCCAGAGAGACGCTGAGAGTAGAACAGGCCTCATGAAAGTGACAATTGCCCCAGACAAAGGAATTAAACCGTTCTCATTGGACAAGTCAGAATTTTGGGTTTTTGAATTTTTGATTTTGGAACGTGATATAAATCTGAAATTTTTCGGAAATGATAGGTAAAGACTTCCTTCGAGGAACAATTTTTAAGGAACCGTAAGGGACAACTGAATTTGTAACGAATTTAATAGAAGATGCATTTGTCCCTCACGATCCTTTAAAATTGTCTCTCATTTAAGCAAATTCACTATATGTAACTAAGATTAATAAGGGAGGTATGACACATGCCACTAAAATTTCATTTGGCTTAACTTGCTCCCTATTTGATTATAGTCATTTGATCTGTTTTACGTTTTGTCATTACATCTAGGTTCTAGTTCAAAATTATCTCGTGATTAGCCCGTTTAAAATCATTACTATTTAGATTTTGAAAAGATACAAAGTTAGTCTTGAAAAATAATTTATGTAATGAATCACATATTAATTATCTCATGATTAGCCCGTTCAAAATCTTTCTTTCTCTAACGATATCCTGTCATGAGAAAAAAAAAATTCCCCTAACGATATTCGTTAGAGAAAGTAAGATTACTGGCTCCGAGTGTGAATGGTGCGGCTCACATTATAGCAAGTTGGCAACTACCGACTAGAGGGGCGTTTTTGGGTTAAAAGTTAGGCCATGTTGGCTCATGCATGGTAGTAAAGAAGCGAGTGCGACAATTTTGTCTATCACCGACAATTTCCATAGTTTGTATTTTGTAATGTTCATTCATGTTTGAATAAAAGTCTCCCGTTCTCAAACACAAAGACCGTACTAATAAAAATCAGTATTAAAAAAAACGTAGTAAAAATCATGCAGGTGGCTTTACTTTACCAGCTGGCTGGTTACTGTGGACCTATTGTTAGATATGCATTATTGTTATTTTTGGTTTTTCTCTTTCTAGTACTTTTTAGTTTCATGGATTAATCGCCAGGATGAAGAGCTACTTGAACAACAACCAATTCTATGAGAAATCTGAAAGAAAAAACTGTTTACTGTTTTCATTTTGACGGAACAATGTGAGCTCTGTAACAACTAGTCTTTACCGGATTGAATTTCGATCATATAAACGATGCATAACTACGAAGTATGAACTATTTCCATATTGCTCTCCATGGTACAGCTGTTTCGTCATTTGGAAATTAAGCAAAAGAAGAGAAATCACGTATAAATGGAGGAGAGAGAATTAGAAACCTTCAGATGGATCTGTGGTGGCTTGAGGTTGAGATGTAGGAGCTTGAGAGGGAGCCTGAGCTACTGTTACACCAGTAAGGCCAAAGTTGAAGCAGCAGATGGCAGCTGCACACCGGAAAATAACCAGAACAGACGACGATGACGATGAACGTCTCGACATCTATATGGCCGGAGTCCTGAGAGAGAGCTACAAGAGAGATCAAGGAGGGGTGTAGATCGATGGAAGAATTGCGCGCAGTAGTCACCAAAGTTGAAATATAACCCTGACGTACGATGAAACCCACTTTCATAGGATGATAATGAAGTTGTGTTAATATATTTTTCCCAATTTGATTGATTTCTAAGTAACACCAGCTGTGTCACATCAAAGGGAACGAACTATATATTTACATTTATATATGAACCACACAGATGGAGATCAGAAATTGGAAGCTTTGTGAAGTCTACGCAGAGGTCACATTCAATTCAAGCTCAAGGTGCGCGGAGACGAATTTGAGGCACGCAGCCACCAAAAACAAAATCTCATTTTTACGTCCAAATTAATTTTAATTTGTATGATGATGAATATTCAGATTCACACACTTGCTGATCCTAATGAAATCGACCCCGTAGAGAATTGGTCCACGTACATCGATGATCATACATATTGACCTGGCTAAACCAATAAGAACTAAACTACAATATATATAGCAGTTGAAAACCAGCTTGAATCAGTGAAAAGAAAATTAGAAATCGAGCAACTAGCTAGCTTGCTCTTAAACAACAACCAATAGAGCTTAGAGAGCTACAAAGGCAGCTTATAGAGACCATGTACCACACTGATCTATTTATTCAAATCTATGGAGGAGGTAATTAACTACAAGTGGGATAGTTGGAATCAGATTAAATCCATTACGAAGGAGATATCTATTCAAATCTATGGAATCAAATTGAATCCATGATAGTGATGATACTATCTAAATAAACATATATATTGAGGCCTATTCGATCTATATGCGTTTGTTTATTTTCTTCTCTTCACGAGTTCATGACCATTCAACTAAATATATTTAGACGGGAGACCTATTTTTATTCTTCATCACCTAGCCAGGTAAACCATATTTTAGGAAACAACTTTTAGAGCCTACCTTAAGTGTCAGCTTATATCAAACATTGATTTCTTATTATTTTATTTTTTATGTTTTTTATTGATTACGATTTTCATTTCATTTTTTTTCACTTTCATGTTATTGTTTTTGAACCCTAGTTTTTACCTTCTTCTCTCAAATCTATATATGTCGTCTTCATCTCCACATCCAAATGTATACAAGCTTGTTCCCAACTGAACATTATTCATGTAAGACTGGTACTTATATACAAACCTAACAAACCTAACCCTAACTCAAGCAAATACCCAGTTTTATATATTTAAAATAATCTACTCGATGAACATGTAAACTACCTTCATCTATTGAAAGAATATCAACTGTGAAATTCTCAGATGATCACTATGGATGAAATCAACACCAACAGCCATCGATCGAGCAATATCTAGACCCATTTTATTTGGCCCTTTTTCTAGTAGTGTTATATAAATTGGTGAGAGAGGATGAGAGAATAGATCAGTCGGACGTCTAATAGAGTTGAAGACAGCACATATTAGATATGAGAGAAGAAGAAGAAGAAAAAAAACAGGTTAAGATAAAATTATGAAAGTGAAAAAAGAAAGAAAATTGTAACTAAGAAAAAATAAAAATATAAAAGAATCAGAAATCAAGGTTTGATGACGTGGCTATGTCACCTAAGGTGGGTTATAAGGTGGTATCCTAGAAGGTGGTTCATCTATCATTACTCTATCTTACATATTAATTCATATAAACCGATATTGAATTTCAAAACATGAAGTCATTGGAAATAGATATACTGTTTTTTTTTATTATCTTTTGTTCCTATATATAGTGAAAGTACATATGTTCAATTCATTATGAATCAACAAACCAGGTCAAAGGCCTTACTATAACACCACGGCTACTAACCCTAGCTCTCTCTCCCTCGACAGTGATAGGGTTTGTTGTGCGGCACAAGTCCTTTTCCATGGCAACCATGGTAGCCTCCCAAGCCTCTCTCACGACAAAGTTGATTTCAAAGCTCTCTCTCTCTCCAACCAGGAAGAGCATGTTGATTTGGGTGACCTCCGGTGCCCGAAGAAAGGTTTTGTTGCTCCTCGATACTACTTGGTTGGAAGCCTCAACGCTGCTAGGGCAGTGTGGCTTTTGATGCGTTTCGAAGTGTTGTTTGTAATATGTGGCGTCTCCCTTCTCCGGTTGAAGTTCAAGTAAGGGGTGATCGCTACCTGTTTACTTTCACCAGCAAGCATGATGTCAATCGAGTCAAGAAGGGTGGTCCTTGGGCTTACCAGCGCTCAATAATCATCATCAACAACTATGACTGATTCTCTGATATCATGCAAGTCCCTTTGAATTTTGTTTGGTTATGGGTGGAAATCCTTGGACTCCCGGTTGCACTGACAACAACGATCATGACAAGGTTAGTAGGTGAAACGATTGGGCCAGTTCTGCAAGTGGATCAGCACGGTATTAACCGTGGAATTGTTAGGGTTTGTCTAACCCTAATGTTAGATGAGCATGTGAGGCTAAGTCAACGCATTAGGGTTTCCTCTATTGATCGATGTTCTGGAAGTTCAATTTCGCTATGAACGTCTCTTGGGTCGGTGTCGTGTGTGTTCTATGTTAATCCATGGTGGGCTACCATGTCCAAGAGAACAAGAGGATGAAGCTCCGACGGTGATTCTGAGCCAGTTATAGCACCTTCCATGGTGTTTAGAGACAACATGCCTTCCACACTATCTACTCCAGCTTCTGTGTCGCTTTCTTCCCTCTTTCCTAAAGAGAAGAGAGTTGTAACCATCAGAGAGGTTTTTGTTTTCCCCTTTCCTACAAAGATTACCGAAATTCGACAAGAATGTGAAGAAGAAAAGTCTCCAAATGGTAAGTGTGCTCGACATGCTCTAGCAATGGTCATACTGCCTTTGAACCCTAATGAACTTGGTTTTTCTGTTAACCCTAATAGTGATCTGAGTATTGCTAAGACTGAAAAGTCTCCCAAGAAGAGAGGAAGGCCGAGAGGTAATAAGAACAAGAAGAGAGTTTCAGAAGGAGCATCTAAGTCTTTAGATTCCATTGGTCTAGTATATCACATGTTGCAGGTGTTGAAGATTCAGGCCTTGACTCAGAGGCTGAGGCTGAATAGCTACACTAGGAAAAGACCCCTTCTACTCTTTAACAACAACTCTTTTTCTTTTCAATTCGATGAAAGGTACACCATGAGGTCTTAGGCCTGATTCGATTGTAAGTGGAGTTGGTTGTTAGATAATAAAAGGTATATGCTTTTTTAGTTGTTAGATTCACCTTTTTGATGTAGTTTTGAGGTTGTTTTTTCAATTTTTAAATGTAATTCATATTTAGTTTTCTAGTTATACTACTTGTATGGTTTTCAGACTATTCACGTTTGACCGTTTTAGTCGTCATGATTTTTTATCAATGAAACTATCTCTTTTCACCTCAAAAATAAAATAAAAAAATAAAAAAATAAAAAAAAGGCCTTGCTATAACAATGGCTAGTTGTTCCAAAACGCATGCTGCAGGTTTGCTTCTTAGCTGTTCATCAATTTACCTCTGGATTTCCGGATCACATTCGACTTTCCATTTGCTGCATAACACAACACCTTTTATGATGGATGTCTTTGGCCTTCTTGGTTGGTTGAGAACTAGACGAGCCGGTGGTGGGAACTCGATACTACTCGTATCAACTTCCTATCCAAGCAAATACCACCCATATATTATACCTAAATTAATTTGGAGTTTTCTAAAGTACATGTAAACAAAAATAATCAATTAATACTTGTTCATTGTACGTATGGAACTATCAAGATCAACCGCAGTTATCAATATACGACTCACACACGTTATGTGAATTAGTGAAATTAATTGCTGATTGTGTTCATACTCAAGCTTTAGCATGACCAAGACTTTCATAGATCGAGGTTTACCAATGACTTTGCTAAACGGATGATGAAAGTCTCCCCAAAATTTCATGTGTGCAAGCAGGAATTGGTAGGTTAACATGCATTTGTGTTGATTTTGACTGTACCCGCCAAATATATATCAGTTTTCTTTCTCATTGATTGAGAGATGGAATTAATGTTCAAATATATAGATCCACTTTTTCATTATCAGCTGTATGTGTGTGTGTATCAATGAAACTGGGATCTGAGATTTGGATTGTGATATATATTTTCGTTTAATATATAAGAGAAAATAATCTTATTAGCAATTGATAATTAGACCGACCTTATTTTTTAGATTATATATCTCACATCAGAAAATGAGAACCCTGCTAATGAGCTTATTAAGTAAACTCATACATTGTCACTTAGTTTTATATCTAAATACTAGATCACTTTATCATAGTATCATAGCGGATATCTCATGCACGTGTGTGTATGACGGTTTTTTTTTCTTTAATTACAATGTTTATGACACAGTTATGAAAAGAGTCGTAAGTTGGCATGTGTATTAAAAAATCAAACGAAAAATGGAGATTTGTATATATGAAATTGAAAATCCCCTTACAATTTAGGAGTAAATTGTATTTCATCCTAAAATACAAACAAATATATACTTCATTAATTAATAACATCCCTATATCAAGGAAATGTGATGCGTCTCTATCTGAGTTACAATGTGTTAGTCTCTTAACTTGTAGTCTTGTCTTTCAGACTTGTTGACTTCAAACATGTAATTTACAGTCTCTTAATTTCGATATGTCTCCTGTCAAAGCTTTTAAAATGATGATCATCATTCGAAAAGCTTTGACATGAGACATATCGATTGAAACGAGGCATGGTATGCGGGAATGCAATAGTAATGACATGTAAGCAGTTGCACAAAGTGCAAATACCCTGAAACTCTCGGGATATGCCGCGAATCTCCATATGAATTCGTACATGACTGCAAAAGGTCCGTAAGAATGGTGAAAATGACTGCAAATGTGATCGAGTTGAAGAAAGAAAGTTATGTTCACTCAGAAAGTCTCTCCAAAAGCAGCAGGGTAAATCCTAGTTCTGGATCTCTAAACCACAAGTTTTTACCCATTCAGTTAAAGGATCCGGTGACAAGCTCTAGCTAGTTCCAGTTTAGCTCATGTACATTCGGATGAACAAGCTGATAAGAGCTGGACTCCCACAGACGCTGCTAAAGGGATTATTTAAAATATTTTTATGTCCGGAGCAGTAGCAGTCTGTGTAAGTTAAACCTGTTATTCCAATACCACTGAAGACATGATTCCAATCTTAGCCAACGTACCAGGATGCAAGCACAACTGAAGAGCTAAAAGACAAGCTTATAGCAGCTAATTGCTAAACATTCTGCTACAAGGTGCCGATCACTGCTCAAGCTAAAAAGCTGCTCATCTTCCATGGAGGTAAGCCCGAAGAATGCTTAAAAGTTGTATGATTACTTTGTAAACTTCTTTGTTATATGGAGCAAACTTTCGCAGATTGTTGACTAAGATTGCAGAGGACTCTATGGAAACAAAATTAATATACAGTAAATCTACATAATGTTGATGAAAAACTAAAAAAAGAAGAAAGGATGAGAACATGAAAAGTAATGGACATGTTTATACCTTAAGACGGAGAACATGCATGAGGCCTTCTATACCCAGTGGCCGCGGGATGGTCATCATCCTCTTTGTATGCACCAGTATATAATTTTTTTCCCATGCCACTCATTTCTACAACAGAAGAAGTTACATCGAGTGATTTGAATCTCTCAAGTTTTCTTTTCCCTTCCTCTTTTTCTCCTCCTCTCTTTCTTCTGTTCCGCCTCCTCACCCTAGCTATACCATGAAATGGAACATGGACCTCTAGATTGAAACACATGACACCCAAGTGAAGAAAGGAATATATATGACTTAGCTAGTTCATGTATTTTGAGAGAAGGTTAGGGATGTTTATATAGGAAATTGGAAGATACATTATATGATCGATGGCTTAGAACAAGACGTATTCGAGCAGAGATCTAGTACATTTCACATGAAAACTCGATAAATTATATATGTATATATATATATATGATAATTATAAAAGTAAAAGTCAAATGAAATTGAATCCGTTTATGACACAAATTTAAATTTTGCATCATTTCACATGATATGGTTTTAGGATAAAAAATATAAAAAAATTATTTCAACAACTTGAATTTATTCTTTGTCACGAAGTTTTCATTTCTCGTTCGCTTTACCTACCATCTTTATTTCTAATCTCACACACACCTAGCTAAACAACAAGATGAGACATAAAGTTCTAGACCAGACTAGACAATTAGACATCTACTTTCACTTGAAAATACAAATATAACATATGCATACATAACAGTTATAAAAGCAATAAAGACAATGAAAATTGAGACACATGAAATCTCGATAAATTATATGTATATAGTAATTATAAAAATAAAAGTCAAATGAAACTGAATATGTTTCTGACACAAATTTAAATTTTGCATCATTTCACGTGATACAGTTTTAGGAAAAAAAAAAAGTTTCTTTCAACAACATGAATTCATTCTTTCTTACGAAGTTTTCATTTCTCGTTCGTTTTCCCTACCATCTTTATTTTCAGCCTCACACTCACCTAGCTAGTTAAACAACAAGATGGGACGTCAATTAGGTTCTTGACCAGGCTAGACAATCAGACATCTAGTTTCTCTTGAAAATACAAATATAACGTATACATGGCAGTTATAAAAGGAATAAAGACAATCAAAACTGAAACTCTCAAATTCAAATTTTATGTTATTTCACGTGATTGGCCCAGTTTGGTATTAAGTTTTGGGAATAAAAATCATTTATAATCACATTTTGAACAGATTTTTTGTTTGGTAAAATCTTAATTAATACCTGCTTATCTAAAAAAATTTAGTTTAAATAACCACGATTTTAGAAAACGTATTGTGGTTACTTATTTAAAACTGAGTTTTTTAAAAATTAAGTTTTTAAACCACAATACCAAACTAAACCTTAAAATAAAAGTGTTCAACACACTTTAACCTTGTTTCAGGTGAAAATTCTAATATAATCAAAACCGAAACGAATACTAACACAAATTTAAATTTTATGTATCAATGCAATGGGAATCGATATCTCTTAGGTAAGTTTACTTGGTTCTCCTATCTCAATTAGTGTCTCGTTACTCAAGGTTTAACTAGTGAAGGGAACTATACTTGTGAAGTTGAGCTAGAGTTTATGTAGAGTCGAAGTGCATGAACGCAGGAATGTGAGTTCGGGCTGTTGGTGGGCAGTTGGGCATAGGTGGCCGGCAAGATAGAACCCTAAACTCTTCTGGACTTTCACATTGTTCTGGCCCAAATGAACATCAGGGGCATAGCACTGGGCCACTGGCAATGAATCTGCCTTCTTCCAGAATTCCTCACCTGAAAAGAAAAAAACAGTTAAACAGTGCATGCAAAACTATCAAGCTCAACCTGAACAATATCTAGCTAGGACAAGAAAATAACCTCAATAATGTCAGATGGATTGTTACGTATAACTCCTGGAGTCCTTTGTTAGCCTTGGTCAAGGTAAACATAGTTGCTTAGCTGCAAACAAAGGAGGCCTATCTAATCAGGAAGAGAAGAATGCAGACAAATACAACCAAGGAGATATGTCTTGCTCGCAACTGATTGAACATCTCAATCATATCAGGAACGAAATTAGAGGAACACATAAGAAGCCATGGCCTGCGGTACGTTGCTGCGTTGCTATCAGGTATAATCCATCTGTGGTGCTTCTTGGTTCTTACTCCCCATTTCAAACGTATATCGTGACTAATGCAATGTTATTGGTACCTAAACGACACTCAGGGGCCACTCTCTCGGCCATTCTTAATATTTTTTTCAAGTCCTTAATTATGATTTCATGCCTTTATTCTCATGGAGTCGTGGTGGATTCAATTATCAGTCATTTGGAGTTTGGATCCATTATACTAAAGTCTTGGGGTTTAACAGAGAAAAACAAACAAAAAAATAGGACTAGAAGTTGATCTTACAAGTAAGAACAAATCTAATTAACAAGACTAAATTAGCTAAGAAACTAATGAGTCTAGCTCATTATCGAATAAAACAACCAAACAAACAAGATGGTTGGAACATGAATATCATACTTCTTCTTTCTTTTCCTTTTCCTTTTTTTCTTTTTAAATTTTGGCTCCTACACCATACGAATAAGAATACATGCGAGAGGGGAGTTCAAGTACTAACTATAAGAGTATTGGAGAGACACCTAAATTCATGCGAGCTCGGATGCCTCGTATTAAAGATAGTGTCGATTCCTATATAGGGTACCGACACAATGGTATTAGATCGAGTTGGATCCAACATGAAGGCATCGACGACGATAATTCCGGGTTTATGCATCGACGACGATAATTCCGAGTTGGATCGAGTTGGATTCTCTGTTTAAATTTGTTTGGATGTTTTATAGTCATTAGATGAAGTAAGGATGACATGCTGGTTTTAGATTCTACTAAATTCAATGGTTAGAAGTCATCCAAGCAAATCCAAACAACATAAATTCAAGTAGAGAAGCCAAATTCATTTAAATCGATGCATCATCGAATTAATTTGTGAAACTATTGGCTCATTGAGCATAATAATGTTCATTGGCCCTTTATTGAGCTATTTAAACCCCCGTCCATTCGTTCATTACTATATATTAGTAGACGAGCAACCCACTCCATTATCAGTGATACGGAGGCAGACGACAATCTAGAACGATTATATATAGACACACTAGATACGAAAGCTAGCAATATATATAAGGTGCTCCTTTTTTTTATTTATCTTTTTGAGAATGTATTTACAAGTTAAAACTACCCGACCACGATAGATCATATACATCTTACTGTAATATCTAGAACCTAATTAATTAACCAAACGTCACTCTCTCTCTCTCTCTCTCTCTCAATTAGCAGCAAACCAAATAGCTACGATTGTGGCACACCATTAACCTATTCTGAGATCAGCACGTACAATATCAAAAGAGCCGTTGAAATATGATCACAGTCGTGAGCTTGGAATTAGGGTTTCTGCCGAATTTGACCAGCAGCTATTATACGTCTTCGAATATTGCATACGTCTTCAAATAAAATGCTGAAATTGCATATTAGGTGTTCTGTTCATTTACACCTTAATTGGTGCGTACAAAAATTTTCAATTTATCTTCATAACGCTTGATGAATATAAAATTAGCATGGATTTAAAAAATTAAAACCACATACACCAATTCGCAAAATGAGATTAGCATGCACTTATTACTTGTGTTGGATAAAATCTTAAACGCTCTCATTTGCATATAATTGAATGTGTATGTAGCTTTGACTGATGACTTGAATAATGACTCTTTTGAATTACCTATTTAAATCATTTTATTATTATCGATCGTTTGATTACAAAGGGTGATAACCTAGTCTCCATTAATTTTCGACCATAGAAAAAGAAGAAGACGAAGAAGGGGAAAAAAAAAAAAACCTAAGTAGTCATAGAACGCAGAATTATCTGATAATCTGAAAGCTGAAACCCTCCGACAGTTTAGGTTGAATACAAACAAGCATGAGAAGACTCGATGAGAGTGAGTGCGTGTGAGGCTATACTAGGGCTGTCACTCGGTCGGTTCGAATCGGTAATGGTCGTTACCAACTTCAAAACCAAAGCTTTCGGTAATGAAATATGACTTTCAATTACCAAACCAAAAACTTCGGTATGAGATAAATCTTACCAACTTCGGATGTCGGTTTTTCGGTATTACCAAACTTCACAACAAATATATTTTCAAAATATAACAAAACAATACAAAACAATAAAATTTAAATATCACTTGAGTTTCTAGAGTCTGATAATACATATACAAAAGATAGTCATTTCAGTACACATTATCGAGTATGGTTTAATTTTCTACCGAAATAGTCAAGATGTAAATGTTTCTAAATTTTTATATGAACAAGTTATATGTCATCTATGTGAAAGTATGTGTGTGGAAGAATCGACCAAAATAAGTCACATAAAGGCAGTAAAAGCTTTTTCGTGTAATAAGTGATGTTAAATTATGGTTGACCGCTTTGATCAAGACCCGAGCATTATTGAGTACAATTGAATTTTTTATCAGAATTGTATTATACTATAATAATCACATCAGACGGTTGAATTTTAATTTTGTGAATTGTAATCATTGGAACCACAACATGTCTGGTAATGTGGTATAACTTATTTAGTAAGTTATATGCATATGTACATCTTTGTGAACCAACTACAAAGAGGAAGCAAAATTTTCAAAAACCTTGTAAACTATGATGTGATCAATATAGTGAAATACGACTATGGTAGAAAAATTAGGTATTTTTGATAATGTTTTGGCCTGGATCAAGGCGGCTAACTCTATTTACGCTTGTGCTTCCTATGGGGAGCCCTATCATCAAGAGAGGTAAAAACATTCCTAAATTTTTACATGAGCGGTTACATGTCATCTAAGTGGGTTTGTCTATATGTGTGTGTGTGATGAATCGACTAAGACGGGTAGGTAAGAGCGTTTTTATATAACAAATAACATTGAATTAAAGTTGATCGCTTTAATTGAGACCCGAATGCTACCAAGTATAGTTGAATTTTTCTATTCATTGTCTTGTTTTTTACTAAATGGTATATACAATTGAAAACGTGAGATAAGATTATTAGTCTGTGTGTTTTTAGAAATATAAGTCTTTAAATAATTAGAATTTCGGTAAATTCGGTATTTACCAAAAACCAAACCAACTTTTTCGGTATTTCTCGGTTTCGATTTTTTTGATTTCGATTACCAAAATTCGGTTTACCAAATCATAAATTTTTTGTCGGTTTTCGATCGGTTTGGTATTTACCAAACCAAGTGGCATGGCATCCCTAGGCTATACGCAAGAAGAAGTAGACGACTGCATAGATAGATCAGTCATACTACAATTGTCTGAGAGGTTGATCCCCACCATACCTACAATTGTTGATTTTCTTCTCTGTTTGGTTTTTCCCCCGATTAATATTCTTTGCCATCTGCATACATATATAGTTATATACCCCTATTTATTTAAAGAAATGGTTATAATTTTCAGTTAGTCAAAACATGTGTTTGGATCGAGAACATTCCTTCGTTTAAAAAAGAAACATGACACCATCGATCATCCACAGAGATTTTACTAGACGCGTTGCGAGTGGTTGAGATCATGGAATCTATCGCATTAATTAGTTATGTTTCCAGTGAACTTAATTTTCATCTTAACTTTTAATACAATTTAGTCTAATAACATTAGTCTCTCCTCTGTAAAAAGGAAGAAGGTCGTGAGTTCGACAAACTCACAACAGAGTAGTTATATTTCAGTTGTTTGTTTGATAAAAACAAAAACAAAAAATTCATCTTAGCTAATAGCTGGGTTTGTTTGTCTCCAACATAGGCACGTAGCGATATTTAATCTATATTACAAGCTAGGGACTTCATCATCAAAATCTAATATAAACAAAAGGTCTGGTTGTTCAAAGAAGTAAGCATGATTGCATGAATAATAGAATCAACAAATTAATTTCTATGCATTCTCTCTGCTTTAATATGGTGTTCGTATCTATCTCATCAAACAAGCTAAGCTAGAATGATGAAATTTAATATGTGAATGATTTATATATACTCTATAAAATGAAGAACCCCCTGGATCGTAGACATGAAGCTTAATTAGGAAGGGTAGCTTGTTACCTTGATTCAAGCACTTACTGCATATCTTGCAAGTAATGAATTCTTGTAGCTTTCAACTACAACCTAACCAACTATGTAAAAAGTCATTGTACGTTTGACTAGCGTATATACATGGGTGCCATAGTGAAAGAACGGCCTTTGGAATATAACTAGGGACTTCGATCATCAATTGCTCTCAGTAGTTAGTATTGGCCCTAGCTCCTCCACCCTTTATTGGATCGATCCTCCATTTATTATTCCTCCTTGGAAGATTATAACTTGAAGCAAAGTACAGAACCGATAATATATCTAGCAGAGACCTCTCATTCTTTCACTAGAAGCTAATCGTATACGAACAAACTGACCTTATAGCACAAGTAAACCAGAGCATAAAACCAAAGACATGCGTGGTGGGTAGAAGCTTTGAATTTCAAAAGGTCGGAGTAGCTAGCTAACTTGTGAAAAAGAAAGGCAATTAAGACTGACCTGAAATACAGATGATCCATCAAAGGACGAACAGTCGGTCAGCTGTGAGTCACAATCACCGGAAGAGAGAAAAACCCATGCTAACTAAGCTTGCTGGGTCGTAAGGAAACTTTCGTCTTCAATAAATATCACCGGAAGCTTCAGCTGTGTGTGTTCCTTATGTTCATGACAGCTAGGGTTCGCAGAAGTTTCTGCATTGAAGAATAATGCAGGGCACGCTATTTCCACGCGGTGACGACGATGATGGTGATGAGCTACCTGTGATCGGTATCAGATTTCTAATATATTTCTTCTTTGGCTTCTTTTTTTTTTTTTTTTGCTTTGTCGAAATTATTATTCATGACCGTTTCAAGCTGGCATAGCTGGTTCGTTTACAGTTCAACGTCCAACACATGGAAAACAATCACTTGGGTTTTGAAAATAAACTGGGGAAAATTGTATTTATGATTCTGCATGCGGTGCTAGACAACATGGGTTCCGGAGGATATCTTCACATTTTTAAGGGGTTTTGTACAGTTGGTTAGTTGAATTAAAGAACATGGGTTAGTTGATAAATTATTTAGGATCGTTTCTATGCTTTACCAAACTAGGGGACGTGGTTTGAATCATCATATATATGATTGGATATGTTGAACATTTGAACCAAATCCAAACTGAGTTCATATTTAGCTTCTTTGCTCGACCCTCGCTAGTAGCAAGCGATTCATTCTTCATCATATAGTAACTTATCTTAAAAAAAAAACACACACACTTATCATTGAGCTATTCGAAAGTCTACTGATTAATGTTATCTATCTCCTATATATCTACACATACTTTGAGATATACAAAGGATATAAGCAAGAACAAGCTTAAATGTAAAATACGAAATTGCTTCAAACCATTGTCTTTAAATAAATATGTGTAGTCAGTTGTTTCAATTGACTCCCCAATTGATAATCTAAACATAACTTATATGTGACTAGTGTTGCACTTTCCTTTACAAATAATCGTTACTCTAATGCAATATTAATTTTTTGGTCAAATTAAGTTAGGCAATTTTGAGGTGGCGTACTAAACTCAATTAACTAATTAATTCATCAGACCTGTGTTTCGCCCTAGTTTAAAGTTCATCAAGCACCAACCGTGGTAGGAGACAGGTGGCTCTTTTGTGTTCTTGTCGATCAAGACATGGCCGTGGTAGGAGACAGTTCAAACCGTGGGTTCCCCCCCCCCCCCCCCCACAGGGGTGGCTGAAGACCAACTTTGATGGTGCCTTTGATAGCTCTTCTCGTAGTGGTGAAATTGGTATTATATTCCGCGATCATGAATCAGTTGTTGTGGGTGGATACTATGGGAGAGTTGCTGATGTTACTTCCCCTGACTTAGTGGAGGCTTATGCTGGTAGATTGGTTTGTGAGATGGCTAGGGAGTTACAGCTTTTTCCTATAGTCTTGAAGTCAGACTGTCTCAATCTGGTTAAGGCTACTCAGTCTAATATGGAGGATTCTGCTTTCGACATGATCGTTGAGGATATTAAACAGGATCTGTTGTCTCTTAATTCTTTTTTTTTTTTTAGTCATGTTTTCAGGGAGTCCAACTTGGTAGCGCATAAGCTAGCTCGTTTGGCTCTTAGTTGCTCTTCTCCTTCCCGTTGGGTCAGTGCCCATCCTGGGGAGTTACAGGGTTTGCTTGCATCCCCTCTGTGTAATCGGTGATTTTTTCAATAAAGTTCTCTAACGTATTCGATCAAAAAAAAAAGTTCATCAAGCACCACGGCATCCATTATTTATTTTAGCAGGCAAGATGGACGCGGTGCTCAAAGTTGAAGCTCTCTTTATTGAACTAGTATTCTCAGCGTTAGTCTAAATATTCATGTGCTAAATTACACATACCTTAAAATAGTGAAGTTTCTGTTACATCAAAAATATTTGGTGTTTCTCTAATGTTGTGAAAGAAAAATGTTTCCACTAAAAATTCTCAATTCCAAGGAATTGTTATGTCTATATCAAATAATTAAGGGATTGAAACTCAGCATAAATGATAATTTTGATATTACGTACTGTATATTTTGATCAGTAATTATCTTATGATATATGAGTATTGATTTTAACATAAGATTTTAAAAAATCACAAATATTCATCTAACGTATTGTGTAACTATGCGTATACGAAGTAGTACTTTCATGACTTCATTCTAAATTCACGGATTTCAGATCACTTTAGAATATTTGCCGTACGTCCTAATTAGCGATATGACCATGTCTCACGTCGCACCACAAAAACAAAAGCATATTACCAGGCAAAAAAAAATCAAGCAACTAAACCAGCACTACATGATGTGGACAAAGCTTTCGAAACGAAAACGCGAGCTTACTTTGGGGATTCATCCTCCACTTTTTTTTTTTTCTTTTTTTTGCAACCAACTTGCGTTTTTATTCTGATTCCCCTGCCCCCCCCCCCCCCCCCCCTCCCAGAAAATCGTACCGCCCTTTTAAAAGTAAATTGACGACGAACACCAAAATCGTCACTTTTTATCTTCGTCTCAAAAAAGTAGAGGCTAAGGCCCACACGCCGCGCGGATCTGTGTAGAGAGGGCAAATTGAGTGAGTGTGAGACACATCATGATAAGGACCAGATTAAAATAAAACAATAACGATTAAACAGACGTCGACTTTAAATCATAAAAATTATATAATATTTTACATTTTCTTTATTTTTCATCGTTTCTAGTTGTTTACTAGTATTGTCTTTGATCTTAATGTTTTTCTCACCTAGCATTACTCTTGAAACATTAATTATCTTACATTTGTAGGACTAAACATCACCAAAAAACAATTCATATTACACACTAAGTAGTAATTACTAGTACGTATCATCATTCTCCTTCCATAGTGAGACAATGACGTATGTTATTATCAGTGTAGGTTATTTAACAGTTTATCTCGTTATTTGTTTTAACATTATTTAAGTCTACGAGGTCGTTACTTATGACTGACGGTATGTAATATACAAGTTAATTATAGACTTTAATATTTGTATATTTATTTGAATGAGTAAACAGTCTTCTTATCATTGTAATTGAAAATGAAACCGGTTCGATTGCCAAACTATATTGTAGGTTAGCTAAAAATTAAAAATATAAACGACACAAAAATGAAATGAACAAAATGTAATAGTATTAGTGATCAAACAACTTTTTTAATTAGATGTGGAGGTGAAGTTAGAGCTCGAGATTATGAGTGATAGTTTATAATTGTCCTTTCACTTGCCTTAATTTGTTCGTGGGCAAACAGGAATACGACCTTTCGTAGAGTGACTCTTGAAGAAACTTCCATTGAGAAATCAACTCACATGATTACTTAATCTATGCGAATGCATTACACCAAGTTTTTTTGACCAAATTAATTTTTTGGAGGATTGCTATACATGTCGAATATATTTCTATTATCTATTACAAAGTTCATACTCGTGAAGTCACTACCACTTTTATGTTAATTTTTGATTGAAAACTCGATCACTACTAGCTAGATGTTGCTTCATGACATGGACCGGTTTTATCTTCATTTCTTAAATTAATTGTAATGTAGTTCTCCACTTAGTAATTGATAAATTAAGATAATAACCCTCCCAACAAAGTTTTAGAAGTGATAGATACTTAGAATATTAATGATCAAATTGTAACATAAAAAGATCTACCATTTCTTGTTCGAAAACTATTGTAGCTATAGAAAACATTTACTTTAGTTGTTTGCTTTGAACAACGATTCTCATATTAACAACCTCTTAAAAAGCAATCTTATCATTCTAATACAAATAGAAATCATTATAATTACCAAGATTAGTAATAACATCGTATCAACAATCACGATAACATATTGTACCAACTGTTTTGAGGTTTTTAACATTTATAAAGTCTTATTTGTTAACTTCTTAAACGGTTGAATTAAGATATTACGAGGGATGATCGGAATGAAAATATATTTCTCAATACCAAAACTAGTCCAAATCCATAAAGTAAAGTCAGAAAATGAAATAGTTTTCTTCTAGCTTACTATTGTGATGTGAAAAATACTTACTAGCTAACATATAAAATCGGTATGATTGAAATTTATACCTTACTATTGTGAAGAAAATTACTTACTAATACAGAAAATCATAACAAGTTAATCAGTATAAAGGTGACGGAGTAGAAAATCCTGATTAACTTAGGAAGTAACAAATTAAGAAGACCCCTAGCCTGATGCAACTAAACAAGATTCCCACAATGAAAGGATTGCAATGAGATTAACGTTATACTACTCCAACTTTTGTTTCTCTCCTCTTCTTCCCTCACAAATGTCGAACGTGCCGTAAAATCATTTCTCGTGATGTCTGAAATTTTGTTGTAATGTTGTGGTTTCACTTGAGATAAACAAAAACGCATCGAGCTTTCTCTATTATATTGCCGCGATCCAGGCATGCAGGCAGGTTTGAAAGGCTTTTTTCATAGCTTGAATCTGTGACGTAAACAAAGGGAGCAGCTAGCACACAGTTTCTGCAGCAAGTTACAACACACAATTCCAAATCAAAAGTTTAACTGTCGTTACTCTTTGGCCAGTTGCTCTATCGAAATTTGGAATTAGCTTCAGGACTTTCTCGTTTCAACTGTACTATTTCAGAAGAATAACATTACATGCATGCCATAATACATGGTCTGGTAAAAGTTAATCAAGAACAAGAAGCTAGCTAGCCAGCCAAGAATGAAGTAAATATACAAATTTAACCAAACTTGCTTGGTCTAAAGATAATTACATCATCCATATAATAAAATAGAAAATTACAGTATAACATATGGTGTAACAGGTGACATGATTACACCCGATAGAGAACCACGAACCTAATTTTTTGCAAGCGCAGTGATTGCTTGCACAAAATCAGGCAAAAACATATGTACGAAATTTCAAAGTTACCCACATCCTTCAACAGAAAGAAAATAAAGAAAAAAAGAAAAATCAATGCCGGACGTACCGCCTCACCTACCCTACTACCGCAGAGAGCGTCCTCTTCGGTACGGAAATCCACGGTAAAAGAAAAAGGAAACCACGAAATCCTAAAATATTTGATTTTTTTTTTTACCGTCGGAGAAAGAATAGGAAATAAAATAAAAAAGAAGATTAAAGAAAAATAAAAGGGGTCAGTCTCAGTTATTGTATGTACCTGCCAAGTACGCCTAATTGTACCTCTCGTTTCTCTCTCATCATCACCTTTCCATGTCCTTCCTCTCTTTCTCTCTCTTCTCCCTTAATTCCCCCTCTCCTGCCCTTTATATATTCCCCCTCTCTCCCTCACCCCCCTCACTACTCTCCCTCATCACCTCTCTCTCACTTTCTCTCTCTAAAAACCCAAAGCGCCTCCCTCTCTCTCTCTCTAACATCATGAAGCAGTTGATCCGACGTCTCTCCCGCGTCGCCGACTCCTCGCAGTACTGCCTCCTCCGCTCCGATTCCTCCTCCGCCGCCGCCGCGTCCGGTTCTTCTTCGAGGACTCGCAGAGTACTGAAGCTCCGGCGACGGAAGAGCTCCTCGGAGACCGGAGTTCCCGAGGGACACGTGCCGGTGTATGTCGGCGACGAGATGGAGCGGTTCGTCGTCTCCGCCGAGCTTCTCAACCACCCGGTGTTCGTCGAGCTTTTGAACAAGTCGGCGCAGGAGTACGGCTACGAGCAGCGCGGCGTGCTCCGGATTCCCTGCCACGTGGTGCTCTTCGAGCGCGTCCTCGAGGCGCTCCGCCTCGGACGCGCCGCACCGTCCAGTGACATCAGCGACCTCCTCGGCTCCTCCTCCGACGATCGTCACTTCATCTTCGCCAATTAGCGGCGGTGGAGTCATCACCACTCTCTCTGACCGCCGGTTTAGATCTCGATTTTGGTAATTCTAGGGAGATGTTTTGGCCTTTTCTGTAAATACAGGTCCTTCTCCGATCGAGGAGAAGGGAGTCGTTTAGACCACAGTCTTTTAGCTTTTTCTTATTTTCTTTGTTTAGTTTTGATGTAAAGGGGAAAAAGAGGTAAAATACAGTGTTAGCTAGCTAGAGTGAGTACCTGCTAGTAGTGTTGGTTGTTGTTGCTCTCTCTGTAGAAGAAAAAGAACTGAAAAGAGTTTATTAATCGGATAATATTTTGTTCTCTTTTTTGTCCTAATTTCCGGCTTCTTTCTCGGGGAATGGGGTAAAATCGGAAATGTAACTGACTTGGGGATTCCGTTAATGCCGATTTTCCTTTTCTTAATTTGATCGGAATTTTAAACTTTCCGTTTGGTTAGTGTGCACTTTCCGGGGAAACGTAATTGCAGCGGGCATGAAATTGGAGAGAATTACGGAAGAGGGACTGTATTAATTTTGGGAGGTTGTAACGTCCGAAACGGATCTGAATTGTGTCTGACACAGAACGACCGGTTGACTGTGTCAGAAGAGTAAATTCCGTGTTTCTGCGGTGGCGTTTTTGGGTTTTGGGATGAGTTTATCTTTGCAGAATTCTGGTGAGGGTAGTCTGGTCAAATCGTGGTGGTTTTAGGTGACTGATGGGATTTGGGATATACAGTTGGTGACGGTGGCTGTAACTTTCGTATGTGGTTACTCCGTATGTGTTTATTCTGCTTTGTCATTACGAGTAACAAGAGTAAAATTAGGTTAAGTTGGGAGGTTGGAAGGTTATGTCTTTATAAGTGAAAAAAGTAACTAATTGATCTCAAACGTATATTCGTATTGAACACCGTATCATTTGTTTACTAGAATGAATAATGATCTGGTTGAACAATCTTACGAGCCGTTTTGTTACATTATCTTCATCTCTATCCAACTTTTAAGACATGTAGCCGTTGCGAGAGACATGCATTGCATTACTGTTCGGTGTTAGAACTTGGGTTAACAATAATCATTTATTTATTTATTTTATTGAAGTTAGGCGATTTTTTTCGAAGTATTTCTAATTATAAGCCTAGAGACTAATATATGCTCAAAATCATATCATAACGCTTTCTCTAATTTTTCACCATAAATTATATTTAAACAATATTCGATCAATCAAATGAGGATTTAGCTACACTACACGTACTCAATGTAAAAACTTTCATTGCAAGAATAGAAGTTTTACATATATATAGCAACTTGATAGTCCTCCCATCCACATTTAACTTAAACAAGGTCACGTGAGGAAGAAACTACCGCATCTGACATGATGCTAACATACCACTTAGACCACATTCTATAAACCATACGAAAGAGCATTGTGTTCATACATTAAGCACCGATTTGGATAATTTTATGTGTCACCTACATAGGAAAAAGAAAACTAAACAAGACTTAATCCTCCTATTCCAAAAATGAAAGAGAGATTGATGAAGCAGCAACTGACTACGCACTGCGCACTGCGCACTATAGTACAAGCAGCAAACTTGCCAAAGTATGAGAGAAGGAATAAACAGATAATCCACCTAAACCAAATGATTCAAATAAACTGTCCAAAACACAATCATATTATGTAACCTACAAACCTAAAGATAAGCCTAAACGCATAAATCATGCTGTGCATGCCTCACCCACCTAAAGCAATATAACTATAGTCGGTTGTGCATAAAACAACCTCCTAAGCCCGTATACCAGCAAGTATCCCGCACGACCAAGATTGCCGAGGCCACCCTAGGGTTCCCATCCGTGTGTAGGATGGGCCAGACCCGACCTCAGTAGCAGCACCTGGGCCGGGAACGATTCCGGAAGACACAAGGGAGCTTGATATTTGAAGTAGCAGCAGTGACATTATCCCATCGGTTTCCAGACGAAAGGAACCCACCCTGGGCCATATATATGGCTCGGCTGCCAGCTTATCAGGTATGATCACTAATTGCTTCACCTTATTCATCTACGTACTGACTAAAACATCGGAGGAGGAAAGACCGGAACATCCCGGTCCTCTTTGTTATTGCAGGCGGGAGGAGGATAACTCATCATCAGTTTCCGCTCACCCACGTGGGATTTTGCAGAAACAATAACGCACTGGACAATCCCTTTAAACATAAATAGCCACATATAAATATTGCACAGTACCACTCATGCACTTTAATTTCTGCCTATAAAAGAGTATGCATGGTTGAAGCACTTCGTGACTTTGATTTCATAATGCTGAAACTTAGCTAAATATGGACTAGTCTTCATTATTAGTATCAATAATCACACAAGTAGGGATCAAACTAGCTCTGGTCTTTGTCCCGGGTATTACTTGACACGTAGGTTGACATTTTGAGAGGAAACTTCGAACCGGAAAATTAAGCCTGCCATATTCAAGAATACATGCACCAACCAAAACTTGTCAAAGTTAACACTTTCTAAGTACTTATTCGAGGGTTTCTTGGTAGATTGGTTGGTTTCATCATTAGTTTTTAGAAGAATCTCAAATTTTATCTCTGATAATACACATTCATCATCTTATACATTAACGCGTACGTGTACTATTATGTACAAATACCGTCTTTTATGACGGTGAGTTTATGATATTTGCTAGAAAACGTCATTAAAATCTCTTTCGAGATATTTCTAGAAGAAAAGGTTCGTGTTATGGTTCTAAATTTTGTTTGAAGTTCATGACGAAATAATTAAGAGGAGTTTGATCAAACTTTGGTCCCAACTTTTTGGAAGGAAAGACTATCGAACTGTTCAATTAAAAAAAAAAACTTCAAATATATAGTTACAAAATGATAAGGGCTAGCTACTTTAAGAGGAGCTAAAAAAACTAAATGCATTGCAGGGGGCAGGTATTGAATTTAGAGGAGGCAAATTATGTCCTAAGCTCCGAATGCAGCAAATGAATTAGAGTTCGGCCAAAGACATGAACTAACCCTTTGGTCCACTTCTACTCCTTGTTTCACATGTCACCTACAAAACTGAATGATCCGGTTCGTTTTGTTTACAAGTAGTGTAAAGGAAAGAGAAGTGTTTTGTTACACTTGTTTGGCACATATATATATACGTGGACTGCTTCGTAATTAAGCTTTCCCAGCTTCCTTCCTTGAAATGAATACAACTCAGTTGTGCAATTTATTGTTGTGTCTAGCAGTGTACGTGGAAGAAAATCAGAGTACTGAGAAAAAATTAGAGAAATTCCGTAAAAAAAAAAAAAAAAAACTGGGAAGAATAAATGGAGAATGCAAGAAAGTATTGATTTCAACATATTCGGGTTTGAGAGTAGGACTTGTTTCCTTGTATTATTTAAGACAAACATGACATTACGTTGAATGGTTCTTTTGGGGATCCGAGCCCATTAGGGTTCTTTTGCCAAATATATATGATATATGCACAAATCAGATTCTAATGACTAGGTGGTATATGTAATGACATATATATATGAGGAAGCTAAGGTGGTCTCGAACAAGAAATCATGGAATTAAAATGAGTGGTGGCAGAATATATTGATCATTTAGACTACCCCACAATTAGATTGAACATTACTTTCTCGATCATCAGCTCTCACATACATAAAAATTCAACAAGATGTGTAGCATGTGAACCTTGAAGAAGAAGGAATTAGTTTTGTGAATGATTAAATTAGGGAGTCAATCAAGTGAAATGTAGGGTTATGTGACCCCATGGATGATCCGGCTATTGAAACAAAACAAGAAGAAATGGACAATCAGAGAAAGATAAGGTTACAACTGATATTAGCTAGGGTACGCCAATTGTCCAACTGATACGAGGGATTCAGTGAAGCGTCACAATCACTTAATTTTTACACCATTCAATGGAATTTTTGTTTTAAATTTGATAAAATCTTTATGTCTTTCGAGATTAAGCTAATTTTTTTTTTAATTTTTTTTTAACAGGAATGGAGTGATCAGGTTTTCATGATTAATAATTCGACTTGAAAATCTAGCAAATTCTAGCAATATAGAAGTTAATATATAAAAGTGTAAAAAAAAAAACATTTCTCTATATATTGTTTGGAGATGTGATTCATGATTCATGAGCTTTATTTACTTGTATCCTTGAAAAAGAAAAAGTATAATATTGGAATAGTGAAAGGAATAATATCCTTTACAGTGCTTATCTGTTGTGATATGCAAATCCGTATCATATACATACTGAATTGAAGTAGCTAGCTAGGTTGGAGAATAACCTAGCTACCATATTTATATACATTTACCAACTGCGTACTGCCGGCCTCTCTTATCAAATTAACAAACTAGTAATTAGAGAAAGTCGATCAGTCTTCCTTCTATACTTAATTACTTCATTTGAAAGAGAAAAGTTGAGAGAGAAGGCATTCGTATACGTGTAATAAGAGCACTAGCAAAGTACCAGTGCAATGTCGACACCATTTCGAAATTTTGGTTTTCTTAATTAAAAGTTGTTAATCGGAATCAACTCAGATACATATATAGCAGCCTCTCTTAATTAAGGGCTCATTCTAATACTGTTTGTTTAAGCAAATTAACCCAACAATTAAGAACAAAAACCGTACGGTACGTACCAGGCTACCAGCTGCCAAAAGAATCATTAACCTCGCTGGAGTTGGAACTCGATCTCTCTTTACAGCTTAATCGTATATTAATATTAATATCACGATGAACATTATATACTTATATACGCCAGCCTATGACTGATGCCAGCTACGTATATTAGAATATTATGTTATCGAGCTCCCATGAAAAATATATATTTGTTAACGAATGATTTATATATAGCACATATATATGCTAGTTCGACGACGTGGACTTCATGATTGGCAAAGGGAATTTTGCGACAGTTTAGGAGCTTATATATATATATATATATATATATATATATATATATATTTGTTTGTCATCACCAATATATAGAAGAAGGACTGGTTTAAATGATGAAGATCTTTCCAGAATTCCAAGAATCATGTTAACTAGATCAAAGGGATGATGTGCCAGTTTGAAAGCACCTTGGTTCTTGTATGATATGTTTATATATAAAACTGATGAGGGAAATTTTATGATTCTTCTTCGATTCCAAGAATAATGTGGAGCTGAGGAGGAGGAGGAGGAGGTTTGGAGCGACTTACTATGTGAGCTAGTGTGTACGAGTAGCATGAAAACTTAGAAAATTTTGGAATGCCATGGATTCCAGGGTTCAGAGGGAAGCACATGGTTCAGACTTCAGAGGTTTGGATCCATCGAGTATTACCGAGTTGCGACTACTGTTGTAGCTACTTGCACTTCACGTTCTTTTCGATCTGCTGCATTATCAATAATAATCATTGAACAAGTCTGTGATTCTCTGTGGAAATTAACAGGTATTATTGCTTTGAGTCTTTGAGATAGCTATCAGGCTGCCAAGGTATTCCTGCGTTCTTCTATGCAGTATCTATTTATGCATGGGGTTTTCTAATTTTATACATGTGTTGAATTCTTTATGAAAATGATGATCCGAGAAGATAGTCATCTGTACGTACTAGAAAACAATGCAAGCCCGTGCTAATTAACTTGTTCGGAAAATTCTTACAATATATTAAGACGTGCATGACATACATATAATTATCATAAATTTGTAAAATTAGTGCTTAAACTAAACTGGTAATATTAATTAAAAAAAAAATTAGTTGTTTGTTTTACTATGAAACTAAATTCTGGCTTGTTTTTTCTTTCTTTCTTGGCTTTATATATATATATATATATATATATATATATATATATTCTTATTAGCCCTAATTATGTAAATTTTTTTCACTAACAAAATCAAATTTTAAAATTCTCATCAGCAGCCTATGCATTCTTAGGATGTTATTTCCACAAACACAATTTTCAATACTCTATCTATTTTTGTTGACCATAATACCCTTTTTTTTTTCTTCCCAATTTCTCCTTTCTCTCTTCCTTCTCCGTCTTCTACAGATCTCTCTCTCGCTCTCTCTCTCTCTCCTCGCTGGAAAGATCTGACCAAAGAGAGGAGGTCATCGTTGACGGAAAAGAAGAGGTTGGTGAAACCCCAGTCGGCGCTGAAATCGCCGTTGGTGAAGCCGTCGACGCTCGGCGAGGCCCAATCCGGCGTTCGGTGGTTGGGTTCGAGTTCGAGTTTTTCATCTAATTGCTATCAATTGAAAAATGATTTGAAATCTATGGATTGCTGCTACTGGTGCTATGCATTTGTATCAAACTTACACGGAACAAATGTGAGCATGGATTTGACGTAAACCCATGCAATTCCATGGGTTATTCAAGGTCAGAGTTCCTCTTTCCCTACTTACAAATTTGAATTGAAATTGATAAATTTCTAGACCCAGGTATGTGTTTCTACCATATCATTCTCTACTGAACATTACCGTGATTAACCCCTCCTCTTAATCAAGTTAAGGAATTTTAATATTTGTTATGAGCAATGATCCTAGGCTAACAAAGAGTACTGAGGCTAGGATTGTGCAAATGAAAATTTCTGGGAATATTGCTGAGAACAATGCTATGGACGTTAGTCCCCATACTACCTCGATAAAGCTCACGTAGTAGGCAATACTCGATTGCTATGTACATGGTCATGAGGCCCAGCAGGTTTATTGATATATACCTTGATTAATGACATCGTCATCTCTCACTTAATTCTTTGCTCACTTAATTCTTTGCTTATGTTATAGAGAACTCATTAATTCATGATACTCAACAAAGTAACAAGTACTCTTGAAGATAAAGTATGGTCTTATAATATTCAATGCTAATGTTGATGTTTTTTGTTTGTAGAGTATATATTGGTTGTTTTGTGTTGAATGCGGCAGAGCAAAATATATTGGTTTGGTTGTTGTTGTTGGTGAGGGGTTTGACGGTGGAGAAAACGCAGGTTGTTTGCTCCTACTGCCCCTAGTAGATCCTTTACTGCTCTCAATAGACCCCCCCTACTACCCCCAATAGACCTCCTTACTGCCCCCAACCTCTTACTACCCCCAGTAGACCCCCTACTGCCCCCGATATACCCTCCTACTACCCTAGTAGACCCTTTTACTGCTCCTAATAGACCCTCCTACTACCCCCAGTAGACCCTCCTACTGCCCCCAGAATACCATCATACTTCCCCTAGTAAACCCCCCTATTGCCCCTAGTAGACCCTCCTACTACCCCTAGTAGACCACCGAACAAACCTCCTACTGCCCCCAGTTGACCTTCCTTCTACTCCCAGTAGACCCTCCTATTACTCCCAGTAGACCCTCATATTGCCCCCAATAGACCACCGGACAAAACTCCTACTGCCCTCAGTAGATTCCTGGACAGATTCCCTACTGCCCCTAATAGACCCTTCTACTGCCCCCAGTAGACTACCGGACAGACCCCTAGTAGATCCCCAGACAGATTCCCTACTGCCCCTAATAGATCTCCTAGCTTTCTTCGGAGTTTGGTCAATGGTCGTCGAAGTTTGATCAACGGTCATTGGAGCCCGGTCAACAGTTACCGAAGTCCAGTCAACGGCTCTTGGAGTCCGGTCAACGTCATTGGTCGTGGGAATCCGGTCATAGAAACTTTATTTTATAATAGACTTTTATAATCGTCTATTGTAATTTATTTAATTTATTAAGGGTATAATTGTATTTCTTCTGTTTAAGTTGACTCTTGAGAATTTTAAAATCTGATTTTGTTAGTGAGAACAAAATTCTTAAAGTTAAGGTTAGTGGGCATTGTCCCTAAATAAAACGTACTCCTCTTGCTTTAGTTCTCTTGCATGTTCCCTTTCACATAATACTGATAATAGGGCATCTTATAACAAAATAATCTTGTCCTTATATCTTTAAGGAAACCAAAAACATTAAACTAGTGGGGTTTTTAATGATTAAATACATAAAATTTAAGGTTTATATGAAGATTTTGTCGATGATACGAGTCACATGCATGTCTATATTACCCGCTAACATGAGCTCAAAACAAGGAGCATATGGAGGGCTAGCTCTTATAAATCCATTATATCCTACAATAATGTTTACAAGAATTGATGAGAGATCTTGCATACAACCCATAATAGCTATGGTTCTGAATCAGCAAATCTGTTTTTACATCCTTTCGAAGTTAAGCTATATATATCGTCTAGCTACGAGTGCCAACTGAATTAGCAACTGCATGCTGCCACGTTCCTACACATGTTACTGGAGACCCTGCTTCACCATGGTCTTGGTGGATCGATGCAGCTGCTGCGCTTGGCCATTTTTTTCAAACTTCACATGCTTGGAATTGCTTGCTGTAGATAAAAGAGCTATGGCAGCAGCATAGCTAGAAAGACCTCATTCAGACAAAGCTTATAAGCTAGGAACCCTGATTCTCACTCTGCGGGCATACCCAGCTGCCCTAGATCTAGATGAGTTTTTATACTATTGTTTTCATTCCAGAGTTCAAACTTAATATTTATACATGTACGTAGTAGTGGTTCTGCAATAATACATGGACCATCCTCCTTTTTAATTAGTTCGTTTCTTGGCTTACCTTCTTGTTTTGTTACGAACAAAACATTGGATAGCTAGTATCGTTATGCAGGTCTAGTAGTCCTTGCAGGGACTGAACCAGGAATCGAAAGTGGGTTGGGATAATTTTCACACAACACACTTAAATTTTTTTTTTTAAGGTTTGGAACCTAGTGGGAGGCTCAACCTCACACTTTTATATTAAAAACATATGAGGGGGACATCAAACCAAAACCTCATAAATTGAAAACTACAACGAAAATGATTGTAAGAAAATAACAAACAATAACCTATAACTATCAGATAAGCTCATTCCAGTTCATTCCATAGCTCACAGACTGACAGACACAAACTCTAATGGCTCCATAACCCGATGTATTAATATCAACCGAAAAGGTTTGTGTGGTTGCTTTCACTAGAAACAACTCTTAGCAGCTTTGCAATACTCCTGTAGAACTCAAAGTCCTGAACTTTCAAGATGAAATCAATCTGCAAAATTAAATACATAAAAAGACCAATAAGCACAGATTCCGAAGCAAAATACCATGTACTCAAACCTTTTGAAAAGACCATGTACTCAAACCTTACAAAGCAGAAAATTTTCACCAAAGCAATAGCTTATAAACCTTCAACATACATTCTCTTTTAATCTTTCTGCAGGTTATATCCCAATTAACAATTTCAGTTTTTCCTGATTCTTAAAAATTATAGAAAGCAGATTTTTCTGTTTTACTTGAGCATTGAGCACTACTAACCAATTCTAATGCTTAGTCCATTACTAATACATGCCTAATGTAAACGGATAAACATATGATAAGAATCAAGAAATGAAGAATGAATCCAATAAGGCAAGACTTAATCAACTTCAGACTGGAACCAACATATGATATCAAGTCGAAAACAGAGAAATATTGAACAAACAGAAAAACTCATTACAAACAAAGATCCAAGATATACAAACTATTTCAAGGTGCATAATTCATATCATATTTGAAGTTGAGGTGGCCAAATTTGTCAGTAATTTTCATTCAGAACCAAAACCAATCAGCAAAAATCCTTAAACCCTAAACAGTTGAACCCAATTCTCACCAATCAAACCAGACCTTCCATACAATCAAGCCCAATACCAGCTCTCAAAATTTCTTGAATCCCAAATCAAAAAACAGCTCAAAATTCAAAAGCACTCAGATTCTATCCAACCTTCATTTCCTCACCAGTCGCAGTCAGTCAGTCACCACCCACGCGGGCCACCGGCCACGCCTACTCAGTCCAAGCCCTTCTCTGCCGTCAGTGCCGTGCCGAGACTACGGTCAACGCCGACCTCCTCCTTCTGCTACTGGCCCTGAAGGTTGAAGATTGAAGAAGTGAAGATCGTGGATCGTGGTGTCCCGCGTCCGCCAGCACTGACGCTGATGAAGGAGAAAAATCTGCTGGCTGATGACGAAAATTGGGCTGGCTTCTGGCTGGCTGGGTTGTGGTATATATAACTAGAGGTTTTTTGGCCTAATTTTCGGTTGGGCTGTAGCCCATACAGCCTTTGCTGTAGTTTCGTCCCTGAGCTTGAGATAAGTCATGAATTCGATAGTCGATCGATCTCGTCATGCATTCTGGTAATAAAGCATACTTATGTATAACGGCATGCGACTGGAGTAAAGTTGGTCATAGCTTTTGGATAAAATTGATACAGAGTTTGGATAATGCATGGTTTCTATAAGTGGATCCTAATCACCAATGAGACTTTGCAGTCAGTACATGCATATACATCGTTGAAAATAAATCCAGTACTCAATAAACTAAACTCTGATAGCTTATCCTTGAAACCTAGCTCTGTAAAGTAAGTGTGACAGGAACATTGCCTTTGCGGCTGCAAGATAAGGCGTAACATATGTAAAGCTAGCAGTGGTGAAGACATGTTTTTCATATCGGATTACGATTGTCTACTGATTAAGACATGTTTTTCTCTAATCTTGTGTGTGCTGATCTTGTGCCGAACATCAAATTTGAAGGCTTTGCGTACATTTCTTGTCCAATGTAATTTTATTAATCAAGTCCAAAATATTACTCTAAACTTTCTGTACTTTCATTATTTAGGTGAACCATGGAAGATCGACTTTTGTCCCTTTCTTTCTTATACCTCAAGCGTTTTTAGTTTAAACATCTATCAGTGATACACATGCTTAATTAGTTTATGATTAATCATAACTTCCAAGAAACTGGGCAAACCGGCCTACCATGAAAGAGTTGATCCAGTTGATCATATGCATGGAGCTCGATCCATTTGACTCTCATATAATGAAGCGCAGTCCAATGCTTTCATATCTTCTTTGGTCGTCGTCAACAGAATACTTAAGTATTTGAGTATATGGAACACTGAGGGCTGCTGTGATCGCGTTATATGCTTTGAAAAATAAATGCCTCCTTACGCACACCTAATCATCATGAGCCGGCAGCTTCTGTAGCTAGCCCTTGTTGTTGATTAATTAGTTTGATTAATCAAAGAACTTAAATAAATATAATGATATTATTAGTTTCCCAGAAACTGCACATGGCACAACCTGGTTGATCACAATCGCATGAAGCTAATTGCTTGTGCATATTTGTAATTAAGATAATTTGATTCCTAACCTATGTCTATGTTAATAACAATAAACCAAATATTATAAAGGAGTCAATCGATCAAAATGAATAGTTAAGTGATTAACCTTCGTGTGGCTGTAATTCATCGGTGAAGAAGTACCGGAGGGGGTAAGTTTAAATTTTAAAGTAAAAAATGAATAGTTAAACTAATTTGTTACTAAACTGCAGGGAGTATATATACCTCAAAAGGCTAAACGATGCCTTAATTTATGAGATTGAGACTAGGCAGAGGGAGAGCTCATGCATGACTTGACTCTTCATCATTTGATTCAATAATCCTATATATATTACGCGTTCATATCTTTAAATCAAGCTGCATATATACGTTCAAGTAATACTGTTCAACAGCACAGTTCTTGAATCCTCCGTTCATCAATTCAACGACGTCTACTTCTGTGTGTGTATATATATATATATATCCAACATAACATGCAGAACTTGGATTAATCAAGATCATAAACCACCGTCTAACTAGCTAGTAATGAGAAGAATTAATGCATGGAACATGAGTGATGAACAGATTCTACTCGTCATCACATGCAAGTTAAGCAGCTGACATTATTCAAAATTATATGTGTATGATTTTTCATACTACATAATTGATGATACCCTTTCATAAAAATAAACTTTTTAATTAGTTTGCAGATCATTTTAAGAGAATTTAGCATATGGTTCTGCACGTGCCACGAAAACTATTTATGCTAAACCCGTGAACTCATCATCGTGAAGCATCTTGATCGATGTTCATATGTGAAGAAAAATAATCCATGACAGGGAAATGAGAGAGAATAATCTATCTAGACTTACGACTATGATGGAAGTCGATCTTAATAATAGCTATAAATGTGGGTATCACATCAATGTTTTCTTCTTTTGAGGAAGACGACGTTACGAAACTAAGTTCACACTAGTATTTATTTATTTATTTTTTCTGATTTCATTAAAACAACAACAAAACAAAACTAGAACGAAAATCCTTTAACAGCACCACTTCTCAAGTTCACACCAGCATTTGCAACGCAAGCGGATATGAAAGAAATGATTAGCCTTGGTATAGAAGAGAAAAATTATAGTTGATTTGGGATTGCTGGAACATTTGCTCTAGCCCAGTTGTATAAAACTAGGCTTATTGGGCTCGTAGAATAGACAAGAAGCCCAAATGAAGATCTTGGCGTCACATCCCTCCACCATTCTTTAATTTTTACATCTGAATACACAGATTCAACCTTTGTCTCCAAGTTCACTATAATTTTGAGATATATATGTAGCTATATTAGTTTTATTTCCCAGAAGAAAGAAAAAAGAAGAGAAGAAATGAAGCTGATTGAAGTAATGCATTAGCCAATACATTAAGCTAGCAAAAACAGCAAATGCTGTGACTATATATGGTTTAAGCAGCAGCTCCAACAGGCACTGCTTCCTTGAGCCTGGATGATCCATATAGAGTTTCTTCGAATCGGATAATCTCGTTCTTGGATCCGTAAGCGACTTGGGTCCGGTCATCAAGATTGACGATGACCTTGTCCAGCACAGACTTGTGGCCATCACTACTGTAACCTCCGGCATTCTCAATCAACAGTCCTAATGGAGCTACCTCAAATAACAGTCTCAGTTTTGCCTTGGTTGTTGGGGATATCACATTTGTGAAGACACCCTTCTCCTTTACAATAATCTGCAATTTCAAGCCAGAAAATATTTTACACATGCAGATCATTTCATTAATTAAGGAACAAGTATTTCTCATGGACTACCTACATTGATCAGATAATTTGCTCACTAAATCATTCATGCGACAATCTTTGTTTTCTGTATATCTAACAAAAACTTGCGATTAACGTATATAACATGTACGCACACACCTATATGCTACTTTTGATGACCAACTGTTGCCGGAAACCTAATTAAGTAGTGTAAATACCTGGTTAACGTCGGGAACCATTCCTCCGGTGTATCTCAGTGTGTACTTCTCTTTCACGTAGTAGTCAATTAGCTGTTAGATTATAACAACGTAAGAAATATAAAGCCATCAGTAACGTTTTCGTAGCAATAATTTTCGAATGAGTGTCACACAGTGACCATCATCTCACAACATGCATGGGATTCACACTATATGACTATATCATAGCAAGTCTCATGTATGTGTTGGAGAAGTAGGACAAATATGACAGAATCATAGTAATTATCTAGAGTTTAAGATCGAGACTAATCAAAAATGACCTTGCTGTAGTCCGGGTTGTCAAATGTGGCTCTCAAATTTCCAGGGGAGAACATCTTTCCTTCACCAATTTCTGTTGTCTCCTTGACATGTTGCCACTTTCCTGATGAACAACTCGTGAGTTCAGACCAAATGATATTTTAACTGATCAACAAATGTGAATTTAATTAATTCGAATGATTCGGAATGAAGCAAACCTTCATCAAGAAGAAGGAACTCGTGGGTGCCGGGGAAGCCTTTAATAGCAAGAACATAAGTTGTTCGAGGACCGTAAATCCCCATGGCTGCAGCTACTTGGTCAGCTCCGGTAACCCCAGTTAACTTATCTCCCGGCCACACCCCAAAGATTGTCCCCACTGTGAAGTTTGTGTCCACAATACTCGATCCATCAAGCGGATCAAAGGCAACACTGAATCCACCTGTTTAAGTTAATTGCATTACAACATGATTAAGCAACACTGGTGTTATATACTTGTATATGTGTTCAAATATTGAGTGCTCTGATGAAATGTAAACCTTCAACTGGACCTCCCATGTCTTGGAGCTCAGGAACTTCTTCGGAACAAGCATATTTGCAGACGTGTGAGTAAGTTAAGGCCTAGATTAGATGTTGAAAAGATATACATCAGTACTTATATATGATACGAAACTAATATTGGATATGGGAGAAGTCACTTATGATATATCTTGTACTATGCAACATTAATTTTAGTGTATAAGTTAATTTGAGTCTGAGTAATGATCACCTCGAATAGAAGCTTATCAGCAACCATATCAACAGCAAGCTGCTCATCTCCAAAGCTATTGACACATGCAGTTCCACCACAAGAAGCTGTCCTCACTTTGAATCCAATCGTCCTTATTGCTTCTCCCATTGACAATAACAATGAAATCAGTGACTTATCCGGGGTAGCCTTTGTTAGAAACTCTTCCTACAAAAATTAATCACACATTCACTATTCCTTGCATGACACATTATAATTCCCGGGACCTCTTCCACATACGGCCAATTAGTCTTGAAAGAATGCATAACATCTTACCAAGCTATCCCCGATTGCGCATTTTGGTGCAACAGAACTGTTCTTTGTCTTCAAAGCTCTAAGGGATGACTTCGGAACCAGCCGCAATGATTCCCCAAATAGGGAGCTTGTTCTCAAAACCTGCAGATCATTCATACACATCGTTTAGGAAATAACTAATAAAATCTCTTTCTCCCACTATTTTCAATGTGTTAATGATCATATAGTACTACTACCTTAGCATTGAAAGAAGGAGAGATGGAAGCTGGAGACATTAACGAGGTGGAATGCTGAGATGATGATGAAACATTTCGCGGGAAAGCTCCTCTGGCATAGCATGCAACACTGGTCTCCATTTTTGAAATTTACTTGCGCTTCAAATTGATTGGCATAGGCCAATCTTTGCAAGAGGTAGCTTCTAATTATTTTCCCTTCAACTCTTGGAAAGGAGTTGGGATTCTGTAGATCAGCAGCTAATGGTACTTTCCCATGTGGCAGATAATACGTTTTTGTAAGCTGGAAAATTGGCACTGGCTGAAGTTGATTTGCATCACTCATAAATCTATGGCTACGCTCTGGTCTAAAGGAAGAGATATGGTTGAGAGTTGAGACTACTTGAGAAACCCACTTTTTGAGCTCGAGATATTGATAAATGTATATATGTATATGTATATATGAATATATATATCATCCACAACCACACTATTCATCTTAACATTTGCTTCAATTGCATGTGAAACAGAACTAGGAAAGTTACTAAATGGTGTGCCTTGTTTTTCATTTTATGCCAGATGAGCTAACACTCCAACAAATATAAACAAAAATACATGATTGATGAACGAATTTGATAAACCGACCCATCAATACTATGGCAAATCTTAATTTTTTAAATAATTATAAACTTCATATTGATAAACATATCGGTAAGTGTAGTTTGATCAACAATAAAAAACAATCACGTATGCTCTCGTAGTTTTTTGCACATAATTTTTTTGACTGTCATGGATTAGAGCCCCTACCCATGCATTCCATATCTAACCCACCAACTAAAGGTCATAGACGTTAGTGTATATGAAATTAACATCCCTAGTTTAGGAAGTACGAGTTTGATCTTCTAGCTATACTTGGCGTTACAATGTTCACTAGTGAGTCAGCTTAGAGCAAGTCCACCTAAATGATTTTTAATGACTTAAGCATGATGACCCAAGCCCAAAATTGCACATCCCACTCATAAAAAAAAAAATCATACCTCTTGGGTCATAAGTTCATCAGTGATGATTATGTACGGATTGATGACGGATTTGAGATTAATGGTACATGTTCATGAATCCTCTTTTGTCGTTGTTATGTTTTAGCTTTTGTAATATATCTTATTAATGAAAATAAGAATTATGAAACTAAATTGTAGAGATTAGCTATATCGATTATCTATGTCAAACTTATCTAATTTAACCAAATTATCTCCCGAAATAAATCTTAACTCAATCAACGTCAAGGGTGGATCCAGGATTTAAAACAGGATGAGACTTGACTTTCCACCATAGGAAAAAAAAGAAAAAGAAAAGCTCGACGGTGCGAAAACAGTATTATAGATTAGAAAGAATGATACACTTAGACAAGGAGAAGTAGTGACTAGTGAGCCTTACCCCTCGAATGCATGTTTATATAAAGCAAGATTTATAAAAATCTTCAAATGTAACACAAAAGAGGCTAAATAAATAAAAAATATGTAGATATAAAACCTAGCTCAACTAACTAAATATAACCTTACCTTACGAGTACCTGAAATTTCAATTTTTCTTGTCATAAAGTTATATTAATAGAATCAGCATATTCGTTCCATCTTATTTCTAAGTTTGTTATATGTTCATGGTTGAAAATACTCTTCAGTATACCAGCTGAAAACTAGACTTGTCTCTCATTGTATTAAATACAAAGAAAAACTGAAGTTGGGTACTTTTGAGTTTTGAGGGAGCACGTCAGACCATTTTCTTGATTGGGAGTCAGCCCAAAAGTTAGAATTACTAGTTGTCCAAGATTGAGTGGGATTCAGCCCAAAATACTACAATTATATTATAGAATAGCTCATAATTTTATGTAGAAATTTTTTTTGCTAACAAAATTTGGGTTCTATAAGCTACATCCGCCCCTGATCAACATTCTACTTTCTAGACGAAATTTTAAGTTTCTCCCAATATCTCGAATAAATTGGTTAATAATTAGAAATGATATAGATAAGAACGAAGCTAGGGGTTGTAGATTAAAGCCAAGCAAAGACACACTGTATCACAAGCTATTTGACAACATTGTTTTGGCCACACCAGTAAGTATGGGTGTGCAAAATCTCTTTTAGTCGTTACGGGCGTGCCACCGCGCTGACGCAGAATGTAGTGGTTGTAGTAACTGGGTCCGCTTAGCCTTCTGTTTCTAATCAAGTGACTGAGGATGAAGAGAGCATCAACTCCACCGCATGGTTCTTCAGATTCGTCTTGCGTATTAGGCAATGACTTATAGTAGTCCGCCTGAGTGTCACAATATCGATACTCGACGTTAGATTGAGCAGAGCTTCAACTGAGAAGGAAAAGAAAAAAGACAAAGTTCCAGGGAGTATACAGGGAAACGAAAGCAAAGCTCTAGGGAGCGTATGGAGGTTCAACTGTGTTGAAGGTAGAATTGTATTTTTGTAATTGTTGAGTGTGTGTTTTTGAGAGACATCCTCGAACTCCCTTATATAGAGTTATTTAGGACCATATGTATTGGCCAAAAGCATATCAAAGACTTGTAGAAGTCTTCAACGATAAATGTAGCCTAGGCAATATTAACCACTTGCTTGACATGATTATGTTTTGGTGAAGTAACTAACTGCCTATATATAAGAGTTGTATTAAAACACCTTATGAACACTTGCGAACCTTGAGGACTTCATACTACTGGATGCACATACACTTGCATACATGTGATTAAGGAATAGAAACCTTAATACATGCAAACTCCTCCCCTGGCGAGATGCACACATATAGCCCTTTTATGCAATTAAAGATAATTATTTTCTTATCCAATCATACAACCATGCGGAACTCGCCTTATCTAGTCTCCTTTTTGAATGCGAACTCCTCCTCTTGATTCTTCGCGAAATCCTTCTCCTACGCGAAACCGAACACAACTCAAGGAGAAGACTCCTTAATTACGCATGCCTCTTTGATGTGCACAACTATATGTATACATATAATGTATATACATCTTGTTAATTGAATAGACAATTGCATCAGAGACGTGCGCATCCTGCACACATAATATATACAACTAAAGATTCTCACCACATCTTCTCATGCGTCCAGTTCGTATGCAACTCATGTCACTATTTTGATACGTGCGAACTCCTTAGCTCGCCTGATAATTGCAGTCTTTCTCATATGTGAAGGTCTTCGTGCAATCAAGCCCTACATCCAGCTCGCGTGATATTACAGACGAGGTAACCTGCCTCTAAACCCAATATTATTCGGGCTCGCCAATGTGACGTGGGTCATAAATTTAACTAATATTTACATAAACAATTACTGTTCAGTAAAATATTAATTTTAGTGTAAACAAAAATAATTTAGCTTACTCTTATATTAATCATAGTTACTTTATGAAGCACAAATATTTCCTTTGTGAGCAAGAAAATGACTAATGTAATAGCATGCGAAGTACTTCTCATAAAGATGAAGTGATGAATTTATCCAACAATCTTACCGTGTGTTGATGCATAAAGTCTCTACTGATAAGCTTTGATTGTAGAACGTTTCTCATAAAGATTATAGGATTATAGCGCCCCACTTAAATGTTATATGTCATTATTTGGTCCTTGATATTAATGTCTTCACTAGAGACTCTCAGTTTATCTCTATACGTTTGAATGTTTGATAAAAAATTGAAAGTGATACACTTGAGGAAGACCGCTTACCCGAGCATTGATTTAGAATCCTCACTATTGACTCAATCCAGTAATCAAACATTCCCAAGTGGTATCTGCATCTTGAAAACATAGTGCCATTCAACAACATCAACTCATTAGACTCGGACATTAGTTTGCTATTCTGTTAATCAGTTAGATATATCTTTCACTACACTAAAATTTGTTGCAAGAACAGGTCCATCAGTTTCTGCAACTCCATCGCTCAAAAGCAAGAGTGATATGCCCCTCTTCATAATCTGATCGAGGATTTGTTTGGAGGTTTCCATCCCCTACTCCAACACTTCGTCAAACATTGATGACACTGTAGCCGACCATTCTATTAATTCGGCGATTTTTTGTAACAAAAAAACCATATCATACAAATAACAGTTGAAGGCAGAAAAATCATACAATTGCATAAATTATAAATATTCAGTATCCAGGACAAAACGTCACTTCGTCAAAATTTTAATTTTCTTGGTTTGGGGCTTTTTAGCCTTTTTCTTCTGCTTCTTATACTCGTCATATAGCTCTATGGATGATGTAGTACTTTGCAGCTCGGCCCTCAACCTTTGATTCTCCTTTATGTCTCGAAGAACCATAAAATGAGCAGAAAGTTTCTTTTTCACTTCATCGTCATTGATTGAAGTTGTATATTCGGATGGCTCCATCCCAGTAGATGTAGAAGAGTCCGTTCCTCTTTTCCTCTTGTTATTTGACTTTCTAATGTCACCCTGGAACTTGAATGACCCTGGTTTCTCCAAGGAGAAGTCCAAGAAGGCTTGCTGAGGAGTAATGGTAGAGAGATAGACTTGGTTTGAGTGAGCAGTGTTCATACTAGATATACTGGAAACCATACTTGAGACACCTGGATGATAATGCTTGGAGAGAAGATTAAGCTCCCAAAGTACTGAAGCAAGAGCACCACTTAAATTGGGGTCTGAAGCTTCAGGATGATATTTCTGTGCATTAGGAGGAAGATAAAGAGAGAATAAGATTCAAGTTCCTCTAATCATGCCATATGCACTGAAAAGAAATCACATAACCAATCGAGGACAAAAAAAACTCTTTAGAAATTCAGTTACAGTAAATATAAGCTGATTAAGAGCTCCAATCCACTTAATATCATGAATCTCGTAATAGAGGGTGAATCATATCTATCTTTATTAACGCAGCAAATTATGTGTGAACAAGAGTAGCAAGAGAGCTTTACCGCAATTAAACCGGACACTGAGCCACCTCCAGCGTCATTCTCTAACAGGTTTCGGCACTTGACATTCTTCAGAAGAAGATGCTTTAAGGTAACCAAGGCTGCAAAAAGATTCAAATGGTAAGAGGCATGAGAATCCTTAAGAACAGATTAGCTTATTTGCCTACAAACATAAATGCATAAAATAACCTACCAGCCATGGACTCTGCAGACCCAAAACATAACGAGAATGTTGCTAGACGCTTTACAAAAGCAGCAGCCTTCTGCATGTCATGCTGTCTATCTTCACACAGCATTATCTTGAGAGCTTCAGCTAATACTTCACCCTGATCTCTGCTCCATAGCACCAAAATAAATTACATAAATAAATAGTAAGAATTTAGTATCAACTAGTAACCTACCACTCCATCACATCCGACCATAAACAGGACAATACAATTTCAAGCAATATATCATGCAAGAAATTATTGAGAGAGAAAGAGACATGGTATTTTTCTGTTCTTCCTTATTTTGATGATCCTTAAGACAGAAGAAAGAATTCAGTACTAAATAATGAATTGTAGGGTTTGCATTAACTAATCACATAATTCATACTAGAATGGTGCAAAATATCTAATAAAAACAAACTGATTAGATGCTGTCGACTAAGTATAATTTAAATCCCCATGGCTGATCAACATCTCCTCTAATAAAACAAGTACAGAATCAAAACCAGGCATTTGTTAAAGAATTGCTTTGTGAAGTATTTTCTTCACAGAAGTTACCAAAAACATTGGGATTACTAAGTTCAGAACAAACCTTCCAGGCCTATATTCGAGTATAATATTGTAAAGCTGGACAAAGAAGTCCTGTAGATCAACATTCAAGGCATCAAGATTGCTCTTCATCACTCTGAATGCGACAATGCAGCATCGCAGACGCTCAGATACAGTCAAACATTTTGAACTTCTATCAGTATCACCACCACCAGAAGCAAGCTTTCTCAGAGAGTTTATCAGATCACCCATGAAATCCAAGTCAATTAGGTGTGAAAACTTTCCTAATCCTTGCAGACAGGGAGCAAGTAAAGGGTAGGGATCAGATGCACCAGTCGATACACCAAGATTTGTTTCAGACCTGAGTAACAAAATACAGGAAATTAGTTACTGTATTTGAAATCTGTATATACATAAAATCTGCAAATGTAGACTACCAGAAAGAACAAATATAAATTACTCCAGACAGACTCCAATTTCAAAACTCTTAATCCACCGACCTTTGAATGCCTAGCTGATCCAAACAACACATAAACATTTGACGTATCCATAAAGAAGCCTGTTATGTGTAGACAACCATTTGAGTGTATGCAAACTGTTACAGGACTGACAAGGTCTGATACATAGGAAGTATAGAAATGAACATAAATTTCTTCAACATGAAAGAATGTCGGATGGCAAGGTAAATGACGAATATATTTGGGCAGCATTAGATACCTAGCTTCTTTATTGCCTACTAAATTCAGGAAATAGCCTATCACTAGAAACCATGTTGTCCATAGCCTATCAAGTCTCGGAGCTTATGTATGCTTATCTTTGTAAGCTTACTTCAAATATCCTATATCTATATAAAATACCCATAAAGGACACCAAAAGGAAAAAACAAATCATTGAACAGCTGTGCAGACTACAGATGTATCCACAGCTTCTTAGTTTACATGGTAACCGAATGGCAACAAATACATCGCCTTTGTATAACCAATAGACTAAGGTTGGTTCCTCCAACCGTTTGATTTGCCAAAATATGTTCCATTCTGAGACTTGAAGGCACATCAATATATAAATCCTCTCTTTCTTTCTCTAATTAGTATCTTTTTAAGCTAAACCAGACTCATAGGACAAGACAGATTAGAAGTACATGAAAAATGATGCGCTATAAACCTGACAGCTGATGACTGCATTGTGTGCTTCAATATGCGAAAATATGTTTCAAATACAGCTGAAAGTGTCTCTGTCTGCATTCTTCTCCGTTCCATTACATCTGGGGTATAAGCAACCGCCTTGTAATCAGCAGCAACCTGTGTATAGCAAGATCAAGAAACCAAATGACTTCCGGAAGCTTTATCGTATTTGGGAGAAAATACCGAGACAAGAAGATAGAGAGAAATCAGTTTTTTTTTAAATAAAATAAAATAAATAATAATAATAATCATAAATGATAAACAAAACAAAAAAAGCACCTCTTCCCTGGTCTTGATCAGTTGTTCTTGCCTACTCCTTTTTTTGTCATTTTCTTTCTTTTGGCGTGGATCCTCATGATCCTTTCTTTTTTTACCTCTTTTGTTTTTGGCTTTATTTTTATCATCTTCTTTTGCAGCCTTCCCAAGATCCTCATAGAATGACAGAGACAAGAAAACCTGCAGCAGATATCAAATGATAAGCAAGGGATGTAAAGCATGAAACAAAACTCATATGCATACAATTTGTGGACTACTGGGGGGAAAGAAGCAAAATATCTCCTATCAAATTCATATGCCTCTTCAGTTATCTGACTCTGCTAGATACAATTTAAAAACCCAACTGACAACCATAATGTGCATTACTTATTTAAGATGGCACCACAACTATCTGATAAACACTACATGATTTCTATAACTGTGAAAGTAAAATCATTACATTCTTTTAATTTTAACAGAAGAAATCCACAATCTTGTTGGCAGATCATGGAGTCCTAAGGGTAGGGAAAGTCACATCTATACCATACACCAAAAGTCAACCTATACTATCAAAATATTTTCTTAGAAGTTTTTTTTTTTTTTTTTTTTTTGGGGTGGTGGTAGGGTTTAGGGTAGTTTTTATTTCTTGTACATGCAGACCATATTAAAATAGAAAGGAATGGTTGGGTAGAGCAGAACCACAATTAAAGAGCAAAAGTAATCTCATGCCTCAATGGAATCAGGATGCAGTTGACAATTACGAGCTTTCACATAATTTGCGATTAAACGAACGGCCTCCACAGTAGCTTCGCCACCATGTTTTCCCTCGTTTGTGAAAAGCGACTTTACAGTAGAACAACATAGTTTCCTGTTGAGAAGTAATTCATACATTAGTTGCATAAATCAAATAAGACAAAAGACTAAACTGACTATGACTGAGGATAAGTGTCATGTGAGTAAACTGACAATACTGAGATCATGGACATGAGTGACATGTAGAGACAAACATGAATTACATCTTCTGTAACTTCATCCAATACATCAGGTCTTTATATCTGTAATTTTGTCTACTTTTTAACAGAATATATCCATGAATTCTTTCTTTTTCAAAAAAAAAAAAAACTAAAAAGAAAAGAATTCTTTCTTTTTATCTTGTGACAAATGCTCAAGACCTAGATACCCTTTGTCAAAGCAAATGAAGATGCATGTGCTTAACTGTAGTGTTTTCAGGTGTTGACAACAGAAATTTTCTAAAGAAATCATAGGCATTGGACCAATTTCAAAATTTATTTACTTAAGATTATATATAATATTTATTAGCCACTTATAAGCCACAAGAACATGCAAACTTCAGCCAAAAATATCATACCCAAATGTGTACATGTATCTTCTGTTCTAACATAAGTGTTTAAATCAAGAATAATAAAGCTATACTTGAATACTGCTATTGATCCTACAGTCTATTATTGTAGGCTGGATAATTTCACATTTAAAGGAGTTCAAGTGTTTGCCTGTGGATACCAACATGAAAATATACTTATTTTCCTATGGTTCAATCCTAAGCTTCAAATGGCACCCTGTAAGATTCTCTACCCCATACGAAAAAATTAAAAAATAAGTACAGATATAGCACAACCTTACAACTTCATCCGAGGAGCTTATGTTTTTTATAACAATCCCTAACAAATCCTCCCGGAAGTTGAAATAGGGTACTGCATCGAGTAAAGTACAGATACAGCGAAATGCCACATGCTGAAATGAGGGTTGCTTTTCTAAGGCTGCCAACCTCTGCAAGTATGCCTGAGAATGTGTGTTGAAGGACATCAGAATAAGCATAAGAGTAAACAGTTGATCCACTACCATATGCAGAACTGTTGACCCAACCTTTTCTTGAAACCGATTATATAATATGAGTGGGGCTCAAATGAGGACTCTCAAATCAACCATTGGATTATTTGTGTGTTGAGAAATAATATTCCAACTAAAACTTGGATCACTCATCCAACCATTGATTTCAAAGTCCCCATATGGAGTCCTCACTAAAGACTCCTAATATAATATACCAAAACAGTTGTTCAGAATCAGGAAGATGCAACAAAATCCAGATGTTACAATTCTAAATTTAAGGAATTATTCCACGGAAATAACCAAATAAGATTTATAAATGAACCTTGTCTCACATTCAAATGAAAGGAGCCAAATTTGAGCTAGAAAAAAGTTACCCTCATTCACTAAAGTATTGAACCAGTACATGCACCAGTTACAAAAATTATCCTAAGAATAAATCCATTACACAAATATAGAGACCTTTAAGTGTAGCAGACTCCATCTTATTCAATAAATAGGCACAAAATAGAATGCCAACCTTGTATGTGTTCAGAAGTGTTGATTCATAAAGCCGCATTTTCTTAACATCCTTTGAAACCTTCATCTCCAACTCCTTCTCTGTGGGAAGCCTGATGCGGTATCTGAAATACACATCCAAAAGAATTAAATACAAAACTGAAATGCGGACAGAAAATAACTGTTAATGAGAAATATCACAGATAAAGGTTTCTGGACAAGGAAAGAGTCCTCACTATGAACACAGACTCGGGAGTCCAACAAACCAAACCCCAAATATCTATTTGTATAGTACCATGTGATTTTCATTTATGAAGTAAATATCCATGTACGATAAGTATATTTTACTTCATGAGAAAAATAAACTGTGAATCAACATGATGGTTGAAAATATTAGACAAGTAGAAGTTACTCGTGAGAAACTGTTAAAATTCACCATAATTCTGCATTTCTGCTTTATCCTCAATATCATGAGAATGATTATCTGTTTTTTCATTCTACAGATCCCAACAAGTCACACATGAGTGGGCAGACATTTCATGTCCTAAGGTGTCCATCATGGACTATATTATATCATATGAAGGACTACATCTGTCCATCATAGAATATATCACACGAAAGAGTACAATCACAGAATCAGGGAACTCGAATTGAGATAGTGGTCATACCCAGGAATTAGGTCTTTAAAGACAGCCAACAAAGATAGGAGTCCAAGTTTGACGATTTCATGGTCCTTATCTTTACAGATATGTAACATGTCCTTCAGGGATTTAATGTTTGCCTCTGGATCAGCAAGTAGAGCAATTCCCAACTCTGCAAGTTTGTGCTTCTTACTTTCAAATCCTTCTTCAGCAGTAAGATCTTTTTTAACCTCGTCCTATACAAGAACAAAGAAGAATTTATGAGATATACAGAAAATAAATTAGAGGAAAGTATATAATCTGATCTAGTTCTGTATTAAATAATAATTATAAGATAATTAAATAAAAGTAAATAATAAATAAATTTATAAAAACAGAGGACAAGATGTCCACATAGAAGGAAAGCAGCAGAAGCTCAAAACCTAACCAACAAATACGAAAAAAATATACTTAAAGTAAGTCAAATTAGTTGAGCAATTACTGCCAACTCTAGTCTTTGAGGTTGACATCCACATAAACATTCCATGATGTTACAAGTGTAAGAGCTTATCTAGGAGGTTCCTATAATGAGGAGGGGGATTATATAAATGGTTACGAGAAAATATACAGCTTGCATAGAAGAATTGTAGATACTGATAGTCTATCATTTCATCAAATAAGAAGAATAGCTAGTTGAATCAGACAATACCAGCACTGCCGCTTGTGGGGTTGGTTCAACTTCAACTTGAACTTCAACTTCAGGTGTTGCAGAATCTTTTCCATGTTTTTTTGCCTCTTTCTTGAGTTTCTTAAGTTTTGCCCTCCTTTCAGCCTTTGTCAACTTAACTATGCCTTTATCTCCAGCATCATCCTCATCATCCTGACCAGGTTCCTCCAGATCATTTTCAGGTGGTTTTGAGTTCTTTGGTGCTGTGCCATGGAAAGAATTGAAAGCATCACCACTCAGTACAACATTCAAACATATTATAATGACAACTTGCCCCCTTGCCATCCTTCAAAAATTATACATAAAAGAAGCATAAGGTACCTTTTAGATAATGGAGATTTCCAGATGAGTCTTTTATGGGAAGAGCATCAACAGGATCCTTTTCTTTCTGCGAGGACTTCTTTCTTTGCTGTTCATACAAAGCTTCCAAAGTATCCTCCTTTACATCAGCAACACGAGTAACATGCCTATGCATAAACATAAATGCAGATCAGATACAATACAAAAGCAAACTATATCAATACATGATAAGAAACATCACCACGCAACATGCCTATGCATAAACATAAATGCAGATCAGATACAATACAAAAGCAAACTATACCAATACATGATAAGAAACATCACCACGCATTAAATTCCTGCTTATACTCGCAAAGACAAATATCTCTACCCATTTTACAACTGAGAACATTACAATTCACAAAATTACGAACCTTTATCTATCTAAATGTGCTAACAACTACAAGACCCCATTTCAGATAAGAATTAAAGAGAACCAAGTAACTTGTCCAGGACTTTCCTCACCCAAAAATCTCAAGAGTTAAAAGCTAATGACTCCACACACTTCAGAAACCAAAGAGAAACCAGAGCACTGACCCAACTAACCAATCAACAAAAGCACCAAACGTTGTTGCAACAAACAGATATTCCAATTCAAAAATGTAAACACCAACTTCACAGAAACGATAACAATGCAAAACAGAGTTCAAGTAACTATCCCAAACCCAATACCAGTCCCAACCCCAAACACCAAACCAATCAACACCCACAAAACCCAACATTGAATTGAAGCTTCTTAGCATTAAAGTGAGGGAAAGGAACGAACTTGGTGATGGAGGTGGTGTCCAATGTGGAGAGGAAGCCGGCGAAGTCCTTGTTCTCACTGACGAAGACCTTGTCCTCGTCGGAGACTTCGATTTCGTCTTCGGAGATGTCCGGCGGGAGCTGTGGAGGTAGGATTATCTTCTTCTTATTCCTCATTGCCTAAAACCCTTCGCTGCTTCTCGTTAGGGTTTTTGTGTTTTGGTTACCCTGACTTACTCCGAGGGTTTAAGACACACAGACACAAATAGTCAAATACAGAAGATGAATCTCAGCTAGTTGGATTCTAGGCCCAGATTTTTAGTAGCTCTTGGCCCAGTTTCTTAGCCCACTTTTGAGTTCTATTTTCTTAAGCCAAAATTATTTTAAAAACAAATTAATTAATTACAAACAAAAAATATTCAAAGAAGAGACTGAGGGAAATTTGTGAACTGCTTGCTAGTATATGGAGCAGTCACTCCATGCAATGAACAAGCTTGCTTATGCTATGCAGTAGGTCCAAGGTTTGATTCTGGCTTGCAGTAGCATTCCATATAGTTGTAGAGTTTTTTATGAGCTTTTTCAGTATTGTACTAATCTTTGTATCGCAAGTCATGGAGGTGCACCTTGAGGACTTGTAACGGGAAAGATGCGTCCTATTTGTGCATATGAAATATTCTAATTATGCATTGCATCACAGTATCACTACACACTTTTTGTGTGGCCTTTAGAAGTGTTGCATTCTTCATTATGTGTGGCAAGTGTGGGTTAATGTGAAGATGAAGGGAAAATTGTCACACAAGAGTGGATTGCAACACCTCTAAAGACCACACTCTTTGTGTCGTCTTTGCTCCATATTCTTGTTGTGTATCTAACCACTTTAACACTTTTAAGGTTTCAAATTTTGTTGTGAAGCACACTTAACTAGACCACTAAGCCAGTTGCACCGGCTACTACAGTTTTTAGTTAACTTGTTTCTTTTGTCGTTTCAAAGGCGCAAGACCCTAATGTAACAAAAAGAGAGAGAGAGAGGATTTGTTTTCATCTCAAAGAAAGTGAATTGCCACACATATGTCCCTTATATACGAATAATAAAAGTTGGAAGTCTACCCTTGCAACTTTCTTTGCAAGTACATTTAGAAGCTCAATTTTTTCTCATTATCGTATTGTGAGGAAAATGTCAAATTCGTTTTTTTCTCTTGGTCTGTCATATTTGATGTGCAATGACATTAAAGTTCAGCTGCCTGGACCCCTCCTCCTCACCGTCCAACACCTCCGGCGGTCGCTCTGTTTGGTAGTCCAGAATCAACGGATCACCGCCGACAATAGATTACATAGCAGAGTACGAGCAAATCACTGCTACAAGAAACCTAAAGCAGACAGAGTCACGGGAATGCTCTTCCCCAACAGAAATTAATTAAGCTCGTTTGCTGGAGCTGGCAGAGACACTCTTCCATGCATATAGATCGAGGCAGGCCTTCAGACTTGTAGATCGAGGCTTTTACACCAATGCTTGTAAAAGCTTCCTTGTAGATCGATCCAGGCCTTCAGATGACCCTAATGAATTGAATCTTTAAAGATTATCATAGCACGTGTTCTTTCTAGCTATGATAATAACTTTCATCTACATGACAAAGAATTAGACCAACGAATATTACTGATCTAGCTATAGTAGTGTTTCTCACTTTCTCTGTATCATAGTATCATATTTGGGATAGATATCCTTTGATTCCTACATCTTTGAACTCAGAAAATGATAGAAGTACGTGTTACAAGTTAACCTATGATCGACTTGTGACACACCTGCACACACGAATGGTAATCACCACCTAATATACATGATGAGACTAGTAGTAAGCTAGTCGGGTGGTCCATTATATTATATATATATATATATATATATATATATATATATATATATATATAGAGACACACACATTATTGCTGCTATTGACATTTCATCAACTCCTGCTTGGCATTGATTTGAAGATTGCGACCAGGAAATTCCAAGTATGTCATAAATGGGGGAAGGTTTATTCGGGTCGGTTGAACCAATCGTATAAGGTGTGATTGTGACGGACAAACCAAGCTTTGAAAAGAAAGCTCCCCAATATATATATATATATATATATATATATATATATATATATATATATATATTATAAGCTCTTCTAATAAGAACTCTTTTGGCTTATCCAAACTTTTGATTTTATATTTATATCTTGACCGTTCAGTTTATAGATATTTAAAGTAGATCATTTATTCAAATTTTCAGTTATATTGAAAATTGTTAAGGCATTCATAAATGTGATTTATCAATTATGAACTTGAATGGTTCATATTTGACAGATTTGGTTCGTCTATTAATTTGATCTAGTTTGTTATCTTAACAAACATCAATTTGGCTGAAAATTTGTAGAAATGATCTACTCATATAAACCTAAAAACTGAATAGATGAGATGTCAAAATGTGGTCGAAAATGGGTCTTTTAAACTATAAAAAGAAAAGTGCTCAACTTAAGATTCCTCACTAGAAGGGCTTCCATATATATATATATATATATATATATATATATATATATATATATATATATATATATATATATATATATATGCCCTTTTGAGGTCAATTCGTTTGGTGAGAAAATTACATAATAGCACATGACCAAATTTAAAAACATAAAAAACTCACTTTCATTAATTTTGATGCAGTTTAGGACATGAGTCCAAGCCCAAAACCAATAACACCAGGCATGATCTAAATTTTATTTATCAAATGACCAAAATACTATCTGAATCTTCTTCTCTCCCACCAGATCTGATCTGACCAAAATGTCATCCGAATAGTCTAACCCTCCCACTATATATATATATATATATATAAACCAATAACACCAGGCATGATCTAAATTTTATTTATCAAATGACCAAAATACTATCTGAATCTTCTTCTCTCCCACCAGATCTGATCTGACCAAAATGTCATCCGAATAGTCTAACCCTCCCACTATATATATATATATATATATATATATATATATATATCTCACTCACCCCAATATATTTTTTGACGGTTTCTCCACCGTCCGACCACTGGCGGCGAGGCCACAAGTAGCATTGGAAAGCTCTCATCATTCTCTATTGATCTATAGGAGCATTGGAGGTCGATACGAGGCATACGAAGCTCAAAAAGCCGAAAACAGTTTGATCGGGGCTCAGATCGAATCCTCATTTTTCGGCAAACCCAGACGGCGCCACCACCCCCATCTTAGAGCCTGCATCCTGCTTAACATGAAGAAAACTTGACACAGACTTGTGGAAGTTTTTCTGATATTGTCTTGATAACAATGAGTTTACATATCTATAATATATATATATATATATATATATATATATATATATATATAAGGCTGAGATGAAATAGACTTCATCTCCTTTACACACTATCACACGTAAGACAACTCACACAAAGAAAAAAAAAATTATACAAGTAAAGTGAAGATGTACAGTAAAAAGTAAGGCATTAAATTAACCAAAGGACAATAGACTTAATCCCACCATGCTTCTACTTCCAATACTTCCCCTCAAGCTGGATCAAGATGATTCATTAAGCCAAGTTTGCCCAAGATTCGAGGAAATTGAGCAGCGGAAAGAGATTTGGTGAAAATGTCAGCCAACTGATCTTGGTTTCGAGTGTAAAAAGTTTCAATAACCTTGGACTGGACTTGAGCTCGAATATAATATCAATCAACCTTTATGTGTTTGGTTCTTTCATGAAAAACCGGATTAGAAGCAATATGCATAGCAGCTTGATTGTCACAATAAAGAGATATTGGTTGACGAGTTGAGGATCCTAAGTCGGACAGCAATCCCTTGAGCCATATAAGCTCATAAGCAGTGGAACCCATAGCTCAATATTCAGCTTCGGCACTAGAACGAGCAACCACTGTTTGTTTCTTGCTTCTCCAAGTTATTAAATTATTACCTACAAAGGTACAAAAACTGGTAGTTGACTTACGATCAAGAGAATTGCTAGCTCAATCAGCATCTGTGTAACCCATAATGTCTGTGTTGCCATTTGGTTTCATCAGGATACCTCTCCAAACAGATCCCTTTAAGTAGCGAAGAAGACACTTAACAATGTGGATATGAGCCAGCCATGGTAGGAGCATGCATGAACTGACTAACTATGCTCACTCCATAAGCTATATTAGGGTGAGTAATAGTAAGATAAATAAGCTTACCAGCCAACTGATGTGCTTATATTATCCTATATTTCTATGCCTCATAATCTTTGTTTTTGCATTAAGTTTCCTTATTTGTGATAGATTTACGTTATTTTAGTGTTCTTGTAGGTTTGTATCGTAAAGAGAAGAAAAATATCTAAAACGAGCTAATAAGGATTGAAAGGCCACTGTAATCCCAAGTCCCAGAATCTGCCTATGCAGAACAGCTAACTTTACCGAATTACTGGCAATTAGTCGGATCGAATCAGACTATGAGCTTTACATCATTGGAAAGCTACGGAAGTCTACTTTCTGTAGAAATTTACGGATCTCAATTTTGATACTTATGTACTAAGTTATGATCGTTTGAGTGAAGATAGGTCAGATCAGAAAAAATCTACTCGGATTTGGAAACATTTGTGGATAACTCAAGTTCCGTGTCACAAGACCGTCAACCTAAAGCTTCAAGAACAATAATGCAGATTAGGATTCAAGGAGTACATGTATTCCTAGTTCTACAAGATATATCTCAAGGTTTTCCCATTCCATATCAAGAAAGGAGTCTGAATCCAAGTTCTACAAGGAAACTTGAAGTCAAAGATGAGCACGAAACTTCTCTATATAAAGGAGCACGAATTTCACATGAAGAGGAGGTCTCGGAAGCACATTGTAGATGCCTAAAGGAGCAGAGACCATCCATCCATCCATCCATCCATCCATCTCCATCCACCCTTCACCTTTCCATTCTTTTTATGTTTTCATTATGTTTTACTTAGTTATGTTTAGTTAAACTTTTTCTAGGGTTAGGATGATGCCCTAGTATGATTGTTTATGTTTTTGATTGATTAATAGATTTATAGTTTTTTTATGATGAATTCTTAGTCACTATTTTAATTGATGCTATATGTTTGAGTTCTTTGATTGATCACCTTAGGGCTTTGCATCTAGTAATTAGAAGATGAATTTGAGGCGTAACTGCAATATAATTCAAATTAGCTTCTTGTGATTAAAAGTTGTGAATTACATTATCGTCGTAACTGAAGTAATGGTTTGCATGATTCTCTTGTTTTCTATAACGTAATGAGTCTTACATGTTAAATTTATGCCGTAACTGGATAGACTGCATGCTAGGATATACGACCTCTGCCGTACCTGGGGAGAATCATACACTTAAGGAAAACTATGGTCTAAGTGCCGGAACTAGACTTAGATACGGGAATTGTCATCTAGAGAAACGAAAGAGTCTGTTAGTTGCATCAAAGCATGAATATGATTGTTAGTGGTTGATTCTGTGTAGTTAGTTTAGGTATTTCATAATTTGAATAGAACTAATAATCCTCGTGGGAACGACAACCCCTTTTCTTCTATTTACTATACTACATTCACCATGTATACTTGCAGGAATTCCACCACCAACCTTTGATACAAACTGATATCGAAGAGGAGTTCACTTGATACATCAAGTTGAAACTTGCTATCCAGGGGAGTACTAGCTGGTTTGTTATCCCACATATATGTATCATTCAACAAATCCAGAACATACTTTCTTTGATTTAGAAACAGACTTTTATGAGAAGTAGTCATTTCTATGCCAAGAAAGTACTTAAGTAGCCCCAAATCCTTTATAGCAAACTTACTACAGAGAGATTGTTTGAGAATGTTAATCACTTCAACATTGTTACCCGTCACAATTAGATCATCAACATAGATTAGAACTACAAGCTTGCTTGTTTAGCCAATTCGAACAAATAGAGATGAATCAACATTGCTTCTGCAAAACCCGACTTCTTCTAACATTGAACTCAATTTGGCATACCAAACACGTGAAGATTGCTTTAAGCCATAAATAGATTTATGAAGCTTGCATACCATCTCCGGATCATTAGAATGTGGATGACCAGGTGGCAACTTCATATAAACTTCCTCTTCAAGATCGCCATGTAAGAAAGCATTTTTTACATCCATTTGGTTAAGAGGCCAAGCATGGTTCACTACGACAGAGAGCAACACCCTCACTGTGCTCATTTTTGCAACAGGAGCAAAGGTTTCCTTATAGTCTACTCCATAGGTTTGAGTAAACCCATAAGCTACTAATCTTGCCTTATGCCTCTCCACACTCCATGTTTTATTTTCATCAAGAGCATGAAGCTCATCAACTATAGCTTGCTTCCACACATCATGATTATTTGCTTCCTCAAAAGTTCAAGGTTCTTGATTATTATCAAGTGCACTCAAAAAAGCAGTATGAGCAGAATAATTTTTTTTGTAAGATATGAAAGCAATCATCGAGTACCTTGCAGTATATGTCACATAATCCTTAAGTTGTGGTGGGGGACCTCTTTCTCGTATTGAATTTCTGCTAGGTAATGCTAGAGGTGGAGAAGGCGGCTCAAAGACAGGTTGCACAATGAATTTAGAATGATCAACATCTAGACCTGGAATCACTACTTCAACTTCTGAAACTAGAGCAACATGATTGATGGACCGATTGACATCCCTATCAGCAAAACTAATGGAAATTGGAACTGCAACACTAGGATGGAAAGAATGTCTTCTATCCTCATCAACAGGAAGACTGGGAGTTGGAAATAGATCAAATAAAGACTTCCCCTCACTGTAACCATCCAATTTCCCAGCAATGAAATGAGTATTCTCATCAAATCTAACATCACTTGAAACAATGATCCTTTTAGAAGAGAAGCTATAACATTTGTACCCTTTTTGAGTGGATGAATACCCCAAAAACACACACTTTTCAGCCCGAGGATCAAGTTTTCCTCTTTTATTAGCTTGTATAAGAACGAAGCAAACATAACCAAACACTTTCTGGTGAGAGATATCAACATTCCTTCGTTTCAACACTTCAAGAGGGGATTTACCACCAAGCACTAGACTAAGTAGCTGATTGATGAGATATGTTGCAGTGAGCACACTTTTAGACCAAAACCTCTTAGGCACATTAATTTGAAACATCAGAGCTTTTATTTTCTCCAAAAGATCTCAATTTTTTCTCTCAGCAATTCCATTTTGCTGAGGCATACCAACACAACTAGTCTGATGTAGAATTCCATGCATGCTCAAATATTGAGACATGTTATTAGACATATACTCAGAACCATTATCAGATCTTATAATATGAATGGATGATGAAAATTGAGTTTGAACAAAGTTATGAAAATCCTTAAAAACATAGATGAGTTCACTTTTGAATATCAAAAGATATAACCAAGTAATCATTGTACAATCATCTACAAAGATCACAAAATACTTAAAACCGTCATGTGACTCAAGAGCAGGACCCTAAATATCCGAGTGGACAATTTCAAAGTGTTTGTTGGCCCTTGATAGAGAATTTGAAAAGGGCAATCTGGACGATTTTGACAAATGACAAACATCACATTGTTTCTCCGATTTACACATATTTGGAAACAAATATGACATCACTTTCTCATATGGATGAGCTAGATGTTGATGCCAAAGATTATGGTCATATATAGAACTTAAGCAAACTTGAAGACTCTTGGAAGCAAAAGAAGTTTTGGACAGATAATAAAGACCATTCAAAATGAAACCTTCACCAATTGTTTTCTTGGTGACAACATCTTGAAATATGACATTATAGGAAGAGAATATAACAAAACATTTTAAAGTATCTGTAATTCTTCCAATAGATAAAAGTTGAAAAAGAAATGAAGGAACATACAGAGTAACTATATAAGATTAGAAAACAATTTGATTTTTCCTTTTTCCAAAACAGAGGCACCATTTTCATTTGCAAGAGACACTTTGGAAGGAATGAGAAATTGATTAAAATCATGCAAATTTTGAAGTTTATTTGTCATGTGATCCGTATCTCCTGAGTCTATAATCCAATAATCATTCTCAGCACAAACAGTGAAAGCAGTAGACAAGGATGATAGAGTACCTAAAGTTTCTTCATGTGGATAGTAACCAGTTTCTGCTAGAAACCCAAAAAATTGCTTAAGGATGGCAGAGTGGTTTTCATTCCCAGACATATTAGCTTCTTTGAATCTGGTATGTATTTGCTTCTTACTGAGATAGGCAATAAACTGTGTGGTAAGGCTTCCTAAAGAGAAGAAGGTTGTTGGCAGTAGATGGGTATACAAGAAACCTCTCAATAGATCTCTCTTCCATAACAGGATGAAGAAATCAGAAAATAATCAGAGGAAAAGAACTCTGAACATATCTCTCTTACATAGAGGAAAGAAGAAATCAATAATAATCAAGAAGAGATACAAAGACATGTCTTGGATTCCTGATACCATGAAGAAAACTTGACACAATCTTGTGAAAGTTTTTCTGATATTGTCTTGATAATAAAGAGTTTACAGATCTACCATATCTATAAGGCAGAGATGAAACAGACTTCATCTCTTTTACACACTATCACACACAAGACAGCTCACACAAAGAAAAAAATTATACAAGTAAAGTGAAGATGTACAGTAAAAAGTAAGACATGAAATTAACCAAAGGACAATAGACCTAATCCCACCATGCTTCTACTTCCAATATAACATATCCTCCAAACGGCAAAGCCCCATTCGAAGTGTGGAAGGAGTGTCGAAGTGTGAAGGGTGGAACCTGAAGAGAGAAAATTTGGCGTCTCCATTTTCCGACGAGATCCTCTCTCTTCTTGCCGGCTTCAGATAGTCCCTAATCTCCAAGAAGTTTGTGAATTTTATGCGAAATTCAGGTATTGATTGGTCTTTGACTGTGCAGATTTTGCCTTTGTTGGAGAAGTGTTTCTGAGGCACGCCGATTGATAAAGATTATCACTCGGCTACTACTGAGAGCTCTCCGAATCTCGCCTAAGGTAAACAATATCATCATTATGAAGATCAAAATGTTTCATCTGATTGAGAGTGTTGAGTTCTAGGAATAGCTGAAAAATGAAAGTTGTTGATTTTTTATGGTCAACGTCTTCATGATAGTGGAGGCTAATGTTTTGTACTTCCAGTTTAGTTTTTGATTAGTCTCTCTATCTCTTTTTCAACAGCAATGAAAGTAGCAAGAATAATATAAACAGTAACAGTAGCCATAGCAACAGTAATTAGCGACAACCGTGTACCAGTATCTTTAGACACTAAAGCACACCCTTCAATAGTGAATTCATCTTCAGGAAATAGAAAAAATTGATTTTTCTCCGTCTTAAATTTAGTATAGGCTCAAAACTGAATTACCAGTAGACGACAGTAACAACTTTCGAGTTGACAGTAGCAGCGTCTAAGTTGACAGTAGAAACTTTGTTTGGTTCCAGAGAATCGCTAGAAAAAAATTGTAACAGCACTGGCAGTAGCACTTTTCTATCGGCAATAGGCAGTAGAGCGTGCTTACTCGGCAATAGCACATCCCTACTCGGCAGTAACAGATATTCGTCAACAATATCAGTAAATATGTAGTGAATGGTAGTTTGGTAAAATATACAGTGATAGATGACATGTGGACATTAAATTGTCCTAATTTGTCAATTTTTGTCCTTAGATGTGTAAGATAATATGTATGGGATGTATTTGTAAATTGAAATTTAGTTGGTAACTTTATAGTAATTTACTATAGTTTTGTTTATGATATGAGATTGAGGTTAAACCCTTTTATGATAACAGATTTTACAACATACACACACACACACAGGAGGGATGTGAAGCGGACGTCCACTATATAACAAAAGTGCGGACTTTTTGTGCGACAACCGTTGGATCACTATTCAAATTAGTCTTGTCCCTCTCTCACTCTTTTGTGCTATCTCTCTCTCTCTCTCAGCTTGATCCTCGATCACTTCTCCACCCCAAATCGATCTCGTACAGATCGTTTCTCACTCAATCTCGCACAGGAACACGATTCTGCCCAAGCCCAGCTTTCTCACTATTCAAATCGATCTCGTCCCTCTCTCACTTTGTCGCACACTCTCTCTTAGCTCGATCCTCTCTCACTTCTCCACCCCAAATCGATCTCGCACAGATCGTTTCTTGCTCGATCTCGCACATGAACACGATTCTGCCCAAGCCCAGCTTTCTCCTCTTCCTTTCTCAACCCGATCTTATGTCGAAATCATAGATGTTTGATCTTGCCCAGATTGCCCGATTGGTGAGAAGCCCAGCTTTCTCCTCTTCCTTTCTTTTACAGATTAAGTTTTCATTTTTATCTAATTTTGATATGCTTGATCAAATATATAGTTGATTTGGATATGCTTGATCTTGTTTTTGATATGCTTGATTTCTAGGTAATTACAAGACATGTTTTTTTTTCTGTGCATGTTAGTTTTGTTGAAATTGTTGATGATTCATTGTAGGACTTGCAACCTTTTATTTATTTCTATTACTGTATATACATTAGTAAGTACATATTTTAAGTTATACTTCTTTCAGGGATTTAGATGATAAAATTTGCATGTCAAACTTAGTTCTGCATGTTATTAAAACTGTGATACTACCAACAACAAGAGTATATATGCCATTGTCATTTAGAAAATTCTGGACTTGCAGATTACAAAAATTTTCTCATGACTTGTGAATTTTTTTTTCTACTGGTTTTTAGTCCATAAATATATTTGCAGGTCTTATTGTGTCTAATGAATCGTTGACTAAATGAATTTGAAAAATAAGGAAGGGCCAATTTTACTGATTATGATGATGCATGTTTTGGTCTCAAAAGACACTAGCTGATCACTTTGATTGAAATAAAACAAAAATGAAGTTGTGTATTTCTATTATTCTGATGTAATTATTTTTTCTATTCTCAATGTGGTGCTTCCATGGATGTCAGTGTAGGTTTGTAAAAGAGTGACTTGAGTCTTTTCAGCATAAATGAGTGTCTTGAGGCTTTTTAGCTTGTTTCTGCATTATGAATGTTGTAAATGTTACTACTCAGTTGTAGATTGATAGAAGAATGAGTAAAATAGTTAAATTATGTGGTAAAATTCTATATGGTTGGGACCAAATTTTGTTAATGTGTAGCAAAATTTTCTCCAAATGATTGAATTTATAAGCTTTCATTATTGTCTATAAAATGGAGTTGTGCATTTCTCTTGTTCTGTGTACACACATCTTTATTATAATTGAGTTGTTGCCTATGTTTTGGCAGTGTATTGTAATTGAGGATGCAATAACAGGAGTTTAGGAATGGTGAAACTATAAGAAAGTTGAATTCAGGATGCAGTTGCAATAGTTCCAGAATGGTGAAGCTACAAGAAAGTTGAATACAAGAAATTTGTGCTTGTAGGAAACTTAGTTGTGTATAGGAAAAACATGTGTACAGTAGGAAACTTCAATTGTCTCTTGTCTTTGCATGAGTTGGAAATAAATACAAGAAGAGTTGGTTCTGATATACACTTATGCTTTTACACTTGGTTGTGATCTGATATGAACAAACTTGTTACAAAATACAAAGTGATGCAAAATCATATCTGAACAAAGATGTTCCTATATACAAACTTGCTACTCTGATATGAACAAACATGTCCCAAATTACCAACTTCATCTGAACTGAACAAACATGTTCCAAAAGGCAAAATACATCTGATCTGAACAAACTTGGTTCTACTACTTTGTACACAAAATTTGTACATCTTTACAGATTGATGATTAATTCACAGAAACAGCAACAATCAATAGTCCTTACAAATTATCTGCAAAACAAAGCAAGCACTAGGCTGATCAGTTAAAAAAAAACATTTCCAGTTCCTACAACAACAGTATCTTAATCATCAAGCATACAAAAGGCTGATCTGGTAAAAAAAATAAACCAGAAAACACTAGAAAAACTAGTTGCAGTTGCAACAGTAACTTCATCATCAAGCAAATCAAAACAACAATAGCAGATTTTCGTCAAAAGGCGTAAATAGATTTCATAATAGCAAGGACTATTGGCTGATCTGGTAAAAATAAAAAAATAAAAAAACATTACAGTTACAGTAGCATAGCATATCTGCAAGAAAGCAAGCAATAGACTAATCAATTAAAAAATTAAATAGGTTGATCAGATTAAAAAATAATAATAAGATTCCAGTTGCAACAGATCTGCAAAACAAGCAACCATATACGAATCAGTTAAAAAAATAACTATATAAAACTTACAAGCAATAAAACAACCAATCAGTCTACAAAAATAAGCATTGTATTCACCTGTAGATGAACAACTATCCTCATCCATATTACTCAAATTTGAATCCCCATCCTTACTAATAGTAGGTCTACATACATAAGCATTGTAGAGATACATATCAATAAAAAAAAATATAAATATTAATATTAATATTAATATCAATCACAATTATCTGAAAATTCTTATTTGGCAAGAAGTCTTGGACAATTTCTTTTGTCATATGACCGACCATATAATCCACATCCATGACATTTCCTACCTTGACTCTCCTTTGCCTTACCTTTCCTCTTCTCTTTTCCTTTCCTCAACCTTTTGCCACACCCTTTTTCTCTAACTTCATCGAGTTCATTAAAAACATGTTGAATAGTAGAAGTCTCGGTCTCTAAAACTGGTGCAAGATTACCATTTGACAATCTATTAAACTTCTCCAAGAAAACATCCAAGGACTCCATTAGGAGTTGGCTAGCCTCATCACTGACAATTGCCTTATCAATGACATATGTAGCATGTTGTAACAATTTAGTCCTCCTTACAAATAAAGCTTTATTATCTTTAATCTCCACTCCATTAGAATCCAACACAACACTCTGTCTTGCAACTTTAGTCCATGTTTTCAAGATATACTGAACATGCAGTTTATCAACATCTTGGATCTTAATCAAATAACACAAAATATGCCGACATGGTAGCCCTTCACTCTCCCACTTCCTACAGCTGCATGATACATAATCAGAGCCTTTTTTGTAAATGACTTCACGAGACTTAGAAATATCAATGTTCTTTCGGATGACCTTAAACATGGATTCAGTCTCATTTTCTCTTAGAAGTTCAAGTTTATATTTGAAGCTCTCTTTCAAATGTTCTTGAACTTCATAAAAGCACTTCCGTTGTAGACCTTGGTCAAATCATCTTCTATGTCAAGGGACATTCCAGTTTTTACCTTCTCTTCAATGTTAATATGATCCTCCCTTAACTCATGGTTGCGTTGGTGAAGAAGTCCCCTCCTAAACTGAAGCATAAATTCCACCAACGTATTCCACTGAGAAACATAATCCTTGAAAAAAGAATGTTGACTCTCTGCCCTTTGAGAACTTGACATTCCTGCTGAGAAACAATGATTTACATGTGTTGGTATCCATGATGAACGGATTTCATATATTGACTTCAGTCACTTGTTATCACTCAATCCACTCTTCTCAATAAGTTCATTCCACCTTGAATCAAACTCATCTCCACCTTTAATCGCATCTAGCTTCTCTAAAATTTTATTTAGAATGTACCAACTGCAATATCTATGAAATGTATGTGGGAGTTCTTTTGAACTGGCTTTAGTCATAGCAAGATCTTGGTCAGTTATGATCATTTTAGGGGCATTTTTTAGGGCATTTCCAGGCATACCCAGGCATAGCATTTAGAAACTCCTTGAATAACCAAACAAAAGAATTGGTTGTCTCGTCATTCAAGAATCCACAAGCAAAGATGATAGTCTACCCATGATTATTAACACCGATTAATGGTGCAAAAATCATTCCATACCTATTTGTGTTGTATGTTAGTGTCAATAATAACAGCATCCCCATAAAAGCTAAAAGCCCTTCTTGACCTTGAGTCAGCCTAAAAACATCGTGTTACCTTCTTTTCCTCATCCGGCTACATTCTATAGACAAAAGAATGATCTTTTTCTTTTTCATTCTCATAATGCATGTACAATAGATCTCCATCATGCCCCTTCTTCTGTTCACGAATGCTGCTTCCATAATTATGAAGATCACGCTGTGTGAAACCAACATTTTCTATCCCACCAGCTTGAACACCAAAAAATTCAAATTGTTTATGTCTCTTTACATTTACCAAGCTCAACTGATCAGATAGTACTTTGCTAACTTTTGAAACACCACGATGAGACCTTAAAAATTATACTCTGCATGGGCTTGTTAAAGGGTGGTTATGACTATCCATAAACACAGACACTGCATATTTTCCAGTTTTCTTTCTCACAACTGTAATCCTTGCTTTACAACCCACTTTTGGCAATCATCTCTTACGTTTTTCTCCCTCAACCTTAGAATCTCTTTGCTTGGAACATACATACTCTTTCCTCGTAAATGTGGTGTTATCCTTCCCCAATTTACTAGTATGACTTCTAGTACTAAACCCTCCTTCTTTTGCATACACTACCAGGACAAGCACTTTAGCCGACGAAAAATTTTCGTCGACCTGTCAACTTAATTCGTCGGCTAAGATTTCGTCGGGAAAAGTTCGTCTGTGGTGACTTTAGCCGACGACACACGTAGAAGTCGTCGGCTATAGTCCAGAGTTTAGCCGACGAAATAATATCGTCTGCTATAGTCCAGACTTTAGCCGACAACATTATTTCGTCGGCTATAGTCCATACTTTAGCCGACGACATTTTTTGTCGGCTATAGTCCATACTTTAGCCGACGACATTTTTTGTCGTCAGTTATCTTCCAAACTTTAGCCGACGAATAATTTAAAATATTCATCGGCTAAAGTTTGTAATAAAAAAATAAAAAATATCTATGGCTTTATAGGGATTTAGCCGACGAATTAAAGCATATTTCGTCGGCTAAAACTTATTTTTTTAAAATAAAAAAAAACTTTAGCCGACGAATTAAGGCTTTTTTCGTCGGCTATAAGTCCATTCCAGTAAAAAAAAAACCCCAAAATTTCTGAATTACCATTCCAAGCAAGCTGCAAAATACACCAAAACAGTTTCATATAACCAACAACAAGCACATAAAAATATATAATTCATCAACTACAGAAAATCTAAATCATGTAAATTAATTTCCGCTTCTCGGGGCTGCTGCGGAGGTTGCGACGGAGGTTACGGCGGCTGGGATAGCGGCATGGGCGGAGGCAGAAGTCCCTGAAGCTGGGCAGCTGTAAAGTCCTGCATGTACTGGAACATCTGTTGGTGCTGGGCCTGCTGGATGCACGGCAACATAGGCTGCCTGCACGGCATTATAGGCAACCTGAGCAGCTTGCTGTTCTCGTAGTCTCTGAACTTCCGACTCTAGCTGAGTCTTCCTGGTGATCGTGGACGTGGTCATGCTGCTGGTCGAGGCTGCCTTTCATTGAAATTCTGGACTGGTCTTCAGGACCCCCTCGCCTTTCTTTCTTAGACCCCGGCAGTAGAAGTTGTTTGCTCTTGGTGGGAAGGCTGTGCCCATGATCCTCGCCCCAATTGTCGGATCCGAAGTGTCGATCCGGGACATGGCTTCGGACATCTCTTCCTCCTGCGTGTCCGGCCATGTCTCCCTCACTATAGCACTCATCACCTCGTCACTAGCCTCCCTCACCTTCGCCTATATGGATAGGAAAAAAATTATTAATTAACATTTTGACATAAATTTAAAATTTTAAAAACGTAAGATGACTTACAATATCCTCCTGGGAGTCAAGATATGCTTTCTCGTACGTATAGACGTACCGGTTGACTTCTGGATGTTCCCTGGCTGCCTCGTCCATGAAGACAACGAACGGTCTAGAACCGCCATGATGGTTCCTTGTGTTGCGTTGCCGATTCTGAGAGTTTGCTCGGGAAACGGCCTTCAAAGAAAAAAATAAATTATTAGTAAATATTTAAAAACGGACGTACTTAATGACAAATTAACTAATTAATTTTTTTAAATACCTGTTTACGAGAGTTGTTGAATTCTGATGTCAGAAGCTAACGCCACTCGTACTCCCTGTACTGGAACTCAGCAGGGGTACCAGAACGTGCGTTCCTGTGCGTAGTCCAATGGGTCCGCAACTCGTTCTTCCACTCCTTGTACCTACAGATACAACAAAAATATTAGAAATATTATTAATATCACATACAATTTTGTTTTTCATTAACTTCCTAACATACCTTCCCCCATACACAACGTCGGCCCAGCTGTCCTTCAGGTGCTCGGGAACCTCAAACCACACCTGCATTTAACCGTTTATTAGTTTAGTTTTTCGAGAAATCAACAATGTAATACATAATATTATTTTATAAACTCACCGACATCGCATTGTGGACCATGTCCTTAACCTCCTGCGGGACCTCGCCCCAGTCTGACCACAACATAGGGACTCTATCCCTAATGAGCGCTCTCACGCGGCCGACTTACGTCATCGACTTCCCGCCCGATACTATGTGGCCATCCCCGTCAGTATTGATGACGATCCTCCCCACGGTACCCACGATCTTCTCGAGAGCCTTCCCTGTGATGGGGCCTCTCTTATTCTTTGTCGGCTTCGCTCCGACGGTGCCTATCACATAATAAACCAAATTGATTATTAAAATCGGAGACCCTTTAAAAATAATCATGCATCATTGATTACATGAGGCGCTCGCGGCGGACGCAACGGATTCCGTCTCTGTCACCGATGATGATACCTTCGCAGAACCGGTACCTTCACGAATTGGTACGTCGCTGATGGAGCCACTGGTAGGGGGCAGTGGATAAATCGGCGTCCCTGAGCCATCGACTACAGGTAAGGCCAGTATCATCCGCGGAAGGAACAGATGAGGCGGCGGCATATGTACCCTAGATGACCCATTATCCGACGAAGTAGGACCCGTAGTGGGCGCCCGGTGTATCTCAGACATACGGGGTGCAGACACCTTCGTCTGGGTCTGAGGCCACAGCTGCCTCGAGGAACGAGGGACGACCACATGCCTCGATGAAAGGGGCACATCCGGCTGCTTCTGCGCCTTCTCCAGAAGGCTCTCACGTCTGGCTGTCATCTGGCCCTGAAACGTCGTTTGGGGGTTGCTAGAGGTTCCCTCAAACGATTCGGACCTTTGGCCCTTCGAACTCTTCTTCGATCTAAAATAGCCGCTCATCCTATTTAAAATATTAATTTGAATCAAGGCTGAGACAACATTGAAAAAGTAAAAATTCAAGCTTATCCTTCTCAAATCTAAGGCTTTAGATTATTTTGTCTTTATTGTATAAAAAATATTTTTGAAACCATATTTTTTCATTATGGTCATGCTTAAATTTAAACACTTAATATAATGTGAAATATATATATGTTTAAAATTATACTTATTCAAATATGAATTCAATAAAATATATATATATATATATATATATATATATATATATTCATCCGGATTTGATATAAGTTTTTCTATTTTGTATTTTGTATCTTATGTTTAAAAATTCGTACCCAGCCCACGATAAAACCAGTACCTAATCATGGAATGCAAGCATCAAGTTCATTATCAACAAAGCATATGTTTAAAAAATTACGATAATTTGTCTCCTAAACATAAATTAGGCAAATTAGACAATACATAAAACATAAAACATAGCCTAAAAATAAATTCGAAATCAAAAGTAAAAAAGAAGAAAAACGCTAACCTTGGAGACCGGGAGAGAGAGGGAGGAGGGAGGAGGTGGAGGTGGAGACCGGGAGAGGGAGGGAGGAGGGAGGAGACCGGCCAGGAGAGGGAGAGGGAGGAGGGAGGAGACCGGGAAAGGGAGGGAGGAAACGGGAGGAGGCGGAGACGGGAGAGGGAGGAGACCGGGAGAGGGAGAGGGAGGAGGGAGGAGACCAGGACCGGGAGAGGGAGGGAGGGAGGAGGCGGAGATAATTAGAAGGGAGGAGGGAGGAGACTAGGGTTTCGCAGTTAAACCCGAAAACTTTAGCCGACGAAATAATTATTTCGTCGGCTAAAGATACCAATTTCGTCGGCTATACACCAATTCGTCGGCTAAACCTTCTAAACTCGTCGACTAAAACTTTAAAATTCGTCGGCTAAACTTTATAAATTCGTCGGCTAAACCTTTGAAATTCGTCGGCTAAAAGTATTTTTATACATTTGGCATGTTGTGATTGTGATGATCAAACTTGAGAAACAAAAATCCAACCATCAGATCTGACCATCATGATAAAATACATGAATGACAAAAAATTCAACTTGATATGAAAAGAATAAGGGCTCGATCCGAAAAGAATAAGGGCTCGATCCGGACGGTCAATCTCGTAAGTCAAACCCCTAAACGCACGGAAAAGGTCGTTCGACCGTCTAAATTACTTATTTTGGCCGGACCTCCAACTGAAAATAGTTTTAAACCGATGACACGCAACAAGTCGTATAAAAATTTGACGTAAAATAACCACCGAATATAGGGCTACTCATAGGGGGAAAAATGAAAAATTGCATTAACCGCAACTATCGGCACCGAATATTTACCGGAATAGTGTGATTTTTCAACCGTGGATGTATTTCAACATTCTCGTCATATCTTATTTCATGACTTTTTGGCGTTTGAAGGTTTTACGTATAGTTTGTTTTTGAAATGGAACATTTACATAACACTTGGTAAACAAGTTATACAACATTAGTATGCATGTTGTGATTGTGATGATCAAACTTGAGAAACAGAAATCTGACCGTCAGATCTGACCATCATGATAAAATACATGTATGAGAAAAAATTTAACTTGATCCGAAAAGAATAAGAGCTCGATCCGGACGGTCAATCTCGTAAGTCAAACCCCAAAACGCACGGAAAAGGTCGTTCGACCATCTAAATTACATATTTTAGCCGGACCTCCAACTGAAAATAGTTTTAAACCGATGACACGCAACAAGTCGTATAAAAATTTTACGCAAAATAACCACCGAATATAGGGCTACAGTAGGTAAAAGAAAAATTTTAGGGTTTAGCCGACGAATACCCTAACGTATTCGTCGGCTATAGTATGTAATTAAAAAATTAAAAAAATAACTATAGCCGACGAAATATTAGGTTATTCATCGGCAAAAACCATCTTAGCCGACGAATTATAGTGTATTTCGTCGGTTAAAGGAAAAAAATACATTAAAAAAACAGACGATATTAGTAAACCATACTAACTTTTGGTTGATCATGTATCACCAAAATTCATATAAAATAACTGAAATATGAATTCAACATGTGTAAACTATAAAGAAAAAGGTCTTTAATTAGTTATACAAATTAAAGGATTTTGTCCTGTAAATTAAAACTAAGGCTCGTAATCGGAATCATCCGATGAGTCTTCTTCGGTGTCAGAATTAATTTCTGGTAATATATGTCTTTCCTCATCGCCAGAGTCTTCGTATGTTTCTTGATTTGGATCAACATCAATAAGCCTTGGCTCTTCATCACGAATTTGCACCGAACGACCCGCTTTAAAATTATTAAGGCGAACGGTAGAGAAGTTAGGAAGACCTATTGCGTTGGGCTCTTGATACGCAACATCCTCTTCCTCGTCTTCGGCCTCTCCAAGTGTAGCCGCCCGGTAAATGTTTCGAGAGTGCACAAGGTTGACTACTTTCCACGCGTCACCCTTAGCAAGGTCATCAAGATAAAACACTTATTTTACCGATGTGGTAAAAACGAACGGGTCATCTTCGTAAGAATTTGTAGCAGTGTTCACCGATAATATTCCGTACTGATCGGTTTTTATGCTCTGCGGCCTAGTATCAAACCATCTATACTTGAAGAGGTGCACTGTCATGCCTTGCCCATAAACGAGTTCCACCACTGAATGGAGAACACCGTAATAGTCAACTCTTTTCCGCCCACCATGTGCCATGACCCCAGAATTCTGTGTTCTCCTTCTGCTGTCTCTTTGTTCGCATATAAATTGCACGCCATTCACCTTGCACATCGGATAAACTCTTGACATTATCGGCTTCATCGCTAGAAGTCTTAGTTCGTGCGACCAATTTGGGTGACCATCAAATTGAATATGGTTCATCTGCAACCAACCATTCAATTGTAAATATAGATAATTATGCAATAAACATAAACACGTATAGAAAAATTAAATTAAGTACCCAGCCGCCAAAATAATCTGCGAACTTCCTGTTGTGGTACTCGAGATCACCTTGAATGTCTAGACAATATAGATGGATGTCTTTCTAGTATTCAACTTCTGGATAGTTAATCAATACCCACCAGTGGGCAATGACTAGCTCATCTGGTTGCAACTTGTAGGAGTCTGGCAAAATTCCATACACTTCAACATCACTAGAGACTATGGAAAGATTGAACTTCGGTATATCTACCGGCATGGTTTGCGGAGTTTCCTTCAATGCTACTAAATACAACTTCATGTAGGTGACGCACTCGTGCGCAATATATGCTTCAGATATACATCCTTCAAGAGCAGATTTATTAGCCACATAATCTTTGTAGTCTCCAAGTTGCCTGTAAATCAAGTTGCAAAATGTTATGATTATTGAACATGTATATATATTGAGGAATTTAGGTATAAAAAACGTACCTTTCCATGGGATACATCCAAGTGTAGTGTACTAGACCGGTAAGCAACAATTGCTCAGGAAGATGGATCATCAGGTGAGGCATGATGTCAAAAAAATTTGGAGGAAACATCCTCTCAAATTTACACATGATATAAATGATGTCCTCTTGCATTTCCCGGAGGTTAGATTTTTTCACTTCCCTTGTGCATAACTTCTGGAAAATTCTTGCCAACGCTACTAACGGCTCCACCACCTGATGGGGAAGGAACGGTCGAATGAAAACAGGAAAGAGACGTTGTAGCAGGATATGACAGTCATGAATCTTCAACCCGTACATCTTATTGTCACGGAAGTTCACATACCGGGCTATATTTCCTGCATAGCCTGAAGGATACTTCACACAACTCATCCACCTGAAAATTAGGTTCTTCTGGTCAGGCTTCAAGGTGTAAGGAGCTTGAGGCATTTTTTTTCTTCCCTTCTTTCAACCACATATGTCTTCTTAATTGCATTTTTTTAGATCAATGCGTGTCTTAGGACCGTCTTTCGTCTTCCCCTCCAAGTTCAGCATTGTGCCCACCACACTGTCGCAAACATTCTTTTCTATGTGCATCACATCTAGGTAGTGCCTGATCAACAACTTACTCCAGTATGAGAGTTCCCAGAATATGCTCTTATGTGTCCAAAATTTGTACCTGTCGGGTCTTTCAGGTATTGCCGCCATAATGTTGGGATGATTGCTGAGCTGCCCAAAATCGTACTCATTAAGCATTGCTAAAATTTCTTCCCCCGTCCATCTTCTGGGAGGCACACCGTGTTCTACGGTCCCATCAAATGTCTTGTCATCGAACCACCATTCGTGATTATATGGAAGGAAAGCACAGTGGCCCAATCTGCATATCTTGTTGCAATGACTGCTGCTCCCCTCATCGCTAAGGCACTCTGGACAAGCCTTGTATCCCCTAACAACGTTGCCCGACAACATCCCACGGGCAAGAAAATCACTGATGGTACCAACAACCATGACATGCATCTGGAACATCTCGTGCGTGTACTTGTCATAAGTGGGATGACCAACATCTCACAAAAATTTAAGCTAATCAATCAAAGGTCTCACATACACATCGAGACACTTCCCCGGGTAACCGGGCCCCAGAATCAACAAACTCAACATATTGTATTCCTTCTTCATGAAGACTCATGTTGCCAAAAGGGTTGAACCCGTTGGATGAGAGCCCGAGCCTCACATTTCGGACCTCTGACGCAAAATGAGGAAACTCCCTGTCTATATGCTTCCAAGCTTCCCCGTCAGCAGGGTGTATAAGGGTATCTTCATCATGCAATTCCCTATCAGTGTGCCATCTCATAGCTTCGGCCGTGTGTGAAGACATGTACAACCGCTCCAACCTATCCCTCAAAGGGAAATACCGAAGTACCTTTACAGGTTTCCTGTTGCCTGTAGGAGTTAGCTTATATCTGTCAGTGTGACATACCGGACATGCGTCAAGGTCACCAAGGTCATTCCCTTCTGGATCTTTACCCCAAAAGAGAACGCAATCATATCTGCATGCATGAATCTTGATGTAGGAAAGCCTAAGATCTTTCAGGATACATCGGACCTTATGATGAGTGGTAGGAAGACGATGACCGTGAGGCAGCATCGAAGCAGTGTACTGTAGATAATCATTAACAGCTTTCACAGTCGATTTAGTCTCAACTTTAATCTTCATTACGTCCATCACACTTTCAAGAACAGTCTTCTGATAACCGGGGTACACAGGGGTCTGTTGGAAAGCAAGCAGTTTGTTCTACTTGTCAATACTAACAGTGTTGACAGCTCTAGGGAAGGGCTGCACCGGGTCAGGCATATACTGTCCTTGAGCGCATACACCGCTCTCATAAGAAAACATGTCGTTGATGAAGACCGTTGTTGGATCGTTGGATGTACTGCCCGTCTCAGAAAATTGGTCATGATCATGCGGACCCCAGATGATGTTTCACTGTGATATAACCAACATGTGTATTTCTCCCAAAACCCGTTACTCCTCAGGTGCTGTCATACTTTGTCAATGGGAAATCGATGAATATCGCTGCGACACTGACATTTCATGCACGGAAAATAGAAAATTGTATTCCCGTTAGCATTAGCCAACGCATATTCTATAAAACTCATAACTCCTGCACCGTATCTTTTATCCCATTTTGGAAGCGAAATCCAACTCTTATTCATATCCTGAAAATATAACAAAATATATATGTATAACGCTATCTAATTATTAATTAAATTCTATGCCATATATAAAATTTCAATTCATTTATATATATTCTACGTATGTATTACAACTAATTAATAACAAATTAATTAACACACACATATATATATATATATAGATATACTTAATTAATAATTACATAACAATATTATATATATCAACATCATCACAAAATCATCATCAACAACTTCATACCATCAACACAATATTATAAATTAATTAACATATATATATATACATATATATCTATTAGCTACTTATAATTAACAACAACTTCATATATATATATATATATATATATATATATATATATATTATCAAATCATCAACCAAATCGATCAACACACACACACACATATATATATATATACATCAAACGTACTCAAAATCTATTAATTCAATCACACTCAAAATCGATCAATAACTCAAATAAAACTCAAAATCAACATATACACGCATGTACATACCTATATATAGCTCAACTTCTTAATTATGGATAGATTTCAACAACACCAATCTTTTTCTCCCGTTTTTTTTCTCAGATGAGCTGTTGTCCAGATATGTGAATATAAAGAACTTTAGCCGACGAAATTATATTTTCGTCGGCTATAGTCATCTTTAGACGACGAAATTTTAATTTCGTCGGCTAAAGAAAGTTTAAAGTCGTCGGCTAAAGTCACTTTAGCCGACGAAAATAAATTCTTTAAACGACGAAATTTTAATTTCGTCGTCTAAAGATGACTATAGCAGACGAAAATATAATTTAGCCGACGAAGGAAAATTTCGTCGGCTAAAGTCTACTTTAGCCGACGAAAAATTGATTTGTCAGCCTGGTTTGTTTTTTTCGTCGGCTAAAGTCTTTCTTCTTGTAGTGATATCTATTGTAGAAACTAGCAACTTTATCAAGTGTTTCAAACTCTTGTTTTAATTTAGGAACCACCTCAGACTTCACTTGAGGAATATAAAGTTGATCATCCTCTGACTCCATTTAACTGAATGAGTATCAATGAATGACTTTTTTCAGGTCTTTAATCAATGAATGACATGAACAACGAATGAAAATCAAACAGAGAAACAATAACAACAAAAGCCCCAAATATGATGAACCCTAGAATCTGTAATTCGAAAATCAAACAAATCAGAAATGAGAGAAGTAATACCAATCTATATGAGTTTATATGCTTCAAAAGCTCCACTTTTGGCGCCAAAACTCAAAAAACTAGCTCTCTGTACCACAAGGCTGCAACTTGTGATATAGAAAGGAATAAAAGGAATCTGTGCTTGGGCAGAATCGTGTTTCTGTGCGAGATCGAGCGAGAAACAATCTGTGCGAGATCGATTTAGGGTGGAGAAGTGAGAGAGGATTGAATTGAAAGAGAGAGCGCGACATAGTGAGAGAGGGAAGAGATCGATTTGAATAGTGAGAAAGCTGGGCTTGGGCAGAATAGTGTTCATGTGCGAGATCGAGCGAGAAACAATCTGTGCGAGATCGATTTGGGGTGGAGAAGTGATCGAGGATCAAGTTGAGAGAGAGAGAGAGAGAGAGAGAGCGTAACAGAGTGAGAGAGGGACGAGACCGATTTGAATAGTGAGCCTAACCTTCTCGTTTTAGCGACCCGCGCGCCTATCTTTGAAATCCAGCCCTCCATTTTCATTAAACGCGATCCAACGGCTGTCACACAAAAAGTCCGCACTTTTACTATATAGCGGACGTCCGTTTCACATCCCTCCCCTACATATATATATGCTTCAATATCTCTTATGTATGTGATTGTTCAAGATCCAACACTTCGAGATCACATAACAATAAACTGTGCAGTATATTTGTTTTGGAAATTATGGCTACTCTATTATTCAAGGAGAAATTCTGCTATGCAGTGTTGCATAGCACGTAACAGGGTTGTGAACCGTTCGATTGACTTAAATTTTGAATTGTTGAACGATCGGACAGTTTACGGCTTGATGCATGCTATCGAGCCCTATATAGCAGCCAAATCCTTATTCAAGATCCAACACGTACTACTTTAGGCATGCCAAGGCTACCGTGTTATAATTTGATGATGAAAACTTGAACCAAATCGCCTTTAAGCTTGTCAGAAGGTAACTTTTGAACGTTAATTCCGCTTATAGATCAACTACACGTTTGTTTATTTGGAATGAGAGGGAACGATTACAGGATATTCAAATTTATGATTCTATTAACAAATACAAGAATCCAAATGATTCCATGATCAATTATTTATGCGTTTTACAAACACATGAAATAATCAAAATTAGTGCATGTCTCACCTCCGTAGATCAGGAATTGATTACATAATGCTCAAGGATTTGATTACTAGGAGGAAATATGAGTTTCAGCAGAAATCAATCGCACCCAAAATCAATACCGATTCATTCCTTCTATCGTTCTTTCTGTCTCCGGTTTATGAATATTTTCAATGCCAATACTATATTGTGCATACGAAAATACTCCGCTGCCTATTATTGATCGATTCATTTCATTCATGTGACACGACTGCTCTACCCGTAATCATCTTGTTGAACGGGATGACAAAGCTAGCCGCCGCTCGCTCTCATGCACACGTTGGCTATAGCAAGCTTGATCTCGTTTCAAATACAATAAATGCATGCCATTATTTATTGTGTTCACCAAGCCAAAACCCTAGCTATAAATGCGAATGCATAGAGAAATAGAAATAGAAATAATATGACAGTAGCAGCAGCTGGGTTACGTATGAGACTCGTGGTGTTCGATCGACCATGCACCATTTATTCTCGTCCAAGCTGATTACTTGCACCTCTCAACTTCTCCATTAAGGCGTTCATATCATTTACTGTTTATATGGTTATTTAGTTGAGATGCTTTTATTGATATGAGGGTGTTCTACAAGTATATATCAATTTGTTAACTATGAACTTATATTCTTTTCCCTTATATATATATATATATATATATATATATATATATATATATATATATATATATATATATATAGATTGTGTTAATGGCAAAAGCTACAAAACGCCATTGTATGCGTACGCCAACACGTCCGTTTAAACAGAGAGGCAAACAATGTAATTTCTATTGACCTGGTAAAAGCAGTTTTCACCAAGCCCACCGATCGAAGAAACATGTAACTTCCAATCCTTGTTAATGTCATCAAGGTGTTTATCAAAATCGAAAACATCCTGCAATTTTTCAGTTGAGATATGATCTAGTAGAGCCAAGCTTCTTGATTGTCAACCGATTTCCATCTGATTCAGTCATCCAACTAGCTATATATAAGTTCTAAATCCCAGATGCATCCTTTCCTGTCAATCTGCGGTCCTTAATTAGTCTCTGACAACAAAGTTGCAAGCTTCTTGTCATCTAACGAGAGCATTGAAGCTTGAGGGAGGTAACAACAAATGTGATCACCAACATTCTAGGCTAGGCTTCCAAACTCTTGATCATCAAATTAACCTCTTCGTACTCTAGTTCCAAGCTCCTGATCATCATTCTGCTTGAGGATGAGGGAGATCTCGATGCCGAGCTGGGAGTGGAAGCTAGACAGGGACGAAAATAGTTATCCCGACAAAGCGTTTTGACTTTTAAGAGAGACGGTGGTTGTCGGTCGGCGGAGGTCTCATGCTTAAGAGCGGGAGCATCGTACCAGCCAGGGCCGGTCCTGTGTAAAATGAGGCCATGTGCGAAATCTTGAATGTGGCCTCTTTCTTTTTTTTAATTGTTGTCTTATTTACAAATTTTTTATCCCAAACGTATACATAAACTAATGTTATGTCTTATCCTAAAAGTATAAGACATAACATATTCCTAAAGTTTTCAGAAGAAAATCGCAAAAAAAAAAAAAAGAGAAAAAGGGTGCGTGCGTGTGGACGCAGAAAAAAAAAAGGTAAGGAAATAGTCCCTTATAAAATCACAAGAAGAAAAACGCCATATACAATGTTTTCCTACATAAAAGTAGGCCGTAGGGCCTCGAATTGGGGTGGATGATAACCAACTTAAGGAACTTAGCCAACTATGCTACAACTGCATTTGTTAAGTTTTCAAACTATTTGATATTTATAACATATCTGTATGTTAATTTTTTTTTTTTGGAGGCCCCCAAAAATCAGAGGCCCTGTGCGACTGCACACATGGCACAGCCCAAAGGCCGCCCCTGGTACCAGCGCGTTCTGATTGATCTCGTAACGAAATAAAGAGAAAAGAGACTCAAGGATTCAGTACTGTTTGTTTTTTGGGTTTTAGATAATCTCTTCATCTCTTGCAACGTGGGTCGTAGTGTCGTACCCTGATTGCCAGCATATGCATGCTCTTTAAATTCACTTGAAGTGGTAATGTCACGATTGCACCCATAGCTCCAAATGTTGAATACTTCCTTTTTCTTTTAATTAGCCACTAACCCAACATCAGCTATTCCTCCAGTATGATCCAACAATGGATTACTCATCTCTCTTTGCACTCCCCTTCCACCGTCGTGTTCATCTAAATGTAAACAAAAGTGTCAGCACCTTAATTACATGTTGGTCTCGCACTCTCCCAATTCCGATAAGCCCGAGAGCAAAGCAACCCACACCATCACAAACCTGTATTGCATAGCCAATCCTTCTGCCTCAATTATTGCAAAACCAATTTCACAAACAAGTAGCTCATGGCTTCGTCAGAAGTTGGTTCCCTCTGCGTCTCTATCAGAATCAATATCGACCGAGTTCCTCCGCCGTGTGCCGACCCCATCACTATATTCCTCGAAGAACCGCCCTCTGACCTCGACTCCTCCGTCGCCGTCTTGGCGGCAAGAACCTCCGGCCCTCAGATTTTAACTTTAACAAGTGATTTTTACTGCTAACAAAAGTTAATTGCTGGATTTACGTGTATGCCCTTCGATTTTGAATCCTAGACGATAGGCTACACCTGTCTCGGACCCACTCTGACATACGGAATGTTTGCGTAGTCCAGCGTTTTTCTGTTTTAATTTGTCAAATGATAAAGGAAGCAGATAAATTAAATAGGGTTTGATTGTTAGCCTCAAAACCGCAAGAACAGAAGGACTGAGCATGCATGCGATATATATGGTTCAAGTCGATTATGATGTATGTGTTCTAACTTCGAAGTTAGAACAAGTATGTACAACACGAGCGGGAGTACGTACGTGAGAGTTTTAATCGCGTTAGATGGTTCGATTCGATTATAGATCAATTGAATTCTATGCACCCTAGCCTGAAGAAATTGTAAAACAATAAATCTGGCAAAGTAAAAAGCCTGGTGATCATGTTCATATATATATGAGATCAAGGACAGGCTCTAAACATAGAAGATATTTTCTGTACAGCTTTTAAAGCTAGATGGAAATAGAGAATTGTCTGCAGCTGTGATATATATAGTTTCCCACACATCACCATATGGTTACAATCAACTTACAAGTCAAAGAGCTAGCCCTAGCTTTGATTTGCTTGATCGAATTGAAGGATCACTCGACGTTTTGTTTTGTTTTGGTTCTTGTCGAAAACTTACCCGTCGTTTTTGATGTTAAACTGGAAATTTGGAATTGATCGAGACTTATACAAATACACATAACATGCATATATAAGTTTCTGTACAGCTACTTCAAAATTTTAGATAAAAAGATTTGGAACAATTTGGGGGTAACGTTTCTTTTGCTAATGCCTAATAGTATGGTGGAACTAGCGGGGCGAAGCTACTCTCAAAGGCACCCCTGCGTGTAGTGGTTCAATCGAGTTCTAATAACTTGAGTTAATTGCATATAATTACCCCATCATTTCTAATTCCTGGCTCCGTCAGTAGGTGAGAGTGATACCGAAAGATGTAGAATGAGCCGGAAAGACGTGAACATATCCTGATTTACGTACTAGCTAGATCGAATTGAAGCAACAAAAGCATGTAGTTAATCAGCAAACAAACGAAGTCACTTCTCTCTCAGTACATCATATGCTAAAGTGCATGCATGCAATCGATTCTCATACTACATTAATCACGATATATAGTGTTCTTCAACTTTGGGCAGCCTGACCAAATGGTACAAGAACTAAATAGGGTTTCTCCATGTACCAACTATGTGGTCGAGGTTAGGTACAAATTAAATCTGTTTCTATTTTAAGCTTACCTTTATTATTTGATAGCTACAAATGTCTACCAGTACTGGTGCAATAAGGAAATTAATTATATCACTTCAAAGCGAAAGGTACTAAAATCCGTGGAATTTGATGTTTTCCTTCAATCTAAATCTCAGGTACTCATTGGCTCATTCTAATTTGCTACTCTAACATTTACGGTATAAATAAAGCTTTTTTTTTTTCATTTTTTTTTTCAATATACACACATATAGTTAAATCAATGTACGTGCCATTTTACCACGTTGTTGTAGCAAAAATTATAAATATTATGAACATATTAAGATACTAACGTTATTATATGTGAAATATTGTAGAGTAAATTTGTAACTAATTAAGATGGTAATATTGATAGCAAATATGTACCTTGTGTGTCAAGGATCCAAGGTCAGGGGATCAGGGGTAGGCCTACCTATCTTATTGCCCACCTACAAACAAGAGAGGCTGCCAAGACTTAAATTTGTTCATCCAGATGTGATGTGAAGTACACATCTCAAATGTACATATAGATCCAAGACAGTTTGTGTTTGCATCCGGATATAATGCCAATATAGTGTAATGGAATTGGGTTTCATAATTAATAATTTATTGTCAGTTTTGATAAATTTAAAAAAAATTAATTGTCAGCTTTCTGGAATTATTTAGGGAAATAATGATGTAGGGATGATATCATGATATCATAATTGATAATAGAAAATAGAAAAACATGTAAGGAAAAAGAAAATTAATAAGAAGCTAGTAGGTAGGCAAAAACTTTAAAGAGTATGATGAAATTAAATTCAACATTTAATGTTTGTTAGGTATATTAATGAATTGGTCTACTAAATGCCCATAATTAGTTTCATGCAGGAACCATTAACTCATCAGTTTGACAAGTTCTAGTTGAATGCTATTTTCAAACATTTATATATAGGGGCACAACCATATTTCTTTTTCTATTTCTTTTACATAAATATTTTTCACATCACTATCCCTCCTCATTATAATCACAACCCACCAAAGTCTTATTCATGTGAGTTAATGAATAGGTTGGCTACAATTTTGAAAAAAATGAAATCCCATATAAAGTTCAAGATGCATGGATATATATCACAATCTATGATTAATGGGTTTTCCTTAATTAGGCAGGACTCTTTATTAGAGTTAGTTCATATCCAAATTTATTAAAAAATGATACACAAAAAATCAGGATATATATTTATAAGGTAGTGAGGAAGACGATGCATATTTAATATGGCACCAATGCCTACCATGAGCATTTAAAGGCTTAACCTGAATTTTGTACGTCTCCTCCTACCCCTTCATCAATTTTGGAGCAGAGTTTGCTGCAGTCTGTGTTATTTTTTCTGGATTATGATGCTCAGTGGTAACTTACTGAGGGACGCAATAGTAGGTGAGGAACTAATGGGCACTTAATTTGCTTTGGATAGGGACTCAAAGTCTGAAAGAAAATGAACTAGTAGCTATGTTGGCCAAAATGAAGGGTCAAAATATGTGCACATTGTTGGTGGAAACCTTGACTTCAAACCCTTGAAGATGTCGAAACTACTCGATGAGAGTTCCTGTGATTTATAGCTGCTGTGGTACAGCGGTAGAACATTTTTAAAGTTTGAGGATTGGAAAACAAAGTCGATTACTTGAACTAGAAGAAACAAACTCGACCACGAATCTGAAAATGCAGAAACAGAGTGAAGTAATTGGGGATGGAGAAAGGGAAAAATGGAGTAGGTGAAAGTGCATTGTGGGAAGTGACAACTGCAACCTGGGTTGTACATTAAAAGAGATATAAGTTTTTTCAGGAATTTAAGTGCATTTACTTCACCCCAGTGTATGACATTATGTGCCATTATAGCCTATACCTTCCTACAGCTTCAAGTTTGAGGTCTGCAATGCAAGATTGAAACTTCAATAGGAATCCATCTCTCACAAGATTAATGGCATTTGAATGCAGGGTATATATTCAACACAGTTGAGCTTAATCCAATTTTGATTCAAAACCCTAAACCAAATAGTGCAGAGTTCTGTCGAGATTCTAGTAGTGCATGCTGCCAATGACTTGTCACCTAAGAAAGATTAGATTTCTCTCACAGTTTTGTGTGACTTGCAAAGATTTGGTGCGTTGGATTTTAAGAAAAAATAGCAAGTCACACATCCATTTAGAACCATAGGCATAAATCTTGCTAAAGAGAGCAACCAACCCTTTCTGAATGTACATATGCTCGTCGTTTATAAAAAAACTACCAGCTGATCTATTCTTCAAGAAAAAAACTAATATATTGTACATATCATATACAAAAAATGATGTCAAGCATGAACAATCGTCTTAACCATGATCAATCATCTTCATCCTCTCAGTTTGTTCTGTTGAGATCAATTCGAGATTTCTTTGACATGGGCAATGGAATCAGTGAATTGCACCTAGGACATTTCGGGTTATTTCTCATGATCAGAACATATGACAAGCAGCCAGGACACCCTGCTGCGAAAGGAGATGAAAATTCACTGTCCTCCTCCTGAGTTTCCTTGATGGAAGATGAAGAGGATGAGTAAGATGGCGAGGATGACAATGAAGACTTCCACAAGGAAGTGGCGCGCTTCTTGATCGGTTCTCTCTCAGCCCTTTCCAGTGCAGACTTTACTTTGTCCAAGGTGCACAGACTCTGGAAATTGCAAGAAGATGGCTGCTGAGGTGGTGGTGAGGATGAGGATACTAGCTTCAATTCAAGGCTAGTGCTCGTATCATCAAAGAGTTTTAACGGGGTTTTCGAGGTTGGTGATGGCGGAAAGTTCAAGTTCAGGTCTTGCATCATTGGAACTGTTGGATTGCTGTGGCTTTGATGATCCGAGATCGAAACAGCACTGGACCTTTGAAGATACACTTTCCCTGACTGCAACAATTTAGTAATGAAATACAATTAAGTACAGAAATAAATACATAAATGAATTTTTTTTTTTTTACAATTAATTCCATTGATGATATGAAGGGGAGCTTTCAAAGAATGTGCTATGGGATTAGAACTAGCAGAGCATTGAAGAACTTCACTCTAAATGCATTGATTTTTATATGCAGCTATGTCCCCTCCATCTAATAATTACACGGTTTACACCCATTAAAATATTAAGTCTCTAAAACAAACAGATTGCTCATTTCAAGGAGATTCATAAACATCAAAAGGCCAGCCTCCCATGACTGGCAGAAAGAATGTAAATTATCAACCAAAAAAGAATACTGTTTTATTGAATTTCAAAAGCTATAGGGCCCAGGAAAAGATATGATTGATTGAGAAAGAACATATTTATGTTAAATTTTCCAAGTTTATGAGAATTAAAGCAATGGACAAAAGAAAGTTCCAAACTTTCATGTACTCAGTTACCCTCTATCTCATCAACCAAGCACAAAGCAACACACATAGAACAGAAAATTCCAAAACAAGTAATCAAGTCATAGAAAACAGAAACCAAACACAGCCAAAAACCCATTAAACCACCCAGAACAGAAATTGTATTCATCATCAAAACAGAATTGAAACCGATCCAATTCAAAGCAAGAACAGAACCACGCAACAAAAGAATGGAAAATGATTTTCTGGATTTTGATGAATTCCCATAAAACAAAGAAACCAAGACGAGAAAGTTAACCAACCTTCAAGTCTAGGCGCTTTTCCCAGCCATTAGGGACCTGTAAATCGAGGTCGAGTTCCTGAGAATCGTTTGAAAGCTTGGAAGAAGAAGAAGACCCGCCACCAAGCAAGTCTCTTGTAATCAGAGCCGTTGATTTGTCACCACTGGATTCACTACCCATGCTAAGATGTTGTTGATCATCGTTGTAGCCACTGAGGACTCGAAACAGAGAGCTAACCTCAGCAGCCATTACTGGGTTTCCACAGAGCTCACGTTTCTAAGAGAGAAAAAGAAAAGAGAGTTAGAGAGATAGAGAGATTGAGGGAGAGAGGTGTCGTTCGGGGATTATATAGAGGTGAGTCATATATGGTAATATATATATAGGGGGGTAAATATAGCCCGTTATATAGGATTTTCTGGATTTTGTAATTATTATTATCTATTTATTAAATTAGTTTGAATTTGAATTAGGTTAGTAATGAATATTATTAAATTTATGATTAATTTTTTCATTAATTGTCTTGGGTTATTAATTGGATGGGGTTGTGGGAGAGAGGTTGGGAGGAGACTTCAAGGAAAGGAGGCACCTAAAGTTATGGTAGCATTAATTGCTTTAGGAAAACTATTAGGCTCCTCCCTCATTAGGCAATTTTAATTAATACTTTTAAATCTTTCTAAAAAAAATTAATGTTTTTAATTGTTTTTCTGAAAAATCTTGTTTTTAATTTATTTGCACCCTGCAAAGTTAGCTGCTAAATTGATAACAATTGATTGGTATTTTTTTGGGAAAAAGACCATTTCCACAAAATAGAAAAAGTCAAACCCCATTTTAATGATAATCTTTTTTATTAGCCCATTTGAATATAAAATACTTATTTTAAGCCCAAATACACAAATCTTTATTAAAATATAATAAAATGATATTTTAAAAGACTTTTTTACCCTTAACCTTTATTTAAAGAGAAAAAAAAAAAAAAAAAGGAAGACTTTCTCGGAAGCACACCGGACACCAGCGCCAGTCGCCGGTCACCGGATTTCGGTCGCCGGACACCGGTTGCCGGATTCCCGCCACCGGACACTGGCCGCCGGATTCCGGTCACCGGTCGCCGAAAAATTGATGGTGATCGGAAAATCGCCGGAGACGCCGGAGTCTCATTGGATTTTTTTGAAAAAAATGTCACCATAACCCACCGGATCTTGCCGGAAGAATACCGGCAAAAAAAGAAGTTTACTACCCCTAGTAAACTTTTACTGGGGGTAGTACTGGAGGTAGTAAACTTGCAAAACAGTAGCTCCAATGCTATAATTCACATTGAAAAAGAGAAATATCAACTTAGATGCGAAAAAATAAAGTTTACTACCCCTAGTAAACTTTTACTGGGGGCAGTAAACTTGCAAAACAGCAGCTCCAATGCCATAATTCACATTGAAAAAGAGAAAAATCAACTTAGATGCGAAAAAATGAAGTTTACTACCCCTAGTAAACTTTTACTGGGGGTAGTAAACTTGCAAAATAACAGCTCCGATGCCATAATTCACATTGAAAAAGAGAAAAATCAACTTAGATGCGAAAAAATAAAGTTTACTACCCCTAGTAAACTTTTACTAGGGGCAGTAAACTTGCAAAACAACAGCTCCAATACCATAATTCACATTGAAAAAGAGAAAAATCAACTTAGATGCGAAAAAATGAAGTTCACTACCCCTAGTAAACTTTTACTGGGGGTAGTAAACTTGCAAAACAGTAGCTCCAATGCCATAATTCACATTGAAAAAGAGAAAAATCAACTTAGATGCGAAAAAATGAAGTTTACTACCCCTAGTAAACTTTTACTGGGGGTAGTAAACTTGCAAAACAGTAGCTCAAATGTCATAATTCACATTGAAAAAAAGAAAAATCAACTTAGATGCAAAAAAATGAAGTTTACTACCCCTAGTAAACTTTTACTGGGGGTAGTAAACTTGCAAAACAGTAACTCTAATGCCATAATTCACATTGAAAAGGAGAAAAATCAACTTAGATGAGAAAAAATAAAGTTTACTACCCCTAGTAAACTTTTACTGGGGGTAGTAAACTTACTAGGGGTAGTAAACTTACAAAACAGTAGCTCCAATGCCATAATTCATATTCAAACGGAGAAAAATCAACTTAGATGTGTAGTAAACTTTTACTGGGGGTAGTAACCTTGCAAAACAGTAGCTCCAATGCCATTATACATACTAAAACAGAGGAAGAACAATTTAGATTCGAAAAACTAAAGTTTACTACCTCCATTAAACTTTTACTGGGGTAGTAAACTTGCAAAACAATATTTTCAATGCCATAATACAGACTAAAAAAGAGGAAGAACAACTTAGATGCAAAAAAATAAAGTTTACTACCTCCATTAAACTTTTACTGGGGGTAGTAAACTTGCAATCTATTATCTCCAGAGAAAAATCAACACACAAGCAAATAATAGAAAATTACTACCCCTAGTAATTTTTATATTTTGAAAATTACTACCCCTAGAAAATTACTACTACTAGAAAATCAACACACAAGGTTCAAATCCGTCGTAGCAGATCGGCTCAGCCTTGTTCGCCAGTAACTTCTTGAGCTCCTCATCTTTGACACACTCCTCAAGATATCGTACTTCTCAACCAAGCTCAGCCTTCATCGTAAACATAGTTTCGAAGTCAGTTCAAATTAGCAAGAGCAAATGCAGAAGAGGAAGATAGAGAGAAAACGACGGAGATTTACGGGACGGATGGAGTAGCGGACGAGCTAGAGGGCTGAGATTTGGCGGCGACCGACAGCGGTTTGACCTCATCGGAGATCGACATGGATTTGACTTCGTCGGCGGCGAGTTGCTCTGGTGCTTCGGTTGCGGGGATTAGGCAGAAGAGAGGATAAGCTCGTCGGAGATGGTGGAGGCGAGGATGAGGTCGCCGACGACGGATCTGTGAGTGAGAGTTAGAGAGAGAGAGGTTTGCATATCCTTCGTTAGAGAGTCATCGATGTCGAGGCATTGGTCGGCGTCGGTGAGGCTTTGATCGGCATTGGCTTGCTTCGGCGAGGCATGGCTGGCTTCAGATCTCATGGAGGATGAGAGAGAGAGAGAGAGAGAGAGAGAGAGAGGCTCGGTCGTCGAGGAAGATGGTGACGGTGTAGTGCTGATGCTCCTTGCTCGAGGGCGTCGGTGGCGACGCTGTCTTCCACCATGGAAGTTCGTCGAGGTGAGAGAGAGGAAGAGAGATGAGAGATGAGTGAGAAGTGATCGGGAAAGAAGATAAGAAAGGAGTGGTGGGAATAGAACAGTGGGTATAAATGTCTTTTCCTTATGAATAATTGAGATGGGCATTGGGAAAAGATTATCATTGATGTGGGCAATAAATCTTTAAAACTAGTATCATTAAGGCATTTACTCTATTTTTTTGTATGTTTTGACTTTTTTTTTTATACTTACAAATACATGCAAGGCATGCCAAAAACGAAATTGATTAATTAAGAGAAATTACATATTTGCAATGTATCGAGTTGCATATAATCCATGTTTGGTATAGGTAGTCACTACCAGAAAATGAGTCTTGGGCGACGAAAAAAAAAAAAAACCGGGCAACGATTTTTTTTTTCGTCGCCTAAGAGAAACTTGGCCGACTAAAAAAAAATCGTCGCCCAAGGAAAAAAAATCGTGGCCTAAAGTTGAACTTTAGGCGACGAAAATAAAATCGTCGCCTAAGGCTAAATTTCGTCGCCTAATATAGAAACTAGGGCGACGAAACCATATTTCGTCGCCTAAGATATTTATATCGTCGCCTAAGTTTTTTAATTCTTAGGCGACGACAATAAAATATATCGTCGCCTAAGTATTTTATTTTTTTATTTTTACTTGGCCGACGAATTACACTAATTTCGTCGGTCAAGAGTAATCCGAATAATTAAAATAAAATAAAACACATTTAAATTTCATTGTACAGGATTTTTTATTTTTACTCTTGGGTGACGAATTTAACAAATATCGTCGCCCAAGTATTATCTTGGCCGACGAATTAACCTATTTTCGTCGGCCAAGAGTAATCCAAATAATTAAAATAAAATAAAACACATTTAAATTTCATTGTACAGGATTTTTTATTTTACTCTTGGGCGACGAATTTAACAAATATCGTCGCCCAAGTATTATCTTGGCCTACAAATTACCCTAATTTCGTCGGCAAAGATAATCCGAATAATTAAAATAAATAAAGCACATTTAAATTGTAAGGTAATGTTTTTTATTTTTATAGCCCCGTAAGCGTCTCGTCAATTGGAAACTATTCTCAGTTGAAGGTCCGGCCAGATTACGTGATTTGGAGGGTCGAATAGCCGTTTCCGTCCGTTTAGGGGTTTGACCGCGCTGATTGACCGGACGGATCGAGCCCTTATCGTTGTCCGATGGAGCTGAATTTTTTCCCACCCATGTAATTAGTTATGCTGGTCATATCTGACGGTAGGTTTTCAGTTCATCTTCTCCGATCACTAAACTCACGATATATGTACTAATGTTGTATATCTTTTTTATACAAGTGTTGTGTTTAAGTGTCGTTTTGAAGACAACGTATACGTAGAAGCCTCAAACACAAAAAATTCGTGAAATAAGATATGACCAGAATGGTGAAATACGTCAACCTGTGAAAAATGAAGATATTCCGGTAAAATTTCGGTGCCAGTTGTTCCGGTCAACGAAATTCTCTTATATCTACCTAGTGGTAGCCCTATCCCGGGTATTTATTTTTTACCAAATTTTTATAGCCCCGTAAGCGTCTTATCGATTGGAAACTATTCTCAGTTGAAGGTCCGGCCAGATTACGTGATTTGGAGGGTCGAATAGCCGTTTCCGTCCGTTTAGGGGTTTGACCGCGCCGATTGACCGGACGGATCGAGCCCTTAACCTTGTCTGATGGAGCTGAATTTTTTCCCACCCATGTAATTAGTTATGCTGGTCATATCTGATGGTAGGTTTTCAGTTCGTCTTCTCCGATCACCAAACTCACGATATATGTACTAATGTTGTATATCTTTTTTATACAAGTGTTGTGTTTAAGTGTCGTTTTGAAGACAACGTATACGTAGATGCCTCAAACGCAAAAAAGTCGTGAAATAAGATATGACCGGAATGGTGAAATACATCAACCTGTGAAAAATGAAGATATTCCGGTAAAATTTCGGTGTCGGTTGTTCCGGTCAACGAAATTCTCTTATTTCTACCTAGTGGTAGCCCTATCCCGGGTATTTATTTTTTACCAAATTTTTATAGTCCCGTAAGCGTCTTGTCGATTGGAAACTATTCTCAGTTGAAGGTCCGGCCAGATTACGTGATTTGGAGGGTCGAATAGCCGTTTCCGTCCGTTTAGGGGTTTGACCACGCCGATTGACCGGACGGATCAAGCCTTTATCTTTGTCAGATGGAGCTGAATTTTTTCCCACCCATGTAATTTGTTATGATGGTCATATCTGACGGTCGGTTTCCAGTTCCTCTTCTCCGATCACCAAAATCACGATATTCTGAATTTTATGATAGAACTCTTGGCCGACGATTTTCTTCATCTTGGGCGACGATATTTATAGTGAAGAAAATCGTCGCCCAAGTATAGTATCTTAGGCGACGACTTCAAAAATTGTCGCCCAAGATTATCTTGGCCGACAATTTTCTTGATCTTGGGCGACGAGATTTATAGTGAGGAACATCGTCGCCCAAGTAGAGTATCTTACGCGACGACTTGAAAAAATCGTCGCCCAAGATTATCTTGGCCGACGATTTTCAAAAAACAGGGCGACAATTTTTCAAGAATCGTCGCCCAAGATTTCCAATATAAAACGCAAATATTCGGAACCCTAACCATTCGCGCTGCCGCTCACAAATCTAAGCCCTCTCTCTCTCCGAATATTTGCAGAAGCCCTCTCTCCGACCCCGACCCCGCAACCCGACGCCGTCCCCGACCTCGAACCCGACCCCGACGACTCCGACCCCGACCCCGACCCCGACCATACCAACGAAGTGGAGAAGAATTCATGGACATGTGGGTGATGGAAGATTATGGCAGAAAGTTATGGAGTGCGACGCGGGCATGGAACATCAAAAAACTCTGTGGAGGTTAACATGGAGGTTAACCAGAATAAAAGTTTCTCACTTTGGTGTTTGGAACTTGCATGGTTTAGTTTAGTTGCTGTACGTTGTAAGGAAGTTGTAACTTGCAGAATGCTAGAGTTCGTAATAAGCAATTGGAACTCTTTCAAAATTTTTGTCTAGCTTATAACTCTGTTAAATATTTTCTCTGCTTCTCTCAGACATCCAAATATGTGTTCTGTTAAAAAGCAGGTTTAATTCTTGCAAGATTGGCTAGTTTACATTCTCCTCCATATATATACATCATATATCATCTACCATCCATCAGTTTAAGCAAAAATGTTGACAGAAGCAAATACAGATACAAAGGGGTATGGTATGCGTTGTGTAAAATTATTTAAATATTTTAAAAAAAATTTAAATTTATCTTAGGCGACGAAATTGCTAAATCGTCGGGCAAGGACTTACCATATAAGACGACGAAAAAAATTATCGTCGCCCAAGTTCTTAGCCGACGCACTTCTGGCGACGACGTCTTGGCCGACGAAAAAAATTTCGTCGCCCCAGGTTATAACATCTTAAGCGACGAAACAATTTTTCGTCGGCCAAGTTGTTAAATCTTGGGCGACGAATATTTTTGGGCGACGAGAAATATATTTTAGGCGACGAAATACATATCGTCGCCTAAGAATTACTCTTAGGCGACGACGGTATGAATTGTCGTCGCCCAACACTACCAGAAAATAGATCTTGGGCGACGAAAAAAAATCGTCGCCCTGTTAAAAAATTTCATCGCCTAAGTACTTAGGCGACGATATGTCGTCGGCCAAAACGTCGTCGCCAGAACTGCGTCGGTCAAGAACTTGGGCGACGAAAATTCATTCCGTCGTCGCCTAAGAGTAATTCTTAGGCGACGATACTAATTTCGTCGCCTAAAATATACTTCTCGTCGCCCAAAAAATATTCGTCGCCCAAGATTTAACACCTTGGCCGACGAAAACATTTTTCGTCGCTTAAGATCTTATAACTTTGGGCGACGAAAATAAATATTTCGTTGCCTAAGATCACGATTTAGAAATTTTGGCCGACGAAAACATTTTTTTTTTCGTCGTCTGATATGGTAAGTCCTTGACCGACGATTTAGAAATTTCGTCGCCTAAGATATATTTAAATTTTTTTTTAAAATAATTAAATATTTTTTTTAAATATATAAATAATGTTTTTTTAATTTTTGCTGGAATTTTTTTTCGGCATTTCTTTAAATTTTTCTAATACTAAAATTTAATTAAAAATAACACAAATTTATAAATTTATAAATAATTTATTACAAAAATTCAGTCCATCTGCCTATGGAGAAACTCGAAATCTAACTCATCTTTCCCGTTCGGAGGGTCCTGAGGCTGAGGCGGCGGCTGGTCAGGCTGAGGAGGCTGCTGCTGAGCCTGGGGCCACTGAGGGGGGGGGCCACTGAGGTAATGGTATAGGCGTAGGCATGGGCGGAAAATCAAGTCCGGCCGCATGTGCAGCGATGCAGGCAGTCATCCACTGTCCCATAGTCGCCTGGTTGGCATTGGTGACTTCATTCAGCCGCTCCATATGCGCAGCCGTGGAAGCCGCATATGATTCCGCCATCGCCGCCATCTCCCTCGCTCTTTGGGCTTCCAGCTCAGACTCCCTCGCTCTTTGGGCTTCCAGCTCAGACTGTAGACTTTCGAACTGATCCTGTAGCCGACTGTTGCTGTTTGAGGCTCCGGCGGCTCCCTTGCGCTGAAATCCTGACGTCGTCTTCAAGATCCCCTTTCCAGCGTCTCCCATACCCCGGCAGTAGTAGGTGTTGGAACGCTGCGCGAAGACAGTGGCCATAATCCGCGCCCCAACGGTAGGATCTGAAGTGTCGATCCTGGACATGGCCTCTGACATGTCATCCTCTGCTTTGCCCGGCCATGTGTCGTTCACCATGCCTCTCATGACCTCTTGCTCCGCCTCCCTCACCCTCGCCTAATTGGATATATTATAAAAATATATTAATATACATTTAATAAATGTAATTAAAATTAAAAATTAGAAAATATAAGGAACTTACAAGATTCTCCTCAGAATGAGGATATGCCCTCTGAAAGGTCCCCACATAGGGGTTCTCCTCTGGCCGCTCTCGCCGCACGTCGTCCATGATGGCCGAAAACAGCCTCGAACCGGCACGATGGTTGGTTGTATTCTGTTGCCGGTTCTCAGCGTTCACCCGGGCGAGGTGCTTAAAAAAAATTATCGTTAGTAAATATTTAAAAACATACAATTATAATTAATTCACTAATTAAATTAATTCAAATTTGTTTACGAATTACCTGTTTGTGAGGGTCGTTGAACTGCGTGACAAGAAGCCACCGCTACTCGTACTCCCGATACTCGAACTCCTTCGGGGTACCCGAACGGTCACTCCCGTACTGCTTCCAGTGTAACCGGAGGTCGTGCTTCCACTCCTTGAACATACATATACAAAAAAAATATTAAATATATTATTAAAAAAATAAAATTTAATAAATTATTAAATAGAGGTACCTCTCCCTATGGGCCTTGTCCGCCCAGTCACGTCCCTCCTCGGGAACCACAAACCATTGCTGCATTACCACTTGTTAGTATTTTTTTCGATAATTAAATAATTTATTAGTTAAAAAAATAGTAATTGATCGAGTAAACTCACCGACATCGACTGATGGAGCATCTCCTTCACTCCATCAGGAACCTGGCTCCAGACTCCCCACAACATAGGGAGTCTGGAGCGGATGGTGCCTCCCGCGGCGCGCGTGTACCGGTTTCCCAACGCGGCGTCCACCGGTTTCCCGTTGGAAAATGGGATGACGATCCGTCCAGCGGACTCGACCGCCCTATCGAGTCCCTTGTTGTTGACGGTGCCTCTCCCGTTCCGCCTTCTCATTCCGGCGGCTGTGACATTGTGAATCAAATTTAATATTAATAATACATTTTTACAAAAAAAAAATTAAAATCGACAAAAAAGTAATAATAAATTACCTGAGGATGAGGCTGAGCCGACGGATTCGTCTCCGTCCGCCTGCTCGGAGACCCTCACGGGATGAAGAAGCGTGGGAAACTCCCTGTAGATATAGGCCTCGTGCGGTGTCACATGCGGGAGCTGCTCCCGAATCGGTCGACCCTCCTCATCAACGCGAGGTATCGCCGGTATCGTCGGAGGAAGGAAGAGGCCGGACGGCACCATAGGGACCCCGGATGACCCGCCATCACCGTTGGTCGGGGACGACTGTGTGGGGGCGTCGTTGCGGGATCGCGACCGGCGAAGTATCTCTGGATGACGAGGAGCCGTCGCTGCGGGACCCGACTGCCCAGCAGAACCCGAGCCGCTCGCGCCACCCCTAAGCGCCGCATATCGGGCCGTCAACTGCCACGGAAACCCGATCGACGGGGATTCCGACGGGTTGTTTGAGGTACCGTCCGAGTCGTCTTGGCTCCTCGCACCCGAACGTTGTCCAGAAGTTCTCCTCATGGCCATCCTGTTTAAAATAACTATAAATTTATTAAAAATATTTATATATATATATATATATATATATATATATATAACAGGGAAGATTAAATTACTTACCCAGGTGCAAAAATAATTTGTGAACGTCATGTTGTGGTACTTGAGATCACCATCAACTTCCGGAAAAGATAGGTGCAACTCTTTCCAATATTTAACTTCTTCACAATTGATTAGTATCCACCAGTGCGCTATGGCTATCTCTTCATCCGACAATGCATACTCGGCGGACAGTCGTGCTCCACCAACTTCGACATCACTGGAAACTATAGAGAGATTGAACCGCGGCGCATGTTCCTCCATGGCTTGCGGAGCTCCCAACGACGCTCCTAAATACAACTTCATGTAGGTGACGCATTCATGCGCAATATATGCTTCAGCTATACATCCTTCAGACGCGGATTTATTAGTGACATAATCTTTGTACTCACCAAGTTGCCTGTAAATATAAGATTGCAAACCATACGTTATGGTTATTGAACATGTACGTACATATATGTATTCTGGAGATGTAAGTGAATAAAACATACCTTTCCATGGGATACATCCAAGTGAAGTGTACTGGACCGATAAACATCAATTGCTGGGGAAGATGGATCATCAGGTGAGGCATGATATCGAAAAAATTTGGCGGAAAGATCCTCTCGAATTTACACATGATGTATATGATGTCTGCCTGCATTTCCCGGAGATCGGATTTTCTCACTTCCCTTGTGCATAACTTCATGAAGAATCTTGACAGCGCTACTAACGGCTCCACAACCTGGCCAACCACACATCACAAATTTAATATAAAATCCAACAACGGCAGGTTAACCGTAATTTTAACCACAAATTTACCTGATGGTGAAGGAACAGTCGAATGAAAACAGGGAAGAGACGTTGTAGCAGAATATGACAGTCATGACTCTTCAAGCCGTATATCTTATTCTCCCGCAAGTTCACACACCGGGCTATATTTCCTGCAACGCCTGAGGGATACGTCACACAACTCATCCACCTGAAGATCTGGGTCTTCTGATCAGGCTTCACGGTGTAAGGAGCCCAAAACATCTTTTTCTTCCCCTCTTTCAGCCAAAGATGTTTTCTGATTCCCATTTTCTTAAGATCAACGCGTGCCTTAGGACCGTCTTTCGTCTTCCCCTCCAAGTTGAGCACTGTACCTACCACACTGTCGCAGACATTCTTCTCTATGTGCATCACATCTAGGTAGTGCCTGATCAACAGCGTACTCCAGTACGGGAGTTCCCAAAATATGCTCTTATGTGTCCAGAATTTGTACATGTCTGGTCTTTCAGGTATTCTGGCCACAATATCGGGATGATTGCTGAGCTGTCCAAAATCATACTCATCCAGCACTACTAAAATCTCTTCTCCCGACCATCTATGCGGCTCCACACCTCTCTCTTCGGTCCCATCAAATGCCCCGGTATCTATCCGTCAGGGGTGATCATGTGGTAGGTAAGCACGGTGACCCATCCGGACTATCTTGTTGCAATGATTGCTGCACCCCTGGGAGCTAAGGCACTCAGGACAAGCCTTGTATCCCCTAACAACGTTGCCAGACAACATCCCACGTGCAGGAAAATCACTGATGGTACCAACAATCATGGCATGCATCTGGAACATCTCATTTTTGTGGGAGTCATAAGTGGGATGACCAACCTCCCAAAGCAATTTACACTCTTCAATCAGCGGTCTCATATACACATCGAGACACTTCCCTGGATAACAACAACAACAACAACCACAACAAATTCAGATAACGACTATATATGACCAACAATATAGAACAAAAACAATAAATGGAGAAAAAATTGAACCAACAACAATATATACAATATGAAGGGAAAGTAGATACCTGGATAACCGGGCCCCGGAATCAACAAGGTCAACATGTTGTATTCCTTCTTCATGCACATCCATGGAGGAAGGTTGTAAGGCACCAAAATGACCGGCCATATACTGTACGAAAGACTCATGGTCCCAAAAGGGTTGAACCCGTCGGATGACAGCCCGAGCCTCACATTCCTCACCTCTGAAGCAAAATGAGGAAACTCCCTGTCTATATACTTCCACGCCTCCCCGTCAGCAGGGTGTACCATGAGGTCTTCGTCATGCACCTCCCTCACAGCGTGCCATCTCATAGCTTCGGCCGTCTTTGAAGACATGTACAACCGCTCCAGCCTATCCCTCAACGGGAAATAGCGAAGTACCTTAACAAGTTTCCTGTTGCCTGCGGGAGTCCGCTTATACCTGTCGGTCCCACATACCGGACAACGATGAAGGCCTTCAAGGTCATTACCGTCTGCATCTTTACCCCAGAATAGAACGCAGTCATATTTGCATGCATGGATCTTGATGTAGGAAAACCCGAGATCTCTCAAGATACGACGGACCTTATGATGCGTGGTGGGATGACGATGACCGTCGGGCAGGAGCGAAGCAGCGTACTGTAGATACCTATCAACAGCCGTCACGGTCGATTTTGTGTCAACCTTGATATGCATCACCTCCATCACACACTGAAGAACGGTCTTCTCATGACCTGGGCACAGAGGGGTCTGTTGGAAAACAATAAGTCTGTTGTACTTGGCTATACCGGCAGTGTTGACACCTCTAGGGACGGCCTGCATCGGTGCCTGCGGAATGTGCTGTCGTTCAGGGCATACACCGCTGTCATGAAGAAACATGTCGTTGATGAAGGCTGTTGTTGGATCGTTGGATGTACTGCCCGTCTGATAAAACTGTCCATGATCATGCAGGCGTGATGAGGTTTCACCGTGATATATCCAACATGTGTAACGTTCCCAGAATCAGTTACTCTTCAGGTGGTCCCATACTGTATCAAACGGAAATCGATGCATATCACTGCGACACTTACACATCTTGCACGGGCAATAGAACATGCCACTCCCGTCAGCATTGGCCTGCGCATATTGCATAAAATCCCAAACTCCTTCAGCAAATTTTCTGTGATATCTTGGAAGAGAAATCCAACTCTTATCCATATCCTGAAAATAGCACATATATATATATATATCAATATTTAATGAACATATCTTTTATATATATATATATATAAATGTAATACAACATACTAATTATTAATTATATATATCTAGTTCGAGCGGATTCCGTGGTTTCAGAAGGCAAGTGTCAATGTCACGGAGGGCGAACCCCCTACAGGAACCAGGCAGGACTCGTTTGTGATCACGGAGGCGAACCCCTATCGACCCCTTCACCGAGAAGAGTGGTCAGTTTGTGATCTTGAGATCCAGTTAAACAAACCTGTGAACCATATCTATGACAGAACGGCCCCTTACTCAGCTTGGAACAAACTGTATGCATATATATATATATATATATCATTAATTCAACTCAAATAAAACTGAAAATCAATATATATATATGCATATATATATATATGTGCATATGCATATGTACGTACCTAGGAGTAGCTCCACAAACTATGTATAGACAGATTTCCATAACACCGAACGATTTGAAGAACTAGAGAAATTTATGTTTCAAATTTTCAAAGTTCTCATTCTTCTATCCCGGCCTCTCAATATATAGAAGAATCTTGGGCGACGAAATATTTGAGTTTCGTCGCCTAAGAATTAAAAACTCTTGGGCGACGAAATATTTGAGTTTCGTCGCCTAAGGATAAAAAACTTAGGCGACGATATAAATATCTTAGGCGACGAAATATTGTTTCGTCGCCATAGTTTCTATTTTGGCCGACGAAATTTATTTTTAGGCGACGATTTTTTTTCGTCACCTAAGAGTAAACTTAGGCGACGATTTTTTTTCCTTAGGCGACGAAAAAAAAAATCGTCGCCTAAGTTCCCTCTTAGGCGACGAAAAAAAAATCGTCGCCCGGTTTTTTTTGTTTCGTCGCCCAAGACCCATTTTCTGGTAGTGCAAGTTCTTGGCCGACGCACTTCTGGCGACGACGTCTTGGCCGACGACATGTCGTCGCCCAAGTTCTTGGCCGACGAAATTTGTTAACAGGGCGACGAAAAAAACCGTCACCCAAAGTGAAATTTCTGGTAGTGAGTGGAGAAAATGAAACCTAACCAAAATCGCGAATAGCAATTGTTGTGCGATGACAAAATGTTCCGACAATGTGCACATTATGCTCACTAATAGTATAACAAATGGATAAAAATCTGGTCACTAGACTATAAGTTATAACAAACACGTGGATAACTTTGAACAATATGCTCATGTCAAACAGTCATTTGATTGATGCACTGCATGATTATTGTTGTTTTTTTTGTTTCTTTGTTTGAGAAATGTGATTACTAGAAACGAAGTTAAATAGGAATAAACTCAGAATTCAAGTATTAATCCCTCAGTATGTGATGTTACGAACTTACGATTATTCTATCAAATAAATGTTAGCAAAATCATGGATACCAAAATGTTTTTCTCAATTTCTCTCTCCTCTCCCTATATAGACGTAACCCGTCTAGGGTTGGGGTTTGCAAAAGAAAATTCTCGTTGTTTGGTGTTTCTCTATGGATGCTTTTGTTGCTTCAATGACGGCAAACCTCGTCTCCAAACTCTCAACCGGTGGACTTGGGGGATCTCAGAAACCCGACTAAGGCTTTCGTCGTGCCACACTACTACCTGGTAGGCCGCCTCACACTGACCATGCGGTGGTTTTCAACGCCTTCAAAAGTACGTGCTCTTCGGAATGCATGTGGCGCCTCTCTACTCCCGTGGAAGTGCAAGCAAGAGGTAATCGATTTTCGTTCACCTTCTCTAATGAAAAATATATGAATCGGGTGAAAAAGGGAGGCTTATGGGTTATCAAAGAGTTATAATTTTGATCAACGACTACGACGACTTTTCTGATATCATAGTTGTCCCTTTGGATTTTGTGTGGATATGAGTGGAAATTGACGGACTTTTGACGATTTAACGACAGAGGCAACGATCAGACTCGTCGGGGAAACCATTGGTATTGTATTACAGGTTGACAACGTTGGGTTGAACAGGGGGACAGCTAGGGTTTGTCTCACCCACAACCCTATCAGATATGAATGGAGGATTAAGGTTTCCCCTGAAGATGTTTTGCTGCTTATGCTCCTGCCCCGATGGTGTTTAGGCATGCTTTAATTCCACCTTCTTCAATGTTACCTCCCTTCTCTCCTTTCTTTGCAAAAGAGAAGTTGTATGTGCAGATTGGGGCAGTCCTGGATTCCCATCACCGATGAAATTTGCAAGTGTGCAGCGTTCTAGGGCGGAAGAAGACTCAGATCAAGAAAGCGGGTAAATTATAGTTTGACATTTATTCCATTTCAGCTCAAACCTGAGGACTTTGGGTTTGTAGTGGATATTGATGGTGCTTTGGGCATCCTGAAGAAATCACCAGGTTTTTAATTTTTTTTGTGTATGTTTATTGCTTTCTATTTTTTTAGACGGCTTTTTTACTTTTTTTCATTCAATTTTAGTTGTAGGAGAATGAAGAGCTTACTCTTAATCTTGTAATTGAATTTACTCCTACCTGACTTAGTAATAGTTGGTTGAATGACTAATTGTCAATGAAATTACGTCAAAAAAAAACACCCAATATGTAATTGTTTTTATTGTTTTGGTAGAAAAAATATTTTATTCTCCTATAATGAAACACCACTAACAAATCTCAACCATCCATTTTCACGTGGATCAGTTTGTTGAATCAGGCGTTTGTTGGTTGCCCTCTTTTAGTTAGGCGAATGAGGATTAAGTAAAAGGTAAAACATATAAAGGGTAGAGTAAGTGGATTCCCTCCTTTGTTTTTTAACATTGATCCTCTCATACACATAACTTTAAGATAAAACTTTCTATTATTAGATTTACATTAAATGGTGATTGATTATGATTCTTGTGGTTAGTGACTAGGTAAACGTTACTGCTAAACACATTTTTAAGGCTTTGTTCAACACTATCATAATGACATCTGATGTCTTACTTTTTTTTTGATACTAATGTCTTCTTGTCCATTTCGTATTAGTAACCGGACTTGAAATAAACTTACGGATTCATTTTTCTTAACCATTGGTTGCGAGAAAAGTGTGTTGCCGGCCACATTGACATGCATGTTCCACATAGTAGTAGCAAAACAAAGAGAGCGAGCGAGCCAATAATGCAAACCTTTAGATGTGTTAATTTGATCAGATCGAGTACTTGAGCTCTCTGATATGGCGTTAGCAATAGGCATTTAGGAATCGAGTAATCATGAACTGAATTAACTCGAAACTGATTAACAGTGCTCGTATCAATCAGTTTGAACGTCAATCATGAACTCCTGATACCGTTGGAGACTTAGAGACATAAAGAATTGTATAATCATAAAAGTTCATGACATGATGATCCATATTTTGAAGAATTCAAACGGACATCCCCTCATTTGAGTGAATAATAAAATGAGATAAAACTTAGTCACACTGCAAGGTGACCATGCTGACCTTGACCACCAGACACTGGCCGGTTCTAGCTAATACTACTCCAATGCAGTCATTGCACTCTAAAGCACTTGATGCGCAATATGCCTCCCATTATGCCTTAATGATTAGCTCAAAGGCACATCACTCATTTTGCAAAGCCTATTCTTTAGTAAAAACAGAATTGAGACCTCCCTATGCTAAAGGGAACCAAAATATTCCATTCTTACGAAGAATACAACGTGATATGTGGACCTATCTATCCAGAAATGCGGACCATTAGAGTATTTTATGGTTTTGAAGGATATTTTACACTGGTCACATGTGGAATAATTATCCACAAGAAATGTTGCATTTGTAAACTCTTAGCACATTTTATACAACTAATGGCTCACCACCTAGATCATCAAGCCTATAAGACTTGACAATGCTGAGAGTTCATATCAAAAGGACTTGATGCTTATTGCATGACGATCAAGATCGATGCTGAACATCTTGACACCCCATATGCATATTCAAAATGGTCTCGCAGAAGCCACCATGGTTATGTGCACCAATTTGCCTATATCTGCTTGGGGTTATACAATATTGCACGCTACCTTACTTATTTGTTTTTAGACCCACTGCTAGTTTACCATTTAATGCATAAGTAACTGAGCATGAGTTTGAGATTTACGCATACTTGGTTGTGCAACATTTGTGCCTATTGCGCCCCCACAGCGTATTAACAATGGGTACTCAAAAACGAATATGTATTTATATTGGATACACACCTCCAACAATTATCCGTTGTTTGGAACCCTTACAGACGATCTCACCACTCGATTTGCAGATTGTCACTTTGATGAGACAGTCTTCCTGTCGTTAGGGGGCCGGGAGATAAGAAAAATGATTTTCTATTAGAATGACATGAATTGTCGTGGTTTCCCCACTCTGTCTCATCTTGATCCCCACATAATTGATACCTTGAACATAACAGTTTTGATGCCTGATACGTTTATAGATATTACTGAAGTGATGTATGAGATCACACATGTGAGCTGCAAAAGCCTGCAAGGATAAAAGTCTCCAATAAGGGGCACGTCGCCGCAGATAAAGGCGATGCAACCACACTTAGTGGAGGTGTGGTTGAGGCCGTGGCTCCCTAAGGGAATAGTGAGAGGCCACTTAGTTCAATCAATACTTGCCTAAAGGAATTGGGCGAGTAAGGCATAACCTCATCAATGTAAAGAATCTCTCTCATGAGATTGTCTCTAATTACAGTTATGTTCATAAATCAATACTGGAGGACGCTCCGATGTTTAAAATGATTTCAGAGACAAAATCTCAACGGATTACGAGAGTACATACACATTGATGATTAAAATGATTCCAAAGACAAAATCTCAACGGATTACAAGAGTGCATACACATTGATGATTCACATTGTTGCTTAAGGAATCATTGAGTAGAGCACGAAGGTATCGAACCACACTCTATTGAAAAATATCAACATGAGCGTATTGGCCTATATAAAAGTGCTATCTAGGAAGAGCTAGGTTCTCTGACAAAGAGACATGTATTTGGTTTTGTAGCGCTAACCTTACCAAGTGTAAAGTCTGTAGGACATAAATAAGTCTTTGTCATAGAGCGTAATGAGAAGAATGAAGCTCTAAAGGACAAAGCTCGTCTTGTGGCGCCAAAGTTTCTTGCAACACTTTGTATTGACTACGAGGAAAAATAATCTCTCATAATGAAAATGCAGCTCATTGATGTGGCTAGTACTTATCTCCATGGGGACCTTGATTGGGAGATATTCACAAAAAGTGTCTAATGGCTATCCAACCCAAGTAACTCTAAACCACGGAGTGCGTTTGCAATTAGAATTGAAATGCTCACTTTACACAAGTGACTGCTACTTGGTTGGGAAGGGATACAAAATGATAAACTATGCCCCAGTGTACTCATAGAGGAAAAAGTTCCGGATTTGCAATTATAGCTATCTATGTTGATGATAGAAACATAGTAGGTACTCTTAATAAAGTAAGAGAAACCGCGAGCTATATAAATCTGAATTGAGATGAATAATTTTGGGGAACTCGGTTAATAATGAGTTTGTGGTATACTAATCCACGAGTCTGCATGTGTCCAAAATATTCTCAAGCGATTTACATGGATAAAATGCATACTGTTAGCACTCTCAATGATCGATCGATGTTTGGATGTAAAAGAATAATCTATTTTGTCCAAAGGAAGATGATGAAGAAGGGTTAAGAATCGAAATTCATTCTATAAAGTGCAATAGGCGCAATATTGTACTTAACTTGATGAACTCGACCAGATATAACATTCTCAAACAACTTGTAGCTAAACTTAGCTCAACACCAACACAATGTCATTGGAAGGTATAAAGAACATATCTTGATACTTAAATGAACCATTGACTTGAGTTCATCCTATCCCTATAGAAAGACGAAGGGAATGCAGACGGAACTGCAACCCTTTACATCAAAACCTCAAACAATGCTTTGGTTGGGGATCACTAATGTCAGGTATCTATGGTCAATGGGTCGTTCCTAAACTAGTTATGTAATCATCATTGGGAACACGATGATACCTTATGAGAAACATTAGACTTTCCTCAAGATTCAAGTAAGGTCCGAGGATAATAGAAAAGACTTGTTTCTCAAATCGCAGCCTACGGCTATATCTGAAAGGCATGTGAGAAATATAGGAATACAAAGACGTTCCTAGCTCCCTTGATTGATGTAAGGATTGGGGGAGTGTAGACTTCAGGGGGAGTCTAACACACATAGGTGCGTTATGCACTTTTTCCCTTCGACTAAGATTTATTTTGTCCCACTGAGTTTTATTACTTGACAATGTTTTTAATGAGGCAACACCTCATGCACCACTTTAACTTTGATTTGGCACAAGATGGAGTGTTGAAGGAAAAATACATTGATGTGCCTTCGTCAAAGTAACTGATGAAGAGGGAATCATGTGATTATATGTAATTGAGCAATCAGACATTATTAGGTTTCATTACATTGTAATTATCATTTTTAACTGTTGTATTCATCCCTTATATAAGAGAGTTATCTAAGAATGAGTAGACAATTCTAATTCTCATATTTCCTGTAACAAGAACCTAATTATATACACATACTTCTTTGTTTTGAGAACATATATAGTTATTCACTTTAATTAGAGCAACTTTAACAGACTCTCTATTTTAACTTTTAACTATTTTAGAGAGCGTGTTTAGCTTTTTTAGATGTTTTAGGAGCTCCAGCAGATTAGCCAAACTTAAATTATTATAACTTTTAGTTATCTCGCTAACTATATTTAGCTAGCGATATAACTTAAATGAGGATACCTATAATTTATTACATTCCTTGTAAGATATTTTATGTGATATATATATATATATATATATATATTTAAACTAATTAATTTCTATTTGAAGAATAACATTGATGTAATGTTAATTAAAATATAGAACATTGATGCAGCCACATTTCTAAAGTGGCTAGTCAAAATGACATTTTAGCTAATTTGACTAAAATTTAACTTAAAAATAGCTAGCATCGCTAAAGATGCTCTTATTTGTGTAACATTATCATATGGTGTTGATATGATTACTATTCACTTTAATTTGGGCAAAGAAATCGCACAAGTATTAAAGATGAACCATGCAATTTTCGACGCAGACCATGTCCATGAGATCAAGAGTACGAGATGCCTATAGATGGAGATGATAACTACTATTATGCTTCTATTGCCATACCAAAATCAGGGTACGTAGAAATGAAAAATCTATAGCCAAACTATTTTGTTTTGGATACACATCCTAACTTAATGCCTTGTATAATTGCTTTGTGCCTTTGTGGATAGTCAAATACTACAATTTATTGCATTTTGAAAAAGCAAAAATGTTATTCACCAAATATATGTTTTTTTTGTTATAAGGTGGTGATCAATTCCAACACCAAGCCTTTTGAATCAAGATTGAAAACTAATGGTTGAACTGTAACTCATAAGTACGTATATGCACCTCGTAGCAGTCCCTGAGATTTCAGGGGCTCTAGGCGAAAAGAAAATTAGGCCCTTTTTGAGAGTTCGTAATCTTAGCTTGGCTCTCAGTCTCAACAAGGAACTTGAATAAATTGCATTGTTGATTGACACCCCTATACCGGCAAGGTTACGCCATTCATGCCATATGCGACAAAAAAGAACTATATATTGTTAGGGATACACCTTATGATTATTGATGTTTTTTTTTCTTTTTTCTTTTTCGATTTACCATATTGATGTTTCTTGCTAGCTAGGGAGAGCGTTATTTTCAGATACTCAAGCATACAATATTGTCTATAGAGACCAAGAAATAAAATAATTTATTTTCTTTTTGTATAAGAAAAACTAACCAACAAAACTTGAAAAATGAGCGATTATGGCTGTGTTTGGGGGGGGGGGGGGCTTATTAGCTCCCCTGATTATAAGCAAAGCCACGCCAACATGTTTGGTTAAGAAGAATTGTCCTGCTCCGCTTTTAATCACCTGCTTTTTCTCCTAAAAAGCCGAAGCAGCTCGACCCCTCCTTTTAAAAGCCAGAAGCACAGCTTCCACGGCTACAATTTAATGAAATTTTACCGAATACCATTGGGTACCCTTCAGAAACCATCAGAATTACGAACTATACCAATCCAAAATTACGAAATTTGCAACCGCGTTCTTTCCTTACCCTAGCCGCATCTCTTTCTTCCTCATTTGCGCGTCTTCTCTTCCTTCTCATTTCCTTCGCTCGCATCGCTCAGCCGCTTCACGATTTCTGGTGATCTGATTTCGGGGCCTTCTCTAATTTCGCTATCGCTCAGCCCATTCGCGCGTCTTCTCTGATTCCTTCTCATTGAGTTTTTTGGAGTCTGTGAGCAAATCTAAGCAAATCCATTTGGTCTCTGAGGTAAAAACTCTTGATGGGTTTCGTTTATTGGTTTTTCCTGCTTTGTTTTTCGCTGTGCGAATTTGGTTGTTGTGGTTTGTTTTGTGTCGTCAATGTTAACTCTGACGATCAAGGAGATGAGGACGAGATAATCATGCGATTGATACAACTTAATACGCTGTTCATTCATCAATATTATACGAAGTATGTCCTCAAAACTCCTTGCATGACCTCTTCTCGAACAGGTTATAAGTGGTTGATGGAAATATTAGAAGGGAATGATGCTAGGTGTTATAATGCTTTTAGAATGGAAAAGCATGTATTGCATCGTTTATGTGCCGATATGGAACGTCTTAACGAAGGGATGTTAGGTTCAAACAGACTGACTCATATTGAAGTAGTAGCAATGACAGTATTTTTGTTAGGACAAGGATGTGGATTTAGGAAGGTAGCAGAGGATTTTCAACATTCCACGGAAACCGTTAGTAGATATTTTGGAAAAGCAGTAGATGTTTTGTGTGCACTAGGTCATGAAATAATTAGACCAGAGGATCCTAACTTCAGTGATGTTGCACCGGAGATAATGAGGGATGAAAGATACATGCCACATTTTAAGGTACTAGTCTTCTTTACTTACTTATAAATCATTAATAATTTATTTGATCTTTGTAATTGACAATTATTTCTTTATTCAAAGGATTGCATTGGGGCTATAGATGAAGTGCATGTTCCTGCTTCAATACCTCCTAAAAAGCAAATACCATACATTGGTAGGAAAGGGGAACCGACACAGAATGTCATGGCAGCATGTAACTTCGATATGCAATTTACCTTTGTATATGCGGGTTGGGAAGGGTCTGCTCATGATACAAGAGTGTTTATAGCAGCTACTCGGGATCCCAATATGAATTTTCCTCATCCTCCACTAGGTAACGTGTTTTATTCTAGTTAACTAGTGTAATATTTCTATTCTTCAAATAAAGTTTTGTGAGATGTTTATTATATATTCATTTCACAGGTAAATATTATGTTGTGGATGCGGGATATCCTACAATGACTGGATTTTTGGGACCTTATAAAGGCCCGAGACAACATTTTCAACAATATCATAGGCAAGAACCAAGAAATGAGAGGGAAGTGTTTAATCAAGCACACTCTTCCCTTAGAGGCGTTATAGAACGCACATTTGGAGTTTGGAAAAAAAATGGAAGATCTTAAGAAACATGCATGGTTATTCATTCCCGAAGCAAGTGCAGATTGTCATTGCCACAATGACACTTCATAATTATATTAGGAGACATGCACATCGTGATACAGATTTTGTGCAACGTGAAAGAGATGCAGTTGGAGGTTCAAGTGGTGAGATAGAGGTAGAAGATGAGGTAGAAGAAGAACATCATGGTAATGGTGCACAAGAAATGAGAACATTAAGGGATATAATTGCTCATAGTTTAATGAGTGTGCGTAATAACATAGAATGAGTTATGATAAATTATGTAGTTATCTTATGTTAATCACGAATCATTGGTACTAATATATTTATATGAGTTATTTTTAAAATCTCCTATTATTAATCATATGGTCACTATGATTTATAAAATTATCTCAAATTTTATATCAAACAATCAATATCTTAAACCCAATATAATATTTCATGTCTATATTGGTCATTCTGCAATTAAAAGCACAAGCTCGTTTACATTTTACCAAACGCGTTACCACTGCTTTTGCCACTCACAACACTTATAAAAAGTCAGATTACCAAACACGCAGCTTCATTGCTTTTCAGCTGCTTATTCTGAAAAATAAGCAGAAGCCAGTTTATGTTAAAAGTTTAGCTGCGCCAAACATAGCCTATGTTAGTTAGGAGGCGATCATGTTGCTCGGCTTATGGATGTCACTGAGAATCTAAGATTGAATTTACCTAAGAATAATGAATCTATGTCATTCGGTTATTCCCATATTGTATAATCGTGTTATTGTGTTATGGAATAATTTTTTTTTCCTAATAAAAGAAAAAAAAAACAACAACAAAAGTTTGACAAATCAAAGTCAGAAAAGATACGATCGATATGAATTATATGTTGCATTTAATCTTTCACTTGTTTTCCTTGACCGCATTAATATATACGAAGTTGGACAATCCCCAGGCTTCTGAGTTATTTGTTGTTATGACACGATCAAACCTTTGATCGATCTACACGGTGCATTTAGGCTAAAAGGAAGGTACACCTATTAAATATGAAATTCAATGTTGCACTTAATATTGTGAAAGATCTTGGATGACGAAACAATGACGTCTGGCCAAGAACTGAAACCAAAAAGAAGAAGAATTTCAAAGTTATTTGTAGTAGTAAAGGAGGAATGATATTTCCAACGACTGAATCTTATTCAGCTTCCATTTTGGTCATAAATTTTGTTGGAACAGGCTAATAGATTCCTTGTCACAAGTGTTGAATGCAATTGAGCTTCCTTATGGATTTAGTTGGATTGGACTCACTTCGGGTTTGCATGAATTGGTACCTTCAATCTCATCTCGTAAGGCTTTGAGTAGATATGTCAAATGGGTCGGCCTGTTTGAGGTAGGTATCTGGCTTCGAGAATCTAACTGTGCTCGGGACCTCAAGCACACCCATCAAAAAATTGGGCTAGATCGGGTTGGCCTAAAATGTTTAAATGTCACTCTCAAATTTACTATATACTAAAGATTGGTCGACTGTTCATAAGCACAGTTCATAAGCTTATGAACAGTGTTTTTGTGAGTGGTGCGGGCTGTTCGCGGGCACTGTTCACAGGCTTATGAACAGTGGTTCGCGGGTCACTGTTCATAATCTTATGAACAGTGATTTTGTGAGTGGTGCGGGCTGTTCGCGGGTACTGTTCACAAGCTTATGAACAGTGGTTCGCGTGATACTGTTCCTACGCTTATAAACAGTGTTTTTGTGTGTTGCAAGCCACTGTTCATAAGTTTATGAACAGTGGTTTTGTGTGTTGTAAGTGACTGTTCACAAGTAAGTAAACATTGCTTTGTGATCTCGCCAGAGAACAGTGATTTGTAAACAGTGGAATCTGCGCATAAATAACAATCAAAATCACTGTTCATAAGCTTATAAACAGTGATTTATGAACAGAATCCGCACCCTTCTATTGGACGGAAAATAGAAAAATCTAGAGAGATTGAGAGAGAGTTCGCCCAAAAAAATGATCTTCCAGCGGACTCCGCGTCCTTCTCTGGAGCGGAGAAATAGAAAAATCTAGAGAGAGTGATAAAGAGTTTGTCCAAAAAAAAATATCTCGCTCAAAAGATATAAAAATCTAGAGAGACAATGATATCCAAGCGGAGTCCGCGCCATTCTCTGGGGCGAATAAATAGAAAAATCTAGAGAGACTGAGAAAGAATTCGTCCAAAAAAAACATAAAATAAGAAACAGTGCGCGCATACATTTGCAGAAATAGAGAGAGGAGAGAGTTCATCCAAAATAAATAAATAAATAAAGTATTGATCTCGCCAAAGAGATAGAAAAATATAGAGAGATTGAGCGAAATTTCGCCCAAAAAAAAATAATGGTCTCCCAGCAGACTCCACGCCCTTCGCTTCGGCGAAGAAATAGAAACATCTAGAGAGACTGAGAGAGTTCGCGCAAAAAAATAGTAATCTCTCTAGATTTTTATATCGCGAACCGAGGATAGGCGAGGCGAGGAAAGGATAGGCGAGGCGGAAAGAGATTAAGGGAGGTGAGGAAAGGATAGGCGAAGGGAGGCGAGGCGAGGCGAGGTTAGGCGAGGAGGAAAGAGATTAAGCGAGGTGAGAAAAGGATAGGCGAGGCGAGACGAGGATAGGCGAGAATAGAGGAAGCGAGGCGAACCGAGAAGAGAGGGGGCGTGGCGAACTGAGAAGAGAGGGGCCAGGCGAGAAAAGGATAGGCGAGGCGAACCGACACGAGAGGAAGCGAGGAGAGGGTAGGTGAGAAGAGAGGAAGCTAGGCGAGGTGAGTCGAGGAAAGGATAGGCGAGAAGAGGAATGGCGAGGCGAGGAAAGCATAGGATAGGCGAGAAGAGGAATGGCGAGGCGAGGAAAGCATAGGATAGACGAGGCGAGGATAGGCGAGGCGAACCGAGGAATGGCGAGGAAAGGGTAGGCGAGGAAAGGATAGGCGAGACGAGGAAAGTATAGGCGAGGCGAGGAATGGCGAAAGGAAGCAAGGCGAGGAATGACGAGCAAAAGATAGGCGAGGAAAGGTGAGGAAAGTATAGGTGAGGCTAGGAAAGCATAGGATAGACGAACCGAGGATTGGCGAGGCGAACCGAGTGGGGGGGGCGAACCCCCTCCAAAGCTTCCGCGTTCGCGAAAGCGAGGCGAGAAGAGAGGAAGGAAGACGAAGCATAGGTATGGCGAAGAAAGGCGAGAAAAGAGGAAGCGAGGCGAGGCGAGAAGAGAATAGGTGAGGCGAGTGTTGTAACAAATGTAAGAAAGAACACAGATTTACGTGGTTCACTAACGATGTATTAGTTACGTCCACGGGCAGAAGGAGAACAATTTTATTATCTTGAGGAAAACACTGAACCCACGAATACAATTAGGTTTTGGTCGTTTATATACTAAACCCTAAACCCTATATACTAAGCCCAACATGAAACCATAACCCAGCATAATAGGTTTCGTGGGCCATCCCCGAATAGCTGGTACCCCCGGAGGGCTGTTCAAGGCATATATTAACAGCGAGGATGAGGCGAGAAGAGGATAGGCGAGGCGAGGAAAAGCAAGAAGAGAAGAAGCGAGGCGAGAATAGGCGAGGCGAGAAGAGAGGAAGCGAGGCGAGGCGAGAAGAAAGAAAGGGAAGCGAGGCGAAGAGAAGCGAGAAGAGAGGAAGCGAACCAAAAGAGGCGAGAAGATGGACGCGGAGTCCGCTGATTTTTTTTGGAGATATTAGCTATAACTATACAAATATTTTCCATGCAATGTATACACCGCGACAAGGCGCGGGTATCTTCCTAGTCCATCCTAGTGGTCACATTAATAATACTTGTGTCCTACTTGGTAAGAAGTCACATTCATAAAATGTCATACGAACACAAGTAGATTTTGTGTCGCTAACAAACATAATTTGGCTGTACTCATACTAAGTTACGTCACTTACATGTACTAAAGTGTTCACGTTTAGATGCCGCTCTCAAATCCATCCTGAAGCTCACATTAATAATAGTTGTGTCCGACCTGGTAAGAAGTCACATTCGTAAAATGTCATACAAACACAAGTAGGTTTTGTATTGCTAACAATCATAATTTGGCCAAACTCGTATTAAGTTACGTGTACTAAAATGAATGTTTGGAACTCATGACTACAATACATCTCCTAATTTTTTAAGACTGTTTTAGACTCATATGAGCTGTTTAAGTTATACTAATATTAATCCATGTTTGATGTTGCACGAGATTAGAGAGTAGTTTTGCTTGGTTTATGGTTTAGAATGATGATGTTATCTAAGGATGACCAATTTGAGTACACCGCACTAACACCATCTAAGTAGACGAGGATAAAAATAAAGTGTTACGTAAGCCTAATTATATTTGTGCTAAGTGACACTAAACATGTGTTTCTACATGTCCCAAGATCACAGGACGAGAGGTCGAATTCTTGAGTCCGGGTCCTGCACCTACACAAGTAAAAACGCGACAGGAGTCGGGACTGGGGTGGCCTAGTCTTCGACTCTCCGATGCTTAAGTCAGCGTTCGATCGTTACTTGTAGAGTACGAGAGTGTGGAAGGAGATTGTGGACTGACCTCTTTTGGTTGTTCGTGCCAGTTTTATAGGCTAGTGTTGAGTGTTGTGGCCTTAGTCCCCGATATGGATTGTTTACGGTCCTCTGCCGCATCTCCCTTTTTGGGGGTGTTTGGCTACCGGAGATTGGGTTTGCATGTGTATTTCTGCTGGACCTTCACTCTTTGGATACCCATGAAGGGCTCGCCGGTGCTGCTTTGCCCGGAATAATCTCCGGCGACCGGGTAGTTGTGCCATATTCTTAGCATGGCCAAGTATTTTGACTATGTACTAATAAGTCCCCAAGTCCCCAGTCCGAAAGAGCTCTTAGGTGGAGAGTTATTTCTCAGGTGCCGAGAATGTGTCTTACCTGGGTGCTGGAGGCATGATGTTGAGTCCCCAAGTCCCCACGAGAGGTGGCTGGGGAAAGTTTCGAGAATCCGAGGCGGATCGTCTCGCCGTGTCGCATGTGTGTCATAAATGGCTAGTTTATGAGATTAGAGAGTAGTTTTGCTTGATTTATGGTTTAGAATGATGATGTTATCTAAGGATGACCAATCTAAGTACACCTACTAACACCATCTAAGGAGGCGAGGATAAAAACAAAGTGCTACGTAAGCCTAATTATTTTTATGCTAAGTGACACTAAACATGTGTTTCTACCTGTCCCGAGATCACGGGATGGGAGGTCGAATTCTTGAGTCCGGGTCCTGCACCTACACAAGCAACAACGTGTCAGGAGTCAGAACTAGGGTGGCCCAGTCTTCGATCGCTACTTGTAGAATACGAGAGTATGGAAGGAGATTGTGGACTGACCTCTTTTGGGAGTTCGTGCCTGTTTTATAGGCTAGTGTTGGGCGCTGTGACCTTAGTTCCCGATGTGGGACTGTTTGCGGTCCTCTACAACATCTCCTCTTTTGGGGGTGCTTGGCCGCCGGAGAGTGGGTTTGGCAGGTGTATTGCTGTTGGACCTTCACTCTTTGGATACCCGTGAAGGGCTCACCGGTGCTGCTTTGCTCGGAATGATCTCTGACGACATGGTGGTTGTGCCATATTCTCGGCATGGCCAAGTATTTTGGTTATGTACTAATAAGTCCCCAGTCCGAGAGAGCTCTTGGATGGGGAGTTATTTCCCAGGTGTCGAGAATGTTTCTTACCTGGGTGCTGGAGGCATGGTGTCTAGTCCCCAAGTCCCCACGCGAGGTGGCTGGGGAAAGTTCTGAGAATCCAAGGTGGATCGTCTTGCCATGTCGCACGTGTGTCATAAATGGCCAGCTTATGAGATTAGAGAGTAGTTTTGCTTGGTTTATAGTTTAGAATGATGATGTTATGTAAGGATGACCAATCTGAGTACACCCACTAACACCATCTAAGGAGGCGAGGATAAAAACAAAGTGTTATGTAAGCCTAATTATTTTTTGTGCTAAGTGACACTAAACATGTGTTTCTACTTGTCCCGAGATCACGGGACAAGAGGTCGAATTCTTGAGTTCGGGTCCTGCACCTATATAAGAAACAACGTGTCAGGAGTCAGGACTGGGGTGGCCCAGTCTTCGACTCTCCGATGCTTAAGTCAGCGTTCGATCGCTACTTGTAGAGTACGGGAGTGTGGAAGGAGATTATGGACTGACCTCTTTTGGGAGTTCGTGCTTGTTTTATAGGCTAGTGTTGAGCGCTGTGGCCTTAGTCCCTGATGTGAGACTGTTTGCGGTCCTCTGCGGCATCTTCCCTTTTGGGGGTGCTTGGCCGCCAGAGAGTGGGTCTAGCAGGTGTATTGTTGCTGGACCTTCACTCTTTGGATACCCGTGAAGGGCTCGCCAGTGCTGTTTTGCCCAAAATGATCTCTGGTGACTGGGTGATTGTGTCATATTCTCAGCATGGCCAAGTATTTTGGCTATGTACTAACAAGTCCCTAAGTCCCCAGTCCGCATTCCCCAGTTCGAGAGAGCTCTTAGGTGGAGAGTTATTTCCCAAGTGCCGAGAATGTGTTTTACCCGGGTGCTGGAGGCATGGTGTTGAGTCCCCAAGTGTCCATGCGAGGTGGCTGACGAAAGTTTCTAGAATCTGAGGTGGACCATCTCGCCGTGTCGCACGTGTGTCATAAATGGCCAGTTTATGAGGGGCACATGGTAATTCACACCGAGTGTTAAGGTCGTAACGATTCGCGGTGATGATATAACGGTTCGCGCTGGTGGCGTAACGTTTTGCACTGGTGGCGGAACGGTCCGTGCTAACGGGCGTAACGGCTTGCGCTAGTGGAGGGGCATTCCGCGCTGTTTGTTGTTGTTGTTTTTTTTGAAATACGTGCATAGTTAATACGCGTGTGCAAGGGCATGGGGGGCGTTGTAATTGTTCACACGATTATGGTCGATGAGGCTGTTCCCTGGCCGTATAGATTGGAAGACTATCCCCAATACAGGGATGGTGATGAAAGAAGGCACAGAACAACATTTTCCAAATTTACAGCAATCAATCGCTGAAATCATGAAAAGATTATGGAGATTGTAAAATAAACAGTCTGATTAGGTTGGCGCAGACAGATTTTAAGTGTTGCTTTCTTATAAAAATAAATTATAAAGAATCTGTTAGAGTTGCTCTCTTGGAGTAGGAACAAGACAAACGACAACAAGTCCTTACTTCATTCTTGGAAAACAGCCATAGGTTTGACCCCAAACCAAGTTATCTATTTGAGTTCCGGTTGAATATTTTTTGTTATCTTTCTTTTGCCCCATCTTTCTGTTTGGACCAATTGAGTTTAATGGTGTCTGGAGAAAGATGGGTGACATGCCTTGAAGGTGTATGATGAAATTTGCTGACTCAGAAAGAAAGCTCATTTCTTTGATGCTCAAAATAGCTGTGATTAGAAAGAAGTTGCATGCACATGCATGTATCAATCAAACAAAAAACTTGAAGAACTAAAGTAAAAGGGTGTAGCATTTTAGGCCGAAGATCAGATTATTTGGATTTTGGAGGAGCATTTTTTGGTTGTGGTATGGCTCGCATTGTCGATTTGATTTGGTTGATGTTAATGTGGAGCTTGTTGAGTGGATGTAATGGTCAACATAATACCCTGAAACAAGGTGAAAGTCTAGATTTTGATAGTTCATTAGTTTCTGCAAATGGGAAGTTCACTGTGAGTTTTCATATTTATGATCATGACTACAACTTCACTTACTTAGCTATAAAGTACAATGAGAGTCATAATTACGCATGGATTGCAAATAGAGAAGATCAAGTTAAGTACCCTTCGGGAGTTCCTACATTGGAGACGAACAATACTTTGCACATTACTAGAGGTGATGATGATCCAGTGCTGCTTTACTCTCCCGACTCGGAAACTATCAATGGTGATGTTGTAGCTGTTGGGTAAAAATATACACGAAGTATAAATGTCACCCAACATCACTCATACTCATTAATAGAATAGAGTTTTTTATTTATGTCTAACGTGTCTTTTAATTACAATCTCTTGTTACAAGGGAACATCCTTTGATTCCGTTTATTAAGAAACCATTGTAAGTTTATTTTTGCTATTGCACCCGCATTTGGGAATAAATTGTCTACGTACCCCGGAGGGGATCAAGTCACTCATAGTTCAAGAGTTCCAATAAGTGAATGACTCGTTGGAGGGTTTTGATTTTGGAGTGAGAGTAGTGTTTGGAAATGTGTTTGGATTTGTGTCTGAAGGCATTTGAGCTTGGGAGCGAGACTCTGGCTTCAGGCGATCCGGGAATTTATTTGGAGTGGTGGTTGCATCTAGATTTAAATCTAGACTGCCTACATACCATGTGAAGGGATCAAACCAATGTTGTTCGAACATTTGGGATTTAAATGGGTGAACGATCCATTTATTTTAAATTTGTGTTTGAGATATTTGTGAGGGTTTAAAGCCCGTGAATTTGGTTAAGAATTTGACTGGAGTCATTTGGACTGGCCGAATTTGACAGTTGGTGTCAATGATTTTGTTTAGAATTTTGATTGCATCTAGTGGGTAGCTAGATTGCTTACGTACCCCTTTGAGGGATCAAACCGACCGTAGTTCATTGGGGTTTAAAGGCTTTGGGGCTTAGTGCAAGTTTTGAGTTTGACAGATGTATTTTTGAATTCGTCAACTTTATTTCTTATGGACACCCAATTCGGTAGAGTGTCAGTTGATTTGAGTTGTGCACCTGAAATGGGTGATGCATCAGTGTGACCAAGAGGCTTGAATTGCCTTAGCCACAGTTCTTCATAGTGGCGTAGGTGATCTGCAAATCCAGCTTCCGCGTGCTTGCGTGTAAGCGGACTCTACGTGCTTGCATGTCAACGGACTTCGCATGCTTGCTAAATCCGCGATTTTCTTCCTTACGAATTCTTTTGCACGGAGGCATCCCGTCTTGCTTGTGACGTCATCTCGTCTCGCCTAGACTTCCAATTTTTGTGAAGCCATCACACCTCGCTTGGACTTCCACCTTTACGTGACATCATCTCGTCACCCGGACTTCTAATTTTGTGCGAGGCCATGTTGTCTGGATTTTTGCTTTGACGCGAGATCACCTCGCCTCGCCTTAGGGCTGTTGTTTTGACGTGAAGGTCATCTCGCCTTAGGGCTTTGTTTTGTCGTGAAGTTATCTCACCTTTGCTTGAGAGCTCCTACTTTGACGTGAGGTAGGGCTTTAGAGTTTCAGTCTTCATCCAAGGTCATCTCGCCTTAGGGATTTAGAGCTTCAGTCTCTGTGCGAAGTCCTCTATCCGTGCTTCCCCTTGTATGGCTTGCTATGCGAGGTGCAAGGCGGTAACAAGAGGAGGGGGGCGAGGTCATCTCGCCTATGCGAGGTCGTCCCGCTCCCTGCTTAGGGCTTCTGCTTCCACCCGAAGTCGTCTATCCACACTTCCCCTTGCATGGCTTGTTATGCGAGGTGCAAGACCATGTATTTGTTGTAATAAGAGGGGGGGCGAGGTCATCTCGCCTTATGCGAGGTCATCCCGCCCCCTGCTTAGGGCTTCTGCTTGGATGCGAGGTCACCTCACCTCACCTTAAGGTTTCTGTTTTGATGTGAAGTCACTTTGCCTTTGCTTTTGGGCTTCAGCCTCCACGCATTGCCTCGCCTGCTTGGACGCGAGGTCACCTCACCTCGCCTTAGGGCTTCTGCTTGGACGCGAAGTCATCTCGCCGTGCCTTAGGGCTTCTGCTTGGATGAGAAATGGCCTTGCTAGGGAAGGAAGAGATGGTTCGCATGCTTTTGGGGCTTCCGATGGAGCAAGGAACGAGACAGAAAGATAGAGATGCTGCAAAAGAAATAAAGAGAGTTAGAATAAGAGCTCCACCTTGCTGGCTCGCCGCTTCTTTTCCTCTGTTCTTCTACCTTTTGCTTCTTTTGTTCTCTTCTCCTTCTTCTGCCTCTGCTTCCCTGTTCGTATGTCTCCTTCTCCCTCTTTTTGGAGATTTTGACCTCTTTATATAGAGTGTTTAACTAGGAAGATTGATTTGCAATTGGACTTTGATGCCCGAATTGTATTCCTATCCAAACATATTTTTTTGCAAGAGTTACAAATGAATTCAAAAGCTTTTTGTATGTAGCACAAGAAAAGGATTATCATTATTTTTATTATTATTATTTTTTTCTTTTGTAATTTTTTTTTCCGGTATCAACAGCAGCTGTTCTTAATGATGGCAATTTTGTGGTACAAGAAGTGAGCTGTAAGAGGGTTTTGTGGTGGAGTTTTGATTATCCTGGAGATGTGCTTCTGCCAGGTATGAAGTCAGGGGTTAACCGTGGTCAAGGCCAGGATTGATCCCTCTCGAGTTGGTTATCTGAGAAAGCTGCAGTTCCAGGACCTTTCACTCTTGGTTGGGATGGAAGCCAGTTGATAATTAAACGGCGAGGGATGGTTTATTGGACTAGTGGAGTGTTACGTGATGGGAAGTTTGAGAATATTAAGCAGAAGAAGTATAGTTACAAAATTGTTTCAAATGAGAATGAATTTTCTTTCAGTTACTCAGCTGCAGATCAAAAGGCTACACCACAATGGCTGCTTACCACAATGGGGCGGCTACAAGACTCTGATGGAGGTGATATTGCGAAAGCGGATTCCTGTTATGGTTGTAACAATAAGGAAGGATGCCAGACGTGGGATCAGCCAACTGATTGTAACCGTACTGGTGATGTATTCCAGCAATACAATGGTTACTTTAATGATGGAGGCTCTAGAACTGATTATCCGAATGCAAGTCTCAGTCTTAGTGATTGTAAGGCTAATTGTTGGGCAGATTGTCAGTGTAAGGGATTAAGCTTCTTCTATACTAATCAGACTGGATGCAAGATTTGGAGTGGAGATGCGGAATTCAGTCGAGACAGCGGAAGTTCAAACCTTGTATATTATTTAGAAGAACAGGAACCCGACGAGACGTGTAAGTGTACTCATCCTAAGCTTGTTTATAATGAGCATGCATGTTTATCAATACTATAGCTGGAATATTTTTACTAAATATTGAGTTAATTGTTGGCCTATGCAGCAGCATCTGACTGGATATGGATTGGAGTTGCTATTGGCGTTTCTGTACTTTTGGTGGTGGTCTGCATCATCTGCTGTATATTAAGAAGTAGAAAGCTCTTCATTTTTAGTAAGTTTCTTAAGCATGATGAACTTTTAGAGATAATTTCCCAGATTTGAAGAACAAATTCAGTAACTTTCTATGTTGTTTTGCATAGGAAAGAACAAGGAAAAGATCGATGAGAAGGAACTGCTTGACTCAAGGGGATCTGATATATCAACTGATGTCCACGGGATTCAGAATGATATATCAAATGCAGTTTGTTTTGGCAATAATCTGTGCATCTTCGTTCCTATACTCAGCGTTACAGAATGTGGTCTTTTATTCTCAATGCATGAGCATAAAAGGGAACACCATGTTTTATCATGTATCAATATCCAAAGTTAAGAATGAAAAAATCTTGGGAGGACATGATCTCAAAAAGGTATTGGATGACTGTATTGATGATGATTTTCCATCAATCGGCTTAAGCGCTCTAACGAAAGTGAGACCCACATATACCTCATGATTAGTCAAAGTCTTTACTCTAAAAAGAGTTCCGTTTTTTGTTTAAAGAAAGATGACAAATATGTGTTAAGAGATGTAATTCTCATCTAAGTACAATAAAGCGCATCAATGCACTCAACACAATAATAAAAAGAAATCGAAATAAAAATCCGGGTTACTACAATCACAGTTTAATAATGGATTGATACTTTTATATATGAACTCCAACATACAAATTACCTTGTTCAGCTCTTTGGATTTTGCATTCATGGTGAAGAAAGGATGTTGATATACGAGTACATGCCAAACAACAGCTTGAACTACTTTTTATTTGGTTGTTACCTCAAATCTAACTACTTGATTACTTCCATATTTGCTATACAAATGTACATATCTATTATTTGTTATCTGATTTTATACGATTGTACGGTTAGATTGGGATAGGCGTTTCCGCACAAATATTCCAGAACGAGAATAATTCATAGAGATCTGAAAGCGCGCAAGTAATGTTTCTACTTGAGTCTTGATGAAAGGATGAATCCCAAAATTTCTGATTTTGGAATGGCGAGAATTTTTGCCAATGATGAAGAAGAAGCAAACGCTACGAAGATTGTCGGGACACGGTAAGCAGATTAACAGTTTAATATTATGCTTTTGGTTGCTAGGCATTCATTTGTGAATTTGTTGTACTAACAAAATTGTCTTCCTCCATTTGGTACGGTGGTTATATGTCCCCTGAGCCACAAAATCTGATGTCTATAGCTTTGGAGTGTTGATGCTTGAAATCCTAAGTGGTAGGAAAAACAACAGCTTCTACAATGATGATCGCTTCATCAATTTAGTCGGCTATGTATGTCAAACAACTACTCCATTTGTTCTTCTTGTTAGTGCAAGGTTCATTGATTCTGGACTTCCGAATGTGTTCTTGTTTCAAGCATGGGCGTTATGGAGAGAAGGTGCAGGACTAGGACTAATGGATCCAACAATTGGTGATTCATGAGACAAAGATCAGATGTTAAGGTGCATCCATGTTGGTCTGCTAAGCGTGTAGGAACATGCAGCTGATAGACCGACGATGTTAGATGTGATACCAATGCTGACCAATGAAAGTATGCAACTGCCAGTACCTACAAAACCAGCATTTTGTAGTGAAAGAAATGTGATCACAGCTGCCGTAGATGGAAACAGACCGGAAATAGTTGCATCTGTAAATGGTATCTCCATTTCTAATTTCGATGGGCGTTGAATATGCTACCAAGCTGATCTGACACACTTTCCTTCTCAAGAATACAGGCGGTTTCCAAGTTTGATTTTCTGTCAAAATTAAAGAGCATAAAATGACTACGTTGTCTTCTCTCTACAAGTAATCATGTATGTTATTGACAACACTTTTGGGCCTTTGGCTGACATACACATCATGTATCTTTGCATTTGTCCACTCCTAATATTGATCAAGTTGATTATGGTCATTTGTTTTGCAAGAGCTCAATGATTGTATTTATAACTCTTTTAAAGAAGTTCAGAAAAAATGTTAATTTAAGGCTTTAAGCTGCACAAGAATAAAATTTTTCTTTTGTGAATTTGATCAGACGACAAAATCGAAGTGTAACGATTCAAAAATGATCACTTCCAGTGTATAATGATCATTGTTTCAATCCACACAAAATAATTTCAGAAAAAAATCCACACAATAGTTTACAGTTCAATTACCTTTCCTGCAACAGAAGGGAAATGATTGCAGGACCAACCGACGTCGTTTAGTTGGTGATTGGGCCAACAGACCTTCTCTTTACATCCAGGTCCAACACTATAATAACAAATATTAATTAAAGCCCAAGCAGATACCCAGCCACGTAATCAACACCACACCCAAAAACGCAACGAACGCCGCGACGAAAATTTCAGAGGCTTTGGGAAAGAGAGAGAGCTCAGATAGAACAAAGCAAAACCAGCTCCCTCCTGTAAAACAGAGAAAAAAAAAGAGAGCAATCGGAGAAGAAGCTCCACGGTGGCGTTGATCGGACGGTCCAGATCCACCGGCTTCTGGATCTGACGACCCCTGCCAGCACCATGGCCTCCAAAGGTCCTAGGCCGAAGCTCGATCATGAAACCAGGCCCAAGCGCCACAAGGTTCGCTTCCCGCGTTTCAATTCTCCGTTTTCTCTCTGAAATATGAGCAGTAATAAGCTTAGAGCAAGATTATAACCTTCACTTTTAGCTGTTTCTGAGAAGAAAATTGGAGGTTTCTGGTTTTTGCTTTACTAATGTGCCCTACCGAACTTGTTCAGACTTGTGGAAGTTAGGTTAGGGTTAGTTTTGTGTTCTTCTTTCATTTCCTGAACTTATATTGCAGCACAGTGATTTCAATTTGTAAATTTCATATAGATTGTTGCTAGAGGTTTTCATTTTTATTTTTGAAGAAAACTCGGAATTCCGTAAGGATGTTCAGAGTGCTTCTAAGAAGTCAGATATATTTTAATATATATATATATATATGTATGTATATGTATATGTATATATATTAAATATGGAAGAACCAGCTCTATGTCACTAGAAAAACTCATGTACTGGTTATATTTAAGTAACTACAGCGATAAAGGTTCTTATGATTCTGAAATTGGATTTCGTAGGAATGAGAAAAGGAAAAGAAAAGAGAAACTAGGGATTGTGCGCACATTCTTTGTGAATCTTTGATTGTGTGCACATTCTTTGTGATTGAGATTATGGAGTGAGAAGTTGGAAAAAAATGGGAGTAGAGGAGCCTTTTATTGGAAATGGTTTGGCCAATGCAATAACCTTGTGCTGTCCTAATTAAGGATAGGAATGCGATAAATGATGAAGTGAAATTACAGGAACCTTTAGGTAATTAGTAATGTAACAATATTTGGGGAGACCTGTCAAGCTTTTCTACCCTTTTCTTGTCGTAGAAATATCCAACATGCTTGTATTCTCTTGGAGAACCGCTTTAATTAGGGCCTCGGTGTTTTACGATGTTGATGATGTAAAATAGATAAGAGCATGCTCCCAATTTAGATTCGGGAGAGTCAAAGTAGCGGGGTTATGGAGATGAAACTGCAGGAATGAGTGCTACTCTAGTGAATATCAGGTGTCTTATTCAAGTACATTTAGTTTATTTGAAAAAAAAAAAAAAAACTTATTGGAGTGTATATGATGACATGGAGTGAGCGGTACTGGTCTATGTTGTGTAGGAAGGTTTATATATTGTTCGGTAGGAGTGTTGAGTGGAATGTTGTAAATTGTTGGTTCAATTTTCTGAAAAATAGATTCTATGGGAACTCAGTTCTCTACGTCTTTTATTTTTTTATTTTATTTTTTATATATAAAGGTCCTTGAAGTAAGAAAAGCGTCTTGTGTATGTTTTATCTATTGATAAGATATGAGATCAAGGTACTGCAGTGAATAGCTTCCATATAAGTTTACATATGGAGATAGTCTGTATACAACTAGACTTAACTACAGGAAAAAAATATGCTAGCTATATGTGAAATGCTGATGATCTCTTATGGTTTAATGTGTGAATCCAAAAGAAGAGAGAAGAAAATATGTGATTATTTACCTGTAGCTAAAAATATGTTAAATATTTTATAACTGTAATATGATTACATATCTGTGCTCCTTGGTGGTCTACATTCTATATGATGAAAACATCCATTAGTTTGAATACACTCTAGCAAACTAGCAGTCCTCCTGTTTATTCTTGACTCATCTCTATGTTGACATGAATATGATAGGCTCTTGAAGTTGCAAATGAACCTCGACGGCCAAAAGCTCATTGGGATCATGTTTTAGAAGAGATGATCTGGCTGTCAAAGGTAGGCATTGGTTTTAGTTTTCTCTTCTGCTTTTATGATTTTTCTTTATCGATATAGACCATGTTTTTAGTTGCCGTATTTGGAAACTTTTTGAATGCTGTATATCTTGCTCATAAAAGTAGTTATCAGGACTTTGAGTCAGAGAGAAAATGGAAATTGGCTCAAGCAAAGAAGGTTGCTTTAAGAGCGACCAAGGGCATGCTAGATCAGGCTACGAGGGGAGAAAAAAGAATGAAGGTTCTGTTTTCCTCCCTGATGCAATAAATATTGAAAGTATTCTTTTGTTACACAATATGGCGCGTATGGATATTGACTGATATGTTAGATTTCCTGTGATATTTTTCTAAATTGTGTAATTTTATTATGAACAGGAAGAAGAGCAACGGATGAAAAAAGTTGCACTTAATATCTCAAAGGATGTGAAGAAATTCTGGTTGAAAATAGAAAAACTGGCAAGTTTATTTTCTCTTAATTGACCTTGTCTGCAACCTTATTTGAGTTTTCTTAATAAAGGAGTTTCTTTTTTGTGCCTCTGACCGTACATGCTCGATACTGTAATCTAGGTGTTGTACAAACATCAGATGGAGCTCGATGAGAAAAAGAAAAAGGCACTTGATAAACAGCTTGAGTTCCTTTTAGGTCAAACTGAGAGGTTAAGCATTTTCCTCCTCGGTTCTATACTCTGAACTTTCGTTGTACGCTGCTCATCATTTTGATTTCTGCTCTACTCAATTACTCCCTTTTTAAACAAGCCATGCTCTGCTACATGAAAATTGCAGGTACTCAACAATGTTGGCAGAAAATCTTGTGGACAAGCCTGTGCAGCAATGTTCCACACAAGTTCAACTGAGTATTGAAGGGGCAGCTGTGGGCGAAAATGATATTTGCAAATCAGCCGAATTGAATGTCGGTAAGTTGAAGGTTGTAATTATATTGCTCTGATTTCACTTTACCTAGGAGGCTTTCTTTTTCACTTTGTCAATGGAGAATAATTTATACCTTTTGAACAGAACCTCAATCAGATACAGCAGATGGCGATGATGATTATGATATGCAATCTGATGATGGATCAGTGAGCCTCTTTTTCCACTCTTTCCTTTGTTTGGAACTGAATTTGTTTGTAGGCATTCACATTAATAATGCAAATCAAGTAAGGTACTCTATGATGTCTTCCATGATTGGATAATATCAAGGAAACATGATGTGAGATTGTCTGTAAAAACTATTATTCATCAGACTAGGAATGTTATAGTGCTATAATCAAGGGAATGAAATAGACCTTTGTGAATAGACATGATCTAATGCTGGCATTTTAATTTCATAAGCTGTGTGGTATCTGGTATATGTTGAATGAGTGGTAATTCCTTATACTTGTTGGTTGTCTGTCAATCGCAACATTAGCCCACATTCCCCTGTACTTAGTATATTGAAGTAGATGTATGTCACCCTATGCACAGGGATATCAGGCGGGGGTCAAAGAATCATAGTCAGTTGAGTACACGACCAAAATATTACTTTATCCTGTGATAAACTTCATTTGTTTACTAAAAATCATGGTGGTGATACCTGTGTAAGTTAAATAAAACCTTACCATGATGAAAAAGCCTGCATACATTTTGGGGAAGAAATCTTAAACAGGTCAGGAATGTTTTCAGCCTCAGTTTCTATTGGATCAATTATATAGAGTATGTAGCTGTCTGTGAAGTTATATGACCTGAATGTCTATTACTAAAATTTGAAGTTTATCACGCATGTTTACAAAGGCTGTCTTTCTCCTTTGCATTGATGAGGTAGATTGTTACCCTATGTGAATTTAGAAGAGGCATTGATACTGCTCTTTATATCTAGTTTCTATTAATAACAGATGTCTTCCTGCATGGTGATGCTGTTTTAGGGAGATGATGAAAACACGATTGAGGAAGATGAAGCTCTTTTTACTAAAGAAGAAAGGCAGGAAGAATTGGCTGCGTTACAGAATGAAGTGGATGTTCCACTCAAGCAGCTACTGAAACAATATTCCAGGAAGAGAGGTGAGTGGTTATGGTTTTGCACAATATACTTTATTGATTTGGGCTTTTCGCTAAAATGTGGGTTGGGAACATTTTGAATAAAATTGATAGGCCAGTAGGTCTACCTGATAGCTTGGTTTCACGATTCACAGCTGAAAATGCAGTAAAGTTTATTTCCAATACCTTTAGCCATGTACCTTACTATTTCCGACGTACGATTTGGTTTCTAAAGATTAATAGCTGATTACGATGGCTATTTCTGATCACTTCCACTCAGGCACGGAACGAAGGGGTGGCTGGGATGTGCTGCAGCCAGTCCCATTATTTTTAAGGAAAAAGTATCTTATATGTATAGGATGTAAAGAAGCAAGTAAATGCATGAAGATGGAAGGAAAATTAGTGAAAAGAATGACAAAAGCAACGGTATATCTACATATATATGCGTAAATGCATGCTAATACAAGAATATTAAAGATTGGTACAAGAAAAACCTAGGTACTTAATCAAATGTCAAAATGTGTATTTTGAATCTAATCCAATCAGACAAAAGAAGTTAGGCCCGATTTCCCCAGCTGCTAACGAAAAACTAATCCAACTAAAATTTCTGACAAATCCTGATGCTACCGGCACCATTGTCATGGGTACGGAGTAATGTAGAAGACAAAGGAATAGTTGCACGGCAAGAAGCCATTAAATCCATATGGGCTCATCGAAGTCAAGAAAACATAACATAAGGTTCAGCCCCGATCAACTTATATTTCTTGTTCTGCCCCTGTTTCCGCTATTTCAGAGATAAGGAGTTTGATTTGTTACCGGTTCTTTAATATGTTTCAGATTTAGTTATTATTATTATTATTATTATTATTATTATTATTATTATTATTATTATATATAATCATGATATGTTAGCAATATTTTCTGACATGTGGACTTTCAGTTAACACAGAAGTTAGCGAAGAAAAGGGTAAAGATGTTGCAGAGATGACATCTTCTGAAGAAGATGACGGCATGTCTCCTAAAAAGGGTGAAGATGACACTGAAATGACCTCATCAGGGAAAGACCACAGTATTTGTTCCGAAATGGGTGAAGATGGTGCAGAAATTTTGTCTGTGGGGGAAGATCATGATATGTGTCATAAAAAGGGTGAAGTTGGCGCAGAAATGACCACAGTGAGTGAAGATCATGGTATGTGGATGCAGTTAATTTTAATGTTTCGGGATAAAATTGGTGATTATATCTCATGATGTAAGTGCCAATTATGCAGGTGAACAAAACAATCTTATAGCCAGAAATACTGATAGAAGCAGCCCAGATGTTTTTACCGGTCGTCGTTGTGTAAGTTGTATGTGTTTATAGTTTTCACTGCTCAGTTCTGTAGCAACTGAAGGGTTTAGCATGATAGATATTTTTCTGATTACAGGTTGGAAATAATGACGTGCCTATTTCAGAAACCCATTTGTCAGAAATTAAGATTGGTGAAGCCAAAAACACTTCAGAAGCATCTCGGCAGTCTGCCAAAGGACATGTGCCATATGATTTTGATGATGAACATGTAAGAGTGCAGATTCTTAGATGTTAACTTCCTTCTTTTTGAGTTTACTGACATTTCTTATATATCGTTGTGTTTTATCTGACTGGGGCCTTCATGTCTGGTGAACTTACTTCTGGTTTAAATCTTAGCATGTTTTGTTGCAAACACCAATTACTTTGTAGCCTTGACACTTGTTACGTTAATTAGAGGATGGTTTTTGAATTTCAGATATATGCATTTCTATTACTTTTTTTTTTGTCATAATCGTTTTTGACCTATATGTTTACATTTTGTTACTTTTTTTTTTTTAATATGAATTTGGCATGGGCTTATTGCTCACTCCTTTGATTTTGTAGGAAGATGGTGACTTCATTCTTGCTGCTGGAGAAGAAAAGGTGGGAATGGTGGAAACAATGTTCTTGTTGGCATGTCCTTGGTTCTGTTCTAGTTTGATTTATGTTAAGCTGTTTCCAGTATGATATTTTAAAAAGTGGCAGCTCATCTTTCACTGCTAGGGTATCTGTAGTTTACTGACTTGCTACTGCTTGAAGCACGTGGCCGGTATTAAAATCTTCATATCTAGTCTCTCCAACCAGTTTTATTATTCTTGTAATGATAGAACTTTTGGAGAGAGTAGATATAGAACATATTTCTTTTGTATCTTTATTTTTTTAATTGAATAATGTGATTTTTGATCTGTAGTTAAGTAAGTGGTTTTCAATTTACTACCAAGTCCAACACCTTTTTTTTTTTTTTTAACTGATTTGAATTTGATACCCAGGATGATGAGACAACGTTATTAGAGGAGGAGGAATTAGCAAAAGCAGATACCAATGATCCTGCGGATGAGGTAACAAGCTGAAGCCTAAATATCTTTAATGTGCACATCCATATTTTAGGAATATTGGTAAAAACATTCAGCTTATACTTTGTGAAGTTGCTGATCTTTCCTTTGGCGTGCTGCCATATTTCAGATTGCATTACTGCAGAAGGAGAGTGAAATACCTTTAGAGGAATTGCTTGCAAGGTATAAAAAGGTATGGTTTTGTTATAAGCTTCTGCTTATTGGTTAGTTGTTCACATCACATTTGATTTTGTTCATTCATGAACCTGTTTTCAGGATTTGAACAGTGATGAAGTTGAAGACGATGAATCTGAATATGATTCTGCTTTATCAGAGGGATTTATGGTTTCTCCATCTCCAGGAGATTCACAAGTGAAGCAACATGTTTCTATCAATGAAGATGTTGACTCTGGTGAACAGCAGCCAGCTCTTGATTCTCCAACTGAAGAATGTAGGGCTTCAGAAGGTGGAAGTGATAGTGAGAATAGAATTGAGGATGCAGCCGCGGCTGCAAGATCAGCACAGCCAACTGGAAACACATTCTCCACAACAAAAGTCCGTACAAAGTTCCCCTTTCTTCTAAAGTTCCCTCTTCGTGAGTATCAGCATATTGGTTTGGATTGGCTTGTAACGATGTATGAGAAAAAGCTGAACGGGATTCTAGCTGACGAGATGGGGTTAGGGAAGACAATCATGACAATAGCTTTGCTTGCACACCTAGCCTGTGAAAAGGGCATATGGGGTCCTCATCTTATTGTGGTCCCAACCAGTGTAATGCTCAATTGGGAGACTGAGTTTCTAAAGTGGTGCCCGGCGTTCAAAATCCTGACTTATTTTGGAAGTGCAAAAGAGCGCAAATTGAAGAGACAAGGCTGGCTGAAACCAAACTCCTTTCATGTCTGCATAACAACGTACAGACTGGTTATACAAGATTCAAAAGTCTTCAAGCGTAAGAAATGGAAATACTTGATTTTAGATGAAGCCCATCTGATTAAAAATTGGAAGTCACAGAGATGGCAAACACTTTTGAACTTCAATTCCAAACGACGCATTTTGTTAACCGGTACTCCTCTACAGAATGATCTCATGGAACTTTGGTCTCTAATGCATTTCTTGATGCCGCACATATTTCAGTCCCATCAGGAGTTCAAGGATTGGTTTAGTAATCCAATATCCGGGATGGTTGAAGGGCAAGAGAAAGTAAATAAAGAAGTTCTTGATCGTTTACATAATGTCCTCCGCCCATTCATTCTCCGCCGTTTGAAACGAGATGTGGAGAAACAACTGCCTATGAAGCATGAGCATGTCATATACTGTAGACTATCCAGGAGGCAACGCAACTTGTATGAAGACTTTATTGCTAGTTCGGAAACACAAGCAACTCTGGCAAGTACCAATTTTTTTGGAATGATAAGTATAATAATGCAACTTCGTAAAGTGTGCAATCACCCTGACTTGTTTGAAGGTCGTCCGATTGTCAGTTCCTTTGATATGAATGGTATTAACATGCAACTGAGTTCTTCAATATGTTCAATGCTTTTGCCTGGACCATTTTCTATGGTAGACCTTAAGGGTTTGGGGTTTGTATTTACACATCTAGATTTTACCATGACTTCTTGGGAGAGCGATGAAGTTAAGGCTCTTGCTACCCCATCAAGTTTAATCAAAGACCGTGTTGACCTGATCCATCTTGAAGATATTGGTGGATTTAAACATCATAAACATCATAAGAAGATGCATGGTATGAATATTTTCGAAGACATCCAGAGGGCACTTATGGAGGAGAGACTAAGGCAAGCAAAAGAACATGCTGCAGCAGTTGCATGGTGGAATTCCTTGAGGTGTGACAGAAAACCTATATATTCAACAAGCCTGAGGGATATTGTTACAGTTAGACATCCTGTTGTTGAAGTTGCTCATTGCAAGGCTAACCCTGTGTCCTATATGTACTCCTCCAAGCTTGCTGATTTAATTCTTTCACCAGTAGAACGATTCCAGAAAACAATTGACCTGGTTGAAAGCTTTGTCTTTGCAATCCCTGCTGCACGAGCCGCCCCACCTGTATGTTGGTGCAGTAAATCTGAAAGTCCTGTGTTCCTGCAATCAACTTATAAGCAGAAATGTTCTCAAGTCCTGTCGCCACTTCTGTCACCATTTAGACCTGCAATTGTCCGCAGACAAGTATATTTTCCTGATAGGCGACTAATACAGTTTGACTGTGGCAAGTTGCAGCAGCTTGCAGTTTTGCTTAGGAAATTGAAGTCAGAAGGTCACAGAGCTTTGATATTTACTCAGATGACAAAGATGCTTGACGTCTTGGAGGCTTTCATCAATCTATATGGTTACACGTACATGCGTTTGGATGGATCCACTCCGCCGGAGGAGAGACAGACGTTAATGCAGCGGTTTAACACAAACCCAAAGTTTTTCCTTTTCATATTGTCGACTCGTAGTGGAGGTGTTGGTATCAACCTGGTTGGGGCAGATACAGTTATCTTTTATGATAGTGACTGGAATCCTGCTATGGACCAGCAGGCTCAAGATCGTTGCCACCGTATTGGACAGACACGAGAAGTTCATATTTATAGATTGATCAGTGAGAGCACCATTGAAGAAAACATTTTGAAGAAAGCAAATCAGAAGCGGACTCTTGACAATCTTGTAATACAAAGTGGGGACTACAACACGGAGTTCTTCAAAAAGCTTGATCCTATGGAGCTTTTTTCTGGTCATAGAGCCCTTCCCATTAAGAATATGCAAAAGGAGAAAAATCACAATGCAACTGAAGTTTCTCTATCTAATGTGGACCTCGAAGCTGCACTAAAGCAGGCAGAAGATGAAGCAGATTATATGGCATTAAAGAAAGTTGAGCAGGAAGAAGCTGTGGACAACCAAGAATTTACTGAAGAAGCGGTTGTGAGATTGGAAGATGATGAATTAGTGAATGAGGACGACATGAAGGTTGATGAACCCACAGATCAGGGGGCTTTGATGATATCTTCAAACAAAGACAACGGAATGATGTTGAATGTGAGTGATCCTAATGAAGAAAGAAGTCTCACTGTTGCTTGTAGGGAAGATGATGCAGACATGATGGCTGATGTCAAACAGATGGCTGCAGCTGCTGCTGCCGCAGGACAAGAGATCTCATCCTTTGAGAATCAGTTACGTCCAATAGATCATTATGCAATTCGTTTTCTAGAATTGTGGGACCCAATAGTAGACAAGACAGCAGCAGAATCTCAAGTTAGATTTGAGGAGAGAGAGTGGGAATTGGACCGCATAGAAAAATACAAGGAGGAAATGGAAGCTGAGATTGATGAAGATGAAGAACCTCTTGTATATGAAAGTAAGTACCTCATTTTTTTCTTTTTCCTTTTTTTGTAACTGGTGCTCTCATGTTTATTTTGGTAGCATATCATGACCTTTGCTTGTCTAATATGTATCAGGACCCCAATCTGCATGTTTAGACAAATTCTCTATTTATTAATGTCAACTCTTTCCTCCGGGGACTTATAATATTCGAAAACAAAGAAAAGAAATTATTTCCTTCCTCCCAACAGCTTCTTTGACCATATGCCAAATTATTAAAGCTCTCTTTTGTTCAGTTACCTGTTTACTTGAGCATTTTGTGATATTGCATCTAGTATCTGTAAACCAATGCTTTAAATGTGTGTTATGGTACTCATGTTGGAATGTATGATCCTTTAGAATATCTCATAAGGGCATTTTGCAACATTAGACTAAACTTGTGTGCTTTTCCATAGCATGGGATGCTGAGTTTGCAACTGAGGCATATCGTCAGCAGGTTGAAGCCTTGACTCAACACCAGGTCAGTGGATAGTCATCAATATTTATATAGATTATACTTCTTAACATGCAATAATCTATATGCTTGTGGAACTTTCAACAGTTGATGGAGGAACTGGAATATGAAGCCAAGGTGAAGGAAGATGAAGCAGTTGAAAACCTTGATTCTCAGAGGTAAGCTGTGAACTTGTACACTCTTCCGATCCAATGGCCATTTTCTTTGTGCAAGGAAATGCTTGTCTAATACTCCTACAGTAATGCCTGCATCTATAAAGATGTCTAGGACAGCATTTGCAAAGATACAAATTCTGTGATTGTCCAACTATTAAAATTAACAAATGACGAGCCCTCTTATTTCCTTGTACTTGGTGGTAATTCCTAACAATATTGGAATTTTCTTTTAGTTAAATAATCATTTGTCACCCTATGTTCGTGGTAGCAGATATGGGATGCCAAGTGATCCTAAACCCAAGAAAAAGAAGAAATCGAAGAAAGCAAAATTCAAATCTCTGAAGAAACGGTCTCTAGCTTCTGAACTGGAACCTGTTAAAGAAGAACTGCAAGTGGAACCTATGTATATAGATGAAGATTATCTCTCTAATGAAGCGCTTTCGCATTCGGATATTGAATCACCTCATTCAAGTGTGCAGAAAAAACGAAAGAAGGCTGCATCTAAACCAGCTGGTGAAGAAAAGATTTCAAAGAAGAAGTCTAAGAAACTGAAGAAGTCTCATCTGGAAATCTGTACTCCAGAGTTCGAAACTAGTGTCTCCTCACTGCACCATGTTGAAGCTTCAGAGTTAAAACCATGTGATAGTGTGGTTGAATTTGAGCATAAACCAATTAGTAGAACCAAAATGGGAGGGAAAATATCCATCACTGCCATGCCTGTAAAGCGAGTTCTAATGATAAAACCAGAGAAGCTAAAGAAGGGAAACATTTGGTCTAGAGATTGTATTCCATCACCTGATTTTTGGTTATCACAGGAGGATGCAATTTTATGTGCTGTGGTACATGAGTATGGCCCTTATTGGAGCTTGGTGAGTGAGACACTTTATGGTATGACTGCTGGTGGGTTTTATAGGGGGAGATATCGCCATCCAATTCATTGTTGCGAGAGGTTTAGGGAACTTATCCAAAGATATGTTTTATCTGCACCAGACAACCCTAATAATGAAAAGGTTAACAATATAGGTTCTGGAAAAGCTCTCTTAAGGGTAACAGAGGTACATATTAGTTTTCTTTTGAAAATTTTGCTTTTACACTTACTAAAATATACATATGAATGTTTTCTTATCTTCATAGGCATGCTTAACTTTTTGTATAGTCTGATGGAAGTTGTGAATTATCGTGTCTTTAATTAATTAAAAGAAAAAAGAAAAAAAGGAGAAACAGGTAGCTCATCATCTTTCTTTTGTGTCAGGAAAATATTCGAATGTTATTAAATGTTGCCGCGGAGCAGCCCAATACAGAATTTTTGATTCAGAGACACTTCGTTGCCCTTCTATCCTCTGTCTGGAAGATGGCATCTCACAAAGATGGCAGACAAAATCTCCCCTCTTCTGGGAATGGTGTATATTTGGGTGGAAATTTTTTCAATTCTTCCAACCAAATTTCTCGGACTTCAGTGATGGAAAACACAGCAACCATGAAATTTACCAATTGTGGACAGGGTGCCAGGTTGGTAACAGCTGCCCTTAATGATGCCAGCAGCAGGCAAGAGGATGAGAGTGTCTTTTCCCCCAACCCTAGGAAAAAATCGTCAACCGATGCTGAACAGTTGGATATAATTCTGGAGTTTCAGGCTCAAACAGATGCCTCCATGGATCCTTTTCCATCTGTTATCAATTTGTCAATATCTGGTTCAGGCCGTCCACCAGAAAATATGTCAATGGAACCGAATCTTCTCAGGGAATCGTGTAATGACAATTGCAAAAGCACCAAGGATGCAAATGTGGCTGAGAATCGTTTCAGGTAATGAGTCTTGCAACAAAAAATTTGAAGCACTTGCTGTCATAGCGGTTGCTCAAAATAAATATTTCTTATAGATACAATAATGAATACAATTTCTCCCAGACTAAAAATTTATGACTATTACAACCATGAATTCAAGAACTTGGCTTACTGCGTGCAACCTAAACATTTATCATGTAGATTTTGTATAAACAATTGCTTCTCATTTTAGTAAGTACTGGGTGATGCTAATATAATGCTCATTACCTTTTAATACAAGGCCTTGCTATAATGGTAATATAATGTCCCTTTTACAGGAAGGCAACAAGAGCTTGTGATGAAGATAACATGGGATGGGCTTCATCGACATTCCCGACATATGATGTCCGGTCTCGACCAATGTCAAAGTTACCTTCTTCAGGAAAGCACAAGCTTGTTTTCTCCGATCCAATTAGACCTTCAAAATCCAAGTTCCGGAAAAATGCAGTTGAGCATAGTGAGATGCGTCAAATTATGGCTGAGCAAGTGTTCCCACCTTTCTCAATAGCTGCACCCCTGAATCCCAGTCCAAGGTTTGACCTGAACCTACCTGTCATTGAGGATATTGAAACTGATGATCTGGAAAGCAATTCCCATTCTCAGGTGGTCGAGTCTTCATTTGAAGAAAGCTTTGGAGTTCTCCCACATGAGTATGTTCCTGGATTACTTTCAGGTCTCGATGACTGTTCATTGTTGCAAGAATGTGATGAATATGATGACATCACGTAAGGTAGACCCGAGGGCCAGAACAACGCAAGTTTGCACAAGGGTGGATCTCAGATCATATTTGGGCCTGTCAACCATAGTGGCAATTGCCTTTTGGGGATTTGGTTTTCTGTCACAGCTGAATACTAGTGGGATGATGAATCTGCGCAGTGCTATGAAGGTTCCAGGATCAGGGAAATTCTTGTATTATAAAAATTTTGTAGTTAATTAGTCTTAGGGCTTTGGGTATTTACATAGGGCTTCCATTGGGTATTTATTGTAGGGCTTCCATTGAGACGTCTGTAGATGTATGGGCATATTTTTCTCCATGAGAAGTAGATGAAATTAGTTCCCTGAGCTATATGGAAAGAGATCACTGTCAAGTTTAGCTATTTGTTGGGGTTTGAATGGATGCCAAGCTTCTGTATTTAAAGTTTGTCTTGAACTAGATGGATGCTGTACAGGAAAATTGAAATTAGTCCAAACTAACACTAGCAAATTGGAAAATGGTTTCTTTTATACGGTTGAGTTCGATGAGCGCTCACTTCTGGAATGTGTTTTCCCATTCAATGAAGTGATGAACCACACCATACATTGTCCCTATTTTATTCTAACGACTTTCTTTTGGCCAGCAGTGACATTCAGTATCCCGTTTGCATGTATATCAAAGCAAAGATCTAACTCGCCAACTCCGGCGGGAGCTGCTGGAAATCCATCAAGCAAAAATTTTCCGAGAAAATTATTCTCTTCTGCCATACAACTCTCACCCTCATGGAGGTAGATGGCTGCTCTAACTTGGTTGTCAACAAGAGTATGGAAAGTATGGAGCTCTTCTAGTGAGGACATGACCTCTATAATAAATATTAGTTAAGGATTTTTCGGTTTATAGTTTAAAAGACTTATTTTTCAATCATATCTTGTCATCTCATCCGTTCAGTTTTTATGTATATATGATTAGATCATTTTTACAAATTTTCAGCCGAGTCAGTGATTGTTAATGTAACAAATTAATCAAATTAATAAATGAACTAAATTTGTCAAACATGAACCGTTCAAGTGCATAATTAGTAAATCACACTTACGAATGTCTTAACTATTTTTAATATTGTTGAAAATTTGCAGAAATGATCAACTCATAAATACCTATAAAGAGTGAGATTAACCAAGAAGCTACCAGAGCAGCGGCGCCATACGCAACTGACTAATCTATCCTGATGCTCTTACACAACTCCTTCCCATTGAACACATCCTACAATAGCTCTTGCACCTTTGGAATTCTAGAAGAGCCACCAGCAAGAACAACATCATCCACACTGCTTGCGTCCATGCATGCATCGCTTAAACACTTGTTCACTGGCTCCATACACTTTCTGAAGAAATCCATGTTCAATTGTTCAAATTTGGCTCGAGTTATAGTTGCTCTGAAATCAATACCCTGATCCAAACAATCAATTTTGATGTCAACTGAAGATGTGAATGACAGTCACCTATTTGACTTCTCACATGCATTTTTCAACCTCGTAATAGCTCTCGAATTCCCCCTACCGTCCAAATTGTGCTTCTTCTTGAATTGCTCGGCACAAACCATTTTGTTATCGAAGTCTTCACCTTCAAGGTGAGTGTCTCCAGCGGTACCTTAACTTCACAAAAATAAAAACCTGACGAATCACGAGTATTGACCCTAAAGTACCACCACCCATGACTGGCGAAAAAATTGTTGGCGGAAGTGTTCGCCAAAATGTATTACACTTTTACAAGTGTCTAATTTGCTATTTATTGTTATGCAGAACAAATCCTATGAAGAGGAGAACAAGCAGTAGTCCCTGGGCATGAGAGGTGAAACCTAAGAGTAAGTCTAACAGTTTTTTTATATTTTCTACATAATAAATAAACAAAATTTAAAATTTCTAAAAAATTTATTTTCTAAATCTAACAGTTTTTCTATTTTAAATATTCAAATATTTATTATAACAACAATCTTCATTTATTACAATATAATAATAAATATAAAAATTTAAAAGTTTATTTTTTAGAATAAATTATGTTTTCTTTCTTATATTCGAACCTTAAAGAATGTGCAACATTCAATTCTTTTTTCCTTAAATAATTTTAGAGAATCTGTAAATATAAGAAAACAAAGCTTCTTTTTCATCTCTTTCCCTGTTTTAGGGAATGAGATAAGAAAACTGTTAGAGTAGAAAATAACCTCATATTCCTCAAAATAGAGAAAATCAAAAAATTTAAGGAATCTGTTGGATTTGCTCAGGAGAAGACACAACTGAAAAATTAACCATCCACTTTTCTATTTAAATAAAAAAAATGTCAAAAAGATATTCATTGTACTTCTTCCGATACACAAAGGAGTAAGATGGTATACAAAATCCCATTTTGTCAAAATTTGGAAGAGCTGCAAGCAACCTCATCTTTTTCTGAATTTTTTGGACTTGCCCTCCTTGTGACCTAGAAACTTTTCCATGTCTGCATCGTCCTCACCTTCGTTTCCTCCCCCCTTCCTCTTTTTGCTTCCCCCTTCTTTTAATTTCTGGAAAAACAAAATGTAGATCACATCAACCAACAAAAAGCTGACTAATATTACAGATAAATCACAAGCAAAAAAAGATGTACCCAATGACCACTGGGATAGCCTCTAACAGAGACGATAACTGAGATTAATGGCTAAGGATATCAGGAAGAAAATTACCGAGCTGGCCAATCTTCTGGCCTCTGTGACACGTTCTAGAAATTGAAGGACCTCCACGTTTTCAGCAGGTAACTCAGGTAACTTCTTGCCTAAAAATTAACAAAAGGTAAGCTTTCAAAACTCTCCTTTAGTGTTTCACAGAACATACAAAGAAACGGGGGCATACCGATAAGCTTTTCTATCTGTATATACCACTCCAACTCATACTGATTCACTAACGAGATTGCAACCCCAGACCGTCCAGCACGAGCAGTTCTTCCCACTCGATGAATATAATCCTGCGACTTGCTTGTAGTTAGAAAACTAGGTCACAGTATATCAACGATACGAGTAACAATTTTCCTTTAAAGTACCTAAATTGTCTTGAGGAAGCATGATTTTTAAACTCATTATAACATGGAAAAAAGGCACAGGATACCAGGGTTTCAATAAAGTGGAAAAGAAATAGGATATGCAATTCACCAGGATCCATGATATATTAGGGAAAGGAAAGAAAATCAAGCTGTATCCAGAAGCTACAAAACCCAGCTTCAAAGTACACTATAGTTTCTTTAAACAGCATCAACTCCTCAACTAAATAGCAACCTATATATTAAGACCACATATGACAAACAACCAGCCTACTACATTAGCAAATAGAAAGCCTCACCTTAGAATTTGAGGGAATATCATAATTAATAACCATATCCACTGATGGGATATCCAATCCTCTACTTGCCACATCAGTGCAGATAAGTACATTACACTGTCCAGCTTTAAACATATTTAAGGCACCGAGTCTTTTTGACTGCCAGAAGGATGACTCAAAAAGGTCAGATAAATTCCATAATAACAACTAACTAATGAGTAAACATTAAGTGTCAATTCGGTGTGACATACCTGGCTCATATGACCACTAATAGGGGTGGCTCTTATGCCAAGATTTCGAAGCATCGAAGCCAATATGAGTGTTGCATCACATGTACGAGTAAAGACCATAATTGTACATTGAGACTTCTCGGTCAGAATATATACGAGATAGCAGTCCTGTAGGGCACAAAAGTTGTGAACTTGAGTCCAAGTGACTGGACATTGACCAACTACAAAAAACAGCAGGAACTCCATGCACAAAGTAAAAATGCAAGCCTCAATTATATCTAGCATTACAATCTGAGAATGCACGTCAGATTTTGTAATCATTGACACAACTTATTTACAGTGCACAATATATTTCAAATGCTCAATAATGCTTGATATCAGTCCATCTTTGTGGCACCATCGCTACCCTACAACCATCATTTCATGTCTGATTACAATAGTCGGTCACTCATTCCTTTCCACTCCCTAAGCACACAGACTTCAGATCTAACTATCACTTCAGGATGTTCAGCAGATATATAAACCAGTCCACTTTGGTAGCCATAATTGCCAGAGGCAAATTTACAAGTTCTTGACATCTTTATGAAGATAACGTTTAGAATAGACATACATAAAGAACTGAAACAGTCTTCCATGCCCAATCACAAAAGCTAATGTAAACTTGGGAAGGGAAATATGTTCCAGGTGATGGAACTTTATAAACAACCACCATAATTACCGCTAACTGGTATTCCATAAAACAGTGCAACAGTTCAATGCCCTAAAATATAACAAAGGTTTGCCTAGTCCAAATCAGTCTATTCTCCAAGATTTATTTCCAGTGCTGATAAATAGTGATAATCATATCACTGTACTCTTATGAGCAATTATTAGCAGCATGCTGATCCATACCATACTTTACTTAAGAACATGAGAGTGCATATGACGTCTAAATGAGTACAGGCATAACATAAAGGATTGAAAATACTAAAAGTAGAAGAATAACGAACGGGAAAGAACCTTGTGTGGGGATGGTATAAAACGATACTGCTGCTTTAGCGTGTCAACGGTAGAATATTTAGATGCTACTTCAATCTGAGATAACTCAAGAATTAGGTTATTAAAATTTAAGAGAAATTTGTGGAGAATGAATATGGTGTACGTTCTAATCATACCTTCACAGGGTTCCTTAGACAAGCCCTTTGCAGCTTCTTGACCTGCAATTTACAAGCACAACTCTTTTAGCTCATGTAGTAGCTAGTCAAAAAGTTTTGAGTGAAATGTGAAGAACAAAAATCTGTTCAAAAGATAACTTCTTAAAGGATGGTAAATGTCCAATACGTAAGGAAAATAATATTACTCCAGTAATAGACACACAACTGTAGATGCATTGAAACCGTTGAACCGTACCTTTTTAGTCATGGTAGCAGAAAACAAATATGTTCTCCGTTCACGAGGAATGACTTTCAGAATGTCATCAAGTGTCTTTTCAAAGTCCTCATTAAGCAATCTGTCTGCCTCATCTAAAACCTGCTCAATTGCAAGTAAATGTTTTCTTATGTCTTATCATTTCCAGACAAGTCTGAGATATAAGACATCTGAGGTCATATGAGAAGCAAGGACAACTTGATCAAGGGTAATTATATATAAGTAATGTAACTATGCTAAATGGATGGGACAGAAGATGCAATATACAATCTAGCCAAATGAAAACAGACTATTATAATAACATGAAGCATCCAAAAATACAATAACAGCAAAATATAAGCATTGTCTCATTAATTTTAATCTTTCTATATAAGATCTTCATATTTTTCTCTCCACACAGTCTTCATTCACCTCTTGGTATTTTACTTTCTCCTTTTAACAACCTTCCATTGGTTTAGCTGTCTAAATTGAATTTTCTCATACCATCTATTCATTCTAAGTTGCAATTGCATATACAACAGAATAGTGACAACCATCAGATCAACGAGATCATACCAAATACTTCAATGAACGAAGAGAAAATCCTTTTGTGTTCGATACATGATCCATGAGGCGTCCAGGTGTAGCAACCTTCAAGGGAATAGAACATTAGAAACAACAATAAGTACTTAACAAATATATACACAATTTGTCAACTTATGAAAATATCTACATCCTTTACGAATATTCTTATGTTGGCACATAAATACCTTATAACTTCATTATGAGTAATGCCCAACTCTCAAAATACCAAGATTCTAAAAAGCCCAGATATCAAACTATAGTACAGATGTTAAGGCAATCAAGCCTGCCATCCTAGAAAAATAAAAACTTACAATAATGTGTGGCTGCTTTGCAAGCATAACTGTCTGTTGGACCATGTCCACTCCTCCAACAAGCTGAAAGGATTAGGTGAAGATGTTAAACAACTATATCACTGGGTTAACTTCTACAGCTTTTAGAAATGATAAGGTTATCATACCCTCTATAGATCTAATATAAAGATCCAAACCATACAGACTCTATATTATTCAAAACTATTTGTCCTACATAAAAAAATGCTACAGGATAGAACTTGAACCACTACAAAAAAACCATAAATAGCTGACATAAAATCATTAGTTTGTAGCTTCCGTCATAGCCCAAAAGTGCCACACACTGAACCATATACAAATCATGCAAAACAACTAATCTTAAAGTTATGCGCACAAGTCGGTGTTCATTTTTCTGGTTAACTACAAAACTAGAAACATTCACTAAAGTACCAACCATGTGCCACAACCTAGAGACTAGACACGCACGAGCAGAAGATTGCTTGCATCAGAAAAGCATTATAACACAAACAAGGTTTTAAAAACTTAACCCAAAGCTAAATCGAGTTATACAGACATCTACAAAGGTACACAGACATCTACAAAGGTACATCCATTTCATTCAATCAATACATATACTCGCAAAGCACATACAACCCTGAGCTAGTACACTATAAACACCGAAATGCTCACCACTGCTGACTTGGCACCAAACTCATACCCCAAAGCTTCAAACTGCTCCGATATCTGAATTGCAAGCTCCCTGCAGTTCACACCAGTCTCATCAATTTTCAACAAAAATAAATATAAATATAAATATAAATAGGCCTAATGGGCATCTTTGAGCCAAGTACAATACCTAGTTGGGGCCAAAACGCAAGCGAAAAATGCATGGGAGGAATCAATCAGAGCTTGCAATATCGGAAGGGCGAAAGCTGCGGTTTTACCTGACCCGGTTTGGGCAAGTCCAATCAAGTCCTTTCCTTTAACACCAAAATTCAATACCCTCAAAAATCAATACTTGAATTCAAAAATTCGAACACGAAAACCGGAAAAGAATGAAACTTTATATGAAAATGAAGGAGGGAACAGATTGAGGGAACCTTCTAGGGCATGAGGGATTGCTTCGACTTGAATAGGGGTAGGGTTTTGCCAGTTCAGCTTGGCTACTGCCTCAACCAATTTGTCGCAGAGCCCCAAGCTCTTGAAGGTCTTCACCTCGCCGTCTTGTTCGTCGGAGGCCATTGGGGAATCAGTGGTTTTGGAGATGAAACGGCGCCGGTGAGGTTTCGCGGTGAGGGTTTAAGGGTTCAGGCGCGGCAAAAAATTACTTCGGAAGTTGTAGGTTTTAGGGGTTTGGGGCTTTTATAGGTAGAGTTTGGTATTCTTTTTATTTTTATATTAAAAGTGAGATAGATAGCAAGTATATGGACTTTGGTTGAGGTTCATGATAGTTTTCACCAAAGCAATCTTGAGAACACTTATCTCGAAAAAGATGACTGGTATTATGATGCTTATTTATATATCGACTTGAGACAATCTAAATGACGATAAAGTTATACGTATATGTATCTTTTGATCGGTCGAAGTTTTGAGAAGACTCGTTTCGTCTGTATGACGAAAAGTTCTTAAGATAAATTCTTCATCTAAGTATGATAGCACATTCATGTACTTGTCATAATATGCTCGACTCAACATCTCATTCACTATAAACTTGTAAGGCCAACTTCTCCCTGATCTTTCAACTCTTTTTCTAGTGGTCAAGCAACTTAGCTTTCTTTTGGATGAGTGTGAAGAAATATGTAATGGCCGGATGCGCCCGCCATGTAATGGTATAAAAGGTTTAGGCTTATTATATCCCTATAGAAAGACACATCAGAGGTGAAATCAAAATCTACCCAGTTTCGTAGGTCAACTTTCACATGATTCACAACAATGATGGACGTAGAAAGTTATGTAAGTAGGGGCCAAAAAAAGAGTTGAGGTTAAGGAGCCTCCTGGAGGTGGCTCAGTGTCGATTAATTTGAGCTCTTCAGGTAGTTAATCTATACTATTTTGAAAATATCAAAGTTATTTTCACAAATTATATGAAATCATAATGAAGCACTATAAAATTGCAAGCTTTCCAAGTTCGAAACTTCAATATATAAATTCAAGTTCAACCAGACCACCCAAAACCATAAATCCGGTAAGAAAAAACACCTAAACTTATACACGAGACCAAAAATCTAAAGAGTCATTAATCAAACACGATACCTTTAATATTTTCCTTTATGGGATAGAAGATTCTTAACAATTGGAGTGTATGTTAAGTCATGATAGCAGGAAAAATCACATGACCGTTGATATATATAAGAAGCTGGTTAGTAGAATTGAAAGTTAAATGGGGGCAACTGCCCTCACTGGACCCCCTATGCGTCCGCCTATGATCTACATGATAGCCCACTCGTTAGAAAATAGTGCAATTGGTACCATTGAAAATGTCTATTTGTCTACTTTCCAAGGACACCAACTAGACTAATCTCATGTGTCGCAAATGCACGAACTTGAAGGCTTTTACATATTGATTATAATCTAATGAGAGTTGAGACTCAAACTCTAAATGAGATTTTATATTAAGCAAATCGACTAATTTTATCACACTAGACGAACGGGTGAGTTATCATTTCGGAGCAAAGAGCCACTTAGGTGTGGACTCTTCACAAAAGACATTGGTTTTCATAAGTTGAGGTTCAAACCAAAAACCTCAAATTACCAAGAAAATACTTGCAGCATTCGTCCCAATTCTCTATTTATTTAAAATAAAAAATAAAAAATATTAGTGCGGCGACATGAATTAGAATTCTAATCAACAGTCTAAAATTTTGTATAGACTTGCTAATTTAAGTTTGAGATGATCTTGCGGCTCTTTTCTGATTCATATGCTCTCACTTTATCATATAACTCAAAAGGTATAATATTGTATAAAGGATTTGAATTATCATCCGTTAAATTAAAATCAATAGTATAATTATTAAATGATCTTTTGTCTATCTTATTTTCTTTCTATAACCCTAGTTTCAAAATTACAGAAAATTTAATATTTTATCATACATGCTCAAGGAAAAGTTTAGTAAACACTAAAAACAAATGCACTAATTTTAGGTGAGTTGAATTAATTTTCAATTTAGGTTAATATACTATTCATCAAAATGAGTTCTTAGTCCTTTGTTTAATAATGCAACAACAAGATTGATCATAAGACTAATTACTATTCACTTTTTATATGGACGGTCATATCTTGATTTGAACGACCCATATTAAAGAGTTATTTAGAAAAAGTTGTCAGCATGTCCACTTCATGTGCAATTTGGTCTCACCTGCGTGTCCACTTCATGTGCAATTAGGTCTCGTGGAGAAATTGATCTTGGATTGAGAGATGAGTTAATCTTTAACCCAAACCACAGCCACTTACGGTAAGTCCTGCATGGGGCCAGCATCAACGCAGTCCAATTTTTTGCTGCTCATTGTAGTTTCTGGTCTAATCTCTAAGTCCAACCCATGCAAATAATCCTGTGCTGCATTAATAGAGGCAAGGATTCATTCTTGTGTATGTAACTCTCTTTTTTGGATGATAAATCTTAAATCATGTGTAACTCTATGCACATCTAAGGTCCAAGTTTCGTAGTGAAGCCTGAAGAAGCAAAACGCAGAGCTGGCTAGAAGCTGCAGAAACCTCTCAGCTCTCAGGATCGAGCTTCCAATCCCAAACCCAAATCCTTACCTCCCCATTTTCACACGCAGAACCTACCTAAACCCAAAACCCACCTCCCTCCGATGCCTAGAACAACCCCAAAACTACGGCACCCATCCCCTTTCAGATCACCCCAACCCCGAAATCTCATGCTTCCCTCAAAAGGGTTTCTCCCAAATCACCCAGGAAACCTCCGGCAAATCCCTCCACGCATTGTGCGTGAAGGGCATTGTGCCTCTCCGAGTGTTCTGCTCAAACACTCTGGTTAACATGTACTCGAAATTCGGTCGTATCGGGTATGCACGCAAGGTGTTTGATGATATTCCTGAGAGAAATGAAGCTTCTTGGAACACGATGATGTCGAGCTATGTGAGAGTGGGGTTGTATTCTGACTCGGTTAGGTTCTTTTGTGAGATGGTTGGGTGTGGGGTTAGGCCGAGTGGGTTTGTCATTGCGAGTTTGGTTACTGCGTGTGATAAGGCTGGCTCTATGTTTTGTGAAGGGCTGCAAGTTCATGGTTTTGTGGTGAAAAGTGGGTTGTTGTGTGATGTTTTTGTGGGTACTTCTGTTTTGCATTTTTATGGCACCTATGGTGTTGTTTTGAATGCTTGAAAAATCTTTGAGGAGATGCCGGAGAAGAATGTAGTTACTTGGACTTCTTTGATTGTTGGGTATTCTAGTGGTGGAGATTTGGGAGAAGTGATGAGTATTTATAAGCATATGAGGTGCGAAGGAGTATGTTGCAATGATAACACTTTGGCGATGGTGTTTAGTACTTGTGGGGCACTTGGGGATGAGTTATTGGGTGAGCAAGTTCTTGGAGATGTTGTGAAACTAGGTTTGCAGAGTAGGGTTTCTGTTGCAAATTCCCTCATATCCATGTATGGTAGCTTTGGTAATGTGGGTGAGGCGTGCCATGTATTCAATCACATGGATGAAAGGGACACAATCTCATGGAATTCGATTATTTCTGCTAATGTGCAAAATGGGCTCTGTAAAGAATCATTATGGTTTTTTCATCGAATGCGGCATGTAAACAAAGAAGTGAATTCTATAACAGTTTCAACGTTGTTGGGAGCCTGCGGGTCCACAGATAATCTGAAGTGGGGCAGTGGAATACATGGATTGGCAGTGAAACTGGGTATGGAATCAAATGTTTGTGTTGGCAATACTCTTTTAAGTATGTATTCTGAGGCTGGAAGATCTGAAGATGCTGAATTAGTTTTTAAAAGAATGACAGAGAAGGATATTATCTCATGGAACTCTATGTTAGCATTATGCTATGTTCAGAATGAGGAGTCCCAAAATGCCCTCAAACATTTTGCTGAAATGCTGCGGATGAGATTACCAATAAATTACGTGACTTTAACAAGTGCATTGTCTGCTTGTTCGAATCTGGAATATTTAGCTGAAGGAAAGATACTTCATGCTATTGCAGTCATTGCAGGCCTAAAAGACAATCTGATAGTCGGAAATGCATTAGTTACCATGTATGGAAAGCTTAGTATGATGCGTGAAGCAGCGAAGGTATTACAAACGATGCCCCAGCGAAATCAAGTTACTTGGAATTCCCTCATTGGTGGTTATGCTGAAAACAAAGAACCAGATGAGGTAATCACAGTTTTTAAACTCATGAGAAAAGAAGGAACTCCAGCAAACTACATTACAATAATTAATGTCCTCGGTGTGTTCCTGATTCCTAGTGATCTACTAACACATGGGATGCCCATCCACGCACTCATAGTTTCAACAGGATTTGAATCAGAAAAGTATGTGCAGAGTTCCCTTATTACAATGTATGCTAAGTGTGGTGATTTGAACTCAAGTAACTCCATATTTAGTGGATTAACTGTCAAGAACTCCATTGCATGGAATGCAATCATTGCTGCAAATGCTAATCATGGCCTTGAGGAAGCCTTGAAACTTGTTCTGATGATGGGAAGAGCTGGAGTGGACTTTTATCAGTTCAGCTTATCTGTCGCACTTTCTGTTAGTGCGGACCTGGCTATGTTGGTGGAAGGCCAACAGCTTCATGGCCTGGTAGTTAAGCTTGGTTTTGACACAGACCATTACATTACAAATGCTGCGATGGATATGTATGGAAAGTGCGGGGAGATGGAAGATGTTTTGAAGATACTTCCCTCAACAACCATCAGGTCACGATTATCATGGAACATCTTGATATCATCCTTTGCCAAACATGGGTGTTTCGAGAAGGCTAGGGAAAGCTTTCATGAAATGGTAAGTCTCGGTGTGAAACCTGACCATGTGACCTTTGTCTCACTTCTCTCTGCGTGTAATCATGGGGGTCTTGTGGATGATGGTCTTGCATACTATAATGCAATGATTACAGAGTTTGGTGTCCCACCAGCAATAGAACATTGTGTGTGTGTAATTGATCTCCTTGGGCGATCAGGGAGGCTTTCTGACGCTGAAAATTTTATTAAAAATATGCCAGTCCCCCCAAATGACCTTGTGTGGCGGGGCTTGTTGGCTGCATGTAAAACTCATCGCAATTTGGAATTAGGGAGGAAAGCAGCAGACCATCTTCTTCAGTTAGACCCAGCAGATGATTCAGCTTATGTTCTTTTCTCAAATGTTTGTGCAAGTACTGCAAGATGGGAGGAAGTAGAGAATGTAAGGAGGCAAATGGGAGCGAGAAGCATAATAAAGAAGCCAGCTTGTAGTTGGGTCAAGTTGAAAAGTGAGGTGAGTAAATTTGGGATGGGAGAAAAGTGTCACTCAAAAACAGAGCAGATTTATGCTAAGTTGGGAGAGCTTATGAAGATGATTAGAGAAGCAGGCTATGTTCCTGATACAAGCTACTCCCTGCAAGATACTGATGAAGAACAGAAGGAGCAAAATCTTTGGAACCACAGTGAGAGAATTGCCCTTGCTTTCGGGTTGATCAGTACTCCAGAAGGTTCACCTGTTAAGATTTTCAAGAATCTTCGAGTCTGGTGATTGCCATTCTGTGTACAAGCATGCTAGTGCAGTAGTTGGGCGGAAGATCATATCGAGGGATCCATAACGGTTTCACCATTTCACTGATGGCAAATGTTCTTGTTCTGACTATTGGTGATGTTAGGACTTGGGAGTAGAAGAAACTCACCGGATAAAGAGATCAAGACTACTTTGATACTAGGCATAGGATAGGTTTCAAATCCCAAATTTTCTACATCTAATGGGATAAATCGGTTGAGGTCTAGTTAGCCGTTTAGGGTAAGAAAATGCCATCATTTTTTTGTACCATCAGAAATTGATACAGTATATTTACCAAGCTAAATTGTGAACCAAACCCAAGCTTTACCATATGTTCTCTGAAGATTATCAGTGTATGAATTTTCTAATCTTTAAAATGAGGTCCATATCTTAATACCAATCAAGTGCCGCGAGATGGCTCACTGGAACCGTGGAACATCCTCTTGAAAAAAGCAAATTCTTCATTACTACTTGACTATTAAGAAACGTCACCAACCCTCCAGTTAAGATACATAACGACATGGAATCGACTGCTGCTCTACCAGTTAAAACTTACAAAAGAAAAGATCAAGAAAGAATTTAGGCTACAGGTTGTATTGTGACAATAAGTATACGAGGCATTACTGGGTAGACATAAAACCTATTGATTAAAAAGCAAAAACAAAACATGGTATGCAGGGCACAAGAGCAGAGATCCACTGCTAATTTTGCTTTTCACCCTTTAATTTTCCAATTATGAGCAGACCGGGGTGCAGTTCCAATCCCCTCGTAGTATCTGATTTCAAGCTTTTTCTTGTTCCAAGCTTTCACAAAGTCTGAGAACAGTTTCCGTGCAGAATCTGCAGAAAGATCAGAGAAGAACACATCTTTCTCTTCTTTCAGCCATGTGGAGAACTCATTGTTCTTAGAGAAGTAGTCATCACCGGAAAGTTCTTGGATCTCAATGTTCTGAAATAGAAAAGATAATTTCTTAAGTCCCAGCTATCAGAAAATCAATGTGCAAGAAACTGACAGCTTAAGACCAACAGATGTATTCCATCAACTATCAAGTACAAAAACCAAAACAGCATAATCGCCTGTATCTATATTCAAACCAAGACGCATGTACTTTCTTAAGAGTTAAAACATTTGTGCTACATACAATCTGTTTTCCTAGGAGACAGCCTTGATGCAACTAATTACCAATTTACCACTACTAACACACAAGAACAGTTTTACACAATCCAAATCAGTGTTGCAGACTTTACAGAATCAGTGTAAATTTTAGACCAACATCACATCATTACCTCTTAAAGTTACATACTTGTTCAAAAACTGATGTCAGTTGATGTATTCCAGGACTTGTATCAAAGACTTTGTAGTATTTTAACTTAAATCTAATGACAGATCAGTATTCTTTGTAGAATCGTGAAGTTTGATAGTTGTTGCTTTAAGGACTAAAAGGAACACATAAAATTCAATCATCAATAGTTCAAAGATGGGAAAATAGAAAACATCAAAGCCTTATAGTGAATAGAAATAAGATAGCTTACCAAGGGGGCACGTTTACTTCTATGCTTATCCTTTGTCTTCTTTTCTGAGGCACAACAGAATTTCAGTATCAGAACCAATTTCCCATAGAAGAATTTCATCCTCCATAGGCTAAGAAATTAGTTGCCAAATGCTTGAATCATAATCCATTAGAAGTATTACATAACAAGGCTAAGAATGTCATCCAGTCTTTTAGATCCCCGTTGATTCGTGTATACTTTTCCATGTCAAAACAACTTGAGCTAACAAAGCTTTTAAATTCCGCAAACAAAAGATGCATCTGATAACACCACGCCCATGCCACTACAGCATTAACTACAGGAGGTGAATTGAAAACCTAATTTTTAGCATTCCTGAACTAAGAGGTCAAAACAAACTGAACTATACTATAGTTAGGCACATAACCGCCTCGAAATCCGTCCTTTAACTAGGGAAGAAAATCAAAACAACAATCTCAATTTGTTCGAATTGAACAACAATTCATATACTTCAAAAACATACCTTTATCAGAATGCTTATGTGACCTTTTCTTGTCCTTGTTGTCACTCTTTCGGCTCTTACTATCCTCATCTTCCACTGTTCTATGCCTCTTACCTTTCCCCTCATCTGCAAATTCCAACAAAGAAAACAAATTGTGAGGAATACAAAGCACATCAACTAGCCCAAAGAAAACCCACTTGAAATAAGATAATGAAATTGAAATCAACCTACTTCAAAACGTTCTCCAATTTACGAAATTACAGTTGAAAAATCTGAGAAATCAAATATGCTGGTAAGAGAGGAAGAGGGAAGAACCTTCAGAAGCTGAAGAGGAGCTCCTTTTCCTACTCTTCTTCTTCTTCACCTCTTGTTGCCTGTCGCTTCCCATTTGTTTGTTGCTGGGTGTTATTTGCTCTCGGAGCAACAATAGGAATGATAAAGACCCGGATTTGGGATATTAACAACATACGGAACGGGTCGGACCCAAACGGGTTGTTCATATTCATCTTAAGTTCGCAACTTTGCATAGTGATTTGTAAATTCTTTTTTTTTATTTTTTTATACGGCCTCCAATATCAGATGTTTGAACATGTTCCAACTGTGTTAAGTCTTTGAGCCTCCTAGCTGGAATTTTAGGAATCTTCGAGTCATCGCAATGCGCAGCAATTAAGCTTTGTTAATTACAGCCTTTACTTAAACTAGCTAGCACCAGAACATTATTGCCTTATTGGATTAATCACATTCTTATCCATTGTATGTTAATTTTTTTTATATTTTATTAAAGAATTAAAATTAGTCAATGATAAAATAATACATTTAGAAGTAATAAATGATAAAATGTTAACAAATGTTCTTTGATGTTGATGATAAAATGGTACACCTATTTAAAAGTCTTAAACCGTTATTCATGAAAATAAAAAAATTTACGATCTATACCACTGAAATCATTTAAAGCGTTGCCCCTAAAAATAAAAATAATTATGAATTGTGCCACTGACGCCGTTAACCCATCTCTGAATCTTCATCGATTCTCAGTTTCTCATCTCACTCTCACTCTCGTTGAAAACCATAAATCTCTGTGTCTCCGGCGAATACATCATCCATATATCTCCGGTGAATCCGTCGTCTTCCCTAGTAACTGTCGACACAAGGTTCATCTTCGGCTCGACGGCGACATCGAGAACAATTCCTCCACAATACCAGTATTTGAAAAACCTCAGGTAACATCTTCGTAGTCCTTAATCTCTGCCTCCTGCTTTCGATTCCTTCTGATTTCACAGTCATTCTGATTACACAGTATTTTAAGCTCGACTATTTTGCATTTTGGTTCAGTAAATCCTATTAATAAAATTTGAAGGTTTTGAAGATCTAGGGTTCAGGAATAAGATTAGGGATTTATGATTTAGGGGTTTAAGAGTTCGAATTTTGATATCGGTGTGGTTTTGAAGATCTAGGGTTCAATGATATTCTGTTTCAAGTAACTATTTAATACTACTGAGACTTTGTCTTGTTTAGTTTTGGATTATGAAGTTGTTTTTGGTGTGTATTTTTTGTTCGGATTCTACAGTTCATATGTATGCATCTGTGATGCAGGGACATGGATAGTTACATCCATGTAACTAGCAATGTAACTATCCATGTAACTACAAATTGCTAGTTACATTGCTAGTTACATTGATAGTTGCATAGATAGTTACATGCATAGCTACACGGATAGTTACATGCATAATTACATGCATAGTTACATGGATAGTTACATGTAACTATCAAGTAACTATCCAATACTACTGAGACATTCATTTTTTCGTTTGATTACTATTTTTATTCATTGCTTTTATTCTATTCAGTTTGAGATTATGAAGATAGCTATTAGTTTGGATTCTACAGTTCATATGTATGTATCTGTGATGCAGGGATTTGAGTTGTATTAGTTGTTTTTGCCCATTTAGTTTTGAAGATGTAGGGTTTACTGATATTTTGTTCATTGGTTGTTAATATTTCTTAATGTTTATATGTTGTTTATTTGATGAAGGGAAATGGATAAGCGAAAAATGAACGCATTTAATGACTATGGAAAGAAGAGAAAAAAGACAGTTGGAGCAAAGAAGAGAAAGATGACAATGGATGAATAGGATGATGGTGTACTGCTGTCCAAACTATTACTAGGACATGAAAAAAGAAGGAGAAAACAAGATAAGCCAAAGAAGAAGAAGGTGGAGAAGAAGACATCTGAAATAGAGGAGGAAGAAGACGATGAGACACAGAAGAAGAAATCAAATCAATTCAGATCAACATAGCCTGAAATTGACAGTTTTAGAGATGTGTTAGATGAAGAAACACTGAATGAGCTGAGAAATGACCGGTTTGGTTTAATTTTTGAAGGATTTTATGAGAATGTCAACAAAAAACATTTTGGGAAGTCGAACAAGCTCATTGAAATAATCTCCGACACTTACAATGAAAAGCTTGATGCATTTGTGATTGGGGAAGGAAGACACAGAATCACAAGCAAAGATGAAGGCCTTATGTTCTTAGCACACTAGTAAGGCCTTGTGTTAATGTAGGCAGGTTAATGTAGTTACACAAGTGTAGCATGCATGTAACTACCCATGTAACTATTAATCTATAGTTACATTGATATTTACATAAATAGTTACATAGATAGTTACATGCATAGTTACATAAAAAATTGATAGTTACATGCATAGTTACATGAAAAATTGATAGTTACATGCATAGTTACATGCATAGTTACATTGATAGTTACATAGATAGTTACATGCATAGTTACATGCATAGTTACATGGAAAATTGATAGTTACATACATAGTGACACGACCCACCCCGAATTTCACCCTGAACCCGGAGTAACTCGTGCGGGGACCACCTCCAAGGAAGATATTACCGAAAAATCGGCATAACCTCCCTTGAAAATGGACAACCCTTCCTAAAGAAAACCTGAAAACACTTCCAAAGATTTTAATCCAACCTTAACTCCTGGAGCCTACGTGCTCCCCAAATACAACTACCACCAACAACACAGCATTATCCAACATCAAATATCATTATCCAAAAGATAACATAAATCCTCCATTAAATATTCTAAAACGACAACAAGTCCTCACCCACAACCGAAATAAAATACATTAAACCCAAGTATTCAGAGCTACTAAACACAAGTGGAAAATGAAACCACAAGTAGGTTAAACAGATAAACTACTGAAGAAAAGTGGTGGAAAAGCGGGTGACTATGCCTCGTCTCCTACTAGGTCCAACCCGAACTCTGCAGACTGGGCAATTTAAAACGAAGGGCCCAGGGGAAACATTTGAACACGTTAGAGTGAGTGGACAAAAATAAAATAAAGGAAATAATTCTTTATGCTTTCCCAATTTTACTTTTTCATAAAATCACTATGCTGCATGCGACAGCTTAAGGCGCTCAACACGAAAACTGGAATTTCAGGACTGGCTCCGGCCAGTCTCCAACGCTCAATAAAATACAGCATCTCAGGCTAAAAAAAAAATATGTATGTATTACACTCGTCATATCCCTTGTATGAATTTTCTTGAAACAACTCAAACAAATAGAAAATTCACACAAGGCTACAACGTTTACGTCTAACGCTCACGTTGCACCATAATGACATTTTACCTCATTATGGTGGAAAAGACGGTGTATAAATATCCGCGCATATCCCCTATATAAATTATTATTTTTATATAGGGCTACAACGATTGCGTCTAACGCTCACGTTGCGCCATAATGGAATTTTACCTCAGTATGGCGGAAAAGCACGGTGTATAAATATACGCGCATATCTCCTATATAAATTATTATTTTTATATAGGGCTACAACGATTGCGTCTAACGCTCACGTTGCGCCATAATGAAATTTTACCTCAGTATGGCGAAAAAGCACGTATAGCTAGCTAGCATTCCCCCATATACATATTATTCTCATAATCATCCAAATATGGATATATATATATATATATATACATACTCACCGAAATTCTCAATTTCGGTTATTCTCTAATCACATAAATTATTTCGCATGCACATTATTTAAAATAAAAGTCCACTCACAAATTAGGCCTAAGCCTGACGTCGATCTGGGGCCTCGTCAGCTCGAGCCTCCTCACGACCTGTTCCAAATATAATATTAAGTTCTCAGCCGAAATTCCAATATTTACACAAAATAGGCAGAAATTAACCGAGAGCCAATAACACACTCATCATTGCCTAACTTCGAAATGATCCACATTTCCACCCTAGAATCAACAGCCGTAACTACACCTTTCCACAGATTAAACAACTTAATCCAACGGCCGGATTCTACTTAAATTAACCGCCAAAAATACTAACTTCGGAAATTCATAAACCTATCCAAAACTCATCCAAAAATTCCATAACTCACTTCAATAAACTCCCCTTAATATTCCAAATTTAACAACATTAAAATCTCCCAACCGGCGGCGGCGGCTCCGCCGGAAGCAGCGGCCGGCAGCCATTTTCCGGCGACCTCCTATGCTTCTCAAATTTTAACAGCATCTTCCTCTCATCATGCTCTACAACTTTCCTAACTAGCACAAACCTAAAATCCAAGCCTAGCTATGCCTATCGAACAAAAACAACTTAAAAGCCCTAGAAATTTCAACTCCACATTTCTCCTTACCTAGCTCAAGAGGGAGTGAGCTGATTGGAGAGGTTGCTGCACGGGAGAAGGGCTACAAAACCGTACCAAGCTTGCCTGGATTGGTGGCCAGAGGAGGGAGTTCTGGCAAAGTGACGTTTTGGACAGTCAGACCTTTCGGGCGGCACCGCTCTCTCACGGCGGAGGTAAGGCTCCTCTCACCGGTCCAGGGAGGTTGCTGGGTTGGAGGTCGACCGAACGAGACCGATGCGGCGGCGGTTGGTGGCCGGACGGCGGCAGGAGGACGGTCGGAAAACCGGGCAGCGGGAGGAAGAAAAATCGGGGAGAGAGAAAACCGGAAAGCAGAAGAAAAAAGAGAAGGGAGAAAATGGCTTTGGGCCTCCTCCCCCAAAACCGGTCCACACTTTTAAACAACCCAAATTCCAAAAATGTAACACCTCGAAAAATAATACTCGTATAAAAATTACCTTTTACTAGCTAAAATTTACCATTTTTACCATCATCGAAATTTTCTCTAACGAACAATCCTCCACACATAATCGTCCCCGAAAACACCTCTAGGGACCAATTAAACTATTAACTCAATGATCGACACGGTAAAATTTTTATTATAATCACGCTAGTAAATAAGGTAAAAATATACGGGTCGGGATGTGACACATAGTCACATTGATAGTTACATGCATCGTTACATAGAGATTACAAAGATGGATAATTGAGCAACTGCTGATGTAACATGTAATCTAACCAGCTTAATCTTTTCCTGTAGAGACTTCCTATGAGAAGACCCGTTATATGGTTCAGAGATTACAAAGCTTGATCTGCTGAAGGTTATAATGGACAAAGCAGTGACATGCAATGTAATAGACTGCTTTGGTGCCATTATAGCTAATGAAATTTCTCAGCAAGATTCTCAGTCTGTCGTTGTTCCTAGGGTTATGCAGACCATGGCATGGGTAAGGACTGAAACTATTTACATCTCTATTAATAATTGATAATATAGATAGTTACATAGATGAATATTTATATTGATGATTTTTGTTTCATTTTAATAGCATTCAATTGAATATCTTCCCGGAAGGAACATCTACAACTACTTCCTTGACGAGTTGTATAACTATTTGGGAGAAGCGACGATGATTTTATTTCCCATGACAAGTGAAGGAAAGTTTCACCATACACTCCTTGTTTTTCAAGTTCAACCCCCCTATTTCTACCACCTAGATTCAATGAAGGGAAGAACTGATGGGAGTAAGGGACAGACATGGAAAGATGCCAAAAAAATGGTAAAGATTTTCTCTTGTTATCTATTGTGAAGGTTTAATGTAGCTATAGGGATTCTTTTGCATTATGTGTGAGATGTAACTACCTAGGTAATTACCAATCTCTAGTTACATGGGTAGTTAAATAAGCGGATAGTTACATAAATGTATAGTTACATAAATTGATAGTTACATGCATATGCATGTCAATGTAGTTAACCGTAGGAAACTATTATGGAAGAAATTGACTGTTTGTTCAATGATTCTGTTGTGCAGGCAACCATGGTTGAGTTATGGATGGCTGCAGTAAAAGAACAGGGAGATGAAATGCTGAAGAAAGGTTGCCGCAAAAAAATAGACACGAACATGAGCAGTTCAAAAAAGCTAGTAATGAGAAAAGCAAAGCTTACAGAGAGAGAGAGAGAGAGAGAGAAAAAGTCCATAAAATGGGTTCAGAAAAACTATACTGAAAGAATCCCGATAAGTTGTAATATCAATGGACCAATACCTCAGCAACGTCCCACATCGTAAGTTTTAAAAGTTTTCAGTTCAGATTTAAAGTTATGGTTAGGTAACTACCCATGTAACTATCAGTCTATAGTTACATGGATAGTTACATAGGCAGATACACAAATGTAACTTGTATGTAACTACCCAGGTAACTATCAGTCTATAGTAACATAGATAGTTATGTAGGGAAACTATTATGTAAAAAATTGACTATTTGTTAAATGATTCTGTTTTGACTTGAATGTTTTTCGAAAAACAAATTGGATTGTGGGATTTGCGTTATGTACTATATGGACAAAATTTCCAAGGAGGAAACGTTTGACAGAACATTGAAGAAGAATGATGTTTTGAAGTTTAGAGCACAAGTGGTGAAGAGGTTTCTTGACCACAGGCACAGTTGGTACTCAATACATCATCAGCAGTAGATTCACCAAGTTTAATATCAATGTTTCATCAATTATATTTGAACAACTATTGGAATGGAACATATCTCCATTAATACAGATTGCTTTGCTTTGCCATATTCTGTGTTATGTGTGAGAAAAAAAAGTAGTTACATGATTGTTTTGCTTTGCTTTACATGTAACTATCCATGTAACTACCTAGGTAACTAGCAATTTGATAGTTACATGGATAGTTACATACATGCTACATTTGTGTAACTATGCATGAAACTATATGCACGTAACTATTCATGTAACTATCTATGTAACTACCCGAAGCCATCTCGCCTTGCATTCATGTTTTAGGACTCCACTTCTTGCTAAATCAAAAATTGATAGTTACATGCATAGTTACATGGATAGTTACATACATAGTTATAAGAATAGTTACATGCATAGTTTTATGAATTTGTTTAATAATAATTGCAGCGTGCCGCTGCACCTCAACGGCAGCGTCCTACTGTGTATTACTACAGAAATTTATTAAAATACATGTAACTACCTAGGTAATTAGTAATATAACTACCCATGTAACTGTTGGGAAAAATGAAACTTTAAACAAAGCAATGAAACTTGAAATAAACAAAGCACTTAGAAAAACTAAAAAAAAATGAGGTTTGCATTAATATTTGCAGCGTGTCGTTGCACCACGAAAAATGAGATACACAGTTTCCACTATCATAATAAAAAGCAACAGCTAAATGAATGAAACATCCAACAAAACAATTGTAACTTTGCATGTAATTACTAAAAAGAACTTGAAACCATCAATGTAACTATTGAATCCATCAATGTAACTACTGTATCCATCAATGTAACTACTGTATCCATCAATGTAGCTGTCATATGTAACCAAAGGCAATATTGGAGCTTTACAACTTGTTCTGTTATGTCCGTCGTATTTCCCACACCTGGAATACTTGATCTGCCTTTTTACCTCACTCCTACTTCGATACCTTCTTGTTTTTGGTCTTCCAGCAAGTCTTTTACTCAAAGGAGGCTGCAACGCAAATGATGATCGAGCAAGAAATGGAAGGGATTGGGTTAATGGTGTGAGAGTAGGTTTCTCAAAATTTATCCACCTTGAAAAACAAACAGTTACATGATAAATTACATTAGTAATTACATTGAAAAACAAGCAGTTACTGGACATGTTAGTTAACAAAAGCAGGAAACAAGAATACAAGAAACAAAAATAGGAAACAAGAATAGATATGGAGTAAAAAGAAACTGAATGAGTAAAAGAGTACCTTATAGTAAGGGCTGACATATAAGTAAGGAGAAACACCATGTTGCTGAATTGCAACAAGGGCATGTGAACAAGGAAAACCATGACATTTCCATTCCCCACATGAAAAAACTAAATCCTCTCCCAAGTTCACCATAACCCTGTACTTTTGACATTGAACTTCATAAACATATGTATCAGATCTCATAACTCACCAGTGTCGCCGAACCGCCAAGTTATTAATCAATTTCTTTTCCATGTTTGGACACAAAACAGTGACCCATTCTTTTGACCCGTCCTTCCGCTCAACAATTCTCTCCATAGACTTGGTTATAATACCTTCATTCAGATCATAAATAGGAAGACTCTTTAAATCCCTCACCCAATTGTTAAAAGTCTCGGCTAAATTATTGGTCATTTCACCAAACCTCTCCCCGTTAAAAAAAGCTGAACTCCAGCTTTCCTTGGAAAGGTCATTTAGAAAATCTTCAACAATAGAACCCCCTTCCTCCTTCAATTTTACAAGGTTGGTTTCATACGAGTCTGGGGTGCGAGAATAAGCACAACACATGAACAAATAAGGAACAGATTTATGAAGGGTGACTGACTTGGATACTTTTTGGAGAGATTGTCTACAATGTGTCTAAAACAAAAACCATGTGGATTATTGGGAAAAACATGCAGATATGCACTAAGAAGACCAGGATTCTGATAATAAATGAATGTCACCTTCCTCATAGGGTGTCTTGACAACACTTCAGATACACACTGAAGGAAAAATCTCCAATTACTTTCAGTTTCAGAATCAACAATAGCATAAGCAACTAGATATAAACTTGCAAAAAAGACGAACAAAAATCAGTATGAATAAATGAAAGTTACATGAACAGTAACATAAAAATGTTAAAGCCATCAAAAACTGAAGCTCATGGAAACTATGTAACTATCACAATCAAAGAAACAGTTCATAGGTATGCATCTGTGATGTAGAGACTTAAGTTGTATTAGTTACATGGATAGTTACATGGATAGTTACATACATTGATAGTTACATGTTTAGTTACATGGATAGTTACATGAATATTTATATACATTGATAGTTACATGCATAGTTACATAAATTGATAGTTACATATATAATTACATAGATAGTTACATGAATAACTAATCAAGTAACTATTCATTAAAGTAATCAAAACTGAAGCCCTTGGAAACTATGTAACTATCACAATCAAAGAAACTGCCAATATAATTAAATAACTTTCACTAAAAATGTACCTTGATTTGCATCCTTGGCAAATGCACCAATAAGCTGCCCTCTGTATTTGTTAGAGATGAAGGTAGCATCAATGAATAGAATGGGTCTGCAAAATTGAAAACCCTTCATCCACCACGTTTCTTAGTATTTCTAACATACTTATACTCAAATCCCATCTCAATTGCATACATACGCAATTTCAACATAAACTCTTCCACAACACCTTGAAACTTTTGGTTTTTTTATTTGATATAATTCTCTCACCCTTTGCTACAATACCTCTTTGTTTCCTCTGGTTTGTAACATCCTAAATAATCATTTTTATCAAATGAAACGCTAGACTCTTCACTAATATTGTTACTCAACACACTTTCAGAACCAGAAGCACTAACATGAAAAGAGCAAACATCCACATCAACAAAATCTGAACTATAACGGGCCAAAACTCTAAACATCATATTCATATCATCTTCATTTTCAAGACGATAAGATACAACATCAGGAAAAACAATCACTACTAGAAAATAGATCTTGGGCGACGAAATGAAAAAAACCGGGCGACGATTTTTTTTTCGTCGCCTAAGTTTTCTCTTAGGCGACGAAAAAAAAATCGTCGCCCAAGGAAAAAAAATCGTCGCCTAAAGTTCAACTTTAGGCAACGAAAATAAAATCGTCGCCTAAGGCTAAATTTCGTCGCCTAATATAGAAACTAGGGCGACGAAACAATATTTCGTCGCCTAAGATATTTATATCGTCGCCTAAGTTTTTTAATCCTTAGGCGACGAAACTCAAATATATCATCGCCTAAGTATTTTATTTTTTTATTTTTACTTGGCCGACGAATTACCCTAATTTCGTCGGCCAAGATTAATACGAATAATTAAAATAAAATAAAACATATTTAAATTTCATTGTACATGATTTTTTATTTTTACTCTTGGGCGAAGAATTTAACAAATATCGTCGCCCAAGTATTATCTTGGCCGACGAATTACCCTATTTTCGTCGGCCAAGAGTAATCCGAATAATTAAAATAAAATAAAACACATTTAAATTTCATTGTACAGGATTTTTTATTTTACTCTTGGGCGACGAATTTAACAAATATCGTCGCCCAAGTAATATATTGGCCGACGAATTACCCTAATTTCGTCGGCCAAGATAATCCAAATAATTAAAATAAATAAAGCACATTTAAATTGTAAGGTAATGTTTTTTATTTTTATAGTCGTCAGTGTCTCGTCGATTGGAAACTATTCTCAGTTGAAGGTCCGGCCAGATTACGTGATTTGGAGGGTCGAATAGCCGTTTCCGTCTGTTTAGGGGTTTGACCGCGCCGATTGACCGGACGGATCGAGCCCTTATCTTTGTCCGATGGAGCTAAATTTTTTCCCACCTACGTAATTCGTTATGCTGGTCATATCTGACGGTAGGTTTTCAGTTCCTCTTCTCCGATCACCAAACTCACGTTATATGTGTACTAATGTTGTATAACTTTTTTATACAAGTGTTGAGTTTAAGTGTCGTTTTGAAGACAACGTATATGTAGAGGCCTCAAACACAAAAAAGTCGTGCAATAAGATATGACCGGAACGGTGAAATATGTCAACCCGTGAAAAATGAAGATATTCTGGTAAAATTTCGGTGCCGGTTGTTCCGGTCAACGAAATTCTCTTATTTCTACCTAGTGGTAGCCCTATCCCGGGTATCTATTTTTTACCAAATTTTTATAGCCCTGTAAGCGTCTTGTCTATTGGAAACTATTCTCAGTTGAAGGTCCGGCCAGATTACGTGATTTGGAGGGTCGAATAGCCGTTTCCGTCCGTTTAGGGGTTTGACTGCGCCGATTGACCGGACGGATCGAGCCCTTATCGTTGTCCGATGGAGCTGAATTTTTTCCCACCCACGTAATTAGTTATTCTGGTCATATCTGATGGTGGGTTTTCAGTTCGTCTTCTCCGATCACCAAACTCACGTTATATGTACTAATGTTGTATAACTTTTTTGTGTTGAGTTTAAGTGTCGTTTTGAAGACAACGTATACGTAGAGGCCTCAAACGCAAAAAGTCATGAAATAAGATATGACCGGAACGGTGAAATACGTCAACCCATGAAAAATGAAGATATTCCGGTAAAATTTCGGTGCCGGTTGTTCCGGGCAACGAATTGTTCTCTTATTTCTACCTAGTGGTAGCCCTGTCCCGGGTATTTAATTTTTACCAAATTTTTATATCCCCGTAAGAGTCTTGTCGATTGGAAACTATTCTCAGTTGAAGGTCCGTCCAGATTACTTGATTTGGAGGGTCAAATAGCCGTTTCCGTCCGTTTAGGGGTTTGACCGCCCCGATTGACCGGACGGATCGAGCCCTTATCGTTGTCCGATGGAGCTCAATTTTTTCCCACCCACGTAATTAGTTATGCTGGTCATATCTGACGGTAGGTTTTCAGTTCGTCTTCTCCGATCACCAAAATCACGATATATGTACTAATGTTGTATATCTTTTTTATACAAGTGTTGTGTTTAAGTATCGTTTTGAAGACAACGTATACGTAGAGGCCTCAAACACAAAAAAGTCGTGAAATAAGATATGACCGGAATGGTGAAATATGTCAACCCATGAAAAATGAAGATATTCTGGTAAAATTTCGGTGCCGGTTGTTCCGGGCAACGAATTGTTCTCTTATTTCTACCTAGTGGTAGCCCTGTCCCGGGTATTTATTTTTTACCAAATTTTTATATCCCCATAAGAGTCTTGTTGATTGGAAACTATTCTCAGTTGAAGGTCCGTCCAGATTACTTGATTTGGAGGGTCGAATAGCCGTTTCCGTCCGTTTAGGGGTTTGACCGCGCCGATTGACCGGACGGATCGAGCCCTTATCGTTGTCCGATGGAGCTCAATTTTTTCCCACCCATGTAATTAGTTATGCTGGTCATATCTGACGGTAGGTTTTCAGTTCATCTTCTCCGATCACCAAACTCACGATATATGTACTAATGTTGTATATCTTTTTTGTGTTGTGTTTAAGTGTCGTTTTGAAGACAACGTATACGTAGATGCCTCAAACACAAAAAAGTCGTGAAATAAGATATGACCGGAACGGTAAAATACGTCAACCCTTGAAAAATGAAGATATTCTAGTAAAATTTCGGTGCCGGTTGTTCCGGGCAACGAATTGTTCTCTTATTTCTACCTAGTGGTAGCCCTATCCTGGGTATTTATTTTTTACCAAATTTTTATAGCCCCGTAAGAGTCTCATCGATTGGAAACTATTCTCAGTTGAAGGTCCAGCCAGATTACGTGATTTGGAGGGTCGAATAGACGTTTCCGTCCGTTTAGGGGTTTGACCGCGCCGATTGACCGGACGGATCAAGCCGTTATCTTTGTCAGATGGAGCTGAATTTTTTCCCACCCACGTAATTTGTTATGCTGGTCATATCTGACGGTCGCTTTTCAGTTCCTCTTCTTCGATCACCAAAATCTCGATATTCTGATTTTTATGATAGAACTCTTGGCCGACGATTTTCTTCATCTTGGGCGACGATATTTATAGTGAAGAACATCGTCGCCCAAGTAGAGTATCTTAGGCGACGACTTGAAAAATCGTCGCCCAAGATTATTTTGGCCGACGATTTTCTTGATCTTGGGCGACGAGATTTATAGTGAAGAACATCGTCGCCCAAGTAGAGTATCTTAGGCGACGACTTTAAGAAATCGTCGCCCAAGATTATCTTGGCCGACGATTTTCAAAAAACAGGGCGAGATTTTTCAAGAATCGTCGCCCAAGAACTCTAATATAAAAGGCAAAAATTCGGAACCCTAACCATTCGCACTGCAAAAACACAAATCCAAGCCGCCCTCTCTCTCTCTCTCCGAAAATCCACCGAAGCCCTCTCTCTCTTCCTCTCTCCGACCCCGACCCCGCAACCCGACGCCGACCCCGACCCCGGCCCCGACCCCGACCCACGGTTTAAGGTATAGCCCTAAAACCCTAAATTGGTTATGTTGATGAAAATTTTATTTGTTGTTGTTGTTGTTGTTTGAAATTGTTGAAATTGTTTGAAATTGTTGAAATTGTTGAAATTGTTTGAAATTGTTGAAATTGTTGAAATTGTTGAAATTGTTTGAAATTGTGAAATTGTTTGAAATTATTGTTTGAAATTGTTTGAAATTGTGAAATTGTTTGAAATTATTTGAAATTGTTGGTGAAATTATTGTTGTGTTGTGAAATTGTTGGTGAAATTATTGTTGTTGTTGTTGTAATTTAGGAAATTAATGATAAATTAGGGTAAATTTGTGTAAATTATGGTAGGATTTTAGGGTAAATTATGGTAAATTGTGAGAATAAGGTGCTGTCAAATTTTGGTGGACATTGAAGGTCGCTGGCCTCTGGCCGCCAGCCGCCGGGTAAAATGTTTTTGTAGGGATTTTTATGAGGAGTTTATTGGAATGAGTTTTATAATTTTTGGAGGACTTTTGGATATAGGTTTGGAAATTTTTGAAGTTTGATATTTTTAGCGGATTATTAAGTTAAAATCCGGCCACATGATTATTTAAGGTTAGAAAGGTGGAAGGTGTTTAGAAGTTGTCGGTTTAAAGTTTGTGGAGGTTTTTGGTTGGTAGTGAATTAAGATTTTGGGCGATAGGCTTGGTTGAGCGCACGGAGCTCCTTTTTAATTTCGCCTATTTTCTTTAAGCGTCGGTGTGTTAATTAAAGATTTATTTATGTTTTTGGAACAGGACGCAAGGAGGCTCGAGCTGACGAGACCTCCAACCGACATCAGGCTTAGGCCTAATTTGTGAGTGGACATTTGATTTAAATAATGTACTTAAAATGCTTTATTGCTAAATAATTTTCCTGTTGTTGGAAATTTCTCGAAATTGATAATTTCGGTGATTATACTCATATATAGTTGATTATGAGAATAGTATGTATATAATTAAATGCTAGCAAGCTATACGTGATTTTCTCCCATACTGAGGTACAATTCCAGTATGGGGTGACGTGAGCATTAGACGTCAGCGTCGTAGCCTTGTACGACTTTCTATTCTTTGAATTCATTCATAGAATTCGTACAAGGAATCAACACGTATATATACCACTCGGACGTTTCCTCCATACTGAGGTACAATTCCAGTATGGGGTGACGTGAGCGTTAGACGCCAGCGTCGTAGTCTTGTACATTTATCTATTTTTCGAGCTTATTCATAGATATCGTACAAGAGATAGTCGAGTATGAATACATACTGATATATATGATATTCTAGCCTGAGAGGCATTCTTTTTTAAAGTTTGGGAGTCTAGCGAGGCTAGACACCAGTTCAGAATTTTTGAGTTAAGTTTTTAAGCTTTCGCTGGTAAAGCGTTTTCTATGAAAGTATTTTTGGGGAAATATTTATTTGTTGTCGAAATTGCTTTTGTCCACTCACTCTGATGTTTTCGAATATTTTCCCCTGGACTCTTCGTTTTTAAAATGCCTAGTCTTCAGCGTTCGCGTGAGGTCTAGAAAGCGACATCGAGACATAGTGACCCATCTATCCGCTACATTTCGCCAGTAGGTTACATGTTTAATTTACTAGGAGATTGTTAGCTTCCACTATATTTTAAATTTTAGTAGCTCTGAATACTGTTGGGCTTTCTGTATAACTTATTCTGGCTACTTTTGGGTTGTAACGGAGAATGTTAATTTATTTTTGGTTAATTAAGTGGTTCTATTCTGTTCTTCCGAGTTAGGGTTGTCCATTTTCAAGGGAGGTTTGCCGAGTCCTTCGGTAAATTTTCAAGGGAGGTTTGCCGAGTCCTTCGGTAAATTTTCCTTGGAGGTGGTCCCTACAGGACTCACCTCGGGTTTCAGGGTGAAATTCGGGGCGGGTCCTGACATGGTTGTTATGTGTTGTTATGTGTTGTTACTACGTGTGTTGTTGTGTGCTGCTTGTGCGTGCTGTTGTGTGCTGCTGCGTTCTGCTGTGTGCTTATGTGTTACTGCTGTGTGTGATGTTGATGTGTGTTGCTATTACGTGTTGTTGTGTGTTGTTACTACGTATATTATTGTGTGCTGCTACTGCGTGTGTTGTTGTGTGTTGTTGGGTGCTGCTACTGCGTGCGTTATTGTTGTGTGTTGTTATATGCTGCTATTGCGTGTGTTGTTATGTGCTGCTACTGCGTGTGCTGTTGTTGTGTGCTACCACTACATGTTGTTGTTGATGTGTGTTGCTACTGTGTGTGTTGTTGATGTGTGCTGCAACTGTGTGTGCTGTTGCTGTGTGTTGTTACTGCAAGTTGTTGATTCATGTTGCTGCTACTGCATGTGCTGTTGTTGTGTGCTACCACTGTATGTTGTTGATGTATGCTGCTACTGCGTATGATGTTGTTATGTGCTGCTACTGCAAGATGTTGATTCATGTTGTTTTTACTGTCTGTTGTTGAACTTCCATATCAACAACAATAATAGAAAGTAGCAGTAGCAAAGCTTTCGCCCTCTCGTATAATTTCTTCATTGTCTTGGTCTTCAAGCAGTAGCAAAATTAGAGGATTGTCCAAACATACTTGTGCTACTACTGGGTCGTTAACCCATGCTACTATTTTTACTGGGATGTTAACTCTTGCTACTACTTCTACTTGGATGTTAACCCCTGCTACTGCACTAAATTATTGAAAATATGCTATTATATTTCATTTACTGAAAAATCTCAAAAGGAGAGAATTTTTTCTTTCAAAAACATATTTAATTAGTATAGGGTTAGTTTGGTCAGTTAAACCATAACACATGACATGCAGAGAAACGATTGTCCATAATTATTAAAAACTGTCTTTATTTGTTTAACAACACAAGTTGATTTATTTGTGTTTCAAATCTTTTTAGAGGATGTATATGTGATTTGTTATTTTTTTTTATATAAACATGGTATATTTGACCAAAAATAGATTAAACATGGAAATTCTACTAACTTTTATCACTATTGTTGCAAAAATAAATATTTAATTTTGTCTTTTTTTTAAGTAAATATAAAAAATAATATATTTATTGAAATGACGAAAATGCTCTCAAAATTTAACGGTGTTAGTGGTCAGGGTATCAAAATGCTAACGGACTGAACTTCATGTATGAAAATGGTTTTTGATAGTTAGATATAAATGAAAATAACAGCATAGTTCTAGTGGTGTTTTGTAATCAATTCTTCATGCAACAAATTATGATCATTCTTTGTAATAGATGGTCGAACTTCCAAATAGTCAAAAAAGAAAAAAGAAAATCATTGTATTATTTATGATCTGAGATCGATGGAGCAATCTGCTTTCGATCGATTTCTAATTAATAAAAGCAAGTACAACCAGATTTGCTGATAACTTATTCTCACCAAAGTAACTTTGAAGTTCACTATATATAGAAGCAAGGTCTATAGCTAGGATCACTACCAGAAAATGGGTCTTGGGCGACGAAACAAAAAAAACCGGGCGACGATTTTTTTTTTCGTCGCCTAAAAGGGAACTTAGGCGACGATTTTTTTTTCGTCGCCCAAGGGAAAAAAATCGTCGCCTAAAGTCCAACTTTAGACGACGAAAATAAAATCGTCGCCTAAGAATACATTTCGTCGGCTAAGAGAGAAACTAGGGCGACGAAACAATATTTCGTCGCCTAAGATATTTATTTCGTCGCCTAAGTTTTTTATCCTTAGGCGACGAAACTGAGATATTTCGTCGCCCAAGATTTTTCATTCTTAGGCGACGAAACTCAAATATTTCGTCGCCCAAGATTCTTCTATATATTGTGAGGCGGGATAGAAGAATGAGAACTTTGAAAATTTTAAACATAAATTTCTCTAGTTCTTCAAATCGTTCGGTGTTGTGGAAATTTGTCCATACATAGTTTGTGGAGCTACTCCCAGGTACGTACATATGCATATATATGCACATATATATATGTGCATATATATATATATTGATTTTCAGTTTTATTTGAGTTGAATTAATGATATATATATATATATATATATATATATATATATGCATAGAGTTTGTTCCAAGCTGAGTAAGGGGCCGTTCTGTCATAGATATGGTTCACAGGTTTGTTTAACTGGATCTCAAGATCACAAACTGACCACTCTTCTCGGTGAAGGGGTCGATAGGGGTTCGCCTCCGTGATCACAAACGAGTCCTGCCTGGTTCCTGTAGGGGGTTCGCCCTCCGTGACATTGACACTTGCCTTCTGAAACCACGGAATCCGCTCGAACTAGATATATATAATTAATAATTAGTATGTTGTATTACATTAATATATATATATATAAAAGATATGTTCATTAAATATTGATATATATATGTGTTATTTTCAGGATATGGATAAGAGTTGGATTTCTCTTCCAAGATATCACAGAAAATATGCTGAAGGAGTTTGGGATTTTATGCAATATGCGCAGGGCAATGCTGACGGGAGTGGCATGTTCTATTGCCCGTGCAAGATGTGTAAGTGTCGCAGTGATATGCATCGATTTCCGTTGGGGACAGTATGGGACCACCTGAAGAGTAACGGATTCTGGGAACGTTACACATGTTGGATATATCACGGTGAAACCTCATCACGCCCGCATGATCATGGACAGTTTGATGAGACGGGCAATACATCCAACGATCCAACAACGACCTTCATCAACGACATGTTTCCTCATGACAGCGGTGTATGCCCTGAACGACAGCACATTCCTCAGGCGCCGATGCAGGCCGTCCCTAGAGGTGTCAACACTGCCGGTATAGCCAAGTACAACAGACTTATTGCTTTCCAACAGACCCCTCTGTGCCCAGGTCATGAGAAGACCGTTCTTCAGTGTGTGATGGAGGTGATGCATATCAAGGTTGACACAAAATCGACCGTGACGGCTGTTGATAGGTATCTACAGTACGCTGCTTCGCTCCTGCCCGACGGTCATCGTCATCCCACCACGCATCATAAGGTCCGTCGTATCTTGAGAGATCTCGGGCTTTCCTACTTGATATTGATTCCATGCATGCAGATATGACTGTGTTCTATTCTGGGGTAAAGATGCAGACGGTAATGACCTTGAAGGCCTTCATCGTTGTCCGGTATGTGGGACCGACAGGTATAAGCGGACTCCCGCAGGCAACAGGAAACCTGTTAAGGTACTTCGCTATTTCCCGTTGAGGGATAGGCTGGAGCGGTTGTATATGTCTTCAAAGACGGCCGAAGCTATGAGATGGCACGCTGTGAGGGAGGTGCATGACGAAGACCTCATGGTACACCCTGCTGACGGGGAGGCGTGGAAGCATATAGACAGGGAGTTTCCTCATTTTGCTTCAGAGGTGAGGAATGTGAGGCTCGGGCTGTCATCCGACGGGTTCAACCCTTTTGGGACCATGAGTCTTTCGTACAGTATATGGCCGGTCATTTTGGTGCCTTACAACCTTCCTCCATGGATGTGCATGAAGAAGGAATACAACATGTTGACCTTGTTGATTCCGGGGCCCGGTTATCCAGGTATCTACTTTCCCTTCATATTGTATATATTGCTGTTGGTTCAACACCTCTCCATTTATTGTTTTTGTTCTATATTGTTGGTCATATATAGTCGTTATCTGAATTTGTTGTGGTTGTTGTTGTTATCCAGGGAAGTGTCTCGATGTGTATATGAGACAGCTGATTGAAGAGTGTAAATTGCTTTGGGAGGTTGGTCATCCCACTTATGACTCCCACAAAAAGGAGATGTTCCAGATGCATGCCATGATTGTTGGTACCATCAGTGATTTTCCTGCACGTGGGATGTTGTCCGGCAACGTTGTTAGGGGATACAAGGCTTGTCCTGAGTGCCTTAGCGCCCAGGGGTGCAGCAATCATTGCAACAAGATAGTCCGGATGGGTCACCGTGCTTACCTACCACATGATCACCCCTGGCGGATAGATACCGGGGCATTTGATGGGACCGAAGAGAGAGGTGTGGAGCCGCATAGATGGTCGGGGGAAGAGATTTTAGCAGTGCTGGATGAGTATGATTTTGGGCAGCTCAGCAATCATCCCGATATTGTGGCCAGAATACCTGAAAGACCAGACAGGTACAAATTCTGGACACATAAGAGCATATTTTGGGAACTCCCGTACTGGAGTACGCTGTTGATCAGGCACTACCTAGATGTGATGCACATAGAGAAGAATGTCTGCGACAGTGTGGTAGGTACAGTGCTCAACTTGGAGGGGAAGACGAAAGACGGTCCTAAGGCACGCGTTGATCTTAAGAAAATGGGAATCAGAAAACATCTTTGGCTGAAAGAGGGGAAGAAAAAGATGCCTTGGGCTCCTTACACCGTGAAGCCTGATCAGAAGACCCAGATCTTCAGGTGGATGAGTTGTGTGACATATCCCTCAGGCGTTGCAGGAAATATAGCCCGGTGTGTGAACTTGCGGGAGAATAAGATATACGGCTTGAAGAGTCATGACTGTCATATTCTGCTACAACGTCTCTTCCCTGTTTTCATTCGACCGTTCCTTCACCGTCAGGTAAATTTGTGGTTAAAATTACGGTTAACCTGTCGTAAATGGATTTTATATTAAATTTGTGATGTGTGGTTGGCCAGGTTGTGGAGCCGTTAGTAGCGCTGTCAAGATTCTTCATGAAGTTATGCACAAGGGAAGTGAGAAAATCCGATCTCCGGGAAATGCAGGCAGACATCATATACATCATGTGTAAATTCGAGAGGATCTTTCCGCCAAATTTTTTCGATATAATGCCTCACCTGATGATCCATCTTCCCCAGCAATTGTTGCTTACCGGTCCAGTACACTTCACTTGGATGTATCCCATGGAAAGGTATGTTTTATTCACTTACATCTCCAGAATACATATATGTACGTACATGTTCAATAACCATAACGTATAGTTTGCAATCTTATATTTACATGCAACTTGGTGAGTACAAAGATTATGTCACTAATAAATCCGCGCCTGAAGGATGTATAGCTGAAGCATATATTGCGCATGAATGCGTCACCTACATGAAGTTGTATTTAGGAGCGTCGTTGGGAGCTCCGCAAGCCATGGAGGAACATGCGCCGCGGTTCAATCTCTCTATAGTTTCCAGTGATGTCGAAGTTGGTGGAGCACGACTGTCCGCCGAGTATGCATTGTCGGATGAAGAGATAGCCATAGCGCACTGGTGGGTACTAATCAATTGTGAAGAAGTTAAATATTGGAAAGAGTTGCACCTAAATTTTCCGGAAGTTGATGGTGATCTCGAGTACCACAACATGACGTTCGCAAATTATTTTCGCACCTGGGTACGTAATTTAATCTTCCCTGTTATATATATATATATATATATATATGTAATTATTTTCTATTGCATATATTTTCGGATATTTACAGTTCAATATCCGTTACAGATGGACATGATTAAATCTGATGATAATCCAAACTGGTCGCACGAACTATTACTTCTTGCGATGCAACCGCAACGGGCTAGAGTTTATCCCACTTGCACAGTGAATGGCGTGAAATTTGTATCTGAAGAGAGAGACAGCAGACGAAGAACACAGAATTCTGGGGTGATGGCGAAAGGTCATGGCCTTGACTATTACGGTGTTCTCCATTCAGTGGTCGAACTGGTTTATGCGGAAGGCATGAAAGTGCATCTGTTCAAGTGTAGATGGTTTGATACAGGCGCACAGAGCATGAAGATGGATCAGTACGGCAATTTATCGGTCAACACTGCTACAAGCGCCTACGAAGATGACCCGTTTGTTTTTGCGACATCGGTAAAACAAGTGTTTTATCTTGATGACCTCGCCAGGGGTGACGCGTGGAAAATAGCGAACATTGTGCATCCTCGAAACATTTACCGGGCGGCTACACTTGGAGTGACCATTCCAGGGCCAGAGGCTGATGCGTACCAGGAGCCGAACGCATTAGGTATTCATGATGTAGCTACTGTTCGTCAAAATAATGTTAAACATGGTCGAGTGCTCAGAATTCGTGACGAAGATTCAACCTTTATTGATGTTGATCCAAATGAAGAAACAGACGACGACTCTGACGACGAATTAAGGCATAGATTACCAGATATTAATTCCGATACCGAAGAAGACTCATCGGATGACTCAGATTACGAGCCTTAGCTTAGTTATAATTGAGCCTTAGCTTTGTAATTGTTTGTATACTAAAAGAATATGTTTGTACTAAAATAAATAAAGCACATTTAAATTTCATTGTAAAGAAATTTTTATTTTTACTCTTGGGCGACGATTTTAACAAATATCGTCGCCCAAGTATCATCTTGGCCGACGAATTAGCCTAATTTCGTCGGCCAAGATTAATCCGAATAATTAAAATAAAATAAAACACATTTAAATTTCATTGTAAAATAATGTGATTTTTACTCTTGGGCGATGATTTTAACAAATTTCGTCGCCCAAGTACTATCTTGGCCGACGAATTAGCCTAATTTCGTCGGCCAAGAGTAATCCGAATAATTAAAATAAAATAAAACACATTTAAATTTCATTATATTAAATTTTTATTTTTACTCTTGGGCGACGATTTTAACAAATATCGTCGCCCAAGTATCATCTTGGCCGACGAATTAGGCTAATTTCGTCGGCCAAGAGTAATCCGAATAATTAAAATAAAATAAAACACATTTAAATTTCATTATATTAAATTTTTATTTTTACTCTTGGGCGACGATTTTAACAAATATCGTCGCCCAAGTATTATCTTGGCCGACGAAATAAAAGAATTTCGTCGGCCAAGAGTAATCCGAATAATTAAAATAAAATAAAACACATTAAAATTTCATTTGAATAATTAAAATAAATATCCCGGGTATTTATTTTTTACCAAATTTTTATAGCCCCGTAAGAGTCTCGTCGATTGGAAACTATTCTCAGTTGAAGGTCCGGCCAGATTACGTGATTTGGAGGGTCGAATAGCCGTTTCCGTCCGTTTAGGGGTTTGACCGCGCCGATTGACCGGACGGATCGAGCCCTTATCTTTGTCAGATGGAGCTGAATTTTTTTCCACCTACGTAATTCGTTATGCTGGTCAAATCTGACGGTCGGTTTTCAGTTCCTCTTCTCCGATCAATAAACTCACGTTATATGTACTAATGTTGTATAACTTTTTTATATAAGTGTTTAGTTTAAGTGTCGTTTTGAAGACAACGTATACGTAGAGGCCTCAAACGCAAAAAAGTCGTAAAATAAGATATGACCGTAACGGTGAAATACGTCAACCCGTGAAAAATGAAGATATTCCGGTAAAGTTTCGGTGCCGGTTGTTCCGGTCGCACGAAACACATTTATTTCTGCCTAGTGGTAGCCCTATCCCGGTTATTTATTTTTTACCAAATTTTTATAGCCCCGTAAGAGTCTCGTCGATTGGAAACTATTCTCAGTTGAAGGTCCGGCCAGATTACGTGATTTGGATGGTCAAATAGTCTGAATTTTATGATAGAACTCTTGGCCGACGATTTTCTTCATCTTGGGCGACGAAATTTATAATGAAGAATGTCGTCGCCCAAGTATACCATCTTGGCCGACGATTTTCTTAATCTTGGGCGACGATATTTATAGTGAAGAATGTCGTTGCCCAAATATACTATCTTGGCCGACGATTTTTAAAAAAACAGGGCGACGATTTCAAAATCGTCGGCCAAGATACTCTTGGCCGACGATTTTTCAAAAAGGCGGGCGACGATTTTTACAAAATCGTCGCCCAAGAACGCCACTATAAAAGGCAAAAATTCGGAAACCCTAACCATTTCTTCAGCCGCCAAGCATATTCTCTCTCTCTCTCTCCGAAAATCCTCTCTCTGCCCTCTCTCTCTCCCTCTCTCCGACCCCGACCCCGACCCCGACCCCAATTCGGAACCCCGACCCCGACGTCGACCCACAATTTAAGGTATAACCCTAAAACCCTAAATTGGTTTTAATTGTTTTTGTTGTTATAATAATTGTAAATTGTTGTTGTTGTTGTTGTTGTGATAATTGTAAATTGTAAATTGTTGTTGTTGTTGTTGTGATAATTGTAAATTGTTGTTGTTGTGATAATTGTAAATTGTGATGTACGGTTTAGGGTTTAGGGTTTACGGTTTAGGGTATACGGTTTAGGATTGTAAATGATTAAATAATTTAGGGTTTATTTAGGGTTTAGGGTTTACGGTTTAGGGTTTATTTAGGGTTTAGGGTTTGTAAGAAATAATAGATTATTTTTGAGTAAGGATGTAAATATTCGTAAATTAATTTTTGTGATATAATAAGCCCTTATTAATGTAAATAATTTGTTATGTGAATAAAAAAAATAATAAATCCTATAATAATTATTAAATTTTATTTGTGCTATTATTGTTGATAAATTTTTCGAAGTTTATCGAGCCTTTATTTTTGTGAACTTAATTATAAGACGGTAAAATATTTTTAATAAATTTATGGTTATTTTAAACAGGATGGCCAAGAGAAGAACTTCTGGACAAGACGGCTCGGACGGTACCTCAAACAACCCGTCGGAATCACCGTCGATCGGGTTTCCGTGGCAGTTTACGGCCCGACATGCGCAACTGATGGGTGGCGCGAGCGGCTCGGGTTCTGCTGGGCAGTCGGGTCCCGCAGCGACGGCTCCTCGTCATCCACCCATACTTCGCCAGTCGCGATCCCGCAGCGACGCCCCCACACAGTCGTCCCCGACCGACGGTGATGGCGGGTCATCCGGGGTCCCTATGGTGCCGTCCGGCCTCTTCCTTCCTCCGACGATACCGGCGATACCTCGCGTCGATGAGGAGGGTCGACCGATTCGGGAGCAGCTCCCGCATGTGGCACCGCACGAGGCCTATATCTACCGGGAGTTTCCCACGCCTCTTCATCCCGTGAGGGTCTCCGAGCAGGCGGACATAGACGAATCCGTCGGCTCAGCCTCATCCTCAGGTAATTTATTATTACTTTTTTTTCGATTTACAATTTTTTTTTGTAAAAATGTATTATTAATATTAAATTTGATTCACAATGTCACAGCCGCCGGAACGAGAAGGCGGAACAGGAGAGGCACCGTCAGCAACAAGGGACTCGATAGGGCGGTCGAGTCCGCTGGACGGATCGCCATCCCGTTTTCCAACGGGAAACCGGTGGACGCCGCGTTGGGAAACCGGTACACGCGCGCCGCGGGAGGCACCATCCGCTCCAGACTCCCTATGTTGTGGGGAGTCTGGAGCCAGGTTCCTGATGGAGTGAAGGAGATGCTCCATCAGTCGATGTCGGTGAGTTTACTCAATAAATTACCTTTTTTTTAACTATTTTTTTAACTAATAAATTATTTCATTATCGAAAAAAATACTAACAAGTGGTAATGCAGCAATGGTTTGTGGTTCCCGAGGAGGGACGTGACTGGGCGGACAAGACCCATAGGGAGAGGTACCTCTAGCTATTTAATAATTTATTAAATTTTATTTTTTTAATAAAATTATTAATATTTTTTTTGTATATGTAGGTTCAAGGAGTGGAAGCACGACCTCCGGGAACACTGGAAGAAGTACGGGAGCGACCGTTCGGGTACCCCGAAGGAGTTCGAGTATCGGGAGTACGAGTGGCGGTGACTTCTTGTCACGCAGTTCAACGACCCTCACAAACAGGTAATTTGTAAACAAATTTGAATATTTAATTAGTGAATTAATTATAATTGTATGTTTTTAAATATTTACTAACGATAATTTTTTTTTAAAAAAGCACCTCGCCCGGGTGAACGCTGAGAACCGGCAACAGAACACAACCAACCATCGTGCCGGTTCGAGGCCGTTTTCGGCCATCATGGACGACGTGCGGCGAGAGCGGCCAGAGGAGAACCCCTATGTGGGGACCTTTCAGAGGGGATATCCTCATTCTGAGGAGGATCTTGTAAGTTCCTTATATTTACTAATTTTTAATTTTAATTACATTTTATTAAATGTATATTAATATATTTTTATAATATATCCATTTAGGCGAGGGTGAGGGAGGCGGAGCAAGAGGTCACAGAGGCATGGTGAACGACTCATGGCCGGGCACGGCAGAGGATGACATGTCAGAGGCCATGTCCAGGATCGACACTTCAGATCCTACCGTTGGGGCGCGGATTATGGCCACTGCCTTCGCGCAGCGTTCCAACACCTACTACTGCCGGGGTATGGGAGACGCTGGAAAGGGGATCCTGAAGACGACGCCAGGATTTCAGCGCAAGGGAGCCGCCGGAGCCTCAAGCAGCAACAGCCAGACCACTCGGCTACAGGATCAGTTCGCAAGCCTACAGTCTGAGCTGGAAGCCCAAAGAGCGAGAGAGTCTGAGCTGGAAGCCCAAAGAGCGAGGGAGATGGCGGCGATGGCGGAATCATATGCGGCTTCCAATGCTGCGCATATGGAGCGGGTGAATGAAGTCACCAATGCCAACCAGGCGGCTATGGGACAGTGGATGACTGCCTGCATGTCTGCACTTGCGGCCGGACAGCCGTTTCCGCCCATGCCTACGCCTATACCATTACCTCAGTGGCATCCTCAGTGGCCCCAGCCTCAGCAGCAGCCTCCTCAGCCTGACCAGCCGCCGCCTCAGGACCCTCCGAACGGGAATGATGAGTTAGATTTTGGGTTTCTCGATCCATAGGCAGAATTTTTGTAATAAATTATTTATAAATTTATAAATTTGTGTTAGTTTTAATTAAATTTTAGTATTAGAAAACTTTAAAGAAATGCCGAAAAAAAAAATAATGACAAAAATTAAAAAAACATTATTTATATATTTAAAATAATTATTTAATTATTTTTTTAAAAAAAATTTAAATATATCTTAGGCGACGAAATCTATAAATCGTCGCCCAAGATTTAACACCTTGGCCGACGATATTATTTTTCGTCGCCTAAGATGTAGTGATCTTAGGCGACGAAATATTTATTTTCGTCGCCCAAGGTCAGAAGATCTTAAGCGACGAAAAAAAATTTCGTCGGCCAAGGTGTTAAATCTTGGACGACGAATATTTTTGGGCGACGAGAGGTATATTTTAGGCGACGAAATTAGTATCGTCGCCTAAGAATTACTCTTAGGCGACGACGGAATTAAATTTCGTCGCCCAAGTTCTTCACCGACGGACTTCTGGCGACGACTTCTTGGCCGACGACATGTCGTCGCCTAAGTACTTAGGCGACGAAATTTTTAAACAGGGCGACGATTTTTTTTCGTCGGCCAAGAACTATTTTCTGGTAGTGATTGTAAAATATTAGGGTTTACGGTTTAGGGTTTAAGGTTTAGGATTTGTGGAAATAATTTGTAAATATATTGTAAATGATTAAATAATTTTTGATTAAATAATTAAATAATATAAATTATAATTGTAAATATATTGTGGAAATTTTGTAAAAAATGATGGATTATTTTTTAGTAAGGATGTAAATATTCGTAAATTAATTTTTGTGATTTAATAATTGCAAATTAATGTAAATAATTTGTTATGTGAATTAAAAAAAAATAAATCCTATAATAACTATTAATTTTTATTTGTGTTATTATTGTTGATAAATTTTTTGAAATTTATGGTTATTTTTTGTTAAATTAATTATAAGACGGTAAAATATTTTTAATAAATTTATGGTTATTTTAAACAGGATGGGAATGAGGAGAACTTCTGGACAACGTTCGAGTGCGAGGAGCCAATATTCCTCGGACGGTACCTCAAACAACCCGTCGGAATCACCGTCGATCGGGTTTCCGTGGCAGCTGACGGCCTGACATGCGGCGCTTAGTGGTGGCGAGAGCGGCTCGCGTTCTGCTGGGCAGTCGGGTCCCGCAGCGACGGCCCCTCGTCATCCAGAGATACTTCCCCGGTCGCGATCTAACACCGCCCCCACACAGTCGTCCCTGACCGACGGTGATGGTGGGTCATCCGGGGTCCCTACGGTGCCGTCCGGCCTCTTCCTTCCTTCGACGATACCGGCGATACCTCGCGTCGATGAGGAGGGTCGACCGATTCGGGAGCAGCTCCCGCATGTGGCACCGCACGAGGCCTATATCTACCGGGAGTTTCCCACGCCTCTTCATCCCGTGAGGGTCTCCGAGCAGGCGGACGGAGACGAATCCGTCGGCTCAGCCTCATCCTCAGGTAATTTATTATTACTGTTTTGTTGATTTAAAATTTTTTTTTGTAAAAATGTATTATTAATATTAAATTTGATTCACAATGTCACAGTAGCCGGAACGAGAAGGCGGAACAGGAGAGGCACCGTCAGCAACAAGGGACTCGATAGGGCAGTCGAGTCCGCTGGACGGATCGCCATCCCGTTTTCCAACGGGAAACCGGTGGACGCCGTGTTGGGAAACCGGTACACACGTGCCGCGGGAGGCACCATCCGCTTCAGACTCCCTATGTTGTGGGGAGTCTGGAGCCAGGTTCCTGATGGAGTGAAGGAGATGCTCCATCAGTCGATGTCGGTGAGTTTACTCGGTCAATTACTATTTTTTAACTAATAAATTATTTAATTATCGAAAAAATACTAACAAGTGGTAATGCAGCAATGGTTTGTGGTTCCCGAGGAGGGACGTGACTGGGCGGACAAGGCCCATAGGGAGAGGTACTTCTATTTAATAATTTATTAAAATTTTTATTTTAATAATATATTTAATATTTGTTTTGTATATGTAGGTTCAAGGAGTGGAAGCACGACCTCCGGTTACACTGGAAGCAGTACGGGAGCGACCGTTCGGGTACCCCGAAGGAGTTCGAGTATCGAGAGTACGAGTGGCGGTGGCTTCTTGTCACGCAGTTAAACGACCCTCACAAACAGGTAATTCGTAAACAAATTTGAATATTTAATTAGTGAATTAATTATAATTGTATGTTTTTAAATATTTACTAACGATATTTTTTTTTTGAAGCACCTCGCCCGGGTGAACGCTAAGAACCGGCAACAGAACACAACCAACCATCGTGCCGGTTCGAGGCCGTTTTCGGCCATCATGGACGACGTGCGGTGAGAGCGGCCAGAGGAGAACCCCTATGTGGGGACCTTTCAGAGAGCATATCCTCATTCTGAGGAGGATCTTGTAAGTTCGTTATATTTTCTAATTTTTAATTTTAATTACATTTTATTAAATGTATATTAATATATTTTTTTAATATATCCAATTAGGCGAGGGTGAGGGAGGCGGAGCAAGAGGTCATGAGAGGCATGGTGAACGACACATGGCCAGGCACGGTAGAGGATGACATGTCAGAGGTCATGTCCAGGATCGACACTTCAGATCCTACCGTTGGGGCGCGGATTATGGCCACTGCCTTCGCGCAGCTTTCCAACACCTACTACTGCCGGGGTATGAGAGGCGCTGGAAAGGAGATCCTGAAGACGACGCTAGGATTTCAGCGCAAGGGAGCCGCCGGAGCCTCAAGCAGCAACAGTCGGCTACATGATCAGTTCGAATGTCTACAGTCTGAGCTGGAAGCCCAAAGAGCGAGGGACATGGCGGTGGCTGCGCATATGGAGCGGGTGAATGAAGTCACCAATGCCAACCAGGCGGCTATGGGACAGTGGATGACTGCCTGCATCGCTGCACATGCGGCCGGACTTGATATTCCGCCCATGCCTACGCCTATACCATTACCTCAGTGGCCCCAGCCTCCTCAGCCTGACCAGCCGCCGCCTCAGGACCCTCCGAACGAGAATGATGAGTTAGATTTCGAGATATTCCGTAGGCAGATGGACTGAATTTTTGTAATAAATTATTTATAAATTTATAAATTTGTGTTATTTTTAATTAAATTTTAGTACTAGAAAAATTTAAAAAAATGTCAAAAAAAAAATTTCAGCAAAAATTAAAAAAACATTATTTATATATTTAAAAAAATTATTTAAGTATTTAAAAAAAAAATTAAATATATCTTAGGCGACGAAATTGCTAAATCGTCGGGCAAGGACTTACCATATAAGACAACGAAAAAAAAATATCGTCGCCCAAGTTCTTGGCCGACGCACTTCTGGCGATGACTTCTTGGCCGACGAAAAAAATTTCGTCGCCCCAGGTTTTAACATCTTAAGCGACGAAACAATTTTTCGTCGGCCAAGGTGTTAAATCTTGGGCGACGAATATTTTTGGGCGACGAGAAGTATATTTTAGGCGACGAAATTCGTATCGTCGCCTAAGAATTACTCTTAGGCGACGACGGTATGAATTGTCTTCGCCCAAGTTCTTGGCCGACGCACTTCTGGCAACGACGTCTTGGCCGACGAAATTTGTTAACAGGGCGACAATTTTTTTTCGTCGCCCAAAGTGAAATTTCTGGTAGTGAATATACCTCAGATTGACAATGCTTCAGCCCAATACCGGAAATCGGTTATGTACAAAATTAGCAAAATCAATATATGAGACGCTATGATCAAATGAAACTGCTGCTCTTTCACTAGAGTACACAAGCTTTGCAATATAGTTACTGTCCATAGTATCTGAACAGAAATATGTATAGTATTTCAGATTACAAGTAACTCATGACACCTATAAGCAAAACAATGCAAACAACCAAAATAAGCAAAACAATACAAACACAGAGTACACAATGCAAGTAACTCATGCTCATTCACTAGAGTACACAACCAAAATAAACAAAACAATGCAAGCAAATCACTTTTTCAAAGACTAAAATCACTAAATTCCTGGGAGGCTGGGAATAAAGCACAAATTGAGTCAAAGAGTTTTAAATCCTAAATTCCTATGAATCCTAGAATTCACCGATCGACAACATATGAATTTGTAATGATTAAACACAGGAATAAATCAATCAAAATATCAAAATCTGAAAGAAATCAAAAACATTATGTCTCAGCAAAGCATCGACCTCGTTTGCGTTAGAAGACGGTGGATGGTGGAACTGATGGAGCCACCACGTCACGGATACGAACGAAGAAACTCAGGTGGCGCCAACGAGATCTAGTTTGAGATTGAGAGAGAGAGATCGAGATTGAGTACAGAGAGAAAGTAGTAACAAAGGAAAGCTGAGAGATAGCTGAGAGAAATCGGTAACAGATCGAGAGAGAAAGTAGTAACGAAGAGAGATGAGAACGAGAAAAACTAACAGAAAGGGTAGAATCGTAAATCTATAAAATTTGAAAATGTACATTTTTTTTTATCATAATTAACACTTAATCATGACTATTACATCATGTTATATATAATTAAGTAACTATTTTATCATCTGCTAATATTTAGGATGACCATTTTAACATGTGAAACAATTGATGATTTTTTTATCATTTATATCTTCAAATGACACTTGTGTTATTTACCCAATTAAAATTTGTTTAGTCCTTGTGATTTTTCATTCAAAGTCTTTCGATTCATATTAAAATAAAACTATAATGACTATTTGGATGAAAAATCGTGACTTTAAAAACTATTCAGATTGTATGTTAAATGTTTTTATTTTTTTAATTTTTTTTATTAAAGAATTAAAATTTGTTTAGTCCTTGTAGTTTTTCATCCAAATAATGTGTTTTTCATCGAAATAGTCTTTCGATTCAGATTAAAATAAAACCATAATGACTATTTGGATGACAAATCGTGACTTTAAGAACTATTTAGATTAAAATAAAATCATAATGACTAAACAAATATTGACTTCAAACCACAAGGACTATATAATATTTTATCCTTTATTAAATAACTCACGCACTATACATATGTTAGTGATGTTTGAATTCATGACCTCAAAGTTATTAGTTAATATCTTTAACCAACTAAGCCATAAGCCCCAACTTACCAATATATGTTAAATCATTTGCAATAACTAGTATTTGCAATAACTAACACTCACTAGTTACTACGTACTTGTGAGGCATAGGCATGATATGTATATTAATATGTACATACCAATCTATGTGTTCAAGTTTCTCTATGCCTTATAATCTCGGTACCAAACTATTGTGTACTAAATTATTGGCTTATAAAGCATATATAGTGTGCATGTCTAGTTTCAGTATAGCACTCTGGCCTCTGGAGGTCCTTGTTGGTCTCTCTGATTAGTGAGTTTACAGCTTATCTGGGAACTTAAAGTTTAGTTCAGAACAAAGACTTTAGGGAGTTCAAGCAGCACCAGATCTTGTCACCACTCAATGCATTATGAAATATATTATGTTGAGTATAAACACCTCAAGTTCAAATGAAGCTGGATGTCTTATAATGGTTTGTCTCATTTGGTCACTGGTTCCCTCTCCAAGCTTAATTTATTTACATAAGAATTAGATTTCATACTCCTGATTCCTGAACTGATATAGAAGATGCAAGCTATCAAAAATCGTTGGTTTCAATCTTGTAAAACACTGATGCTTTTAGAAATAGGAATCCCTATCACTTCCTAGAATAACAGGCGTGTTTTTTTTTTTTTTTTTTTTTTTTTTTTTTTTTTTTTATGAGAATAGAATAGCAGGTTAAGAGTCCCGCATCGCAAAAACATAAAGAAAATGGCTGTTCATATACAGTTTTCTCACGAGCAAGTGTGTGTTTTCGGGATTATCTGATAAAATTGGAATGATACAGAGAAGATTAGCATGACACCCATAAATTGAGAAATGGTCTAAATTATTTTTGCAAATGTTTTTGCATTCTTTCTTCTACGGCCTCGGGCGACTTTTCCTTTTCAGTTGTTGGTATTTTTTTGCTTGTTAAATCCTTTCCAAGCTAGATCGATATGAACGCATTCTGCATTACATCAACTCATCAAGTATGGAAGCAACTTTGTTGACATCCATTTTGTATTTAATTAAGGTGATCGATATACAGTGAGATGAATCTCATTTGACCTAGGATAATTCCATATTTGTACTTGTCGAAAAAATTAGATTAGGTTTAGCTTTGGCTTTGGTTTTATAAATCCCAACCTTAATGATCAACTTTATTTTAACTGCAAAGCTCTAAGTTGATTATGGATCGATCAACACGTACATACAATATTCTCAAAAGCTTGCTTTCTAAGCTCAAAAATTAATCTACGTCAAAAGGCCATGCCAAAACACTTCTCTCCCTAAACTTTCTAAGCATTAATGTTTGAAGTTGCTCTAAGCCTACAAACTAATCCGTGCGGAAAGACCATGTCAAAACGCTTATGCTCACATAACCAACTCGACCACATATAATGATTCTTTCTAATAGTTATTAGATGAGTGGAATCCGGAACCTAGTATGAACTCAATAAAATGGTGTTAAAAATCAAAGTATAACACTAGAAGGCAGGAAAAAAAAAACCAATCAAATCATGAAACCGATCGTCTCTAGATCGATTGCTTCTAAAGTTTGGGTCAGGACAAATCGGATTGCCCTAAACCCTTCATTTCCGAACCCAGCCCAAAAAGCCTAATCGGATCTTCGACCCGACCCACCATCTAGAAACTACTGTAACAAACTCTTCGCCCAAGGCAAAACAGAACGCTTTTCATTTCCCGCTTCAACACTCCCACTCTCTCTCCGTGACTCTCCCTCACAAACCCAAACGACGCCGTTTCAGACCTCACGACCTCGCCGGCGACGTTCAATAGCAAGAAGAAGCCGACGATGCTGTTCGAGACGAAGGTGTGGCTGGTCCTCAGCGTGGCGGTGGTCCTTGCCGTTCGGATTTCGTTGACCAATCGGAGACTCCAAGCGGACACGAAGCCCTCTCTCTCTTCCTCCGGCGTCGAACCACTCGTCGCTTTCGTGTCTCTGGCTTCTGGCGACGGCGGCCTGGACGACTTCTTCTCGGAGACGGCGACGACTGACATGACGGCGCAGAATCTGGAGTACGATTTCTACCGGGACACGTGTCCTCGCGCCGAGAAGATCGTGAGGACGAAGATGGCTTGGATTTACGGGCAGCACAGGGATGTCTCCGCTCAGTTGCTTCGTCTCTTCTTCCATGACTGCTTCATTGAGGTAGAGCTCCGATTCTGAAATCGATCGCTTTAATTTCTGTATCATTTTAGCTTTGAAATTTGAGGATTTCTTGATTCTTTGGTTTTAGTTTGACCTTGATTCAGTAGCGAATGCTTGTTTTATTGTATATTGAAATTTCAGAGTTCTTGATTCTTTGGTTAATTTTATGAACTGTACACTATACTATATGTGTTTGTTATGAATTTTGTATATGAATTTTCATGGATGGCTAAATTTGGTTCTGGTTTTATGTGTAATTTCTAATGGTTTCTTGGGCTGGTGGCTATTAAGCTTCCTTTATGTTTATACATGAATATTTGTGATTTAAAGGAATTCAGTTTTGCTTTTGACAATTGAAATTAGGGACTTCTTGATGCTTATATTATGAAGAGAAAGAATGACCCTCTGTGGTCAACATGGTGCTCTTTGTGACCCTCTAGTGTTGCAGGCTTCTTCAATATGGAAAGTTGTTTCCAGTTCAAGATGTCTACTCTATACTCGCTAGGAGAGTTTATATCATTTTAATCAAGTCCCTGTCCAGTACTATATTGTATATCTCTTATGGGACTTGGATGTGGATATTTACTTGGTGATTAAGAATTCTGGTTGGTTCTGAATATTATGGGATCTCCAAATTAGGTTCTTTTGGTGGTTTGGTGAGTGCACTTGATGTTTAGTGTGTGCACATTATTTAGTTCTTCTGGATTTCTTTCAGGACCTGATCATGTTATGAACATTGTGAATTTTGTAGTTTCTATCAGTTATACCTGTGGTTCTTAATGTTGTGGACTTCTTGAATCAGGGGTGTGATGCTTCCGTTCTCTTGGATGACAGCAATGGGAATCAAAACCATGCCATTGAGAAGCAGGCTATACCCAATAGGTCTTTGAAGGGCTTTGATAAAATTGATGAGATCAAGGAGAGGCTTGAAAATGAATGTCCGCGCGTGGTATCTTGTGCCGACGTACTTGCTCTTGCCACTAGAGATGCCATTGTTCTGGTGTGTTCTACTGCTACACTAAATTTTGAGATTTTTCTTTCATCGCTTTGTTTTCTGCAGTGTTATCTTTACTTGGCTTCTCCCTTATCTAAAATAGCTTTTTGCATTTCCACCGTCTCTGTTTCCTGCCTATTGTCATAAATACTAAACTAAAAGAGACAAATAAAAGTGAAAATATCATACATGTAGTTGCATTGATCTTTGTTTGGTTTCAGTTATTCAAGAAATCAACATACAGCTTTTCAGGCTTTCATTTTCTCAGCGTTTTCACCCAGGTTCCTTAAAATGAATGGCTATATACTCTTTCAGTTTACTTTATTGCTTGCTGGACTCAATTATCACAAATTTAGTATTATTGGAAAATCCACATACAGTAAGTCATGTATGCAAGGGTTTGAAATTTCTCTCCCTTTCTTCCTTAATTCCTTAGCACGTAGCTGTGTTGTTTCCTTAATTCCTTGCATATCTGACAGGCTGGTGGCCCATTCTATCCCATTTTGACTGGAAGAAGAGACAGTACCAGCTCATTCTTTAATGAGGCAATGACGGGTATTCCAAGGCCAGATGACAACATCAATCAGACACTGCATCACTTCTCCCTGAGAGGTTTTGACGAGAGAGAAACAGTTGCTCTTCTAGGTAGTGACCAATTCTGTACTCCTTATGTTCCTAGTATTTGGTTTTGGAAATGTATCAGTATAATCTATGTGTTATTTTTTTAGGAGGGCACAACATTGGAAAGATAGGATGTGAGTTCATTATGTCACGCATCAACAACTTCAAAGGCACAGGGCAGCCAGACCCGACTATACCTCCTGAATTTGTCACAGAGATGAGACTGAACTGCGATGATGATTCAAACCAGGCAACTAGTACTGCTGCTGCTGCATCTCCTTTTGTATCAAGAGGATTGCGTGAGAAGTTTACCTCACAGGGGATGTCATACTATCAACAATTGTCTTCATCATTTTCAACAGGTGCTGGATTTGACAGTCACTATTACCAGAGCTTGTTGAGAGGAAGAGGACTCCTCTTTGCTGATCAGCAATTAATGGCTAATAAAAGGACTGCTCGGGTGGTCACAGCATATGCTTCAGATGGTGGATCAGCTTTCCGAATGGACTTTGCCCGGGCAATGATGAAGATGTCAGTTCTTAATGTTCTCACTGGATCCCAAGGTGAAGTCCGTTTTGACTGTTCTCTCCCGACCCCCAGTTCCTAACTGGCATACTCCCATGTTGAGGAAATTGATGCTGTGCTGAAGATGACACGTTTTTTGGGAGAACTTCTGTAGAATTCTACACCCTCTTGTTGTGTTGTACACCAGATAATCTCAGAATACTCAGAATTTAAGATCGAAAACCTCAGTATATGAGTTCTTCATATGGCCGGGATATACCCTTTCGGATATAGGAAACTGTTAGTACATGCTACATAGGCCCTCTTCGGGTTCAGTCAATTCTATATTGCCTAAAAGTGTAATCTCCTTTCCAAACGTTTATCAATATATAATTGAATGTACGTTTCAGGGTGTTGATCTTAAGACAGCCTCTATTGAGTACGCTACAGAAATAGAAGAGGTCAGCTTCTCGTTCAGTATTCTATCAAAAACCGTTCTGTTTTCTTTTAATGACTCGTTCGTTTTACAATCTCTTTGACAGGGAAACTGAATCATCTTTTGTTTGCTATCATCAGTATATTATTTGCATATATTTTCAGGCAATACTGGAAATGTTGGTGTTCATGATTTTCCTAGGTTCTCTAGGAATATACAACTGCTTATCGAATCTACCCTTTCTGTACTTGGTCGGATCAAAACAAATGGTAAGGAATGAAAAAGTCGGTCTTCAAAAACACGTGATGGGCTCACTCCTAATGGTAGCGGTTCATCGATGGTATAACTACTGATCGATCTTATTCCTCATCAGATTCTTGAACTGCTTTATTGGATCACCAAAATTTGGGCTCCTTCCTTCATCTATCTTTGACACGAAGGCAGACATATCCGATGTATCCGATGATGAAGTGGCCGGAGAGGAGGGAACCTGCAAAAGACACTCCGATGGCAAAGTCAGTCTCGATCAATTCAACAAATGTAGAGAATAAAATCAGGAAAGTAATTGTGCCTAGCGTGCACCAGGAGTGACTTTTGAGAATGAGGCTAGGTAAGTCAAGTAACTATATGGAGCAGGCATAATTACAACACAGTAAGTACGTAATTGTGCCTCACGGCTGCACCAGATACTAGTTACCTCGATCAATCCATCTAGATCATCATTCATAGCTTTACAGTTTGTAGCATGCTAAATTGGAAAGTAAATGGGACATGCTAAAATTACTCTAACCCGTGTAGTGTCTACCTGTTTCTGCATAATCCCGGACACTATGTAGAAGCACGGTAGAACAGAATAAGTGATCATGCGCAAGAGGCAAAAGACATATAGTGGTTCACCATGTCATCGGAGGGCATGACTACGTCCACTTAAGGTTCTACTATCATGGCCAATAGGCCTTTGGAGTTACAAGAGTTCTCCGGGTTATCATTCCCCTGAGAGAGTTAGAGAGTGAGTGTCCTTTCTACATATGGGAAGCCTTCCTTTTATAGCTAAGGAAGGTTCCCTCTTATTACATGTTTCCGATGTGGGACTAACTATACATTTATATTCTCATGGTGCCTTCTTGTGGAGCTTGGAGGAACACCTTCCTGATGTGGTACCGATAATCTTTCACCATGACGAAGTAGCCTGGATGTCGGTCTACATGAGGCATGTCGGGGGGCAGGGCCCTTCGTGGCCGGAAACCAGTCTACTCGGTCGTTACTTATGGTTGCGGCATATACACCTACAACATGTCTCCCCAACTCCCGAGTAAGAAGACAATCTTACTTAGAGAGTTAAAAATAAATTGTATGCCGCCAAGCATAAGTAACGACCGAGTAACGACATACACTCCCTGTCCCCCTAGCTCTTCGAGGAAGAAGATTCTCTTACTCGAAATTACTTCCCCATCTCGCTTCCTCATGATTAACTTTCTTCTCTTATGGAGTGGAGGGACAAGATTCACTATGTCCCCCCAAGTCTTACTTGAAGATTGCTCGGGCGGGTAGTGCTCAATATGGCTCTTGGGTCTTGCTTTGTTGATATTCTCTATTTTGATGCCCTGGTCTTGCTCCTTTTTACTCATGGGGGCTACTCGGGTCTTGTCTTCACTTGGTGATTTCGGGTCTTACTTTTCTTAACATCTTCAAGTCCGCCGAGTCTCCAGCCTCAAAACTGATTCAACCAGGCGAGGCAATACCACGAAGCATGCGAGCTAGTTGGAATAGCCCGCGGGCGAGTTATGGAGTCCGCTTCACGTACAAGGAATGACTATTAGGCGAGTTATGGGGGCTCGCGTGCTTGCGGGGGAATCCACTTCGTACAAAATAACTGATAATATCGGGCGAGCTGAGGGGCTCGCTACATTAAGAAGAACTACCACGCGGGCTGAGGAGCTCGCACGTGAGATGAGGATCGCGCATGCAAGCTGTGGAGTTCGCTTAGCACAGAAGGACTCGAGCTTAGAGTCCGCTTTGCACAGGACTGACATCATCGGGAGAGTGGAGGAGTTCGCGTACGGGCTGTGGTGGTCGCTTCGCCAAGGACTAACAATACAAGCAAGCTTTGGAGCTCGCGTGCGAGATGACGATCTCGCGTGCAAGCTGTGGAGTCCGCTCCGCACATAAAGACTACCGTGCGGGATGAGGAGCTCGCTTCGCGCACAAGGACTACTGCGCGAGCTATGGAGTTCACTTCGTGCACAAGGAGTGGCACTACCACGCGGGTTGAGTTCGTTATGGGACCACGCACAAGGACAATACTCAAAGGGGCTCCCGCGCAAGCTGAGGATCTCGCTCCGCTCATAATCAATACCGCGCGAGTTGTGGAGCCCGCTCTGCGCATAAGCTACTGTGAGGGCTAAGGATTTCGCTCCGCGCAAGGTGAATGAGACTACCGCGCCAGATGAGTCTTGAAACTCGACGTGGATCTTGGTGACACGCGAGATGGGTCTTGTAACTCGGTGTCCCGCCAACTGAAGCACCCTTTCAAAGCCATCTGGGTGTTACATTTTCTATGGACAAAGGTAGCGAGTCCATTCCATATCATGTTTTACTACTCGAGTGACGGGGTGTTAATGCCGTCTGTGAGTTATCAAGACACTTGCTCCGTTTTTAAAGGAAAGATATAATGATTTTCGGTCGAATGTCTATCCCGCTAGGTGTTACTAGGGATTTCAATGAATTATGCCTCTCGGAGAATTACACATCCCACCCGGTGTTACTGGGGATTTTAATGTGGATTACCCATCCTGCTTGGTCTTTGCTGTTTCCCATGACAGTTTTGATACGTGCTCAAAACTTTGTGATTATTGTACCTTAACAATGAACAAATGATCGATTAGCAGCTTACATAGTTTTAGTTTGATCAACATAAATATGGGGCCAACCAAGTATTGTTATGGCATAATAACCGTAAAAAATTCTTGAAAAACACAATGGAATGCCAATCTCTCGGTGGAATGCCAAAACCTACAGACCATCATGCATACTCATATAAGTAGAATATTATGAACTTTCACAAACCAACGAGATTATAACAATCATAATCTAGATGAGACTTATATGTGAAAATAGTTGCCGAATGAGTGCATATAGGAGGAATAGATTCATGCCCGTACTACTCCCGGACGATGAATCCTTGTTGCTAGTACGGTCGGGCTGTCTACAAGATTTTATTGACTTTTCCTAAGTAAATAGCTCCGAGTGTCCAAAGCCCTTTTTCACCGAGACCCGTTGATCACATGGGGCCAATTTGCTACCCTCCTCAATTGCTCTACTCCCGGTGGCTGACTATTTTCTTTTCTGCTTCCAATGGCTGAACATTTCTTTCTCTACTCCCGGATTGATCATCACTAACTTTCCCACTTTCTGAGACTTAGCATTTGCTGTACCCTGCCAACACCACTTCAATAGTCAACTTTGAATATCTAACTCCCAACACCAGCAAACACCAACAAGGCAGTAGAACTATTGGGTGGCCAAATTTGATGTTTGGGTGTACAGAGCAAATTTTTTTTTGGGACTCCGGCGAGCTACAGCCGAGTCGGGATCCCGATTGGTTGCTTCATCAACCTGCCTGGTGACTGCAAGAGAGCCCCTTGCCCTCTCTAATGCCAAACCGACCCGAGAACTATCACCTCTCGAAGACTGCTTCACGCTGCTGGTGAGGCCACTGACTTTCCTAGCCGGAAATTGAACATTGGAGCCACCAGGATAAGAAGACGACGATCCAACTGCGGGTTGAGTAGATCGTCTCCGCGTAGCTCCCAACTGACATGACTGAGCTCCGGGTCCCAGGAGCTACCTGACTGGAGGTGTTGCTCAACGCTAGCTAGCGAGGGATCGGTTACCGGGATCATGCTCTGATATTCAGGCAATCCCTAGCAGTGCGTGCCTACCGAGATGTTTCCATGCATCGGTGATGGTCGATTGATGGAACTGGTGACCAAGAAGGTGATCAGGGAAGGGAAACTGCCGGCGATCCATAAAGTGAGAGATGGTCCGGTGATCCCGACTTCCACATGAACCCTTTCTCCTGATTAATTCGGCCAATCAGGATCATGAACTTAGCTTGAACTCAGATTCGGCCATCTCGGAGGCAAAGAGACTGCCGCGTGAGCTATCAATGGGACCCCGAGTATGCTAGGTAGATCCCTTTGCTATTTCTGACGAATTTTCATCCCGGCTGGGAAGACTACCAATATCATTGAAGTCATTGGGGTAATAAGATGGTCAGGCAGCTGGAGGAGTGGGGCTTCACTGGCGAAGCTCTCGGGAGACGTCTCCGGGTCTCGGATGCCATCCCCGAGCGATAGCTGGAGGCGGGCGGTTTAGCACTGGTGATGTCCTGATGCTAAAAGGAACCCGGGCGGGTCGGGTCATGCCATTCTTCTTTTTTTTTGCATGGACCTGCATATGGCCTCCCGATGGGCTGGGCCATAGATGGCTTAGACTTGCATACAAAATACCTTGGGTTGACCTCCTTGCATGAGCTTACTGGTTGGTCTGCCTCCATGTGTTGGTGGAAGACCTCTCGGGTGGAACGTCTCTCAGGTGGAATGCCTCTGGGTGGAATGCCTCTCATCTCGGTGGAATGTCTCTCGGGAGAAGAGCAACGTGACTTTTTGTAATGATTCTCACAGACAGCGCTAAATGTTTCTGCATAATCTCAGACACTATGTAGAATCACTGTAGAACATAATAAGTGATCATGGGCAAGAGGTAAAAGACATATAGTGGTTCACCATGCCATCAGAGGGCATTGCTACGTCCACTTAATGTTCCACTATCATGGCCAATAGGCCTTTGGAGTTATTAGTTTTCTCCGGGTTATCATTCCCCCGGGAGAGTTAGAGAATGAGTGTCATTTCTACATATGAGAAATCTTCCTTTTATAGCTAAGGAATGTTTCCTCTTATTACATGTTTCTGATGTGGGACTAACTATACATTTATATTCTCATAGTGTCTTCTTGTGGAGCTTGAAGGAGCACATTCCTAATGCGGTACAGATAATCTTTCACCATGGTGAGGTAGCCTGGATGTCGGTCTACATGAGACATGTCGGGGGTAGGGTCCTTCATGACCGGAAAACAATCTATTCGGTCGTTACTTATGGTTGCGACATATACACCTACAACACTATACCCTCCCCTTGAGATTGAGTGGGAACATTAAGTAATAACGGATATCATCATCACTGCCCTGGAAAAGTGCATTCGATCCATAATCTGGAGCATACGCTGTGACCAACGTTCAAGCCAATATGAGAAGTCTGCCTCGGAGGGGATGTCTTCTTGTGCTGGCCTTGACACTCGCTATTGTTACCGGAGCTTGTTGAGAAGAAAAGGACGACACCTCGTTGCAGATCAGCACTAATGAGAGGACAACTTGAAAATTGTCCGCAGAATAGGCTTCAGATAGTGATTTGGAATGAACTTTGCCGTGACAGTGATGATGATATCAGATCTTAATGTTCTTAATGGATCTCAATGTGAGATCGAGATGGACTGCATGTTGACTGTTCTATCCCGGCCTACCTTAAACTGACACACTCGAGTAGCCGAGTAGGAAACCCAAGGTTTTTCAAGCGCAGAAGATTGAGAGAAGAACTTTCTGTTAAGCAGTTCATATACAGGCACAATCTTTAACGGTACTAAACCCTAACCCTAGCCTATGATACTATTTGGAAGGAAAAGGTGCATCTACGTTTCGATCAGGTTTCATAGATTCAAGAACGGGGAACGGGGAGCATGATGCAGTTTGGTACGTTCTTGAAATTATCGAACTAGGGTTTTGGATCTATGCCCTAAGGTTGTGACATGCAAAGAAACAAAGAATAAACGTGAAGGATGGAAAACAGAAACTTGGAAAAAAACGATAAAGGAAAGAGAGAAGAGGAAGGGAGAAGAAGAAGACATACCTACCTTGGCGTGGTTCTTGAAGAAACAAAGAATGAATCTCAAGGCTCCGTAGCTCGTAGTTAGCTGTCAAGAGAGAGGAACATAAAACTTGGAAAAATAGAAACCCTACAACGACCGTGGGTGATATTTATAGCTTGAGGCCCAACGCAATCATATATTTGAGGCCCAACGCAATCATATTGCAGATCATTAATTTCGCGTTTTAAATGATTTATTTTATTTTATTTATTTACACATGTCACAGTGTAGTAGCTTCTCAATAAAATATCACATTTTAGATTTTCTTTTGATTTAACTATTTTTTTAAATCAAGATCTATTGAGTGAAGTCACTGTAGGTCAAATCATCCGAAGAGTTTTCAAACCAGAAAGAACTATCTCTAACCTAATAAGTAATAAGTAATGCTAGATCTCTCTAACCAAATAAGCAGTGTGCTAGAACTATCTCTAACCTAATAAGCCATACTTGCCCTCTATTACAAGTTCTTGGAGCATAGCATATTGATACTTGATGCATTCTGTAATCTGTATGGCACCCATCACCCATGCCAATTCGGTATCATCAACTAGGGGAACTCTTCTATGGATGAATAAGCCATGGTCAAATATCACATTTGGAGTTTGCTACGAAAACATGATTACTGGTGAATAAATGGTAAATGTCAAAGAAAATATTCCATGTGTCTATTCTTGAAAACATTTTAGGTCCAGACGTTAGAAATTATGTCAAAAGTTTCATTTCCTCCCACTACCAGGAATAGCTTGTGATACTCCGTTTAGCGCAAGACTTACTGGAACCTGGGTGTGGAAGTTCCGTGATAGTGACCGAAACCAGGCGTTTCAATTAAAAACTCTTTGGGTCAATTGTAATATATAGCAAATAAATGTATCGTTATAAAAGCCGGGGATTAAGAGTACATTTACAATTTACGTTAATTCCAAAACAAAATAAAATAAAAGATGATAGTATTAGAGATATGAGGTTTTGTGATTATAAACAAGAGAAAATAAAGAAACAAAATAAATAAGAAAATATCAGATGGATGAGACGTTAGAGACTTAGAAATCTACCACTAAGTATATTTTAAGACATGTTAACAACCAAAACTTCAATCATTAAGTCACAAATCAGTATCAATCAAGAACAAATCGTAAACGCACTGTGTAAGTCCTTATTAATTCCCTTAATTAATTAATTAGAGACTTGGAAATCTACCACAAAGTATGTTTCAAGACATGTTAACAACCAAAACTTCAATCATTAAGTCACAGATCGGTATCAATCAAGAACAAACCGTGAACGCAGTGCGTAAGTCCTTATTACTTCCATTAATTATTTAAGCAAGATGAACGCACCATTACCAAGCCTTTAGAATAACCAATAAGGTATAGACGTTATCCTATCAACAAATTATTCTAAGCATTAATGACACGAGCCACCCCGAATTTCACCCTGAAACCCGGAGTAACTCGTGCGGGGATCACCTCCAAGAAAGATATTACCGAAAAATCGGCATAACCTCCCTTGAAAATAGACAACCCTTCCTAACGAAAACCTACAAACACTTCCAAAAATCTTTAATCCAACCTTAACTCCGGGAGCCTACGTGCTCCACCAAAAACAACTACCCCCAACAGCACAACATTATCCAACATCAAATATAATTATCCAAAAGATAACATAAATCCTCCAACAAATATTCTAAGACGTCAACAAGTCTTCACCCACAACCGAAATAATATACATTAAACCCAAGTATTCAGAGCTACTAAACACTAGCGGAAAATGAAACCACAAGTAGGTTAAACAGGTAACCTACTGATGAAAAGTGGTGGAAATGCTAGTGACTCGTCTCCTACTAGGTCCAACCCGAACTCTGCAAACTAGGAATTTTAAAACGAAGGGCCCAGGGGAAACATTTGAACACGTTAGAGTGAGTGGACAAAAATAAAATAAAGGAAATAATTCTTTATGCTTTCCCAATTTTACTTTTCCATAGAAAAAAAAATAATATGCTGCATGCGACAGCTCAAAACGCTCAACACGAAAACTGGAATTTCATGACTGGATCCGGCCAGTCTCTAACGCTCAATAAAATACAGCCTCTCAGGCTGAAATAAAATATGTATGTATTACACTCGTCATATCCCTTGTATGAATTTTCTTGAAACAACTAAAACAAATAGAAAATTCACACAAGGCTACAACGCTTGCGTCTAACGCTCACCTTGCACCATAATGACATTTTACCTCATTATGGTGGAAAAGACGGTGTATAAATATACGCGCATATCCCCTATATAAATTATTATTTTTATATAGGGCTACAACGATATTGCGTTTAACGCTCACGTTGCACCATAATGAAATTTTACCTCAATATGGTGGAAAAGCACGTATAGCTAGCTAGCATTCTCACATATACATATTATTCTCATAATCATCCACATATGGATATATATATATATATATATATATATATATATATATTCACCGAAATTCTCAATTTCGGTTATTCTCCAACAACATAAATTATTTTGTATGCACATTATTTAAAACAAAAGTCCACTCACAAATTAGGCCTAAGCCTGATGTCGATCTGGGGCCTCGTCAGCTCGAGCCTCCTCACGACATGTTCCAAATATAATATTAAGTTCCCAGCCGAAATTCCAATATTTACACAAAATAGGCAGAAATTAACCGAGAGCCATTAACACGCTCATCATTGCCTAACTTCGAAATGGTCCACATTTCAACCCTAGAACCAGCAGCCGTAACTACACCTTCCCACAGATTAAACAACTTAATCCAACGGCCGTATTCTACATAAATTAACCGCCAAAAATACTAACTTCGGAAATTCATAAACTTATCCAAAACTCATCCAAAAATTCCATAACTCACTTTAATAAACTCCCATTAATATTTCAAATTTAACAACATTAAAATCTCCCAACCGGCGGCGGCGCAGGCGGCCGCTCCGCCGGCAGCGGCGGCCGGAGGCCAATTCGGGCGACCTCCACTTCCTATGAAATTTTAACAGCATCTTCCTCTCATCAAGCTCTACAACTTTTCTAACTAGCTCAAACCCAAAATCCAAGCCTAGCTATGCCAATTGAACAAAAACATCAAAAACGCCCTAGAGCTTCCACCTCAAATTTCTCCTTACCTGAAGCAAACCGGAGTGAGTCCTTTTAGGGCAAGGCTGCTGGGTTGGAGACCTACAAAATCATACCAAGCTTGCCCGGATTGGTGGCCGGAGGAGGGAGTTCCGGCGAAATGCTTCCCGGCGTTTCCGGCGGGTTTTCTCCTCTTCTAGCGAGTTAGAGGCTCGGGGGCTAGGCCGGGGAGGGAGAGGAGGAGATGGGGGTCCAAACTGGGATGGAGCGGCGGCAGCTGGTGGCCGGACGGCGGCAGGAGGACGGCTGGATGAACGGGCAGCGGGAGGAAGAAAATCAGGGAGAGAGAGAGAGAACCGGGTAGAAAAGAGAGAGAAGAGAAAATGGGTTTGGGCCTCACACCCCAAACCGGTCCACACCTTTAAACAACCCAATTCCAAAAATGAAACACCCCGAAAAATAATACCCGAATAAAAATTACCTTTTACTAGCTAAAATTTACTATTTTTACCGTCGTCGTATTTTCCTCATACGAATAATCCTCCGCACATAATCGTCCCCGAACCCCCTCTAGGGACCAATTAACTATTAACTCAATGACGGAGACGGTAAAATTCTTATTATAATCAGGCTAGTAAATAAGGTAAAAATATAAGGGTCGGGATGTGACAATTAAGATCAATGAAAGTTTGATTGAACAAGTATGCAAAACTAGCGTGGAACGCCTACCTAGCATGCAATCATTTTTATTTGGTTTCACCTATTGTCTTATAGGTTTCACTACTTTGAAACATGTCTTTTAACCGTTTAAGAGATTAATTAACCTAATTCTAGTGTCACTCACAAGTTCATAATGTTCTATGTTGTGCATACATGAACATGAACATAAACAAGTAAGAGTTCCCCATAAACCAAAACCAAATAAACAATTTGAAATACTCAATAATTTGAAACCAAGGTTCAAAACAATATCTAAAACATTATTGGGGCTTCAAACCTTGCCCCTAACTAAGAGTATTCTATCACACATGGCTGCAAAATCACACAAGGAGAATAAAAGATGACAAAAGAAAGATAAACCGTGGATGATTGAGAGATCAATGATGGCTTGGCGGCTTCCTTGTACGAGTCCACAACTATGGAGGTTCTGATGGTGTAAGATTGCTGGCCTCCTCTCTTCTTTTATGCTGTGGTTAGGGTTATGAAATCCTCAAAACTCATCCATGGGCTTGCCAATGTGATTTGGGCCTTAAAATAAAAGTTTTGGTCCAAATCAGAAATTCAGACAGACTGACATTTAGACACTTAAGCGGTCATAACTTCTTTTCCAAAATAGATATTGACGATCTGTAAAAAGTTATGGAAAGTAAACTCTTGTAGCTTTCCATTGATATATGACACATCTCTTGGATCGTTGTGAGCTGATCACAATCTTCTATCGAATTTAACTAATAATTTCTGACATAATTTCTGATTTCTTTCCTTGCACAACATGGATTTTTTTTTCTTTAAGATTTCTCATCTTTCGTCTCTTTTTGACCTATTTGGGTTTATTTATGACCTAAAAGCACAAACTTAATTAATATGAATATTGTTAAAGGAATTACATAGCTAAATAGGGTCGAAAATACATTATAAACGTAGCACTTTATGCTCTTATTATTCGGCACCTACAAACTGTTACCAATCAACTCAATCACATGTGATTGTTCCCAAGTATTGGTTTTAGGAAGATAGACTAAACCGTGACTTGTTAGAAAACAATTCTCACTCGGCAGCACAAAAGGCAGTAAGTACAAACAATTGGATTAAAGGTTTATCTGAGACTAACAAATTTCCTCTCATGTACAACAAGAGGGTGAAGATATAATGAATCAGTAATTCAAGATTATGTCAGCTCCATCACACCCCCTTGGTTTTATACCTCTACTGTTGGATTGTGTCACTTAATAATAGTAGTCTACCGGCAGAGAACAGACCGATCGCACCTGACCTTGAGATCCAGTAAGGACACCAAGTGTTGACATCTTCGCCATTGCCTGCGCAAAGTCCATCCGAAACGCCGTTCCATTATCAGAAGCAAATGTTGCAACCACTTGAGCTGTCCTCATATCAGCCATTAGCTGCTGATCAGCAAAGAGGATTCCTCTTCCTCGCATCAAGTTCTGGTAATAATGAGAGTCGAAAACTGCCCCAGATGACATGGACAAAAAAGATTGAGTGGGATCACCATTACTAATGGCCTTGTTAGCATTGTCTACGCATTTTAGCTTCATAGTATTGAGGAGATCAACAGGTAAAGCTGGGTCAGGTTGCCCTGTCCCAGTGAAGTTTTTTAAGCGCGACTCGATGAACTCGCATCCTATCTTTCCAATGTTGTGTGCTCCTGAAACAAAACAACTCAAGGGTTAAAATGACATATTTCAATGTCAAATCAAGTTGGAATGAGGAATAGAGAGGTAGTACCTAGAAGAGCAACTGTTTCTCTATCACTGAAACCTCTACTTGAGAAGAGATGCAATATATGAGTGATATTGTCATCAGGCCTTGGAATCTCCTCCAATGCTTCATCAAAGTAGGACTGTGTGCTATCTTTTCTACCTGTCAAGACTGGATAATATGGGCCACCAGCCTGCAGCCATTTCAGATATTACAACCACATCGCCATGAAGAATTAGTTGATGATGCAAAAGGGAAATCTTAAAGGAACTAAGAGAGAAAGAAAGGAAGTGAAGAACTGATTAATTAGCACACCAGAATGATGCCATCTCTGGTGGCAAGAGCAAGTACATCGGCACAAGATACCACCCCTGGACAAGCATTTTCGAGCTCCTCCTTGATCTGATCAATGTTATCGAATCCCTTGAGGGACTTATTTGGTGTGGCCTGCTTCTCTATAGAATGGTTTGTGTTCCCATTGCTGTCATCCAAGAGAACGGAAGCATCACACCCCTGATCCAAGGATCCCCACAACATTAACAGTGACGTATAAATGGCTGGATAGAAGTTACAGAAATTAAAAATATTCATGGCTTTGGACCAATTCCGCTGAGAAATCTTTATGAATAACATTGTTCACATCTTAATAGTCAAGAGTTAAAGTCAGAAGAAGCTTAACACAAGAGAAAGACCTCTCAAAGCAAAGTAACAATGAGACAAAACTAGGAAAACCAAAATTGAAGATGACCTATAAGGTCATTATTACAACACGACAAAATACCAAACTACGAAGCATCATTCTTAATGAAATTTTTCCTAGATCTGTTTTGGATCTAGTTCTATGCAGCTAGTAGTATTGTCTATTGAGTCAAAGTTGGCTTTAAAACAAAAACGTAACAAACTGACAACAGTCACCAAAATGCACCAAGAACCCTATTTGGAATAGAAGAATCCATAAAATTCAGAAATGATTGCAGCTAACACAATTTGTTTCAGTCTCCGTATACAAGATTCATAAAAAATACACTGGTTTTGGAATCGGAAAGCCAATAAGCAGAATATATATTGCAAGTTAACAAAAATCCATACAGTTCAACCATACCATACATAAAACAGGTCACAATGAGCATCACAACAAATTACACTAATTTTAACAACAAAACTCAAACCAAAGCCATTTCAGAATCTGATTTTCTATACCTTAATGAAGCAGTCATGGAAAAATAGACGCAGCAACTGAGCCGAGACGTTCCTGTGCTGCCGGTAAATCCAAGCCATCTTCGTCCTCACAATGGTCTCAGCCTGAGGACACGAGCTCCTATAGAAATCGTACTCCATATTCCCCGACGCCTCATCCGTCGCCATACACATAACCAGCACCGAGAAAAACACCACCGTCGCGAACAGCCACTGTGCTTTCACTGTTCCTAACATCTTCTTCTTCTTCTTCCGGTGACGTCGTGCTGAGAGTCACAGAGAGAGGTTGTAGCGGGAAATGAGAAACAGAGAGGTGAAGAGTAAGATACAGTAACGAGACGGGTTGACTCGGCCGAGCCCAACAATTCTTTTTTGGGTTAGGTTGGGGTTGAACGATTGTTAAGATGAAAAAGCCTAAAGCCTTTTGCAATAATACACAGTGTTCATGTTTTTCTAATCCTTAATTTTCTCTTTACACCCTTCTTCACACCCTTCTTCACGCCCCACTCACCTCTACCTTGATAATAATCTAGTACCCCACACCTCCACACCACTCAACCCTACCTTCATACTACCCCCAAATTTAGTATTCTCATCCAGCTCCACTTTCACCAACTTTCACTTAAGACACTTGTTAATTTCAATAGAACAAAACGTTTGAATCCCCTGCAGTATTCTAGGGTTTCATTGTCACATACATAAAGTACTTCTATAGCCTCACTCAGATTGATCGTTAAGAGGTCGGGACAACCAATAAGACATTTTTAACTTGTCACGTTTTATATTTCAATTAATAACACTAGACCATCCTACCTAAGTACCAAATGTGTCCACTGAACCACTTATCATGGTTCCTCAATTAATAATCGCTTTCACCTTTATTTCTTTGTAAAAAATTATATTTTTCTTCGCACATAAAACTCTGTCATACTTATATTGCACATGGATATTTTCTTCCAACAAGGTCCCCTTTGGCGCCACCTAATCCCACCACATTTAGGGTACGTTTGGTACCCGGTATTACATAAACCAGTCTTAAGTAAGGAGTGAAATAAAGGTAATCTCATGTTTACCCTCTTCTTTTTCAATGTTGATTGCTATTCTTTTTCTTTTCTTCATCGAGGACTTAGTAATGTGGTTAATAATGAGCATTCAATGTGTTATGGTCCACGTCTTCAGCGGGGAGCGATGCGGTGATTGTGCTACTAAAAGTAAAACAAATGTGTGCGGGGCGTACCACCTCGCGGACGAGGAAAGAGAACGTTGCGCGTTCTGACTTCTAACCAGGCGAGAGAGAGCTCCGGTGCCACCTCGCGGACGAGGAATTTACGAGCTAAGTTTCTCGGTCACCTGTCGATCGATACTCACGTGTCTGAGTGAGCAGAGCAACAAATAGGGAAATCAGGGGCGAGTTCCGGAGAGCTCTAAAAAGTTCTAGGCGGCGAGGCGCTTAGAAACAGGGCTTCGAAGAGGCTTCGAAGGGAGATCGGCTCCTGGGAGCGCTGACGGTTTCGACTAGGTCGAGAGGGTTTTCAACTAGATTGAAAGTTGCTTTGTATTTGGTTGATTGTATGTTTGTGTTGAGAGAGTGTGTCCTTTCTGTAAGCTGTGGAGCTTCTTTATATAATCATCCGCAAGCAACCCGCAGAGACCTAATAACAAATCACTTTGGACTTGGCAATCAGAATCCCACAAGGATACGATCAACTCGTTAGTCGTGCGCTCCATGCAACACGTGTCAAACCAACCTTGCTTAGGTCTCGTTCACCGCCTCGCATCATTTCACTGTAGTGTCGTATGCGAACTCAAACACTAAGCGATCTTAACCCGAGGGCATTATCGTCCATTTCCAACTTTCCCTCGCCATGCACAGTAAAGTCCCACGCGAACTGGAAATAAGGATCCCGCGAGGACATCAAATCTCGCGGGGTATCAGAATCTTTTGGACGAAGTCCTAGTCGCGTGTTGCCAAACCTCGCCACCCTTCGTGGGCTAAAAAGGCCACAGGCGCTGGCCCAAATGCTATCTAAAACCTGTTTCAAGTCTTGGACCGAAAATACCTACTGGGCTCAAACATTGCCCCCTAGGCCTTGAGCTTAATCCACTTCGCAACGGATAAGCGAAGAGGCCTAAATAAGTTTTTTTTTTTTTTTTATGGGAATGCATATTTCAAAAGGTACTGACATTTTCGGCGTTATCGCTTCCCTTCATCATTACGGCTTTCTGAATTTGAATTTTGAAACGCGCTGACGTTTCGGTCGTCATTGCATCCTTTCGTTGCAGCCACTGATTGACAGGGACGTTACGGTTCGTCCTCTTTATAAACCTCGATGCGGGTCCCCACATCTCACCATCACTTTTCAATCAACCTTTGCCCTCTACAACCAACCAAACTCCAGCACCGATCTTGCTCCGACCAAAAACAATGGCTCCCAAACCTGCTGCTAACGACCTGAACCTTAGCCTCACGGCGGCGACCTCCTGGTCGACCAGCCTTGCTCGTCGTTTCGCCAGCAACCCGCCTCAAGGAACACCCATCTACTTCCTTGAAACAGGGGAAGCCCTGCTCGGCCCGACTCCTTCACAGCCTCCATCCGCTGCTGACCTCAATCATTACACCACCTCCGTGCGTCGACCAATCTTGGCCCAACGGCGCGAACCGGGAAACTTCGCCTCATGGCAAGCCCGCTCCCATACAAATATCCGGGTCGGGGAGTGGCCCAGCGCCACTGCGGAGGATCGGGCGTGGTATGCGGAACGCCTCCAAACCGACCAAACGATCTGGGAAGCAACCGGCATCCGCGAAGCCATTGCCCTGAGCTTTTCACTGCCCCCTCACACCGACCGGGCACCCATCGCTGCCGTGGCCTGTCTATGGAACAGTGCCACGAACACCTTCGATTTTCCTTTCGTTTTTCACTACAAACTTTGTTGGACGCAGGCATTCAGGCAAACCCTAGATTTCAATTCAGAAGAGGAATCACAAAATAGAGGAAGTCGTCGTGCAACACGCGTGCTGCACAGTACAGACGGTAACAACATCTCAAAGTATCGATACTTAACTTCCCCACTCACGGTACAGAACGGAACCGTATACAAAACGTATAAAACACCCCGGGTGGACTCACCCCCCGGGTAGACACCAGAACTCGCCTTGAAGATATATTAATTACACGTACGTATATGTAATTAACCAGTGATTGGAGAAATCTAATCATGCATGCACGCATGTCATATATTCAAATTTGGTGATTGTAGTTCGCAATGGGATCGGAGACTCAAGGCATGCCTTTGGTTTTTCAAATGAAGGGATCGACTAGAAGTCTGAAACATTCTATCGAGTTGGGTGGCATGTCTTCTGGACAATGGTACGCAGCTGGTACCTATAGACGAATCACTCGTACGTACTGTACGTTAGATGTCGTAAACTAAATTATCCATTCAAGGTAGACTAAATTTTGTGACATGTTTTTCTCTCTCTCTTTTTTTCTCCAATAATAATATATGATGACATATTCAAATTACCAAATTCAGAAACATATATATGTATATAAGCTCACTGTTCGAATATACATATAGCATGCTGCTTGTGCATATATTGCCTAATTAAGTTGATCAGTTACTAATTATTCATTGTGATTGGCAATCGTGTGAGTTTGGAATGCAGGCAAAGAAGTATCCCTCTTACATAGTGAGATTACTGAGATATATTATGTTACACCCTAATATTTCAAATCAAGTTGCAGGGATTTGAGTTTGGCATAAGTTGGGAGGAACGAGAGGCGAGATCCAACCATATATAATTAAATGAAGCATACATGATGATAAATAATTTGGGAGAAGACAAAGCCGATATACGGATATCAGCTCACAAGTGTGTTTAGCGTGTTACTGTTTAAATTTACTACGTTATTCGTCTAATGATACTATTTAGCGTCGATGAAGTCTCGAGTTATTGCGAATTTTCCAAATATATACGACTATATTTGGTGTTTATTATGGTTGCACAAAGGGAACTGGCATGTATAGAAAGCAGATCACTGCCGGCCGGTAATATTTTTAACTAGGTGGGGATTGGAACGGGCTTACTTGGTTTCTAATATTAATGTGGATCCATTTTCATTCTCATTAATAGCTATGGTAACAGAAAAGAGTACTGAGCTAGGGTTTTACAAAAACAAAGAAAAGAGAGAGTGTTTCATAGAGAGATCGATCAAAACCAAATTTTGGATTTGTGAAGTGAAAAATGAAATAGAGAGAGATCTGTTTACATACAATATGTGGCTCACAGCTTAACATAAAATACAGCTGTGATCCATACAAGACTAACATATGTCACAAAGTTTTTAGAAATTGATATAGAGTAAACAACTCTTCTACCATCCTCCCTCAAGCTCAGCTAGGGTCACTAGTCTGAGATTGGTACGGTGAGTTCTGAAGAGGATAAGGTAGTCCCTTTGTTAAGATGGTTACAATTTGCTCAGTAGTGGAAACATATTGCAAAGCTAAATCATTATGTTGTACTTTTTCATGAACAAAGTGAAAATCATTATCTAAATGTTTGATCTTGGAATGAAATACTGGATTGGAAGAAAGAGCCAAAGCATAAAGATTATTACACTTCAAAAGTGGAGCCTTAGGAATTTTGATGTTTAAATCACACAACAAGTGTCTGAGCCAACTTATCTTATTAGCAGTACCTATATTCAGATTTTGTAGAGCTGCGAGACATTGAACTTTGCTTCTTGGATTACCATGAAACTGAACACAAACCAATATAAACAACAAAACCAGTAGTTCATCTTTTATGTATCACTTCTCCAGCCCAATCTACGTCACAATATGCCTTCATATGGACTACATTATGTAATGCATATGTTGAACTACATAATATACCCTTATAAAGAGTACCTTGCAGATACCTTAAAATTATTTTAACCGTAGAAAAATGCACATCAGTTAGACATGTCATAAACTGACATACAATATTAATAGAATATGCAATATTTGAACAAGTGAAAGTCAAACACTGTAATGCCTCTACAATGCTTCTATACAGAGTTGGATCTTAAAGAGGGGTACCTTGATCTTTAGTCATTTGATAATGAGGAAGACAAGAGGAGAGCTGCAAGTATTGATAGTTTTCATACCAGTCTTGACAAGAAGATCTTTAGCAAACTTTGTTTGACTCAGAAAAATTCCCTTCTTAACTCTCTTAATTTCTAGACCAAGAAAGTAAGATAATGAGCCAAGATCTTTCATGTCAAAAACCTGACTTAATTTTGAAATCATCACTTCATGTATCCCTGCAGTATCTGAACCAGTAATCACAATATCATCAACATACAATAGCAGTGCAACTATACCAGTAGAAGTATGTCTGATAAACAAACTGCTTGGATCTAAGTGAGAAGAACTGAAACCCAAACTTGGTAGAAAACTTGTAAACTTTTCATTCCAAGCTCTTGGAGCCTGTTTCAAACCATAAAGTGATTTTATGAGTAGACATACATAGTCAGGATGTTCAGTATCAATAAAACTAAGGGGCTGAGACATGTAAACCTCCTCATTTAAGTCACCATGTAAAAATGCATTTTTGACATCTAATTGTCTCAGTTCCCAATTATTCATTGCTGCAAGTGCTAAAATAACTCTTACAGTACTATGTCTTACAGCAGGACTAAAGGGTTCATCATAATCTAGCCTTTTAACTTGACTAAAACCTTGAGCTACCAATCTAGATTTATACCTGGGGACCGTTCCATCTAGATTTTTCATGATTTTATATATCCATTGTCACATCCCGGTTCTTAATTTTTGGTATTACTTTGGTTTTTACTGTTTGAGTAACTGTTTACTATTAAAGGACTCTAGAGTTGATTTTTTGTAGGAAAATTATTTTGAGAAAATATCTTTAAGGGAGTTGGAGATGACGTTAATATGAATCCGTAGACATGTTATACGTTAAAATCGGAGTTAGCATGAAAAAGTTATCAGATAAAAGAGTACATTTTAGTAGGTAAAGAAGGGGTAAATTTTTTTGGTAGGCTTTATTTTTCTGGGTATTAAGGTTTGGACCGGCTAGGAGAGGCCCACAACTCTCTCTCCCTTCTCTCTCCTCTCCCCCAAACTCCCCCCTACCCGCCGGACACTCTGATTCCGTCCGCCGCTGTCCGGCCACCAGAGACCGCCGCACCGGTCCTAAACGGTCAGCCATCGACCCAGCTTTCTTCCTTGATCGGTGGGAGCTACCCTAGCGCAGCCATGAGGGAGAAAGGTCGCCCGAAAGCTCCGACTGTGCAGCAGAGTTCAGCGCCGAAACTCGCTTCTCTGGTCGCCGTCACCGGTGATTTGGGTCTCATTTGGGAGTGCTCTCAGTGTGTAACAATCCTCTAGAAGGTAATTAATCAATTCGTAGTGTGTAAGGAGGATTTTGGAAGGAAATTCTAGGGTTTGAGAATTGAGATTTTTTGTTGTTTTGGTTCGATTATCTTGGTTAGGCTTAAAATTAGACTTTGTGCTAATTAGGGAAGTTGTTGTGCGTGATGAGAGGAATAATGTGTTAAATTTTAGAAAGCATTAGAGGTCGCCGGAGTTCGGCTACCAGTCGCCGCTTAGCGGTACTTTTTCATTTTTTGAGTTTGTTTTAATGAGATGAGTTTAATGATGTGAAGTTTGGAATTTTTGGAGGAGTTTTGGTTAGGTTTGAGATTTTCAAAAATTGAGAATTTTGGCGGTTGTTAGAATGAAAATCCGGCCGTTGGATTTCCTTGGTATTTATTTTAGAATGTTAGAATTGATGAATTAAAGTTATGGTAGAGTTTGGTGTGAATCTAGTAAGCTTAACTCTAGTAAGAGATGGGTTAAAGGAAGAGATTTGGGTGTTTATATTCAAATATTTATTTTTCAGAATTGAAGTTTGGTACTAAACATATTTATTGTGCCACGATATGAAAGAAACCTCGCTTGAGTGGCTATGCGGATATCGTCGGGCTTATGCCTAAATTTGTGAGTGGACTCTTTGGTTTTTAATAATTATGCATGCAAGATTTTATAGTTTATAAGCGTATATTATAATTTCGACTTATGAAATGATCTTCAAATTTATTTGAGTTTGGTGCAAGAAGTAATCTTTGTCATGATTTATGGATTTAAGCTCGTATCACTAATTTGGTATCGGAGTTTGGATATTGTTTATGATTTTCGGATTTAATTATTATTGGCTTTATTGTTGACTTTGAGATTTATTAAAGACTACCAAAAATCCCATTTTCGGTAATGCTCTATTTATAATTTTCTCGTTTATTTGTGGATTATCGATTCTTGACATTGAGAATATTTTTTTAGAGAGTATTTTCGGATTGAGAAATTATTTACAATTTATAATTGATAATTAAATCTCGCTTATAATTATGGATTTGAGAATATTTTGACGTGTGAGACACGTCATTGAGTTTTATTATAATTTATTATGATAATTTTCAAGTACGGTTGGGAACCGTACCATTCATATGATCATGGGGAAGTTTTATGGATTTAAGTGATTTCGTATATTTTTAGTCATCATACTATAGGGTCGCTCTTATTCATTACTAGCTAGCTTTATTAGCCGTCCTCACCATAAGTGTGTCGAGCGCTTACCGTGAGACCCTATTATAGCCTGGGAGGCACCAATCAGATATTATTATTTATTACTACCTATCCTTATTAGCGGTCTTCACCATAAGTGAGTTGAGCGTTTAGCGTGAAACGCTACTATAGTTTGGGAGACACCAACCTGAGCTTTGGAGGCTCCTCATAAATGGTGATATTTCTTCCCTTTGTGTTACTTCTCGTTAATGAAATTGATTAACCAGTGGGGCTGGTTTATTCCTTCTTATGAGATTTCTTTATTTGATTAACCAGCGAGTTTGGTTTGTCCATTCTATTTTATGTGGTTTTGGATTTTAAGTTATTTGGTTTATCAAAATTGTGTGCAGCTAAGTTTTTAAGGTTGAGACATGAGAAAGTATTTAAATTACGTATTTTGTTAAATTATTAAATTTATTTTTGTCCACTCATTACGTTTTTAAATTACTTTCTCCTAGGCTCTTTGGTTTTAAATACCCAGTTTGCAAGCTAAGTATTTGTGGTCAAGCGTACATGGAGTCGAGGCTTAGGCAGAGGCTGCTTCCGCTTATTCTTTGTCTATTGTTATTCTTTTATTATTAGATATGCTCTGATAACCAGTTAGTGAATTAATTTTGTCTTTGTTGTTGGTTGTGGAATTCCAGAAGTTTAGTATGTGATATTTTGGGAGATGTGATGAACTTGGGGAGCAGGAAGGCTCCATGAGTTGAGGTTGGTTTGTTTGGTTATAAAACTGTAAGTTGGATTTTTCAGGTAAGGGTTGTTCATTTTCAAGGTAGATTATGCCGAATTTTCGATAAATTTTCTTTGAAAATAGTCCTCGCAGGATTTACCTCGTGTTTCAAGGTAAAATTTAGGGTGGGTCCTAACATTCACTTACTTCCTACTATATTCATGTTCTTTGGACAAGAGACCGTGTACCTTGTTTTTGAAGAGCTAGCTTCCATTTCTCCAACATTGCCTGATCTCATTCTGCCTTCCCAGTAGCTACTCTGAATGATTTAGGTTCAATGACATCACTAATATCAGACATTGTTGTAAAACCACTGAAGTAAGGAATTTCTGTGTACAATTTTTGCTAAGTAATAGCAGAATAACAGTAATAATCCTCAATTGTTTTTTGTTTAACAATATCATTCGTTGCACTTGTCAACATTGAATGATCATTTTAGTTTTGATTAACTATGAACTAAAGTTCCTGAGGAAGATCATCATTAGGGCCAATATTGCCACCAAACTGTAAAGCATTTACCTCATCTGCATTAAGGCCATTCAGAGAAGAATTATGTACACCGGTATCAGTATTATGGGAATGAACATCACCATCACTTAAAACATTTAATCAGCCTTCAGAAAAATTATGAGAATGACCATCAACATTTTTTGAATTACCATTACTAACTAAATTTGCAAACCTATTTGCAGACATGTCACCATCAACTGATACATTTCCAGTAACTACATTTCCAATACTATCTAATGAATTTTCAGAACGCCCATTAACAACTGAATTTGTAGAACCATCACCACCAACTGATACTAAATTTTCAACACCATCAACTGAATTTGGCAAAACATTATTAAAAATGATATCTATCACATTATCAAAACTGTCAGAACCAAAATTGTCAGTTTCTCTATTATTCCTAGAAATACCCCCTAGCCACACAGTGGAAGGACCACTGTGATGAGAGAAATTAGTAGGAGAAACTAGAAAGAAGGTTGTGGGATCAACAAGAGAAGACACAGGAGGTGGAGTGACAAGAAAATGGAAAACAGTCTCATCATAGATTACATGTCTTGACAATCAAAGCTTATTCTGAGAAATACTATAACAAAACACCCCTTTGTATCCCAAAGCATAACCTAAAAACACACACTGAGTGGTTCTAGGGTCTAATTTATCATGAGAGTATGGCTTAAGGTAAGGATAACATGAAGAGCCAAAAATTTTAAGGTGAGAAATATCTGGGGGTTTGTGAAAAAAAAGCTCATAGAAAGACAACATATTGAGGGATTTGCTAGGCATTCTATTAATAAGATAACAGGAATGAGCAACATTATAGAACCATAAGTGTTTAGGAATACCAACAGTAGACAGTAAAGAAATACTAGTTTCAACCACATGTTCGACAACTCCATTTTGTTGAGGAGTATATGGACAAGTAATTTGATGAAGACTTCATTTAGAGTGCAGAAAGTTCTGAAAAGCTTTGCTATTGAATTCACCACCTCCATCTGTTTGAAATAACTTGATAGTAAAGCTAAATTGATTTTCCACAAAAGCACAGAATTGCACAAAGATGGCAAGAACATCTGATTTTATTGATAAGTGAAAAAATCCACACAAATCGTGTACAGTCATCAATAAAAGTGACATAGTATCTATATCCTTCTATTGACAAACATGGTGTTGGTCCCCAAACATCTTAATGCACCGTAGAAAATGGAAGTGAAGTCTTGGACTGAGATTTAGAAAAAGGAAGCTGATGCATCTTGCCTTCTAAAAAATGAGAACACAAAGAACTAGGAATAGTGCCTGACAACTTTATTTCAGAACTGGACAACATCTTTGACATAACAAGATGAGCTGGATGTCCCAAACGTTGATGTCAAACTGGATATGAAAAAGATGAACTGAGAAGGATGATACTTGTGGTGATTTGAAAAGAAATAAGTCATCTTCACTGCTCTTGCCTTGGTAAAGAATTGTTCTTGATGTCTTGTCCTGCACGGCAATATTATTCTTATCAAGTGTTATAAAACAACCATTATCCTTGCACAAATTGGTAAATGACAACATATTCATGGCTAAATCTGGAACATGAAACACAAAATTCAATTTCAAGATGCGAGTTGCAGGTTTGATATAACTAGAGCCAGTATGAGCTATATTCAAACCTGCCCTATTGCCAATAGTAATCTTGTTGTCAGAAGAATAAGGCTGAGCTATAGAGAGATTCCTCAATTCAGAAGTCATGTGATGAGTTGCACCAGAGTCACCAATCCACACTTCAGGCATCTGAGCAGTATAAGAATAAGAAGCCTCACTGTTAGGATTAAAGCCACAAGGAAAGGCTGAGCCAGAATTACCATGAGATATGACATATCCACCTTGAGACTATTGAGATGCAGTTAAAGCAATGAGAGATGCAGGAGGCTCGGTTCCCTGGTAAGCAAAGTTAGTTCTGTGAAAGCAGTTTAATGTCACATGACCCTTCAAATCACAGATTTGACAAGTTGGAATGGACAAAGATGGATGTCCGTTTGGCACATCGGTTCTTAGAAGCAGTTTGCAGCAGTGTGACCTTTCTTTAAACAAATTTGACATTCCGGAGATGGTACAGTGGAAGAAGATCTGTGTTGAGGTTGTTGAGATTGAGCATTGTGAGGCTTGTATTCAGGATTTGATAGTAGGTGCTAGTAAGATGTCCATGTTTCCTACAAATTTGACACTTATTCACACGAAAACAGGTGTCTACAATATGACTCCACAGACTTGACACTCAACTGAGTTCCCATTATATTTTGTATCTTTGCTTTTACCTTCACTCTTGTTGTCCAAGTCTTTGTTATCCCAACCTCTACTATTTCCATCTCTGCTTAAAGACCTTGAACCATATCCTCGTGCCACCATTGCACTCATGTTAGAATGAAGAGAAAAATTTCCTTCAATTCTTCTCTCAGCAGCAAGCAATTAAGATCTTAAATCTCTAAGTGTGATAGGATTTTCTCTCTCTTCAATGACTGTACTCATAGTAGAATACTCATCAGGAAGACCATTAAGAATAACTATGATAATGTCTTCATCTGGAATTGATACACCAACAAAAAGTAGTTGATCTTTAGCAGTTTTGACACGCTGAAGATACTTTTCAATGCTTTCACCACCTTTACGCATTATTTGGAGTTCAGCCTAGAGCTGCATAATATACACTCTTGAAACAGTAGAGAATATTTCTTGTAAAGCAAGCCATGCTTGTCTAGATATCTTACAACCAATGATAACATTAACAATGTCTTCATCTAGAGTAGCCATAAGTAGACTCAAGAGAGCCATATATGTTTGTTTCCATGCCTTATATGCTGTAGTTTCTTCACTTGTAACCTCACCCTCAGTGGTTAGAGCATATGTAGGAGGAGCAACTTCTCTGCCATCATAGAAACCAAACAAACGATTTCCGGCAAAAGTAGATTGAAACTGAAAACTCCATTTGATAAAATTTCTTTTACCAAGACGCAAAGTAATGATGCTCAAAAGAGAATGAACATCAGAGTGAGTGAGACTTGGAATAGTAGTAGAGCGAGTAGTAGTTTGTTGAGGAGCCATCTCTTACTGCAATCTTTATCAAATAGAGAAATACTCAGAACTACTTGATAAAACTAAACTTGCTTTTCACCAATCCTGCTTAGCTCTAGAAGACAAGAAACTTATAGCAGACAATACTCAATTTGCTCAAACTCAGTGAACGTCGCTCTCACTTTTCACAAAATTTTGTTCACTTTTCCACTATTTATGACAAATTGTACATAGAATTTGCTCGCAACTTATCCACCTCAGATATTTACTCAATTTGCACAAATTAATAAGCTCAAGTAACACAGATCTTTAACTCAATATTTTCTTCTCAGAATTTTTGCTCAATTTTTCACAAACAATACTCAATCAACACAGATCTACTCGAAATTTGCTAATCAAAGCTTCAAATGCTCATCTTTAAGAAATCAAAGTAGTAGCTTAAGACTAATTCATCAGAAATCTTCAAGCACATACTTCACAATGTGTAGATCTTACTTTTCATAACCAAATACTCAATAGATTCTCAAGAACAAAGAGTAGAATAAGAGTCACCTCAAATATGGAGCAAAACCGAAATAGGAGCATTGATTAAGCCCAAAGATACAAACCCTAGCTTCGATGAAGATCAAAGCTGCAACCTTTAGTCTTGAAGCTACAGATTCCTCAAATCGCAAGCAATCGATTCAAGATCTGAATCAACACAAAAGAAAAGTAAGGATAAGCAGATAGAGTATGCAGAAGCATGAATCAAAGGTCCTGGATTTATGGACGCTCTAATACCATGATAGCCATGGGAACAGAAAAGAGAACCGAGCCAGGGTTTTACAGAAACAAAGAAAAGAGAGTGTTCAGAGAGAAGATCAGAACCAGATTTTTGATTAGTGAAAAATGAAAGCTTGCTTACAAAGAAAATAGAGAGATCTGTTTATATACAATATGTGACTAACAGTTTAACAAAAAAATACAGTTGTGAGCCATTACAAGACTAACACGTGTCACTAAGTTTCTAGAAACTGATATAGAGCAAACAACTCTTCCATCACTCATATGGATCACCCATTCGGCCATTTGCAATATATAATGTGCAATATACCTATAAAATCTCTATGTCGTACATAAGAATCTCTCATCTGGCGAAGTTTTGATCATACAGTACTCACATGTTGTGATCCTTTCACGGTGGAAAGAAGAAGAAACATAGTAGTAATAATGTCAAATCTCTTGTTTCTGGTTGATGAAGTGATATATTGTTCTACTTTCTACTACGGTTACCCCAGAAGGCCAGAAGAAAGACCAACGTTCAATGTGATGAGTAGGGGGATTTTGGTTATGTAGATCACCTGTGGTAATGCCATGAAGTTTCAGAAAATTTCAAAATAGACAAGGCACAATATGCAATATGCCAATATCTGTAGAACAATAGCAAGCAAAGGAAAACAATTAAATTGGCCAGGTCGAGATTCCAAGATTTGCTTACAATTGCAATGGTTTGCCAAAATCCCAAATCTAAATACCATAGACAGTACTTGCCATTACTTTTGTTTAATCATTACAAACAGAAGAAAAAAAAACACTATTGTTGCCATTGGAATCAGACACCACGTCTTATGGACAAGAGCAACACCACTGTAATACGAACTAATTGAAAGCCAGGTCTGAGCTTGAATCAACATCTGATACTTAAAAGCTCCCACCCCTTAGAGCAAGAACTAGATGAAGGACAGAACCACCCTCAATGTTGTACTCTTTAGCTGTTTTGTCATCTCCAAGCTGCTTTCCAGCATAAATAAGCCTGCCACATAAATAAAACAAGTCAATGAACAACTACTTAATAATGACCGATACTGAACTCCTATAGTCAATACTCAATACAGATGAACTTTAGTCCAGCTGCTCAACTATAATTTTACTGTTAAAGTTCAATCGAGTATAAAGACATACCTTTGCTGCACAGGAGGAATTCCCTCTTTCTCCTCAACTCTTTCCTTGATCCGGTCAATGGTATCAGTTGGTTCAATATCAATTTCAATTTCTTTCCCAGTAAGCGTCTTCACCTTAATCATAGTTCCTCCCCTCAACCTCAACACAAGGTGGAGAGTTGACTCTTTTTGGATATTATAATCTGCAAGGGTTCGACCATCTTCCAACTGCTTACCAGCAAAAATCAGTCTCTGCTGATCTGGAGGGATGCCTTCCTTATCCTGAAAAGCAAACATATATTAGTTGCCAGGCAATTTCATAACACAAAAGTTAGGTCCACTTGAATGCAGAAGAAAAAGGGAAAAGAATACTGAGAATTTGCAAGGCACTAACCACATGCTTCCGAGACAAGAGAATGCTTCATGACAGGAAAACTGAGTTTTATGTATCCGTGCCAAACAAGGCCCTCAACTAGACAACTATTCACTTCTTAGAACTCAGAGGGAAAAACGCGAGGGAACAAACAACTGTATAACCTTCTAACACTCGAAATCTAGAATCATATGACCTTCCAACAATGGTTATCTATACTACTCTTTCTCAATCTATTATTTTCCAGCTTCCCAACAATCTATCCCGTATAGCATCATCAATATAATAATCATCTAGAGGTATAGTGACAATAGAATGCACAACCAACTCCTAACATCATCATGCTATAATGAATCCCATCATCTACCACACCTCTCTAAAATTGAACGAGACCACAGAAAAAGTTTATAACCTCCACGCAACCTCAAAACCTTAAAAATTCACCATTGCTAAACTCCCGTAATGCCATTAATAAAAGCAAATACCATATGCAAATATCATACACCATGGAAAACCAGGTGTCCTGTCAGCTCATCCATATTCAATACGAACAGTATCAAATCAAAATCACGAGTCCTAACATCACAATCAGAAAAGAAATCATCTTTCCCATATTATCAACGTCATTAAGTCTTTACAGACCTGTTGTTATATCTTACAGATTCGTCTATGTTCATACCAAGCCTAACTCAGCAACCCAAATTCACAAGAAGCTATAACTCTACTTTAATTCCACAAATTCCATATTTTGCTTCAGATAAAACAAATAAAAAATAAAAATTATATATTTTGCTTCAGATAAAACAAACACTAATCAAAAGTGAAGATTGAAATTTGAAAAGAGGGAGGGACACAAAGGCATACCTGGATCTTGGCTTTGACATTATCGATGGTGTCGCTGCTCTCAACTTCAAGGGTGATGGTCTTCCCGGTTAGGGTTTTCACGAAAATCTGCATCTTTGTTTTTGTCTTTGGCTTCGTTTTCCGAGAGGAAGAAGGGTTCGATTAGCAAAGACTACAGAGATTGAGGCTTTTGTTATTTTACTTGGTCCCCTCGACCCTTTTATATATAGGGAGAAAGAAACCTTTTTGGGCCAAAGAAGCCCAACAAAGAAGAATCTTGTACATGAACACAAGATTTGCCAGGACAGGAATTAGATTCCTACATGATTATGAGAAGCTATTCTGTTTGGATTAGTAAATCCATGTGAATTAATAATTCATAGTAGTTTCATTTATTTTCTATACTCATCTCTTATATAGGTCACTAATTATGATGGACCGTAGTTCATAGAGGCTCGAAAGATGATGTGTTTATGAGTCAGAGATTCTGTTTGGAATTTTGGTTGCATCTAATGGGTTGCTAGACTGCCTACGTACCCCTTGGTGGGATCAAACCGACCGTAGTTCAAAAGAGGTTTGTAAGCTTTATGGCTTAACGCCGTTTTGGTTTAACAGACGTATTTTGAGTCCGTTAATTGTGTTTCTTGTGGACACCCAATTTGGTAGAATGTTTGTTGATTTGATTTAGGCACCCGGAACAGGTGATGCAGCAGCGTGACAAAAGGCTTGAATGGCGCCACAGTCCTTGATAGTGGCGTAGGTGATCTCTGCGTGTAGGTGAACTGCTTCCTTTATGCGAACTCCACGTGTATGTCAGAGAGCGGGCTCCGCGTGTACAATTGTAAGCGAACTTCCGCGTGTATGTCTGTGAGCGGGCTCCGCGTGTATTTCTGTAAGCGAACTCCGAGTATTCACTTGTGAGCGGGATTCGCATGTTCATTTGTGAGCGGACTGCTTGTGCATGTCTGTGAGCGAGCTCCGCGTGTATATCTGTAAGCGGACTCCACATGTTCATTTTTGAGCGGACTCCGCGTATATGTCTGTCAGCAGATTCGGCGTACATGTCTGTGAGCGGACTCCGCGACTTGCTTCATCTTCTGCGTGAATGGATCTCGCCTCGCCTGGGCTTAGAGCTTCTGAATATTAGCTCGTCACCCCTTATGCTTCTGCTTCGATGTACAATCACCTCGCCACCCTTTAGGGTTAAGTCACCTCGTCACCCCTTAGGGTTAAGTCACTGTCGTCACCCCTTAGGGTTAAGTCACTTCGCCACCCCTTAAGGTTAAGTCACTTCGCTACCCCTTATGGTTAAGTCATTGTCGCCACCCCTTAGGGTTAAGTCACTGTCACCACCCCTTAGGGTTTCTGCTTTGGCGCGAATGTTGGCTCGCCACCCCTTAGGGTTCCTACTTTAGCGCAAATGTTGGGTCGCCGCCCCTTAGGGTTCCTGCCTTGGCTTGAATGTTGGCTCGCCACCCCTTAGGGTTCCTGTCTTGGCTTGAATGTTGGCTCGCCACCCCTTAAGGCTCCTGCCTTGGCTTGAATGTTGGCTCGCCACCCCTTAGGGCTCCTGCCTTGGCTTGAATGTTGGCTCGCCACCCCTTAGGGTTCTTGTCTTAGCTTGAATGTTGGCTCGCTTGGGCTTCCAGTGTTGTGAGGCCATCCTAGTTCGCCTGATAATATTTTAGAGGGGATGTTTGTTTCCTTCTCTTGTACGGCTTGTTATACGAAACGCACGGCGTTATATACGAGAGTAAGGGCCGAGCGGCTACATAATTATTGCAATGAGAGGAGGCAGGGGCGAGGTCATCTCGCCTTCTTTTTGGAGACAACCTCATGTGGTCGTCTCGCCTTAGGGGGAGATGGCTTTCCGGCGGGGTGAGGAACGAGGCCGAAGGATAGAGATCCTGCAAAAGAAATAAAGAGAGTTAGATTGTGGGCTCCACCTTCTTGTTGGCTCGCCGCTTCTTTTCTTCTCTCCCTCTACTTTTTGCTTCGCTTGTTCTCTTCTCCTTCTTCTCCTCTTTTGTTTTGTCTGTGTTGACTCCGCCTACTTCTGCTTTTCTCTTGTTCCCTGCCTTTATTGCGCTCTGTCCGTCTGTCTTCCATGCCCCTTTTTCTTCTTCTATGTGTCTCTTTATATAGAATGCACGGTTCGGAAGATTGACTTCGTATTGGACTTGGTTGTCCAGCTTTTTGCAAGAGTCACAATTGAACTCTAAAGCATTGTGCATGTAGCACAAAAAAACTATTTTTATATATTTTTTTAAAATAACTTTTCTTTTTTTTCTTTTTCCCATTTTTTTGTAATTTTTTTTGGCGATCAACAATATCATCTAAAATATTATATCATTCTATGACCCAAAAGACCCATCTAAAATATTATATCATTCTCTTTACATAATCCATATTATCTCTTTATCTCAATGGGGTGATTCTCCCTCTACTCCTCACAAATTGGACACTTTCACATTTACTTATCATGGTTACATTGAAGCACGAAGTAAAATCTTTCTCCACCAAACTGAAAATTTTAGTCACTCATGGTTTCTCAATTTTGATAGAAAATTCAATCGCCAATTCTCTATGTGGTTTGGAGATTGATGGAATAATCATGGGTGCCCCCATAGCCTTCTCCCCTTAGATCTCTAACATGCAATCACTAAATTCGCTTCAGTCACGGTCTTCTCCGAATATGAAAAAAGATTCCCCCCCCCACTCTACATTTCATGACCAAATATAAATTTTTTTGAATTTTTAAATGACAATATAAACTTGACACTGAAGATCATATGGTCTTACGATAACTGTTAGTAAAATGGTGGGATAAGTTCAAAACTGAAAAAGTTTATCTTAATTTTATGAATAATTTCCAGTTATCCCATCCAGTCTAGAAACTTTGCATTCTAATAAGCTAGCATCCCCAATTCCTCAGTTAAAACCCCAGACTTCTCAACCAATACCCCTTTCTAAAAAACTAATTTCCAGTTCATCCTCATCATCCAAAGTAGATGAATTAAAAGAATTGGCCAAGCAGTTTCTTCTATCTCTCTCTAGTCAGCGCCTCCTTCCTCTTTTAGTACACTCATGCATTGATTTCAACTTGCAAGTCTTGTTGATTTATTACACACACACACACAAGCTTTCTCAGGTAAAGATGTTCTTATTTAGTCTTACGGTGCAGATTTCCATTTTAGACTCACTTTTCAAAAGAATTTTCACATCTCCACCGTCTAATCTTTAAATACCAATGTATAGATTATCTTAAAATTTCAGCTAATTTGGTTATCATTAAGACATTCAAATTTTATTAAACCAATGGATGAACATAATTCTGTTAAACTTAAACCGTTCATGTTTATAACAGAAAAACGCAGTTTTGAGTACCTTAATCATAACCAAATTGGCTGAAATTTTATAAAGATTGTCTATAATTAGTATTTAAAGACTAGACGATGGAGATGTGAAAATTCGATTGAAAAATGAGTCTAAAGTGGAAATCCGCACTGTAAGAATAAATAAGGACGCTCTTAGTAGAGAAGGCCTATATATATAGTGTGAAGTTTCTCATTTGACTTATTTTTTCATCATATTTCTACATCTCCATCAGTCAAATTATTGATATTAATATATAAATCATTCATATAAAATTTCATCAAGATTGATGATCATTTGGATATTGAATTAGATCAAATCAATAAACAGATAATAAATTTGCCTAACCAGAACTGTTAGTATAAATAACGATTATGAAAACTCAAATGATCATCAAATTAGATAAAACTTTGCAGAAGTGATCTATGCATTAGTATCAATAAACTAAACGGTGGAGATGTGGAAATATGACGAAAAAGTGAGTTAAATAAGGAATTTCACACTTTAATTTCATATAGGAATATATATACATATATACACACACACACACATCCGCACTTTAAGCCCAGTGCAGACATCCGCTCTCGAACTGTATACACACACACACACACATAAATACAGGCCAGTTCGAGAGCTGATGTTTGCACTGGGCTTAAAGTGCGGATGTCCCTCCGTTCTCCATCTGGCGCCGACAACTACGCGTCTCCACCTAAGGGGACACCAGAGGCATCTCCGATCACTTTTCCTTACCCGTAGACTCGCGAATACCAGTTTGCAGCCGAGATCGATCTTGTCTAAAGTATTGGGTGGAGGTTTCTGCCTAGACCTTCAAATCGATCTCACCAGCAAGGGAAAGTGATCAAGGATGCCACTAGTGTCCGCTCGGGTGGACGAGTGCACGCCATCTTCGGTGCCGAACGATGACGAACGGAGGGTCGTCCCATTTTAAGCCCAGTGCGGACATCCGCTTCTGAATATATATATATATATATATATATATATATATATATATAATTTTTATCCAGAGCGAAGTTTAACTCTGAAATTAAAGTGTGAAGTTTCTCATTTGACTTACTTTTTCGTCATATTTCCACATCTCCATCATTCAAATTATTGATATTAATGTATAGATCATTCTTACAAAATTTCATCAAAGATTGATGATCGTTTGGGTATTGAATTTGATCAAATCAATAAACAGATCATAAATTTGTCTAACCAGAACTGTTAGTGTAAATAACGATTATGAAAACTCAAACGATCATCAAATTAGATGAAACTTTGCAGAAGTGATCTATGCATTAGTATCAATAAACTAAACAGTGGAGATGTGGAAATATGATGAAAAAATGAGTTAAAAAATGAGTTAAATAAGGAATTTCACACATTAATTACAAATAGGAACTGATATATATATATATATATATATATACACAGTCCCCTTCCAGAGTGGTGTCCCGCTTTGAAATTAAAGTGCGGGACTCCTTATTTCGCTCACTTTCGTGTCATATTTCCACATCTCAACTGCATAATGTCTAAAACACAATGTGTAGATCATTCTTGTAAAGTTTCATTAAATTTGAAGATCATTTGAGCTTCCATAATCGTAATTTACACGAACGGTTCTATTTGAACAACTTTTTTTAGTTGATTTATTTAATCTAATTCGGTACCCAAATGATCTTCAAATGGTACATTTAGAAGTAATAAATGATAAAAAAGTTAACAAATGTTTATTTATGATAAAACAATACATCCATTTAAATTCTTTAAACTGTTGCCCATAAATTTTTTAAAAATTACATGTCATGTCACTGACCAAAATAACAACATGTTAACCATGATCATCTTTCTCACTCCCAAAAATACATAGTCCACCTCGTTGAGACTTCGACGTTTTGCAGCGGGGTGGAGCTGCGAATTGCGCTCCTCTGTCGTCCAGCCACCTCCCGGCGCAAGGCTGGTGTTCACATCTTCCTCTCGTCATCCCCGACATCTCTGTTGTATCAAATTTCATGGAGGAGCGATGCTGAAAGAGAATCAGAGGAGAGAAGTGTTTTATGGGTTCGCCGGCGAGTTTATGAATTTGGCCACGGCGGCAGACATGAATGGTGGTGGTAGCTTCGCATCAATCTAGAAAACGTCTTTGTACCTTATTTTTTGAAGAGAACCTCGGAGGAGGGAGAATCAAAGAGAAGAAGTTTTGGGATTTTTTGGCGAGAAATTGACGGCTACCAGCGGCAGAGTCATCAGCGATAGGAGTCGATCGGCGATGGCAGAGTCAATTTAGCATGCGAAGTCGATTTAGCAGGCAGAGTCCATCGGCTAGCGGATAGTAATTGATGGCCCGCCAACGAGAATATGCGAGCTGGATAGCAGAGATCGCATAGAATCAAGAAATGGACTTCGCATAGAAGTGGAGTCTTAAAACATGAAGGCGAGGCAATATGGCTTCGGGTAGTTATATGGATAGTTACATGCGTAGTTACATGGATAGTTACATGCGTACTTACATGGATAGTTACATGCGTGGTTGCATGCATTCGCATGGGAAATACATGAAGGCGAGATGGCTTCGATTAGTTACATGGATAGTTACATGTATAGTTACATAGTTATATAGATAGTTACACAAATGTAACATGTATGTAACTACCCATGTAACTATCAAACTGTAGTTACATGGATAGTTACATGCATTCACATGCGAAATTGACTTCTTGTAGAAGTACATGAAGGCGAGGCGAGATGGACTTCGCGTAGAAGTACATGAAGGCGAGGCGAGATGGACTTCGCGTAGAAGTACATGAAGGCGAGGCGGGCTTCGCATAGAAGTGGAGTCCTAAAACATGAAAGCGATGCGAGATGGCTTCGGGTAGTTACATGGATAGTTACATAGTTACATGCATAGTTACACAAGTGTAGCATGTATGTAACTACTCATGTAACTATCAAACTATAGTTACATGGATAGTTACATGCATTCACATGTGAAATGGACTTCGCATAGAAGTACATGAAGGCGAGACGAGATGGTTCGGGTAGTTACATGGATAGTTACATGTATAGTTACATGGATACATGAAGGCGAGATGAGATGGTTCGGGTAGTTACATGAATAGTTACATGCATTCGCATGCGAAATGGACATCGCATAAAAGTACATAAAAGCGAGGCGGGCTTCGCGTAGAAGTGGAGTCCTAAAACATGAAGGTGAGGCGAGATGGCTTCGGGTAATTACATGGATAGTTACATAGTTACATTCATAGTTATACAAGTGTAACATATATGTAACTACCCATATAACTATCAAACTGTAGTTACATGGATAGTTATCTGGATAGTTACATGCATTCGCATGCGAAATAGACTTCGTGTAGAAGTACATGAAGGAGAGGCAAGATGGTTCGGGTAGTTACATAGATAGTTACATGCATTCGCATGCGAAATGGACTTTGCGTAGAAGTACATGAAGGAGAGTCGAGATGGCTTCGCGTAGAAGTACATGAAGGCAAGGCGAGATGGCTTCAGGTAGTTACATGAATAGTTACATAGTTACATGCATAGCGGATGGACTTCGCATAGAAGTACATGAAGGCGAGGCGAGATGGCTACAGGTAGTTACATAGATAGTGTAGCATGTATGTAACTTCCCATGTAACTATCAATATAACTATCCATGTAACATTATGAAAATCAAAGTAGCACAACTCCCTTCACCTCAACTTTCCACAGATTAAGACAAACCAACTCGTCGTCGTCAGATCTGGACACTAAAACTAATTTTAACGGCTCTGATACCTAACTTCAGAACTCTATGATTTTAAGGGTGTAGACAGCAACGTCGATCAAGCGGTAGAGTTTATCGGCGAGGTCAATCTAGTAGACGGCGGAGTTGATCGACGAGCGGCATTGATAACAGGTGACAGAGTTGATCGGCGAGCGGTATCGATCTAACAGGTGGCAGAGTCGATCTTGCAGGCAGAGTCGATCGAGCGGCGGAATCGATCGAGCGGCGGAGTCGATCTAGCAGATGGAGTTAATCTAGCAGACGGAGTCAATCTAATAGCTGTATCGATCTAGCAGGTGGCCTCATGTCTAGTCTGGATGTAGGAGAGAGAGATAGGACGAAACTCAGAATGATAAAAAAAAACATGTGATATTAGAGAGAAATGTATAATGGTTATGTAAAAAGTGTGAAAATGGACATTTTTATCATTTAAGATGTTATGAGATGACCATTTTATCATGTAACATGTTTTAACGGTGATCTTTTTATCAAGTGGAACATTTGAAAATTATTTTATCATTTGTACATTCAAATGGTAGTTTAGTGTTATATCCCTTTATATCCCTATATATATATATATATATATATATATATATATATATATAGTAAAACATTTGATTGATGAACTTGAATAAAAAGTTTACAACTTACTGATTTAAATCAATGCATAAGTACGAACATGCGCTCTCTATACTAAGGCTTACTAGAGAGAGTGAGAAGAGGAAGAGAGAAGAGGAAAAATGAAAACTTGACTAAAATGAAGCTAGAGGCTTCTATAAATAGAAGTTACAATTCATGAATAGTAAAAGTAACTATTCATGAATAGTAAAAGTAACTATTTATGAATAGTAAAAGTAACTATTTATGAATAGTTATTTGTCTGCCACGGGTTTACTGTTGATACTTTTCTAGACTTGTTTTCACTAGATATCAGCATATGGGTCTTGACTATCTTCATAATCAGCCCACCTGGTTGGTTGACTGTGAGAACTTTGATGACTATGAGTTGATGATTATGATGGAGAGTGTTCGCCTTCTTCATCTAAGGATAAACTGGCTGCTTGTTTTAACAATTGTTTGGCCAATTCTTTTAATTCTTTTGCTTTAGAGGATGAAGATGAACTAGAGACTTTGTTCTTAGATGAGGCTTTGTTCTTAGATGGGGATGGTAACTGAGGAGCTTGAGGCTTTAACTGAGAGATCGGGGATGTTGGTTGAATAGAAACCAGAGTTCCAGATTTGGATGGGATAATTAAGAATTGTTCACTGAATTGGGATAAAACTCTTTCAGAATTGAACTTATCCCACCATTTAACTAATAGTTGTTTGAGGACCATATAGTCTTCAGATTCAATTTTATATTGCCATTTGAAGATCCAAGGAATTTTATATTTGGCCATAAATTGGAGAGTGGGAGAAAATCTCTTTTCATAGTCTGTGAAGGCCATGACGGATTGAAATTTAGTAACTGCATTCTGGAGATCTGAGAGCAAAAGGTCATAAGGGCAACCGTGATTGTTCCGCCAATCACCGAACCACATGGGGAATTGGCGATTGAATTTTTTATCAAAATTTAGAGACCATGAATGGGAAAAATCTTCTGTTTGGTAGAGAAAGAATTTACTTCATGCTTCAACGTAATCATGATAAGTAAATGTAATGGATTCTAATTTGTGAGGAGTAGAGGGGGAATCACCCCCATTGGGATAATGAAATGATTCTAATTATGTAAAGAGAATTGTATAATATTTTGGATGGGTCTTTTGGATCATGGATTGGTTTAATAGATAATGACTGAGATTTGAATAGAATGTCTTTATAAAAAGCTAAGGATTTACCTGGAAGATTATGATTATTTGGGCCAAAATAACTTTTTACTAAAGAGACAGAATTTTTGAGATGACTTAGAGAGTGTTCGATATAAAACAGGAAATGTTCGGCCCTGGTAATGTAAGGGGATGATTTTTTATAATTGACTAAAGGATGTGATGAGGAATCTGTTTTGTAGGGATCATATTGATTTAATAAAACTGACTGGTAATTGGGTTTAATTTGACTGAGGGTGCTACCAAGAGCACTATACTGGTTTGCTATTGGAATGAGATAATAACCCGCATAGGGAACTATATTGGGGATTGACTCAGGTGATTCTGTTTTTACTGGTGGAGATGACTTAGATACTGATTTTTCGGGATTTCTCCTTTTGGATGAGCTGAGCTTCATATTTTGGTGCCCTAGAAATTCACGAGTTAGGAAATCTGGGATATGGTTGTCATTTCCTTTAATGAATGGAATTTCAAAATCAAAAATACTTAAGATTGCTTGCCAATGGGCAAAGATTTGTTTGCTAGCAATGTTTTGAACATCTTTTTCTAAAACATCTTTAGCACTTTTACAATCAACTCTGACAAAAAAAATTTGGTTTAATAAATCATTTTGAAATTTACTGATACATAGAACAATAGATAAAAATTTCTTTCTTAATAGTACTATAATTTGATTAAGCGGGGTTCCAGATCCCTGAAAAGTAACGAACAATTTGTTCTGGGTGATTGGGAGGAATTTGTTGTTTGAGGATACCTCCATAACCAATTTCAGAGGCATCGGTTTCTACTATCTTGTAGGAGTCGGGAAGAGGAATACCTAAGTATGGTAAGGTTTTAACATGATTCTTAATTTCTTTCACTAAGGACGTATGAACTGATGTCCAGAGGAAATAATTTTTTTTTGTAATCTATCAAATAAAGGTTTGCAGTGTTTCCTAAGATTTTTGTAAAAATCGGCTACATAATTTAAAGATCCTAAGAATCTTTGTAATTGATTTTTATCTAAAATGACATCTGAAAATTTATCAGCAAATTGTATTGCTTTATCAATGGGTTTAATTTGGAGTTGATGAATGTTGAATCCAAGAAAACGAATATTGGTTTGAAATAGTTTAATTTTTGAAGCAGAAAAAATTAAACCATTATTCTTGATTATGGAAAAGAATTGGTGTAGATGTTTCCAGTGTTGGTCAATTGATTGGGAAAAGATCAGGACATCATCAATGTAGACGATGGGAAAATGACTATAAGGGTTGAAAATATCATTCATTATATTTTGGAATTCACTAGGTGCATTCTTTAAGCCAAATGGCATAACATTCCATTTATAATGACCAAAAGAAGTGACGAATGCAGTTTTGTATTTATCGGCTTCACTGATTTGGATTTGCTAGAATCCTGACTTCATATCAAATTTACTAAAGATAACAGATTTGTTTAATCTGTTGATGAGATCTTGTTTGTTTGTAATAGGATATTTAATCCATTCTAATACCATGTTAAAAGGTTAATGACTAATCGAGGAGTTCCTCTTTCGAGTTCAGCATTTTTCTAAACATAGAAAGCAGGGCAAGACCAAAAAGATTTACTATGGCGGATAATGTCTTTTTTAAGTAGATCATTAATTACATTTTTGCAGAAATCCATAATTTCATGACTCATTTGGATTGGACGAGCTTTAGTAGAGATATTTTTCTCATTAAATTCTTTCATATAAGGAAGAAAAACAATATGTTTTTTCATATGCCAAAAGGCAGTAGGGATATCAGAAAATATTTCTTTGATAATTTTTTCTTCAAAATTTTTTATTTTTTGCTAAAGAGAAGAATTTTGGAGTTGCTTTTCAGTTCTTTTAAAATTAATTTCTTCTTGAAGAAAGGTCATTTGTTTTTTTTGCTTGAATGCAATTAACGGTTTTTGAAATATTATTTTCTTCAAATGCTTTTAGAGCATGGATTTCAGGGTTAGAAAGAAAAGTAAATTTAACTGGTTCATTAAAAGGTAGGTGATAATGCCATCATATTCAGTTTTGAAGGGATAAAGCAAGGTGATGAAAAGAAGTCTTAAAATTATTTTATCAATTAAATTTTTTACTAAGACAAACGGTGTTTTGAAACATACATTTTTTGGCATATATGTGCTTTCGAGATTTCGTATTTAATTTTCATTTTTGTTCCATTAGTTGATCGTAAAGATTCTTTTATTTTTTCAAAATATTTTGAATGTATTAAGTCTTCTTTAATGCAATTAAGATTTGCGCCAGAGTCAATAAAGGTTGGTATTGTTAAATGTAAATCTTTTATTTTGAGTTGGACAGTTGTGTACCATTTTTTAAGTTAAATCTGGCATATGGTACTAATAGTATTGTTTAATGTAGTTTCGGCTTCATTATTTACGGGAGACTGATCTAGGAAAAGATTTTCAGGGGGATCCTATAATTTAAGAAATTGATTATTTATTTTAAGTAAATTTAATTCTTGTTTAATGTCTTAGTTCTAAATGTGTTTGTTGGAGGGCATGGATTTGACACTTGATTGTTTTTATTTCATGTTGTAAATTTTGGATTGTTATTTCTGTTTTACTAGTAGAAAATTTATCAAAAGTTCTAGTAAGACTAATTTTTTGTGAGGAAGGATTAATTATATTTTCTTGGGTAATTAATTTTTTTAATTTTTTAAGGTACTCAATTTTAAGTTCAAGATTATCTATTTTACCTATTAAATTGATTAATAGTTCTTCTTGTTCTTCCTGTTTGGAAAGAACATTGACCATTTTACAATTACAAGCATCCTAACACCCAAAAGTGAAATCTGGGGAAAAATGTTCATCGGCTTCGTTGGAAGAAGATTCATCAATGTGATGTCGTCTTCATTTATTTCATTTTCTGAATCAGTATTTCGTAATTCTAAGGATTGTATAAGTTTTTCTTTTTCTTCTTGACTGATTTTTAATTGATTAATAGTATTTTTAACTGGACAATTATTTGCAAAGTGACATGTCTTATTGCATTTAAAACATTTAGTTTTATTTTTATCAAAAGATTTACTTTTTAGCTGACGATGTAGGTTTTTGGACCAATTTTTGCGAAATTTATTTCGGGAATAAAATTTGTTTGGTTCAAAGTTGCTTTTATAAGGTGTAAATTTTTGGTTAAAATGATATTAAATAAATTTATTAAATTTATTGCTTGCCTTTTCTCTCCTTGAATGAGGTAAGGGAGGTAAGCCATATTGTTCACAAAAATTTTCTAGTTCATATTTGGCTGTTTTCTTATATCTGATTTCATTTGGGCATTTAGTTTCATATCTATACACATTTTTAATCCTTCTTTTTGGATAACTGTAATTATATTTCTATAAGTTAAAGAATCATAGTTAATGTGTCATGTTTCATTATTAAGGACTTGCCAGATTTTATGAGCAAATAATTTTCAGAAACCATTTATAAATTTTTTTTTTCCAAAATGGTTGGTTACTATCATCTCTAAGCATAACTCGAGAAATGAATATATTTTTGTACCATTTGAAATCACTTATGACACTTAAGGTTACTAAGTTGATCATGAATTCTGTGAGTAATATGACTAGGGGTACCTATGAAATGTTTAATAATTGTGTAAAATAATGTGTTAACAACATCAGAATTCTTCATTCATGTGCGTTCATCAAAGATGAGAGTTCCATCTTCATCATGTTTAATGGCATGTCTAATGGAGTATCTAGAATCAAGAGTGAGATGTTTTTCCACTAGGAATGAAGCATTCTTGTAAATCATGTGGAAAGCGTGTCAATGATTTCGGGCTGGCTGAAATTGTGATTAGTGACGTAACTATTGGCTGCCATAGATTTGTGATGTAATTTATTTAAGATTTCATGTTCTGATAAATTATCCATGTTCCATTCATAATTTTTATTAGAAGAAACTGAGAATTGAGTATTAAGATGATTACTAGGTTGTATATCCAAAAGAAGATGACATTTTCTCCAAGTTTTAAAAGGTTTTTTTCTTGGGATGAACTATTTTGTCTAGTTTTAAAGACTGAAATATTTGGTTTAAATCTGTATTTTGGCTAGTGTTACTATAATCGCTATCAGATAAAGAGGTTTGTTGAGTATGAATTACTGCAATTTTACTAGATTCCGGTATTTCAGTTTTTAAGTTTTTTAACATTTGTTCAATTTTTTGAATTGAAGAAGTAGACCTAAGAGTATGTTTATTTAGTTCACTGAAATGGATTAAAGGAGTTTTTGGTTTGGCTTGAGGTAGGATGTTGACTTTGGAGGATATGTTGTCAACTTTTGTTTCTATTTTATCTAACTGGGCTTCTATGGTTACTAGATTATGGTTTGTGTAGTTATTTTGTTCAATAATTTTCTTAGTTTCTGGGTCTTCTGTTGCGATTTTAAAAGGTGAGGCTATGATTGGACTGTTAAGATGATCAATTACTATAGTTTCTACTGGAAGATGACTAGAAAGGACCGAGCTAGTGGAGGTCTTCCATCTTGTTTTTGTTAAAGTTTGAATATGTTTGTTACTTAATTGATCTATAAAATCAAGAAAGAATATTTCAGATTTTGTTTCAAGTATAAATGCTTGCCAATCACGAAATAATTGCTTTCGTTGATCTATGAATGGGAACTTTGATCTATAGAGGTTTCTCCTAGGGATATTTTCTGTAGATTCAAGATGTTCATCTAGTTTGGAATAGTTGATTATGAAATGTTGGGAAAGTGTACTCAATTAAGGATTTATGATAGGAGTGACTAGAAAATCAGAAGCAGTAGGGGAAGTTTGATCATCATCTGTTACTGAAGTATGTTGTGTTTCAGACTCTGTATAATTTGGGTAACTATCTTGGGAAGTGATTCTGATATTTTTGATTTTGAGTTTTTGTAATTCTTATTTTAATTCTTTAATCCTAATATTTTTAATTTCTTTATCTAAATCATTATCATGTCTAGATATTGTTTCAACTATAGTGGAACCAGCAAAAAAATGTCTAGCAGTTGTGAAAGAATGCCTAGAGGAATTTCCTATTTCTTGAATTCTTGGATTTTGACTTATTATGGAGTTTTAAAAGTTAATTTTACTGTGTCATCATTAAACTATTGAATACAGTCTGAATCAGCAAGACTATGTTGTGCATTGGATGGGTGACTCTCACTAGTGAGAGACCATTCAGAAGGAAGATGGATGTCTGACCATCTAATTGTGTGTGGAACACTAATATTGACGTTTTCTTGACTGCTTTGAATTAAGAGAGTATGATTTTTAGGACTTTTGCTAATGGCTTGGAAATTCATATTTATGCCGGTGACTTTATAATGGATTATGTATATTAAGGCTAAAGGTTAGGTTTCTTCAAGAACATGATAACCTGAAGTTTTAACATTTAGGGTTAAAGCTTTTAAGTTATGAGGGTCACTAAGTCTAATTGTAAAATCTGAGAAACAATTGAAATGAACTGGACCATTGAACATGCTTGACTCAATTAATCTAAGGGTACTGTCATTAAAGTCAGTAAACATTGCATCTCTTAAACATAGAAGAATGGAAGCATTAAGACATTTTCTAGTTAAAAGTTTAACACCGATTTGGACTAATCCAATATGGAGGAAGTTATGACCATCTTTTCTGTGTTTTTTAATTGATTCAGGACTAAAAAGTTGGCAAGTTTCATGTTGTTTACTAAGGGCATAAACTTGTTCTACTGATTTAATATGATGTTCACTTTTGAATGAAGAAAAACTCTATTTTTTCTTATAAATTTCATGACTAGGAACTCTTGGAATATTCTAATCATTCATGTCTATGTTATCATTTGACTAATACTTTATTTGTTCTTCGTTAACTATATCTGAGATTTTATTGAGGGAGGATCTAGATGAACTAGAAGTGATTGAGTTGGATCTAAAAAGTCGACTCATTTTGAGAAGAGAAGAAATAACTGAATCAAAACTAAAAGGATATGAGGTTTTAAGACCCTAAGACTAAGACTCACTCTATTCCGCTCATGTCGCATCCACTCATGCCTCGCTTGGGACTTATTGTTTGAACCTGGACTTAATGTTTGGTTGTAGAGAAGAACAATCTTAAAGGAGGTAAGAAAAAGAGAATAAAACCAAAATCCTTGAAATTAAGGGACATGAATTTAAACATTTCACTAAATAAGTAGAGAGAATAAATCAACTCAAGATCCACTCCTAGGTGGTAGTCCGCCACCAAGAAATTGAGAAGTGTTAATGAAAGAACATTTAGTAATCTCCAGAGCCACTCTTAAGTTGTAGTCCACCACCTGGGGTTGGAGGTTTGTAATAAGTAACTATATCAAGCCGTTTTGGCTCTAATCACACTAAATGAGTGTGACTCTATGATATGAAAGCTGCAGTTTGATCAATTTTGTATGTTAATGATCTCATAGCAGAGTAAGGTTTGTAAGGTTTATGAACCCGAAACTGATCTCCATAGTTCTTTCCAAACCTGAGAAAAAGACTAGCAGCTCAAAACTATTCTACTTTCATGGAGTAAACTATTTTTACTTTCTCAAAAGTAAAAGACGGTTTTACCCTCTCTCTTTTTACCATAGCCATTGCATATGAACGGTGGTAAAGATCATAACTTTGGATGTTTGTTTCCCGCTTCAGTTTGATTCCTACAAAACCCAATTCAAACCCTATTCTTTAATAAGAGTCTAAATCTAAATTTACAGACATCAGGATTACAACTTTATGAAGTTGTTAACCCAAATTCTCAGACACATTCTCTTCCCAATCTAAAGCTTCCATTCTCAAACCTTTTCTTACTTCCTTCAATGAATCACAGCACCCATTGACATGAAATCCAGAATCCAAACTTTACTCAAGCTCCGAAATTTATTATCAGCTTCGCGATATTCAATCTCTTTTCCCAAATGTCTGATCCGACCAAGGTCCTCCATCTTCATGCCCACCAACTATTCGACGGTTTGCCTGACCCAACTAGAAAGTGCCGTAGAAGACGATACAAACCAACCCAAAGACTCTCTGCAAGTACTGAAGAGATTGGGCTGCAACGACGCTGACATAACAAAGATTTTCACAAAGGCATCTGCTCTAAAGAAAGCTGACATCGACCAGCTTCAGTCGAAACTGGAACTCCTATCTGGCTTGGGACTTACCCCACCTGAGCTGGTGAAGATAGTCAGTGACCGGCCACGGTTGCTCATTCCTCGACTCAACTGCTTTGCTGAGCAGCTTGACTACTTTGATGAATTGTTTGGGTCAAGGGAGTTGCTTATAAAAGCCATTTTGAGGAACCCTTCTATCCTGACGTTTGATCTTCACAAGAAAATCAAACCCACCGTTGAGATGTATAGAGTACTTGGTCTTGGCATTGCGGACTTGATCCAAATGCTTCTAGCGCGGCCGACATTGATTTCAAGAACTTCATTTAATGAAGAGAAGATGGAGTTTATCCGCAAGACCAGGGTGTCAAGTGATTCCGCAATGTATAAGTATATAGCCACTCTCATTGGGGTTTCGCGCCTTGAAACTATCCGTCAGAAGATGGCAAACTTTGAAAAGTTTGGTTTGTCAGAAGATGAGGTTCTGGGACTTTTTGGGAGGTCTCCATTAGTTATGACATTGTCAATCGATAAGGTTCAGAGGAACATGACTTTCATCTTATCACATATGAAGCTTTCTGCTAAAGCAGTTCTTGATCATCCGAGTTTGTTATACTTGAATCTGGAGAATGTGTTAAAGCCACGAGTACTTCTTGCAGTCAAGATGCATGAAATGGAACTTAAACAGCAAATTACAGGTCCTATGATTGTGAGCGTAATGAGGATGAAAGAGAAGAGGTTTCTAAAGGCTTTTGTTAATCGTCAACCGAAGGAGGTTGCTGATGAATTGATGGAGTACTACAAAAATGTGAAGGGTGTGAAGCCATTGGCAGAAGCCTCGAAGAAGAATATGACTTATGGATTTCCTTTCTGAACGCTTTCCATCTGGTTTCCAACTTCCAACAGTAATTCAATACAGTACTTTCTCTACCATCATTTTTTCCACACATTTTTATAATCATTCTCTTTAATCCCTTTTAATACATTTCAAATTCGATCTGGATACAGTTGATTTTATCTTGTTCTTGTGTACTACAATTAGCTCATTACAGTGATCAATACCAAAAGATTGAGATTCCATTTGTTTAAGGCTGCTTCTGTTTCTGATTGCTAGGATCATAAAACAACCAAAGAAAAGTAAGAACACTTTGAAAATACAACTTGCAAACATATATTAGGGATTAGGAAGATCCTCATGAGGCACCAAACTAAAAGATTTTGTTACATTGCAATCATTCAAATCATTCCATTAGTTTACTAGGTGAAGGCCTTAACTTGATTTTGGGTTCGGGTTAAAGGAGCTCTTTCCCATAGAAAGCAAATTTACCGAAAGCGTTTGACCCAAAATAAAAAAGAGAGACACTTGTCTCAGTTCAGTTGTGCCCAAAGGGCTAAACCCCTAAACCCCTCAAACATAGATGACTCGGTGAGGGTTCAGTTTCTGCTAAAACCCTTTCGAATGTGGGAGTACGAGGTAATGCTGAATAGCAACAAGCGGCTATGGTGCTGGTAAAACATTACAGAACTACATTTTCCCTTCTCTCTTTCAGATTCCATCAGTTCAAGCTCATCAATTTTTTGAGTGCATGCAATAAAGTTTTGAGCTTTTCAGTTTTTCAGATCAAGTTTACAGCTTTATAGTGATTCCTTATTGCATTACAATTTCCCACTTATGCTTTACAAATAAACTGACTGATACGCAATACCCACTTCTCCATTTTGGACATTTGAAGAACCCAAGTGAATAAATGCAGTATCATTGAGTAAGTCCAGGATGTATAAATATGTTGTAACACTCGTTGGCATTTCACGCCTTGAAACTATCAGTGAGAGAATAGCAAATTTTGAAACGTTTGGTTTCTCAGAAGATGAGATCTTCAGCCTAATGGGAAGGTCTCCCTTACTGTTTTTCCTTTCGGTGGATAAGGTTCAGAGGAACATGACTTCGTGTTAGGACAAATGAAACTTCCTGCTACAGTGATTCTTGCGCACCCGTTTTTGCTGTACATGAATCTGGAGGCTGCTTTGAAGCCACGAGTATGTCTTGCTGGAAAAATCGAGGATATGGGTCTTGGTGAGCAAATTAAAGGACCTAAGTTGCTGACGGCATTGAGAATGACAGAGAAGAGATTTGTGAAGGCATTCATTAATTGTCACCCGAAGGATGTTGCTGATGAATTGATGGAGTACTATACAAAAGCAAAGGGTGTGAAGCGATTGTCAGAAGCCTCAAAGAAGAAATCGAATGAAGGATTTCCTTACTAAATTTTGGTTATCAGGTTTTCTTCTTTTGACCTCAAAGATGTCTAGTTTTGTTATTTTACTTGTCTATATCATTGATTTACATGAGCATTTTGTTTAAGCGGGATTGTCATTCTTTGTAAGCCTTACTTTTATTTTGGGGTTTAGTTTATTATTTATGAGTTACATTACACAACGTTCAAGTTACATACAATCAGTTACATTTACACAACGTTCAAGTTACATGTGCTTTGGTTTCCACATATTATAATTACAATTTCTTAGGTAATAACAATCTTTTTGCTAAAGGGCGTCGTTGTTGCTGATTGTTTAGGGTCATAACTGTTACTGTTACCTATTTGGGTGCAGTACCTTGGTTTAGTTGGCAGATGAACACTGCAGTTGACAGAACACAAACGAAAAATAACAATAATAATTGAGAACTGCCATTTAAGTGGAAATTAGTTTTTTCGAGTTTTTCTAGCTATGCATGTTCTGTCCTATATGATGTTGTTTTGCAAGCAATCTGGTTTCATAAATCTCAATTCGTATGTCACTCGGGTAACGACCCTAATTCTGGGTAGCGTGTGTGTATGTTATATCGTACAAGTGATTCCAAGCATTAATGGATCTTGAGATGAGTCTCAGATGCCTAAGAGCAACTCCAACAATAAGTGCTATTTGGAGGTGCTATTCTCGTTTTAGCACCTCCTTGTAGCACTATTCATATTTCACTCATTTCTCTTCTCCAACAATAAGGTGCTATATGGAGGTGTTATTCTCAATATTTTTGATTAAAATATAATTTGAGTATAATGTTAATAAATATTATATTAAATAATATGTTAATTTAATTAAAAATAGTAAAAATAAATTTTTTGTTTTTTTCTTAATATTTTGAATTATTCTTATCATTTAATATAATATTTAAAAAAATTATATATACATGTTAAGTCTTTTATGGAGTTTTGTCGGCATATATGACAAAATTGCCACTATTTTGTAGATATTTGATGTGTTATGTCGGCATATACGATAAACAACCCAATTTCAATGTGATTTTTGTCGCCACGTTTCAAAATTCTATTAGGCTATCCAGATTCCGGGTTGTATGTGTTTGACACGTGTCATATCTTATCCATTCATATCATCCCAAATCGTCCATAAATATGAGGTTAGCGTCATCCTCATCTCTCACAAATTCACAAACATTTCTCATATCCAAATCCTACAAACCCCCCATATTGTTTTCCTATCTATTTTGTCAAACTTCTTCTACAATGAATCGTTTGACAAAATTTTTATTAAAAGATCAAGAAGAGGCTGTCCATAGAAACCGTCGAAGATCCAACATGATGGCCGCCGCTGCTTTGCAAATTCAAAGCAATGAAGACGAGGAGAGACAATGGGGTGGATCTTCGGAAGGTCGTACTTATAATGCTAGAGATCGAGAGCTCATGGATCAACGACTTAAAGCTCAATACTTCACAGATCCATGCAGGTATGAGCCAAATATATTTCGTAGGCGGTATCGAATGCAACCTTGGGTCTTTGACAGGATAATGCATGACGTGGCCAACTACGATTCATATTTTGTTCAAAAAAGAGATGCGACCGGGAGAGTCGGCCTATCAACTGAACAAAAGCTGACATGCACCATGAGACAACTCGCATATGGGATCACAGCTGACTTTTTTGATGATTATATGGATATTGCAAAATCCACTGCCATCGAGATCTTGGAGCACTTCACCAGAGCAATATGGAATGTGTACCACGAGCAATACCTCCGCCGACCAACACCGGCAGATTTGCGACGCCTGCTCGACAAGGCTGCAGATAGAGGATTTCCAGGGATGATTGGGAGCCTTGATTGTATGCACTGGAGGTGGAAAAATTAACGTACTTGGACGTTCTCCTTTGTTCAATGATGTGTGTCTTGGTGAAACCCCTGAAGTTCTTTACCAGGTGGGTAATAGACATTACAACAAATGTTATTACCTAGTTGATGGCATATACCCCAAATGGGGTTCATTTGTGCAAGCAATTCGAAATCCGAGGTCGCCACAGACACAATACTTCACAAAGATGCAAGAAGCGTACAGAAAAGATGTTGAGAGAGCATTTGGTATTCTCCAAGCTCGCTGGGCTGTCATTAGAGGACCAGCTCGTGGGTGGAGTAAGGAGAATCTTCAATACATCATGATGACGTGCATTATCTTGCACAATATGATTGTTGAAGATGAACATGATGAAGATGCATCAGAACCATTTGATCCGAATGATATCCTAACCGAACCAAGAAAAGCAGAAATATATGAAAGGGATCCAGAAAGAGAAACTGATGTTCATCGTAATCCGGAAAGGTTAAATCAATTCTTACGCCGCTATAGGGAGGTTAGATGTCCGGTGATGAATAAAAATCTTCAAGAAGATCTAGTTGATCACCTATGGAGCATGAAACTACAAGATGATGAGAACGATGAAGAATGAGTGCTTATCTCTTTGTGTTGTGTGTTTTTACTTGGTGTTGGTGAGACTTTAACTTTGTGTGGTGTGCTTTTACTTTGTGTTGGTGAGGCTTTAACTTTGTGTAGTGTCCTTTTACTTTGTGTGGTGTTGCTTTGTTATAAAATAAAAGTGTTGATGTTTTTTTTTTCTTTTACTTTGTAATAATAAATATCACAACCTTTATATAATAATAAAGACAACAACTTTTATTTCATAATAAAAATAACTAACAATTATTTTATAAGAAAACAACTAACAATTATTTCATAATAAAAAACAACTAACAATTAAAGCCAACGTGTCTCATGAACCGGAACATAACCGACCAAACTATCGTTGTCTCCTTCGGGGGGTGCTTGATCTTGATGGTGTATAGGGATGCTTGAGGTTCCTTGCTCCCTATCTATTATTGCTTGTTGCTTCCTTTCCCAATAACCTCTCTTTCTAGGGGTATTGAATGTTGAGGGATCAACCATCATCGTGCGAGCATCATCGGCGCGTTGTTCAATTAGCCTTGCTTCCTCAAAAAGTTGTTGCCTTTGATGGTACTCTCGCTCATGTTGTTCATTGGCCTTTTGCATTTGAATATGTAAAGCCTCCGAGTTATTTTGCTTGCCTTTTTTCTTTGCTTGCTTTTGAGCTTTTTGTCCTTGAGGGCGTGCTTGCCTTGTCGGGGGTGTCTCGGCCTCATTTGTGGATATTTCTTCTTCACCCAAGTTGATAGAAGTAGGAATCCTTGAGGTTGGAGTTGTAGGTGGCGCCGTTTCCCCAAACTTTTGAGTATCTTTCAAGACTCTCCAACAATGGTCAAAAACAAAATCTTTTCCTTCCTTATCGTAGTATATTGACTTAGCTCTCATGAGCTACATACAATGTTAAGTAAATAAATTTTATGACTAATTAAAAATTAAACATTTATATAAGATAGAAAATATAAATTAAATGTGACTTAATATAAACAAAAATTTGAGCACAACATTAATAAATAGAATTACCTCGTCAAGTTCATTTTCACCGCTTCGGTGAAGAGTTTTGGCTTTGTCAAGAGATTCGCGCCACTTCCCACAAGCTTGATTTATCACCTTCCAACGAGAGTTAACACTAGAAGATGTTCTTTCCATACAACTTGCCGGTTTGTTCTTATTGTACTCACTACCAGAAAATAGTTCTTGGCCGACGAAAAAAAATCGTCGCCCTGTTTAAAAATTTCGTCGCCTAAGTACTTAGGCGACGACATGTCGTCGGCCAAGAAGTCGTCGCCAGAAGTCCGTCGGTGAAGAACTTGGGCGACGAAATTTAATTCCGTCGTCGCCTAAGAGTAATTCTTAGGCGACGATACTAATTTCGTCGCCTAAAATATACCTGTCGTCGCCCAAAAATATACGTCGCCCAAGATTTAACACCTTGGCCGACGAAATTTTTTTTCGTCGCTTAAGATCTTCTGACCTTGGGCGACGAAAATAAATATTTCGTCGCCTAAGATCACTACATCTTAGGCGACGATATTATTTTTTCGTCGGCCAAGGTGTTAAATCTTGGGCGACGATTTATAGATTTCGTCGCCTAAGATATATTTAAATTTTTTTAAAAAAAATAATTAAATAATTATTTTAAATATATAAATAATGTTTTTTTAATTTTTGTCATTATTTTTTTTTTCGGCATTTCTTTAAAGTTTTCTAATACTAAAATTTAATTAAAACTAACACAAATTTATAAATTTATAAATAATTTATTACAAAAATTCTGCCTATGGATCGAGAAACCCAAAATCTATCTCATCATTCCCGTTCGGAGGGTCCTGAGGCGGCGGCTGGTCAGGCTGAGGAGGCTGCTGCTGAGGCTGGGGCCACTGAGGATGCCACTGAGGTAATGGTATAGGCGTAGGCATGGGCGGAAACGGCTGTCCGGCCGCAAGTGCAGACATGCAGGCAGTCATCCACTGTCCCATAGCCGCCTGGTTGGCATTGGTGACTTCATTCACCCGCTCCATATGCGCAGCATTGGAAGCCGCATATGATTCCGCCATCGCCGCCATCTCCCTCGCTCTTTGGGCTTCCAGCTCAGACTCTCTCGCTCTTTGGGCTTCCAGCTCAGACTGTAGGCTTGCGAACTGATCCTGTAGCCGAGTGGTCTGGCTGTTGCTGCTTGAGGCTCCGACGGCTCCCTTGCGCTGAAATCCTGGCGTCGTCTTCAGGATCCCCTTTCCAGCGTCTCCCATACCCCGGCAGTAGTAGGTGTTGGAACGCTGCGCGAAGGCAGTGGCCATAATCCGCGCCCCAACGGTAGGATCTGAAGTGTCGATCCTGGACATGGCCTCTGACATGTCATCCTCTGCCGTGCCCGGCCATGTGTCGTTCACCATGCCTCTGATGACATCTTGCTCCGCCTCCCTCACCCTCGCCTAAATGAATATATTATAAAAATATATTAATATACATTTAATAAAATGTAATTAAAATTAAAAATTAGTAAATATAAGGAACTTACAAGATCCTCCTCAGAATGAGGATATGCCCTCTGAAAGGTCCCCACATAGGGGTTCTCCTCTGGCCGCTCTCGCCGCACGTCGTCCATGATGGCCGAAAACGGCCTCGAACCGGCACGATGGTTGGTTGTGTTCTGTTGCCGGTTCTCAGCGTTCACCCGGGCGAGATGCTTTTTTTAAAAAAAATTATCGTTAGTAAATATTTAAAAACATACAATTATAATTAATTCACTAATTAAATATTCAAATTTGTTTACGAATTACCTGTTTGTGAGGGTCGTTGAACTGCGTGACAAGAAGCCACCGCCACTCGTACTCCTGATACTCGAACTCCTTCGGGGTACCCGAACGGTCGCTCCCGTACTTCTTCCAGTGTTCCCGGAGGTCGTGCTTCCACTCCTTGAACCTACATATACAAAAAAAATATTAATAATTTTATTAAAAAAATAAAATTTAAAAAATTATTAAATAGCTAGAGGTACCTCTCCCTATGGGTCTTGTCCGCCCAGTCACGTCCCTCCTCGGGAACCACAAACCATTGCTGCATTACCACTTGTTAGTATTTTTTTCGATAATGAAATAATTTATTAGTTAAAAAAATAGTTAAAAAAAAGGTAATTTATTGAGTAAACTCACCGACATCGACTGATGGAGCATCTCCTTCACTCCATCAGGAACCTGGCTCCAGACTCCCCACAACATAGGGAGTCTGGAGCGGATGGTGCCTCCCGCGGCGCGCGTGTACCGGTTTCCCAACGCGGCGTCCACCGGTTTCCCGTTGGAAAACGGGATGGCGATCCGTCCAGCGGACTCAACCGCCCTATCGAGTCCCTTGTTGCTGACGGTGCCTCTCCTGTTCCGCCTTCTCGTTCCGGCGGCTGTGACATTGTGAATCAAATTTAATATTAATAATACATTTTTACAAAAAAAAATTGTAAATCGAAAAAAAAGTAATAATAAATTACCTGAGGATGAGGCTGAGCCGACGGATTCGTCTATGTCCGCCTGCTCGGAGACCCTCACGGGATGAAGAGGCGTGGGAAACTCCCGGTAGATATAGGCCTCGTGCGGTGCCACATGCGGGAGCTGCTCCCGAATCGGTCGACCCTCCTCATCGACGCGAGGTATCGCCGGTATCGTCGGAGGAAGGAATAGGCCGGACGGCACCATAGGGACCCCGGATGACCCGCCATCACCGTCGGTCGGGGACGACTGTGTGGGGGCGTCGCTGCGGGATCGCGACCGGCGAAGTATCTCTGGATGACGAGGAGCCGTCGCTGCGGGACCCGACTGCCCAGCAGAACCCGAGCCGCTCGCGCCACCCCTAAGCGCCGCATATCGGGACGTCAACTGCCACGGAAACCCGATCGACGGTGATTCCGACGGGTTGTTTGAGGTACCGTCCGAGCCGTCTTGTCCAGAAGTTCTTCTCTTGGCCATCCTGTTTAAAATAACCATAAATTTATTAAAAATATTTTACCGTCTTATAATTAAGTTCACAAAAATAAAGGCTCGATAAACTTCGAAAAATTTATCAACAATAATAGCACAAATAAAATTTAATAATTATTATAGGATTTATTATTTTTTTTATTCACATAACAAATTATTTACATTAATAAGGGCTTATTATATCACAAAAATTAATTTACGAATATTTACATCCTTACTCAAAAATAGTCCATTATTTCTTACAAACCCTAAACCCTAAATAAACCCTAAACCGTAAACTCTAAACCCTAAATAAACCCTAAATTATTTAATCATTTACAATCCTAAACCGTATACCCTAAACCGTAAACCGTAAACCCTAAACCGTACATCACAATTTACAATTATCACAACAACAACAATTTACAATTATCACAACAACAACAACAACAATTTACAATTTACAATTATCACAACAACAACAACAACAACAACAATTTACAATTATTATAACAACAAAAACAATTAAAACCAATTTAGGGTTTTAGGGTTATACCTTAAATTGTGGGTCGACGTCGGGGTCGGGAATTGGAATTGGGGTCGGGGTCGGGGTCGGAGAGAGGGAGAGAGAGAGGGCAGAGAGAGGATTTTCGGAGAGAGGGAGAGAATATGCTTGGCGGCTGAAGAAATGGTTAGGGTTTCCGTATTTTTGCCTTTTATAGTGGCGTTAAAAATCGTCGCCCGCCTTTTTTAAAAATCGTCGGCCAAGAGTATCTTGGCCGACGATTTCGAAATCGTCGCCCGCCTTTTTTTAAAAATCGTCGGCCAAGAGTCTACTTGGGCGACGACATTCTTCACTATAAATATCGTCGCCCAAGATGAAGAAAATCGTCGGCCAAGATAGTATATTTGGGCGACGACATTCTTCACTATAAACATCGTCGCTCAAGATGAAGAAAATCGTCGGCCAAGATAGTATACTTGGGCGACGAGATTCTTCATTATAAATTTCGTCGCCCAAGAGTTCTATCATAAAATTCAGACTATTTGACCCTCCAAATCACGTAATCTGGCCGGACCTTCAACTGAGAATAGTTTCCAATCGACGAGACTCTTACGGGGCTATAAAAATTTGGTAAAAAATAAATAACCGGGATAGGGCTACCACTAGGCAGAAATAAATGTGTTTCGTGCGACCGGAACAACCGGCACCGAAACTTTACCGGAATATCTTCATTTTTCACGGGTTGACGTATTTCACCGTTCTAGTCATATCTTATTTCACGACTTTTTTGCGTTTGAGGCCTCTACGTATACGTTGTCTTCAAAACGACACTTAAACTAAACACTTATATAAAAAAGTTATACAACATTAGTACATATAACGTGAGTTTATTGATCGGAGAAGAGGAACTGAAAACCGACCGTCAGATTTGACCAGCATAACGAATTACGTAGGTGGAAAAAAATTCAGCTCCATCTGACAAAGATAAGGGCTCGATCCGTCCGGTCAATCGGCGCGGTCAAACCCCTAAATGGACGGAAACGGCTATTCGACCCTCCAAATCACGTAATCTGGCCAGACCTTCAACTGAGAATAGTTTCCAATCGACGAGACTCTTACGGGGCTATAAAAATTTGGTAAAAAATAAAGACCCGGGATATTTATTTTAATTATTCAAATGAAATTTAAATGTGTTTTATTTTATTTTAATTATTCGGATTACTCTTGGCCGACGAAATTAGGCTAATTCGTCGGCCAAGATTATACTTGGGCGACGATATTTGTTAAAATCGTCGCCCAAGAGTAAAAATAAAAATTTAATATAATGAAATTTAAATGTTCTTTATTTTATTTTAATTATTCGGATTACTCTTGGCCGACGAAATTAGGCTAATTCGTCGGCCAAGATTATACTTGGGCGACGATATTTGTTAAAATCGTCGCCCAAGAGTAAAAATAAAAATTTAATATAATGAAATTTAAATGTTCTTTGTTTTATTTTAATTATTCGGATTACTCTTGGCCGACGAAATTAGGCTAATTCGTCGGCCAAGATTATACTTGGGCGACGATATTTGTTAAAATCGTCGCCCAAGAGTAAAAATAAAAATTTCTTTACAATGAAATTTAAATGTGCTTTATTTATTTTAGTACAAACATATTCTTTTAGTATACAAACAATTACAAAGCTAAGGCTCAATTATAACTAAGCTAAGGCTCGTAATCTGAGTCATCCGATGAGTCTTCTTCGGTATCGGAATTAATATCTGGTAATCTATGCCTTAATTCGTCGTCAGAGTCGTCGTCTGTTTCTTCATTTGGATCAACATCAATAAAGGTTGAATCTTCGTCACGAATTCTGAGCACTCGACCATGTTTAACATTATTTTGACGAACAGTAGCTACATCATGAATACCTAATGCGTTCGGCTCCTGGTACGCATCAGCCTCTGGCCCTGGAATGGTCACTCCAAGTGTAGCCGCCCGGTAAATGTTTCGAGGATGCACAATGTTCGCTATTTTCCACGCGTCACCCCTGGCGAGGTCATCAAGATAAAACACTTGTTTTACCGATGTCGCAAAAACAAACGGGTCATCTTCGTAGGCGCTTGTAGCAGTGTTGACCGATAAATTGCCGTACTGATCCATCTTCATGCTCTGTGCGCCTGTATCAAACCATCTACACTTGAACAGATGCACTTTCATGCCTTCCGCATAAACCAGTTCGACCACTGAATGGAGAACACCGTAATAGTCAAGGCCATGACCTTTCGCCATCACCCCAGAATTCTGTGTTCTTCGTCTGCTGTCTCTCTCTTCAGATACAAATTTCACGCCATTCACTATGCAAGTGGGATAAACTCTAGCCCGTTGCGGTTGCATCGCAAGAAGTAATAGTTCGTGCGACCAGTTTGGATTATCATCAGATTTTATCATGTCCATCTGTAACGGATATTGAACTGTAAATATCCGAAAATGTATGCAATAGAAAATAATTACATATATATATATATATATATATATATATATATATATATATAACAGGGAAGATTAAATTACGTACCCAGGTGCGAAAATAATTTGCGAACGTCATGTTGTGGTACTCGAGATCACCATCAACTTCCGGAAAATTTAGGTGCAACTCTTTCCAATATTTAACTTCTTCACAATTGATTAGTACCCACCAGTGCGCTATGGCTATCTCTTCATCCGACAATGCATACTCGGCGGACAGTCGTGCTCCACCAACTTCGACATCACTGGAAACTATAGAGAGATTGAACCGCGGCGCATGTTCCTCCATGGCTTGCGGAGCTCCCAACGACGCTCCTAAATACAACTTCATGTAGGTGACGCATTCATGCGCAATATATGCTTCAGCTATACATCCTTCAGGCGCGGATTTATTAGTGACATAATTTTTGTACTCACCAAGTTGCCTGTAAATATAAGATTGCAAACTATACGTTATGGTTATTGAACATGTACGTACATATATGTATTCTGGAGATGTAAGTGAATAAAACATACCTTTCCATGGGATACATCCAAGTGAAGTGTACTGGACCGGTAAGCAACAATTGCTGGGGAAGATGGATCATCAGGTGAGGCATTATATCGAAAAAATTTGGCGGAAAAATCCTCTCGAATTTACACATGATGTATATGATGTCTGCCTGCATTTCCCGGAGATCGGATTTTCTCACTTCCCTTGTGCATAACTTCATGAAGAATCTTGACAGCGCTACTAACGGCTCCACAACCTGGCCAACCACACATCACAAATTTAATATAAAATCCATTTACGACAGGTTAACCGTAATTTTAACCACAAATTTACCTGACGGTGAAGGAACGGTCGAATGAAAACAGGGAAGAGACGTTGTAGCAGAATATGACAGTCATGACTCTTCAAGCCGTATATCTTATTCTCCCGCAAGTTCACACACCGGGCTATATTTCCTGCAACGCCTGAGGGATACGTCACACAACTCATCCACCTGAAGATCTGGGTCTTCTGATCAGGCTTCACGGTGTAAGGAGCCCAAGGCATCTTTTTCTTCCCCTCTTTCAGCCAAAGATGTTTTCTGATTCCCATTTTCTTAAGATCAACGCGTGCCTTAGGACCGTCTTTCGTCTTCCCCTCCAAGTTGAGCACTGTACCTACCACACTGTCGCAGACATTCTTCTCTATGTGCATCACATCTAGGTAGTGCCTGATCAACAGCGTACTCCAGTACGGGAGTTCCCAAAATATGCTCTTATGTGTCCAGAATTTGTACCTGTCTGGTCTTTCAGGTATTCTGGCCACAATATCGGGATGATTGCTGAGCTGCCCAAAATCATACTCATCCAGCACTGCTAAAATCTCTTCCCCCGACCATCTATGCGGCTCCACACCTCTCTCTTCGGTCCCATCAAATGCCCCGGTATCTATCCGCCAGGGGTGATCATGTGGTAGGTAAGCACGGTGACCCATCCGGACTATCTTGTTGCAATGATTGCTGCACCCCTGGGAGCTAAGGCACTCAGGACAAGCCTTGTATCCCCTAACAACGTTGCCGGACAACATCCCACGTGCAGGAAAATCACTGATGGTACCAACAATCATGGCATGCATCTGGAACATCTCCTTTTTGTGGGAGTCATAAGTGGGATGACCAACCTCCCAAAGCAATTTACACTCTTCAATCAGCGGTCTCATATACACATCGAGACACTTCCCTGGATAACAACAACAACCACAACAAATTCAGATAACGACTATATATGACCAACAATATAGAACAAAAACAATAAATGGAGAGGTGTTGAACCAACAGCAATATATACAATATGAAGGGAAAGTAGATACTGGATAACCGGGCCCCGGAATCAACAAGGTCAACATGTTGTATTCCTTCTTCATGCACATCCATGGAGGAAGGTTGTAAGGCACCAAAATGACCGGCCATATACTGTACGAAAGACTCATGGTCCCAAAAGGGTTGAACCCGTCGGATGACAGCCCGAGCCTCACATTCCTCACCTCTGAAGCAAAATGAGGAAACTCCCTGTCTATATGCTTCCACGCCTCCCCGTCAGCAGGGTGTACCATGAGGTCTTCGTCATGCACCTCCCTCACAGCGTGCCATCTCATAGCTTCGGCCGTCTTTGAAGACATATACAACCGCTCCAGCCTATCCCTCAACGGGAAATAGCGAAGTACCTTAACAGGTTTCCTGTTGCCTGCGGGAGTCCGCTTATACCTGTCGGTCCCACATACCGGACAACGATGAAGGCCTTCAAGGTCATTACCGTCTGCATCTTTACCCCAGAATAGAACGCAGTCATATCTGCATGCATGGATCTTGATGTAGGAAAGCCCGAGATCTCTCAAGATACGACGGACCTTATGATGCGTGGTGGGATGACGATGACCGTCGGGCAGGAGCGAAGCAGCGTACTGTAGATACCTATCAACAGCCGTCACGGTCGATTTTGTGTCAACCTTGATATGCATCACCTCCATCACACACTGAAGAACGGTCTTCTCATGACCTGGGCACAGAGGGGTCTGTTGGAAAGCAATAAGTCTGTTGTACTTGGCTATACCGGCAGTGTTGACACCTCTAGGGACGGCCTGCATCGGCGCCTGAGGAATGTGCTGTCGTTCAGGGCATACACCGCTGTCATGAGGAAACATGTCGTTGATGAAGGTCGTTGTTGGATCGTTGGATGTACTGCCCGTCTCATCAAACTGTCCATGATCATGCGGGCGTGATGAGGTTTCACCGTGATATATCCAACATGTGTAACGTTCCCAGAATCCGTTACTCTTCAGGTGGTCCCATACTGTCCCCAACGAAAATCGATGCATATCACTGCGACACTTACACATCTTGCACGGGCAATAGAACATGCCACTCCCGTCAGCATTGCCCTGCGCATATTGCATAAAATCCCAAACTCCTTCAGCATATTTTCTGTGATATCTTGGAAGAGAAATCCAACTCTTATCCATATCCTGAAAATAACACATATATATATCAATATTTAATGAACATATCTTTTATATATATATATATATATATTAATGTAATACAACATACTAATTATTAATTATATATATCTAGTTCGAGCGGATTCCGTGGTTTCAGAAGGCAAGTGTCAATGTCACGGAGGGCGAACCCCCTACAGGAACCAGGCAGGACTCGTTTGTGATCACGGAGGCGAACCCCTATCGACCCCTTCACCGAGAAGAGTGGTCAGTTTGTGATCTTGAGATCCAGTTAAACAAACCTGTGAACCATATCTATGACAAAACGGCCCCTTACTCAGCTTGGAACAAACTCTATGCATATATATATATATATATATATATATATATATATCATTAATTCAACTCAAATAAAACTGAAAATCAATATATATATATATGCACATATATATATGTGCATATATATGCATATATATGTACGTACTTGGGAGTAGCTCCACAAACTATGTATGGACAAATTTCCACAACACCGAACGATTTGAAGAACTAGAGAAATTTATGTTTAAAATTTTCAAAGTTCTCATTCTTCTATCCCGCCTCACAATATATAGAAGAATCTTGGGCGACGAAATATTTGAGTTTCGTCGCCTAAGAATGAAAAATCTTGGGCGACGAAATATCTCAGTTTCGTCGCCTAAGGATAAAAAACTTAGGCGACGAAATAAATATCTTAGGCGACGAAATATTGTTTCGTCGCCCTAGTTTCTCTCTTAGCCGACTAAATGTATTCTTAGGCGACGATTTTATTTTCGTCGTCTAAAGTTGGACTTTAGGCGACGATTTTTTTCCCTTGGGCGACGAAAAAAAAAATCGTCGCCTAAGTTCCCTCTTAGGCGACGAAAAAAAAAATCGTCGCCCGGTTTTTTTTGTTTCGTCGCCCAAGACCCATTTTCTGGTAGTGACTCCACCGCAACACGCTCCCACAATGTGTCCGCACTTTGATTTATTCCGGTAGCACCATCACCACCGACGGTGATCCAAACTTCACAAAGAATAGCTTCTTCATTATGCCTCCATGAATCTCCCCTCTTACCCATTTTTTTTCTCTTGAAACCTTTGAACAACAAAAAGAGTGAAGGAATGAAATATTTAGAAGGAAATATGATGTTTGGTGTGAAGAATTATGAAAGAATGGGTTGGTATTTATAGAGTTTTCTCCAAAATACTGTTCCAACGGGTATATTTTTGAATCATCTCAGCTATTGAATTTAAATGGATAATTAATCTCACCCGTTTATTTCATAGCCGTTGGAGACCTTTGACTGAGTCACATGGCCAATTGCGTCACGTGAGGCCACTTCCATCAGGCTTTTCTATTTCAACTCCCAACAATGGCGCGTCCTTCCACACCCAACGAAAGAATTGATGCGTCTGTGTCACAACTCCTCCAGGCGCGTCAGTCTGAGCTCAATAAATATATATCTGTTGTATATGGGCCCCATAGGGGCAGGTCTTGGAAAATGACAGAATATAGCACTTCAAATGACACTAGGTGTTAAAATTTCAACTCCAACTCCAGCTCTTTTTGTCCGTTGGAGATGAGTTTTCTCTTTCCAAGGTGTGATCTTTGTTTTTAGCTCCACTGATGGAGTTGCTCTAAGTGTTTCTTTAAAAACTGTTTTATTTTTGCATGATGCTGGAAGTTCATCCTTAGCATTTGATTCAGTAGTTGTTCTTGTTATTATTAGCTTTATTACTTCCACAAAAATTTCCATAAAATCAGAGTCGGACTCATTAGTTGACGTGCGCATCATACTTCTAGTCTTGAGGTATTAATTATGATGATTCATGACCAGAAGCAAGGTCTCCCTTATATTGGATCTCAAAAGGCTCTTTCGTTGTGGCCTGTGTTGATGAAAAGATTACTGTAACTCACAATTTTGTCCTTGCTCATCAGGACTATTGCTTATTCTCAAGAAAACATGTCCCCAATGTAGTGACTGAATATCCAGTTATCAACAGATAGTAGTAACTGGTAATTGCTGTGTTCTTTTGATGAATTGTTAGTTTACACTTGTAGTTTAAACTTTTTATTTATTTGCGTCACGCTTTATTTCTTTGTAAAAATTGGTTTCTAATAAAGTGTTTCATTTCAACGAAATTGCATACCTAGTTGTCTTGAAGGCATGTATGGTGTGTTTACGTTTACTAGTTACGCAACGCATTGCATAATAGAATCGTGCATTTTTTCCTCAAAGCAAAGGAGATTTTCTAGGTTTGACAATTCACGTGTCCATGTCAATTTGAACTAGCTAGCAAGTCCACATTATTTTATTTAGTAGCTGACGGTGAACGATACTGACCAAATTTAATTAGACCACGGTAGCTGGCGGAGATTTCAAATTAATAGTCGGCCAAACGTTACTTACTTTCTTGCTCTTTCTGCTACCTTCATGCACATATAGTACAGTCTAATTGATTAAAGTCTATGAATGAATTCTGATATGACTTGTCAAGCATTTTAGTGGCTGAATTTATTGAATGGGTCAAATTAAACACTGATCTTACATGCAAATATATTGGAAATTCTTGTATGCACGACGTGTATTTACACGACACAATTTTAACCGTTCATAACAATTCATATGTTTGACCACCATGTTTCTATATTATTTCTTCTAATCCTGATCATCCATGTATGTATGTGAAGATACACGTCGTGTACTAAAGATACTCTCGCAAATATATGCGTGTGTAAGTCTGCAGCCCACAAGAAACAAAGACGAGAAGAGGGGATGGAATTGGAGTCGCTAATCCTTGCTGTGATCGTCTTTGTTTCTCTATACTACCTCTTTAGGTTGTTGAACTTCAATCTTAACCCCAGGGTTAAGCGTGAGAGCGGCACCAATAGTGAACAACTAGGGTTTCAGCTACCACCAGGAAGCACCGGTTGGCCGATCATCGGCGAAACCCTAGAGTATCTAAGCACAGCCAAACAGGGTGTTCCTGAAAAGTTCATAGCAGACAGGAGAACAAAGCACTCGTCATCAGTACCATGCAAGGTTTTCAAGACCTCTTTGCTACAGGAATCTATGGCCGTGCTGTGCACTGCTGCAGGGAACAAGTTTCTGTTTTCGAACGAGAACAAACTCGTCAAGTCTTGGTGGCCTGCAAACTTTGAGAAGATCTTTGCCAACTCTGAGAAAACAGACACCACGCAAGAGTCGATTCGATTGCGCAAAGTCTTGTCTCCATTTCTCAAGCCTGATGCTCTCCACAGGTACATAGGGGCCATGGACGAGGTCACCAAACAACATCTGAACATGTATTGGTCATGTTCATCCTCGGTCGATTATGTAAAAGAAGAGGATCAGAGTGTGATCATCAAAGTCCATCCATTAGCAAAGAAGTACACCTTCACTTTGGCATGTAAACTCTTTTTGAACATTGAGGATCCAAAGCTAGTTGCCAAACTAGAGGAGCCGATTCGGCATATATCCTCGGGCTTCATTTCGCTGCCGATAAATTTTCCAGGCACAAAATTCAACCGAGCCATTAGAGCATCCAAGCAAATCAAGAAGGAAATCGAGGAGATGGTTAAGCAGAGGAGGATAGATCTACATCCTCATCTTTCGGACACTAAGAATAGTAATCATCATTATCATGATCAAGATCTGTTGTCTAGGTTGCTTGTGGAGACATATAGCGATGGGAAAGAGCTGATGACGGAATCAGACATTGCCAACAAGTTGTATGGTCTAATCGTCGGAGCTTACGACAATATAAGCACCACCTTGGTGTCCATTATCATGTTCCTATCGAAGCTCCCTCATGTTTATGATGCCGTCCTTAAAGGTACGTACCTAATAAGTATAAAACTACTTCTGATTTAAAACTACTTGTGTACGTTATATATGTGGTTATATAATTAGTTACTGATGAATTGAGAATTGGTTGCATAGAGCAAATGCAGATTGCAGAATCAAAAGCAGAAGGGGAGTTGCTGAACTGGGAGGACTTGCAGAAGATGAAATATTCATGGAGCGTGGCGTGTGAGGCCTTGAGATTGTTGCCACCAATTCTGGGAACTTTCAGAGAGGCCATTACAGATTTTTCTTACGAAGGATACATAATTCCGAAAGGAATGAAGGTACGTACGCATACCACAATCCTCTTCAATCAGTGTCTCACTGGTAATGCTAACTAGGTGTTACCACATTTTTAGTTATTACATGCATCAAACAATAATTATGTGACTCATATAACACAATGACATTTAATAAATTCTCAAGTTGAATCAGATGTCACATACAAGATGATGGATGTGATACCCAAAAATATAGTTCATCTAGTATATACGTAACAATTATTTGTTGTATTTTGTTTTGATCAATTGATCGCAAACAATCTCATATATATACAATATTTTTTCTGTTCATGCGTAACGTGTTGATCGGTCATGTAAAATGAATGATGCATATGTATATATGTTGTATGCAGTTACACTGGAATATGTATGCGACACATAAAAACCCGGAATACTTCCCGGAACCTGAGAAGTTCGACCCGTCAAGGTTCCAAGGACAGGGACCAGCTCCTTATTCATATGTTCCTTTTGGAGGAGGACCTCGGATGTGTCCAGGAAAGGAGTATGCTCGATTCAAGATATTGGTTTTCATGCATGATATTGTCACTAGATTTAAATGGGAGATGGTTTTTCCAGACGAGAAGATGATTATGGACCCTGTTCTTGTTCCCACCAAAGGACTTAATATTCGTCTTTTTCCTCATCCCTCATAATCCTCATGATCCATCACAAACAAAAATGAGTAGTGTTGGCCGGCATCTCAATAATCTGTGCTAATTTTAGAGAAATGCCGATCCCATATTTCGATGAGTTTAGTAGCTATGATAGAGCTGTTGAGCAACTCCTCCCCCGAAGCTACATACCTAGGCATCAACAAGCTGCATGCAGACCACTTTCATCTTTGGTTTTCTCTGCTACTTCTGTTGCCTGTCCCTTCTATTTTTGATTGCTTTGTTTTTGCATTGGCATTCCCAACCTGATGTACTAAATATCTGGTTTGGCCATTATCTATCCTGCAGGTATACAGTGGTACGTCCTTTTGGGTTTCACTGTTTTATAGTCTTTATTATCATCATATAACCTTATAAAGCTTGTAATACATAATTACATATATAACTTCTCGTAATGAAATTCTGTCCACTTTCTCGTAACGAAGAAGAAATCTCTAGCTAACCGGAGCCGCGCGAGGATACAAGTCACAACTTAATTATCCACTTTAAAGTGATGCCTTGTTCTCATCAATATTCAGTTTCTTATTAGAGGAATTTGATGTTACACCCAAAATCATAGACCCATTTTAAATTACACCCACATGTTATACTATTTTGAAATACACCCAACTTATTAATTAGGTTGATTTAGTAAAAATATTAATATTGTTTATCTAAACAATAGAACTTGTTGTTGAAAGAAATTGCTGAAATGCCACCAACTGAACCATTGCAATTAACAAGCTGTTTGGCCGACTCATTAAACATAATTACCCGGTAGCTGAAAACCCGGTTCCACAGACTACGCCCAAACCCTAAACTCTAGTCTAAACCATAAACCCTAGTCTAAACCCGGTTCCACAAACCCTAAACCCTAAAGATGAACTAATTAACACAATCCCACACAAAATTATATACTAAACTATAGCAACTATATATACAGATCAACATGATAGAGTAAAAAACAGAAGGAAAAAATTAAGGCAATGAAAGCATAGTGATTGTATTGATTTCTAGATTTAAGTTTATAATTGATCTAACTATTTAAAATAGAAGAAAGTCAAAAGCCACATTTAGGGAATGTCTTCTCATTCAATCAGAAGAAAAAAATCTTCTCAAGAAAAAACAAAAAAAACAGAAGGGCAAAAGAGTCAAGGAAAAGAGGGATAAAATTCCAAAAATAAAAATAAAACATATAAGGCAGGTTCAATAAAAATGTTGTGTGTAAATTAAAATGAAATATGAGAATGAGTTTATTTTAAAAAGGGTTTGGTTTTTTGGGTTTTTGTCTAATTTTCTCTTCTTATTAAGAAACAGATTACTGATGACTATACCGCAATGTCCACAACACAATCAAAATGAAATGATACAAATTTGATGATTTGATCAGCTCTTGTACCAGATGCATATGCACTGTCAGTATTGATGCAAAAAAAAAAAAATCATACAACCATTTTAGTCTAATTACATAAGTGAGAGATCTCGAAGAAGTGTACATGAATATATAAATCATTCTTTCGTAAAGCTTAGAAAGTTGCAATGGATCGATCGGAATAATAGTTCTTCTACGTGTCACCGATTCCTCTTCCTCTTTCATGTTCATCGTATTATTTTCCTCTTCAAACACCTACGATCCAAATTCCAGAACTCCCTGATTCTCGATCCCAATTAATCACATCTCTTGCTTTAATTTTTCTACAAATCAAGTGGGTTTTATATCTGCAATGAGAAATACTCAACCCTTGCCTCCGATTTCAGTTCAGTTACAACAATTAACTGAGAAATAAGCCTTCACCTCATAGCATACAGAGTCTCGTCTCCCCATTCTTTCTGATCGTCCGGCAAGCTTATATCTCAAGGTCTTCACCTTATTCATTCATAAAGTTGCAAAGTTCACCTGGTCATCTGGGTAGCTACTATTTAGCTCCATAGGTACAGATGCAATGCTTGGGATTATGGGGTCCATAGAGATGGAGCAATTGGTACCAATTTGTGGGGTTTGTGGTTAAGTAATTGATCTATTTGGTGAAATCTGAACTTATTGATCTTAGTTAGTTTAATTGGGTGATTTGTATGTGGTCGCGAGTTTGACAATTTAGATTGTAGAGTATATGGGGGTTGTGGAGTTTTGATCTATGGGGGCTTTGGGAGCCGAGGAGGGTCTGGTGGCTCGTGGCTCGTGGCGACGGGGATGAGGGGATGAGGGGAGCCAACAAAACAAAGAAGACGATGACGAACAAGGTAACAACGTCGATGAACAAATCAGAGCTTTGAATCACTAGAAAGAAAGTGAAAAACTAAAATTATAGAATAAAATAAGAGTTAACAGAGTTGTTGTGGTGTTAGTCTAGTGATGACATGGCGAATTCTCATTCGTGGCACAAGTTTGGCACATGAATTTTAGGCAAGGGTGTACCACTATTTGCCACAGCTAGCTAACTACTGGCTTAATTGAATTCATCAACTATGACTAAATCAGAATTAATTAACGCACTAATCGTTTTCAAGAAACACAAAATAGAATTATGAGAATCGAATTCCCGCCAAGTTGGTGATGATTAAGAATTCCGCTAGGTTGGTCAAAGAGGTTTTGAGCATTGCCAGAAGTTTGAGAGTTATTAGGGTTGTAAACATGTAATTAAGCAACAGGACACTGCTATAAAATTTAGAAAATTAATCTTCAACTCTAAATAAGGTGATCCACATCTAAACAACATGCGATTAATTTTCCAAGTAGAAGTAGTCAATAAACGCGGCAGTAACAGAAATATAACTAATCCAACATGATGACCAACTTGAAGCATTATTAGATACATAATGTCCAAATAGAACTTGTTTTTGCTGTTCTCAAATATGAGTAAAATAGGCTTATGAGTTAAGAAATCACAATAGGAAATAGGAAATTGATATATGAATGTTATATGAGGAGATGAATGTTAAGCTGGCCATTTGTTCAGTTGGTTGGGCACTTGATCGGGCTTACAGGGTCAAAACCAATGTTCCAGTTTTAAGGTCTCAGCTCGATCTCAAGTATTATAGACTTACAGCTCTCAAAATTCTTCGAATCATGTTGTTTGGATAAGGTAATATAAATTCTTTGCTATGATTTATTGGCCAATATTTGTTCAGAGAATCAGAGTGCAACAATCTTTGATAGTTCCATCTGTATGATTTATAATTTTCTTCTCCAAGTGAAACATGTTGGACTTTTTTGGATAGGTACGTATCATGATAGACTTGTTTTTTTTTTTGAAGATAAATGAATATTTCATTAATTAAGGGCGAACCTAAATTATAAATCTGCAAACGCAAGGCCAAAAAAACTAATAACGAAAAGCATGAGTCTCTAACTCGATCATAATAGAAAAAATGAAAGGAAACCACAAACTCATTAAACTATTGGTCGAAGACCTTACAACCAAAAGCATAAATACTTACAACTGAAAACATAAATACTTACTACCGAAAGCATAAATACTAACAAATCTACCACACATATCACTCATGCATGCTCGATGGACTTGTATATCTTATGCATTCAGGTGATATGAGGGGAATTTTTTTCCGATTATAGTAAGTATACTGAGAGAATGACTAAACCAATGTACGTCAAATACATAGAATATGAATGAAGGAGCGTATATACTATATAGATATATCCCTCGATAATTGTTCTTATTTGTTATTTTATTGTCACTAGAATAATAACACCTTCGACCTAATTAACATGATGAGAACGAAAACCTCTCTATATATATGGACTCGAGAATAATGTACTTGAGGTAGCAAACACATACCTACATATATATGTACATCGACAGGCAAAGTTGAAAGCTAGACAATCAGACATCTTAGCTAGCTCAAGGCCTTGAAATTTATTCCATGGAGGAATTAAACCAGGCTGCTATAGCATACTACAACAATGGGTCACAGAATCTCCAGATACTAGCCTCGGATTTCTTCAAATCCTTGGACACCAACGGTGACGGTGGAGTCAGCTGGTCGGAGTTCATCTCGTTTCTCCAGCAAAGCGGCTACGACATTGACCCTGACATGTTCAATGAGCTCGATCAAGACGGTGATGGTTACCTGGACTTCATGGAAGTTCTCACACTGTACTACATCATCAAGACCAGGTTCTTTTCTTGTGATGGCTGTGGAGAACGCCTCTTAGGGTTGTACTTCACGTGTGTCGAGTGCTTCGACAGAGCCGACGATACCTTTGATCTGTGCTCCATCTGCTATGCTGAAAAGCAGTTCCGTCACCGCCATACACTCTTCTTGGATAATCATATGCTGCTTATAGCAAAGAGACGACAGGCTCTTGGTAGTCATAACCTGAGTCAGGTAATCTCACGCTGGGATTTTGAAATTCCGGCTATATATTATAGAAATTCAATTCATTTAGAGGTTGCCAAAATTTTAACTCACGTCTTTCTTTTACTTTTTAGTTACAAAATGAGCGTAAATGAAACAAGGAACTAGACTGGAAGAGAAATAAGGAACATAAATACAAAAAAATTGATCGATATTCAATGATTTCTTATGCCGCTACTTAATTGTAATTTTATCAATGAAATCAAATGGATATGCAGGCAATAGGTCGACAAACTTCATATCAAGCTCCACCTACATCTGCAAGCAGGGTATATACGCTTCTGCCTTTTCTTGTGTAAATTTGTTTATGGTACTGTATATGTTAAAGTAAATGTGGAAACTCAAATCTTAACAAACTTAAAGGATTGCAAGTGTACGTAACAGTAACTTGAAACATACGAGATTAAGTTAATCAGCAAAATTGGGGTCTGGTAATTACATGAAGCCATTGATTCCTAATTAAGATTTCCTACACAGTTTAATTTCAATATAGAAGGGGCTAAATTTTGAATTACTAATTGATTCAAGTTAATCATCAGCAAGATTAGGTTAGAGAGTGTATGGACCTTTGTTTCTTCGGACTGAATCGGACATTTATTGATTCCGTAGTTATTTCCCATGTAATACATAAAAAGTGAAGTATATATGGATTGTAAATCAGGAACATGTCAAGCTATTACAGACACTAATTACTTGTTATGTAAGTCATTGAGAGATATTATATTTAGGGGATTTGTATTATTCTTTAGCTCGTATTTCTGGCATGACCAAAGCTATGTCTCTTATGCTTAACTTTTGTGATTTAATTTATCAAACCAAATCATATATTGTATGTACAAAGGCAATAGTTCCAGCACGACAGCAGCCTCCAGCTACACCTGCAAGGGTACGTATATATATTGTTCACATCCTTTTCTTCTCTTGTGTATTTACTTGTTACAGATGAAGACAGTTAGACAGCTACATATATGCATCTGTCATGTTATAATCCAGGCACCTCGCTCTTCTTAATTTGTTAAAGAAAATGTTAACAGTTTTCGTTCATTATGTCTTGCAGAACAGATTGCGTTCAACATTTCGTGCATTAGAAACCGCAGTTGGAGTTGCAAATTTGATGGCTTCGTGTACCATTATGTGAATGAATTAATTGAGCCACGGTGCTAGTGGCGTTATCATAATCAAGTTGTGTTTCGAGATGCCTGTGGTTCCTAGCTATTTCTGTGTATTTTCCATGTCTCATCTGATATTGTGATCGATTCAGTAATAAACATTTCAGCTCCTTATCACATTATTCGAACAAGCATTCAAGCAGTACCTGATCAACAAACCCTAGTTTTATATGCAAGGATTCAAACTAGTGTTGCCACAGCTAGCTCGATCGCTACTTACTTTGAATATATAGATCAGAAAGTTTAATTTATTCAGCCGCTTATTTATTTTTTAAAGACATGGTTAGGTTCCTAATTGGGGAACGTTTCCATCTAATATTGAAATTGATAAAGATTAAGCATTCCCACTTGAGTTTTTAGGTCAATGAGGTTCAACCATCTCCGATTCATTGGACGATTAATCCATTTGGGATGGGTTAGACATCAAAACAATACTAAAAAAATTATGTAGATGTCAATGAAAGTGTTCAAGCTGGTATATATGAGTAATATTATATATCATTGCTTTTAAAAGGATAATAGGGCATAATTTATAGGGAAAAAGCCCTAATGCACAAAATAGAAAAAGTCAAACCTCATTTTAATGATAATCTTTTTTATTAGCCAATTTGAATACAAGGTACTTATTTTAAGCCCAAATACACAAATATTTATTAAAATATAATAAAATTATATTTTTAAAGGCTTTTTTACCCTTAACTTTTACTTAAAAAGAAAAAATGAAAAAGATGGAGGGAAGACTTTGCCGGAAGCACACCGGGCTCTGGCGCTAGTCACCGGCGGCCGCATTCCGGTCGCCGGACTTTGTACTCCGGCCGCCGGATTTTGAACTCTGGCCGCCGGAATCCGGTCACTGGTGACCGGAATTTTCCGACGACCGGAAAATTGCCTAGTAAACTTTTACTACCCCCAATAATCTTTTTTACTACCCCTAGTAAACTTTTACTAGGGGTAGTAAACTCAAAATAAAGTTTCTCCATGACCATTATACACCTTAAAACAATGAAAAATCAACTTAGATGCGAAAAAATAAAGTTTAATTACTACCCCTAATAAACTTTTACTGAAGATAGTAAACTTGCAAAACAGTAGCTTCAATGCCATAATTCATATTGAAAATGAGAAAAATCAACTTAGATGCGAAAAAATGAAGTTTACTACCCCTAGTAAATTTTTACTGAGGGTAGTAAACTTGCAAAACAGTAGCTCCAATGCCGTAATTCACATTGAAAAGGAGAAAAATCAACTCAGATGCGAAAAAATGAAGTTTACTACCCCTAGTAAACTTTTACTGGGGGTAGTAAACTTGCAAAACAGTGGCTCCAATACCGTAATTCACATTGAAAAGGAGAAAAATCAACTTAGATGCGAAAAAATGAAGTTTACTAGGGGTAGTAAACTTTTACTGGGGGTAGTAATTTACTGAGGGTAGTAAACTTGCAAAACAGTAGCTCAAATGTCGTAATTCACATTGAAAAGGAGAAAAATCAACTCAGATGCGAAAAAATGAAGTTTACTACCCCTAGTAAACTTTTACTGGGGGTAGTAAACTTGCAAAACAGTATTTTCAAGGTCATAATATAGACTAAAACAAAGGAAGAACAACTTAGATGCAAAAAAATAAAGTTTACTACCCCATTAAACTTTTACTGGGGATAGTAAATTTGCAATCTATTATGCGAAAAAATGAAGTTTACTACCCCTAGTAAACTTTTACTGGGGGTAGTAAACTTGCAAAACAGTAGTTCCAATGCCGTAATTCACATTGAAAATGAGAAAAATCAACTTAGATGCGAAAAAATGAAGTTTACTACTCCTAATAAACTTTTACTGGGGGTAGTAAACTTGCAAAACAGTATTTTCAAGGTCATAATATAGACTAAAACAAAGGAAGAACAACTTAGATGCAAAAAAATAAAGTTTACTACACCATTAAACTTTTACTGGGGATAGTAAATTTGTAATCTATTATCTCCAGAGAAAAATCAACACACAAGCAAATAATAGAAAATTACTACCCCTAGTAATTTTTATATTTTGGGTGGAGAGAGAGAGAGAGAGAGAGAGTAGTTTCCAGAGAGAGAGAGTAGACCGGCGCTTAGGAGGAGGCTCAAGACCAGATCTGCTTCAGTTAGGCCAAGTACCGACCGCCAAACGCCGACCGCCGAACAACGAGCGTCAAACGTCGTCTATCCCCAACCGTAGCTTCCTAGCAGGAATGCTGTGCAGTCCTCGCCGACGAGCTCGATCACGCCAAGATCTCTTGAAAACTAACGGTGTGCGACCAACCGAGGACGACCAACTATGATCGGAGGCTGCCATGGTGCAGAGATCGGCTCGCATCGCCAACGCCTCTGGTTTTGAAGATCGAAGATTGGAGCTCGGCTGCTTGGACTCGATCCCGCCGATCTTCACTCCAAACCTTCACAGATTCGGCCACACCTTCTTCAATCTCTGCAGCAATACGCCGCCGATGGCAACATCTCCATCCTCACCAAGTCTACTTTCGAGGAGATCGTTGTCTCCCTGCCTCCGTCATCCCTCGCCGCTCTTTTTCTCGTCAGCGTCGGCCTTGTCTTCTTGATCGAATTCGGATCCCATGCCGACCGACAGCGAGGAGGCTGCTAGACCTTACAGAGGATGTGGTGGAGCGACTCATCAGAGGCTGCTCGATCTCGACCGTCGTCGTCGGCGAAGCCTGATGAGAGAGAGAGAGAGAGTTTTTGATCGGGATAAAGAGAGGAGAAAGTGAGAAACAGAGAAAGAGAGTTAAATGAGGTTAAGGGTAATAATGTCTTTTTATTATAATTCATTAGAATGAGGTTGGTAAAAAAATTTTCATTGGAATGGGTAATAAACCTTTAAAATTAGTACTAAAGTGTCATCTACTCTTCTTATAATAGTTTATTGTAGTTTATTTAAATCATTAAGGATGTAATTGTCTTTTTCCTGTTTAAGTTGGCTCTTGAGAATTTTAAAATATGATTTTGTTGGTAGAAATAAAATTAAGGCTAATGAGCAGTATCCTTATTCTTAATACATAGATACACACTTCTAACCTTTGTTTGTCATTTTTTTCCTGATATTTCCTTTTTTACCCTCTCTCTCTACTCCTTTGACTCCCTACAAGGCGAAAAATTATAATAAATAGGGACTCCCTCACTTGTATCCTATCAAAATTTCAATTGATCAACACAAATTTTTAGTTTCATATTGAATAGCTTAACATGTAATCCATGCCGACCATAATTAAACTTCAAGTGTCAAAGTCTTGTAGATGACCTTTAGTTTTGTAAACCCAGTTCTGGTGGATATAAAAAAATTATTTCTGAAGTTTTGAATTACATATCATAATTGATATACTAAGGAGCTAATCTATCAAATCCTCTTAAGTACTTGCTGCAACTCTCTCTCTCCCATATCGATTGAGGAGAGAACTGCTGGAGGTTCCGATTAGTATATTGATTAAACTAAAGGCAATATAGAAATAAAAATGGGATGTGCATCTAAAAATTAGAGGTGATGAATAAAATTTCTCTATATAATATTTTCAAGTTTTTGTCTATATCATCATTTAGAATTCGAAACAAGAGGCTGTGATCACTTCATGGGTATAGTTAAAGTCACTACGTACACACGGTACACTACCCATGCATAGAATAAGTTCCATTCAAGGACATGTATGTCAAGACCCGCCCCGAATTTCGCCCCGAAACCCGAGATAAGTCATGCGGGGACCACCTCTAAGGAAAATTTGTTGGAGAGGAAAGATTCCACATCAGAAAACGGACAAATAAAATACAACTTATAAGTGGATGGATCATATCCAATTGTACCGGGGCCTTTTGTGGTTAAAACCCAACACCTTAAAGGTGGTTAAGTTGGAATAATATCGGTACAATAGTGATCCATGCACTACCAGAATAGGCACTTTAGCCGACGAAAAATTTTCGTCGGCCTGTTAAAAAAATTCGTCGGCTAAGACCTTAGCCGACGAGCCTTCGTCGGCTATAGTGTCGTCGGGAAAAGGTCGTCTGTAATGACTTTAGCCGACGAAATTTTTTTTTTCGTCGGCTATAGTCCCATTTTAGCCGACGAGATATTTTTCGTCGGCTATAGTCACGGACTTTAGCCGACGAAATATTCGTCGGCTAAAGTGCGTAATAAATAATTAAAAATAACTATAGCCGACGAAATATAAAATATTTCGTCGGCTAAACCTTATAAAAAAATTTAAAAATAACTATAGCCGACGAAATATTAGGTTATTTCGTCGGCTAAACCTTATTAAAAAAATTTAAAAATACTATAGCCGACGAATATTGTGTTTGAACATCGTCGGCTAAAGTTTCTGGGTTTTGAAAAAAAAAACTGCCACCCAAATGCAAATGGCGGAGGTTGGTCATGTGAGCCACCGAAACCGGCAACACGCCGGTGAGGTTGTTGTTGTAGAGGTCGAGAACACGGAGGTTAGTGAGGTTGGAGAGCTCCGGCGGGAACGTGCGGTTGAAGACGTTGTTGGAGAGGTTGAGGAGGCGGAGAGGAGGGCGCGGTAGGTGGCCATTGGGCGCGTGGGGGTGGAGAGTAGACGGTGTGGTGAGGAGAGAGAGTGGCGGAGGTGGAGGAGGAGAAGGAGGAGGAAGAGGAGGAAGAGGAGGAGGGGACACAATATGTCTAGTGTTGGGTTTATTTGTGGTGGTTGTCTGGAGGAGGAGGAGGAGGAGGAGGAAGAGGAAGAGGAGGAGGGGCCGCAATATGTCTAGTGTTGGGTTTATTTGCGGCTATATAAAGAACTTTAGCCGACGAAATTCTTTATTTTCGTCGGCTAAACTCTTTGGTTGACCGCCAAAAAATTTTGGTTGAAAATTTTGAAAATTTTTCGACTTTAGCCGACGAATTTTCATAATTTCGTCGGCTAAAGTCCTTTGAAAATTTTGGTTGCCCGCCAAAAAATTTTGCTTGAAAATTTTGAAAAATTTTCGACTTTAGCCGACGAATACGTTAGGGTATTCGTCGGCTATAGTATGTAATTAAAAAATTAAAAAATAACTATAGCCGACGAAATATTAGGTTATTCGTCGGCAAAAACAATCTTAGCCGACGACTTTTCATATATTTTCGTCGGCTAAAGTCTATAAATTCACGAAAACACTCATATCTCCCCCTATATTACGTAGTTTGGTCAAATCTTCCACACGAAAAACTCTCACGTAGATGAGACGCAACCACCTATATAAAAATTTTGAAACATTTACCTTCCGACGATAGGGCTCCTCATAGGAAATAATAACGGTAAATAGGGTTGACCCCTACTATCGGCTCCGAGACTTTACCCGATTTACGTAATTTTTGAACCATAGCCGTATTTCACCATTCTGAACACATCTTATTTCACGAGTTTTTTAATAATTTTGCTTCCTATGTAGAGTTGGTTCACAAAGTTGTATAACCGACTAAACAAGTTATATAACATTAGTAGACACGTTGTGATTCCGATGACTAAAATTCACAAACCAAAATTCGACCGTCAGATATGATCATTATGAAGAAATACGTCTATGGTAAAAAATTCAACTAGATCCGACAACGTTAAGGGCTCAATCGAAACGGTCAACCATAATCCATCGTCACTTATCACACGAAAACGCTCAGGTCAGTCCGCTATATTACGTAGTTTGGTCAAACCTTCCACATAAAAAACTCTTACGTAGATGAGACGCAACTGCCCATATAAAAATTTTGAGACATTTACCTTCCGACGATAGGACTCCCCATAAACCCGAATAACGGTAAATAGTAGACACGTTGTGATTCCAATGACTAAAATTCACAAACCAAAATTCAACCGTCAGATATGATCATTATGACGAAATATGTCTATGTCAAAAAATTCAACTGGATCCGACAACGTTAAGGGCTTGATCGAAACGGTCAACTATAATCAAAAATAAGAAAACTGCATTTTGAAGCCCTAAACAGACTCGGATGGCCAAAAAAGCCTATAGGTCATGGCATATCCATGAGTTTGACTCGTAGGGCCGTTACGCTTCCGGAAAGGTATCACAATAGTCAATCGGACACCAAAAACCAAATCTGCAGCATAGTGAATAATAAGGGTAAGTCAACTATCGGCACCGAGACTTTACCGGAATACCGTCATTTTTCAATTGTAGACGTATTTCACCATTCTGGTCATATTTTATTTCACGACTTTTTTGCATTTAAAGGTTCTACATATAATTTTTTTTTCCAGATGAGTTGTTGTCCAAATCTGTAAATATAAAACACTTTAGCCGACGAAATTATATTTTTTCGTCGGCTAAACTTTTAAAAATTTCGTCGGCTAAACTCTTAAAATTTCGTCGGCTAAACTTTTGAAAATTTCGTCGGCTAAACTTTTGAAAATTTCGTCGGCTAAAGTTCACAGACTATAGCCGACGAAAAAAATTATTCAGTCGACGAAATATTAATTTCGTCGGCTAAAGTCCACTTTAGCCGACGAAAATTTTTAATTAGCCGACGAAGGACAATTTCGTCGGCTAAATCCCACTTTAGTCGACGAAAAAAAATTCGTCGGCCTGGTTTTTTTTTTTTCGTCGGCTAAAGCCTTTCTTCTGGTAGTGATGGGCCATGCTTGTCCCTGTTCTAGTTGGTATCAGAGCGGGTCCCTCTTCAATTACGTCTCCCAGCGTAACGGGAGAAAATCTCCCAGCATAATGAGCCCAGATTTGGGTTCATCGAATTGCCATCGGAAAAATTCTGATTGGCTCATACCATACCAAGTGCCTGCAATGGGCCTTGGACTGAAGCATTACCGATTTTCGATGTGGGAATTGGACTGAATGAATTCCACGTGCAGACCTAACTATTAGGTTGCACGTGAGGGGGATTGTTGGAGAGGAAAGATCACACATCAGAAAATGGACAAATAAAATACAACTTATAAGTGGATGGATCATATTCAATTGTACCGAGGCCTTTTGTGGTTAAAACCCAACACCTTAAAGGTGGTTAAGTTGGAATAATATCGGTACAATAGTGATCCATGGGCCATGCTTGTCCCTGTTATAGTAAATTTACCGAAGACTCGGCAAGCCTCCCTTGAAAATGAACAACCCTAACTTAATTATAAGAATTTAATAATCACTTTTTTACTCCAAAATAAATCTTCCGTTACAACCCAAAAATAGACAAAATAAAAATTACACAGAGAATTCCAAAAGTATTCAGAGCTACTAAAAATAAAGTAATATACAGCGAAAGCTAACAAACCCCTAGTAGATTAAACATGTAAACTACTGACAAAATGTAGCGGATAAATGGGTGACTATGCCTTGATGTCTCCTGCTAGACCTCACACGAACTCTGCAGACTGGACATTTTAAAAAACGAAGAGCCCAGGGGAAAATATTCAACACGTCAGAGTGAGTGGACACAACAATTCCGACAACAAATAAATATTTCCCCAAAAATGTTTTCTAAGAAAACGCTTCCTCAGAGGCAAAAACAAGAGCTACACAGGAAAGATTCTGAACTGGGGTCCAGCCTGGCTAGACTCCCAAACTTTAAGACATTGCCTCTCAGGCCAGGATATTATATATATAGTATGTATGCACACTCGCCTAACTCTTTGTACGATATCTATGAACAACTTGAATAAAGTAGATATCATACAAAGCTACTACGCTTGCGTCTGACGCTCACGTCACCGCACACTGGAATTGTAGCTAAGGGAAAGCGGCCGAGTGGTAATATATACGTGCTTACTCATTGTACGCAATCTTTGAATAAATGAATACTAAATAAGAAAGTCGCACAGGGCTATGACGCTCGCGTATAATGCTCACGTCACCCATACCGGAATTGTACCTCGGTATGGGGGAAATCACGTATAGCTAGCTAGCTAGCATTTAATCATATACATACTATTCTCATATAAGAGTATAATCACCGAAATTCTCAATTTCGGGAAATATCCAACAACAGAAAATCATTCAAAATGATAAAACATTTCAAACACATTAATTAAAATAAAGGTCCACTCACAAGTTAGGCCTAAGCCTGATGTCGGTCGGAGGTCTCTTCCGCTCGAGCCTCCTCACGACCCGCTCCAAAAAAATAAAACCTTAAATAAAACACAGACACGTAACGCAAAACAGACATAAATTAAATATGTTTCGCGCGCTCAACCAAGCCTAACACTCCAAAATCTTGAATCCATTGCCAACCTCAAAACTCCACAAATTTTACCGACATCCTCAAAATCATTTTCCACCAAATAAAATCCAATGGCCGGATTCTAAATTAATAATCGGCAAAAAATACCAAACTTCAACAATTCTCAAACCTATCCAAAACTTCTCCAAAAATTCTTAAACTTATTCCATTAAACTCCTCACATTTTTCCCCACCAAAAACATTTTCTCGGCGGCCGGCGACCATCTCCGGCAACCTCTGATGCTCACCAAAATTTGGCAGCATCTTCCTCTCAACCTCCTCTACAACATTCCTAACTAACACAAACTCTAATTCTAAGCCTAACCAAGTCAATCGAACACAAACACACAATAAAACCCTAAAATTTTCATTACTAATTTATCCTTACCTAGCTCGAGATGGAGCGAGCCATTTGGAGGGATTGAATCACGGGAGGAGGGCTTTCTTTTGAGCTATGGCTTGCCGGCTATAGCGGCTGGAGGAAAGAGTTTCGAAGAGAAACTCTTCCCGGCAGTCGAACCTTTCAGCGGCCTTTTCTCCCTCACGGCGGCGCTAGAAGGGCTGCCACTGGTCTAGAATTGAAGTTGAGATGACTGATCGATCGGGACCGGTGCGGCGGGCTGGGGTGGCCAGACGGCGGCAGTCGGGCGGTCGGAAAGTCTCGGCAGTGAGGGGCTCGGGGAGAGAGAAACCGGGAGGAAGAGAGAGAAAGAAAAAAAAACTGATTTAGGCCTTTAGCCTAACCCGGACCACCAACTCCAACATATACCAAAACCAAAATTTAACACCCCAAAAATAACACCCCAATAAAATTACATTTTACTAGCAAAAATTATCATTTTTTACTGTCGTCAAAATTCATTCCTTAGAATAATCCCACAAAATAATCATCCTCTCTGGGGATCAATTATATTTTTCACTTAATAACGAACACGGTAAAATTCTTATTACCACTATACCAGTAATAAAGGTAAAAATTATGGGCCGGGGCGTGACATGTATCTGGGCAAATAAAGTCACACATGCATTGTTGCTAGCTACCATAACGTTACAACAACCCATTCTAATGAAGGACTTAATAGTTAGAAACATAATACGTAGCAAAATGTAGCATCCAAGTCTTAAGCAAACATATATATATATATATAATCAAATCTCCACTGTTCAGTTTATTGAGCTATATGAGTAAATCATTTCACCAAATTTTTAAAACATTTAGTAATCATGAAGTCATCCAAATGAGATATTTATTTTTAATAATCTTAAACGGTGTAGGTTTGACATAAGTGTTATGTTTTTTGTTTTAATCACAGTCATTTAAGCCTATTAAAAAACAGATCTAATAGTGTGAACCTATCCCTAAAAATGACAAAAAATAGGGATCTCTCTCATTGGAAAGGCTCTGTGTGTGTGTCTATATATATAGTTGCATTCCAGAGTGGGTCCCGGGATACAATTTTGAAATTAAAGTATAGCGCTTCTTATTTCCAGGGTCGGCTATGAGCATAGGCCGAGCTGGCGTAAGCCTAGAGCCCTCACTTTTATGGGCCCTAAAAATAAAAATATTTTTCTTATATATAACAGAAAATAATAATAAAAATATATAGCATGTCTCATTTTGTAGAAGAGATGTTTCGTCTTCTTTTTCTATAATTCTTTACGACGAATCCATTCAAGAGGTCAGACCTCTCTGACCCTCTTTTCTCCTTTTTTTTTGTTACACTCTCTTTTTTTAAACCCTAAACCTTAATGCAAACCTTTTTCATATTACTAAATATATTTCTCCTTCTCTACCTTGCTTTTAATTACATGGGTTTTTGCAATTTCACAATTGTTTGCGTACTGCTATCTTTGAAACTTCTTCTTATTGCCTACAATGCACACATACTTCTCAATCCCACATTCACAACCATAGAATCTCAAATGCAGCAAATAATTCAACATAAATCATATCATGAAGAATCGATCAGTTTATCATTGTTTTTCCTTTCTAGATGAAAATTGATTTAACATTGTTTATTATCATCAACATATCCAATTTATTTTCTTATTATGATGAAACATATATCAATTTTCTGAAGTTTTTTTTTTGAACTAAAAGACAATTTTGTCATTAGTATTAAAGTAGAGGGTACAATACGAATCGATATGTTGTCATGCATATAAAAGACAAGCAAAATTATCTGATTCGTATGAGGGTTGCATCCTCATTACAAATTTTGGCCCACAAGAAGCCTATAATCTAATAGCAAATAGATCATAGGCTAAGATCCCACTTAGTAAACTAGAAAAAGACTGAAAGAAAGATAGACTCATAACGCTAAAACGCCATGAGGCACAAAAAGTGCTTAGGCATAAAATTGCTTAGAGTTCTAATGAAAAAAATTTATTATAGTAGAAAACTATAAATTAAAAAAGCATCTAAAACCCCAAAAAGAAATTAAACCTAAACCTAAAACAGTTGACATAGCCCAACTTTTCTTTACAGTTGCAAGAAGGACATGGAAGAGGAACACCATAGTTGTCATCGTCGTGAGGTGAAGTTGCCTTCGTGAGACGTCACCGCCATAGGACGCCGTCGCCTTGTTCCGCGCAGCCACAAACATACCCCGGGGAGAAATGGAGAAGAAACTCCATCTTCACCACACAAACTTATAGAGCAAACAACATCTCCACCAAACCAAAACTCCTCTCATGAATAGACAAGGACGAAGATGGACTCGGGAAGATGAAACTAGATATACTCCTCGAGTCCATGGTGCCATACCTCCAACCTGATTTGAAAAGTCATGCTGATCAAAAGTTGTTAAGAACTTCTGACCAATTACCTCTTAAAGCTTTTGGTTGCTGACATATCGTTCATCCGACAACAAAGTCATACTGCTTTAGCAGATCTAAAGACACGCCTAGCATTAAACCGTCACTGGATGAGGGTGAGATTTCGTGGTTGGAGACCGACTTAGAGAGAGAGAGGGCTTCAGGTTTTTTTTCTTTTCTTTTTTCTAAAGCTTTTTTAACTTAATTTTTGAGGTGTGAATTTCTTCAAGGTGATCTTGTCTTTGCAAAAAAAATAATAATTTAAAAGTTATATTTTTAAGTCAGTTTTCATTATTTCATATTCTAGATTGATTGAGTTTCTCTGTCCCATTTTAGTATGAACAAGTGAACGTAGTTTGTTTATCTAATAGAACTTATATGTTGTTGGAGCTTACGGACTTATTTATAAAATGAAAAAAGAAGAAGATATAAATCTATTAAACATAGGGAGCCCTAATTTTGTTTTTTGCTTTGAGCCCCGAAAAACTGCTCATTTCGCTCACTTTTAGGTCATATTTTCACATCTCCACCGTTCAATGTCTAGAACATAGTACGTAGTATATCATTTATGTAAAGTTTTATCCAATTTAGAGATCATTTGGGTACCGAATTAGTTTAAATGAATCAACTAGACAAAATCTGTTCAAACGGAACCGTTCGAGTAAATCACAATTACGGAAGCTCAAATGATCTTCAAATTGAATTAAATTTTACAGGAATGATCTATACATTACGTTTTGGATAGTCAACAGTGAAGATGTGAAAATGTGACATAAAAATGAGCGAAATGAGGAGCACCACAATTTAATTTCAAAACGGTGTCTCAATATGAAAGGAAACTATATATATATGTGTGTGTGTGTGACCATATATATATATTTATATGGTAGTGCTATTAACATACTCTATGAATGATGATAGCCAATCATGAAACAAATTTAAGTAACAAATTTATAAATAAATTTAAAATATGTGGATAAGAAAATAAAATGTGTATTAATTAATAGTAAAAAAATGTGTGTACGCATCACATACATATACACACACGTGATGCTGTAACGTACCTTTTCTCTCTTCCAAAATTACCCTCACCACTTCAGTCATCATCCCTTCGGACCAGCCAAAACGTACTTTTTCTCTCTCTCATGATCGATTCCCAGACTTGAAATACTGACAATAGAACGAGGAAGGATGATTCAAATTACCAAGTACCCTTTTTTCTCCAACCGTGCAAAAGAGAACAATTCTCTAACAATTTAATTTGTTTTAAATGCAAATTTGATTTTAAATTGAGAGAGGACGATGGTCTTAAGGATTCACTCTCTGGAATTTTTTTTTGGACGAAACACTCTAGAAATCCCGATAAGATTAGTTAGGATTTCTGGGCGTGTTTGATGGAGTGACCGATGAAGTTATTTAGGGTATAAAATTGAGAGCTCTCACTTTTTCTGACAATCTTATCTCAACAACACACTTTCTTTGTAAAATTCAATGTGAATCTGGGTACCTCACTTTTCAATCTTCTTCTGGATGAAGGGTGCCTCTGAAGGGGTTGTGATGATTATGGCTTTGAGAACTCTGGAACCAAATAGCTTGGCCATGTGAATGGCTGGGATCATTTGACCTTGAGCCATGAAAAAGTGGAGTTTGGTAACTCACGTCTCCACCCAAAACATATTAGCCATATATATTCCTTTTATTCAAAATTTCATATTGAAGAGAGCAAAGCATATCAGAAGAACGCAGAAGATGAGAGAGAGTTTCAATTTTTTGGTCTAAGAGAAAGGGTGGGCTTGTTGGGAACTTGAGATAAGTAGAGGGGCAATTTCGTAAAACCAGCATAAGAGAAATGTGAAATGTAAAAATAAGAGTGTAAATTTCAACTCTCAGGTAATATTGTGTGTAATATATGTTTGTTTAAGCTAAATATATGCGAGTGCAAAAAGGGTCTTCGATCCTCGTTTATCTCGCTTCTGTAAAATTACATCAAATACAAATCAGAGCTAGGTCTGATTAAGCAAGGCCGAGATGCTCCTGGTGCTCTGTCTAGGGATTAGCTAGGGTTCAACTCAGGCCAGGTTAATTGGTAACGATTAAGATTTAAGAATTCCCACTATCCGTGTTAGGTTGGAGGCATGTAGCTATTGACTTAATTTCTTGATTTTATATATATTTGTATCTTTTAATATGTTAAATTGCAAGAGGTTTATTCTATGCCTTACTAGAAATAATAGTAAACACAAAACAATGGATGGAAATGTTTAAATAAGTCCAGTAAACTGATGTCGAATGGTTTTGAAAAAGATGACCATTCTGCTAGCGCTACACTTAGATCAACCACAAAACTAAATTGCTAGCATATATAGATCGCCTTCATGATAGTCCGGTGTAATCCGAGCAAACTACACTCTCCACCATATTATATAGGTTTGATTTAGGAGCACCCTTAATTATTTTGTTGGTCGGTTAATATGAATGGTTTCCATTTGCTCGGTCAAATATATTTCAAGAATTCTCATATCATCCCTGTTTGGTTGCCAGAGTGGTCTGAGGAGTGTATTCAAGCAAGTGTACATTATATTTTTGTATTTTGTTTGGTACATTACAGCTGACGTGAACTTAATGCAATTTCCAGGGAATTGAAATGACCAAATCAACATGGCATGCAGTACTAAGTACTAACTAGTTGTGCGTAAAATAATTGATACAAAACGAATGATCACCAACTATATATATATATATATATATATATGAAATAAGCAATAATAAACTGAAAAGAAAAGGTATACGTGTTTTCGTGTTCAGCGTACCTCTTTCTAAGACAATAATTGACAGTTCACTATTAGGTACATTGTTCCAAAGTTCTAAACCCTCTTGTTACACAAAAAATGTATATATACACCCTGGCCTTGACCTAGATTTATGAGAATGAAGATATTGCACATGAAATTAATGTCAACTCAGCAAATATATAAGACCTTGATATTGTAAGTAGCACTAAATATATATATATATATATATATGTGTGTGTGTATTTCATGTAGCAATTTAACAACGTAACTTCCTTATAGTTTATACAACACTGCAATATTCTATCCATATATGCCAAGAAAACTCTAGCTATATACAAGGTTATAAAAACTATTAGGCGCTAGTCGGGCGGACAGTTAGAGACTAGCGTTTAAAGGATTAATCAGGGATTAATTGGGGATTAATCTATTTTTCATTTTTTGTATTTTTGTATTTTTATTAAATAAATAATTATATAAATAATATTATAAAAGACATTATAATGTCTTAAAATATGAAAATATATAAATTATGGACAAAATACCAAATAAGTATATTTTTTTATTACTAGATTATTATACCTTTGTTAAATGGCATGAGGCCCATAACCAAATCTGAGCCCAAAGATTAATTTAGGAGTTTCACCTATTTTAGCCCTAGCAACGTTCTATTGCATTAGACACCCATATTATGAAATACAAACCCAGATTCGTGGTTCTCTTCTTCTTTCTCTATTCTCTTTTATCGATTTTTGATTTGGGTCTGCGTTGATTTGAGTTTTGATATTTAACCAGGATTGAAAAAAGGAGTGTCAGAACGCTCAATCGGCCTCCGCCCAGCCCGCTCAAATCGGGGCGGACGTGTACAGCTTCAAGGTAAACCCTGAAATGGACGAGTTGCGTCAGGCAGCTTCTGCATATTACAACAACGGATCGCCCGAGATTCAGCAACTAGCATGGAGCTTCTTCCAAGCCATGGACACAAACTGCGACAGCCAAGTCGACTGGAACGAGTTCTCGGCATTTCTCTACCAAAGCGGCAACCAATGGATCAGCCCCAGCTTCTTCAACGATCTTGACCGCAACCACGACGGCGAACTGGATTTCATGGAAGTTCTCACGTTTTACGACATCATCAAGACCAGGAGCTTCTGGTGCAGCGTTTGTGGGATTTGTCTTACGGGGCTCTACTTCACTTGTGTTGAGTGCTTTGACAACGTGAACTCAAACACTTGAGATCTTTGTCCCGGATGCTATGAGTCCAAGCCGGAAAGGCAAAAGTATAACCGGCAGAGTGATCACCATCACGCTTATTTTATGGATAACCATATGTTGCTCAGATCAAAGAGAGGAGGATATGGTTCTTCAAATCTGGTACGGTTCTAATTCATCACTTGCTGTAGTCATCGACCTGTCTTATCTTTTCCCGGTGATATTTTAGGCAATTAAGTAAACGAATTACGACCAATGCCAATCATTTTTAGACAAGTCAAAACCTAAAATAGAAGAGATCGAACTTGGACAATGTGTCTAAATGATTTTGGAGCTATGAAATTGCATTTATATGGTTATGTTTGTTTCTGTTTCTGTATTTTATTGAGTAAACTGTAAAAACTTGTTACTTTGCAAAACTTCAGTAATATTGACAAAGTGCATGATATGCAGGCCATAGATTCACCTGGAGGTGGAGCAGGACGGGTATGTTATTTTCCTAACTTCTTAAATCTTCTTCTTCTTCATTGTTAATCCAAGTTTATTCAAACATTTTGTTGAAAAAATTGAAAATTATGTGTATGTGGATATATGATGAAGACATGAAGTTCTTATTCCATCCATATATATGTTTTGCAGACCAGAATGCGCCACACGATGAATGCATTGGATACGGCAGTGAATGTTGCAACTTTGTGTAGCATTATGTGATATATTAAGGAGTGCCGCAATGGGCATATGCGTATCAATTTGTAATTTCTTTCGTGATCAACTCTCTACCTTACATGCATTCTGATCATGTAACTGTAATTCATGTTCATATGCTAAAAGTTGACTTCTCTTTGTTGTTGCTAGTGCTCAAAGCTGACTACATTTTCTTTTCCCATTATGAGATCGAGGATGACTTTGTGAAACTATTGTGAGTTTATCTTGTTTGTCGGTAGAATTGACTGTCTTGATTTGATCTAATGATCTTCATCATCGTGGTTGTGAACCTTCTGGTTATGTCTAATGTTTTGCATTGCTATTGTGCTAGTCTACTAGACTATCTTGTAGTGATTATCTTTTTAAATAATCATAACAAAAGGGGTGTTGGCCCCTTTGATGGGCCACAAATGGTGTAGCATGGAACAAAAATGGTGATCATAAGAATTTAAGAAATCTAAGGTCTCGTTTCGTTTGCAGAAAGGAAAGTAATTCATTCATCTTTCTTATGAGAAAATGAACAGGAAAAAAAAATTTATAATAATTTTCCATTCAAATGTTGAGTAACACAATCAACAGGGAAATTATTAAAAAGTTGATAATTATATAATAAAATATTGTTGTACATTGTGAGCAATATAGGAAAAGAAGGAAACAAAGTAGTTCATTTGGACCCAGGCCAGTACCGTATTTACCATTTGGTCTAACGGTATAGTTTCCTCTTAGTAAGAACTTTCCATGAGAAAATGAACGAGAACGAAAATTTATAAGAATTTTCTATTCCAATGTTTAATAACATAAGGAAAATAATCACGAAAGTTATTAAAAAGTTGATAAGTAATATAATAAAATATTGTTGTTGTGAATAACAAATATAGAAAAAGAAGGAAACAAAGTGGTTTATTTAGGCCCAGTACCATTTAGTCTAGTGACATAGTCTCATTTTAGTAAGTGAAATGTTGTGAGTTTGACTCACGAAGTTGTAATAATTGAGTTGTTTACATAATTAAAAAAAGAGAGGTTCATTTGGACTTGGATGGAACCACTTTCTTCTATATTTTTTCTTCAATCAGGAAAATGTTTATTTTCCTTCTGTTTTCCTAAACACAATAAAAAATAAACGAGGTTTTAAGAGTAAGTGCGCACACATTGAGAATTAATTTAGAAAGATTGGGTAAGGATTTGATCTCTAAAATGGATTTCTTAGCTGTATGGGAAATGGTTTTCTACCTCACTCAGATAAAAATAAAAATAAAGTAAAAATAAAAATAAAAATAATTACCAAAATTAAAAAAAAAATTTTGTTGATTTAAAGGTAATATTGTCCAAACAGAGCCTTAAAATTTATGAGAGGAAATTTTACAAATAATACTCCAATTACAAACCATTCATCACATTGATGTATCAACTTCAAAAACTATTAGATTAGTATCCCAACATCAAAATTCGATCTACTATCTATACATATCATCTTTAACAGCGTTAAGCCTTCGTCTTTTTTAGAATATTTTCGTCTCTTTCCGTTTTAGATGTACTGGGTTTCTTCGTCTTTGGAGCAGGCAACTGCTCTCTCCCCTTTTCTCTCTTCCTCCCCTCACTCCTTTGTACCCCAATCAAACTTCAATCTTACACATCTATGAGTTTTTTGTTTTGGTTTAAAACTTTAAATTACCAATATGCTTATTGAGTTTTTGTATGAAATATGGATGGTGAGGATTATGAGTTTATAATATTGCATGGATAGTTAAAAATGTTTTTTTAGTTTTTACACGGATTAAGCTAGAGAAATTTTGGGTTTCTAGAAGAGATGAAGCCAGAGAAAAAATCACAGGCACAACTAAAAAGAAAGAAAGAGAAAATTAAAAGATGAAATTGTCTTTGAAATAGTTTGCACAATGATAGACTTGACACTGGTAAGATTAAATATTAATCTACTGATCTAATAATTTTTAAATATGAGACATCAAAACAGTGAATGGTCTATAGAAGTACTATTTATAAAATTTCCTTAATTTCAGAGGGAAAACTAAAGTAAGGTTTTGTCTCCATCTCGTAAGCAGCTGGAGATAAAACCCCAACTAAACTTCAAAACCCAATTACACAACAGACAGTCCCGACGCAGGATAACCCCTCTTGGCTTTTTCACTCACTCTGATCGGTAGAGTCCCTTAAATTCTATGGTCTTCTGAGTGAATGGCTTCAGCTCTTTTTGCACGGACTCTCTTGGGTCATCGCCTTTTTCACTCTTCTGCACGCCCCCTATCTCAAAAGCCCCTAATCCTCACTTCCCTGCTCAATGTAAATCTCTTTCTCTCTTTCTGATTAATCTCTTATTGGGTTTGCTTAATCTTCGATTCTGTTTGTAAAGTTTGTTGCTTTTGATGATGTTGTGATACCATCTGTGTAAAGTTTTGATCTTTTGCTGGTTTGATCGGTGTTCTTATCTGGGTTTTAGTATCAGTGAATTTGAGATGCAAAGTGTTTGGTTTGGAGCGTTTTGTAGTGGTTTACTAACATGGGTTCTCATTGTTTTAATCAGTTAGTGACTTGTAGCATGTAGTGTACTATTGTGTAGGTGTTTAGTGTGATTGTTCTGTACATGGACTCAGTTCCTGACTATGTTCACTGACCCCTAAACTTAGTTTCTTGTTTGCATCCTAGATTCTTGTGGGTATATTGTTGTGATTTAAAGTAGCTTAACTATGCAACCACATAGTTCTATGCTGTGTATTTGAGAATCATATAATGATGGGAGATTGGTTGTGTTGATGTCTCTGTCTTGTTTACTTGATTATCGTTGACCGTCCTGTATTTCTTGTGCTCAATGGTTGCATTTAATTTTGAGTTGTGATAGTCACTACCTATCCTGGGTTGCTCATCCTCCACACTTTTTTTTTGTGTGTGTGTATGGAAAGGCATCCCCCACGCCTTTTTTATTTAAAAGCATCCTCCGAACTTAAAGAGGTTAAGTTTCAATTTTGGACCTTTTGTTTACCCCTATCTGATTATGCATTTGATACCCTTTTTGGTGAAGTAATCAACTTAATATTGAGCTTAGTGAGTTCAAGCCTTTCATTGGGTATAACCTTATTTTGTGGCAAAAGCTAATCAAATGTTTCTGTGTTTTTTCTTTTCCGCCCATGCAGAAAAGATCTGATCTCTTGCGAGCTGACTCTACCTTTACAAAATATAGAGTATCTGGTTTAGTGCCTCGTGTTATGGCTTCGACAGTAGCTGGGGTAAAAGCAGATTTCTCAACACAGTCGGCATCTACAAATGAGCCAGTTGTTTCTGTTGACTGGCTTCATGCTAATCTCAAGGAGCCTGACCTTAAGGTAGCCTGTGTTGGCTTGCCAGTACTTCTCCCTTTCATCAACCTCCATTTTTCCCTCTCCAGTGCAGCCTGGAAATATTTGTAGATATTAGCATTTAATGCCCGGTGCTCAGTGTTACTACACCTTCTATAGTTTGTTTAGTTTTTTCTCGATCTTGTTTAAATGTTGGTAATCTTTAGTTAATTGTCTGATTTAGGTTGTGGATGCATCTTGGTACATGCCTGATGAGCAAAGGAATCCGATTCAAGAATATCAGGTGTCCACTTCACCTTTCCCTAGTGATATTTTTAAATTTTCGTTTTCCTTATTCGTCGCAAATGCTGTTATTGTTACTTATTAACTTATTAGTAATACTCCTTATCTTCTTATTATTTTTTCATTTGATAATGAATGTAGATTCTAATTCTTTCTCATAATAGGTTGCTCATATTCCTGGTGCCCTTTTCTTTGACGTAGATGGAATATCAGATCGCATAACAAAGGTGAGATGGTTTCTCTTTTTGTCATTATTCCATCTGACATGTTCGATTTCATATTTGTTTATCGGGTCACTTGTGAATGTATACAATTAGTAACCCAAGGTTCCTCATGTTGATTAGATGATTAAGAGGTTACTCTATTATACTACATTCATCCTAATTTCCAGAAAACTTTAGAACCTCTGATGGTTACAATATTCTTATATTTTCCAGTAAAGTGTATTTATGAACTATGTAATCCTAATCTTGTTATCAGTAAATTATACATTTCATGTGATAATAGTCTTTTTTAGATCTCCTTTACAAATATGAGTATGATTAATGTTAATCTGGTAAATAATTCTTGACTTAAGAAGTCCTAGGTCTATGTGTGCCATCATCTGCAGGCATATGTTACTTTGCTATATATCTTGCAGTCTGCTTTTGCTATCTCTTCATGATCTAGAATTGATGTTATTTTTCAGTTACCACATATGTTACCATCTGAGGAAGCCTTTGCTGCTGCTGTTTCTGCTCTTGGCATCGAGAACAAAGATGATCTAGTTGTATATGATGGGAAAGGGCTCTTTAGTGCAGCTCGTGTGTGGTGGTAAGTAATGTAACTCATCTGAAATGCTACTAAAACAATTTGTTTCCCACCTTTAACAATGTGGCATCAACTAATGCTTCAATTCATTGTAATATGAAAGGATGTTCCGAGTGTTTGGCCATGATAGAGTCTGGGTTTTAGATGGCGGCTTGCCAAGGTGGCGTTCATCTGGATATGACGTTGAATCTAGTGCTTCTGGCGATGCGATTTTGAAAGCTAGTGCCGCCAGTGAGGCAATAGAGAAAGTATACAAGGGACAGCCAGTAAGTTCACATCAGGACACCTAACTTTTGATGTTGTCTTTCAAGTACACCTGCCATGGTGTCATAGTTCAGCCTACTATTTGTCTAAATGTTCTTGTTGTCTCTGAATTACTTTTGGAAATGCTTGGGTAGCTTTCTTTTCTTTCTTTTGTAATAATGGCGTGTATGTCGTATCTTCCAGCATCAACAACGTCTCTTGAAATGTAGAAATTTGTAGCTTTGTGCAATTCTGATTGTTTAATGCTACTGACTGGAATGTTGATTGGTCAGAGTTGAAAACTTTATTTTGTCCTTTTAGGGTTTCTGGGGCCAGTCCATTGCTTCTTTTGAAATTTTTAACATTCTTTTTGGCAGAAACATATGAGATACTTATCTCCACTAAATTGTTTTGCTATTTAACTTGCATTACTTTTAAATTCAGACTTATAAAGTCATGTTTGCTTATCTCAGACATATGCAATTTTGTTCTGCAGGTTGGTCCAACCACATTTCAGACTAAGTTTCAGCCACATCTTGTATGGAATTTTGAGCAGGTTTGTTCTCTCTTGACGCTGCATGTCTCACATCCACCCTTGTATCAGTCCATGCTACTTTTATGGTACTTGTTGTTTATTATTTCAAAAGCAAAAACAAGGTTCCGGTATTTTGCAAAAGTGAATACGACGGTATTGGAAAAACTGCAGGATGCCAAAAGTTTGTTAAAATCACAAAGTTGCTTGTAGGATTTTCTGCATGACATAGAGTATAATATCTTATGGAATGATAAAGACTGCTAAAGTTGTTGAATCCATTAAAATTTCATTGACTAGCTGCTCTGTTATCTAAAGTCTGGGACTTTGGGGAGCTTGTAGTGGTAACCTTCCCCTTAAAGTTACTCCTTGTTCTACAACTTGTGTTTTGTAATTTTGTCTAAATCCCTGCTTTATATTTTTTAATAATTTTTCCAGGTTAGAAAGAATATTGAGGAAAGAACTCACCAACATATAGATGCACGTTCAAAGGCCAGGTATTCTTTTTACTAATCAATTGCATGTTCACATTCTCTTTGGGATCAAATTGTTGAGTCAGTCTTCAACATACAACTGTTCATGGTTAATACCTTTGAAGCTTGAGTAGTTTTGAGTATTGTTTTTCTCCATAAAGTGTGAATCATGAATCAAGAGTTGCACTTATACATGTGTGGACTTGTTCACGCATCAGAGAATTGGTCTGGAATTATCAATTTCAAGTGAGGTGTTATAACTGTATGTGTAGCCGGAGAGAATTCTTTTAGCTGTAAATCTGTTACTAGAGACTGTATATCCAGAAAGTCTGATTTTCGCGTTAAGAAATATGAATTCGGTGGAGGTTTGTTCTTGTAGGTTCGATGGAACTGCTTTGGAACCTCGGAAAGGGATAAGAAGTGGTCATGTACCCGGAAGCAAGTGCATTCCTTTTCCCCAGGTAAAACAATCTTGTGGTTGTGTTTAGTGACTTTAGTCTCCTCTAATGGAACCAAATGATGCGTCCCTAAGCTTTGTAGTAATTCAGTGAGTGTTTGAGGATAATATTGATGCGGGAAGTTAATGGTTTTACTAATGGTTGTCTTGGATCCTCGGTCCATTAAGCTTAAGGAAAACACTAGTTTTTTTTTTCAGTAATTGGAAAAACATTAGTTGGGGGGTTGTTTTGCACGTTTTTCATTTTGACTATATTTTATCCTTAAGCTTCATATCCGAGTATTTACAAAAAAAAAAATTAATTCAAAACGCGGTTCCTTATTTATTTCTTATATTTTGTTAAAGCAGAGCATTTTTTTTAGCAATGAGAACAATTCCTGAAAAATTTGATTTCTAGTAGTCAACTATGAGGTCTTTCCAGAGCTTGATCCTGGTCATGTGATATCATATGATAAACTGACTTTTTGAAATTTGAGTCAAGTATAGGTGTCAGTTATATAACTGTTCTTCATGGAAAGGGGGGTTGTCTAATGCTTCATTTTGTTTGAAATCATTCTTTGTATGTGATGCTCAATTTTCCATCTGCTTTTTACTAAAAGTCTAGTTCTTGATCTTTATGAAATGCCAACAAAAAAAGTGTGACATCTGTATAAATGTTATGCACCATTAGGATTTAGGTGTTAACCCATGTTGTTTCTATACAGTTGTTGGATGCTTCAGGGACAGTCTTACCAGCAGACCAGTTGAAAAAGAAATTTGATGAAGCAGGTAAGAACTCTTGTGTCCTCATAATTGTGGTTGAAGTTTATCCATCCAACTCTTTGATGTTTTATCTACTTTGTTCTAGGAGCCATTGTGTTCATGGTGCTTAGTAGTGAATGGGTTTTCTTTTCATTACAATGGGAAATTCTTTGCATTTGGTTCTGAGTGTTCGCATCCAGTCCAGAACATGTTGTTACACACTTACACCTAAACATCATTTTTAATATAACAAAAATTTCAAACATCATTTCAAATTGCGGGATGCTTATATCATTCTGATTCCTAAAACACTAACACCCTCCCCCTGGTGGGTAACTGATTTTCTGTTCCTGTCTCGTTGTTTTCGCATACAGTCCAGAACTTGTAGACTAGTTTTAATTGGTTACAACTCAGAAGGCATCTTCAACATAAATTTGACGTGTTTGCAGGCATCACATTGGATAGCCCTATTGTTACTTCATGCGGCACTGGTGTAACTGCTTGCATTCTCGCATTGGTAAATATCTCTCAGAAATATACTTGTATAATTATAGACAGATATACATCTGTTTGAATACGACTGTGATGCTAGATCTCATGAAATTTCATTCGTAATTATGTCATTTACTAATAATGTAAGTAAGAATATAGAAACATGGAAATATTTTATCCCCCATTTAATTTGTGTTTCTCTTCCAGGGTCTTCATAAACTTGGTAAGCCTGATGTGGCGGTCTATGATGGGTCTTGGACCGAGTGGGGAGCGCATCCCGACACACCTGTTGACACTTCCACTTCTTCGTGATAGTGTTTCTCGAAGCTTGTTGGTATAATGAGCAGAAATTGGTTGCCCAGTTAAGGCTCTGAATCTCTGATTGCCTGGTCGGTACCATTGATTATGACAAAAGAGCTTGTATCTCAGTTAAAAGTAGTATTTATGTGTTTTCATTGTTAAAATGTCCAGCTCTAGTCCTCGGTTGTGTCATCTGTAACAATGATTTTACGCGACTAATAAATCTATGCAGCAGCATGAAGAGGTTACCGTTTAAGTTGTACTGTTGATCATGAAGAAATAATCAGAGAAAAAACGTCTGATGTGATGGTAAAGATATCAGTAGTTCACAGCATCATCCTGCTGAAGTTTGTTCCTTTCAGTTGCTCGACTGTCCTTGATGAATCTTCATAAAAGCTGAATACTTTTAGTCAAAAAAAAGAAGCTGAATACTGTATCTTCTGTTCTTTGCTACGTTTTCAAAATTTTGTATGGCTGATGAGTATATTCTTCATGCTAACAGTCGGCGCGTGAAGATCAGAAGTAAGAAATATCAAGACTGAATGTAAAAAAGAAATTTAACTTGATGTATTTCAAACAAAAACAAATACGTTATCATCGAGAAAAATGTTAATGAAAAAGAATCCTGCAAATAAAAATTACAAGCAGTAATTCTATCATCCGCCATATTTGAGCAGCTGATTGAGTTTGTGGGAGAGTGAAGGGTTTCGAATGAGCGTCAAAATAGTTTGCTAATACCTCCATAAACTCCTTTGGGACCAAGCACTTCTGCTCCATATATAGCTTCTCTTGAATAGTAGGACACGCAGCAACATGAAGGTCCTTGGTGGCCGTGGCTGCCGTCACCTCCTACACATTTGTTCGCAACAACAATCAGTACGGTTGACTCAGATTTCGTGTGCACAAATTAAGAATTTGTTCTTCAAAAATTAACTTCTAAACAAAGTACGAAGTTCAAATCTCCCATTTGGATTTTGGGGTCTAATTCATGTACATCAGTAATATAGAAACCTTTGATTGGCACTAATACTTATCCTCGTTGTCCCGGGCAGGGACATGAATCACATGATCAAGTTAATTAGCCCAATTGATCTCCCCTATAATCTTGGTGAAAGTTATCAATGACTAGTTTAGTGGAAATATTACAAGAAATTGAATTTGAGAACTGCAATAACTGATCAGTAAAGTACCTGAAAGGACCCCATGAACTGGAGAATCCCCATCTGAGCCTGCAAGAACTTGACGTAGTTGTAAGCAGCAGTGAGCATCTCAGCTGTGTTCATCTTGCTTCCTCCAGGTACAAGCTTCCCTAGCTCTTGAGTCTTCTCCGTGATCTTCCTCCTCCTTTCTCTTGTCACGATACTCTGCGGCGATACACTTCTTTCTTCCACTTTCTTCCCCACATTTTCAACACTGGTTTTCTGGTACTGCCATCAACAACCTCCGGATGCTGAAAGTTGAGCGCAAAGCAGTAAAAGCCCCGGGGAAGTACTCGGGCCGAGGACATGGATTAGGAACAAAAGAAGTAGAGAAACCGGGTGTAAGATCCGGGTACTGGTAATCTTTCGAGCATTTTTGGCCTTTTAGGAGAGGGTAGGGTTCAAAATCTTGTACTGGAAACATGTCAGGTTTGAAAGAAGGTGGATGCAGATGGTCAAAGCCAGAGTTTTCGAAGTTGAGAAGACTGCAAGTGTCATACCATGGATCAAGAAAGTTGTGGGGATTGGAATAGTCTGCATTAACACATTGAAGGAAGTCTCCTACTAGCTCTGCTTCTAGATTCTGCTGGATACAAGTCATGTCTGAGTCAAAAAACTGAGGTACTGCTTCCCAGTTCAAGGCCATTGTATGGTATATATATACTTCTACCTGAAACGTGAAACAAAGAACTTAAGAATAACTAGATTCTTGAAGACAAAGTAACAAACTAAGCTAGAAATCCATGTTAGAGAGAGAGAGAGAGAGAGAGAGAGAGAGAGAGAGAGAGAGAGAGAGAGAGGAGTACCTGATATAAGAATAACTGTCGAAGGAGTAGTGAGAAGAGTAGTTAAATAAAGACATGAGCATGACCTAGATAAGACTTGGTTCATTAACTTGCAGTAGTATAGCATGACTTGTGGGGAGGGAGATGGAGAGAGAAAGAGAGAGGGGTTTGTGGGTTGAGAAAAAAGAGGGAGTGTCAGGTTTGTTACGGTTAACAAAGTAACAACCTGCGGAAAAATCTAGGTTTTGGTTTTATCTTAATTTGGCGGTTCATAATTTGATGAAGTTTTTTACGTCTGGCTTTATTGTAGTAGAGATTATTAATTAACTGCTATGATCAGCTTGGTCTCGGTGGCTACTTTAGTTCACGACACTAGTAAAATGTAAAAAAGCTAAGGTTTGTGTCAAAAATAAACTTCCAGCATGACCGTTGCCATTGACATTTTGATAGACATTTTTGTTGGCAAAAATTCTCACATGATTAGATGAGAAAAAATTGATCTTAGCGAGCGATTTGTTCGTCATGTGTCCCATCGTTAAACTTAAACAAAGAAGAGCATATATTATTTTTGGGAAAAAAAAAACCCTAAAGCCCTCTCTCTCTCTAAGTCGGCCGTCAACCACAAAATCCCACCTTCATCCGACGACGGTCTAACACTAGGCATGTCTTTATATTTGCTGAAGCCGTATAACTTTGTTGCCAGATGAATGATATGTCAGCAATTAAATGCTTTGAGAGGTAATTGGCCATATGTTCTTAACAGCTTTTGATCAGCATGACTTTTCAGATCAGAGTGGAGGTATAGCACCATGGACTCGAGGAGCAGATCTGGTTTCATCTTTTTGATTCCATCTTCATTCTTGTTTATTCTTGGGAGGAGCTTTGGTTTAGTGGATATGTTGTTTGGTCTCTAAGTTCGTGGCGATGATGGAGTTTCTTCTCCTTAGGGTGTGCTTGACGTCTCACTAATGTAACTTCATCTCACGGCGGTGACGGCTACGGTGTTCCTCTTCCATGTCCTTCCTGCAACTGTGAAGAAAAGTTTGGGCTCGGTCAACTGTTTTGAGTTTAGGTTTAATTTCTTTTTAAGCTTTGGTATGTTTTTAGTTTATAATTTTCTAGTATAATAAGTTCCTTTCATTATTTTTGTGCATAATTAAGCACATTTTGTGCCTCATGACGTCTTGACATTATGAGTCTATCTTTCTTTTAGTCTTTTTCTAGTTTTCTAGGTAAGATCTTAGCCTATGATCTATTTGCTATTAGATTATAGGCTCATAGACTTCTTGTGAGCCGAAATTTGTAATGAGGATGCAACTCTCATATGGATCAGATAATCATGTTTGCTCTATGTACGCATGACAACAGATCGATTCGTATTGTACCCTCTACTTTAGTACTAATGACAAAATTGTCTTTGAGTTCAAAAAAGAAGAAGTTAAACTTAAACAAAAAACTAAATTATGAACTTTTTTTGGAAAATAAAATTATGAACTTTGTGAGCTTTAATTTTGATTTTGATATATCCTTTCGCCTTTACTTGTGGTTTATACTTAAGTCAGTTATTCAATATGATTTTTTTTCTTTTAGTATTTTTCTAGTTTTCTAGGTGAGATCTTAGCTTATGATCTATTTGCTGTTAAATTATAGGCTCATAAGCTTCTTGTGAGCCGAAATTTGTAATGAAGATGCAACTCTCATATGGATCAGATGATCTTGTTTGCTCTCTGTACGTATGACAACAGATCGATTCGTATTGTACCCTTTACTTTAATACTAATGACAAAATTGTCTTTGAGTTCAAAAATAAAAAAGTTAAACTTAAACAAAAAACTAAATTATGAACTTTTTTTAGAAAATAAAATTATGAACTTTGTGAGCTTTAATTTTGATTTTGATATATCCTTTCGCCTTTATTTGTGGTTTATGTACTTAAGTCAGTTATTCAATATGAGTTTTTTTTTTTTTTTTTTTAAGAATGATTCAATATGAGTTGAATAAAGAGAAGCACGTAAACCGTCTTAATTTCTTTTTGATTGAATAAAAATGTCTTAATTAATAGAGATAATATGATTCACTTATTGCAGTCTTAAATCTTTTTTGAAACTTACAAAGTTACAAACAAGAAGACTATTCATGGTGGATCGATGACAGGAAGCACGTACCAACGATATGGAAGGAGATCTCAATCTAGATCGATCTTGAATGTAAACTAGATTGGGGATCGAGGCTTGTACAAGAACGACGATGTAATTTAAAGAGAGTCTCTAAGTGCGAGGCGGTGAGGTTTGTTGATGCGGCGACGAAGTCAGCTTGTACGGCGGGGCATTAGTCACGCAGGTAGATGGCTTCTGAAGGGGTCCCCAAATCACCCTACTCATTTTAGGGGCCCAAAGTACAATATGATGGAAGACCCAATAGCTGGATTTAGGCTATCTTGTGGGCCAAATGGATGAGCTTTAAACTATTAGGGTTTCGTATTTGGGATCCGGGAGATTTCGATCCAACAAAATATGTCTATCTTGACATGAATGGTATTATTGAATCGTCTGGAGTAGTACCGAAATATGATTCAAGTTCTTCACCGTTAGCGGAGCATGATACGATTAATGAGCGAACCCTTTTCTATATACCGACGTGAGTATTGTCACAACTTTTAGTTTTATTTATAGATGACAGCGGAAGAGTATATATTGGTCACTCTTAGGCTAGTACATATCTCAAAAACTCTGATAACACACCATACAGACTTATTGGATGTGTTTAGGAAAGATTGTCATCAAGCTCTATTACGTAACCAAGCTCTATTGCAATAAAATTAATAGCGTTTCCATTCAAAAAAAAAAACAAACAAAAAAGAAAACTAAGAATTAATTCATGTCTCTTAATACCCTAAAAAACCATTTATTGTTTCCGGTCTTTCCACCTTGTTAGCTATATACCAACATATATGACTGTTTGTAGATCATTTTTTATTCAATCAAGAAACGAAAAAGATTTAATAATTTAAAAAAATTAATTAAAATACCTACTTTTTTTTTATGGGAGCGGATTCCACGTATTAAGGTACAGTTGCACCATTCATCTGCAAGTCACCCGATTGAAGGTGCAAAGATAGATTTAAGATATGAAAACCCTCAATTCATTCTCTGGTCTTTTCATTTTTAAACCGATCATATTAATTAAGGGTCTCATAATAAGGGTAGGGATGACAATAATCCCTAACGGGTAGGGTATCCACGGGTATTCGACCCTAATGGGGGAGATATACGAGGATAAAAGGGTGACGGGTATGAGAATCCTCAGTATTCGAATTTTTGAATCAGGTACGGGGCGGGTATGATATTTTGATATTCATCTCCATCCTCACCCATTTATGATGAAAATATTAGGGTCAATTACATAAAAGTCTACTTTGAGACATTTTATCATATATAGGTATACCCAAACATTTTTACCTTCATAAGTCCGCTCAAGTCTAAATAAAAGTATTGAAGTTCAACCAAATTACAGACTGTCATCCAACCAAAAAAATTAGATTATCTTTCTTATATTTACAAAAATACCACTAATGTAAAAAGTCAACAACCACTCTCCTCCCCGGAAAAGTCTCCGGTAGACTTCCGACGTGGTCTTTGACGGACTCCGGCCAACCTTCGGCGATGTCTCAGGCAAACTTTCAGCGAGGTTTCCGACGGTTACGAAAGCTACTACCGTCACCAACAAAAGCTACTACTATTACCAACAAAAGTTACTACCGCTTACAACAAAAGCTACTACCCCTAGCAACAAAACTTACTATCGCTAGCAACAAAACTTACTATCGCTAGCAACAAGACTACTACAACCGACTACAAAAGCTATTATCCATAGCTACAAAAGCTACTACAACCGACTACAAAAGCTACTACAACAAAAACTACTACCGTTAGTAATAAAAGCTACTACAACCAACAACAAAAGCTAAGTAACAAAAGCTACTACCGCAAGTAACAAAAGCTACTACTGCTAGAAACAAAAGTTACTACCGCTAGAAACAAAAGTTACTATCCCTAGCTACGAAAGCTACTATCATCGACTACGAAGGCTACTACAGCCAATTAGTTAATTTTCTTGTTACTCTTGTATGTGAAACTGCAGGCAGGAGTGAGTTTAATGTGGGAGTACTAGTGTCTGGTTGGGAAGTGAACTACAAGGAAGAATTTATCCCAACAGATGACGGATCATATAGCGTTATTATACAGAGGAGGAAGAAGATCAGCGGGCATGAGGGTCCAATCCGAAACTCTTTCACATGCAAGGAGCCTGGAAACATTGTGTTAACAATCGAAAATGGAGCATTAATCAAGAAGAAACGAATCTGTTACCGATACAAGATGATGAATCGGAGTTCCTCTTGAACGATCATCAAAGTAGTTACAATGGCGTAATGTATTTAACTATTTATATCAGTACACCTTTACGAAACTTGACAAGATAGGTAATATGAGTGTTCCTGTCATCTTTTTTTCTTTTCTTTTTCTTGAGGAGAAAGTGGTTCTTGTAAAGTGTTAATCTTCTTTCAGTAAGATACGTAATATCAGTGTTCTTTCTTTCAGTTTAAGAAAGATTGTGATAATATACTATAATCTATGGCAAAGTTGAGATGGAGATCGCGTGGCCTAATGGATAAGGCGCCTCCGGAGTTGGAGATTGTGGGTTCGAGTCCCATCGCGATCGTTTATTTGATTTTTTCTCTTGGCACCGTTCCCAATAACTACATGATATTAAGAAGCTGGGGTGTTGTTTTCGATTTTTTTTCTTTGTTTGTGTTACAGTTATTCTTGGAGAAACTACAAAGATCAACAAAAACTTTTCGAAATTCTTTGGTTCAAGGCTATAAATTTGGCCAAAAAAGAGATTAAGTAGAACCAAACTATGAATATCATAGTTTGCAGCTGAAATGCATTATATCATGTACGTGTTCTAGCTAGGGGTGGCATTCGGCCCATTCGGCCCATTCGGTTCGGTTAGGGGCCAAAACCGAAAACTGAACTGAAAAAAAATTTCGGTTCGGTTCGGTTCGGTTTTTTTCGGTTTTTGAACAGTAGAACGGATTTCCACTTTTGAACCACTTCTTGATCGAATTTCATCAAACTTCCTTCTAGACATATGTAGAGCATGTTGTGTAGATCATCTCTGCAAAATTTCAGCCAATTTGGTGATCGTTAAGGCCCTCAAATCAATGAAACAATCTCAGCTGTTCATTGCGGAACCGTTACTGTGTTTCATTGATTTGAGGGCCTTAACGATCACCAAATTGGCTGAAATTTTGCAGAGATGATCTACACAACATGATCTACATATGTCTAGAAGGAAGTTTGATGAAATTCGATCAAGAAGTTGTTCAAAAAGAGGATGTCCGCCAATTCGGTTCGGTTCGGCCGGTTCGGTTCGGTCCGGACCCTAAACCGAAACCGAACCGAATTTTTTTCGGTTTTCGGTTTTTTTTTTTTTTCGGTTCGGTTTTTCTTTCGGTTCGGTTTTTTTCGGTTTCGGCCCGGTTATTTCGGATCGGTTTTCGGTTATTCGGTTCGGAAGTGCCACCCCTAGTTCTAGCCTCAAATTTGAACACAGAACCTCAACACAACAATAATAAAACACCCTCAAAGCCAAAACGGGATGCTACCTAAATATATATTAACCTAAAAGGCTAAAAGCACTAGGATGCTGAAGATGAAGTTTCCACTTTCCACATGCACCATCACATGACAGGGAAGATATTGCAGACGTCGGTGCAGTTCATTCGGTGCAGAGCCACAATTGAATCCCCAGGCTTGCAAAGACCATTAGCCTTTGCATATTGAATAGCAGACTGCACAGCCTCTTCAGTAGACTCAACATGAGAGCCTTTAATGGAACCTGAGCTGAGAAGAGGCACAAGACCTCTATAAATAAGGCTGTGCCTTGCAGGAGCTGCATCGCTGCATGACCACTCGAAAGAGTCTGTAGTTATCTCAGGAACCACAACAGACAAAATCGGCATGCTTGGCCTGTACTTAGCCATAAGCTTTGCTGTGGTCCCTCCTCTTGTCAGGACCAAAATGAGTGCAGCCCTGATGGAAGTTGCCATGGGATCCGGCTCCTCTAAAGTTAGCAAATTGTAAAGTTAGTAAAGTTCATAAAATTTAGACTCTTTATCTAATCTAAGGGTAATAAACATGACACATCACTCTTGAATCAATTTAGTCTAAACCATGATTAACTTGAGTTATATGTCGTTAACAACAATGAAAATAAAAATAAAAAAACTTTTACATGCGTTAGGCCTCTCCCCTCTTCTTCGCGTCAACATGCGTTCTTCTTTTGATTGATGGTGGCACTATCGTTTCCCTGTGTGTTTATGGAAACTTATCCATGGTTACAAGAATGCACAGATACAATCTAGGTTCCTGCGTTCCTCCATTAAAACAACCTTTTGATATATACTTTATTTGATATGTGAGGTTAAATTGTTCCTTTGCTAAGTTATAAATTAAATTGAAGTGAGATAGTTCTGCAAATAAGGAATTAGGGATTAAAAACTCTTGTCATATACTTTTACCCGTTTTAGGTTAAATTCTAGTTAGAATTGAAAACTTCATATATAATAATCCTTCCAGAAAGAATTCCCAAAAGTTATGACGCCAAGAGGATTATTGCTATAGCATAATTATAATCTAACTATCTGAAACTTGTGATCTGAAAAACTCCAGTATGTATCTGAAACTTGGACGCAAAGAGGATTATTGCTATGCATAATCATAATCAACTTTGGTTACTGATTTTGGATCAGAATTGCAAGACTGGTAGAAGGTGAAGATGATCGCGTGAAGTGCAGACATCCTTCAACTCAGAGGCGTAAAAGTTTTTCTTGTTCTTCTTTTCTTTTTATTAACGGACGTTTAAGCCTTTAATCTACATCTATATATATATATATATATATATATATATATAAAAAGACAATTAACCGAAGTTAACCATGGTTTAGACTAAATTGATTCAAGAGTGATGTGTCATGTTTATTACCCTTAGATTAGATAAAGAGTCTAGATTTTATAAACTTTACTAACTTTACAATTTACTAACTTTATAGGAGCCGGATCCGTTGCCATGTGCACTGCCGAGGAGGCCAGACTCTCTTGAGGGCTCATAGGCATTGCTTCATATTGCATTTTCTTGAAAATTTCGCCATAGTTTATGTACTGTTCTGCAGAAACACATATTTTAGCCATGGTTTGAACAGCCATTTCCGGATAGGCTCCAGCTGCAGTTTCTCCGCTGAGCATGACACAGTCAGTTCCATCAAGAACAGAATTGGCAACATCAGTGGCTTTTGCTCGGGTGGGACGAGGAGATTTGGTCATTGACTCGAGCATCTGAGTAGCAGTCACCACCGGCTTTCCTTGTCTGTTGGCCTTTGCAATCATCAGTTTCTGAGCTAGGAATATCTTTTCAATTGGAATTTCCATCCCAAGGTCACCCCTGGCCACCATGAAAGCATCTGAATTTGCTAGTATGTCGTCGAAATTAGTAACACCTTCTTGGTTCTCAACCTTCCAGAGACAAAAAAAAAAAAACATGATCAGTTTCTGATTCAAGCTAAGACAACATAACATGCCAGATATGCTTCAAACTTTAGAACTTTAAATACCTTAGACATGAGCATTATATCCTTGGCATGCTCCCCCAGAAGTTTTCTGACCTCAACAAGGTCTGAGCCTTTCCTAACAAAAGAGAGCGTGATCATGTCAATCTTATTCGGAACTCCCCACTCCAATATATCTACTTTGTCCTTCTCTGTCAAAGTTGGCAGATCAACAACTCCAGGAAGATTGACATTCTTCCTCTCACCCAAAATTGCAGTGTTCTCACATCGACAGCGTACCAAACCACGCTCCTTGTCACATTCTAGAACCTTCAAAGTGATTGTTCCATCAGCACACAAGATGTCACTTTGAGGTTTGACATCCTCAGCCAACTTCTTGTAGCCCATAGAGATCACATTCTCATCACCATGAATGGTATAGTCAGTTGATATGATAATCTCTTTTCCCTGTTGGAGATGAATGGCCTTTCCATCTTTCAGAAACCCAGTTCTAATTTCTGGACCCTGTAACGGTAAACAAGAATTTAGCATCTTCATAGTAAACCCAAATTATTTTACAGTAACCATGATTTCCCCCTAATTAAGATAAACACACCGCATGAACCAAGATTTATGCTTTCTTTATATGAAAGCTGCACTACTTGATAGAATTTGGAAATCATAATGGCATGATTTTCAGTTTTCTAAAACAAATTTGACAGCAATATGACTTCATACCAAATATGAACAGACTATCCCCAAATTAATTAACAATATTGGAACACAAACAAAACGCTTGTTTGAATTAAAGACTGGTCGAATTATACCTTAGTATCCAACATGACAGCACAGAGAATTCAGGTGTTGTTCATGGCAGTCCTTAAATTATCAAGAGTTTCTTGATGATACTCATGACTACCATGAGAGAAGTTGAAGCGAGCAACGTTCATGCCAGCCCTCAAAAGCTTCTCTGCCATCTCCACCGACCGGGAAGACGGTCCCAATGTGCACACAATTTTGGTCTTTGGCCTCATCTCTCCCACAGAAGCAAGTACCTTCTCCATTGCCATCACTGGTTCAGAAGGATCACAGTGAAAAGGGTTTAGGGTTTTGATAGGTTTCTTGAGCAGGACGTCTTTTACGACTTGATGATTGAAAGGGGTTCAAACATAACAATATATAGAGCTACAGAGAGAGAAAAGTGTCCTAGATTTCTTAGGGATTTTCCTATGTGGAGAATCGTCTGTTTACGACTAACTAGGTTTTCTTTCCTTTCCTATGATTTATTTGCCTTGGACACAAGGTTCTTGGAATACTCTAGTCTCTAGATGCAAAAGCTTTACCTTGGATCAAAAGCTAATAAATAAACCTTCCTAAACAAACCGATTACAAATAATTTTGTTTCGTTTTCGGTACAGCACTGTTGCTCACTTCAGTTACGACTATATATTCACTTCTTGACTGTTACGTTTTTATTTCATAATGCATTAGAAAGAGCTTATTCGACGCACCCGTCATCTCCACTGTTAATTTTTTTTTTTTACGGGTCAAAATGGACGATGGATACACCCGGATGCTCCCTGTATAATTTCTGCTTTGAGGCAGCCATCAAGTTCAAGGATAAGTGAACCTTTGATGTGAAGTGAACCCTCAATCCTTGATTGGAGGGTTCAGCAGAAACCAAAGAGTTCTCTGTTCTGCTTTTTCATTCATAGAAATTCCCTTTGGTTAACAAAATTTAGGTCAAGAAATCATAACTGGCTCATCACACAATAAATATCCACTCAACTCAACTTCATTGTCGTACTCCAGAAACATCACATTTTATACCAAACCATGCATGCTAAGAGCACTTTGGATATTACAGTGTTCACAAACAAAAAAGATCCAATTCAACTCCAAGCATTGCAAAACGGTAACACCAGACGGCAATTATTCAAATCTAAGCTATAAAGCTAAAGCCTCTACAAGTTCAGCTCTGTTATACTCGATCCATTCTGGCTGACAAAAACCAACCATCTATCAGTCACAAAATGAACGTCTAGAAAATTTCAGCTTAGGCTTCATCAAGAGCAAGGACTCCAGGGAGGGTTTTCCCTTCAAGAAGCTCCAAGCTTGCACCACCTCCGGTTGAAATGTGGCTCATTTTGTCAGCGAGGCCAACCTTCTCCACAGCAGCAACTGAGTCACCACCTCCAATGATAGTTGTAACTCCCTTTCCACTTAGCTCTGCAAGTTTCTTAGCAATTGCCTGTTTAAAAAACAAAGATTATTAAAATATGAACCAGAAATCTTCAGCATATACTATGACAATATATAATCAAAACTTGAAATGAATCAACTGAATGCAAATTCATTATCAAGAAATCATTTAGCTTTTATGTACCTCGGTACCAGCAGCAAACTTTTCGAACTCAAACACACCCATGGGTCCATTCCAGATAACAGTCTGAGTGGTATCAAGAGCTTCACTGAAAGTCTTGATGGAATCTGGTCCAATATCCAATCCCATCCAACCATCTGGAATGGCAGATGCTGGCACCACCTGCAGTCAAATAAAAGCTATGAGATCTCAAGAATATTAAAGTATTAAGAGAACTCCACATCAAACCATGTGCAAATACTGACCTTGCTGTTGGCATCAGCAGCAAACTTATCAGCAATAACCACATCAGTTGGGAGCAGAATA